>CM053651.1:11159827-12488827 GCA_028654395.1 Scutellaria barbata | reverse complement strand
TTTTAAAATTCAATTTATTGTACATTAAATTTGTAAAAAAAATTAATATGAAAAAATTATTTGTTTGCCTCGCGGTACATATAGTCATTCTTTTATCTATATAAAAATTAATCAAATTATTCAAGTTGAAAAACTATATATTACACTGATTTAACTTTACATTAATCACAAATATAAAAAAGAATTGCTTACATAGCATAAAAGATGTTATCAACTGACTGAATTCGATATGAAATCGAAAATTTCCACATAAAAAAAACATGTTATATACAATCTAATTATTATAAAATGCGTGAAACAATGTCATTATGAGTTACATGAAGTAGGAAAAAAAAACATCGCCAATCAAAATTTCATTTGAAAATAAGAAATAAATTCAGACCTAAAAAAGTGACATATGGATAATACATATATTTTATTTGAGTTTTCAATAAACTTTTATTGGTTGATTAATACTACAAATCTTCCCCATTTAGAAAGCCAATCGCGAGGAGCAAAATTCCAATCGGAGAAAATATAACAATTAAAGGAATTACTGATCCACGCGAACTTCCTTCAAACGCACCCTCAAATTTCCCTTTCCTTCAATCTCACTCTACAGTCACGCCTAATCCGCTCAATACTTGGCGGCGGATCAGGATCTCGTCTTCTTGAAACAGTCCTCTGTTGCCGGCAGAATTTTGAACTCTTCCCCGGATCAATGCGCTGAATCATTTTCGGATTCAATTCGTGACTCGTTTTGCAGTGTTTGCTGCCTGACTAGGTAATTAATGGACTGAGTGATTGTTTGGATGTGATGTGATTTTTATGTTTATTGAAGTGCATTCTCGATTGTGCTCATGGGTTTTGTTTGTCTTATGTTATGGGTGTTCGGATCTAGGAAAACCGTCGTGAAAACTGGGATCGTTTTGGTTTTTTTGAGTAGTTGTTTTGATGTTGTTTTATGGAGTGAATTCGTGGGTTGTTTATGAGTGAAGCATGTAGAGTGTGTTTTAGTGCTGAAACTGCAGTTATAGTGGCTTGGTTTTGTTTGAAACTAGGACAGTTGTATGATATAATGGCTAACATATTGATACTCCTGTTAAAATTGGCAAGATTATGAGAATTTCATGTTAGTGGTGGCAGTTATTTGCTACTGCCATTTTAAAGGGTGCTCTTTGATGTCGGCTGAAAAGGAACTAGAAACTAAGAATGTTGATTTGTAACGAATAGAAGATAAATAAGTGAAAGAATTTAGAATCAAGATCCTCGTATTCTTGTTGTTGCTGTGGCTGTTTTTTTTTTTTTTTTTTTTTTGGGTTTCTTTCCATTACACTCTGGTAGAATAATTCAAGGCGACTGGGATTCAAAAAGCAGCACTGGCTCACAGGTAAGATGCTATATATTGGTCTAGACTCTACATAAAAATATCAGGAGGCACAAACTCATTTGTATATTACTATGCGCAGTTCCTGGTTATGCTTGGTTTTGGGGACCAAAAAGGGGTGGGGGAACGAAAAGAAAAAAAAAAAGACACTTAGGTTCGCACCTGTTATAATATCTCACAGTGGTTGCACATGAAAGTGTGGAAAGGTATATAAGTGGGAGTCAACCCTTTACCTTTCCATGATTTTGGGTTAAGTTAGGACTCCCCAGCTTATATGCCTTACAACACCAGAAGAAGCTAATCAATTTGGGCACATATTGCACCTAAAACTTCTCATATCTGTTATGTTCCTTGTGTTCATGGCCGGCCAAGTTGGCTGGACATGTTTTAATTGAGCGAGATTGTGTATATATATATTGCATTTCTCTTCCTCCACCCCCCCTCCCCCCTCCCTCCCACATCACACACTCACCCAAAAAAAAAAAAAAGGAAAAACGAAAAAGGAAAAGATAACGGAAAAAGCAGCAGTAAGACTAGAAAAATTATTGTAAGGTGATATTCAAAACTCTGATCTTGATATGCATGTGCTTCAGATAATCTAATTTGATAGTTCATTTTTGGATTAACTTTGTTATACCGAAAAACTCTTACTTTGTGATAGTTTACTCCTGTTTGTATGATTTTTTAGATCCTAACGAGCTTTAAGATTCTAAAATGGCTCATCTTACTCTTGCATGTGCTGTTTTTTTTCTGCTGCATTGCAATATATTGATTGATTCCTGTCTCAAGTACTGATAAATGGATACTCCTACATATCTCTAACCAAGGTTATTTGACCTAAATTACTACTAATGGTAACACACACACACACACACACACACCAAAAAGAAAAAAGAGGGGCCAATAGGATTTCGAGTCTAATTAATTGCTACCAATTTTTCCTATTTGAAAATAAATGAATAAAATCTACTTGATTCAGTACTACATGTTTCTGAGCTATAAGTTGATTGATTTGCTCCTTAAACTCCTTGAAATGTGTTTGTGTTTCTTGCAGTTTTAGATTTTTGGATACACATTAAAACCCATAGCATTTACCACCTCCATCTATGTTTGGAGGTCTGGAGTCTGTCCCTAACAACAGTCCTCATTTACGCAAGTCTGGAAGCCGACCTGTTGTGTTTGATATTGGTAAGAAAATATTTATCTCTAAGTCCCTCTTACTATCTGCATGACCATCGAGTTTCCTTTTCCACAACAAATGTATGTCATGTTTGTGGTAATATAGTATTATTTCTTAGGTGCAAGTGAGCTGGGAAATAGTTCTGAAGAAGATCATTTGCTTTCTATAGAGTCAAATGAAATGAAGGGCAGTACCCCAACACTAAGCAGCACGGCAATTATGCCTTCTCCTCTTCTGCTGTGGAGATTCAAGGTATTACTGTTATTTGATCCCAGAGTGGCAGAGTAGCAATTATTTGTTCTCCTGTTAAGATGTGGAAAGTTAATAATGAAGAATAAAATAAAATTTCAGTCATCTGTTTTCTCTATATTAGGTTTTTTTCTTTTTCGCATTTTGAAGATTAGGAATCATGTCTTGTGGCATGAAGGTTCCTTTTGAATATAAAAGCTACCCCCCACCAACCAAACAAAGAAAAACTGGAATATGAATAACAGAAAATCAAAATTGTGTACATTATATATTTATTTATTGTTTGGGTATTAATGCAGAGCAATATATTTATAGATTTTGTGAGCTCCTATATCCTCAAAAGTTATTGGAGCTTACCAGCTGTTACATTTTATTTTAGAAATAAGCTTGCCAGCTCCTATAAGATGCAATTACGTAACTAATATGGTCTGGAGTCTTACAAGTTGAGTCTTGTTTGGGTGCACCCAAGTTCATGCATGGATTTTTTTGCGGTTGATTTAGAGTGTATATGGCTGAGAGGAACAAGAGAACTTTAGAAAATTCTGAAGAACTTGTATGAGATGTAGTTAAGTTTAGGTTGTCTTAATGGATCCAAAGACAAAGATTTTACAATTTTTTTTTTATGATGTGGTTAGAGGTATGAGTGTAACACTATAATGATGAGATTGTCTACTTACTATATAGGTTTGATTTGACTAGACGACTTACCCATGACTTGTAAATATTGTATTATTAATGAATAATTTGTTTTGATAAAAAAAAAACAAATTTGGTCAAACTCAAAGTTAGATTAATTTGTGTTGATCTGTATAATAGTTAGCCTCACACCTCCAACCCCACCCCCACTTCCACCCCTCAGAGAATAGTATATACAGTTTAATATTTTATTCGGGTGTTCTTATGGTGGAGCTCAATCAAACTCGACATTGAAGTCACCAATCTGTGATCTTATATTCTTTTTTAATCAGCTTCTTATCATTAATCTAACTTGATATACAGGTACTGCTTTTTTTCATGTGGGGATTCATTTGTTGCAAGGTTAGTCAAACATATCTGTTGATACAGACATTTATCTGCTATAAATATTCATTTCATATTCATACATCCAAGCTCATAACACATGTCTATGTAGTTCATGCTCTTATTTTCTTGGTTTGAAATGTTGAAATATCTAGTGTTTATATGTAAATTTTGCAGATCGGATGGGATTCAGTAATGAGAATGAGCGCAGACCTGCGGGATTTATTTTTATATGAGGCTTTCTTGTATTATAATCCTCTCCTTCTTGTGGTCAGTTTACTTGTATATATTGAGTTATTAATACAATGCAATAAGAACTTAGTGTTTTCAATTTATATGTGTATGCAATATTCATTTTAGTCTCTTTATAATGTGTTTGGTTGATGCTGCAGACTATGATGGTTTGGCTTTGGGGAATAAATTTATGGGTTTTTACCCAGGCCAATATTGGTTATTCTAAAATATTTGACCTAGACCAAAGCCATCTAACTCATAGAGAGACATGGAAGGTATGCATAAACTTTGAGCTTGTTAGCAGTATCAATTCTGTTGCTTTTATTACTGTTTTTTTTTTTTTTTTTACTTTGCATCATCTTGAAGATATTTGAATTTGTGCAGATATTTGAATTTGTGCCTATTTAGCTACTGACAGCCGTAGTGCTCCAATCATCATGATAAATTATACACTTGCATTGCTGTATTGGAAATTTGTGGAGTTTGTCTGTCTTTTTTCTGTGGATTATATTGGACTGTTTACGTTGGATGTAATTTGTCTTCTGAGTCTTTTGCTTCTGTTTATTTAAGACATTTATCTACTCGTATGTCTGTAGCAGTATGCTTTCCAAGTGTTTTCTACTTATATTGGACCGTTTACGTTTACATTGGATGTAATTTGTCATCTGAGTCTTTTGCTTCTGTTTATTTAAGATGTTTATCTATTCGTATGTCTGTAGCTGTATGCTCTCCAAGTGTTTTCTACTCTGAAGGTGAGATACCATGATTATATATCAGTTTTGTTAATCTTGATTGTTAGCATTGCATTCGTACTGCTTTTCTTTTGTTTTATTCACACAAACTGGTGGACCGTGTTACAGTTGCAGCTTAGATATGCATATCATAAAGTGATACTTTCTGTGGTCTCACAAAATTCTGACATCAGATTAGATGAAAATATTAGAATTTCTCTTTCCTTGTGGTTATAAAGAATTTTCTGTATTCATCATGTATAGTCCTTAATAAATACGTTGTTCTTCTGGCATTTCTTAGAAAGCCAGTTATTTCAGCCACTGAAACAATTCTCTGTGTTTGTAAAATTTATATATCTTTATCTCTAGAAGGCACCATATTTGTTCATTTTTTTGAGAATCATTTGGGAACAGTTCTGACCCCTTTAGCATGTGGCACATTTATAAGCTGTTTGTATATGTGCTTTTCATTTATCTTTGTGTAGTTGCAACAAAAGTATACACCTCTTTCTTTCTGCCAAAAAAATAGATTATCGCATGTGCCTTTTCAAATTCTATCAAATAAAACTTACCTGAAAATGTTTGCAACATGTCATAGAGGTTGAATCTTTTAAATACTTGTTAGCATCAACTGGGATCCTAGAATAAGATTAACACACACCATTCAAAGTTTAATTGATTTTCTCTAAGTGTCGTCTTAAGAATAAAATTCCATACTTCCAGGTACAAATTAGTTTGTCCATTTTACTTTTCTCTGTTCCTGATATTTCACTTATTTTACTCACAATCCATTTAATGTGTCAGTGCGCTACATGGATGACAATCATCGTCCCAACTAGCATGACGGCATATCTTTATCTTTATTCTCATGGAGAAGTTTCGCTGGCTGCATCTCAACCAGTGTAATAGATGCTCCTTCTTGTAGAGATTATTGTGATGCTTTTTATATGTTGATAATTTGATATTTCTTTCAAATGATATAATTGTCCATGATAAACTTTGATGAGCTCTCTCATTTTTAGATTATGAAAACATATAATATTTCAATCCTCATAAATTGTACTTCTGTTAAATGCCGCAATACTTATATTCTATGCTTGTTACTTTTAATTTAATCTGATGAACATGATCTAGGACATACATGGAGAAACTTGTATATCTTGGTAAGAAATTTCTTCTATGGTTCTACTTTATAATACATATGAAATATTATGGAGGTCATGAAGCAGCACAGGCTTAAGTTGGGCTTAGCCATTGTTTATGGCTCTTACCACTTCAAAGATATGCACATATTGGAAAAGACAAATTGATATTTTGCAACATTTACTTTGGAAAATACAAAACTCGATATTTGCAACTTGCTACCTTCGTCAACAATATTTTCTCTTGCAAAGCAACATTTGAATTTGGGCTTGACTACATCTAGTTTGCCTTGTAATACTTAGATCATCTTTAGGATAAATTGCATAAGTGCATATGATAACTTAAGCCTGTAGCTAGATTTGAAGGAAAATAACTACATGCTCCTTACCTTCTGGGGCATGTGGCAGTGAGTGGGTTTGTTCGATGATAAGTTTAATGCATTAATCTTATATGTCTGATTGTACTCATTATCATCATGTTAGATGTTTTTTGGCTTCTTTATTGTCTTTATTGCTGGTCAACATATATTATATTTGAATCTGACCTGCCCAAGGACAGTCATGTTTTCTGTTAAGCAATGTGATTATTATTTATTTGTTTATTTTTATATTATGATGCTGTAGTAACATTATGTTGGCAACTGCAGGTGCTCTTATATGCTGCCGTTTTAATGACCCTCATATTCCCCTTTGATATCTTCTATCTGTCATCTCGTTTCTTTTTATTGAGGACAATTTGGCGGATAGTGTTACCATTACAGGCAAGTAATTGTTCTGTATTAACTCATGGAGCAATTCTGTCTTTTATAAACTTAAGATCAGAGTTGCTTGGTGAGTGTCTAATCATAAAAAGTTCTTAAGATATTTTATTTCTGACGTTAGAAATTAGAGCTATGTCCTTTAGTCATATTTTGTCTGTTTTTAGAAGGGTTGACCCTTTTCTTGTCCTACACTTTTATGTCCTTTAAAATTAATAAATTCTTGTTTTTTGTTTCTTACCCCCCCCCCCCCCAAAAAAAACCTGTCTCTTTGTCAGCCCTCAAACCAGAAGTCTTGTCACATTTGTTTGCATTAAGATTGAGGTAATTATAATTGGGGACATTATTTGTTATATAAGTTGAGTATGAAGGATCCAATGTTGAGGATAAAGGAGTTAATGTGCTAAAGCATAACATTTTAAAAAACTAAAGCTATTATTTGGTACATATGTTGAGAATGGACGAGCGATTGCGTTGAAGCACAACATGTAAGAACAGATGCACATTTTAATATGCAAAGTAGTTGACACTTCACCTCTTTGTTGCCTCTCAAATTATGTAACACCTTTTCATTCACCCCTTTCAGTTTCTCTTTCCTTTTTATCTTTTGTACTACTATCTCTGCTTAAGAGCTTGCTGATAGATTTGTCACCTTGAGTTGATATGTTCCATGATTGATGTTTTGTTTTTAACTCTCTTCTTCCTATGCCAATATAACAACAAATCCAATCCTCCTGGTAATTATGCTATTCCAGCCACCCTTCTTTAGCAAGTATAAAGTTTTTCACACTGATAAAAGTTCCTTTGCACCTAATTTTGTATGTAATTTCACTGCAAACAGAGAGATGCACAAATTTCAATACTTGACGTTGTGAGATTATATTTTCCTCATGCAATTTTACTTTCTGAACACAGGCGATAACATTTGCTGACTTCTTTTTGGCTGATATATTTACCTCTATGTCAAAGGTATCCATCAGATTGTCTTTCAAGTTCTGCAGCTATTATAAATTCTTTATATTTGTTTATTGATCCATATTTCAGAGTTCTGCCATACTCAAAACGTTTTGTACTTCTTGAGTAATTATAGCTTTGAAATGCAAGATCCTGTCCTAGTGTCACACAATAAAAACTGTTTTGTGGTTTGTACATAAAGTGTTCTACTAATACTACTGGTGTTTAGCATGCGTGAAACCTGAGTCTAGTTTGTCTCTTTTCTTATCTATCTTGCCCTGCATGCGAATGTCTGATTCAGGACTGCATTAACAATACCCTACACTTGTTTTCTTGAAGAAGTTAATTACCAGTTATTTTTATCTTTTTTAGATTTTAGATGTAGTTACAATGAAGATAGTTTCCCAGTTTAGCATCTGTCACCGACTAGGAGATAACAACCCAATCTTGTTGAGGACTCAATTCGTCCAATTGAACCAGTAATGGATGGTCCAGGTGGTTGTTTGACTGCAGCACTCCTGGTAGCAAAAACTCTAAAATGAAAATTGTATCATGTATTGGCTATAATGACTATCTAAGAAACTTAATACTAGATGGTGCATATGGGATTTTGGAATTTTTTGTGTCCTATTACCTAGGGCCATTTAAGACAATTGATCTTGCTGCATCAGAAATTTGTGCCGCAGGGAGAAGATATTCCCATACCATACCCATTTGCTGGCCCTCTGTCTTCACCATCCATTATCGTCAACTGGAACATGAATTTCTAAGATGACAATTTGAAGACAGTTTCCGTGAGATGCTTACCGAGTGTCGACCACCCTTGAGGAAGTCTAACACTAATAAATGAAATTTGAAGCTTTTCATCAAACCATGTGAAAGAGACTGACCTCATTTAAACTTTATATAAGGTTTCTGACACTTTGACAATTTAAATCAGTAAACAGAGGATACTCTAAGGTTGTGTTTGGATAGAGTGATTTGATATCTAGGATTTGAAATGAATGGATTTCAAATCCACTCAAATTGGAGTCGGTTTCAAATCCACCAAAATAGCTCAAAATTTAGTTCAAAATGAAAGCAATGGCTTTCAAATCCAAACACAACCGATGAATTTGCTACCATGGATTTCAAATCTCTCCTCAAATCCACCTATCCAAATGGGCCCTAAGAGTCAAGAAGAATTGCAAGCAGAAGGAACTTTCTTAGAAAGGGCACATTATACATTGATTTGAACCACACTTTCGTTGAAATTATAAACTAAGAAGTGATTGTTGTAAATTGTACGAGATTCGTACAATGACTGGAAAATGTGTTATGCAGTACTAGGTTGACAAGCTTGATGAGCTTCTGGAACTTGTAGATTCTACCTCTGCTTGATCCTTTCCCTAGAAAAGTGAAGTTAAGAGTTGGTTGATGAAATCAGAATGCTTATCAAACTAAATTTTTCTGAAAGTATATAAACATATGCTACTGATTTTTCTCTTGCCAACCTTCACATTCCCTCCCCCCTCCCCTTTATGACAAGAAAGAGATGATGAATCCCTTGCAATTTTAGGGCTTTTAACTCCTAAGCAAACTGTTTTAGTAAGCAAGTTGTACAATTATCTGTGCTCCTGATCCAAGAAAAGCCTTTTCCAGGAAGTTTTACCATTTGTCATGCTGTAAGAGTCTGTTTCAGGAAGAATATATGATAACCAAGATGAATGATTCACATAACAATGGCTATTTCAAAGTTAACATCCTTTGTTTGAATTTTTTTTCACTGTTTCACAGTAAAAATAGAAAGATTTGGATAATGACCAGAGTGATGTAATATAAGCTTAGAATGAAATGTTTTCTTATAACTCAATAGTCTTGCACCAAACAAACTGGTTTATGGTCCATCACTGATGTTATTTATTTATTTTGTCTACCCACACAGGTTTTCTCCGATTTGGAGCGTTCAGTTTGCAGAATGGTCCATCGCCAGGTTAAAATTTTCATCATCTTCCAAATTTCCTTCCTCAGTGAGTTAAACATGATATTCTCAATTTTTTTTTGGCTGTAGCTTAAAAGAATCTGATTTATATTGCACCAAAGTTTTTCGCTCGATGTTTAAATTTTATTATTCATCTTGTCCGGCCATGTTAATTTTTAAGCACTGGGGCTCTGGTATTTGCACTTTCTATGGAGCTGGAGTTTCTGGTGAAACTCTACGAGAATTTTCTAGTTACAACATTGTCTAATGCAAATGCATTAATTTTCCTCCAAAGCTTGCCCTTTCTGCTTTTTGAGAGTCCATGTATGTGCAGGTTGCTACAATTGCATGGTTTGAGGCAGACTCTGTTTGTGGGAGTCACTCTGTTGCAATACCGATAGTTCTTGTTTTGCCTTACGTTTTTCGTTTCTTTCAATGCCTTCGGCAATACAACGACACAAGAGAAAAGACGTCTCTTTTAAATGGTAATTGTTATTCTGGCATTTATTTGTATTAACATTTGTATTAACATTTCTATACTTTCACATTGTGTGCATATCGAAGGCATGTCTTGGGTTTGCTTGCTTTCGTGGGTGTGTTTCCCTCCTTTCTGCCCCAGTTAGGGTGTTAGGTGTGAATTGTGATGAAATAAATGGAATCATGTTAAACTTTTCTAGAGAATCAGGAAAATAGTATTGTGATTGCATTGGTCCACTCGATGAGTTACCTGTCTCCTGATGCATAAATCACTGCTATTTCGTTTTGCCATATGAAAGATGTATACATAAATTGACCATTATCAGTCAGGCTCTATTGATTGCAGTTCTTTTCCAAACCAAAATAGAAGGTTGGCTATAGCAATAAGAGAATTTATATTAGACATCCAAATCGTCAGGATACTAAAACTAGGAAGGTTGTAAAAGATTGTAGGATTAGTTTTTTTTTGTGAGTGGAATGATGGTTATACTTTCAGCTGAATTTGTCAAACTGGCAGGGTTATTTTTGATCACTGATGCCCAGGGCAGACACTTTAACAATGCTAGGTAGTTTGTTCCCATTTCTTTTCCACAAATGATTATTTTAGTGTGTTAATTAACTGCCAATTTAAATATTAATTTGTTTTAAAAAAACAAAAAGACAAAAAATCATCTTGAAGATTTTGTAATGCTTATTGTGAAACTCTTCATTTATACTGTAGTTACATTTTCTGTGTCCCTTTATCTTTGGATTCCCCATCTAATCAGCTGGGGCGTAATCCCGGACAAGAAGAATAAAATACAAAGCGTTTTCCTTGGTTTTGGTTAATTTTCATATTTTCTTAGGATTTTATCCATTCTACATGTTTCACTAAAATTTTTAAAATTTGAGGGAAAACAAAATCAATTCATCAGTGGAATTGTAAACCATTATATTTTGTTTGAGAAATTAAGATAATTAGCATTAGTCATACTTTGGTTTAAGCTGATAAAACCTAATTGCATCTCTTAGACATCGTTATTTACATAAGCAATATTGTACTGGAACTTGAATTGAGGCAATTTAGTAGTACCACTCAACCCTATCTATCGGTCAATCATGTTTTCATTCCAAGTGGTTGGGAATGTGATTAAAAAAATTCCCCCCAAAAGGGAAGATAATTATTTAAGATGCCTTATAGTGTACCTTCTATTTTCTTTCCATTTCTTGATGATGTCTTGCTGTCATTTTTCAACTCAAATTATGTCCTATTTTTTCTTTTCATTATTGAGATCACACCCTTATCATGCTCCACCTTTTAGTATAAGCCCATAAGTTCTGGGCTTGCTGACACAAATCAATTTTAGAGCCGGTTTCTGCTGTGAAGTCATTAGTTCATGTGGTTTTTGTTGCATCAGTAATAACTTGATCTTAATCATTTCAGCCTTAAAGTATTCAACAGCTGTACCAGTTATTTTTCTTTCCGCCCTCAAGTATCATGTTTTTCCTGACAAATGGACAAATATTTATCGGCCTCTGTGGCTATTATCGAGTGTATTTAACTCCTTGTACTCATTCTACTGGGATATCACGCGGGATTGGGACTTGAGGTATGTATACAAATAACTGTTTTAATCAATTTTTGACTTTTTCAACAAATATAATCGATAAACTGTAATTTATTTCTGAAAGATGACTGTTCTTGTGCCTTTTCATTTGTGGAGGGAAATCAGTTGAAACTTACTCTTTTTTCCCCCTTACCAGTTGCTTCACACGGATTTTCAAGTTCAGCAAATCTCATATTGTATCTCACTTGTTGTATGGAAGGAGATGGGTAAGAGAATTCTTCTTGCTTTAGGCTATTGTTAACCTGATTCTATTTCCTTGTCCTACTATTGTTTGTTTTGAACCTTGCAGGTGTACTTTTGGGTAATTGCAAGCAATCTTGTCCTCCGTTGCACATGGACATACAAGCTTTCGGCCCATCTTCGCCATAACTACCTCACAGTGTTTGCAATAACTGCACTGGAGATGCTGCGTCGTTTCCAGTGGGTCTTCTTTCGTGTGGAGAACGAGTGGAATAAAATGAACTCAAAATCAAATATTCAGTTATCCATGATTGACATCCCTAATGAGGAAGAGAAATTACTTAATTCCAATGGTCACACTGTATAGATTAAAGTAAAGAGTATAGGGTTTTAGATGCTGGTGATCTACATCCCACATCCTCATTAGGCAAATTGATTCTGGCTCCATTTTTTCATTACTATTGATAGTAAAGAAAATCATCTCCTTTTTTGGTATCATAGCATGGTGGAAATATGGATTTTACCCAGGTTTTACTTCTCTATATCTTGATGAACCATGCTTGGACTCAAACAATGTCTTAATCTGCATTATTGTGTTTTTTCTTGCATGGGACCAGAACTAAGAACTCCTTTGATTCTCTTCACATTTTAGGTTACAGCAGTGTTAGGAGAGTAGTGATCAACCAGAACAATCTCATGTTCGAGGTTAAGATTATAATCATTATTACATCCTCAGGAATAAACTATCATCACGAGAAATTAAATTATGTTAAGAAGACATCATAACAATAGTGACATAAAATGGTGCCTGAATTAATGTCTCTAAGTGATGAGGGAAGCAGTAAAAATCCTTAATTTGTTATTTCATTTCAATATAATTGCATATGTTATAAAATTGTGTACCTTTAATTACCTAGTCACCCTTTTGCTTACTCATAATTTTCGCAATGAAGTAAGGATTTCTTGGTTGTTCTGCCAATTCGGCTCGATATTGATCATGTAATATGGTTCAATCAATTTTAGCTGCTTGAAAGGTAATAATACTTCTTTCCTTTTCCTATTATCAAAGAAGCCTGTATTCATTAAGTTGTTTAATTGTCCAACAAAATATATGGAGCAAAGTCCCATCAGTTCTTGATCATCTTCATCAACGGTTATACGGGGGTTTAAAGATTTTAGATTGCATGAATACTTATGTGTGTGTTGGGTAATAATTTTATGCTCATAATATGATACTATTGAGAAATTAGAATTTCAACAAGTAATACTATACAATATATATACATAGAAACATTACATGATAGAAATACACGTATAAATATTACATAATATAAACAAAAGTATTACCTGGTATAAATTGACCCACATTTGATTCGATCCAATATAATTTACTTTTCAATTTTTTTAATATAATTTATTTCTAAAAATAGCACAGTAATATTGTAGAGGTTTTATTTAAAATCTTAAAAAAAAAAAAAATCAGCTTTGGGTACCCAGGGAGGGTTGGTGTACTGACTCCAAACTCTCCTTTTCATTTTTAAAGAAGGCAAAAATCTTAAGAAAGAAAGTGACAATTCAAATCAGCAAATTAAAAGAAGCATAAGACAGATTTCAATAGTGAATACCCTTCGCACCTTTCATCCTGTCTGGCCGCATTCTTTATCCAATTAAAACATCATAAATCCCCACGAATTATTTATACGTCACACAAATTCAAATTAACACCTGCCAATCGAAATTACAAGAAAAACAAAACCCACTTAATTAATATTAAAAATGAAAAATGGGTACAAAACAAAAGTTGGAAAAAGAAATTGGGTTTTGCCAACCATAACAACATTCTTGTCGTCTGGCATTGCGCTCTCTCTCTCTCTCTCTCTTATCCTCATTTCAATCGAAGAAGACTCTTCAAAACCCATTCTGTGGCTTCAATCTCTCTATACAATTTTGTTCTCTATTACCAAGCCCCACTCTAGCTGTCTTCATCCTTTAATTCTTGCATTTTATTCTTCTTTTTTCATGCAAGAAAAGTTTTCAAGAAAATCAGCACAACCATATGTTACTCAAATGTCCAATGATTTGAGAACTAGATCCATCACTGCAGACCCTGTTTCCTGTTCCATGTTCTCTCCTTTTCTTGATCCAATCAAGCTTGATGGGGTTCAATATTTCCCGCCAAATCTTGGATATTTGAATTCCCTCTCATAATTAGTGGTGCTTATTAGCTATACAGTATACACAATGGAGAAGTTGATGCCAAGAGAGAATGCTGTTGTGGGGTATGGAAACTCAGAGGACATGGATTTCAATGACGTATTCGGGGGCCCACCGAAGAGGTTTTCGTTGCAGGAAGTGAGATCAAGATACAGTTTTGGTGAGACTGTTGAGGCAGAGGAGGAGCCATGGGGTGGTCTGAAGGAGAAGCCAGTGTTTGGAGACGAAATCAGGTCGAGGAGACGACATAATGGTGGTGATGATTTCTTCGACGACATATTTAAAGTGGGTGATTCTTCGACTTCACCAAGGTGGAGTGATCGCTCTAATCCCGGTTCGAGGATCATGAGCCCTGCATGGCCTTTGCCATCCAAGTCTGATCCTTTTGCCCCTCCTCAACTTAGGTACTATTCATTTCTTTATGATGATTCATTTTTGTAATTTTTAAGAATAAGATTTGTTGTGTTTTCTTGTGAAATGGTATTATTAATAGTAAGAACTTGACTAGAATATTGTAATCATGGAGGAGGTGAAGAATTTGAGGGGGAGTTATTGCATCTATGATAAGGGCTTGTTTGGGTTTAGTTTTAGTGGGATTTTGAGAATTTCTTGTTTTCTATTGAGAATTCGAGTGTGTAATAGTTAACATGTAAGAACTGAAATGTGTATGGATATGAGTTTTTAATGAGAACAACATTGTAATAAGTTGGATATGTGTTTTTCAAATATTAGAAGATACTCGAATAAATGGAGTCTTCTTTGAAAACATGTTGGTCTTTAAAGCAATCTTTCTATTGTGACATGAGTTGTTTGATCAAATTTGTGTTAATCTTCTCATTAAGTATTACTTTTGCCTGTGGATATGTATGTTGATGTCAATCTGGTTTGATTCTCTATCTCATACTTAATGAAATGGTTTTCTACATTCTAGTTTGCCTGCAAAATTAAGCAAAACAACGGAGCTTCCCACGTTTGGTTCGCACAATCATGGCAGTACAAATGGATTAAACAGCCCATACTCTTCAAGCCCTTTATCACGATTTTCAATTCCAGCTATTCGGAGCCAAGATGAGAGAACAAATGAAGCTTCTTTCATCACTGAGGATTCACCATCCATTCTCATATCTGATCACAGAGATACTACTCATAATCTGAAGAATGATACCAAAAGTGTTGATAACATTGGCAATTCGTTTCATTTCTCCATTTACAAATGGGCAGGCAAAGGTGTTCCAATGCTAACACCTTTTGTGGCAGCGAATAGCTTGAAAACCAAGGAAAAAAAGGATAAATCATCATTTGTGAGGAAACAGATTTCGTCAGAAGATTTGAGGAGCAAAGAAGGGACAAAAGAACTACCAAAAACAGGATATGAATATTCAAAGATGGAGTCTCAGAGTAGCCCAAGTTATGATGCTGTTTCGAACGAAAGTGATAGAGAGAAAATCAAGAATCAAGAAACAGAATCTCTCAACTCTGAATTGGATAAGAAGACTAAACCTGCAGAAGGAGTTCATGCTGAAGTCCATGGCAGTAAAAAAGTGAAGGGAAACGCAGGAATAGGTATTGATTTGAACAAAGAAAAACTCGAAAAGTCTAGCTTCAAAGGTGTGACTAAAAGTTCATCCAAGGGAAAGGTCAAAGATTTTGTTCAAATTTTCAACCAAGAACCTGAGCCAATGCCTAAAGCTGAGCTTGATAAAAGTCGGAGTTCTAGATGGAGAAATGTAGGTTTTGATCAAAACGAAGTTAGTTCAAATGCAAAGACAGCTAGAGAGCAAGTTAACTTGCATGCTTTTGTTAAGAAACCGGATGTTTCATTCAAGGTATTTGCTTCGATCCATATAGTCAGTTGAATGAGTATGATTTCATATGATCATTGATGCATTGCTAAGTATATCTTTTTCAGGTGGATGAAACTGTAAACAAGAATGAAGAACAACAATACGCTAATATTAATCCACAGAAAACATTTCCATCAGGTTAGTTACTTTTGACACTTATGAATCAAGTTAGAAGATTAAGGTCACTTTTGGAAGTTCATATTATCTCGTATTTTCCTTAGGGACGATGCACACGGATTCAAGAATTCCAGCAGAGAATGCAGATGATCCGTTGGAAGACAACTTCCTGGTATATATATGGTTTCTTGATTTGTTATTAGCATGTTGTTGATGATTTAATGTTTGATGGAGGAGTTTTATATCTCAGATTCAGTTTTGACCTTTAGAGTTTTGATGGTTTAGCAGGTTCAGGAATTAACTGATGATAGTGAAAATGTGGCAGAGAGTGATCAAAGCTCTGAGGAAACAAAAGTAAGCTTTGTTTTCATCCTTTGTTGAGAAACTAACCTTATGTGATTATGCATATACAAATTTTTTAGTATTATGATGGCATCAATAGTAAAATATCTCAGTTTCTTGCATGATTTTCATCACATTATAATTAGTTTTTAGTGCTAAGGTTGGTTTATACACATTGTATCTTCTCATACTTTGTATCTATTAAAAAATGTAAAAAAGTAGGTAACTTTAGAATCATATTTTGTGTTACAAGGAATAGTAATAGTCTCTAAGTTAATGCAGGCTATAGATGCCAAAATCCGGCAATGGTCAGTTGGAAAGAAAGGCAACATTCGATCACTGCTATCAACTCTGCAATATGTAAGCTTTCTTATAGTTTCTTTAAGTGAAAATCTGAACCAATCAATATTTTTCAAACAAAATTTACAAGATTACATTTTTAGGTTCTTTGGGCGGAAAGTGGATGGAAACCAGTGCCTCTCATGGATCTAATAGAAGCAAATTCCGTAAAGAGAGCATATCAGAAAGCTTTACTTCGTTTACATCCTGATAAGTTGCAGCAGAAAGGTGCTAGTTTTCATCATAAATACATTGCTGAAAAGGTTTTTGACATTCTTCAGGTGACTAAAAATGTTTTTAAGTAAATGGTGATTTTTCAATGAAATTTGATGAGATATATATAACTTGTGTGATTTTCATGCAGGAGGCATGGGACCATTTCAACACTTGTTCTGTAACCGTGTGATCAATGGAAAGGTAGATCTAACGGCCAATATGCAATTGAACATTTGGAAGATAAAGTGAAGAAGATGTAAATATGATTTTGATAGAGAAAAGGTATAGATTGGATTTTTTTTAATAGAGAACACAATGATGCATACTTCTTTTTTTCATCTTTTCCTTATGAATGTTAAAAAACTTAATATACTCATGTCAAAAGGTTTCACTAATTAAATCCTTTAAAGAGAAAAAGGAAAATAAAATATTGGATTTGGTTTCCCAAATTAGGTCTTATTACAGGTTTAGTATCTGACATTTCCATTTCATTATAGATCATTTTTAATAAGATTAATTTGGTCCATGTCATAAAAATAGATTCATATAACATTGATGGGATTCAAATGTCAAATTAAAATATAGGTCATAAATTCATTTTTTCCAAATCGATATTTCCTATGTTCCCTCCACTGAAGTTAAACCCTAATTTTTTCTTCCCAAAAAACACAATGATACCTAAAGTTCAACCAAGTCTTCAAAAATTTTAAGTAAATATGTTGTTTATTTATATTGTTAAATATAGTTTATACAATGCAGTTGGTGGTTCAGTGGTAATGACCCCTTTATACTCTCCTTATGGCCAAGGTTTGAAATATGAATCCTTGCATTACTTTTTGGATCTTTTCATTGGGCCCCTCTGCAGTTTGTTTATTTTTGGGCCTCGTAGTTGTAACTTGGCCATCTTCAGTTTAATAGACACAGAGATAAACATGAATCTCGAATCGATTAAAAATCATGATGAGTTGCATTTGTGTGCAATTGTTAAGATCCATATAATGTGGGTTGAGTCAGATCGAATCCTATCCGAATTTGTAGATTTCTTTTTTACCAATTTTTATATTATTTTAATCATACTTTTATATTATATCAAACATATATTTATGTAAATTTTAACTTAAAAATAAACCCTAATTTTGTTAAAAAAAACCCTAATTTCGACTAAAAAAAGCCCTAATTTTACCACAAAAAATTCTAATTTATACATGTAGACATTTATGTAATATTATGCATACCTTTAAGTAATATTAGTCATACATTTATATAATACATAAAGGTACAATTAATATAATTAAAAGGTATGACTAACATAACATAAATGTATACTTAACATAACATAAAAATCTTAAAGGTATGCTTAACATAACGTAAAATTATACATGTATATTTAACATAACATAAAGGTATGTTTAACATTATATAAATGTATGTTTAATATAATATAAATATATGTTTAACATAATATAAAGATATGTTTAACATAAAATAAAAGTATAATACCTGAAGCGAATTTGGGTGGAGTTGAACTCATCCACCCAGGTGCGTGGGAGAACGTGTACATATGTGGAGAACGTGTGGAGTGATATGTGAGCTGGGTCGGATTAGTTACACAAATCCTAAATTCATACACTAATTACATAAAAAAAAATTGTATGTATTCACACCATGTAAGGGTTGAAATATATATGGCCATTTACTCTCTAATTTCATTGAAAATGGTAAGAATCCTCATCTTAAAAAGAAATATTACAAAATGTATTTCTTTTAATATAAGCATTTTTTACAACTGATATATGAATTTTAGATCTATAAAACTCAATTTAATTTATCTTCACATACATTTTATGTTGGTTTGTTTGTGCTTTTACTCACCTGCACATTATCTAGTACATTTTAATTTTATTAATTATATGATTTCAATTATTAAAATGATACATTTCAATTAAACAATTGACATCTTTTTGTTATTAGTATTATAATTTACTTTTTCGACTAATACATTCTAGATTATAAATGTAATAAATTTCAATGGAACAAGTTGATAATTTGATCAAATTTTGAGTATAATAAATATAATTTAAGACAACAAACATAAGTAGCGAAGCTAGGTAGGTGCACCCTTTGTCACAGAGCTATCTGGCAATATTTCTTTTGGTCAAACATACAGAACAATTATTAGAATGATATCCTTTGAGTCTTTGACCGAGTCCCCACAGCTTAGTAATTATATTTTGGAGAAAACATATGCATATTCATATTTAATATTAATTTCCTCCCATTTAAAATAATTATCGATTTAAAATATAATATTTATTTTAGTTTAAAAGTTATGATTATATATCTTTTATATTGGACTTTTATTATACACATATTATATCTATTGAATTCAGAATAATATAGCGGTTTATATATTTACATATATATACTTAATTAATTATACATATTAAATGATCATTTATTAATCTTTATGAAATAACCTTAAAGAATAATTATTTTGATGTAGGGGAATATTGGTCGTCTTCTACATCTTGATAACTATTAGTTTGTTACTTTATCTCTTTATCCCATACAATTATATAGTTAATTTTTTTTCTTACAAATTAAAAAACACACATTAATTAATATGCTAGGAAAAACAAATTTTGAGCACAAATTTCCTTTAATGTTCTTATTTATTGAATATGACTCTTGTAAGAGCATTTTAAGAATATAATTTCGTTAGATGAGTCAACCCACGATATTTCATATTTTACAATGTCGATAACCTACAAATTTATAAAAGTGAGTTTTGTTTGTGGGTTAATAGGAATACGTCCTCTCATAATGAATATAATATATTCGTCAGACCGTCTCATATAATTTATTTACTCCCAAAAAAGTTAATGACACAAAGTGATATTCTTGAAAAGTCATCTATACAAATTTCATGGATTTTATGTAAGAGTGTATTACAGAAATTACATATTTTTAATTAAAAGTTTACTATAATAAAAAATGAAATAGTAGAGCATATTTGTGGGATATATAATAACTAAAAAAGGAGAGTTTCTTTTACATGGATGAGCTCTCAAAATGTGAAAAATGCTCAAATGTTCACCGTGGGTAATTTTTAATATGTCCATCGATAACGTGTAATGATCTCATCCTCTTATTATATAAAAAATAAAATTAATAGATATTATAAATTTTTAACACGTCAATAATAAATTATGTTCATGATGGATGGTTAAACAGGAGTGCCCAAAATGCATGCATCTGTTAATTAACAGGACCAATTAGTTTCATTTTGTACCATATTGAATTTATTATGAGTGTTGCATTTGTTGTTGAGATCATGCCTAACCCACGTGCAGAGACGTAAGTTAAAAAACTATTTTAATAAAAAAAAAAAAAAAGAAGAGAGAAAAAAAAGTTACTTATTTTTCATGACTTTCCAACTGCAATTAAAGGTTCTTGATTAGCCAGCTGGCTAATTCCAATACAATGTTGATTTCTTTTGGGTTTGAATTCTTTCATAATTTGTAATTTCCTTAATCTTTAAATTAGAAATAAAGCACTTTTAAAAATTTACAATAAACTTACATCTGTACCTACATAATGGGGCCTTCGATTTTTTAGGGTTTGAGGCAACTGTCTCAATTACCTCATAAGTGGCGCTCCTATATTTCAATATCAATGACACATATATATAATAATATTAATAAACAACCTACCATTGAGTTTCTTATTGCACCAATTTGGCTAATGTGTTAATATATGTATATGTTAAGTTTGTTCCTATATTTTTTTTTAATTGCATCGATATTTTTTTTTTCCTACGTAATTTTTTTTTCTTTTTCTTATGAGATTTAATTTACGGTCAATTATATTTTTTTATTTTATTTTATTTTCAAATAATTTTTTTTTATTCATTTTAATTTTTTTCTTATTTTATCCCATTTTTAAATAATTTTTTTTCTTATTATATATCATTCTTTCTTATTTTATCTTATTTTTAAATAATTTTTTTTCTTATTCCTATCAATTTTTTTCCTATTCTATATTTCCACTGTTTTCTTTTCTACAAGTTTTTAAACAGTGGAAAATTTTAAAAATTTTAGATAAGTTTCTTAATTTTTTTAAAAAAATAGATGGTTGAGATTATTTTATAAAAATATACAAGTATATGAAGTTGAAAATTTTGGACAATTTCTAAACTCATGTACAATTAAAGAAAAATATGTTGCAAATATTTTTGGAGTTCTATTGATATTGATGTCAATAGAAGAAAAGAAATTGATAATTTACTGAAAAGGGGAGATAAGAAATTGACAATTTACTAAAAATTGGAGATAAAATGAGATGAGTTTGAAAATTATTTTTCCAACTACGTAACTAAGAGAGAAGGAAAGAAATTGATTACTTAATGAAAAAAAATGAAATATAGAAGATAAGAAATTGACAATTTAATGGAGATAGAATTAGTAGAATTTGAAAAATATTTTTTCAAGTACTATTGATATTAATGACAACTAAGAGAGATTTTTTTTATATAATTTACTTAAAAATGAAAATAGAGAAGAAAAAAAATTGACAATTTAAAGAAATCGACAATTTATTGAAAAATAAATTTAGAATGAGATGAATTTGAAAAAATATATATATAATAAAAAAGAAATTGATATGAATAAGAAAAAAAAATTGTTTAAAAATGGGATAAAATAAGAAAGACTGATATAGAATAAGAAAAACAATTATTTAAAAATAGGATAAAATAAGAAAGAATGATATATAATAATAAAGAAATTGAGATGAGTAAGAAAAAATATTTATTTAAAAATGGAATAAAATAAGAAAGTATGATTGGCCGTAAATTAAATCTAAAAAGAAAAGAAAAAAAAAAAGAACATAAATTACATAGTAAGAAATATAATATTATTGGTACGTAAAAAATACAAATAAATTTAAGATATATGTGTATTGTCACTTCAGTCAGATTGATTTCATAAAGAATCCAACAATGAGTTTCTTATCGTTTATATATATATATATATATATATATATATATATATATATATATATATATATATATATATACACTTATTAGATCTGCATTAGAGGCCAAATATAAAAATTACTCATATAGTTGTTGGGGTTTATATATTTATATTATGTTGTCTATTTTTCCTATTTCATTTAATTGTATCATTTTGTGCATGTTTGTCAACTTTTACTTTTTGGGGGATTTGCACAGCCTCATGATCGTATCTACCAATATTTTGGCTTGGGTCGAATTTTTAACTTCACTTGTACAAGTTCATTTAAAACATAAAATTTTGAAACATTTACTCTATTCAAAATATTTATACATCATAAAAAAAAAAGTTAGAATAATTATTTAAGTTCACATTGATTAATTAGAACTAATTTCTATACCATTGATTTCTTTTTTCATTTCTAACGAGTGGACTCATACATGGTAGACATTAATACAATAATACTAAACGTATAAATCGAAACTTAAATTAAAAAGCTATGATTTTTTTTATTCAAAAAAAAAAAAAGTAATGGAACACGATATATAGATGACTTCAAATAAATTAAGTTGGGGTTGGATTCAGTTTGGATTTTAAATTATTATTTCTAAAAAATTTTAAACTAATAATAAACAACACTAAGAAAGACTATATATAATAAAAAGGAAATTTAGACTAATAATCAACAATAACTTTTTTTAAACTAATAATAAACAACAATAGTTAAAATTATACATAATAAAAAGAAATGTCAAAATAATAACATTATTTAAAAATTATAGATAATATAAGAAAAAAGAGAAAAATTGGAACTAAGAAAATTAGAAAAAGCACAACCGTTGGGAAAGGGATTCAAACTACTTTTAACCAACTACTTTATATTTATATATATATATATATATATATATATATATATTAAAAATAAAAAATCTTAATTATTTTTTACTCCCTCCGTCCCACAACACTTTGCACACCTTTAATGTAAAATGATGTGTAAAATGTTGTGGGACGGAGGTAGTATTTTTTTAGGGTTTGAGTCGATGGACTCATTGACCTCTAACTAAAGGTCCCTGCACATCCTAGTTTAGTTGTGGAGTGTGATGATATGAAAAGCAATGAAACCAATTTCTCTCTCCACCATACTACCAACGTAGATAATATTTGCATACCAATTTCTCATATTGCGTGCCTATATGTAAGCATGGAAATTTCAAATTGATCGAAAATTTTATGGATACCTATGGATATATCGATAACTGTAAAATTTAGAAAATTGATGCAACTTTATAAAAAAATGAAAATCTGATATAATATTCATTACAAAATAACTATTTATTTAAAAAAAATTGTTAAATATTCATTGTGACCAATTTTGTAATGACATCTGGAGCACGCTGGTACGAGTCTAGCTCGTAACAAAGTTATCAACTTTTTTCCTTTTTGTTTTCTCGCCTATTCATGCCAGATACAAAATTATGTCAATTTTCTAAATTTTACTGATAATTCCACTGATATCGATATTTCCATCGATATTATTACAAATAGGTCATTGCAACAACCATGAAAGGAGTCGTCCCCCACCCGGGAGCTATTTCACCATATTCAGAATTCAGTGGTTTTAATAAACTTCCAATTTTCCGTAAATAAAATATTGATATTTCCATCAAAACCGAAATTTTCATCTTTGCCAAATATTAATATTGATGTATACAAATCTAACATAATCATTAATTTCAAATCACAATATTTAAAGAAATGAAATATTTACACGCACTACAAGAAAAATAAATATTTGTGATAAGATTTTTTACGACAACAAAAGTTATCGCGTTGTCACAGAAAATAATGAAAAAACTTATTTACGACAACATAATACATTAGTGATAACAATGTTGTTATAAAAAAAACTATTTGTAAGAAAACTTTAATTTTATGATAATAACTTGGCAACAAAAAGTTATTGCAAAAACATTGATCACTGATGCAAATCGCAAAAATATTTTGTGACAAAATTTTTTGATGCAAATATTCATTTTTTTTATAGTGATGGTGGACATATATATATATATATATATATATATATATATATATATATATATATATATCCACGGTGATTATGTTCAACATATATATGACAAAATGAGTGCATTGTAAAACTTATTTTCAATAGCTATATCCATGGCGATTTGCTTGCCGATATTTGAAGAACAAATAATATTCATATGTGATGATTAATTCTTTGTCATGAGTCTCATGACTAGCTCCTTTTGGCAGGAAATTAAAGGCCAAGAAGAACTTTTAATTCCATGAGTATATTTGCAGATTCAGTGTGTTTTATAAGCTATCTTTAACACAAAATCTTTATTAGTAAATTTAATATTTCACCTCGATTAAGGGGGAAAAAAAAGAACAGAGAAAAGAAAGTTGTTATGATTATAAAACTGTAAAAGTAAAGTAATATTTGCTTCATCTTCATCTTTCTTCTTTTTTTACTGGCATTTTCAAGGATATCCCCAAGGCATGAATTCTACTAAGAAATATACAGTACACAACAAATAAAATAAAATACTATCATCAACAAATTACACATCAGACGTTTATTAATTTAGGTCAAAACTAGTAAATCATCAATTTAATACTTAAAAGATAAAGAATATCAATTCAAAACCTAGGAGATAAAATTACTTTTAAGACTCATGAACTTAAGATTTTATTTGGCACCTTACAATTCGTGTTTGTTTACAAATATTTTTAAGATGATAATTCCATAATATAATTAATGAACTATTTACATGTGTATGTGTGTACATATATATATATTTATATTGTTGCAGAATATCAGAAACAAGATGAGAAAATACACAAATAGCAAGAATTTTCCTTAAAAAGAGTGAATGATGATCACAATAATAAAATAATCAATCAATTGAAAGGGTGAAAAATTATTTAACGCCACAACCAACGTGGAAAAGATAAAATTCTCTTTCTAACGTTCTCTATTTACTTGCCTCCAAATGTGAAAAACTTAGGCTTACAAGACATGACTTTCCCTATTTATATTTTCTTACTAGGTTAAAGGGTACAAAAGTTTTTCTCTTATCCTCTATGAAAACCCCTATCTTACTAATGAGTTTATTGGGCTTGGGTCGAACTCGTCTTTATTTGTTAGACGAGAGATCTTCTTGTACTCTTCTTTATCTACCGGATCGATTTTTTTTTATGTTCTTCTTTATTTAGGTCAAAGTCTTTATGTGTTTTTTTATTTATTGGGTCAGAGTCTTACTGTGTCTTTCTCTATGTACTGGGCCGAGGTCCTCTTAGATCCTCCTGTCACGTTGGAATTATCAGTTTTGACCATATCAGTTTTGCCAGTTGTACTCATATTGTCATATTTGCAGTACATTTTTGGGTTTTCTTAGATCATGTATTTGATTCATAATGTCTTAATTATATATATTACAACCATCTTTCAATTACCAAATCGATAGATTTATATTTTAGGTCTAAGATTGATTTTAACCTAGCTAAATAATTTTTTTTGATATTTAATCGGTAGAACTCCAGCCTCCTCAAATTAATTACCAGTACTATGGATCAATATTACGTTGAAAAGATTAGTTTTTTTCACCTACTAATCAGAATGCTATATATAATTCTTCTTTGAGATGAAAGAGCAGTTGATATGCAGTGTAACATAAAAGATTATTTGATTTAAATTGAAAGTAAATGTATAAACAGATTGATTAATTAGTAATTAAGTAGTAGATAGAATTAGGTATCTTGTAATAAAGGACCACATGATACCTAGTATTAGAGTTTGTCAATCTAAGTACTTGAGCAACTTTTTTCTTATTGATGGTTTTTTTAATTTTAATTTATAAATATATGGGTTGATAAGAAATTAATTATGTATAGCTAGGACATCTTTTTCTTATTGATGTTTTTTATTAAATAAATAAATTTGTTGATAAGACGTTTAATTGTAAGGACAAAGTACAAGGACAACTTTTCCTTATTGATGATGTATTTTTTAAATGTATGTGAAGATCATACGATATTAAATTATAGGACAAATTAATACCATGTGACTTAGGGACCCTTGGTGCTCACGTATATTTATTACACTACTAATTGATTTTTTTGGTACTACTAATAATGATATAATAATTGGTTTTACGATTCTCTTATTCATCAATTTCCCAAAAAAAAAAAAAAAATCATATGATTTTTCATCATTCTATGCCAAACAAATGGCCTTGTCATATGCAAGTGATTTTATAATATTAAATTTCAGTTAAAAAAAAAAAAAAGGTAGGCCCACATAAAAATCCTCACCCATAATATTTCTTATGGCTTGTAAATTTTTTTTTTTTTTTAACTGATGTTAATTTGAGTTTTAATCTTGTGGGGCATGCATGCTATTTTGGAGTATGAACTCTGTTTTATTATAATTACATATAAGTATCAAGTATCAACGTTTTGCCCATTTTTATGACACCAATAAAGTCGTTTCAAATTTTATTTTTTAAATAAAAATGACACCTATAAATTTTTACTATAAATTTTAACAGATAGCTAGTTCAATAATTTCATATTGGTTTGGTTTTTATTTATTTGACTATGAAATGTAAGATTTCTTTTATATTTTACACTTTTTTTTATTAAAAAAAATTACGTGTTTAAATTCTCCTTCTTCCACAGTTTTAAATACCTTCGTGTGGTACATATTAATCTAGAAAATCAAATGTGTGATATAGTTAATTAAGAAATAATTTAGGAAAATATTGGAATGAGAGGCATTCGGACCCAAAAATATATAACTTATGTAAAAGTTATAAAAATTATAAATAAAGATGAGGAGGAATATATAATAATGTAGAAATAATACGAATGAAATCCTCCACTTCAATTTAATTGATATCTCTTCATCTTATATTTCATTGATTTCAATATGCATCATATATAAATTAATGATGTTATCTTTACGTGTGATATAATATAATGTTTAATGTTTCATTTGATATTTCAAAATAATTATCACACGCCAAGTATAAAATGACATTATTAATTTAGACATGATGTAGATTAAAAATATTAAATATAAAATCAAACATCAAATTTGAAATGGAGGATCCAAAATATTAAATATAAAATTAAACATCAAATTTGAAATAAAGGATCCAAAATATTAAATATAAAATTAAACATCAAATTTAAAATAAAGGATACAATTCGTATTTACTTCCTAATATGCATCAACGTGTTTTAAACATGTGATTGTTGCGAATTCAGGATTATAGAAATGAGGTTACAAACATATAATAATATAAAAACACAGCACGTTAACTTTTTTTATTTAAAGGGTTGTATGTTTGAAAATTAGAATAAAGATATTCATGTAACTATTATTAAAAATAAAAATTTAATAATAACTTTAATATAATAGAACTGAACAAGTGAAGTAAATAATCAAATATATATATATATATATATATATATATATATATTCGTAATTACCTATCACAATATTAATTTTATTTTGCTGTGGATATAATAAAATGAGTTAGTTTCCAGTGTACCAGTTGTATGGATCTAAATTAATATAATTTGGTCAATCCAACCCAAATCCACTCATTTTTTATATTTTTAATTCATATGTTACTTTTATATTATATTGGTGTGACCTCTATGTTATATTATTGTGATTTTTTATGTTCAAATACTCTTACCTTTATGTAATACTTTAGCTTCAAAAAAAAAGAAGAATTTCAACACAATTTATATATTTATGTGATATTACTCATACTTTTATGTGATATTACTTATATATTTATATTAACATAGTTATACCTTTATGTAATATATAAAATTGTAGCTAACATAACTAGAATATATGAGTACATAACTAAAGATATGACTCATATACCTAAAATGTATAAAAAGGAATTACATAAAGGCATGATTATGATATAAAAGTACGCGTAATATCACGTAAAATATGAGTAATATCACATAAAGATCTATTGATCCAAAAATGCATTGAAATTTGATTATTTTTTTGAGTTACAAAATTATATAAAAGTTATGATATTTGTACATAAATGTCATATTAATATAACATAAAACTGATAACACGTGAATAAAAAAAATAATATTGTTGATTCGAATCAAATCGACTCAATTATATAGTTCTAAATCCATACAATTGATGTATATGAATATTTGCCTAATCTAATTTAATATGAATATTGCTTTTCTGTAATAGCTCTCTGTGATTTCACCAAATTTGTACCTTTTCAAATGTTAGGTTTTGTCATATATTATGAAAAAGAAATATAAATATATATATATATATGGTTAATGTAATTATGAATTCATATAAGAAATTTTTAATTATAACTTATAATATTTGGGTTAATTATGTAAAATTCATTATTTTTGCTTTAATTTTATTTATTGTTACTTCCAAATGGTAAAAAAAATTTAGAGGGGTGAAATCAAGTTTTAAACCTTTTCAAAATGTTTTAAACTTTTCTTGTTGAAAGAAAGAACTTGTTCTTATAACGCAACCTACAATTATGCGCAAATTATTGCTTACAACATTGCTGTGAGAGAATTTCTAACTGTTTGAAGTCTCTTGAGTAGGAAAAATATATTTTGAGGAATTCTTTGATAAACATTTTCTCAAATGATGACTTCAATAAGTTTGATCATGTTTATAATATTAACGTACAAGCAGTTTATAGTGGTTGAAGGGTGTATTAAACTCTTTCATTCATTCTACTCCTTTGATAACGAATATTATTAAGATATTTTAAAAGTTACAACACATACAACTTTCTAACGTAAATTTAACAAATCTGCGATGTGTTAGTTTTCACATATGATGTTCAACACATTTAGGCCCAGCTCACAATATAAAAAATAAATATCTTTAAATCATATTATAAAATTAGTTTATCGCATCAAAATGTTAGATGCAAATTTATCATATGAATCTTAAAACTTAAAATAAAATTCACTGACTTCACTTATGTTTCAACATTAAATTATGCACAAATAAAATTATTGAGCTATAATTACTAATCTAGAACTCGAAAATTTAAAACACATCAGATATATTAATTGCGCCTTCACAACAAGTGCCCTATTGACTTTTTGCATAACAACCTCAATATTATTTAGTATAAACATTTTTATTGAGTTTAAATCTAATATTACATTTAAACAATAATATAGATAATATATTCTCTGAGTAGTTTAAAACACTAATTAAAAATGCAAATTAAGTATTTAAATAAATATCACTTTTATGAAATATCGTTTTTATTAATTTTATTATAAAACAACATAATATCGTGTGTATCATATACGATACTTTCTAATATATAAATGTGTGTACAAAAACGTGTATCACAAAACAGGGTGTTATCGACAAGCTAGTTCAATTAATGTTAAAAGTTTGACATGAATAAATAAGTGAAGATTTTTCAATTGATATATTCAATATAAAAATACAATTTAGTTGAATAAAAATATAATAAAAGTAGTGGTGTGATGAGTGGTTGGAAAAATAGAATATTTTGACTTTGTCTTATAGCAAGCAAATAATACAAGCCTATCTTTTAATAAGTCTTATGATTCTGTGGCTATAAAAGTTAAATGAGCATTATCCAATGATTTGAAACAAAACAAATAAATAAATAAATAAAATAAAGAATCCCAAAAAGGTCTGAAACTGCATCTTTGTTCTTGCTAATGTTTTTCAGTCAGTCTTTCTATCTGCCTTGTCATTTACTCTTTTGTTTCACCTTCTCACTTTATTCCCAACCATAAATAAAGAATATAAACAAGACAATAAATATAGTCACTATTTGATGAGATGGTAAAAAGTGGATATATAGTATTTCAAAATTGGATTTGTCTTTTTCATATAATTCACAAGCTATTTTTCAAAAACAAGATTTACTTAATATGTCATTAAATTTTGCTTATTGACACTAAATATGACTTGATTGATGAAATTTGTCTTTTCAGAAACTAGATTTATTCAATACGTGGCTCTAAATTTACTCATATAACATGATTTACCATTTATTTATATATAGTTAGTTTGTCCTAGTGTATCAAAACCAGGTCGTTTTAATAAATATGATTGGATTTATTTGATTTGTCTTTTTAAAAAACTAGATTTACTCAATATGTGGCTCAAAATTTACTTTTATAACACTATTTATCATTTATTCGTATATAATTTATTATGATGTAACAAACGGCGTCGTTTTATAATAAATAGAGCGTACACTTGAATTAGAGATGTGTTTTCTTCCTTCATTCAATCTTTCTTTCCTTTTTGCTTTTAACACTGATTTTGTTAACTCTGTTCACACTTTTTCTAGTGTCAATTAACCTGGGATTTGTCAGATATACCATGAATGTGCTGATAATTATGGTAGAGAGAGAAAGAGACGCTTGCTAATTAACCCATTCCCGCCCCCCCCCCCCCCCTCTATCTCTCTCTTACTCTCTCGCTCTGGAAACGCACAATTGGGCCGCACGGTGCTTCTATGCAATGTTCTAACGAAGCTGAAAGCAGTGATTCTTCTACCAATCTCTACCAATGTTATTCCAATGCAAATCTGTGAGTTTCTGTTGCTCACCATTTCTGATGCTGCATCTTCTAGTTCTGTTTGCTGGGTTTAACACTTTTCTCTCTCTTTTCCAATTATGTATGATTTCCCCTTGTTTAGTTAGTTGTTAAAAACCTAGAATTCTCTGCGAATTGGTTGAGAGCTGATCTGTTTTTCTGGAATTAAATGTTTTTTTCTTAAAATTTAGCTGTAAGGTTCCATTTGCCTCGAGATCTGGCATGAATAAACCCCATTCCCCTTCTTTGGGTGGATGATTTTCTTTATTTTTTGAATTAAAGGTTTTTTATTGTTAATTCTACCTATGGTGTAGAATTAGTGGTAGAATTGCTGTCGTAGCGAAGATGATGTGTTTGATTGTATATGTTTATCAATATGTTTTGGTGTTTCTCGAACCAACTCGGTGATTAGCTAGTTGCGTTGTTGACTAAAAAATAAAATAAAATAAAATAGCAATGATTGTATGATATCCGCAATGTTGTTTCCTATTGTGTCATTTGTAGTTCGTTGCCTAACTTCTTTGACTTGCTGACACATATATATTAACCTTTAGCAAATTCTTTAGTATCATCTTATTGGTCAATAAAGATGGAGAAGAGGAATTAAAGCTGCCTACTCTCTCTCTCTCTTTTGTATATGTGACTGGGTTTGTTCGGTTCTGTTGGAATTCGTTTGCTACTGCCAGAAAGTATAAGAACTGGCAATGTGAAGTTATCGAATTTTTTATGCTTTTATAGTTAACCGAAAGTCATCCTGAGAATATTTGAATTATCCATATCTTGAAGCAGATTCTGAATCGATAATCAAGTTATTATATGTATTTTGAGATAGCTATAGAAGCATTGATGATTTTGACTTGAAAAGTCACAGATTGACATTATTTCAAGTCTGAGACTAATTTCATTTACCGAGTTATTCTAGTGAGAAGTGTTGCTTTTCCGACAACTATTGAAATTTGAATATAAGTCTATAATACTGACGGAAGAGAGATGACAATGCTACAAGCAAGATTATACAATCAACAATTGAATGTTTAGTGGCCTTCCACTCCTGTCAATTTGACTTTCATTATTATAACTACTACTAAGAAATTTTCTTTAATAAACTTTCTGGTTCCTTATTTAAATTCCTGTTGAACAGTTTCACAATAATATTATAATTCTCTATCTGGATTCAAAGAAACCAACTCATTTGTCCTTGTCCAACTCATTTCAATTGCATATCTTATAATATATTTAAATGATGGAATAATGTTTAAGGGAGTAAACAGAAGTAGGTTGTGTTTTTATATAGATGGCATGAAATAGGTCATATTGAAATGATGACATCAGCTGAGAAATGTAGGTCAATATATTTTTCAAATTGGATGGTATGTGTATTTTAATGTCTTGTTATAGGAAGAGTCAGCTTTATAATTGGTGATGATAGACTAACAACATACCTCTTTGTACAATCCTTTAATGGATCATATATCCTTGTCATTTTGTGGGGGGCATGAGATATCTGGAAGAATGATCTTGTGGTTGAATTGATTTATCAAATTATCAGATGTTCAAGATTGTTCTAGGATGCAATGATCGTATGAGTTGGATATGAGAGGTAATTTATCAATTTCCATTTCTTTCCTCACCTTATTCATTATACATCTATGCTTCATGAATAGATGCAATACCCTCAGCAACTGAGTACAAATTCTAATACAGATAACATTTAGCTTCTCCTTCCCTTTGTATCTTCATTTATTGTGAACTTCCCCATCGACTACAAGGATTCTTGGGAACCTGTTCTTATGGTTTTACCTCTGAGGTCCATTACCCTTAGAGTTACACATACCGTATTCATACATAAATAAAATTGGTAGCAGAATCATGCATTTGAAGCACAAAAACCAACTTTAGTCCTGCGCAAGGGTAGGTTTCCTCAAGCTTCCTTTTGCCTTTACACTTGAGGGCCAATATACATCAGCGTGGACAAGCAGAAGCAAAGCATTTACCTCTTTCGCCGTATTATGCATATTTTAAATCCCATGCATTGATGTGTGCTTGCATTTTGACATACCTGAACTCCAACATAATAAATTTGTCCTACTGCTTTTCTTGCTAGTGAACATATGCTACCATTACCATGTTTCCTATGGGATTAGTTTCTTTATGGATGCCTATATGCTATTATTTGCCTGTTTCCAGTATTCTCAAATCTCAAGTTATATATTGTTGATATAGCATTCTAATAGACACTGTCAGAAAACCCTGAAATTAAATTAATCTGTCATTGATGTAATGTTTACATTTGTTTCTAAACTGTAGCTTCTTTGGCTTTGTTGTAATTTCTCAGCCTTGTGTTCTGTTTTCTCCAGATGTAGAAGATTCTATTAGGTCTAGATTGAAGTAAGTTACCTTATAAAAGCAGCATGAATTTAGAATCCAAGAAACGGTGGAAGTCCATAGTGCCACTCCATTTGACCAAAAAATCAGCACGGCGTTTCTGTTTGTTTTCAAAAGTGAAGTCAGATAATGATGATGCCAAAAGTACTCCAGTGTATCTAAATGTGTATGACTTAACACCCATGAATGGTTATGTCTATTGGGCTGGCCTAGGCATATTTCACTCTGGGGTCGAAGGTATTCACTTGTTCTCGTGTCACATTTCCATACTAATGCTTAAAATCATGATGGCAAATGTGTTCTGTGCTTTTCCTTGCCTCGTATTGCTTATTTTAGTCCACAAATATCAGTGTAATCTTTCTGATTAGGTTTGTTTGTACTTCACAGTTCATGGCGTTGAATATGCATTTGGAGCTCATGACTATTCATCTAGTGGTGTCTTTGAAGTTGAGCCGCGTCAATGCCCCGGGTTTAAGTTCAGAAAGTCCATATTCATTGGTACAACATCAATGGATGCCACTCAGGTTAGGGAGTTCATGGAACGTCAAGCTGCAAATTACAATGGTGATTCATATCACTTGATTGTAAAGAACTGCAACCATTTTTGCAAGGACATATGTTACAAGTTGACAGGAAAAACAACCCCAAAATGGGTGAATCGCCTAGCCAAATTAGGTAAGTCTACTTGTATTATCACTTGAAGAAGGTTTATTCATTTATAAAATAGATCATTGTTTACTTATTTTCAAATTTCTCTAATTTTCTAATCTTAATCAGCTCAAAATATCAACCTAGTCCAGTGGGAGAAGAAAATAATAAAACAATAATTTGGCAATGCACTAGCATATCCCATTTGGATGGAGAAACTCTTTGCAAAAGTTACCAAAATCTGAGTTTTCAAAACAAATCACGATTGTTCCCCAACCCACTTTGTACAACTTAATGTGGCCATTATTGATGTAGCAATCCCATAGTGGAGGTCTTTTCATGGTCACTATGATTTCAAATACCATGAACACATTAAGCAATGTTCCACAGTGGATAGGGGAGCATTTCCTTCAAACAAATATGTTTTCCCTTAATCCTACTATGTTTAATGTCATCTGAGGGCCTGAAAATCTGACTCATACGTATCCGATGGATTGTTTCATCCATGTAGGTTCAGTCTTCAACTGTGTCTTACCTGAAGCCCTTAAAACTAGTGCTGTGCAACATGATCCGAAATACCAACCATACAATGATAGCGAAAAAAAGAGGCTAAGAAGTAGTTTCAGCTGTCTCTCCTCAATCTCATCAAGGCAAAAGCAGTTATCTACCTCTTCATTGTTGCTTCAGTCCCCCTTGAAAGGGTGCCTACGACCATGGGAACTCAAAAGGTCTGCCAACGGTTCACTCAAGGAAAGGTGAGAGCAAATACAATTCACAAAGTAGCTTTGCTTTGAAATGTGTGTATATCACCCTGAGCAGCGTGGTTAGTTTCTTGGGCTTCTTGTCTTGGCAGAGTATCATGATCGAGCAAATAGTGATTTCTGAGGCAGTAATATGTCCTCTCGATAAAATTCTTTTTTGTTGTTATAGCTGGGTATTCTTATGTTGGTATTAGATGATGTAAATCGACTAACTCTGTGTGAAGTATCACCCGGGCTTGTCCCGTTTGTTGGCTGTATTGTATTGTGCCTTTGGCAAAGCCATACATAGTGTTTCTAGTTGACAATATGAACCTTTTAGAGAGCAATTTTAGTATCACTTTGATGGGCTATTCTAGTTGATGCAAAAGCGTCTTATGTGTTGAATCATATGCTTCAACTTATCCTCATAAATTAGAAATGAAAGACACATTGGTGGACTGTGAGCAAAAACTAAGTAATAAAATACAAAAATCTATCTTCATAATTTCAGGATTATCACATCACCATTACAACTGATTTAGCATTACCAAAATACAAGAACAAACAACATGCTACAAACTATAGCTTCCCCTTTATATCCACTAAAGACAATATTCACTGAGTTGCAAATTACAAATGAATTCTCAAGTACCCCTTAGTTGAATCTTCAGAACCTTTGATCATAATGGTAACCAAAAATTCCCTATTTTTCACTTTGTTTTTGTAAGAATAAAATGGATAGAGCTTTCAAAGTAACAACATTGCCTAAATTAGTTTCCTGTGTAAGTTTTATAGACGACGAAAAAGAATCATTCTTCCTGCATTGTTTATCTGCATTTCATTTTTACTATTTGGGATTCAAAATAGAGATATATACAGTGGATATAGACGCGAACACGGGCTATCTTTCACAAAACAAACCTGCAGAGAACACCAAATAGATTATTCAGCTCAACAACCATCTTCTTTGCTAAAAGACTTAAAAGAAAACAATATATGTATAGTTGTTGAACTGGAAATTCAACCCATTTCATTAAATGGCTACCCATGTGTATAATATTATAGTAGTTGCATAAGGTAAACATGATAGTATATGTATTCTTCTTCCTTGGGTATACATCTGCTTCCTATTTAAAATGTTAACATCCTTTCCCAAAAAGATATCTGTTTAACATCCAAGACTTCAGAGCGAAGGGCGATGCAATTATCAATTGTCTTTCTGATGCAAAACAGTAGGCATGCTAATATTACCATTGAGAGCAGCATGATAGACACGTTTCTCTGCCAATCCGATATCCAAAAGAAGTAAATTACCCTGCATCACAAGACCAACAGAAATGAGATATTTAAGCTTTAAAGCACACACAAACAGTTACGCAAGTTTTTCCATCTCTTTAAACCTTTTCTTTTTAGTTCTTTTGTTGGTAATGGCTTTGTAAAAAGGGAATAATTACATATGCCTCCCCGAAGTTTGGTCATATTACGTGTATGCTGCTTGAGGTTGTGATAAATTTACTTAAGTTATGTCGATGTTAATTGTACTAAAACTTACTAAATAAAAATGCCATCATAAATCAAATTATATTAAAGTTATAGCTTTTAGAACTTACCACTTAAAAGCTGTTTTTCTTTAATATATCACACTTTTCACCTGACTAAGTTTTTTTCCAGGTTCAGTGATGGTTAAAACCTATAATGCCATAGCAATATTGACACAGCCAGCTTAAAGTAACAACTGCACTCGTATGAGATCACTTTGCAAGATTCCAGACTAGCAAACGATATATACTGGTTCTGAGAAACTCAGTCCTAAGGCCATAAATATCAACACCAAGACAAAGCTTCAAAAATTAATACCTCATGAGCCATCAGTTTTCTAAGATTTGCAGCATAAAGCTTTGGATCTTCCTTTTCCTGTTCTGAGGGGTAATACACAGGTAATCGCTTCACTTCAATGTAATTTACAAACTGACAGAGAAGAAGAATCACATGACGTGCCTGCACAAGATGCTTGTTAAATATGCATGCTAATCAAAGCTCGATTGCACAGAAATACAAGGTGTATCTCAATTCTTAGCAACAACCAGGACAAGTTTTATACAGAAATCAGACACTGAGTGTTAAAGATATCACTTTTTCTGTAAATAAAGAATAAAATATCTCACCCCAGATATAGAATCCCATGCAGGACTGAATCTCTGAAAGGGATATCTTAAAATAACAGGAAGTACTGGAGCCTTTGCCAGAAATGCACCAGTCTTGAACGGAAGGAGGTAGTCTCCATTTGTCGTTGTACCTTCTGTTGAAAGACCAATAAAGTATTCAATAGACATAAAATGATCGAAAGAAGGTCATCTGAAGTTACGAAAATGAAGAAACAATACTTCCATGAAGAAAGAACTAAAGTCAAACTTGGGTACCATATAGGGTTAAGGCTAGAATATTTATTACATGCAATGTCCCACTAATGTCTGGAAATTAAAATATTTAAAATTATACTTTGTTGTAGGACTTTGGATTAAAAATCTATAGTTAGAAGCTTCGCAGGAAGAAAATCTTAATATGACTTATGTCAAGATTTGTATCCCCACTTGAAAATTCTTTCTTGTGTACAGTGTAAAGTAAGGATCATTATATACATAATTTACACTTAACATTATTTACTTTATCCAGATTCTTTCTTGTAGTATCTCAATCAATGATTTGCTCACAACTGATCCATTGAAGACATGGATAAGGCTATCTAACAGAACTTAGTGTCCATGCAGTTAACAAGCGAACAGATAAGAAACCAGTTTGAGAACATTGAACAATTCAAGGAAAAAAAATAAAAGAACAGAAGTCACAAACTGTATTACAAACACAACCTGGGAAAATCATCATCTTTGGAGCAAACTTATTTTGATGAGCTTCTCGGATTCTATCATTCACTATACCTGCAAACAACAAAAGTTGAAGTAACGAGAGATATAAACAATATCTCAAGATTAAGGGTGTTCACAATTCCATAAACCATCGAACCACACAAATATAAGCTAAAAACAACATTAAAATTTTGAAAACTAAAAATACAAGACAAATAGTAACAAACGAACAAATACACACACACACACACATAAGTACTTTAATAGTGTTCCAGGTAGTTCCTATTTGGAACTCAGTAAAAAAATATTGTTTTAGCATATCCATTTATAATTTTCATTCTTTTATAATATCTAATGTTGTTGAACGAAGCCAGCTAAATATATTGTTCTTAAATATTTCAGTAAAACCAAAATGAATTCCCTCAAGTCAAAATTCCCAACATTGCATAGAAAATAGGTATAGCAAGGATTCAATTTTGAGAACTTCCAAAGAGCGCACCAGTTTTTTTAGTGTGTTTAATTTCAATTTACACGAATAGAAAGGAGATCAAAGAACACAGGTATAATATGGTTCGGTCATTTGGCCTATATCTGTGAATAAAGTGCTTTCGTTCCTCTCTTATCATCACAATCAAAAATAGGTAATAACACCTAAAGAAAGGTGCAATAGATATGTGAGAAATACACTAATGAAACAAACCACACACATCATTTAAATTAAGATAAAATCAACATTTAATCTCAATTTGCAGCCTGTATTATAGTGCTGTTTGCACTTTGGAACCTAAAAAAATTATTTTCTTCAATTGCAATCCACATCTTTTTCAGATTGAAATCATGATCCAATTTTAGGCAACTTTTTCACTGGATTCCAATTTTACAGTTTTTTTTATACTTTTGCAAGCTAAAGTCTCACTTTTTCTTCAGTTTGCAACCTATAATATTTTTAACCACTTTTTTTGCCGGAATATAATTTTAAAGGGTTCTTTTTTTTTGGTGTTTTTACATGATGAATTAGGGGGAAAAAAATATTTGTTTTTCATCAAAACCAATAGTGGAAACCTTTGTTGGATCGATCAATCAGAGGATATATTTTATTGATTTATTTGCTTCAATAAATCCAATTTAATTAAGAGTGCAGTCTCGTACTTATAGTGGAATTGAACGAGATTAATAAGTTATTTTGATTAGTTAAGAGTTGATTAAGTCAAAATTAATTTATTGGAGCTCAATTTAATTGGGTCCGATTAGGTCCCTTCGGTGGCTCTATTATGAACTTAATATATTATAAAGATTATAATATGTATTGCAGTATAATTAAGTTTGATGGACTATTCGGATAAATATATCAGTTAAGAGATATTTATAAGATAAATATATCTGATATGATTTTATCCAGATATTTTTCCTATATGGAAAAGGAATCTTGGAGAGTAAGAATAGGAGTCCTAAAACTCCTAGGATTTTATTCTATTAAATAGTCCACAATATTATACGGTGCCCACACACGCATACTGCAGAAAAGTTCTGGAGAGAACACCGGAGAAGGCTTGACGGTTTGAGGCGTGCAGAGAAACTGTTAACGCACGCTACACAAGGTATCTCGTTAACCTTCTTATACAAGATTAATTGTCAATTAGAATATACATTATAATCGATCCTATGACGAGATTTCTGATTTAATCAGATGTAATTCTCGAGGGTTAAATTCCCAACAAGTGGTATCAGAGCCATAGGTTTTGATATTATTTTGTATATTCTTTGATAAATTAATTTTGTTCATGCATGTTTTAGTTTGAGCGGTGTTAGGTTATGTGATTTAATTGTTATGAGATGAATGTTTTAATAATGAACAATTTATGGCCTAGTTTTACAAATTGTATTTCGTTTTTCGAGTCTGTAAACAAGGGGGTGGATTACGACTCCATAATTTCTCCTTGTTAGATACGAAATAGGTTACGAGATAGGTTAATTTGTATTTATATATTTTTGTTGTGGCGGTGATGTTTTTTGATGATGTGGATGTGTGGAAATAAAAGCTACTGCAAGTTCAACAAAAAAAACAAATGAAGGCTGTGGAAGTTCAATAAAGAAAAAAGGTGAAGGCTAAAGAATGCATGTTTGGCGGTAGTACTCATTCCTACACTTGTTGGGCCAACTTTTATTTTTTTGTTGGGCCCAATCCATGAGAAAATCAAAGGCCATGTTTATCAATTCAGAAGCAGTTGGACCATGTTCTTGGGCCTTCCATTTACCAGAAGATTTGGGCTGCCAGAAAATAAAGATCTTGGACCAGAAAAATTGCAAATGAACTTTGAAGAATTGGGCCGGATTGTGGCTCAATTGGACCTTTCAATTGTTTTGTAATTTTTGTGTCTAGGATGGGCCATAAAATTTGTTTTTTGCTTTTATTATTATTGCATGAGATGCTTTAATTGAATTAAATGTCATTCATATAACATGTCATGTAGAAATCGCATGAACACCGCTCTAGGATTCTAATATGCCATGCATAATTTTTTATTTATTTTCTTTTCTAGTGGTTGACTAGTTTAGAGAATAAATATTGTGATTGATATTTGAACCATTTTAAGAGTTAAAATGGTTGGACTTATATTAATCTAAGAAAACCCAATTTTTTTTAAAATATTAAGTGTGTGAGGGATCATTTTATGAGCCCATGGCCTCCCTTATTAGCCTAAAAGTAAGAATATATGTATACCTTGTGCCAATTAATTTGGTCTCCCTATAGGAGGGTTGCATTGTTTTGGTTACTTGATTGGGCCCAATAAATGGTAAATAAATTTTAATTTGATTAAGTGTGTTTATCCTATAGATTTCACACTTGATTAAAAGATTTAAAATTTATTAATATAAGGGTTATACACTTAAATCGAAACATTAAAAGGACTTCCTATAGAATATCCAATTAATGTAGTAGATGGCTAAAAATAATGTGATACTAAGTCAATATAGCATGAGATGCAGGATGTTTGATTTAGTGGGAGATTCCCAGCCTAACTATAAATCAACATTTACTTCTCCTATAGAGAGGTATGTCATGATTTTGGAGTTTTAGGTGGAAAATCACATAAAGTAGTTTTGGGTCTGCTTATTATTAATTTTTATGCTTTCATCCGTATCATGCATGCTCATCTTTTTCATTTATTTATATTTCAGAAAATGTCTGCAAACGCCTTGTCATTGATTTTGAATAAGAATCAACTAGTGGGAGATAATTACATAGACTGGAAACGAAATCTTTTAATTGTTCTCACTGCGGAGAAGTTCAAATATGTGCTAGATGAGCCCTGTCCTCCTATCCCTACTGATGAGTTCACTGCTGTGCAAAAGGAGGCTTATGATAAGTGGATTCATGCTGATGATATGGCTCGTTGCTATATTTTGGGTTCAATCTCAAATGTGTTGCAACAAAAACATCAGTTCATGAGGACATCCACTGAAATCATGGAAAGCCTTCAAGAAATGTTTGCGCATCAAGGACGTCAAGCTCGTCAGACTGCCATTAGGAACATTATGAACTTGCGTATGAAACCCGGGACGCCTGTGAGGGACCATATGCTTACGCTGATTGGTCAATTCAACGTGGCTGAGGTTTTAGGGGCTGAAATCAGTGCGGAGACTCAAGTTGACATGGCTTTAGAGACTCTCTCTGAGATGTTCTCACAATTCAAAGTTAGCTATAACATGAATAAGCTGAACATGTCCTTGACCGAACTGATGAAAGAGCTTCAAAACGCTGAGAGTGTTCTTAAGGTTCAAAGTGGTGATGCTTACGTTGTTTCTTCTGCTGGGCTATCCTCATCCAAACCGAAAAGTAAGGATGGAAAAAGGAAGAAGTCCAACAAGAAGGGTCCACAACAACAAGCAAAGAAAGCTAAGACTCAAGAGAAATCTGATGGGAAACCAAAAGGGAAATGTTTTGAATGCGGGGAAAAGGGTCATTGGAAAAGAAATTGCCCAGCTTACCTAGCTAAGAAACAAGGAAAATGTGAGTTATCCTTTATTGAGTCATGTTTAGTGGTTGATTCTACAGATACTTGGATAGTAGATTCTGGAGCCACTAACCATGTTTGCAATACTTTGCAGAGGTTCCAAGTAACCAAGGAGCTTAATGAAGGGGATCATACCTTGAGGGTTGGCACAGGAGCTGTGGTATCTGCAAAAGCGGTCGGAGATGTTTATCTTTATTTTTCAAGTAGAAAACATTTGGTTTTAAGAAATTGTTATTATGTCCCAGACATTACTAGAAATTTGATTTCTGTTGCTTTGTTATTCAAACAAGGATATCATGTTCATTTCTCTGCTATGACGGTTGATATTTCTTTTAATAAAGTTGTAGTGTGTAAGGGACATTTGGATAATGATTTGTATATCTTAAAATCAACCGATATTTTTTTATACCACACCACAAAACGCATAAAGTTATCTCCAACTAATGAGACTTACCTTTGGCACCTAAGACTTGGTCATATTAACCTTAATAGGATTCAAAGACTTGTAAAGGATGGTCCTTTGATTAATTTAAAGGTGGAACCATTACCTATATGTGAATCCTGTTTGGAGGGTAAAATGACTAAGAGGTCTTTCAAGTCCAAAGGACTGAGAGCCAAGGAAGTTTTGGAATTAGTACACTCTGATGTATGTGGACCAATTAAAGTCCAAGCTAGAGGAGGATATGAGTACTTCATCACTTTCACTGATGACTACTCAAGATATGGTTATGTTTACCTAATGGCTCGCAAGTCTGAGGCACTTGAAAAATTCAAGGAATTCAGACTGGAAGCGGAAAAGCAATTAGGTAAGAACATAAAAACACTTCGATCTGATCGTGGTGGTGAATATCTATCTAGTGACTTTAGAGCATACTTGACAGAGAATGGGATTTTATCTCAGTTGAGCGCGCCAAGTACTCCACAACAGAATGGTGTCTCGGAAAGGAGAAACAGGACCTTATTAGACATGGTCAGATCTATGATGAGCTTCTCTACTCTTAGTGCTTCCTTTTGGGGATATGCACTACAAACTGCCATGTATGTGCTGAATATGGTTCCGTCTAAGTCTGTACCTAAAACACCCCTCGAATTGTGGAATGGGCGTAAGCCAAATCTAAGACATATTCGTGTATGGGGATGTCCTGCATATGTGCTTAACGGTAAGACGGATAAGATAGAATCAAGATCAGAATTATGTGTGTTTGTAGGATATCCTAAAGGGACAAGGGGGTACTACTTTTATAGTCCTCAGGATAAGAAGGTATTTGTAAGTACAAATGCAACTTTCTTAGAGGATAAGTATATAGAAGAGAATGAATCCAGGAACAAGGTTCTTTTGGATAAAGTGGGGGAAAATATTCCTAGTTCATTTAATCCAGAGATCCGCATCGAACCTATTCATCCTGAATTCATAAATCTACCGCCATCGGCTATTGGATCCAGTGGGAGACACATTGAGGTTCCACTTACTGTGCCAACTGGTTTTCCGATTAATGAGGTAGTAGAAAATCATGATCCTATTATTCATTCACCTCCGGGTGTAGAAATGGATACGGAAGGACATGGAGAACAAGAACAAGCTCCAGTCATCCAGGAACCTATAGCGGTCAGACGAAGTAAGAGAGTCGTTAAACGACCTTCTAGATTCTTGCTCTATGGAGAGTCTTTTGAGGCAGTCTCTACTGAGCAAGAGGAAGATCCCACTTCGTTTAACGAGGCTATAGAAGATATAGACGCTGATCATTGGAGAAGTGCCATGGATTCAGAAATGAATTCCATGTACACTAACTCTGTCTGGGATCTTGTAGATAAGCCTGAAGGGGTAAAACCCATTGGGTGCAAATGGATCTACAAGAGAAAGAGAGGAATAGATGGAAAGGTAGAGACCTTTAAAGCTAGATTGGTTGCCAAGGGTTATACCCAAAGGGAAGGGATCGATTATGAAGAAACCTTTTCACCAGTAGCCATGCTAAAGTCTATTCGAATTCTCTTATCCATTGCAGCTCATTTTGATTATGAGGTGTGGCAAATGGATGTCAAGACAGCCTTCCTTAATGGAAATCTTGACGAGAGCATTTATATGATGCAACCAGATGGTTTTATCCAAAATGGTCAAGAGCATAAAGTATGCAAATTGAATAGGTCCATTTATGGACTTAAGCAAGCGTCTAGAACCTGGAATATTAGATTTGATCAAGCAATTAAAACTTGTGGTTTTGATCAGAATCTTGAAGAGCCTTGTGTCTATAAAAAGATAGAAGGTAAAAATGTAGTTTTTCTCGTGTTGTATGTGGATGACATCCTAATGATTGGAAATGACGTAGGATTGTTAACATCAACAAAACACTGGTTAGCACAACAGTTTGATATGAAGGACTTGGGAGAAGCAAACTATGTTTTAGGAATCCAAATCTTACGAGATAGGAAAAACAGGATGATTGCTTTATCTCAAGCTTCATATATTGACAAAATACTGGTAAAATTTGCCATGCAGAATTCCAAGAAAGGTCTGACTCCTTTCAGACATGGAATTCACTTGTCACGGGAGCAATCTCCAAAAACTCCTAGTGAAGTGGAATACATGAAACGAGTTCCTTATGCTTCTGCTGTAGGAAGTCTCATGTATGCAATGGTATGTATGAGACCAGATATTTGTTATGCTGTTGGGATAGTCAGTAGATATCAGTCGAATCCAGGACCTGAACACTGGATTGCTGTAAAACATATTCTCAAGTATCTTCGCAGAACAAGAGATTATATGTTGGTATATTCAGCATCAGATTTAGTGTCAGTGGGATATACTGATTCTGATTTTCAAGCTGATAGAGATTCTCGAAAATCTACATCAGGATCAGTATTCACTTTTGATGGCGGAGCAGTAGTCTGGAGAAGTATAAAACAATCGTGTATTGCTGATTCCACAATGGAGGCTGAGTACGTGGCTGCTTGCGAAGCAGCCAAAGAAGCAGTATGGCTAAGAAATTTTTTGCTAAGCCTAGAAGTGGTTCCTTCTGCGTCACATTCCCTTATACTGTTTTGTGACAATAGTGGAGCAGTGGCAAATGCAAAAGAGCCAAGAAACCATAAGCGTGGAAAACACATTGAGCGGAAGTATCACCTTGTAAGGGATATTGTTCAACGAGGAGATGTCACTGTGTGCAAGATTGCATCTGCAGATAATCTTGCCGACCATTTTACTAAGAGTTTATCCAGTGGTGTTTTTAAGGGTCATATTAGGAACATGGGTGTACTAGACATGTCTCATTTACTCTAGGGCAAGTGGGAGAAAATGTTGTTAGTATATATAAACTTATGTGCCCTTGAGTAAACCTTTGTTTCTTCAGACATTTTTGAATTGATATAATGTGTTCTTTTGAATGTATGATTGAGCTTTGCATGAGTCCATGGATTGTAGACATATTTTAAATCTAGTGTTTAAGTTGTTAAGCACAGAAAGATTCGATTTAATTTCAATCCATAAATTTTTGTTCGTGATCAGTAAATAAATTGGGCAATTTATTTTGATAAGATCATCTCAATTTCATTGAAGTTTATCTTTAACTTGGAAATGGAATTGAGGATACACATATGGTGTATTGGACGGGATCATATGAAATTAAATTGTGGTTTGACCTTGCAATTTAAATTCATTGATTGACGTATATGTTACCTTAATCTTGAGCAGTAGTGTAACTTTGTTACTAACTTGAAGTTCTTTGAGATGCCAATGAGTGAGATCATTTAGTTGGTCAATATCTCGGTGTTTTGGGAATTAAAGTGAAATAATGGAGAACATATATTTGCAATATTAGACACCTTCACCTATTAAATAGGCATGATCATGATCTCACATGTTTTTTTTTATCTGACAGAAAATCTGAGCTCAGTATTCAACATTGTTGTTGAATCAAATTGTGTGATGTGATCATACGGGACTGTCAGATAGAAGTTGAGGTTTGAGATTGATAAATATTGGAAAGAAGGCTTATTGGTCATGGTAGCCTATCCCAATTTTTAATTGATCGAAGGGGGTAATATGTTGGATCGATCAATCAGAGGATATATTTTATTGATTTATTTGCTTCAATAAATCCAATTTAATTAAGAGTGCAGTCTCGTACTTATAGTGGAATTGAACGAGATTAATAAGTTATTTTGATTAGTTAAGAGTTGATTAAGTCAAAATTAATTTATTGGAGCTCAATTTAATTGGGTCCGATTAGGTCCCTTCGGTGGCTCTATTATGAACTTAATATATTATAAAGATTATAATATGTATTGCAGTATAATTAAGTTTGATGGACTATTCGGATAAATATATCAGTTAAGAGATATTTATAAGATAAATATATCTGATATGATTTTATCCAGATATTTTTCCTATATGGAAAAGGAATCTTGGAGAGTAAGAATAGGAGTCCTAAAACTCCTAGGATTTTATTCTATTAAATAGTCCACAATATTATACGGTGCCCACACACGCATACTGCAGAAAAGTTCTGGAGAGAACACCGGAGAAGGCTTGACGGTTTGAGGCGTGCAGAGAAACTGTTAACGCACGCTACACAAGGTATCTCGTTAACCTTCTTATACAAGATTAATTGTCAATTAGAATATACATTATAATCGATCCTATGACGAGATTTCTGATTTAATCAGATGTAATTCTCGAGGGTTAAATTCCCAACAACCTTATCCTAAGTTTTACAAAAATGAAAAAATATGTGCATACTTTCAGGGAACAGAAAGCTATATGGAAAGTTTTGATCAAAATCTATAGCAAAAACCCTTACTTTGGTCAACTCAATCGTGAATTTAATAGTAAAACCGAAATATTTGTATACTTACAAGGAACAATATGTTCCATAGAAAGGTGTATGCCAAAAAATGTTGTCTAATATTTACAGAGTCTATATAGCATTCAATGCTTGTTGTGATGTTGAAGGTGGAATTGTGGGACCCATTAAGGTTGATTTTGATCAATTTTTGTAATGAAACAAAAGTTTTCAAAATTAGGTTATTTTTTCCAAAAATCATGGAAAAAGAAAGAAAGAAAGAAAAAGAAACCCTGTATAACTAGATTCTGATGGAAAAAGTAGCAACAAATTTAATTGGTGGCATCAGAATGAAATATTATTTATGCTAACAAAATACAAAATACAAATATTCATAAAAGATTGTCAAGTTCGAACGAATTTCAGTTTGTTTGTGTGTGTGGCTTTGAAAGGAACATCTAATTGTATCGATACTCCGATTTTCATAGATTTCCATCATTAAAGGCAACATACGCTATTCATCTGGTGGCATCAGAATTATACAACTTGCACATAGGAAATGTTACTGTCATTTCACAATTATGTTCATCTTGAAAGCAGAAAATTGAAACACTCAATCTACACCTTGAAGTATTGAAATATTCAAAGCAGTAATAAAAATACCTGAGACACCCTTGAATTCTGATGATTTTAATTCCCGCTGTACATAGACACAGCCAAGACACTTGCTGCAATATGAAAAGCAATAACACTTTAAGGTACTTCCCCAAGCAAATAACTATAAATGAAATATGCATGGCAGAAAGAACTAAAATTCATAAATTGAAGATAATGTGAATAACCATTACAGTTTATATAGCCAACCTATATGCTAATCTGGGTACTTCACTGTGGGACTACAGTTGTCTTGTAGGTTACCTAAAAGTTGTATTAAAAGAAGAAAAATAATAAAAGGGCGCTAAGAAGAAGTTTTAGAAAATCCAGGCCATACAGGTGACAGCCAAGATACGATGGTAAGTTGTTGTGAATATTGTTAGGCAAAATGGTTATCTATGCATATGATGAGAAAGGAATATATAAAACAGTGTTTTAAACTATATTATAGAAACACAAATCCCAAAAACTAATCTAACAAAACTTGTGGTGCATGATCCGGCTTTGTTTCCAAACACCCATGCCATTCGCATATTCTGATCTAGATACAAAAGCCACAAAAAAATTCAGATATTCAGGCTATTGTAGCAATAAATGCATATTAGAGCAAACAGCTGAGAGAAAGATCATGTGCTTTGAAGAATACAATTTCTCCAACTCAAACACTACAAAAAAGGAAAGTGAACCTACCTTATGAGACCAATAAAAGGAAGATTACCCACGGATCTCTTCAGCACCAATATTGAAAAGCATAACCAACAAAAAAGAGTGTCAGAATCAGTAGCTAACATTGGAATATTAGCAGCAAAAATAAACAAATGTTAATTATGAAAGTAAACTAACCTTAGCAACAAAACTTGGAAACGAGGATGACATGTGGTATAGAATATCAATATAAGATACATGATTTGATATGATAGCCCCAGGACTTTCCAACCCTTTGGATTGATCGCTGGATACATTCTGAAAAGTTTGTGATGACATAAGATTAATAATATATGTTATAAATCTTCTAAAAATGAATATTGATGAAGCATCAACCAAGATCGATTCGACTAAGTCAAGAAATCAAATGAAGCAGTCTATTAAGGCAAAAACATACACAAAAAGTAATTCCATTATTACAGATACATAGGCATAAACATATCAAGTGCAAAACTAGAAATAACCAAATTTCCAAATACAAATCAATCATAATAGTGGTTCTACAAGTTCAAAAAAAAAAAAACGTGAACTTTTTTCTTTAGAATTGTATTAAAATCTCACCTTCCTTTGAGTTGGTAGTTTAAATAAATCATAATAATGATTTCCAAGAAATTCAATTATGCAAGAGGGTATCACATTCAGATAATATTACTCAGCATTTATCTCAAATTAATAGCTACCCATCTCGAAGAAGAACTCAACATTGGTAACTCAAAACATTAACTATAAGAACAACATCAATTCACAACTCTTGAAAACAAAAGAAATTACCTTGTTATTCAACAGCTCCACCTCATTGCTGGTGCTACTCATTTCGGGTACCCGGAAGAAGCCGAAAACGAAGAGCATAGCCCTGGAAAGGAATTTACCGGCGCGTACAAGCACGGCCCTCCGCCAGCCCCCCAAGTGCGCATAGTCCTCCTGCTCACCGTCCCTATTGGGCGGTATAAAGGCGGTGCAAACCCTACAAATCGCGTAATAACTCACCAAAATAGTGACCCCTGCCACCACTCTCACCGGCACCAAAACCACCAACCCCGGCACCAGCAACAGTTTTTGGGTCCACCGCAATTTCCCCTGCCCCATTCGCCCGTACACATCGTGCCGAACAAACGCCGCGTATTGTTTCTCCATCTCCTCGATGCTTTGGCTGGGCCCCAGGATCTGGGCTTGAGATTCCGGGGATTTCGGCTCGGATTGGAGGAGTGGCCTCACATCAGGCTCGCGTTGGTGCTCGATGGAGTGTCGAGTTGTTAGGACTTTGAGTTGCGACTCCATTTGTTGTTTTACAGTGAGATTGTGATAATTTGAATCTTAATTATTCATGGGCGAACAAGTGGCGCAGCCATGGAGGAAGATGAAGAAGGTAAAACAGTTGTGAAGAGTGGATTTTGACGAAGATCTGATTGGGTTATGAGTTGACGAAATCTAATGGAATAGTTATATTTGTATTTTCGAGTTTTTGTTTCGTGTTGGGTTTGCTTATTTCATATATTAACATTCGCTATTTTCCATCAAGGTAACAAATGTCATCAAATTTGCTAACTTTTAAAATATTCGATATTTATCTTATAATTTAAAAAAGGATAATAGATATCAAATTTGTTAATTTTTTAAATATTGGATACTTATATTATAAGTTAAAAAAGGATAATAGTTTAAATTTTTAATTTACCCTACTTAAAATTAAAAGAAAAAACAAAGATTTAAATGAACAGGGTATCGTTATTTTTAATTGAAAAAAAGAAAAAAAAAAAGAAGTGAACAAGTTATCATTATTTTTAATTAAAATAAACAGAAAAAGAATAGAACTGGAGATGCGGGGGATCGAACCCCGTGCCTCTCGCATGCAAAGCGAGCGCTCTACCATTTGAGCTACATCCCCACAATATTTATTCTTCTAACTGTAAATAATAATTTCTATAACAATTAAAAAACATAAAAAATAAAAATAATACCATTTGACCTACATTCCTAGACATGATTAATCGGTTTCAAAAATCAGAATAGGGGCGGTTCAAATCAGCAGTTAATGGTTCCAGAAACTGTTGACTCGATTTTTGTTTCAAATCGAAATCGTAAATTAATTTTATCCGATTAGGTTTCAATTCGAGTATACCGACGATTTTTTTTCTTCTGATTTTTAATTTTTTTTTTATTTTGTTAAGATGACACAAGAACAGCTTAGATGAGTTGACCATTGATAATCAACGGTCTGTACAAAATTATCGTTGAAAATCTTCGGTTCGAACCGAACTGAACGCCGATTCAAACTGGCCAATTTGATTTTTTTTTAAATGTCACATGTATGGCCCTGATGACTTGACTGTTGATGATCAACGGTTGCAAATCGACGGTTCGAACCAGCCGACCCTCTTTTTTAAATATGAATTTTGCCTCTATAAATACGGACATTTCATTTCAATTCATACAATTTTTCGATTTCTCTCTCAACTATCAAGCTCCAATTCATTCATTTTGTGCTAATTGTTATTTCAATTTCATAGATTCATAATCAGTATTTAGTTACTACTCTTCCATTTCATTTCAATTTCACACTCTCGTAATCTCATTCTCATAACTACTACTCTTTCATTTCAATTTCATTTCATTTTATTCTAGTTCAATCTCTTTCAAAATAAAAATAAAAAGCCTAGAAGAGGTATTTCTTCTTCCACTGGTTCATCTCGTGGGAAAGGAAAAAGTCTTATTACACCACCACCAGATTTGCCTCTATATGATCTCATTCTTACTCTCCTTATTGGAGTCAAAAATGTGATGATTTGGAGGCAACTCTAGGCCCTAATACCACTGCCATCTTTATCGAGCAAAAAGAAGAGGAGGTCCCAAAAGACACTCAGGGGAGTGGTAATACTAGGCATACAACTTCTCGAACACCTTCGACACTCCAAAGAGATATTTTCTTTGTTTATTTTAGGAAGAAGAAAATATCAAATAGAAGTACCTTCGATACTTCGAAGAGATATTTTCTCCCATTTTAGGAATGAGAAAATATCGAATAGCAACGTGGATTACATAGTCACTTGCAATTATTGTGCAAAAAACTATAAATTCAAACATGGAGGAGGCTACGGGACGTTCAACAATCATGTGTTGAAAAAGCATTCTGATAAATTGGGTAATGAACGATCACAAACCCAATTTTGTGGATTTACCAACTCTTCTCAAGGAGTCGAAGATATGGATGGATTCTATATTTTTTAAATTTAGTCAATTATCACATAGGAAATGAGTAGCCGAATTTATTGCTAAAAAATATATTTCTTTATAATTTTCATGTGATGATGATTTTGAAGAATATACTAGCATTTATATACAACCTAGTAGTAGAAAATATCGCAAAACGTGATATAGAAAAATTTTTAGGAAAATATAAATATAAATTAATTGAAGAGTTTAAAATGTCCCAACAAAAAATATATATATGTAGTGATATTTGGAATGATCCTTTTAAAAAATTTGATTATAAGGTTATTACAGCTCATTGGATAGATGATGCATGGAATGTAAAAAACATTTAATTGCATATGTTGACTTTAATGAAAAACATTCGGTTATAAATATTACACGTAAAGTTATTACCATTTTAAATGATTATGATATAGTACAAAAGGTTTTTTCTATTAGATTCAATAATGCTAGTGCTAATACGACTAGTATACCTATGTTAATTGAATATTGTAAACCTCAATTGGAAGGTAAATTTTTACATAGTCGTTGTATGTGTCATTATTTAAATTTATGTGTTCAAGATGGCTTAAAACAATTAGACGAATATATTAAACCTATTGTAACTATCGTTCATGAAATTGTTGGATCAACCGCATGACATAAGAAATGAGCTAGATTTTGTAAGAATAATAGAATGGAAGTTAAAAATTTGTAGTTGATATGCAACATTGTTAGAATTCTACTTATAACATGCTTAACGATTCTTATGAGTATAGAGATTTGTTTTGTCAAAATTTTAATGGAAAATCCACATAGTGAAATTATGTTAATGAACAATTCATGGGATGCATGTATTAATTTAAATCAACTTTTAAATTTTTTTGAAAAGGCAAGTAGAAAATTATTTGGTTGTTATTATCCTACTTCTTCATTAATTGTAGATCATTGTGTGAAAATTGTTCTTATTTTCAATAAACATTCTACATGTCCTATTTTAGAAAATACAATTATACTGATGAGATCAAAATGATTAAAATATTTTCATGAAATACCCGATGTATTTTTATATGCTAAATTATTAGATCCTAGAATTAGAGAAGATGACTTAGGAGAATTATTAAAATAGTATTATTATGCATTGTTCCTAAATTTTATATTAGAAGAATTATTAAAATAGTATTATTATGCATTGTTCCCAAATTTTATATTAGGAGAATATGATGAAGTTGAATGTGTTCCTAATTATATGGAAGTTGTTGATAGAGCTAAACAATCATTAGTCAAACTATTTAAAGAATATAAAATATTTTTTTGGTGATTTTAGTGATGATAATCATTTATTAAGTGCACAAAATGTAGGAGGTAGAAGTTATTCCTCTTATTCATCTAGTATTGGTGGTAGTCTTAGTCAATTTTATAATTTTTATGATAACTGAACACATAAACGACCTAAATCTTGTCACGAATTAGATTCATATTTAAGTGCTACTTTTGAATTAATTGATTTTGCACATCCATCAAATCTATTGAAGTGGTGTTAAAAAAGAATCACAATTTATCCTATTTTAACTACTATTACTAAAGAAATATTTGCAAGTCTCGTTTCACCCGTCTCCGTTCAACAAACATTTTTCAAAGGAGGTCATATATTGAATCTAAGAAGATCAAGATTGACCAAAAAGAATGTACAAAACATTGCTCTTCTTGAAAATTGGTGAGAGCCAAAAACCGTTAACAACTTCTAAATTTCTCAAATTTAGATGAAGATTCTGATGACATCTATGACTACGATTCAAACATATTTTCTTCCGCCGGAACCAACATTGACGAATGAAGATAAGTTTAGATAAGAGAACTATGTGAGCTTTAATTCCTTAATTTTACTAAGGATACGTAGACAATTTCATTCTAAGTTTGGAAGTGAAATTATTTCACTTTCAAACTTAGAATGAAATTCAAGTTCTTTCAAAAATTTTTTTTTTTTACATCTTCTTTCATTTATTTATACAAAGTTGTAATTTTTTACCTTCAATATTGATGTATGATTGTAATATATTGAGTTGTAACTTATAATTTTTTATTTATAATTGTAATAAATTCAATTGTAACTATTGAGTTATAACTTATAACTTGTCAAATTTTTTCATCATTTTATTTTCATTGAAAGGTTATGACGTGTCATTAAGAAAAAATGGGAAAAAAATTTGTTAGAAAAAAAAAAAAGAACACTCTTTGGAGTTGGGCGAAAAACACTTCACCCGACGATGGAAAGGCATGGGTAGGCTCGAGATAAAAGTCAGAATCCACGATCGATGACTAGGCTCGAGGGTAGAGTTCAGGCAAGAGAGGCTGCTTCTTTGGACAAGACTTGGATCGACCTTGGGTAACTTATCTGTCAACTTTTCCACTGCCCAATTCTGTCTTTTCCATTTTAGTAACTCCATTTTTTCACGCCTAACTCCAAAGAGTGTGTTCTTATGAATTAATTATATAAAAATGAATTAATTTTAATATATCTTATGTGTTAATGTTAATTATAAGTTTATCTTATGATGACGAAATAAATAAAGGAAAATACAAAAAAAAAGTTTATTACCGATTAAATTGTAAATAGAAAAAAAAAAGAAAAAAAAAGGGAGAAGCCAATTTCAAACCGGAACCAGAACCCCCACGATTCAATTCCTATTTGCCCTAACCGATTCACGGAACCGCAAACCGAAACTGGTGGATCATGTCTATACATCCCCATAATATTAATTTTTTAATTATAAATAATAATTGCTATAAAAATTGAAAAAATAAAAAATAATATCAAAATTTCTAACTGTAAATAATAATTGCTATAACAATTTAAAAAATAAAAATAAAAAATCAAATTAACTATAAATAATAATAATAATAATAAATTGCTATAACAATTAAAAGAATAAAAAACAATATCAGTGGGAAGCTACTCTTTTGTATCAGAGCCAGGTTTCGATCCTGGGACCTGTGGGTTATGGGCCCACCACGCTTCCGCTGCGCCACTCTGATTTCTTGAAATTTGTATACAAAGCTACATTTATATATTATTCCTAAGAGCACACTTAATGCACTTTAAATTCAAGAAACCAATATGATATATGATGGTTTTTTAATTTTTAATATAATTTTTTTGATAGTATTTTAAAATTAACGATGTTTATAGGTTTGCAACTTAACCAAATAGTTATCTCATTTTTCCAACAAAAACTGAAGTTGATTTTTAACTTTTTTTTTAACTAAAATACATGAAATATACATCGTAATATAAAATTAGAAATTATATTTCATTTTTGTGATTCATCTTATATTTAAAAAATAATCATCATACATCATGTGTAAAAATATATTACAAATAATATAACATAAAATAAAATATTAAATTAAAATAGAGGATTCAATTTATCAGAATACTCCAAATTAATTTTTTTATTTTCATTTGAATCAAATTCAATTTGAACAAATAGTTTGACCAGTGTTCATGAGGCCAATCCAAATTACGGTCAAATGAGATGACCTAAACCCGTTTGACCAGTGTTCATGAGGCAATTGAGATTCTTCCATAGACTTAGAACATTAAATGAGATTCTTCCATGACTTAGAACTTTAAATTTGTAAGTTTATAATAAGATGTTGTAAATACTATATTATTTTATTTTTGAAAAAATAGATGATGGAAATTATAGAAAAATCCAAAAAAAAAAAAAGTTATAGACTCAAAGTTATAGGACATTTATAATCTCATAACAAATATGGATTCATATTTGACCAATCTCAAATTCAGATAAGCCAGTCTCAGCCCAAACACACCCTAAGAGATGAGCTCGGTTTGATCCAAGCACGAGAAGGTTGGAGTCAATTTGAAATCTTTTGAAGAAGGCTATGGTAGGACTGTTGAGGATTACGAGTTGTTCGGTGGTACAAGACTTAAAAAAATGTTTACATTTTCACCATTGTCATGTATTAATATGCTCCAACAACATTCTTTATTATAGAGTACTCTATCCTCCATTATAGAGTATGGAGTACTCTATATCATAAATCTTCTCCAACAATAAATACTCTATATCATTAAAATATCTATTTTAATTGTTTTTGTAAAATTAAAGAATTTAAATAATTAAAGATTTATGTAATATATTATAAAATTAGTATACACGAATCGATTAAATGATACTAAGATATTTTTTTCAAAGTAATTTTATTTATTTGAAATTAAATTGTGAGACATACAAAATATTTTAAGATACGCATACAGATAAATTAGAACAATCACAACAATTACAAAAAATCTAAAAAACAATAACATAATGAATTAAGAAATCTAATACTCCAAGTTGGAAAACTCTTCCCACAGATGGTCGATAAGAGCATCTCGAAGCGCATAGTGAGTCGTCTTATCTTTAATTTGACGATGACGTGCAAGGAATTGTTGAAATCGACTGTGTTCATCGTATGTAATTTCAACCTCTGGGTTGGGTACTTCGCAATAATCAGGAATAGGCGCCTCGACATCTCGCTCATCTTCAATAATCATATTGTGCATTATAATGCAAGCTGTCATGATGTTATGCAACACTTTTTTGTCCCAAACTCGTGCTGGACCTTTGATTATGCCCCACTTTGATTGTAGTACACCAAATGCTCGTTCTACATCTTTTCTACAACTTTCTTGTCGTGTTGCAAAATGTTGTTGCTTCGGACTTTTGGGTTTGTGAATTGTCTGCACTAGAGTTGCCCACTTTAGATATATACCATCAACTAGATAGTAACTCATAGTGTATTCTTTTCCCTGTATGACATAGTTAGCGGGTGGAGCTACATCATTGGCTAGATTAGAAAAAAGATGAGATTTTGACAAGACATTAATATCATTGTTCGATCCTGACAAACCAAAAAATGCATGCCATATCCATAGTTCGTGATCAACAACAACCTCTAGAATGATTGTTGGACTTCCACTACGACCAGGTCCTGCCCAGGCTGTTGGACAATTTTTCCATTTCCAATGCATACAATCAACACTTCCCAGGAAATCCTCGTTTTTCCCCAATATGGAGAAGTCTTGCAATGTCTTCAGTGTTGGGAGACCGAACCAGTCACCAAAAAGTTCCACCACAGCTCGGCAGAACCTCTTCACACTTTCAATAGAAGTGGACTCTCCGATCTTAATATACTCATCAGTCGCATCAGCCGCTAGAATTCGCATCGCAGCAGTTATCTTCTGGTGTGAGGATAATCCAAGCTGGCCGGATGCATTAGGCTTTTGTACAAAGTAAGTGTCGTGTGCTTGAACAGCCTCCAAAATTCGAGAGAATAGACGACGAAACATGTGAAAACGTCGTTTGAACATTGTCTCATTGTATACTGTAGAACTTGAAAAATAGTCATTGTATAAATGTTGATCGACGGTCGCTCGATCACGATTGATTACCACATGACCAGGAATTGAGCCGGGATGGTACGTATTATCAAATTGTTGGAAATATTCAGATACAACAGTAGCATTAGTTTGAAGTTGGAGGATGCACATTTGTTGTTGATGGTGAATGACCATTTGCTTATTTCTTAATTTAATATATAACTCTTCTTCCGCCTCAGATGATGATGATGAATATAAATAATTGCTGGAAGGATCTCCCTCATGAAAATTCATCTTAACTATATGAGATGGTACGGAAACTATGTCAAGATAGTAGGGAAGTTGATTTTTTCTATGATTAAGTGAACAAAGACATCGTATCTTTATATTACACAATAATTTCCATACAACTTTAATGCATGTGTTGTCAAATCGAAGCCCATGCCATATAAAAACGCAAATTGCATTCAATGTGAGGCTGCCTTAATGCATTGAATTGTCGCAATCAACTTTAATGCATTGAATTGTCACAAAAGTTCACGGGTGTGTTTGACACTCATTTTGGATGTACATTTTTTATTCTATATAATGCATTTTTATATTCTATAGAAATGAGCAAATGACCATTCACAATCAACTTTAATGTATTTTTTATTCTATATAATGTGCCTTAACTTAATTGAAAATTCACACACAATTCCTCATACTTGGTAAAATGAGTACATCTAAACGTGGTGCTTCTTTCTCAAGTGAAGAGGACATCCTCCTAGTGAAATGTTATATTGAATTTTCTCAAAATCCTATAATTGGTATAAACCAAACCAATGATACTCTGTGGTCTCGAGTAACGCAAAGCTACAATAGGCAACTCAATCCATTAGCAGAGCCTCGTACTGTTAAGGCCCTTCAATGTCGATGGAGCACCCTAAGCAAAGCTGCCCAAAATTTAGCGGGTGCATTAATCAAGTGGAATAAAGGCACCCAAGTGGTGCTTCAGAGAAAGACATTGAAAGTATGCAACAACCTCTAGATTTTAATTCACATTTTTCATTTTCTAAACGTGATTCCTTATTTTACAGTTGGATGAAGCAAAAAAACAATTGTACAAGTTATCTGGGCCAGCTTGGAGGTTTGATCATGTCTGGTCAAATCTAAAGGACCTAGACAAGTTTAAGCCGACCAATGCCACCTTACTTGCTTTTGTGGCAAACAGTGGAAATGATGACTCATCGCAGTCTGATTACTCACCTAGAGTTGAAAAGTCGCCGAATCCAGATTCTCCAGGTTTGTCTGGATTTTCCCTAAACCTAAATGAAGATGGTCCATCATCAGGAGGTTCTCAACGTCCAATGGGTATTAAAAAGACAAAACGTAAAATCAAAGCTAATGAGGAAAATTCAAAAGCTCTTTCCACCATGACAAATTGTAGTGAGATAATGTTGAATATGATACAGAATGCTGAGATCTCTCGACAGGAGCTCCTTAACATTGAGAAAGAAAGAAATTCCATATCGGCTTGAAGAGAGGAAAATAAAGTACTGTGAATGAATCCTATGTGTTTTGACGAATCACTCCGTCCATACTTGATTGAGGAGTAACGAAAGATTTTTCAGAAACGAGCAACAAGAGATGATGCAGATGGGAGTTCTGGTGAATTTGGCCGATTCTTCAATGGAACTTCCTCATCTGACTCCGACTTTCCTCCGTACTAGTATGTTTCAATTGTCAATTTATATTTCTCGTTTTACTTAATTTCAGTTAACTTGTTTTAATTGTAGGGGATATGTTATTTATATTTTCATTTATGTTATAATGTGTTGGATGTTTGGTTTTGTTGTAATCTTTCATTTTCAAATTATGTAATATTTATTTTGTGTGAGTCATTATCTCGTAATTTAAGGTCTAAATACTAATTAAAAAAATAAATTAAAGCCAACATGAAAAAAAAACATTCAAAATTAACTAATAAAATAAAATTGCAAAAAAAAAAAAAGATGAACAAAATTAACTAATAAAATGAAATTATATCCTTCATTTTGGTATTTTTATAAATGAAATATATGATTTAACAATTAAAAATAAATTAAAACCCATCCTCCATCCTCCATCCATATTCTTCAAATTTCAAGGATCACAACCCATCCTCCATCCTTCATTAAGAGTATTGTTGGGGAGGCATAATCCTTCATTTTTTTTGGAATCCTATCCTATAGTCATCATTTCCACTATTTGTCACAAAAGCAGGTAAGGTGGCATTGGTCGGCTTAAACTTGTCTAGGTCATTTAGATATGACCATACATGATCAAACCTCCAAGCTGGCTCAGATAACTTGTACAATTGTTTTGCTTCATCCAACTGTAAAATAAGGAATCACGTTTAGAAAATGAAAAATGAGAATTAAAATCTAGAGGCTGTTGCATACTTACAATGTCTTTCTCTGAAGCACCACTTGGGTGCCTTTGTTCCACTTGATTAATGCACCCGCTAAATTTTTGGGCAGCTTTGCTTAGGGTGCTCCATCGGCATTGAAGGACCTTAACAGTACGAGACTCTGCTAATGGATTAAGTTGCCTATTGTAGCTTTGCGTTACTCGAGACCACAGAGTATCATTGGTTTGGTTTATACCAATTATAGGATTCTGAGAAAATTCAACATAATATTCCACTAAGAGGATGTCCTCTTCACTTGAGAAAGAAGCACCACGTTTAGATGTACTCATTTTACCAAGTGTGAGGAATTGTGTGAAATTTCAATTAAGTTAAGGCACATTATATAGAATAAAAATGCATTAAAGTTGATTGTGAATTGCCATTTGCTCATTTCTATAGAATATAAAAATGCATTATATAGAATAAAAAATGCACATCCAAAATGAGTGTCAAACACACCCGTGAACTTTTGTGACAATTCAATGTATTAAAGTTGATTGCAACAATTCAATGCATTAAAGTTGATTGTGACAATTCAATGCATTAAGGCAGCCTCACATTGAATGCAATTTGCGTTTTTATATGGCATGAGCTTAGATTTGACAACACACGCATTAAAGTTGTATGGAAATTATTGTGTAATATAAAGATACGATGTCTTTGTTTACTTGATCATAGAAAAAATCAACTTCCCTACCATCTTGACATAGTTTCCATACCATCTCATATAGTTAAGATGAATTTTCATGAGGGAGGTCCTTCCAACAATTATTTATATTCATCATCATCATCATCTGAGGCGGAACAAGAGTCATATGCTAAATTAAGAAATGAGCAAATGGCTATTCACCATCAACAACCAATGTGCATCCTCCAACTTCAAACTAATGTTGTTGTATCTGATTCGTACCATCACGACTCAATTCCTGGTCATGTGGTAATCAATCGTGATCGAGCGACCGTCAATCAACGTTTATACAATGACTATTTTTCAAGTTCTTCAATATACAATGAGACAATGTTCAAACGACGTTTTTGCATGTCTCGTCGTCTATTCTCTCGAATTTTGGAGGCTGTTCAAGCACACGACACTTACTTTGTACAAAAGCCTAATGCATCCGGCCAGCTTGGGTTATCCCCACACCAGAAGATACTACTGCGATGCGAATTCTAGCATATAGTGTAGCGGCTGATGCGACTGATAAGTATATTAAGATCGGAGAGTCCACTTCTATTGAAAGTGTGAAGAGGTTCTGCCGAGCTGTGGTGGAACTTTTTGGTGACTGGTATCTTCGGTCTCCCAACACTGAAAACATTGCAAAACTTCTCCATATTGGGAAAAAACGAGGATTTTCAGGGATGCTGGGAAGTGTTGATTGTATGCATTGGAAATGGAAAAATTGTCCAACAGCCTGGGCAGGACAATATGCTGGTCGTAGTGGAAGTCTAACAATCATTCTAGAAGCTGTTGCTGTCACGAACTATGGATATGGCATGCATTTTTTGGTTTGCCAGGATCGAACAATGATATTAATGTTTTGTCAAAATCTCATCTCTTTTCTAATCTGGTCAATGGTGTAGCTCCACCCGCTAACTATGTCATACAGGAAAAAGAATACACTATGGGTTACTATCTAGCTGATGGTATATATCCAAAGTGGGCAACTCTAGTGCAGACAATTCACAAACCCAAAAGTCCGAAGCAACAACATTTTGCAGCACGACAAGAAAGTTGTAGAAAAGATGTAGAACGAGCATTTGGTGTACTACAATCAAAGTGAGGCATAATCAAAGGATCAACACGAGTTTGGGACAAAAAAGTGTTGCATAACATCATGACAGCTTTGCATTATAATGCACAATATGATTATTGAAGATGAGCGAGATGTCGAGGCACCTATTCCTCATTATTGCGAAGTACCCAACCCAGATGTTGAAATTACATACGATGAACACAGTCGATTTCAACAATTTCTTGCACGTCATCGACAGAGGTTGAAATTACATACGATGAACACAGTCGATTTCAACAATTCCTTGCACGTCATCGTCAAATTAAAGATAAGTCGGCTCACTATGCGCTTCGAGATGCTCTTATCGACCATCTGTGGGAAGAATTTTCCAACTTGGAGTATTAGATTTCTTAATTCATTATGTTATTGTTTTTTAGATTTTTTGTAATTGTTGTGGTTGTTCTAATTTATCCGTATGCATATCTTAAAATATTTTGTATGTCTCGCAATTTAATTTCAAATAAATAAAATTACTTTGAAAAAAATATCTTAGTATCATTTAATTGATTCGTGTATACTAATTTTATAATTTAATAATATATTACATAAATCTTTAATTATTTAAATTCTTTAATTTCACAAAAACAATTAAAAATAGATATTTTAATGATATAGAGTATTTATTGTTGGAAAAGATTTATTATATAGAGTACTCCATACTCTATAATGGAGGATAGAGTACTCTATAATAAAGAATGTTGTTGGAGATGGCCTAAGCAGGGCTTATCTTCCATCTTAGAAAACTTGACAGAATTTTGTAATGCAAACTGCTGTTGCATTACAACTATCTAATATGAACAGCCACCCTCATTAATTCACACTGCTAAGAAAAGGTATCACTAATCAATAGTGTCTTTTCCTTCAATGAAAAAAAAAAAAACAGAGTAACAATTACATTTCAGGTTTCAAGAATCAAATTCCAAAGCAAAAGGCCACAAAGATCACAAACCTTGAATCAAATCAATCAGCAAAAAGATTCTTCATCTTCTTGATTCAAAATATGGTACAATTAGCTCATAATAGCCTAGAACAACAGCTAATCTTTAATCTTTTATTCATTATTCAATGAACCCATTATTCCCAATTCCATTTGGGTTCACTTTCTCTATTCTTTCCCAATCTAATCATATGATCAAATAAACAACAGAAGAAATGATACAATCATACCTCGTCAACATGAAACCCAGTTCTTATGAGTACTAATAAGCGCCGATAGCATCCCAGCAGAAGAGACCAACAATGGCGAAGAAAGCGGCCCACCGCCGTCTCGAATATCAGCCAACGCCATTAATCCATCGGCCAAATCCTGAACCACTGAAAGCCTCTTCATCATCTTCTTCTCCCTCAATTTCCTCAGCTTCTCCTCCTCTTCCTCACACCGAATCCCCCTCTCCTCCTCACCGATTCTCCGCAATTCGATCAGCTTCAAGCCCACGCTCCCAAAGTAGCCGACGAACTCGCACCAGGCGCTCAATTTCTGCAGCGCCGGCAAGTGCCTTTTGTCGATGAGCCCAGCCTTGGCGAGCCACACCAACTGTTCGATGAAATAGTAGAAACCCTCGCCGCCGTAGGCGACCACGGAAAGGGCGGAATCCAAGCGCGAGTGGGAGGCGAAATGGGCGGCGCGTAGAGCGTTGATGTCCTGGACGAACTTGCCCAAACGGAAGGCCTTGCGGCTGAGGCCGATGCTGGATTCAAAGGATTTGAGGCGGGGCTCATGGTGGTGGAGGAGGGAGGAGGCGAGGAGGATCTTGGTGGCGTAGCGCGAGATTTTGAGGAGCTTGTCGACGCCGTCGCGCTTGGCTAAGTAGATTTCGAGGTGGGTTAAGAAATCCTTCTTCGCGGGTTTTTGGGGTTTGGGATCTCTGTTGGAATCCATGGATATGGGATTTGAGCAAGAAACTAAATTAAATTATGAATTTGAAGAAAACAAAAACGCTGCGTCTTCTGTTCTTCATCTTGACTTGCGTGCCGATCCATGCCCTTTTCCTATAGACAACCCCATGATTTACTCAACAAATTTTCACTTCAAAACAACAATGAATCGGTTTGACCATCTGCCAACGTGTATTTTATGAAACAAAATATTCTAATAGTTTTTTTAATATATTTACTAAAATCAAATTAATAGCTATATAATTAAAACAACACAATATTGATGTAGTCATATATCAAAATCAAATTAGCAATATAACTTTCTTCGATTCCAAAGGAAAAAAGTGAAAAACTAAACAAGTTACCAACTTTACACTCATAAGTTATCACCAATGAAGTGTTAAATTTAAACTTCAACTTCCAAACTATGAAAATTAAAATAAAAATCATCACAATTATATAACAGAGAAATAAAAGTCAAGTAGTGTAGGAAACATATAAAAAACATCGCTTTAAAACCACATAATACATAGAAGCTTTACGATCACCAGTATCGAAGGTGGGATAACTTTCCTTACGCAAATATTTATAAACTATGTGTTCTTCAATTACATGACATTCCTTATTATCTGGTTGATCAAATATGTGATTTTGCCCTAAAATGAGTCGCTTTTATTATATGTCAATGCGATTGTTATTAAAATATGAACGTTGTACTATTATGAGCTTAATGATGCAAACATGAAGAATAATATGGTTAAATGTGTAATTGATTGTGAAGTAAATACGTATCTATGTGATAATGAAAGTGATACACAACCGTTAAGATCCATGATTCACGATGATTAAGATCCACATATTTCACGGCGATTAAGATCTGCAACTAAGTGCCTTGTTTGATTGATATAGTTATGTGCATCTATTATGTTCTTCCTTGTTTGCCGGTTAACTCCACAGAGTGTTTTTATGCACTCACCCCTTATATGTTTTCATATTATAGATCCTGCATTGCAGTGAAAGAGAACGAAGGGAGATGCCTTGCTTTGGCGATAAATAAACATGTTCTTCCAATTCTTTTGAAAACCCTAATTTATAAAGTTATGTAAAGCTTAAGCTCCTAGCGCAGATATTAAAAGTTAAATTCTAGGTTAATATCATATTAGATTCCCGAAATTAGGAGTTATTTCAACTTTGGTAGCCGTATATACCGAATCATCATAAGTAGTCATTCGCTTATTTAAAAGTCATCAGAATAAGTCCTCACCATTAATTTTTCATCAAATGGATGGAAATCAACTGCCCAGCTCTGTTTGGTGAGAAAATACTTGCCCTCTCAAACTTGAATTGTTATAACATTTAAGCCATTCTTTTACTTTTTCTTTGTTCACCTCCAATTTCAACCCACTTCAAGTGTAAAAAATATTCAAAAACTGTGGAGTTTTAACTTTGTTAATTCAAACTCAATAGCTTGAAGAGAGAAGAATGTGGCCAACATGAGATTGAGGGTTATAATGAAATCCGTCTCACGAATATCAACAGCCCACTCGCTCTTGCAACACTTTTGGACATATTCCAACAAATTTTTTTTTTTCTCAGTAAAAGGGGAATATATTTCCAAAAGTAGGGCAAGAGAATTACCTCAATAGTACATCTTACCAATAACTCAAAAATACCCTGAAATTAATACAACGAATACTCACTTTCCTTGACACTAGACACTACAAAAACTAAAATTAACACCCAAGAATCTTACGTGGGTTACTAACCCAATCGCTGAAATTGGCCGTCATAATAGAAGGAGAATGCACCGAAATCCAACTCCAAAGTCGATTTTTAAGTTCTTCCAACAATTTATCAAGCACAAACTTTTCATTATGGAAGATAATTGCATTTCTTTTCTTCCAAATAAGTCAAACCACACATTCCCAAATACAAACTGCAAAAGTTTTCCCCTTCTTTCCTTTTAGGATCCTACTAAAATGTAGTAAGTTCGTTGAAGGATTAGAAGAGAGAACCGTCTCAACTCCAAGCCATTTAGCACATCCCATCCACATCAAATAAGAGAAGTTGCATTCAAACAAAACATGTCGCACCGATTCAGGAAAACTGTTGCAAAAAACACAATTAGGACTCACATTTTGTGGTAGGATTCTTCTTCTTTGCAGCTTTTGTCAATGTCGGGATTCTCTCCCATAAGACCCTCCACGCATGCACTCGAACTTTTGTTACGGAGATCTTATTCCAAATCAATTTGAATTCTTCCCTCTCCAACCCAATAACATCATTCTTTAGTTTGATAAGCCAATTATACGCTTCTTTTGTAGAATAAAAGTCATTTGCTGCGTAACTCCACCTCCATCTATCGTCGGTCCCCTGTATAAAAGTACACATATTAATCAAAGAAAGTAAGTCATTCAACATCTCGACCTCTCTCTCAAAAAGATTTCTTCTCCACCCCCACACCCACCATCCCTCCATTCACCCATTTCCCCAATTCTAGCACTCTTCTTAAGACTCAAATTAAATAATCTCGAGAATCTATCTCTAAGCTTAAAGGCTCCTACCCAATGATCCTCCCAAAAGAAAGTTTTATTGCCATCTCCTACTATCTTACACAGCCCCTCAACAAGCCACCCCCCTCTTCCACCCCCAGCCGCCTTAATCACTTCCCCCCACCACCCAGTGGGATTTGAAACTCTCGATCCGTGGCACGTCCCCACACCCCAAGATACTCCCCACCTAGATTTTACCACCCTAGCCCATAAACTCTCTTTGTCGGTGAGAAATCTCCACAACCATTTCCCTAAAAGTGCTTTGTTAAAACATTCAAGATCTTTAACCCCAAGGCCCCCATCATCTTTTGTCCTGCAGATAACATCCCATTTTACCCAAGGTATTTTGCTCTCGCATTCACTTCCTCCCCACAAAAAATTTCTTTGGAGTTTAACAATCTCACACAAGATATTCTTTGGAGCTCGATAGATGGATAACAGATAAATTGGGAGAGAGGATAGCACCGCATTGAGCAATGTGAGCCTTCCACCAATGGAAATATTCTGCCCATCCTACCTTTCAAGTCGATTTTTAATTTTCTGCACCACATACACCCAATCAGCCGCCTTCCTGTGATAGCACCCCACATTCACGCCAAGATATTTAAAGGGGAAGTTTCCAACACAACATCCAAGAATTCTAGCAAATTCGCTAACCCTTTCTTCTTCGACATTCAAGCCATACAAGCAACATTTTTCACGATTTGTTTTCAGTCTAGAGACAAGTTCAATATTACGGATGAACCGTCTAAGAAATCATGCATTACAATTGCTCTAACTTCTTCTCACGAAGCCTTCCAAGCTGTGGTCTGCAAACATATGTTCCTCAAAGATTTTACGAAGAGGCAACACATCCATTACTGAGTTATGTGATCAAAGGAAGAGTAGTTGAGGGTGAGGGGTTATAAGATGATAAATATAATATGTTTTGAGCAAGGACAAAAATATCGGTAATTACGGATATATCGGTACCTTAATTTTACGAATATATCGATGGATATATTGATATCGGTGAAAATATCGGTAATTTCGAGAAAAAAATAAAAAAATTGAAACAAAAATTTGAAAAATGTATCTAGCACTTTACATAATATTATAATGAATATTAATATATATTGAAGTTAAATTTCAAACAAAAAGATATGTTTACAACCAACCTTAAGAGATAAACTATTATATAAATGTTGTCTCATATTGGTTTGTATGTCAAATTATCATTGACAATTAATACTTGATCTAGTAATAACTTGAACTCCTATGAGGTTCAAATGAATAAGATGACATGCCATTGAGTCAAACAATATTGATGCCAACTTAAGATAGTACACCAATTTTCAGCGTAATCATGGAGATAACTTTCATATATTTCTTTACTTCTTCCAACTGTGTTTCCATGAATTTGGTAATGTGGATTGACCCAATTATATTAGTAGCAAGTTGCTACTTGCTAGCAAAAAATGAGAGAAAAGGCAGAAAAATACAAAAAAAATGATGATTTTTACAGTTTACATCGAAACTTCACCGACATCGAAACTTTACCGACAATTACCGATTTCCATTGATATTTCGACGACATGGACTCAAAAATTGCCCATTTTCTTTGACATTGACAACGACAACGATATTTGTCGACATTTACCGACATTTTACAGATTTTTTGGACGAAAAAAAACAACACCCGTATATAGTATCGGCCCGGCCTTTCCAGCGACATTTCGACAAAAAATCGGCGATATTTCGCTACTTTTCCATCCTTGGTTTTGAGTAGTAATACCTTATTGTTTAGGATATTTTTGTTGTGCTCTAAGCTTTGAGTAAAAGGGATTCTTGTCTTCATTGGCTCGATTTTGGGGAAAATTGTTTTTTTTTAAGTCCGTAATTTAGGTTTTGTTTAGAAAATATCTCGTAAGTTTAATATATCTAATTTTGGTCCTATATATATATATATAATAAAATGTTCAATTTAAGGACTCTGGCTGTCGACCGACGACTTAAGCCGCTGGATTTTGGCATGTGAGAGGTACACAATCAACCAATTTAATTGGGGATTTCCGATCAAGTAATTGATATGACATCTTTTCTCTTACTTGAACGTCCACTTATAATAACAGAGCTTTCTTATTTACTTTTTCCAAATCTCAATATTAAACATCAGTTTTTTTTTTTGGGGAATTTATAGGGGTTTCATTAAATTCAATGGTATAGGCTGCACACAAAAAATGTCACATCAGTTGACTGGAAATTCTCAATTAAATTGATCGTATGCCTCTCATGTGCCAAAATCTGACGACTTAAGTGGTCGGTCGATAATGATCGAAGTTCTTAAATTAAACATTTTATTATACATACAGAATCAAGAATCAAAATTGAAAATGTGAAACTTACGAGATATTTTTTAAATAAGATCTAAGTTATTATACTTCAATTTTTTCCCCCACAATTTAGAGTGATTTTATTTTGGTATTCATGGCCGTTTGGCAGCTGGGAGGAGTAACCTTAATCTAAATGCAATAAATGGGTTTAATGAAAATGAATAAATCAAGAGGTATAAGGTAAATAGGTTTGTTCTTTCCTCGATTTCCTTCAATTGAGTTGCACTTGATTTAATGTTTATACTTTGACAAAAGTATAAGACTCAATTATTAAAAAAAAAAAAAAAAAGGGAAATTGAAGTACTATTAATTATGTTGCGCTTTTGATAGGCTCACATGCTAATATTTATGCTATTCGTAGATCACAAGTCTTAACCACTCAAGTCTTTTGATTGCATATTACATTGCTTTAACTTTCAATGTAAGCTCAATAGTATTAAATACTAATATTGTGTATTTAATATTAATGTATTTCAACTTGTTTACTTCATTTTATGAGCACATCATGTGTCTAGTGAGCTTACAAGAGACGTGCATCATCATCTATTAAAAAAATCTTTAATCTTTAGATTATGTTCTTATGATTCTTCAAAAGTCATTGTTCAGTACACTCCATTTGAACATATACTTTACAGATTATAATTTTGATCCAACATACAAATTAATAAAATCATAAATCACTTGATTTATATGAATCCTAACTAATTTATATTTTTTCAATGAGTTTGTGGGAGTGGAAAAAAGGGAATAATAAGCATTAGTGATAAGGATAATGATTGACTTAGTCATATTGTTTTTTTATATTTATATATTTTTACACATTTGTACAGATTTATTTCCTTTTGTAAATGATTGTATTGAGATTATTAATAGTGGAAAATCCCAACCATGGCTAATACTGATTCTCTCTCCTCGGTTAATACTCTCATTGACCTTCTCCACATCAAACTTACTTCCATAAATTACCTAATATGTGGCACGCAAGTTGAGTCCGTTTTTTAGTGTCAAGATCTTCTTCGCCCACTATTAGGTTGGATTCCCCCTCTAGTGAAAATCCAGCTTTCATCGCCTAGAAGAAGAAGGATAAGAGGATCGCTAGCCTCCTTCTCACGTCTCTCACTTTCTCTAGTTGTGGGTTGTTCCTCTTCGCGCACGATGTGGTTGGCCTTGGAGCAAGCTTTTAGCCACGATTCCAAGTCACGTGAGTTTCAAATCAAAGATGAATTACATGCCATTAAGATGTCAAGCGTTCAAGACGCTTTGCGATCGTTTCACCACTATTGGACACCCTGTTGACGCCGCCGACCAGTCCCCTCTAGCCCCTCCCAACATTTTTTGAATTGATGTCAAGGGCTCAAATCTTTGAGCTTTTCCTTCGATCCATGAAGCCTTCTACTCCCACACCGTCGGCTTTTGTTTCGGTCTCCTCTCGCAACTCTTCTTCATAGCAGAAATCTGGTGGCCGTGGGAATAATAGTGGAGGCCAGCGTGGGATTAATCATGGTGGTGGTCGATTTCAGTTCGATGGACGGGGTTACGGTGGTAATGGTGGTAACCATTGTTCCCCTCATTGTCAAATTTTCCGTGGTGAGCATTACTCGGACAAGTGCCCTCAGTTTGCAGGCTCGTTCTTCCCCAGCTCACTCCGCTCAACTTGCACAGGCTTTTAATGCCTTGTGCAACATCTCTCAGTCGACCTCTAATTGGTTTGTGGATTTGGGTGCTTCAGCTCACATGACTGCTCAAACTTCCGGTTTGGATTCATTTGAGCCCTATAATGGTAATGGTCACGTTGTTGTGGGTAACATGAATTCTCTTTCAATCTCTCATATTGGTTTTCGTGGTTTATATAATGGTATTCAATTGCTTGATATTTTAATGGTTCCTCATTTGGCCAAAAATTTATTATCCATTAGTAAGCTCACGCATGATTTTCCCGCTCATATGGTTTCTTTGACAAGTCCTTTGAAATTCAAAATCGCATGACCAAAACAGTTCTGGCGTGAGGAAAGTGTGATCAAGGCTTATATGTTTTGGAAGGGGGCATCCGGTTCTAGTTACTGCTCTCCGTTCAAAGGGGTTGAAGGTCAGTTTTGATTTATGACATTTACATTTTGGGCATGTCCCATTTTCTGTTATATCTCTTTTTAATATGTTTGGGATATCTGTCAGTTACTTCTTTATTACCAAATCCTGAAATTTGTGGATCTTGTCAATTGGCAAAGAATAAACGCCTATCTTTTGATTTAAATGAGAAGCGTGCGAATAAAGTTCTTGATTTAATTCATTGTGATTTATGGGGTTCGGCGCCAGTTTATTCTTCCAATGGATATCGTTATTATGTGGCTTTTGTGGATGATTACTCTCGTTTTACTTGGCTCTATCTTTTGCATTGATTTCTTTGAGGTGTTTGTTTGCTTCCATAAATTTGTCTGCACTCAATTTACTGCATTTGTTAAAGTTTTTCAAAGTGATGGGGGCACTGAGTTTGTTAATAGTAGAGTACGAGTGTTTACTTTCTGGTTTGATGCCTTTGCTGCAACAATTCATGTTATTAATCGTCTTGCATCAGCAGTTTTGGGTAACAAGTCTCCTTTTGAGTTGTTTTATGGTACTGTTCCTAATTATGCTAATTTCAAGCCTTTTGGGTGTCGTGTTTACCCTTATTTGCGTGACTATGTTGTTAACAAGTTGGCTCCTCACAGTCATTTCTGCATCGTTTTGGGTTATAGCAGTTCTCACAAGGGATTTCGATGTTTCGATCCTGACACCTCACGTGTTTACATTACTCGTCATGCTCAATTTGACGAGTTTCAATTTCCTTTATCAAGCTCCGCTGGTACATTGACACCCTCTTTGAAGGTGTCTACTTTTTGGATAATGACCCGTGCATCCATGCTCCCCCTCATAAACCACCTGTGAGTTCACCTCTTGCCCTACAATCCGTCACTCCTTATCACTTTTGTTCTGATGACACGTGTTTTGCCATGCCACTTGCTGATCCTCCTCCGCCAGCTTAGGTTCCAGCTGTTTCTACTGTCCCGGCTCCTTTTTCACCTCCGGTTTTGCCCACATATCATATGCAGACTTGGGCCAAGTACTGGATATTTAAATGTCGTTATCCAATTGATCTTGCATCCACAACTCTCATCTCTGCTCTGACTATAGCTTCTCAGCCCCGGGGTTTGAAGCCTGCCTCGAAGTCTCCCGTTTGGGTCTCCGCTATACAGGAGGAAATTGATACTCTTCGAGCTAATGCCACATGGGACTTGGTTCCCAAACCTCCGGATGCTAACATTGTTGGGTCAAAATGTGTCTTTCGCATTAAGTTTCATACCGATGGTTCCATTGAGCATCACAAGGCTAGGCTTGTGGCTTAGGACTTTACACAAGTCCCGGATTCGGACTTTCATCACACATTTAGTCCCATGCTCAAGGCCAGCACAGGTTGTGTGATTTTGGCTATCTTAGTTCGACATAATTGTCCGCTTCATCAGTTGAATGTGAAGAATGCTTTTCTAAATGGTGTTCTCCAAAAACTAATTTTCATGGCTCAACCTCCGGGCTTTGTTGATTCGTGTTTCCCTCATCATATATGTCGGTTGAAGAAAGCTTTATATGGTCTTTGTCAAGCCCGTCTTGCTTGATTTCATTGATTCAGCTCTTTTCTCATAAGTCTCGATTTCTATGCCAGTCATTCGGATTTAGCTCTCTTTTATCTCCATCGAGGTCCCTCGTTTATTTACCTCCTACTTTATGTGGATGATATTATTATTACTGGCAACAACGAGCAGCTACTTCATCGTTTCATCTCGAGGATTAATACTAAAATAAATTTCATAACAAGACTTAATTTATAGATTAATTCGGAACTCAAATTTTAAAGTTTCTCAATAAGGGGTTCAAATTAATATTTTTTTCTCAATTTAAGTCTTGGAATTTAGATTGAATTTTCAATTCAAGACAAAAATTACATATTATTTTTTATTTATTTATATTTATAGATTTATTTATATTTCAATATGTATTCATATTTTGGATAAATTAAGACACGTTACGCTTTAAGAATAATTTTTATCCAACTTATCTTAATTTATATAAAAATAAGAAAGAAAGAAAAATATAATTAATTTCATTCATAAAATATAAATTATATTAAATTGATTAATATTAAAATCGATTTTATATACTTTTATTTATAAAATCAAGAAAATAAAGAAATCTTAATTTTTTGAATTGCATTTATTATATATATATATATACAAATCGGATGAAGATTACGCAAACTTATCTTAATTTATCTAAATTATAAATATATATTAAAATATAAATAAATTTATAAATAAAAATAAAAAGAAAAAGAAAAAAAAGGAAATGAAATTTTATCTTAAATTGAGAATTCAATCCAAATTTCAAATCTTAAATTGAGAAAAAATGTAAAATTGAGACCTTTATTGAGAAATTTTAAAATTTGAATTTAAAATTAAAAACTAATTTATAAAAATTAGTCTTGTTATGAACAAACTTCAATATGTTATTATATAAACAAATGATAGAGCGCTAATAAAATAAAATATAGAATTACTACATGACAAAAAATAGAAATATTTGCAATTAACGAGTATAAGCATGGCATGATATCCGTATCCAAAAAAGTTCTTTTGTACAACATATACATTTCAATGGAAGATATGGAAAAGAAATAGGGAAGATATGAGGTTTTATATTTGGTCTAAAAAGTAATAAATTTTGAATTTTTTTTGTTATTGTAGAGTGTTGTACCCCTAATTCGAGTCGAACAAAATCGAATACATAAAGAATCAGAAACAGATGATCAAAAATTGAATCGGCCACACCTGAGTAAGGAGGCCGACCAAAAGTATTCGAGCTGACCAGAAGAGCTCGACTCGATTGAACTCTTAGCCAGCTAAGGAGGCTGACCAGAAGAGGACGAGCCGACCAAAAGAGCTCAACTCGATTGGGCTTATAGCTAGTTAAGAAGGCCGACTAGAAGTCTCGAGCCGACCAAAAGAGCTCGACTCGATTGAACTCTTAGCCAGCTAAGGAGGCCGGTCAGAAGGGACAAGCCGACCAGAAGAGCTCGACCCGATCGAACTCGTAGCCAGCTAAGGAGGCTGACCAGAAATGGTCGAGCCGATCAGAAGAGCTCGACTTGACTCGACTCTTAAGCCAGTTAAGGAGGCCGGCCAGAAGTGGTTGAGCCGACCAAAAGAGCTCAACTCGACCGGACTCTTAACCAGCTAAGAAGGCCGACAAGAAGTGGACGACCTGACCAGAAGAGCTTGACTCGATCGAATTCCTAGTCAGCTAAGGAGGCCGACCAGAAGTGGTTGAGCCGATCAGAAATGAATCTTCAGATGACTAATTTGGAACTTGACCGACTAGAGATGGTCGAGCCGATCAGAAATAATTGGTCCGACCAAAGATAAAAAAATTTAGAAGGCTTGAAAATACTTAGCCAATTAGAGAATCAATAATTCATGTAAGTCATCTAAGGAAGAGCTCATTGGTCCCCCGATCCGAGCTCGACTAGGACATAAGACCTGACAGGTAATCGAGAACAGCCGATCAGGATCGACTTAGTGTCGGTCCCGAAATGATAATTACCGACCCGATCAGGATTTGACAAAGAAACCCAGGAAAAACCAAATGAGCAGGATTCTGAGAAGACCATCTCAACAACTATCGTACAAAATAGGAAATGAAAGGGCAAGCCAACCCCCACTTCCTTAAGAATAGGAGGCAGTTGAAGAGGAGATCGTGGAGAGGTGGATGTAACCTCCTACTACTTGTATTTTTTGTCTATAAATAGTAGAAATTAGAACTTAGAAATGGTTGGTTTTTTGGTTCGAACATTTCATTGTACTAAGCACTAGAGAGCTGATTTCTCTACTTATATTATATACGATCCTGCCCGATCACTCAAAATCTACCGGGATCAGCCGACCTAATTTGCCTGAGTAGGCTCCGGCCAGTGTTTTCTGCACTCATTTTCACACTTTTCCAACCCATTTTCATCTAATTCTTACAAATCTAATCCCTATTTGATAATTCTCGAGTGTTCAATTAGGAATTTATCATTTACAGATTCCGACGTCAACATAGAGTTAAAATTACATTTTGCGATATACGCATATTTTCCAATTTTATACTAAAACTCAAGTGGTATTGATATTTTGTAATACTTTGTCAGAAATATTCCAAATTTTTTTTACTCGTATATTTTTATCCCACACTTCAAAAAATTGATATATGATGGATGTATCACAGAACTATCATAATATTTTCATTGCTCACTTGGAATTTGTCCGATGACTGTTGAGGTTACTGTAGTGTTTCTGCAATTTCCTCCATTTTTGTTATCTGTTTTTATTTTCTATCATGTAAATACTTTTACGGGTTTCTCCATGTCAAGAAAATGATTCTTGAATTGCAATATTGGTGTGTATTTTGATTTCAAGGGAATCTTGATTTTCATTGGAGTTATTTCTGTGTGTAGGGATTACATATGAATAGATTATACACTTTGCAATTGAAAATTCTTATAAGGCTTTAGAATTTATATACTCATCCACATAGTGAATGGTATTGAAGATAATCATACATAAGCCGGAATATTTGGTAGCATGCCCTCATTTTGTTGAGTTAACTAAGTTCATAGCTACAAGGCACTTGTCATACAGATTCAAAGTCCTAACTTGTGATGTTCAATTATTAGTTTTTGGCTATAACCTTGAACATTCTAAACTTCTTTTGTCTTCAGATTGTTAGAAAGAGATATTATTATTGTATATATAGATAATCCACATAAATGGTAAAGACTTAATCATCTTAAGTACATGGTGTGCCACGACACTGTTGAATGGTGCTTTCAGTAAAATTTCAACACAATAGAATCACTGAATACTGCCGAATTGCTCTTCAATAGGAGCTTCATAGAGCCATGGAGGAGGAGTCACTCCCTATATTTACTCTAAAGCTATTATTTGTTGCTACATATGCTTAAAATGATTGTTCCTTAAGGTGAAGCTTGCCGTTTCTTACTTTTAAATGAGTTGTCGAGACATTTCAATGCATAGTTTTGCGTTAAAGGATAACAACCACGCTTGCATAATAACTGTCAACAATGTTGTTCATATCGCGATTTAAATCGTACGTTTTTAGAATTTTTTTTGACACCAAATGATTCAACGCGTTTGCAGCATCGAGTTTTCATAAAATCGCGGTAGAATCCCGATTCAAAACGGTAAAATCGGTAAATCTCGATTTACTAATGACTTCTTGATTCTACTTTGAGGCTTTTTTTTTAGGATCATTTTAAATTCTAAAATCTTACGATTATGATCCGATCTCACATTACAATTCTATGAACCCTCGACCGATTCTAGTTTAAAAATTCGATTTTACCTCAATTCACATAACAAAGGGCCAATTGTTTTCGGGCACAATGCACAGGATAAAATGAAATCGAGTAAATTAAATTTTGAGAAAAATAATATGATAAATTGAATGGCTACAAAGAATCGAACTGCATTTGTACTCCCTAATTCTCCAAACAAAATTGACTCAAAAGTGAATAGCCGTTGGTAGGAGCTGTTGGAAGTGGGACTTCAAATTCTTTATCGTAACGGTAAAATACTCGCTACCAAACAACCCCTCTCCACCCAATATGAATGTGACTCTTAGCCAAATTACCCTCCAACCCCCACTTTATCTTTTCCTAATTTCCACTCTCATTTTTTGCATTCATTATTAATAATAGCAACTATGTGTTTTAGGATATCACTTTTGTAACATCGTCTTATGAGATTAGATTTATAATACAAGTTTATTTATTTTCATAATTTAAAAAATAAAGACTGACTCGTGAAATGAGTATGAATAGTTATATCTTCTAATATTTGATCTGATCATAGTTTTTATAATATCAAAATTTGTCACAATCTATTAATTTATCCTAACGTATACTATCTTTTTCCATGAAATTCATGTGATTTAAATTGTAAATTTTCTCTACTAACAATCCTCGTTTGGGATAATTGCATAATTATTGTTCAAACTATCTAATTATATAACCACAAATTAAAGTAATTTGTGTTTTAAAAATTTGACAATTCTAACTAAAAAATTAGGAGGAAATGTCATTATCCGAGCATTTAATTTTAAGTAAAAAACTCTACCGGTCTATACCATATATATACCAGACAAGCATAACTATCAATTCTATCAATTTAATATCACTCATAAAAGATGATAGATAAACGTTAACTAATCTTTTATGCTATTAATCTTTTACTTTAAATAAATTAATAATTTCATAAAAATTCATTTGAATGCAATCTCTGTAATAACACCTTTTTTTTTTAAGTTCGTCTACCAAAAAAAAAAAAAAGAAAGAAAGAAAGAAAAAGAAAAAGTAACTTGAATATTTTAAAATATTCATGTCAAATACTTGATATATTGCACTTGATTCACCATATCCAAACAGCCCCCAATAATTTAAACGTTGGTTTAGTACTCAAAACTCTAGTCTCCCTCTCGATCCTGCAACATTAATTTCAACTTGTACCCTTCACTTCTCCTCTAATTTAACTCAAATTGGCACTTTGCGTTCTTAAACCAGCAAAAATGTCTATGGCTACTGAAAAAACCAGTGCCGAAACCCGATCCATACTCGCTCCTACAGGAAACCGGGTTCGAGTTTTCGAAGAACAGAGGCAAAAGAAAGAGGTGACGAAGAAGCCGACGGAGAAGCCAAAGAAAGTAGTTTCCAAGTTGCCGGAAAAAACGGCCGCCGCAGAAGCTGTTGTGCGGTGCAATGTTTCAGCTGATAGCTCTTTGGACTCTTCTTCTTCGTCCGGTGTTTCAAATGTAAAATCTTCGGCAAGTATGAAGCGTAGTAATGGCGTTGGTAAAACTCCGAAGATTGTGCCACATGGAGTTGAATCGCCGTCGATGTCCCCTGCGGTTTCTCTTCCGATTAAACGTTGCGATTGGATCTCGCCGAATTCTGGTAATTTTTTTCACTTTCTGATTGTAATCCTCTTTTTAAAATTACTCTCCGTTTTATTTGTTTTATGAGCTCTCTCTTTTTATTGTCAATTGACTGGATTGAATTATTGAGAAAATAAAAAGGACTAAAACTGAGGTGCTAAACAGAGGCTATATACTAAATTTTATTGACTTATGTTTTGTTGTTGAATTGATATGGAATATATCACCTAGTTGCAATATATATTGTGTATTTGCACATATACACGTGGATGAATTATATATGTGTGATTGTGTCTATATCGATAGAGGATAATGCATCTGGGGTATCGTTGTTGCATTTTCAAGATCCTTTTAGGTGGTGGGATCCATGATGTGATGAGTTTCACGAATTCGATTCAAAATTGGAAACTACAATTGGTCTTGATTGTACTGCGTTTGTTGTTTGCATGAAAGTAAGAGATGAGATTTGGTGAAAAGCAGGGAACAAAATGTCGTAATTCGATTGCTTTAGGAAGAAAAGGTGAGCTAATGGCATCAAGCTAGAAAAGAAAAGGCACTCTTCCGTAATTTTGCTAACGATTCAATGAGCAGACACTTGAAAATAGGAGAACTCTTGTAGCTAGTAAATTGTCCATATGCACATCATGTTAGATGTGAGAATATATAATTGATCTACCTTGAAGAATCAGCTTCAAGAGATCAGATCGGTTCCCACATTCCCTCAATTCCCAGCTTTGAAACTTACCACAGTTTGTTGTAGAGTGAATATATCTGCAAAGGTCTGATAATAAGTGTATTTGGTCTTTGAATTTCTGGAAATTCACTAGGCCTGTGCATAGTTATAGACATGTTTGCAGCCTTACCCCGTAAAAGATCTTGTACCATTTAATTTTGCATCAAACTGATCTATCTGAGGAAAACAAATTGGAAAATGCACAAAAAAAGGGAAAACCACCACCTATTTGGAAAACAATGGAGTAGCCATTTTGCACTTACAATGTCTAAAATAGCATCGAGATAAATTTGGTTGAGAAAAAGATTTCTCGAGATAAAATTTCTCAAAGAAATCCGATTCTCAAGAAAATTCTCTCAAGAAACAGTTTTCTATTCGTTGGAGATAAGGACTTTTTTGAGATAAATAGTGAAGTTTTAAGAAGTCTAACATCAACTATAAGAAAAGATATCAATGTCTTTGTGCCCCCTATTTTTGCTATTTCTCATTCTGTGACTTCATTGAAATGCAATTCATATGGCTTGTCGAAATGTTTTGACCTACTCATTTGGTGTCCTACTTTGCAGAACCACTCTATACTTCTTTCCATGATGAAGAATGGGGAGTTCCAGTCTTTGATGATATCAAGCTATTTGAGCTGTTGGTTTTTTCACAAGCATTGGCAGAACTCTCCTGGCCGCTGATTCTTAGCAAGAGAGCAGTATTCAGGTTGCTTAAATATATATTAATATCAAATGTAGCTTAAAGCTTTGAGCTCCTTTGTACATCTTTCACATGTTTTTTTGACATTTCTGTGCACTGTTTTCAGAAAGCTTTTCTATGACTTTGATCCAATCTCAGTCGCAAATCTTGATGAAGAGAGAGTGCTGTCAATGAGAGTGCATGGTGGCCCTTTGCTCTCTGAACCGAAACTCCGTGCAGTCATTGAAAATGCGAAGCAGCTACTCAAGGTGTGTATTCTGAAAGTTAATACATATATTTTTGAATCTCTTATATGCTTAACTTTCTTCATACTTGTTGTGTTTCCAATTTATTGTTGTAGATCCAACAAGAGTTTGGGTCCTTCAGCAACTACTGCTGGCGTTTCATAAACCATAAACCGATAAAAAGTGGGTTTCGTTATGCACGAAAAGTACCAGCTAAAACACCCAAATCTGACCTCATAAGCAAAGATCTGATGCAGAGAGGGTTCCGTTGCGTAGGACCAACAGTTGTGTATTCATTTATGCAAGTAGCTGGTTTGGTAAACGATCATCTCATAACATGCTACAGATACTATGAATGCAGCCATGGTGCTGAAAAAGATCTAATATCGACAACTTGATCATGAACCACCCTGTTAGTCATTCTAATCTAACAGTTCCATTATAGTTCTATTTGCTTAGATGCAATGTGTGCTCGTGGTGCTTTGCATATTTGTTGTGCTTGAGCAATTTTACCACTGATTTCTAGTAACAAGTAGAATGATTTTTCTGAATATAGCTTACATTTGTGTGATTTGTGAGTGTGTTGTAAGGTTACCAATGTTATAATGTAAATTTAATATCAATTTATGTTTTTTAATGTATTTTTTTATTTTTAGTGGATGAATAGTATCCTTCATTTCTGGTTCAGTTCAAATCATTTGTTATAGTTGTTGTTTCACTGTATTCAATACACGTCACTATTAATTAATGATGTTATTTAATACACATGATATGTCATTATTAATTAATGATGTTATTTAATACACGTGATATGTTGTGATTATTTTAGAATAAAGATGAAATATAAAGAGAAATGGAGGATTTTATATGGTTTTGGTTGCCCAAAAAGACATGGCTTGCTGATAGGATAATAATGCATCCCGTTTATATAGTAGGTCACATAATAAATCATTCATCATGTGAATTAAAAGGGTCTTGTGTATTAATAACTGTGCAATACAACAAATTTAGACAGTATATATACTTGACACCATACAAATATGATTTTGAAATAACGTTTGTGTTTAGATCTTATCATGCTCTCATGTCTTTATTGCGTCAACCTGTTAAGAAATGAAAACATGTGTTGTATAAGTATTTGTATCTGTTCCTATTATATTTTTGCAATTCTTGATGTGACACAACAGCATGACACTGAGAATTACAGATTAGTTTTAAGGCTTGTTACATTTGTGTCATTGATATGTTGTGAGAAAATTACAACAATAAAATTATTCTGTCTGTGTTAATCCTAACTTAAGGATTTGAATTCACAATGACAACTTAATTTGCAATGTTTCAATTTAATGTGAATTCGAAATTTATCATTTCCATTTTTAATTAATAATATATTAAACAATTTGAATTGGTTTAAAATACATTTATTTCAGATCTCAAATTTCAAACCACTCAATTCAAATACAATCTAAAGCATTATTATTATTATTATTATTTTATTTTTTTTTCTTTTTGAATTGGAAATCCATAAGTTAAATCCATTAATCAATTCTGCCCCATTCACAAAGACAAAGCCATCTTTTGCCAGACAGCTACTACATCCGATCAAAGTGATAGATTCAACACCCTAATGCATTCCACCAAATGAAATATTCACCATAGATTTATACAGTGCAGAAAATTTGTGGTTGATTCCACAATTGGTGGGATTCTCTTGGTGAAAAGCACATTCCAACCCGTACTATCTCTTCAAAATCATCCACGCTATTATCGACTCGATCATAAATATACAAAACCTAAGGCAAATCAAGTCAAGTGTAAAACGATTGGAAAATAAATTAACACAGGTACTTATCCATCACATTCATCAAACAGGTTATAATCTTTAATATGTTGCTAAATGAATAGCTGACATGAAGAAAGTTACAGTAGAGAGCATACAAACATCTTTCTGCTTCTTAGTCACATGAGTTCCGTAGAAAATTTGAAAGAAAGCTTCAAATTTGTAGCAGAAAGACTACAGATTTAGATGGGCGTCCAAATGTACAGTCTTCTGGCTTCACAGCAGCCCCAATTTCAAATAAATTGGCAACTGATGCAATGGAATCGTCACAAAATATTATATGCAGCGAGGGAAGAAAGTTTGTCCCACATAGCCACCAGACATTGCTCTCCTTACATTAGATTCAAACATTTTCGGGTTGTCTCTCAACACAGAAGCAGCATCATGATTGAGAGGATCCTCGTGATTTGGTTCCTATATATAGATTTTGTGAGAGAACTGTATACAAGCTTTAATGTTGTTGAGAAAAAAATGATATTTCAAATACCGTGAAGAGGTGATACAGCCCATAAATGATGGTGTTTATGTTTAGCACAGGTTTCCAGTCTTCTCGAAGAATGTTTAGACAAACATTTCCTTCTAAGTCGATATTGGGATGGTAGACCTGCAACAAAGTCGAATAATTGACAATAAGGTTCACATCATAAACACAAACATTATTGTGCAAATGCATAACTAATTAAACACAGGACACCATGCAAATAGAGATCTGGGGATTTCATTACCTTTGTCTTGCATTTAACCTTCGGTGCTTCATGAGGATAGATTGGAGAAATTTGGAATGAGAAAGAAAATGTCCCCCCACTGAAACACGGGTACAATTGTTGAATGGATGTGACTAAGAATTAGAAACAAAACTACTACAAAGCTCTCTGTGGTTTATGAAAAAGCATACCCAAATATAAGTACTTACAGATAATATCCCTCATCAGGGCGAATGGTAACTTCAAAGTTCATGAGTTCATCCTTGCCATTAGGGAATGCAATGCTACATGTTTTCGGTAGATTCAGTTCACTAATATCTACATCATCAAGAGTACAATGAAAGAAGTCAATGTTAAATGTTGAAAAGTCTCAAGAGGAAGTATGTCAGAGAACCAAGACAGATAATTCCTTTGTTGTAGTATCAAATCATTGCAAACAAGATTTCATACATAGTTTCAATTCCACAGTTGCAGCTGCGGACGTGTTTATGGTGAATAAGATGAAGAGGAAAACAAATAGAGAATGGGTTTGTTATTTGTTGAAATAGTAAACCAAAATTACACCTATTACAGATTTTTAGAAAACCTTGACATTCCAAGTTTCAACTTTCATATTTAGCTCAAAGCAAAATACAACATAAGTGAAAATCTAATGTAAAAGGTGCATCCAAAAGCATCACAGAAGCATGCCAACAAAACATGTAGGATCTAAATATCCATGTACTCAATAAGCTTATCTCAAATGAGATGTAGAATAGAGAACATTGGTTGATGAAGTTCCCTATGACAAGAAAATAAAGTAAAACTATAGGACACCTTGTAACTGCCGTCTCCTAAAAAATTACAATTTAATATGCCGTAAATTGACAATCTTAATAAGAGTCTATATGATGTAAATTCATGCTCACAGTTCACTTTACTGTTTAACCATAATAGTTATATATACTCCAATATTTCAATCCTTGAGTTGTATTTTTCTCGTGGGTTATTGGTGGCTTGGTACCCAAGTTCAGGAAACATTTCCAACAATATAATATAATACCAACAAGAATATCATGCACATAACTTCATAAACTGAGCCGAAGACTTCAAAAGAAATGACAAAGAAAAGTTGGAAAAAGAAATGAGAAACTGGTCAAACACAGGCTCACATATAAAAAAGAACTATAAACATTCATCGTAGAAAATAATAAAGTAACCTTTTTGAAGACGTAATTCACCAGCACTTTGCTTCTTGACAGGAGGCTTTCCATTAGCACTTTCAGCAAGTTCTCTCTGCTTTTCCTTTACTTTGAACAACTTAATCATGGTGCCTAATGTATAATGCAGATAATATAACAATTAACAAACTTAAGGAAGTATAGAGGCGATATTAGGAACATACAGTGGTCACCTTCTAACAGGCAAGGACAAGATACAAAACACTGACCATAATTGATCAAAGCATTATTTTTTATTGGGGCCTAAGTACTTTTCATCTAAGCAATATAAATTCAACTATCAATTTATTATAAATAGCTATATTAAAAAAAACCTCATCCATGGAAGTGATATACACATCTTCATGAAATAACAACAGATTCCTATGATTTATGCTGCCACTAAAATTGCTTGTAAATCAAATGGAAAATAAACAGAACAAAGAAACAACAAGACACCAGCTCTTCTTTGTAGTGTACGGATAGAAGATATTTGAATTCCATTACCAGTTGGCTGATTAAGATGCAATAGCTTCATATACACATCTTGCTTGGAACACCCAAAAAAAAAAATGCTATTGCTACAACAATTAAGTTTGAGAAGCTATATATCTAAGTGTACCAAGTTACCACAATGAGCTATTCAGACTAAAATGCATCAACAGCTTGAAGAAGACCAAAACAATATATATAGATAGAATTAACAATAATATTGAATTACTAGTCCAACAACAAAATTATAATTGGAACAGTGTATCCATGTATATCTAAACAGATCATAATAATTACTAAATAAATGGTATTTTATTAGCATATGTGTATAGTAATTAGACATCCAAAAGATGTGGCGAAATCCATGGATCACTTAAGTATATGAGATGCAACCAGTGTGTGTTCCTGTGAAAAGGGCACACACGCAGAGTTAAACAGGAGTGCAAGAAGGCACATCAATAGAAGGTCCTACTCTATGTAATCTTTTGTCTTTGAGTTTTTGTGAGCCAGTGTATTTGAAACGTGATGCATGCAAATGCAAATGATGAAGTTATTTTTGGAATAGGAAATAATGTTAGCTCAAATTAGTTATGGGAGAAATTATAGGGATCTCAAGAAAAAATAACTCATGAATAAATTACAACTCGTAGCAAAACTATCAAATTTGGCATTCAAAGTACAGAGAGAATGTCAAAAGCTAGATAGTAATAAATTATTAAGACATTGATCTATTTCAAAAGTCAAACCAACATCTTCACCTTTGGTATTGATCCTTTAAGAATACATCACTGCTGAAGGTAAGAATATTCACTACGCATCACATACTACAACGGCAACAGAAAACCAAGCCTTTATCCCACTATGAGAAGTCATATATGGATCAGATTTCACCATTGTGATTGCTAAAGACACATGTTTTCATATATAATCAAGTAGAACATAACTTTTCTTTGATAGATTCTTTACAAGTCTTTTAGGCCTTCCCTTTTCCATCTTAATTTAAGGTAAAGAATCTATATGTTCTAAGTGACGCACTGGGGCATCAGATTATTCCTACACACATGTCCACACCACATATGCACAAAGGTAAGCCAAGTACTCTGGAGAAGCCTAGGAACAATAACAACAAAGATAAAAGTTTTTTTGATCAAAAATACTAAGAACACAATCCCAATTCTCCATCAGCCCGTGACATGAGTCTCTCACACAACTGAAGCCCCAAATATGGCACACATATAATATAATTGCATTAAAAGCTAGGGTTCCTGGACAAAAAGCAGCCATGTAAATGTGAACATACCAAAAAGAATGAACTAAAGCCCCAGCCACAAAAATTAAAACCAAAATTTTAGGCCATTAAAACCTAATATACATTAACCGTACAAAAAAGACACAGCCTAAACTCAAATTCTACCACCATCCGCAGAATTCAGCTACAGGCAATCAGATTCAATACATACAACAGAAATATTAAAAAATCTGAAGAAGAATCAACAAAAAAATAAAACACAAAAATAAAACGTCAATAAAATGTCAAAATTAGAGTAGGTGGATGTAGAGAGTATATAAAGAAATATGGACAAAAACCGAGCGATCTGCTAAAAAAACCCACCGCGTGATATATACGGAATGAAATCTACACAATCGAATACACGCAGTAATCAAGAAATACGTATTCCAGCAAAAAACAGAATGAATAATCGAAAGATACCTGTTTGATCAAAAACCTGAAAGATAAAAAAGTGGGCGTTTGAGGGTTTCAGAGTTCAGGGAGGGCTGAGTCTTATCAAAACCAGAGAGAATTTGAAGAGAGAGAATCTGAGAAAGGCCGCTGAAAGCGAGTCTACTTTTGGTAAAGTTCTCTATTTATTTAATTAATTATTTATTTTCCTCTCTCAATTATTGGATAAAATTATACAATTCTCTCTTTTTTTTCTTCATATTCATATTCATTTTCAAATTTTATTTTTGTGTGAAAAGTGATCGCTAGGAATTCATTAATTATTGTTTTTTTATACCTCGAATCGAGTCAGCCAGAAACAAATCGTGTGTCCAATCAAAGGTTGATCGATTATTAGGGTGGAGCCAATCAAAGCTCAAATATAGAGAAAGAGTCAAATCGAGACCGATCAGGATTGACCGAGCCAAGGACTTAGACCAACACCCACCGCCTCAACACAATTTGAGGGCTTCTAGAAGTCTAAGGTAGAATTCTTCAAGTCCAAAAATATTTGGAAAAGAAAACAAATTTAAAATATGATCAAATTCCATTTCGATCGAACCGAATTCTTAAAATTATGTTATTCGATATAACTTCCATGCTTAAGTAATACAACATTCAAACTGATATGAAATTCATTATATTAGATGCATATCATGTTCCCTCTAATTTCAGTAATAAAATACATAATCGATCGGTTTGACCAGTTTAATTTGACTTAGCTCAATCGACTGATCAGGCTTTCGAGCCCTAATTTCATATGATTTCCAACTTTATTTCACTTATTTCTTCTCAAATTTAATGGATGGTCGATTCGATTTGTTAATACCACTACAAAAATCACGCAAATTGTCAACAAAAATTTTCGTCGGTAAACAAGGAATTTTCTTCGATAGAGATTTTACTGACATATATTTTATCGTCAAAATCCATCGTAATAGTGCTCATCGGTAACACTTTCTCGATGGAAAAAGTCGTCCATTGGAATTCACCAATGAAATTGTTGATGGATTTTTAAAAAAATGTGGAAAATCTGGGGAAAAAAACCACGAAATTTCTAACGGAATTATTTTCGTTCCGTCAATATCAATCCATCGATAAATCTAAAAAAAGTGAAATAAATTAATTTACCAATCGAATATATCTATCGGTAAAGTTTAAATATTAAAAAAATAATTTAATCCATCATTAAAGTGAAAAAATTAAAAAAATAAAAATTGTAATTTATTACCAATGGAATAATATCCGTCAGTATTAATTTTTTCTAATATTTATTTATTTATTTTATGTACACCCAAATTATGTTTTTTTATTTATATTGTTGAATATTATGAAAATTTTATATTAATATTATTGTTTTGAATATTATAATAATTAATATATATCTAATATATATATAATATATGAGTTGGTCTGGTGTGTATTAGGAGGACATGCAATTCGGATCAATCCGGATTGATCTGAATCCACGAGTTTTTTATTTATTTTATTTATGTATTATCTTAATGCTATATTAGTGTGAACTTTATCTTATATTAGTATGACCTTTATGTACAAATGTATTTACCTTTATGTGATGTAACTTAGGAAAAAATGAAGAATTTCAACACAATTTGTACATATATACCTTTATTTGATATTCATGTTATTTTTATGTTATATTCATGTCACCTTTATTTACAAGTATGCTGATTTTTATGCAATACTTTTACTTCAATTTTTTTTTCGTTTTAGGTGTTAACCTTTATGTTATATTAGTGTGACCTTTATGTTATTGAGTGTGAGCATTATGTACAAATATGTTGATCTTTATCTACTGTAACTTAGGGGAAAAAAAAGAAATTTTAGCACAATTTATACATATATACCTTTATGTGATATGATATTACTCATATATTTATATGATATAACTTATACCTTTATATAATATTTAAAGGTGCAACTAACATAACTAAAAGATATGAGTACATAAAAGTATATTGATACAAAAAAGCGCTGAGTTTTTTTTTCTAAGTTACAATATATAAATTAAGGTCATTCTAAAATAACATAAAAGTCACAATTTTATAACATAAAGGTCAACATATAAAATAAAATAAAAATCAAAACTCATGAATTTGTGTCGGGTCGACCCAGTTGCATGGATCCTGGTGCACATGAGTTTTTTCCATAATAAATATATATAAATGAACAAAAATCACTAACGTAATAACAACGTTGAAACTAATTAAGTAATCATATTAAAAATAACACATTGTTTCAATTATCACTACTATAGTGAAATACATTTTCAGCTTCTTCTAAATTATTATCTTTTTCATTCGATAGGTTATCTCCTAACAATTCATCATGTTCAATTTTGTCATCTTCTTCATTATCATTAATTATTTCTCCAAATTCTCAATTTGTATCTGTTAAATTATGTGGATTGTTATCAATCTAAACGAAAGAGTGGGTATGAAGCTTATCTTCTTAGAATGATGGTTCAATAGATTTAACCCATCAGTCACTTTTTCATCGTTTTCTATAGGGTATGTGTAGTAGTAGACTTGACTAGCTTGAATTGCCAGCACAAATGGTTCATATTTATTAAATCTATGTTATGATTAATTGAGACAAGCTTGTAGTCTTTATGAATTTTAGTACCTAAGTTGGAAGGATCAAACCATTCACACTTCAACAATATCACTTTTTTTTTCTAGAAGACCTGGATAATTTAACCGAACCACCTCTTGTAATATACCATGGTAATCAGACTCATGTATGTATTAATTAGTTCATTTGATGCACATACCACTATTTGTGGTAGATTTTGATGAACCATGTACAATTGTGTGAAATCTATATCTATTTAAATAATAATCGTGATACGTTGTTACACGACGAAGTGGACCAAAAGCAAGATCTTTAATGAATTTATTTTGCACATTGGTTGATGAATCGTGTATATATATGTTTGTAATATATAGAAATTAATAAATTGATATGAAATTAGCTAGAGTATTAATTACTAATTCAAAGTAAAAATTGAAGACTTGAAATGCAAGGACAATTTACACATATGTTAAACCACAACGGAAAATCTTTTTCAAATATATCATTATTGTCGGCCGATGACAAATATGGTTGTGTTTGAGCAATCTCATCTAAGAATATGCTTTACATGAAGAAGTAATTTTTTATCACACACATATATATATAGTTCATAAATTAAATGAAACGATAATAATTATATTATGATCACTTACGTAATATATGGTTGTACTTCATCATAATTGAACAACACATATGAATGTGCTGCTAGCTACTCTTGTTCGGGCAGAAATCTTCTTTCTCCTCTTCCAAGTGGTCAATCTAGAAACTTGAATATAAATAGATTACCTTCAAGATTATCTGATGAATCAACCCAAGCATCATCATTTCGAGGTACATTGGTATGTCTGGTCAAAACATGATCTAGAAAGTAGTAAGAACATAAGATGGTGGCTTTTTGTACCAAATATGCTTTAGATATTAGAGTAAGTATTACTTTTTTTTTTGTGTATTAGGTAATACTTTTCTATATTTCAGATAATATTTTTTTGTATTATGATATGTAGTATATGTACATAATACAAAAATATTACATGATATATAGGAAAATATTACCTGATATATACAAAAATATTACATATTGCACGAAAGAAAATAACACCTAAGCAGCTAGATCCGCGTGTTTTTTAGCGATCTGACCCGACCCAATCCGGGTCATGTATCCTATAATCCACAAGTATTACCTGATATATAGAAAAATATTACTCGATACACATAAAAGTATTACATATTTTTTTATAATCCGACTCAACTCAAAAAAATGTATTACCTGATATATAGAAAAGTATTACCTAATATATATAAAAGTATTACATATTTTCTTATAGTCCAATTCAATTCAAAACCATCTTACAATACAAAGTATTACCTAATGTAAAGAAAAGTATTACTTAATACATCTCACCCAAGACTTTGCCTAAATATTGATCCTTCCACTCTTACTTTATTTATAATATTGTTTTTCAACTTTTAAAGATATCATTCAAACAGATACATGCATCTATATTGAACTGGTCCAACAATCTTTGCTTCATATGCCAAGTAGATCGGCAAATGTTCCATAGAATCAAAGAAGCTCAGTGTTAACACACGTTCAAATTTGCACAATATCAATGTAATTTCTCTATTAAAACAGGCTATGTCTTCGGGTTGAATGGACGTAGAAGTCAAATCTTTGAAGAACAATAAATTCTAAAAATAGTAAATTCTGGAAATTCTAAAGAAATTGCGGAATGCATTAAAATCTCAAGTTTTCACTCTATCCGTCTCCGTCAAGACCAACATGCAATTCTCAACATTCAGTGATAATTCAATATTTCTAAACAAAAATCCTCATAAACTTCAACATTCAAAAGTCTCCAATTCAATATCAACCTCAGCATTCAACCTTAACATTCAATGATCGATAATTCTACAATCAACTTAAGTATTCATGCTAAATAAATTCAAGATTATTCTAACACATACTAAATGAATCAAAACATCACTCACATCCAAAAAAAGCACATCTTTTATGAATTAAGTATAGTATTTGTACCTTACACCGATGAAATGATCGATACAAATGACGATGAACGTATATAGGGACTACAACTCGATCCATCGACAAATCCATGTAAATCAAAAGAGGGATATTTGGGAGTTGGGGTTGGGGTTGTTAGTGGGGGTGGGGGGCACCACCGGTTGATTTTCGATAGTGGTGGTGGCGACGACGGGCGACAGGAGAGAGGGAGGAAGAGAGAGACCGCGGTAGAGACGGACATATATGGTGGCAGTCGAGAAAGGGGCGGGAGGGAGGAGAAGAGAAGAAGGTCAAGACCTAATTTATTATAGATTTACCTAGGGAAAATTCCTTCGCTAAATCTGGCAAATGCGATGTCATTTGTCCCACATGCGAATTAAAACGATGTCATTTTTATTTCATCGATAAATGATTTTTCTTTAATAAAATACCTTAACTAATTGATTAATATTCCGTTGGTAATTTGTTAAAATGATGTCGTTTTAAAGTTTTCCCTATAAAATTATCGTTGGAAATTCCACCAGTAAATGTCTTATTCGATTTCCACATAATTTGTTTTGAGATTTTTTTCCCTCACATTTCTTCCAATAATATATTTTGAGCTCTATTTACAATCTTATAAGAAGACTTCAATTTATAAATGAATTCAATTCAATCAAACACAACGAACTTGTTAAATCAGTCGATGATATATATATATATATATATATATATATTAGGTGAAATATACTCAAATATGTAAAATTAATCGTTTGAATATGACATAAGTAATAAAATTATATAATTATGTTATTAATATAATAACAAGATTAAGATTCACGGATAACAATCTCATTGGTAATTATATATATTAAATAAAGTTGTCTCGACTATATAATTATGTACATAATTAGTTCATACATCGTATACGTAATTAACTATGATACAACAACATCAATATTGATTGTATATTATGGTTTTTAATACAATATAACAATAATTAAATTAAGATTATTCGAGAAAAATCTTCAACATGAAGGTTACGTTTAAAAAATACTCTACATTTAGGATTTTCTGACGGAATTACCAATAGAAACTAAACTTTAGAATTTCCAACAGACAATCCATCTCTAAGTAAAGGAAAAATGATGTCGTTTTCAAAGCACAGTTTACTGATGAAATTTCGTTGGTAAATTTTGCAAAAATGATGTTGTTTCTTTGTTCAAGATGATTGGCAACGAAATGATAATGTTTTATCTTAAATCATCAATGAAAGTTTCCGTCAGTGATTATAGCGGTGGAATTCTGTCAGAAATATCATCGGAAAACTACAATCTCCGATGACTTTTATGTTCATCGAGAATTGCCGATGGAATTCCGTTGATAATCCGAAGGAATATTTGTTAAAAGAAAAAACAACTCTTGTGCACTAGGTGCATGAATTTAAGATCCATGCAATTTGGGTCGACCTAACTCGGATCTACGAGTTTTATTATTTTTTTGATTTTATATGTTGACTTTATTTTATAAATGTGTGACCTTTATGTTATATTAGTATGATCTTTCTATTCGGATCCGCGAGTTTTTTTTTTTTTATATGTTGACTTTATATTATAAATGTGTGACCTTCATATTATATTAGTAACCATCTATGTACAAATATCATAACTTTTATGTATTGTAACTTAGAAGAAAGAAAGAATTTCAGTGCTTTTTTTGAATATCATAAATTTTATGTATTGTAACATACCTTTATGTGATATTACACATACTTTTTAGCTATGTTAGTTGTACATTTATATATTACATAAATGTAAGGATATGTTTATATAAAAGTGACATGAATATAATATAAAGAGGTGATATGAATATAACATAAATGTATATATGTATAAATTGTGTTTAAAATTCTTTTTTTTTCCGAAGTTATAGTATATAAATGTAAGGATATTTATACATAAAGATCACACTAATATAACATAAATATCACACTAATATAAAATAAAGATAACACATAAATTAAAAAGAAAGTAAAAAAAAAATGTTATGTGCACCTAGACTAACTCAAAAAAAAAAAAGGATTTCTACCGATGACATTCCATTAGAATTCCATCAATAATTTTCGTCCGTATATCACTTGTTGTTTGTAGTGTAATTTTTTTTTTTTTGTTTGACAGTTTTCTAGTTAATTTGGATCTATTGTCGCCAATAAACAGGACTAGATTGAAAGATGACTTGGCCTGTTTTGGAATTGGATAGTCATCGGATATAATTATTGTGTCGTGGGACCTTTACTTGTTATGAATATAAAAGGTCAGATAATGAGATTATATTTGGTTAGTGTTCATTTTTTAAATTTTAACTTTAGATAATCAGGTACAGCTTAAGATTGCTTCATGATAGGTGCATAAATTAATAGATTTGATACAATTTTTTTTAACTAATTTAATCGATATATGATACACATTACTACTCATGCATTTTAAGGAGTATTGGATTAAAATCTATAATTTTTTATATGCAATCGACGAATAATAGCTTCCATGTGTTTTTGGACTACTTGTTAGTTTAGATGTTAGAAGCAAATTATGAAAATTTTGCAAAGAAATCCAAATTATGATTATTGAAATATTAAAGGAGTGAGAATGGCATATCTGTAAATATAAAAGTCATGATTGTGTTCTTGTTATTTTGATTTTAGGAATATTTTTACCAAACACATTTATAACTATTTGAACTTTTAATTTCTATTCTAGGGTTTTAGCGAATTGGATACCAAAAATACCCATAAAATTTCAATCCAACTGCTCTACACAAAATAGGGTGGGGTGAACCAAATACATGATTTTATTTGATATGGTTAGTTAAAATTTGATGGTTTTTCGAAACAACACATCTTTTTCATCCTATATCTGATGGAGTATATTGGGTGTATTAAATCATACAATTTTTCTTTTTTATATATTTAATTTTATAATTTTAAGAGAATATTTTGTTGCATATGTATTATGCACCAAATGAACTCCACCATATATAGGATGAAAAAACTCAACAAACATAGTACTTGGTATCATTTAACTGTCCATATTTTTTTAATTAAAATAATATAGATAGAAAAATAGCGATGATGATGATATAGAGATGTATTAGTCATCCGAATTCAAATGTCATTTTCTACTGTTTTTGCTCTTTCAAAAACTATTTGATATTTTCTTTAAATTAGAGATCTCAAAATTGGTTCAACCAAATTGAAATTAAAAATTTATCGACATTAATCACAAAAATTTATATATGGTCCACTGTTTCACATAATATTTTATGTAAGATGGATCTTTATATAATTTTACGTTAAATTAATTGACGATATTAAATATATTTACCCCATTTTACTGATTCATACAATCTACGCCTTATATAAGAGATCTTATAAAACTCACAAAAGACTATCTCACTTAAAACATACTCATCATTATTGGATTGTCCATACAGCTCTGCATTTCGTTGTTACAAGACAAAAAATGGCACCTTGTATATAAAATAATTAATTATTATTTTAGTCTTTGCAGATGTAATTTGCCCTTTGATAATGAGGTAGGGAAATGGAACAAGTCATATCCTTGACTCTTGAGCTTAATGTGGGTCTTTAATTTATTGCCATTTTTTTTTTAAGAAATCAAATCCTTTCATAAAATAATAATAGATCGTAGTTCATTATCATAGATAACTTCATAAGCATATGTTGAACCAAGACTTACAATTTTGGACTTCCCTCAAATCCTTAATCTCTTGTATAAATAAAAATGTTATTGATATGGGAATTTGAAAAAAAAACAAAAAGAGAAAAAAAATCTTCGCATTGTTTAAAATAGGTTTAATTGCCCATAAAATCATTTCTCTAAATTGTAGTTTTAATTAAATCTTCAATACTTGCAAAAATAACGTGATATTATATATATATATATATATATATATATATATATATAAATGCAATTTTGAACTCAATCAATTTTCATTTTCTTTTCTTATGTGAATAATCTGCCAGAGTTTTCACTTGTTCAAGGGCTCCAAATAGTAACTTTTTTAGAATGGAGAATGTCTCTTGTGCATTCATACACCATGCAATCGGATTGGTCCACATCCAACTCGGATCCGTATTTTTTTTTTTTTTTTTAGCGTTTACCTATATAATATTATAGAAGAGCATATGCAGTGCATGGTGATCTATGATTCTTTTGTACAATTATATATATTTTCTAGCAAGAATTCTACGTTGTCTAATTACATGGATAACTTTGAATTGTATCATATATATATATATATAATTACATACCAAATTCAACCAAGTTGAAATTCTTAATCTCCGAAATTGTCAATATCATATGTTATCTGAAATCCAAATACCAACACCTCTTTGATTACAGATTTGAATCACTTTCCACTTCCACTCTTCATTCGTGAAAATGTTTCAACCTTTATAGAAGTAAATTTAAAAAAAAAAAAAACAAAAACTTTTATATAATTGGTGTACGGATCTTATTCGATCCGGTCCATATACCACTTTACGCATCCCCACGCGCTTCCACGCATTTGGGTGGGTGTGCTCAAACTCACTCAAATCCGCTCCAAATGATATACATTTATGTTATGTTAAACATACTTTTATGTTATATTAGTCATACCTTTAAGGTCTTTATATTATATTAAACATACATTTATGTTATGTTAAGTATATCTTTAGGGTTTTTATATTATGTTAAGCATACATTTAGGTTATGCACCACTCCACGCACCCTCCACGAGCTCGCACGCACTTCCACGTGCTTGGGTGGGTGCGCTCAAATCCACCCAAATTCGTTTCAGGTGTTATATTTTTATGTTATGTTAAACATATATTTTTATATTATGTTAAGCATACATTTATGTTATGTTAGTCATATTTTTAGGGTCTTTATGTTATATTAAACATACATCTATGTTATGTTAAATATACATTTAGAGTTTTTATATTATGTTAAGCATACATTTATATTATATTAGTCATATTTTTTAATCATGTTGTACTTTTATGTATTAAATAAAGTTATGACTAATATTACTTAAAGGTATGTGTAATGTCACATAAATGTATATATGTATAAATTAGGATTTTTGTGCTGAAATTAGGGTTTTTTGTCAAAATTAGGGTTTATTTTTCAAGTTAAAGTTTTATATAAATGTATGTTTAACATAACATAAAGTATGATAAACATAATATATATAAAGGTATGACTAAAACAATATAAAAGTTATGGCAAAAAAAAAACGTATATGCATGGATTCGGGTCGGATTCGACCCAACCCAACCCGTATTGTATGAATCTAAGATTCATACAACAATTGCACACAAGTGCAACTAAAAAAAGGTTAAAGTACATGAACAAATATCATATAAAGTTGCACTTATGCGCAACTGTTGTATGTATTTAAGATTCATACAATACTAGTTGGGTCGGGCCGAATCCGACCCGAATCCACGTATATTCTTTATATTTTTCCCTGTCTTTTATGTTATTTTAATCATACATTTATATTATGTTTAACCTACCTTTATGTTATGTTAAGTATACATTTATGTAAAACTTTAACTTAAAAAATAAACCTTTTTCGGCAAAAAAATCCTAATTTCGTAGAAAACCCCCTAATTTATATATATATATATATATATATATATACCTTTATGTGACATTACACATACTTTTAAGTAATATTAGTCATACCTTTATATAATACATAAAGATACAACTATCATAATTAAAAGGTATGACTAACATAACATAAATGTATGCTTATAATAATATAAAAACCCTAAAGGTATACTTAGCATACATTTATAAAGGTATGTTTAATATAACATAAATGTATATTCAATATAATATAAAGACCCTAAAGGTATGACTAACATAACATAAATGTATTACACCTGAAGCAAATTTGGCCTAAAGGAATGCTTAATATAATATAAAGGTATGTTTGATATAACATAAATGTATGTTTAATATAATATAAAGGTCCTAAATGTATGACTAATATAACATAAATGTATGTTTAATATAATATAAAGATATGTTTAACATAATATAAAGGTATATCACCTGGAACAAATTTGGGTGAGTTTGAGCGCACCCATCCAGGTACGTGGGGACACGTGGGAGGTGTGTGAAGTGGAGCATGAGTCGGATCGAGTCAGGGATCTATCCGTGCACGAATCACACAAAAATTTTGGTGTATCATAAAAGAACTAAATTATATGCTTGATGTTGAATTTGAAACTCAAAGGTCTATAGACTCTGCCACTTCAATGACACCATCACCATCATATGTGCTAAAAATATCAGTAGCTTTTTGAGTTATCTCTACATAGCTAGCAACTAGATAATGAATATTTAGATTAAAAGTTTGACTGTGTACAATTATGAGCTTTTGTACATATTCAATATCATTTGCTCTTTCTCTAGGGACAACAGGAGACAAAACACAAAAATGAAACATAAAACCATGCAACCTCATCATATATTAAATTAATACAGGTGCCAAACACAAAACTAAAACCTCAATGGATTAAATATATAGCAAACTAAAATTTAGAAGACAATAAATGTACTTTGAGTAGAAATACCAAGTAGAAATAGAATTTCTATGCACATCCAATAGTTGCCTTCCAATATTAATTATTGCTTGTATCTATTGATGTTACTACATATTCAAATGCAACCTAGTCCATAAAGCAATAAACAGATATAATTAGTATTGTGAAAAGAAAATTATGATTGACCTTATGGCTTATATAAGATTTTAGGCTGTCTTTTTCTTTGATTTCTAGTATGAACTTCCAATCCTGCAGCAGATACGAAGGTAAAAAAGATGAGCTTGAATGACCTCTTACAATGTTAATGGTTTTGTTCCATAATAATTTCAGAACCCAACTTAATATTTTTTTTAAAATCATGTCCACATACCAAAAATGCTTGGAGCTTCAAATCCTCAATATTAAATTCCCAAGCAGTACTCACTATGAAAGAGACAAACAAAATTTGTAGATTAAAGGAATGAAAAAGTACACAGAAAAACACTCACACATACGAGGAAAATTATATTAGTTCTATGAATATGTAATTAAAAGTTTATAAAAGGAGCAAACAATCAAAGAAACCACTTTAAGAAATAGGATCTATAAAGGGCAGGGTTTCACCTTTGTGAGTTGTTTGACACATCCATGGAAATAATAACTTGAACAACATAGTTTATATGACTATTTATGTGGAAAATCGCAGAGGTGTATATCTTGGAAATGTATATACAAATTCTTTTGTTTGCTTGGCTTCTAGTTTAGCTTTAGGAAGAGCTGAGGGCACATTTTTGTGTTACTTGAATTGAGTAATTTCATTTCCTTTAACCAAAATGCATTTTGATGACCATTGTCAGCCACTAAAACTGGAAAATGGAATCTTTAAAATCTAAATCTTTGTGATGCATTTGATCAAACCTTAGTCTTCCCAAGTTTGTCACTCTGTCCAAAAGTCCATTGTTGTTGACAAGTATATAACTCCTGAAACTCCAACACTTGCTGCATGACAAAAGCACAGACCTATCATGGATCATATTTCTTTATAGCAACGAAAGGTGTTTGAGAATCTTTTGCAATCTACCTTTTTTCTCAACTCTAAATCAAATTTCAAAAGTTCTATCTTTTCTTACATGGCCTGCGATGTTAAACACATGGCATACCCAAAATTAAAAGCAATTTTCTCTTAACCACATAAATAATTATATAGCATCAATACTAAATACCACTATATTGTTTTTTCTCTGCCTCATCCTAGAGATAACGATTTTTTGGTATGTAGATTATATTCTTCTCTCTCGTGTTGTTGGTTTTAAGTGATACAGAGGTGAGGTTCAGATGGAGATGAATGAATATCTATCACATTTTAAAACTATATGCTTAGTATTTATATTTTTTTATTATTTAATTTTAATGGAAAATTATACTTTTAACTTAAAAAAGGGGTATAAAATATATATTTGATATATTTTTTTGTCGCCAGGCTAAATCAGCCAGTTGCGAGCACCCAATAACTTCTACAATATTGACTACATACATACATATACACTAATGTATGTGTATATTATTTTGAAGACATTAAATAATATTTTTTAAAATATATATTTTTTATTAATTACAATAATTTCTTTAAAATTCAATCAAGAATTAGTTAAATATTATCAATCAAAAACAATGTTTACTTACGTTTTACAAACATTTTATTTCTATTTTATCATAAAATTAAGGAAAATTATTTCTATTTTATTTGTTTGGTAATTGATTATATTTATAGTTTAAATCTTCTTCAAATCAATTCATTGATTTTGAATAAAATGTTTCAAACCCTCTTATGTGATAAAAAAAATTGTGTTTTTTCATGTGTTAAAAGAAATACACCACTCTCATATGCGATTTAAAAAATATTGTACCTAAACTGTTAAAGTTAACAACTCTGTTTTACACCCACTGCTTGTGTGAGAATTGAAATTTTTTGACCTTTTTTTTTTCCCTAATTTTAATGTCTTGAATAACATTTATGTCATTTTTCAGCCCTTTTCAAAATATTTTAATATTTTTTTTATATTTTGTTTAATATTTTAAATATGAATGTATACAATTAATATTTTTTCTTTGATTGATTTTTTCTTTTAAACTTCATATATATATATATATATATATATATATAATCTATTTCTAAATAAATCTAAAAAAATAATGAAATAAACCTTGGAAACTATAACATAAATTTTGAGAATTTGAATTAGTTAAAAAATTAAAGTTCATAGATTGTTCAAATCTGCAACAAAAAAAATCAAGTAAATCTTACAAATTTGAAATTAATTAATCAAATTAAAAAAATAGTAAATTTACTAATAAAATATGAAAAATTACAAGATACATGTATATATATATGTATATGTATATAATATTTTCTTCATAAAATAAGAATAATTTTAATAAATCTTAAACTTCCAAATTAAATTGAATTATGAAAAATCGTCAAAATATTCAAAAGAATCAAGATAAGATTTGAAAATTTATATAAAAAAGATCTCACGATTATAAACTAATACATGTAAACAAGTATAGAGTATTAAAAAAATCCAGAAATCAAAGAATAATAAAAATAATTCTTAAAAGTTCGAATTTTAAAAATATAAATATGAAGATTGTTAAAAACAAAATACAGCTAATATCTGAAAATTTAAAAAAAAAATTCTTAAATTAAAAAATACAAAGTTACAATTATTTTTTCTGTTATTTTAATTAATATTCTGTTTCGAATTCTTTAAATTAGAAAAAATGATTTCTTTTTTAATTATTTCAGGGTTAAACAACTCATGGAATTGTACTTTTGACGTCCAATTACTAAGAAATGTAGTTGTGTTTTGAATAATGGTGGTTTATACATGATTTTAAATCTAAATGTTAATAGTCTGAGATACAAGACAACATTATATATTGTTGGTCCCAGTGGTATAAGGTTAAGAGGGGGTGAATTAACCTTATCAAATTTTCAACTTTTACTCCAAAGAATGTTAAGTCCCTGATGAACAGGTAGCTAGTAAGCTCAAGACAACATTATATATTGTTGGTCCCAGTGGTATAAGGTTAAGAGATGGGTGAATTAACCTTATCAAATTTTCAACTTTTACTCCAAAGAATGTTAAGTCCCTGATGAACAGGTAGCTAGTAAGCTTACTGCTCGATAGGTTCCTGTTCAGGCAGTGACCTCAGGACTTAGTTAGAGAATGTAATGCACAGCGGAAATACTTATGTTTTTCGAAATGCGCTTTTAATGCAGTATGCTTAGATGCAGATAGATTGATAGGAAGCTACAAAAGGCACAAGCAAGCTTATAGAGGTTCAAGGATGGAGTAATCCCTCTACGTCCTCTCTACTCCTTCACAATGAGGAACTTTGTTAAAGCTAGTTTGATTTACAATAGACTCAGCTAACACAAACTAAACTCTAAACAAACTGTCAGCTCTATCCACACAGGTAGCTGCACAGTAACCAACTATCGACCCACACAGGATCTCCACACAGGTTAACCGACCCACACAGGATCCTTTCTCTTCTTCAGAGAGATTACAACTTAGCAGTTTCAACACCTGACTAAGCGACTCCTATCAGACTTAATAAATGAAAGGTTAAAAACACAATCAAATGCAGCAAGCTCCTTAAACGTCAGAAGATCACAAAGGTAGCTGGCTTGCTGCTTGCTCAGTCTGATTAACTTGAGAGTATAAGCTTTGTGCGTCTATTTGCTTCTCAGTTTTTACTTGGTTGTATATATGATCGTTGTGTCTTCTTCTTTGAAAATCAGATTCCTATTTATAGGCATCAGGTAGTTTTCTGCCCATTGGGAGGGCAGTCCTTTGCATGATGAGGTGTCTCTTCCTGATTAGTTCTGCCGATCTTCTGACACCTGTTCTGAAATGCCTTCATTCTATTCTGCAACTGCTTGTCCTTTGTCTGTGCAACTTCATTCTGCAGACTGTTTGTACTGTGTCCTTGCTGCTTTATCACACATGGCAGATTCTGATTCGTTGGAACTGGAGTGACTCTACTGGTTAGTCAGGTTGCATTGACTCTGATGTATCTGGTAGTATCCTATTTGAGTCAGTCAACTTCCTTGATTATCTCCAGGTTCCTTGTAGCATCCTTCTAGAGCTTTGCTTGCTGGTTGCTTGATACAGTATGCAGGTAGCAGGGACTTCGGCTTCCTGGCTACTTGACAGAATCTTCAAGTCCTTCCAGCATCCTTGCCTTAGCAAATTTACATTAAAAACTCATCCAAATAGCTAAGGTTCTAATCTATTACACGTTTTGTCTCATCAAAATCTATTACATTTCATCCTATCATATATATATATATATATATAGTTTTAATAATTATTCTAGTTATTCTTTCATTTCTTGATTTTTTTTAATTTTCAATATTTATATTTTGTGAAAATGCCTCTCTTTACTCATTTTCATAACCCAACTTACTTTTATGCCCCATATTTACATAAACTACAGTAGAAACTCTATAAATTAATACTTATAAGACCACCAAAATTTATTAATTAAAAGAGTTATTAATTAATCGATAAATTAATAACTATTAATTTATATATTAATTAATATTTTATTAATTTATATTGAAATACTCAATTTAGAAATATCTTTCAAACTTCCACTTAATTATTGTACAATGCATGTACGTATATCAAATTAAGGGTCCAATTTGAAAAAACTCTTCAATCTCCCACCTTATTATGCTTCTTGTATTCAATGTATCACCTTATGGACATTAAAAAATATTTTCTATATAAATACAAGATCAAAATATGCTAACACATACAAATCATACACAATATATGGCTTCCCATCTTAAATGTAAGAAAATAACAACAATGACCGACGAGATTCGAAAAGCATTATGCAAGCACAATAAGGATAATCCAAGTCTCACTTAAAAGCAATTATAAGAATGAGTTCTTAGTAACTATGGTTTGCAGGTGAGTCAAGGGACAGTATTGAATACAATTAAGTGATCTTCAGATTATCTCTCACTTGCTCATGAAAGAGGTGAAGTTAAGTGACACAAACCGACAAAATTTCATGACGTAGAAAAATCTCTCTACGAATGGATTCTTCAATATCAAAAATATGTGAATATGACAGGTGAACTAATCATCGAGAAGGCGAAAAAGTTCATGAAAGATATGTATCCTGTGGATACTTCAAACTTTACTTTTTCTATTGGTTGGCTTGAAAAGTTCAAAGCAAGATATAGAATTAAAAATTTCCAGCATTTCGGAGAGAGTGGATCAATTGAAGTGGATGGTATGAAGGACAAATTAAAAACAATAAGAAACAAAATGGATCAGTTTGAAATGAAAGACATTTTTAATATGGATGAAACAAGTTTGTTTTTTATTTTTTTATTATTTTTTATTTTGTACTTTAGTGATGTAATGATTTACATGTTTTGATCTTAAACAAGTTTGTTTTTTAGAATTCAACCGGATCATTCCCTTGCAACAATGTAACTTGAAGGGAAAAAACAAAATAAGAAAAGACTAATTGTTGTTATTTGCTGTAATGAGGACGGTTCAGAGAAAATTCTTTTATGGATTATTGAGGAAATATTCTAAATCAAAGTGCTTCAAGAATGTAAATTTGAACAGTTTGAACTATGAGTACCGTGCTAACAAACGAGTTTGGATGATTGGGGTGTTATTTGAAGAATATGTTCGCCAACTTAATAAAAAAATGGTTGGAAAAAAAATTCTTTTAATTGTGGATAATTGTCCTACTCATCCAAAAATTATTGAAGGATTGTGAAATGTTGAATTTTTTATTTATTTTTTTGCCACCAAACACAACTTCAAAAATTCAACCTTGTGACATGGGGATTATACGAGGTTTTAAGATGCATTATCATCGTCGATTTTATAGAAGTCTTTTGGAGGGTTACAAATTAAAGGTTTCAAATCCAGCAAAAATAAATGTGTTAGATGCAATGAACCTTGCAATTTCAGCATGGACTATGGATGTTCGTGTAAATACAATTGCAAATTGCTTTCATCATTGTAAACTTCAATCAACAGATAATATGACTTTTGAGAACTCTGATGAATGGGTAGGTGGTGAAAGCATTCAAGAACTTCGACATTTGATCAAAGAGTTGGGTTATCGCAATGTAATGGATGTCGAAGATGTCCTAAACCACCCAGAAGAAAATGTAGTTGCACAGTTGTGGACTGATGAAGAAATTATGAAGAGCGTTATTGGAACTGATAAAGATGATGAAAGTTCTACCATGGAGCCCCTTCGTGAAACGAGGCTATTAAAGCAACAATCAGATTAAATAATTTCTTGTTGAGCTATGAGAAAACGACACCAGAAGTTCTTGCAATTATAAGGAAAATTAGAAACGAGATTTAAGGTGAAATTGATTTTAACAAAAAACAAAAGACAATTGAGTCATTTTTCAAGAAACATTCATAAATCATTCATGTAATATGTAGTATATAAGGAATTATTAATTTATATTTTATATGGGGTTTATAGAAATTATAAAAAATGTATTATCTTATAATTTTAGTAAATTATTAATTTAGTACCCTATCCCCGAGTTGGGACCGGTCAAAAATATTATCTTAAAGAGTTTATTAAATAATTGTTGGGATTTCAATGTTTAGATTTTGATGAGACAAACCAACCATGTAATAGGAAGTTAGAGTACCCCATTTTTTATAATGTTTAAGTGAGAACATATCAAGGATAAAAATATCGGTATCGATGGAAATATCGGTATCTCAATTTTACGGAAATATCGGAGAAATATCGGTAAATATCGAAAAAATATCGGTAAATATCGAAAAAATATACAGACCGCTATTATATCGGCTACATGAAAAAAAGGATATATCGGAGATATATCGGACATATTTTTGGATATTTTCATCCTTGGAACATATAGACTAGAATTGAGTTTGTAAGTTATGCTTTTGAAAGATTGAGGATCTCAAAGAAATCGTGTTGTACTAAGAGAAGAAGGAATGAAGAAACTATAAGAAGAAGTTATAGCAATGCAGCAGTAAGAAGGAAAAGAAGCTACACTGCAAGCAAAAGCTACAACAACACTGCAAGAATAAGTTGCAGCAGTACGGTAAGTTAAAGTTGTTGCAAAAAGTTCCAGGATACAGAGCAGAAGTCAAGACTTGCTGCATATTCCAACAAACCTCGGACACAACAACAGAAACAACGCCTTGCAATTTGAGGAAGTATAAATGCAGTACAAGGAATAAAGATCAAAACAAGTTAGAATATAGTCGGTTGAGACAAGATCAAAGTTGCAGTTACAGAGTCAATACAGAGATGACATGTGGACTGACAGGCTGCAGAAAGTTGCGAGCCGCAACCACCGTATGTAATGAACTGAGAAGATAAGTCAAGAAGCATTAAATGCAAGTCATGCCTTTGATCAAGTATAAATAGAAGTCAAGCAATACTGAAGCTGGTTACTAAAATATTTACGCTAAAAAAGACCAAGCATTATCAAGCTATACTCTCAAGCAACCTTACAAGTTTTAGTAACCTAAGTGAAATGAACAAGCCTCAACTTCAAAAATGCGAAGAGGATTCAGAAACTCACTTCACTGCACTAGTTGAAGAAATAACAAACATATACTTTAACCTATTTGTTGTGTGCTAGGTTGTTTTAGGTGTCGTCAGTTGATAGAATTTATCCTTGCTGATTGTAATTAGTTGTCTAGGAGAAAGACAATTTTCCTGTGTAGGAGTTTAGAAATCCTAAGTGGGTTTGCCTTTAGAACTTCTAGCAAGGTGTGTGTACGCTAAGTTTTAGTATGTATTGATTTGTTAGGTTGATAGATTGTTAGGTGATATCTTCTAAATCAATCTTGCTTAATGAAGTTCCTGTTCGGGAAATCAGTAGAGTGGATGTAGAAGGATTACACCACCTTCAAACCACTATAAATCATAATTGTTTTACTGGATAGATATTTGATCATAGATCAAATCTTGCAGGTCTCCAAGGCCTATAAATAGAAGCTTCTTTCAGTCTTTATTTGATCAGAATGGCCCTTCTCCTCTTCTTGTGCATCTACCCACCATGGAATTTCCCCTTGCATGCAATGATGTGGTGGTGAACCTCTCATTCTCATTCTAATTCTAAGGGAAGAATAAAATGAAATACGAAACAAGGATCGAGTGACCCAATTTGATGGCAACATCCAGCTCTTTCCTTTCTATTTCCATTTCCCCACGTCCAGGGATTGGTTCGAGTTCCTGGTGAAATTGGAAGCTATGTGGGTGAAATCAGACGAGTGTGAAAATCGTTTTATTTTATTTGTGCTGCATCTTGTGTTTATTTATCATAAGCTTACAAGAATCTTTATAAGAAAACATATTTGAAAAAACCAGCCTTTTGTCAAAATATAATTTTCTGCTGCAAAGAATTTTAAGATACAGCATACATAGTGCTGCAAGCAATATCATCTTGTACTATAAGTTCAAGTAACTTACAGTGTGGCAAGTTTGAAAAGATTTTCAAAATCGACGAAGGTTCATTCACCCCCTCTGAACCTCCGAGATCACTTGACACCAACAATAATCGAGTATTAATTTATCAAGTTTCTACTGTACTTTTTTACCCAATTTAGGTGGTAAAATGTCTAATTTGTCCCCAAGCTAACTTAACAATATATTTCATATTTATGTATTTAAAATTTAAATCTAAATATTATTATATTTTATATTCAATTTCTCTACAAATGTATTTGATAAACATGACAAAAAAAGATTTTAAAGATCTGTTTATTTAGAGAAAAAGATTTTGAAGATCTGCTTATCCGATGAAGATATGTTTATTTTGGAAAAAAGATTTTGAAGACGTGAACACCGCGTTTCAACCAAAATCTCATATTTGGGAAAATTATCTAAGATTTGAATATTTCGGTTTAAACAAAACTTATCTGAAGATTTTGTTTTTATATTTATGTTCACTTCAACCAAAATCCCATATTTTGAGAAAATTATGTAAGATTTGAATATTGGGCTTCAACCAAAACTCATTTGGAGATTTTTTTTAATATTTATGTATGGAGATATGTGGATATAATTATGATTTAATAAACATATAAATACTATCCGTTTAGATTTCAACATGATCAATTACATACAATTTTTAGGTTTTTATACACGAGTATATTTTATGGAGTACACGATTATCGTGTACACAATTTTTATGTGATTATATGTAGATATCGTGTATACAATTCAAATGATGTACACAATTCAAATGGTGTACACGATTATAACTTGAATTATAATTATCGTGTACACGTTGTAAGATACATATTGTGTACATATTATAATCATGTATACGCTATAGGTGTACATATCATAATTATAGTGTGCACGCTATATACATATCGTGTATATATATTAGAATATTAAACAGGTAAATCATGTACATGTAGTAAGATACATACTACATATCGTGTACATATATCAAAACACGATTTATCATGTATCGTGTATATATGTTAGAATATTAAATAGTACATAATTTTCTACTAATCGTACACGTACATACACGAGTATGATGATAATTATTTACAAAATCAAAAAATCTACGAAAAATTAAAAATTGTAATCCCAACTCTCATCTCTCCTTTCGAACAATCTGCTGTCCCACCTCCATGTTCAGACAACACAAATCATCGTGCAAATCAACTCTCATTTGTCTTCTCTGACCTTCTTTGTTTATCCGGAGCTTTCATTTTCAAGTGCGAGCAACCATCCTCCGCACCAATCTCTAGATTTGTCGGCGTAAATCTGACATCTACCACGCTTTTGTCCTCTCAAACGAGAATCACCATAATTTCTCTCATCTCCATGTAACATTGTCCTCATCTCAAATCCGACTATCACCATACAAAATATCTTCAGATTCACCAATAAAATCCGAAAATCCAATCTCTGTCCTAGGATTTCATTTGTCATTGGTGTTGAAGTAGTGGGCATTGCACGTGGTGTTGAAGTAGTGAGAATTGCACGTGGTGAGATTCTAATCGTGTAGGGGGAGTCCATGATTGAAGTGGTGGTTTCAGTGGAGTTTCGATGGAGTTTGTTGGAGGAGAGAAATGAATTTTCAACTTTTCAAAAATTTGGGATTATAGAATTTTATTTATTTTGAAATATTAAATTTTGTATTCAAATAGTATATTTGAATTTCATTTAGTAATTAAAATATAAATATAGTTAAGAGGTAGTATTGGAATGTATTTGATAAAATAAATAAAAAATGGGTAAAAAATTTATTTTGATAGAAAAAGAATAGAAAAGTTCATTGCCTTATGAAATTGGTAATTTTGGACTTCACCCTTGTATTTTTGTATTTAGTTTATAATCATAAGATCTTTTTATTGTATATAATTTTTCAAATCTTATCTGGATTCTTTTAAATATTTTCACGACTTTTCATATTTCAATTTAATTTGGAATTTTATATTTATTAAAAAATTTCTTATTTCATGAATAAAATATTATATATGTATATATATATATATTGTAATTAATTTTTTGTATTTTGTTGGTACATTTACTATTTTCGTAATTTGATATCCTTTTTAGTTTTAATTTTTTTTTTGGATTTATTCTAAGTCTCCTTCCATCATTATTTATTTTTAATTTCCATTTGTCATCAACTTTGTGTTTTTATTTTTTAAATAATGATTTAAAAAAAATTATATTAATATAGATTTAATTTTAGTTCAAGATTCAAATTATTCAAAAATTTAGAAGAAAAATAATTAAAACATATAAAAAAAATTAGAAGAGTTTGAAATGTAAATGAACTCTTACCTTTTATAATCAAATAGAAAAATAAAATGAATATTGTATTATTTTATTATCCTTAAAATATAATATTTGTATCATAGTCTTCATATTTATCTATGACATGTTTAACTAAATCTATACCTGTAATAATTAATTGTTTTAGTTTGATAGGTTGTTTGAACCAAGGTTTCTACGTCTTCCAACATTTACATTTAAATCTTCATGGTTATTTTATTTTTATTTTTTTTGGCTTTGTTAATTCAAATTTTATTGAATTTTTTAGGGTGAAGTCCAAAACTACCTATTTTCATAATGTAAGAAATTTTTCTATCTCATTTCTATGAAAATAACTTTTTTTTTACCCATTTTTAAGGTATTTTATTAAATAAATTCTAATACTACCTCTTAACTATATTTAAATTTTAATTACTAAATGAAATTCAAATTCACTATTTGAATACAAAATTTAATATTTCAAAATATATAAAATTCTATAAACCTAAAATTTTGAAAAGTTGAAAATTCATTCCTCACCCCAAGCTCCACCATTTCAACATCAATGACGGATGAAAATCCTATAACAAAGCTCGAATTTTATTGATGAATTTGAAGATGTTTTGTGTGGCAATGGCCAAATTACAGGAATATGGGAGAAACTGAGATGAGAATGAGGTTAGGAAGATGAGAGAAAAGGCGGTGATTCTTGTCGAGGATGACAAAAGAGTGATAAATGTCAAATTTGCGTTGACAAATCTAGATATTGGAGCGAAGATGGTGGAAGCGCGACGTCGCTCGCATTCGAAGATAAAAGCATCGGGATAAGCTAAGGAGGTTGGAGAAGGCGAATGAGAGTTGATTTGCACGATAGTCTGTGTTATCTGAACTTGGATGTGGCACATCGGACTGTTCGAAGAGAGAGACAAGAGTTTAGGTTACAACTTTTTATTTTTTATTGATTTTATTTTTGATTTCACGATTTTGAGTTATGAAGTGATTTTGAATTTGATGATTTGAATATTTAGTGAATAATTGTGAAATTTCTTGAATTTTTTGATTTTGTATATAATTATCATCATAATCGTGTATGTACCTGCAAGAAAATCGTCAAAATCATAAGTCATTTAACATTCTGATATATGTATACGAGATGAGAAAATCGTCGAAATCATGAGTCATTTAATATTCTAATATATGTACACGATATGTGTGTTACTGCATGTACACGATAAATTATGTTCTGATATATGTACACAATACATAAGATATGAACAGGATATGTATCTTACTGCGTGTAGACGATAAATTGTGTCTGTTTAATATTTTGATATATGTACACGATATGTATACATCGTGTACACGATAATTATGATATGTACACAATATGTCGTGTATACTGTTATAATATATACACGATATATATCTTACAACGTGTACATATCATGAATCGTGTACATGATACCTACATACAATTACATGAAATTATGTACACGATACTCATGTACTCCATAAAATATATTCGTCTACAAAAAAAATTAAAAGTCATATGGACGAGATCTTCAAATCTTTTTTCCCAAATAAACATATCTTCACCGGATAAATAAATTTTTGAAATCTTTTTCCTAAATAAACAGATGGTTAAAAAAAATTACATTTTGTGTTTGAAGAGTAATTGATAGAGATGCATGTCTATCAAAGATATTTGTATAAAAACTGGATATAAAATATAATATAGTATATTATATTTTAATTACATAGATATGAAATACATTGTAGGTGAAGTTGAGGGTAAATTGAACTTTTTTTACCCAAATTAAGTAAAAAAATTATTTTCATAAAAATAGGATAGAAAAGTTCATTGTCTTATAAAATGGGGTAATGAGAGGCATTTACATTTTTTTTTATATAAACAAAATATATAACAAAACATATTTCGCCTCCAATGTTTGCTTTCTTAATAATGATTTTATTTTCTAAAAGATTTTTAGGATTTTTCTAAATTTAATGATATTAAAAAGCGCGATTGTATTGTATACACAAATCTTTTAAGATCTTGTAAAACTATTGTCACACAAGAATATAGTAGACGAATAAAGAAACTATGAACATTGCAATTAATTAGTTTGAAAATTCATAATATTACAATTTTTCATTTTAAACTATTTTTACATTAGTAATGTTAATGTTTAAAAATATTTTTTAAAGATTTGAAAATTTTATTTTATTTTCACTATATTTATGTTAAAAGAAAAAAATAAGATTTTGAAAAAAAAAAAAAACATAGGAGATCATAATTTCCAATAATATCATACTTTAATATAAATATTAAATTTATAGTAAAAAAATTTATATATACTTATAATATATTATTGAAAAGCTCTTTAATGTATAATAATATGAGACTAATTTTAATTTAAGATTCAAAATATTTAAGATTATAGAAGAAAAATAATCAAAACATGAAATTTTTTTAAGAAATATTTGGAATGTAAAAGACTCTTACCTTTTATAATCAAATGAAAAATCAAAAAAAATATTGAATTCCGTTACTATCCTTAATAAAAAGTTTTTTTTAATTAGAATTCTAATTTAATTTAATTATGTAGGGTGGTTAAAATTAACATTATGAAAAATGGACGAAACATTCATACTTATACATTACTATTAGTTCATTCTTTTGTTTTTTAATTTTATTAATTTGATGAAAGAATGAATATGTACTTAGTTTTAATCACCACTAGCTCACTAGTTAGCCCACATTCTTTTTGTCAATCAAATTATTTACTCATCAACAACTGACCATTGATCAATTGATATAACACAAATTTTAAAGAATGAAGAATGAAAAGAAGCAGGATAAAAGAGCAAGATGGATTACAAACCTACTCACTCAAAATCTCTTTTTATAAAGTGTGAGAAATCTTTGCGTGATCTAATTTCTCGTCATCCAAATCATCATTTCTTTTTTCATCTCCATTTAAGGTTGAGATTGTTTCCAATTATTTGCTTTTTTTACTTAAATCGTCTGATATTTTATAAATCACGTTAATTGATATGATATTGAAGGTTTGACTCTAGAATCGTCTTTAATTATTTTTATCTTCCTTTCATAATTATTCCATACTATTAAGATTATTCAAACTATTTTCATTTTAATCCACGTCATAATTTTTTTTGAAAACACTTATATTCATTGATTTATGACATAAACTTTTTAAAATCATTTAAATAGAATCAAGTGAAATAATAGGTACATTTTGTTCATAATCACGCAAGTGGGTCCGTTCCAATGTGCATCTTTGATACCGACAAACATCAAAGACTAATAAAATAAATAATTAAATTATTACAATATCAACTATATATTAAAGGGAGTTCAAGATAAATATTCATTTTTAATCAAAATAAAAAAAAATACACATGTTGATTATAAAAAAGAAAAATAATCACTTTACATGAAAAATATTTTTTTACCCTTGTTAAAAATAAAGAAAAATACCCACAAGGCTTCCAACATCCTTCCAACCCCTTAGTTGTAGTTTTTAGAATTATTATTTTAAATTATTTTTAAAAGTTTATATTCAAAATGAAACTTTTAAATAAATCATTTTTATATATGTAGTGTTTTTTTAATATTTTAAATTAATTATATTTAATTAACTTGAACACCATATTAATAAATAATTAATTAAAAAATGAAATAGAAAGTAACGAAAATAATTAATAAAGAAATATATTAAAATTATATAATAAAACACTAATAAAACTTAAAAAAAAGTGTGTATATGTGAAAAGAAGTGTGGTCCTTCACTTTTGAGGGCATTTTAAATAAAATAATACGACGAAGTGGGATAAATTTCATAACAAAACTCAATTTTTATAGATTAGTTCTCAATTTTAGACTCGAATTTTAAAGTTTCTCAATAAGGGGCTCAATTTAATATTTTTTCTTAATTCAAAACTTGAAATTTAGATTGATTTCTCAATTCAAGACAAAATTTTATTTTCTTTTTTATTTATATTTATAAATTTATTTATATTTCAATATGTATTCATATTTTGGATAAATTAAGTCAAGTTAGTGTGCTTTAAGAATAATTTTCATCTGACTTATCTTAATTTATACCCAAAAAAAAGAAAAAAATATAATTAATTTAATTCATAAAATATAATTTATATTAAATATTAAAATCGATTTTCTATACTTTTATTCATAAAATTAAGAAAATAAAAGAATCTTTATTTTTTTAATTGCATTTATTATATATATATATATAAATTAATATATATATATATATAAATTAATACAAGTAGGATGAAGATTGTTCCAAATTGCACGAACTTGTCTTAATTTATCTAAATTATAAATACATATTAAAATATAAATATAATAAAAAAGAAAAAAATGAAATTTTGTCTTAAATTGAGAATTCAATCTAAATTTCAAGTCTTGAATTGAGAAAAAATGTTAAATTGAGCCTTTTATTGAGAAACTTTAAAATCTGGATCCAAAATTAAAAATTAATTTATAAATTGGGTCTTATTATGAAATTTATCTTATTTTCCTTTTTTTAAAAATCAAAGTGGATAATTTTCCTTTATGGGAATAAAAAATGGATATTTTCCCCATATTCATTATATTAAATGCAAGGAAATAAATGATCTTATGACACTATTCAAAACTCATAAAAGAAGAAGAAAAAACTACAAAATAGAAATAAATAAATCATCCAAAATAAGGTATTGAAATCTACCCCACTAAACCCTCGACGCGGCCTTTAGGTGAATCTCACACGTTTTAAAACTAACCTTAACGTGCATTAGTTGTGCTTCGTTTTTTACCCCATAAGTAAATAATTAATTAATTAAGATAAATAATCAAGAAATCTTGTAACTATCAAGTGTGTAAAAAAATTAAATTACCGCGTTTCTCCTCTTTATAAATACGTATCATAATTCCAACATTAACCCACATTACCACTCTCTCTCTCTCTCTCTCTCTCTCTCTCTCCCCCTCCCATCATGTCTCCCAAACTCTATGCTTTGCTATCTGCTCTCTTCTTCTTAGGTATGTTACGTTGTTTGATCTTCATAAGTGATGATTAAGTTGTCATTAATAGAGATTTTAATTTTAATCCAACGATTTTGTTAATTAGTTAATCTTTTATTTGTAGGAATACTCTCCAATGCATCGGCGACGGTTTTCACTCTCCAAAACAGCTGCAGCTACACAATCTGGCCGGGGACGATCTCCGGCAACGGCGCCGCCATCCTCGGGGACGGCGGCTTCGCATTGCCACCCGGTGCCACCATCCAGCTGCCGGCGCCGCCTGGCTGGTCGGGCCGCTTCTGGGCCCGGACCGGCTGCAGCTTCGACGACGCAGGCAACGGCAACTGCACGACCGGCGGCTGCGGCGGAACGCTCAGATGCGTAGGAGGCGGCGCGCCGCCGGTGAGCCTGGTGGAGTTCACCCTGGGCAGCGGCGGCGCGGCCCAGGACTTCTACGACGTGAGCCTTGTCGACGGCTACAACGTGGGGGTCGGCGTGCGGCCATCCGGCGGCGCCGGAAACTGCCAGTACGCCGGATGCGTGGCTGACGTGAACGGGAACTGCCCGGGGGAGCTGCAGGTGGTGGACGGCGGCGGCGTGGTGGTGGCGTGCAAGAGCGCGTGCGCGGAGTTCGGGTCGGCAGAGTTCTGCTGCACCGGCGAGCACTCGACGCCGGAGACGTGTTTGCCGACGAAGTATTCGGAGATGTTCAAGAATGCGTGCCCAACAGCGTACAGTTATGCGTACGATGATTTGTCCAGTACATGCACGTGTATGGCTTCTGAGTATTTCATTACGTTTTGTCCCACTCGTGTCTAAATTCAATGGTTTTTTTTTTTTTTTTAAATTTATTTAAGGGAGTAAATTTATTCAATTGGCAACATTTGAGTGATTTATGGGTTGTTATCTTGAAATTGGTCGAATTAGTTGGATGTTTTGTTGGTTGGTTATTCACATTGTATTCGGTTGGCATTCTTCATTCATTGGATTGGGTCAAATATTTAATTACTGTTTTTGTTTGTTTTAGTTAATGTTATTTATATTGTAAAATCTTATGTCCCTTTTTTTTTTGAAATGTGTTTAATTGGTCTATCTACATTAATCCATCGTAGATGGGAAAATGAAACATAAATTGTAATAGAAGGTTTAATATGAATGAACAATGATATAAAGGTTGGCTCTGTTTACTTGCTAAAGATGATTCTATTGGATTGATAACAATTATATATCTATCATCTACATCTGTTTATTTGTCAGTAAATATCAAAAAAAATATGAAAGAAATATTGTAATTGAAAAAAACACACATGAAAATAAATCATTAGTAAATGAATCCAATGGGTCTATTGAAACTGAAACCAAATCAAGAATAGGTGAAATCAATTATTTAATTAATTAATGATCAGTCAACCTTGGTTTGGTTAATTTTAGTTACTTTTGTGTGAACCAATATTATTATTTTTATTGAACTTTTTTTTTTCTGCAATATTAGGAAGTGCTAAATATCAATAAACAAGTTTAATTTTTTTCAAAGATAACTAAATAATGAAAACTATTTAATATAAATGAAAATTTTAATAAGAAATATATATGATGTGAAACATGTTGCATGTCTTTAGTTAAAATGTTTGAAAATCTTGTAATTTATTTGTGAAAATGTAAGTATTAAGTGTGGAATAGATATACATAAAGAATTGGTAATTGTTTTCCAATTGTTTTTTAATTACATTTGGATATACTTAATTTAATTTCTTTTTTTGTTGTGAATTTGTAATTATTTGTTGTGTCATCTTGGGTCGTGTGATCCAGGTAAATGTCCACTTAATTTAACGTTGGATCCGAATTTAAAATGTTTGTCAAGATCTGTGTCAGTGAATCCCTCCATTGTCTCTCCTTTATTGTTCTATTTCAGATCATAGCCATAGAGATAAGCAAATAATTCAATTTTCTGATATTTTTAAGGGCCAACATATATAAACAATTTATAACCTTCTATTCTCAACAATGGCGTCAATAAAATATTCATCCTAAAATAAATAACGTATTAGTTATACAAAATTGTCTTCAATTAAGTGTTAGTATCATAGAATTTCAATAAACATTGATCCATATTCTATGGAAAATGTCTCATTTACTTCTTTCAAATCAAATTAAATGTCTCATAAACATTCTATGTAATTTTTAAGTTTACAGAATCACCTTCATTATTAAATTTATTTCTAAGTTATTGAGATTCATATATTACAAAATTTAAACGAACAAGAATTGTTTGAGCATATTTTGATATTTAAAATTTGAAATAAATGAATTTCAAATTTATTTAAGCTCATCTATATTGATAAAAAAAAAATATTAACTCAAAATGAAAGGGAGGATTTCAAATCCATATATTAATATACACCAATGATAAATTTACGACTAATTTCAAATCTCTCAATCCAAATGGAGTGTTAAGAAATATTAAATGTGCTCACGGTTAATATGTCAAAAATCCAAAAATGTTTATTTATTTTACTTTTCATATAATGAAGGGATGAAACCATTACACGTCATCGGTGAGTAGTTAAAAGTTGCTCGGTGGGCATTTTAAAATTTTTATCAGGCACAAATACAACCATAAATTGTTCATGAACACATATTTGAACGTGTTCATCTCAAAATGTTTAAAAATAAATTATTTATGAGTGAGTTTTATATAAGACCGTTTCACGGATCATGTTACGTGAGATGGATTAACCTACGACTCACACTTTACAATTCACATATAAATTATTGAAAATGAGTTTGATTTGTAGGTAAAAAAAGATTCTATCTCAACGAATGGTTTTGTGATTATTTATAAACAGTGAAAATAAAGATAAATGAAAATTACAGCAAATCTAAATATATATATACACGATATTTAAATATATTAAATCTAAATTAAATCTATTAAAATTGAGAAATAATACATAAAAAATGGAGTTTTATAAGAAGGGGACAAAACAATTTTTACAGCAAGTCGGTTGAGCAAATTGTTATTTAAATAGGATACTGATAAATCCATGGGAACAGACAAAAATACAGTATAATATCTTTGTCATCCTCATTTGTATTTGGAGTTCCATCAGCATGTCTCTCTCTCTCTATATGTATAAAATTGCCAATATTGGTATGAGATGCATAACTATGCACATATTTTATGGCTTCAAATGTGCAATTTTATGGAAAATTAAAATCATGTGTACCTTAGATTCTTTTATATGATATTGATTTGTGTTCAAATACTTTGACTTGGGAGTTCTTTATTTTTTTGACTTCACCATTCGAATATTGAAGGAACTCAGTTCAGATCATATTTGTTTTGGAACATACAAAATCCTATAATCTTACCATACTTTTTTCTATTTTTTCTACAATCTCCAATAATAACATATACATTTTCTAATTTTTCTACAGTTTTCGACAAACAAGATCTATTTTTCTACTAGAATTACCAAGATGAAAATGGCATATTAATTATATTTCGTAAAATCTCAATACAAACACAAGATTTTGAAAATTCAAACTATCTAACTCTCGTTAGGACTTAAATCCAAACATGTCATAACCGTCTTTAAATCCAAAACAAACACAGTCTTACTCTTTATCTTAATGATCATATAAAGCATGAGAAAGCCATACATTATAGAATTGAGAAAAAAAAAAAAATCATAAAATGGAACTAACATATTACATTTCTTAAAGGCCTTAGGCCAAATGTACACTTCTCTCACATTCTCATTTTCCCACATTTTTTGTTTTTCTTAGCTTTCTCTTTTCCCCTATTCATACATAATAATTCTCTCTAAATCTAAGCTTTCTTCTTTGAAAGCCAAATCTCAACAATCATTCCCTCCCAATCTTTTCCATACAAATTTGGGCTGAGAAAATGAAAATTCTACACTAACAATAATGCACCTGCAGTTCTTCTCACATTTCCTACAAAGCCTACCCCCAAAAAATGGCAAGCCATAGAAGAAAATTTGAAGGCTAAAAAGTTTCCTACAATTTACACGATTCCTCGAGGGAGACCGAACGACACTTGGCTCGTTACAACCATGAGCTTAACTCACCCCAGCCCGTGCACAAACCTTCCCCCTCTTCATCATTGCTAAACAACGTTTGGTCCGAGCAATCAAGCGATGCCCCACAGGCTAAGTTATACGATTGGCAGGCGGACCGGCATACTCGTATCCTGTTGTCACCATCGTCGTCGCACTTTTGGATGGATATCTGGTTCAAGTAGTCGAATAAACTAATGAGTACGAAGACATCACATGTGATAATCGACCACTATTCTATTAAAAAGACAACAAACTAAGCCTTAATCCCAGTACAAGCACAACTTCAAACAATTAGTCCATGTTAAAATTAAAAATAAAAGGGTAGTAAATGAAGAACTAAAGAATCATCCCACCGTTTGTCAATAAGTTTTCTAGGGTTGTGTTTGGATTGAGGATTTCGAATACAAGATTTCAAATGAATTGATTTCAAATCCACTCAAAGTAGGAAGAACTCAAAGCTCAGCCATATGCTCAAAAATTGGTGCAAAATTAAATGGATGGATTTCAAATATATATCAATCCAAACACCACAAATTAACTTCTATGAATTTCAAATCCTTCCTCAAATCCCTCCATCCAACCACAACCTAGAAGTATTGTTAATTGAGATCCTTTCAAACTACTACTTAAGTTCTCCTCAAATGGTTTTATACTTTTATTGGATCGACAAAATAGCATAACACTAAAGTACGTTTCATTAAGCCAAAGAGTTCAAGGCTGTATTCTATTTTCTCTTCAAGTCATTACCTTTTGCAATCCAGGTTCTAAATTCTTTATCTTAGTACATGATCATTTAGACGAGAAGAAAATTAAGTTGGAAGAAACTCACCCAGCAAGCTAATCTCTTGGCAGCTCCATCACAGTCTCTGCCTCTAATGTAATTTAGAAACTTGCGAGGACCTCCAGGAAACAATCTATGGTAGTTGGGCATGACAACGACTTCTTCGAGTTGTTGCAAGATACTTAACTCACTTGGTGCACAATGTTGGCCCGAAACATCTTTCTCTAATACGTCTTTGCACACTGAGAGACTTGGGAGGAGCATCGAGCTGTTTTGGCATGTGTAGCCAGCATAATCTGAGCAGCGGAACTCACACACACCATTGTCGCAAACTCCACCATGAAGACTGCATTGCTCGTCACAAATAGCTGCACGTCACAAAATAAAGAAATGATGTTATATTAAACATAGCACGCATTATTTTTGTTAAATTCTTAATGAATGTCAATTACCTGTTGAGCAGTCGGTGCCGGTGTATCCATTTTCACAATCACAAGAACCGTCTCTAAGGCACTCACCATGGCCACCACAGTTGTTGGGGCAAGAAACTGTAAATGGCGATTGAATGTGAAAGATATTCAAACAGATAGAATTCACAGATATGATTGCGAAAGAAAAGGTTGAAGAACTTACGCTGGCTACAATCATGTCCCTCAAACCCCAGAAAGCAATGACATCTTCCATCAATGCAATCACCATTAAAATGACACGAATTAAGACATAGACCGGATACAGGAACTGGATCTTCATTGCAGAGTTCATGGTAAGCAGGGCAGTTCAGTTCACCTACAGTTGACAACAACGTAATGAAGAAATAATGGTGAGTTTAAATCTAAATTTCGGTATAGAATACATATGCAATAAGCATGCATGTGCATGTGTTAAGGAGTCTTATGCACCATATGAAACAGAATCGTTACCATTGAAGCCTGGAAATTGAATGGAACCACCAGCTTTAGGGCATGCCTTCCAATTGCCATCTACAGAAACCTAGTAAACATACAGAAACGTTCAATTTATTACTCCAGGTATTTATGATAGTCTTTTCTTTTCCCCTACTTCCAAGCTTTAAACAGATTGGTGCTAAACAATACGTAAAACCGCTTTTTTGTTGATATACTGAATAAACAGGCAAAGTTCCAGGGTATGATGAAGGAAGATAATTCTCACTGCTTTCATCACTCAACCAAACCAGAAAAATCTCATTGACCATAGAAACTAACATGTAAGAAAGAAATTAAATGTCGTAGAAGACAAAACAAAAGCAGCTCTAACTTCTTGATGTCCATATACAAACTTGTAAGTGGGGATTCTATTCAATGGGAAAACTCCCAACCCATCGTGGGCACATCTAAATGTGTTCAATGCTGATGTGGCAGGGCCACAATGGAGGTGTTTTCATGATCACAATGATTTGGAATGTACTCCCTAGTGACATATTAAGTTGTGCCTCGTTCTTTACAGGAGCATTTCCGTGCATTTCAGAAAACCAGATAATGAAGTTTACGCTATTCCAATGCAGATATTGCACGGTTAAAGGCATAGGGACACGGTTGCACTCATCCACCCACCCCCATCAACACCGACAAATCACCCTCTTAATTCTCACAGCATAAACAGCGTAACAGATAGTAGGCGGTAAGGAGGACAGTGCCAAATAAGAACTACCTTTCTTCTCAACCAAGTGTCTAATGATGTAAGACCAAATTCATCTCCCAATTATCTTCATATACATTTTAATTCTTTCTTTTTCCAACAAGAATAAACAAGAGCAGTTATAACCCAGTTCAGTCATGGATCGGATAACAAGCATTAGTTACTACATCATACAATCATACCTCCAGCATGCTGTTTATACATCTGTGCTGATAACAACCATTTCCTTGGGTAGTTGAACCTCTCACAAAGCCAGTACGTACTAATGAAGAGGCCATGCACCTACATGCAATGATACAAGAAAAATGAAATCAATTGTGTTTCAATTTTATAATTCCTTGCAACATCCAGATGGTCCAGATGAAATCTTACCTTGAGTTAATTCCACGCACTTCACCTAACATCCTGTCAGGAGCCCTAGCACTATTAGTATCCGTGCAAGAACCATCAGAATAAGCTACAAAGTAACTGCAATAATCAGCCAATGATGACTGACCACCTGAAAAAAGTAGAGAGTAAAAAGTCAGGATGACGTAAACCACCTTTACATAATTATTTGGGTGTTGTTGGGAGATTGAACAATCAATATCAGTTTAAGTTGTTCATGGACTAGGTGACGCATTAGCTTTCAAGTATAGGATTATGAAATTTTTGAATCACTCACGAAATCTCTATAAGCAATCCTAAAATGAAATCAGTAGAAAATAAAAATGATAAAACCAGCTTTTATTATCTTCAGTGAAACCGAGAATTGTCATAGTACTTTTCCTTTATTAGATGATCATGCACCTCTTACTCTCCCTCACAAGAGTGGTTTGTTAATTGCATTCCCTACTCGCTAAGAATAACATAACAGTTTGAAAATTATTGTCATGGAGTAACTATTTCAATTAATTCACATAATAATATAATGAGAGCGCACAAAGATCCTCATAATTCAATTTGAATTAACACATGCATCCAGGATCAGGAATTCCTAAGATGAAAAAGCACATGCTCATATGCATATATTAACAGCAGCAGCTACTAATATAAAGAATTACTCATATCACTCTTCAGAGCTAATATGTTTAACTATGCATAAATATGAACAGACTTCACACTGACTTATCGGTCATCACAACAAATGTTTTTAGTAGACATAATATAACAGGCTACTTCAAATGGAGTCATAATTTTAGATGCCCAATGACTTCAGCAAACAACCCCAAAACATAATCAAATACCAAGTCAACATCCTATCAGAGGCCTCCATGAAAAAGGACTACAGGGACTTACAAAGCACCTATCTTAATTTTTTAAATGAGTGCTGCACCCCTATTTGAAATTGACAACATGGATATATTAACTATAGTTTTTGTCATGATAAATGTTCTGTCCTCCAAACTATAGCTCTTGGCCACAACATTGAGCATGTGTATATTTTACAGTTGAGCAGTTTAGTGTTAAGTGCAGCTTGTTCTAATGATCTTTTACCATATATTTATGCCAAGTCAAAGGAGGCCATTTCACTAGAAACCAAGGATTTGAATAAAAATGTAATCGTCCATGCAAAATAGCACAAAGTTTGGCAGAAAAGTTTCTAGCAGACTTTCTTAAGTATTAAAAGATTAACGATACTGATTTAAGCCAACTGCACCCAAAATCTCATGGTTGAAAACATCCGAACAGGTTTAATGCACATTAATCCCAACCAAAAAGACACCTATCAACAGAGAGAACAGCAAAGAAAGGATAACAAGGAAGAATCACTGAAGAAACACGAAGTGATAGTCATTGCGTATCATGATATGATGTTCAGTAGATTAATAACTCCAAACTGACAGTAGTAACAGAAACAATGCAAGTACATATCATTCATAAAATTCAGACATAACTATTATTCATAAACACATAAAATTATACTAAGACAAAAAAAAAGGTAGTAGACTTAAAATTTTGTCACAGCAACACAAGAACACACCTTTGTTAGCCTGTGGGAAATAACGAGCCCACTGAGGAAGGTCCCCACTGTAACTTACTATAGGACAGTAACCTTCTGCCTCCCTGTTATATGTACATCCAGAAAACTGTGTCGAATTGCAATGATAAGCACCCTTCCAATGGTTGCAAGGGGATGTAACAAACTCAGTTCCCTGGTTGCGACCCCAGTCAAGACGGTCAGCCATACTGTAATTAGCACTATACCATCCACTGTCCTCAAGTAAAGCAAGGGTCATTTTAGAAACTACTGATCTCGTATCAACCGAGCCAGTCATAATTTCATTCATCAAAAGTCTTTTCTCCCAGTGAGACCCTGTATCAGATTTATAAATGTATACCAATTACCAATTAGCAACAGGTCATCCCTTGGCCTGATTACTCAAATGTATTGGAAAGAACAACTAACCTGACGTGCCACGGCCACCACCATCTTCAAGCTCCAAACCAGTGAAATTCTCGGAGAAAGCCTAAGAAAAAGGGAAAAGGAAAAAAGGTCTGTGAATTCTGCTCACAATAGTTGTATGGTACTATATCACCATTCACCATGTAAGGAAATATTACCCAAAAAAATTCAACGTTCTTCAGGAAAAAATAAATAAATTTCATAGAGGGAGAGAGATGATTTACCCCATAGTGATAGCGTGAATGCATGATAACCCGAGGAAGCACCACTCTTGTTACCATTCGTCCAAGTTTTTCATCCATGGCTTGTTCCGTAACCTATAAAAATAGTAATTAATTAATCTGGTATTACATATATACGTTGACAAATAAGACGTGTGTGTGAAATTAGGAGAAAAGCTGTCATTTTCTGTTTCCAAACATCATATTTTTAACAATTAAAACTTCCAGACAATTTGTTTCCATTTTAGACAAGCAGAAAAAATATAATGATCTTCCATACAAGATGAGGCAGACTAGTCAGCCAATCAGCTAGCCATCATAGTTTAATATTTCGGAAACAAAATCAGAATCTTGGGTGCATGTTCAATCCAATCATGAATCATTACAAATGAATCATTACAAAATTAGCTCTTCATAAACTGCTCATATGGGTGGTTAACCAAAATCTAATGAATCTGTGCCAAGTTCAGAAAACATTAGATGACCTTTATCTTTTCAATATTTCTATCAGTAGCATAAATTCATAATGATAATAAGAAAGTCTGCTGAGCTCTGATTGTTGTGTGAAAGTATATTCCAACTCTCAGATATCACTATCATCTTGGATCATAACTTTGCTGGAAAAGAGAAGACGTAAATTTATTTGCTAGGTGAGAAGTTGAATAACTGATTAAGAATATACTGAACATCATGACAAAACTTACCCGAATACGCCTTCTTTTCCTCTCATCCCGAAAATGAGCGAAGGCATGGGGATCAAATCCAAGGACATGCATTACCTACAAAGGTATAAACTTCAATACTTCTATAATAAGGGCATACACAGCATTCTAATGGTATAGCCCAATCAACTCACCTCATGAATCAGTGTGGCAGAAAGTAAAGTTTCTGCTTCAGCAGTCAAGTGGCGTGGTGCAACATTTACATGCCCTGCATGAGTCCAAAAAGGTCACAACTTTATATAAAACTTCTCCTCCAGAAGGTGAAACTATCTAACATAATTCAAATCATTCAAAGATTCAAGTGAAAAGATACCAGCAATAGCACGACCCCATTGATCACGTTCACATGCCACTGCCCATGCTAGAGTGTTCCCTGTCGTAGGTCGTGTTGTAACCAAAAGAACTAAATCCGCATCAGCAACACCTTCTGAAAAGATGAAAAAGATAAAGTTACTAATGGCAGCATTTTTAACTCAAGCAAATAGATGGTGCATAACTAATTCACTTGAAACTGATAAGTCTTTGAAAAAAAGACCTTCCACATATTCTCTGGGAAGTTGCACGCCTCCATCTTGACCACATGCAGAATATCCACTCAACCGCAAATTGCCCCTCACAGGCTCAACAGATAAGGCTCTTCTGAACCAATCTGCTGTCTGACCAAGAGCCTGGAAAAGATTTAGAATGTTAGTTTACCCTCATAAGGTCCAAAATCAATCATTAAGCAATGAAAGGAAAAAAAAAAAAAAGAGTCAACAGAAACAATATAAGGAAATATATTAATTTCTCCATACATGAAGGATGGAACTCTTTAGAGAGGATGAATACGATATCTCTTAAACCAATTCCAATGTGAACTAAGCAATCTACCATCTATATCACACACACACACACACAAAACAGAAATAATTAACTAGGAGTATAACCTTCCGAAGACGATACTTTTTGTCCTCCCCTGCTATATCATCTAGGGTACAATTGTACCAACAATCCCCATAAACTGGAGGATCCCCATGTGGGTTGCACGACGGAGTACCGGAAAATGAAGCACCAGTCGGTTCCCCTAGCTGGCAAAGGAAATACAGAAACTCAATATGAATCCGAAAATGAGAATTTATTTCCCAAAGCAAAAGGTTCAAATTTGTTGTATTACTTGCCTTCACTACATCCCCCACATTTCGGCAGTCTCTATCCGAAGAATGACCAACAGCATCATAATTTAGATAAATCCTAATTGGTTTCTTAGCATCACGCTGCTGCCTCGACGATTCAGACAAATCAAGCAATGCCCTTCCTCTTCGTGGAAAGGACTTGGAAGTATCAGGTTCGTGATAGACTTGAGCTGAAACAGAATACACCGTACGACCAGGTCTTTTTCTTTGTTCAATAATCTGATCGTGAATGCAAGAATGTGTTATTATATTTTCTTTGTCCTCTTCAATTCCTTGCCTCTGCAATCTTAATTCTTTCGGTGTCACAAATGCAGCCTCCAAAAGCAGCAAAGCCAATAAAACCTAAAAGATACATGGAATTGGCCTTAGAAAACTTAGATACAAATCGATCAGTATGTTTCAGGCTTGAGTAAGTGTGAATGATCACGAGTAGTTACTTTAACAAACTCAAGTTTTTCCGATATAATTTTGTCAGATTACACCAAATTCATCAGTCAGAATTTAAATTTCATTATACAAGTGCAGCATAAGCACATCAAATGAATCTATGAGCACCACACCTTCAAATAAAGGTTTAACTTCCAGAGGAACAAAGCAGCAGCAACAACAACAACAACAATAAGCTATTTAAGCACACAGTTGGTAAGAAAATTTTGAGAAATGGGGGGGGGGGGGACTTGATACAAGGGAAACAAGGTCACAAACAAAAATCTTCCAAGAACTAGGATATGTAATAGTTAGTACTTAGTAGCCAATTTTTGGTTAAATAATTCCCAGTTCACAGCATTGATATTCAACCAAAATAGAATCAGAAAAACACAAACATTGCAACTCTTTTACAGAGTAAAACTGGAAGTAACAGTTCAAAATCTAGAGAAAAAAATCCCAATTTACATTGCAGCATTATTCCAAGCATCCAAAGAGTCTTCAAACCCCCAACTTTACAGCTCATTACCAAAACTCAAACATTTCCAGAAAATAAGAAAAACCCATCACAAGAAAACGAAAAAACTTTTACCTTAATAAATAAAATAGCTGAATTCAATCTAAATCTTTGGAGTAAAGAAACCTCGGCGCATCGGTTACACCGAATCCTAGACTCCATGAAACGGCGGCGTTTAATGTGAACAACCTCGTTTCCATCAAATCGCCGGCACTGCTCCGATCGGCTCCGACCCCTCAAAGAACTTCAAACAACTCCACATTATACGATACTTAACACAAAAACCACAACTTGAAAACCCTCAACTCCTCAGAAAATCACAAAAGATTTCAGCTTTCGAAAATCCCTTCAAATGGAAGCTTCTTCCACTACACTGCTTTCTTCGAAATTCACAGTGAATTAACTCAGTTGATTAAACAGGGACGACAGATGAAAATAGGGGTGATAATTTTGCTCTTATTTAACGAGTCAAATTAAAAAGTTGTTTTTTTTTTCAAGAATTAAATAAAAAAGTGAATGTGGGTGGGGTGGGTAGAGTTTGATAGAAATCTTGTAATTCAGCATAATTAAATAATTTTAATTTTAATTGTGTGTTTTCTTTTCAAATATGTTATTATTTATTTATGTGTTGGAGACAGTGTATACACATGTATGTATATATCTGGACAAAGTAGGGGGCAGATAACGTTTTCATAGAAAAGGTCCCTTATTTGTTGCATATAATAATAATTATCATAAAAGAATTATCAAAATATCATGGATTGGGTTTCTATGAAAAATAAAGTGGTATAAAGATATGGATAATTACCAAATTGCCTATCTCAATTTGATTCTATTTTGAGAGAAGGTTAATGGCCCTTTTTAGCCTCATTTTCATATTTTCTATATTTATTTTTATAATTCAATTTTCAACTTAGGTTGACCAATTTGTTAATAACAATATGGCCCTTTTAAGTTGATTATATCATATCCCAAAAAAGTCGAGGAGTTTAACTTTTTTTTTAATAAATTGGGGTGGTTGGAAGAAAATAAAAATTATAAAACTTATGTGATTTAGATTCGAACAAGTATTTGATTAATACTTGTAAGTTATATGAGTAATACTTTAAATTTCATTATACATTTTGAGCATATGAGTAGTACTTTAGGTTATATATGTTATATCTTTATATGAAATAAGTAATAACTTAAATAATAGTTTTTATTAAAACAAAGTAAAATAAAGTTACTAATATTTTAATACATTATGAGTAAAATAGAAAACTTAAATTAAAAAGAAATAAACCCAACTGTCGCTGAATAGTCGCAACTAAATTTCCTAGTTATTTGAAAATAAATGTTATTTGATTTGAAAATATTCTTAGTACGAAATCGGAATTAGTGTTGAGTGTGTGTCTATGTATATATATATATAAATTTTATTTATTTATTTATTTATATCAAGCCGTGATAATGAAATAAATTGCTGATATATTGAGATTGCATGATGAATTCAAATTTCGCATAAAAACACTTAAATAATTGTTGTCTAGGTTTAACGGAGTGCATATTATGTAATGTTGTATTTCGCATTAAAAAAAAAACTTAAATAATTATTGTCTAGGTTTTATGGAGTACATATTATGTAATAGTGTATTTAATAAGGTAATGATAATGACAAACACAAAATTCGTATTTAACTATATTGTTATTCTAATTAATTAATATATATTTAGGGGTAATTTCACTAAATTCTTTCAACTATCCAAATTTTTACATTTTATCCATCATGTTTTTTTTTTTTTTTTTTTTTGCACATCACTCATCAAATTACTATGCAAATTATGGCACTCTGTTTTTCCCAGTCTCAAATTTCTCAAACATACGATGTTGAAAATACTATGGTTTGTGTCATGTTATACATGTCATGTCCATGTCTATCATGTGGCATTTACATGAACTTTGAATCATATAATACAAATGATTTGTGCTCTTCATGCAATATTGACATGCACCATGACCATGTCACACACATGATCGACAATGCATGTGAATAATTTCTATCAACTATGGTTCATGTAGTTTAGACTTCAGATTTCTAGAGGAACCAATCATTAAGATTATTTTTTGAACATTTTGTTGAGAAGGAGTTTTGTTATGAGTTTAGGTTGATTTAGACATTAGGCCTACATGTATAAACTTAACTTAATCTTAGATTATATTGGATGATTTGATTGATAACAATGATATCATTCAATTTCAGATAGTGATTGCATGAAAATTAAAATTTGACTTTAATTTTGTAGTGTGAGCTAAGATGAATTGTTGGCCAACTTCTTGAGTTTTCAATTCTAAATTATGGAAGAGATGATGGGGCAAAAATAAGAAAATCTCTAACATACTCAACCTTCTTTAAAGACATGAAGACATAGGAAAAAAACCACATAAATTGATAAATATAGTTTCATTTATGTGGGAGTAAAAGAGGAAAGTCGTGTACAGCTACATTTATTAAATTCTATTTACATTATTAAAAGAAAAAAATGGTAAAATAATATTTTGGTTTGTCTCAGTGTTCATTATGAGCCACATGAATAATGGGGAAAAAATGCCAAATTGGGCAAAAATGTCAACCTTGGTTTTTCTTTTGTTAACTTTTTTCAAATAAAAACAACTAAAAAGTGTATAATATACCTGCTTCGAAAGTGGGCCCTTCTTTCAAATATTAAAAATTGAGTCGATTTAAAAAACTAAGCTAGCAAATATCTTGATTTAGGAATGTTTATAAATGCCAAATTGTATCTGACAAGATAATTTATCCCCATCTCAATGTGAGTTGATTTGGTTGACTAAGAATTGGGGAGTATAAAATTGTAAATATATTATTGGTATAATATGGAATTCTTCAAGATTAATCACATGATATGAGATTAAATAGATTCAACAATTTTAATCACAAAATATGATGTTTTATTATCTAGTTAGTCAGCAAGAATATTCTTTTGCAATATATAATATAAACGTCTCCAATATTGTTAAATATATTTACATAAATCGTCTCACTTCATCTTATTTCCTTCTTTTTTTTTTTTTTCCATTTGTTCGACATCCTTTTCTTATGACAAAACCAACTCATTGAAAATAACAACAAAATCATATTCTCTTAAGTTTATGAATGATTTTATGATGAAATTGATTGATTGAAATTATTGTTGTCTTTGAGATTTGAAATTACATTTTTAACCTCTAATGACAACCGTAATCGTGAATGTCAATACTTTGTGTCGGGTGTTTGTAGATATAGTAGTGTCTAGTAAACAGAACTACATGTATCTCTTAATTGTCCAATTTATCTATTTTTTTTCTCGAATGAGATTTATATAGATTTAAATAAAAAAATATTACACTTTAAAAAAACTTTTACGAGGAAAAGTAAATAATACATTTTAAGTAGAAAGTAATAATCTTTTAAGTAAAAAAAAAAACACTTTGAAATATAAAAAAAGATACTTTTAAAAGTCATACAATAATTTTTAAATTGATAATAATATTTTTGGAAAAGTATAAAAAATTAGGTCAATATAAAAAAAAAAACTTAAGCGGTGAAAAAATAGAGTATTAAACTTGAGTTTGAGTTGAACATGGTAACCCGTCCATTAACTTTATCGTTGACTCACACCGACTATCAATTTACAAACACAATATATAAAGCTCCACTTCATGAATTAAATTTTATGGAACGTTCTCATACAAATTGTTGATAAGATTTAATATTGAATCCAATATAAATTCTATATATATTCCTTTTTCATTTTTATGTTTTTTTTTTTAATTTCATTTGTTTCACCAAAACCCATCTGATATATAATGATTTAATTTAATTTACCAGTTAATATTTCTACCCTTCTATTTAATTCTCACTAAACAGAATTATTTTATTATAAATTTTACAAAAAAAATACAAATTAACTTTTACATCAGAATTTTTTAGATAAGTGTTCTCTCCTTTTCCTTTTTTTTTTTTTTTTTTTCTTTTTGCCCTTTTTAAATTTAGGGGAGAGGTACTCAATTTATGCATTTATGATCAAATTGAAATAGTACACACAAATGCTAAATTTGTGGATGCAGCTTTCCTACCAGACGGTCAATAGTGAATTGGAGAGTAGGTTTTGACTTTCGATATATGAAAACCTACTTAGGAAAGAAAAAAAAAATTGTTATAACGAAAACAAATTGACATAGTATTTATTTCCTGAAATCAACATAATGTTAAAAGGGAAACCTAATCCAAATCTTTGGTTGGATGTGGGGTGGTTAGGTTTGGTGTCTTCTTAACCTAAAACCAATTATTGGTTCAATTATTTATTCTCCAAACTTTGACCTTTTATAACTCTTGGTCTTGAACCCAAATAAATTATCAATAATTTAATAGTAATTAAATTAAAACAAGGTTCCTTTGCTTAACAACTATGTTTACAACACAGCTCCCCAATCTAGGATCATCGTTTCTTTAAATGAATCAACCAAGATGGTTGATCATAGCACCCAATTCTATGTCATTTATTAAATATTGTATGATTCTCCACCCTAATTTTTCTAAAATTAATGAATGTGACACGGTTTTTTTATATTTTAATTTCTTGATTACAATCTCTCTATTTCAGCTTATTGTTGTTGTTTGATGTTTTTTCATAATTACTCTAAATATGCAATAATGATATACCTCTCCTCCAAATATATATTGATTGAACTTCTTACAAAAATTAAGAATGTCATTAGAAAGATGAATTAAACAAGTCATTTCATATATGTTTATGTTTAATGAGTATTAACTTTTTATATGCTATTTGAAATTATGATTAATTACATGATAAATCATCATTTTAAGTCTTTTTTCAGTTACAATATGATTTTTTATGTCTAACCCACATATCTTTGCATTTAAGGTTTATGAATGAACTAGTAAATCTAGGAGCGGAGAACGGGTCCCTCCTACTGACAATTCGATACAGTCGGGCCATGCATTCAAGATTTACAGAGTCCGAACTTAAAAAAATATCATCATTATCGGTCAATGTGGCTCCAAATGTCCAACAAATATCTTCATCATCAATCCATTTTCTTAAATCCCTCCCTAAAATCTAATTAAGAAATGAGGCCGTTGTATGATAACATGTGAGATTTATTTCATTTGCCCGACAATTCGTAGCCACAATATCGATTGATGACGATGATATTTTCAAATTTCAAGTTCCACATCAGCAATTGATAGCCAAATGAAATGATCATGTACTATAACAAAATTGAAGGTGATGATTTATATGATAGGGTCAAAATGTCATATTGTGATTGAAAAAAAAAGAAGCTAAAAATGGTGATTTTTCATGTAATTAACATAACCCTTTAAAATAATAGACACAGATCCATTAGGGATTTTAATAATATGCATGGTGTCAATTAATTTGCAGTGATCTAGAGCTATTGAATGGAGTTCTCATTGTATACTCATGAAGAGATTGATAGATGTGTTTTGTGCAATCAGAAAATTATTTCTTATGGAGCATTTGTCTCAACTCAAAATTCTAACTCATAATCATAATAATTTCATTTGTATTATTATATTACACCTATCAATTAAATTTCCATCAGGGCATGAGAATGAAAAATTAATGGTATAACTTTGGGATGAAAATTAATGATATTGAGTTTGCGCAAGACTTAACTTTCTTTATTTCTTTTTCCTTTTATTCTCTTTTTGAATTTCATATGTAGAATGTAAATTAAATTCTGAATATCCACGTATGAAAATATGGATGAACATGGTCGTTTTTATAAAGTTTCTGAATAAAATAAAATTTTCAAAAGATTGGATCTAAAATTGTTTGATAATAAATATAGGAATAGAGAATCCCAATGACTTTTATATGAGTACATAGCCGTTTAGAAAACTATTCTTGCACACAAGAATTTCACTGCATATTAGCATATGTTTCATCTTCAAAACAATAGTAGTTGTGTAACTGATTCTAACTTATATTCCAATCTAATGTCTTCTTTTTTCTTATTAATTATTTTTCTACATGAGAATAGAAAGAAACCCTCTTTCTATTAAATCCTTATCCACTAAGTTATTATAAATATATACATTAATGGTAACCATGATACATAGAAGCAAGTTGTGGAGACAATTATTATAGTGTGTAAGAGGATGGCCCTACAATGTACATAGCAAATAGAAAAAAGTTGATAACCCTTGTCTTTAATATGGTGGCACTACACACAAACACATTTTAATTGGGGTAGCTCCAATCCAATTATAGTCACTTGATTACTCCAAATTGTAGTCAAACTTGCTCATAAGAGTAACAATATCATTTTAATATTATTAGTTCAAGAAAATAGTCTTGTACCAATTTTCTATAACTAGGTTTCTATTTATCACTTCATTTATAACTAATTAAATTGAAGCAGCTATATTTTGAGCGCCGGTCAAACATATGGCCTTCATTGCATAATAAATCTTGAAATTTGCTTTTGTTGTAAATTTAACCAGATTTTTGGTTAAAAAAGATGTCCGTTTAGTTATGAATCTTATGATTAGTTTCCAACTTGAATAATAGTCAATTTTAATTGATACATAACGTGATATATGGTGATTTGTTTGAAATATAAGATGTAACAGAAGACGTGCAATCTTGATAGTTACATATATTCCACATTAATAATTTAAAAGAAATTTGCTGATGATCATGAACTCAACAACCTGAAATAAGGTTCTGAAAGAATATGTAAAGTAAAAAAAATCCTAAATTAGATAGAGAACGTATGCAAACAAAAACAAATATTCCTAATGAATTAGTAAATTTAAGTAGGACCAAAACAAATGTTAGGCCTATATGCATAGCCATATCTGTCGTTTTCTTCACAACACATACTCCTAATAACAATTGACCTAACTATGCTGAAAAATAATTATGTGTTATATTTTGTTAGAATTAATAAATCGAAACAATATGTTTTACTCATATATATGCATGATTCAATACAAATGTTCAAAAAATTCTTATATTCTACGATGATTAATATCTGAAATAGAGAAAAACAATAATTATGAAAGTATAATCATATGTGAATACATGAATCTATTTGTGTTAAAAACCACCATGATTGGTTTACCAAACAATTAATTTCAAGCTTCTTAATTCAATTGTCCTAGAGTGAATACAAAATGTGAATATATATATATATATATATATATATATATATATAATGTATTATTATTTGTTTTATATAAGTTTATTAATACCAAATTTGAAATAGTGATTGATTTATATGTAAATGAATCTAGTTTGAATGAGATGTATTGAAGTGACACACAAATGGAACTAAGTTATCTAATTTCTAATCAAGTACATGCACTAATTTATTGTATTATAGTACTCAAGTTGATCAGTTTCGTCAAATATTGATTCATATCTGGATAATTTTTTATTATTTGAAATTTTTGACAAACCTTGAACAATAGAGTTCTCAATTATTTTATTTATGGTGTCTTCCAAATGACCCGTCAATTAGGTTAAATGACCCATGTGCTGTGATTTGATTTGATGAATTCAATATTATTGAATTCTCGTGAGATCATTTTTCAAATATGAGAGTGAGCGATCAATTTATAATATAATTCACAAATTCACAAATAAATTTGTAAAAGTGAATTTGATTTATACTTAATAAAATCAAGCCTGATTAAATTATGAGTATGAACTATGTGAGATGGTCTCACGTGAGACCTCATGTAAGACAAAATTTATATAAATCCGTAAATGTAGGTGAATCCATTCAACATGATCAATGTCTGTTTTCATATAAAAATATAAAAATTTAATGTAAGATCTTATATTAAGCAATTTTATATAAATTTTATATTAAATTATATTTATAAAATCATGACATATGAGTTTTTGTGATATTGGATTGACCATATATAGCTTGGTATGAGGGTGTGGTGAGCGATTGCTGTTGCTTTCCCCTTAAAAAATGGTAGTAGTTACAAACTAACTAATGATTGCATTTTATGAAGATCATTTTTCATGGCTAGCCTAGCTACTCATCTATTATTAAATACACTCTAATTGTCTACTTATCAACTTAACTGCCACCCATCAATATTATATATATAATAATATAAGTTAAATAAAATTTTTGTTATTTTAGTTAATTCTTTTAAAATTGTCAATTTAAGTTATATTATACCCAAATAGTTGTAATTTTAACCAAATTTTAATTTTAGTCAAAAACTAAATTAAAATCATTTACACTTCATAAACATGAAAAAAAAAAAAACAACAAATACATTATCTTAAATTTACAAATTAAAAAAATAAAGAGAATTGGAGAGTAAAATAATAAACAATTGATGAGGTGTCTGTTTTTTTTTTAAAATTTATGAGATGTAAATGATTTTTTTTATTTATGTGTCCACTATATAGGACATATACAATTTAATTTTGACTAAAATTGAAATTTGGTTAAAATTACAACTAATTTGTTATAAAATGGCTAATTGATAGCTTTTAAAAAATTAACTAAATTAGCAAAAACTCGAAAAAGATTGAACTTTTTTAGCTATTTGGCCAATAATATAAAACTCAATATTTAGTTTATTTTAAATTAAATTTGGTTAAAATTACAACTAATTTGTTATAAAATGGCTAATTGATAACTTTTCAAAAATTAACTAAATTAGCAAAAACTCGAAAAAGATTGAACTTTTTTAGCTATTTGGCCAATAATATAAAACTCAATATTTAGTTTATTTTAAATTAAACCCGCACTACAAAAAAAATGCTAAACGACAACGGTTATTAACCGTTGTCGTAGACTCATTTTTTGTGTTGTGGAAGATGCTGTTGTAGTAGAGACAACATCTTCAATATCGATTATTAATCGTTGTCGAAGATATCTACCACAACGGTTGATGTGCTATCTTCAAGTCATATACCACGTCATCTGCCACGTCATCACCAAATATCGAGTCAACACCACGTCAATGCCATGTCATCAGGTCAATACTGCGTTACCTGCCACATCATAGCCAATAATTGTGCATTGTGGGATTCGAACCCGTGACCCCTTGTTGGAGCTCAAACCACTAGGCCACTTATACTTATGTATATATTTTCTATATGCATTTTTTTTATTAACTAATTTCAAAAATTCTCATTTTTACAACGGTTACAAAAAAACCGTTGTCGTAGACCGAAACGACAACGGTACAAAAAAACCGTTGTCCCAACCGTTATCGTTGTGAAAAAAAAATGCACAACGACAACAGTTGGAAAAACCGTTTTCGTTGTGCGAAAAAAATGGTCAACAACGGTTGAAAAAATCGTTGTCCCAACCGTTGTCATTGTGCGAAAAAAATGCACAACGACAACGGTTGTAAAAAAACCGTTGTTGTTGTGCATTTTTTTCGCACAACGACAACGATTTTTCGAAAACCGTTGTAAAAGATATCTTTTACAACAGAAAATGCTGAAAATCGTTGTAATTTCTGTGTTGTTGTTCTGCGAATTTCTTGTAGTGCCGTATTGCAATACAAATTATTAATAGTAGTTTATGTGATACAATTTGTTTTAGTAATGTTACTAATGTAGAATAAAGTACTAACATTTTTTTGTTAAAATTAATAATTTCATAGAAAATCAAACATTAGAATTCAAAAATTAAAATTAATGTCAAAATCAACTTTCTCTGTTCATGTATGTGTGTGTGTCGGTGACTAGTTGATGTGGAATAGTGTGGTCATAAGTGGTGAGTAAATTTTTTTCCCTTTTTTTAACTTCTTGGTTTCGTTGTTATTGAATTATAAGAATCTATCGAATTATTATTATTATTTAAATAACGATATAAAATCATGGAATTGAGAAATACATATAAGACATTGTTTTGTTGTCATTGAAAATGTTGTGTATAAATATAATTAAATGAGGCATTAATTTTTACTTGTCTTCCAATATAATAAAAAATAAAACAATATAGGATCCAAAATTATTTTTTTAAAGATTAGAAAAATATAAGAAATTAGAATAGCTAAAGTAAATGAAGTTGTGTTTAATTTACATTTAACGCTTATAAGATAGACGGTAAGAAGACATACTAGGTACTAGTTGCCAGTCAAATACACTTGATTGAAATTTAGAACATTAACAGTAATTAATGTTTAATAGTTTACCAATTTCAAATGTAATTTATTTGATCAAGTATCTACTAAAAGTTTTATAAAAACATTTACATATTCAATCAATAGTGATATATTCGTTAAACTAATATCATTAAAAATACCTTGCTAATTTATATATGTATTAAAAAATTAAATTCAAGATAAAAATATTATACACGCACGTGAAGTAGATAAATAAAAGACCAAAAACTAAACACGCACTTGGAGTGATGCAGTATTTCTATAAGAAATGTTAAATACATTATTATAAGTCATGAATACGTTATAAAATATTAACAGTGTACCCACGCGATGTGCGGTTTATTATTTATTGTAGTAATATTTATTATCGGTATTAAACTATATCTTACGTACATACTTTCATATCAAATTATATCTTACTATTTATTTCTGCAATTTTTTTTAATAAATTACCAATTAATGTTGATTTTATATTTTTTTTAACTATTAATATTTGATTTCGATTACATTTTATTTAGTTACCCATTGTTGTTATTTTTTTTTAATACTTTTAGATTATATTTATTGATTTTTTGCCTCATCACAATTAATAATATATATATATATACATATTTAAATTAATTTTAAGTTATAGTTTTTGGTTTACATTTTTAAATTTAATCTTGGACCCCATTGTTATAATCTTTTTTTCAAAATCATATTATTTAAGTCTATTTTTTTATACATTTTAAAATTAATTTCAGTGTCAAAACTAATTTTCAAATTAATTTTCTTTGAGTGTTTTTAAAAAATATTTAAATTTTATAATTTTTAATCTCACGCATAATATTCAAATAATTTTTAAAAAAATAAATACTTATGATATAATTATATATATATATAGTAATTGATTTTTCAATTATATTTTTAATAATAAAAATCAAATAAACGATATAATTTACTCATGAATGAAGTTGATGACTCAATGATTATATAATTTTTACCATATTAATAAAATTTATGATCGTCATTTTACTATATTTGTCGAGATTGTTTGCATTTAGAATTTGGATTATAAAAATGTAAGTAATATGAAATATGTGGTAGTTGAAATGCATTATTCATATTATTTGTAACTCAAAAAGACCAATTTAAGCTAACTCAAAACTTACAGGATCCGTGTAAGAAAAAAAAAACACTATTAAAGCCCAATTATATTAAGCTAATCTAATTAATTTGTATATATAGAAGATAGATACACAATACACTTTGAAACCCTAAATACTCTCCCCAACATACCGCTTCTTCTCCCAGCGGCTCCTTTCGCCTTCTCTTCAGCCTTTCGCCACCAGTCTCTAATATCAATTCCGGCACATCTCTTCCACACCGCTTGTTTCATCGTTGCCCCTTTCGCATCGGCCACAAGCTTCCATCTTCATCATCTCCCTCAAAATACATATATTCGAGATGTATTCATGGTAAATTCGACATCGGCATCGAAAATGATGGAGATGGAGAACCTCCAGTGTGAACGTCGGGGGTCGACCAGATTCTGTTCGATAGTGGCTTAGATTGACTATAATGGATGTGGTAGTCTATATCAAGAACTTTGTTCTCTAAATTTTTTTTTCTGATTTTTTATTTTTCCTTGTCAATCTTATATAATATACACATCGCTTACTCAGGAAAATTTATAATATAGCTTACTTAGGAAAATTTGTAATATAGCTTACTCTACAAGATTTATAATATAACTTACTCTGCAAGATTTAAAATATTGAACAACACACAAATAGTTTATTAAGAAAGATTCTAATTTTTTAATATTTTTAATGACATGACATTCTTAACCGAAAAATGACATTTTTGTAAATATTTACAATTGTTCTATTATTAGTATAATATAGATGTATACATTATTACAAAGTGTTGTTTAAAAAAAAAAAAGTAATACCATGTATTTAAGTTATACATTTTAGTTACAGTGTTACAAAAAAAAAAAAATTTGCATTTTCAATAATTGTGATAATGTCATTCTTTTAGTATCATAATTGAATGTTTTCTAAAAATATCACAATTGAAGAAAAATTTACTAATGGTTTTATCACTTGTTTCATTAATACAAAACCATTTAAAATAAAACGTGGTAGATAAATCGATCGACAACTCTATAAAAAATATTATGATTATTTTTTTGAATGATAGATAAAACAAACAACGAAATAAATCATCACATGCAGGCTAGTCAAACTGAACTTTGATCTTCAACCCATAAAAATAACCACAATCGATTGATGGGAAGTGTGTACTTTCTTTTACTTTTTGTTTGTCTTAAAAACAATTACTCTTTTTAAAGTTCAAATTTGCTATTTGGATAAATCATATAAGTAATTAATTATTTGGGTTTTCTATTTTACTAAATTAATTAAATATGTATTGCTGATTATATTTTACGTTTTAATAAATAATTATTAAGATATTGGCCAAATAGCAAAAAAAAAAAAAAAAAAATCCAAACATTTTCAAGTTTTTGATATTTTAATCAATTCTTTAAAAGTTGTCAATTTAGTCATATTATAATCAATTAGTTCCAATTTTAGCTAAATTTCAATTTTAGTTAAAATTAAATTGTATATGTCACATGATGGACACATAAATAAAGAAATCATTTACACCTCATCAAAAATAAAAAATAAAATAAAGAAAATAAACATATTATCTTGAATTTATAAATTAGAGAAAATAAAAAAAAATTGGATTTGAGTGTTGTGGAGAGTAAAATAAAAACAATTGATGAGGTCTTTATTTATTTTTATTTTTTATCATTTTCCATGAAGTGTAAATAATTTTTTTATTAATGTGTCTGTCATGTAAGACATATATCATTTATTTTGGACTAAAATTATAACTAATTTGCTATAATATAACTAAATTGACAACTTTTAAAGAATTGATTAAAATAATAAAAATTTTAAAAAATTTGGATTTTTTGACTATTTGGCCTAAGATATTATATTACTATTTTACATAACAAAATGTTTCAAAAATACAAAATTACATAAAAAAAGACGAATTTTATTAGTTTAGAATGTTTGGGATGGTAAGTTTAGGTGAGTACGTTGAAATAATTGATAGTAGAACCTAAGTGGCACATGATGAAACAAAGGTGGGGAATTCATTCAACAACTCATCATAAGTTTAAGAGATTAGACTATTTCTGCCAAACAACCTTAACGTAGATATTGAAGTAAACATCATTAAGTGTTCATTGCTTGACAAAATAAACAACAGAAAGCAATATTCGGAAATTTGTCTCTCCGGCTTAAGTTTTACAAGGAATAAGAATTAAAGGTTTGAAAATGAAATCAAACATTCCTAATTTAGTTCAAACAAATACAACATCTCTCGTCACACTTCTCTATTATGACAAAGATCTGAAATGTGGATATACATTTGGGATGAGTATTTGGAATACACTTATATACATAATTTCGCACATAGGGCAAATGCAAATCAATAGTATAAAGAAATTTAAATCACAAGCAGGGTCATTTCTTAGCTTAGGTGCGGGAATTTCCTGTGTTATCCTTGTCGTTGGGTTTTAACCCGACTTAATGTTTGTTTTGGGACTTCAACCCGACTTAGCATTTGGAACAAGATCTTAACTCGACGTAGCATTTTGTATGGGACTTAACCCGATGTAGCATTTGCAAACAATCAATCACATACATGCAACGATTTCACGTTTTAGTAAACATTCAAACTATAAATATATATCATCTTGCAATTATAGGGTTAATCATAAAACATTACATTCAATAGTAACATAATATCATCTAAATAAAGCAATCATGTTTCATGTTAGCATTCATTATATAACATGTAATTTATGTTTATATAGAGTTTCGAAGTTACCACTACCTCTTTCAAAGGTGCTTATGAGATCACAGAGCCTATGAGAATCTAGCGTTAAATTCTTCTGAGCTTTCTACAAGATACATACATATACACGTCTTTACATTTAATTGTATTATCATAACTCAAAACAAACTATTAATTTAAAACTCTCTCAGATTTTGGGAAGTTGAAGAGGGAGGACGATTGATTCGAGGGTTTAAGGAGAAAAACGATTTTCAATCACAAATCAGGGGTTAGAGATGATTTTGATGTGGGGAAGATGGATTGTCGTAGAGATCGAGAATTTACAAATAATTTAGTTCTCCATCACCAAGCTCCACCTCTCCCGTCGCTGCATTATCACAGTTGGTGACTACAAGTCGCTAGCGACCACCTAATGAACACATATACTCATGCACTTGTTGCACACAACAAACATGCAGCATCCACGGCGGTTTGCTGGCGTGCTCCTCGCACCAACATACCCACACGACGACTCACTCACACACACACACATGACACAATGAGGGGAAAAAACCAAGGTCGAAAAGAAAGAGAAGAGAAAAGAGAAAAGATGGAAGGAATTGCGTCTTTCGTTAGCCATACGTGGTAAAGGTGGTGGTGGATGGTGAATCTGAACCCAAATCTGAAAGGGCTCTATGAGATCTTCAAAATAGCATAAAAGTAAAGGTGAAAGAAGGATGCCCGCTGATATGGTCAAACTGTCTCAAACCAGTTTTGTCAGCGTTGAACCGAACTGATATCATGTTGGTAGAAGAAAACCATTTGGAGAAGCGAACTTAAATTGGGTGTCGTTACTGAACTAGTCTAGTCCGATCTATATCGGCGAACTAAATGATAAACGAAGAGAAATGAACTAATTCGGTTTTAACTGTCCCGCTATTTTCGCGGAATTAGTTACTCGTATCCCTAGTTCTTCGGATAATCCCGAATCTTGAAAGACTCCTACTTCGATTGCATCTAGGACTCCTGCTGCAACTACAATTCATCCCAGGGAGTATAAATAACCCTTGTTACACTCACTTTTAGAGAGGATTTTATATACACACACTTACATATTACTTGAGAGATCTTTTCGAACAATCTGATTGACTTGAGCATCGGAGTCCCTTTGCCGCGAACCCCTCCCAATATCTGTTTTGCAGGTTCTGGATCCGAGGTCTCGAGTTTTCAGATAAGGAAGAAGAATATTAATCCGGAGTAAGATCAATTGGCGCCGTCTGTGGGAAATTTGAGTTAAAGACATTGAGAGCAAATATGGTGAATACTAGAGGAACATAGAGAGCCAAGATAGGTGGACCATCGAGGAACCACGAGGATGAATGAGACAGCCAAAACACAGTCCTGATTAATCCTCCCCATATCTTTACTTTGACGTCAGAAGAACTCTCAAATCTAATATCAACGGCGGTTCAGAGGGCTTTGAGTACAAAAAGAGCGAAGGTACAGCCGGACAATATTGAAGCTAATAATGAGAAGGACCAGCCGGAGGGTAAGCTTCAAACTAATGAAGGGGAGAGTCAGTTTGACCACCATTGGGGTCAGAAACGGGAATATGCCGAGATGTCAGAGAAGGTGGTAGAGTTAAGGAATGAGCTAAGGGAAGCCCAACGGAACATTCGACGTGTTCCAAGAAATTTAAGAGGGAACCCTTTTTTCTGTTGAAGTAATGGAGGATGTGCTACCGGCTTCGTTTCGGCCGGTGAATTTTGATTACAATGGTGCTACTGATCCATGGAAACATTTGTGCCGATTTGAAAATACTGTCCTTCTGCATCAATATTCGGATGGTATTAAATACAGAGTGTTCGCTACTACCCTCACTAAAACAGCTCAAACATGGTTCAACCAGCTAGGTGATGGAGTGATTCACAATTTCGAACAACTATCAGATCTGTTCTTGCACCAGTTTGCCAGTGTTCGAAGATAAAAACAGTCCACTCAAATATTGTTCGGAGTTAAACAAAAGATGGATGAGACGTTAAGAGGGTACGTCAAGAGATTCACAACTGTAACCCTCGAGGCTCCCGAGGCTTCGGATGATCTGGTAGTTAGCGCCTTCATACAAGGGTTGAGAGAAGGCGATCTTCACACCTCTTTGGTTAAGAAGACACCCACGAAGTTTGATGACTTATTACAAAGAGCCACCAAATATATTAATCTAGAAGAAGCAGTTCGGATCAAGAAAGGTGAGGGTTCTAATCGAGCGAACAAATCACACGAGCAGGAAAACATGAGGAAGCGAAACACAGGAGAGAGCAAAATTTGCACCTCCACCATTGAGGGACAATAGGGGAAGCCGAAAATATGATCAATACACACCATTGGCAATCCCTCCCGAACAGGTGTTAATGAAAATCTGGAATCTGCCTCAGTTAAAATGGCCGGCAACCTGGAGCCCAAATCTCAAGAAACCCTCCACCTTCGGTAACGGAAAACTATGTCGGTTCCATAATGAATATGGGCATAGTACTGATGAATGCTGGCATTTGCAAGACGAATTGGAAAGATTGATTAGAGAAAATAGGTTGACTCGATATGTTCGTCAGTATCCGCAGGAACACAAAGAACAACGAAACGCTCGACGAGGACCAAGAAGAGATAGAAGACAAGAACGACCTGAATTATCTCCACCTCCACCAAATCCACAACACAATGAGCCCGGAAGGGAAGAAAGACCCACCATACATATGATCATAGGAGGTCCTACTGATGGAGATTCAAATAAAGCTCGCAAAGCAAGATTGAATTCAGTTCGACAGAGAGGTACTGAAGTCCAAACTATTTTCGATGATGTAGTGGTGGAGTTCGAGGCTCGCGATAGAGTGGCAATTCAAAGTCCACAGTTCGATGCTTTAGTAATTTCTGCAGAGATCGGAGGTTTCGAGGTCAAGAGGATATTTATAGATACAAGAAGTTCAGTGGACATCATGTTCATGGACTGTTTCAAAAAGATGAGATCATCGGTAGAAGTAAAATCGGTAGAAACTTCCCTTTATGGTTTTTCAGGAAAAGCTGTGACTGTTTTTGGCAAAATACAATTGTCTATGGTGTTAGGAGAAGGAGAATCGAGACAAAATAAAACAGTAACCTTTCTGTTAGTGGATGCAGCCTCTCAGTACAATGTGATTCTTGGTCGCCCATCGTTGAGTGTTTACATAGCGGTCATCTCGCCTGCACATCTGATGATGAAATTTCCTGTGGAAAATGATCAAGGACGAGTTCTCGGAGTAGGAGTGGTTCATGGTGACCAACAGACAGCTCGCTATTGTTATGTTACCGTTGTTCGTCAGTTAGAGTCTAGAAAGCGAAGTTCTGAACAAAGAGATGAGATTGATCGAGAAAGAGACCTTAGTCACAAAAAAGGACGAGAGGCGAACACGGCTGAATTTGAGGAAGGAGAATTGATGAGAATCAAATTGATTCCGGAACAACCTGGTCACACAGTCCGTCTTGGTAGTCACTTAGCCGAGCAGACCAAAGGGGAAATAATGGAGGTACTAAGGGAAAACGTGGACCTGTTCGCATGGAAACCAGAAGATATGAGAGGTATAAACCTAGATGTGGCAGTTCATAAATTAAACATTAAACCTGAAGCTCGACCCATCAAACAGAAGTTGAGGCATTTTGGAGAGCAGCAGAATGAAATTATCGAAAAAGAAGTTAAAAAGTTATTGGAGATAGGGCACATTGAAAAAATTCAATACCCTCGATGGTTAGCCAACGTCGTCCTGGTGCCTAAATCTGGGAACAAGTGGCGTATGTGCATTGACTTTCGCGACCTCAACAAAGTTTGTCCCAAGGATTACTATCTCCTTCCCCGAATTGATAAGTTGGTTGATTCGACCGCAGGATGCGAACTGCTTAGCATGATGGATGCAACACAAGGGTATCATTAGATCTTACTTGTAGCACCCCAACCCATCTTTGTAGGATTGAGACACCACTAAGACTTTAATTGCTTAAAATATTCATAAAGTAAATAATAGTTTTTCATTTTAAATAATTTTCGTAAATAATCTCAGCGGAAGACTTCACTAAACACGAGTATTTTTTTTTCTTTCTATTGTAAAACGAAAAGCTTAGCATGCAGAAACTTAACTCGTGTTCTACCCACATATGTAAATCAAAACCTTGATATATTTTCTTTTTAAAACGTTTTAAAAGTTACTTAAACTAACATCGTAAGTTCAAAAGAGACATTAAGCATATTAACTTCATACATATTAACATATATTAAAAACATATAATATATATAGGCTTCTAGAGAGGGGTCCGTACAGCTGGCTACCCATCCGCTTCGTTGTAAGGGGGTCCTGAAAATATTTAAAACATAGCAACTTAAGATTTGAGAAATCTTAGTGGATAACGTTTATAAACGATTACGTTAAAGAGATTAACCAAAACACTGAAATATCATCTTTCAAGATCCGAAAACCTGGCATAAACATCCAAGGTCCGAAGACCTGGCATCCAAGGTCTGTAGACCTGGCATCCAAGGTCCGTCAACCTGGTACTTCACCCGAAGGTGTCATTTCATTTCATCATACTCAACATAGGAGTTATTCTAATCAATGTAAATGTAAATAAATGTTACCCACTTTTGACGTTGATTCGAAAGCTGGGATAGCTCCTGAAGAATCCGGTAGCTCGTACTGCACTCGGCACGTTCATAATTTCTTAGCCTTTAAATTGCATCTCAATTGTATCATACTTAACTAACCTAACATGCTTATCGTACATATAACATATGTATATCACAATAATTTTTCATAATTTAATCGATCATCCAAAATTCATGAAAATAAGCACACATTTACATAACAACCCTTAGTTATGCATGCTAAAATATTAGGAATAAATTCAAATCACAAAAGTTTTAATAAATCATTAACTATAATCAAAATTTTGTTCGAAAATGCTCTATAACCAGTCTGTATTATAAAATTCACCGTAAATTGTATATTTACTGAAACCTTCTGAAATTAATAATTTAAACTTCTAACATCATCTACTTAAACATAGTAAAACAGTTTTGAAAAGTCATAATGGACCGATTTTATACAATTAATTTTCTAAGGTCCAAAACTGCAGAATCTCAAATTCGAAACTAGACTTATTTTGAAATATCATTATAATTCATAAACTACTCCAAATATTACCAAATTTTAGTCATAGACTCAAGACTTCATGTATTATAACATTCTAAAATATTTTTGAAAAATTATAATTGAATAAATTTATAAAATTATATTTCTGAGGTTTGAAACTAGATAATTTCAACTTGAACTAGACTATCTTTGAAAAATTATAATAATTCATAAACTACTCCAAATATAACCAAATTTAACCATAAACTAAACACATCATTTAGTATAACATACTAAAATAGTTTTGAAAAATTGTAATCGGCTGAATTTATAAAATTATTTTTCTAGGGTCCAAAACTGGATAATTTCAACTTGGACTGGTCTATCTTTGAAAAATCATAATAATTCGTAAACTACTCCAAATATTACCAAACTTTAACCATAGACTCAAAACTTCATGTAGTAACACATACTAAAACTGAAAAACTCCAAGTATATATGTTTATAAAAATCGACAAAGTGGACTGACATTTCTGAAAATTTTCACAACTTGATTAACCCACCTATCTTCATAATTAAAATGAAGGTTTAGCTTTTATAACTCTATCAACATCAAATAAACCATCTTAACTCAATTTATCACACATGCAATGAATTTAGATAAGGTAATCAAACATGCAAGGACTAAATCAACATGCAATTGTATAATCAACACCCAAACATAACATATTCTAAAGATCAACCATATAAAACAAGACTTTCAACAAATGTCTTCACATTAGAAGAAAATCACTCTTAGATCATACATGCAATGTGTTTGGGTAGAGAAATCAAACATGCAATGACTAAATCAACATGCATTTGCTCAATCAACACCAAAATGTAACATATTTTAAGGATCAACCATATAAAATTAAGACTTTGAACAAATATCTTCACATTAGTAGAAAATCACTCTTAGATCATACATGCAATGTGTTTGGGTAAAGAAATCAAACATGCAATGACTAAATCAACATGCATTTGCTCAACCAACACCAAAATGTAACATATTTTAAGGATCAACCATATAAAATCAAGACTTTGAACAAATATCTTCACATTAGTAGAAAATCTCTCTTAGATCATACATGCAATGTGTTTGGGGGTAAAGAAATCAAACATGCAACTCAAAGTTATGTCCTACTCATGCTCCTAAGGAAGAAGATGGGTAAGGAAAAAGGCAAAATACCTTTGGAGTTGTACACCAAAGAGTCCTTGAACTCTACCTAGCTTCTTGTCTTGAGGGATTTCTTATCCTTTCTTCACTCTTGAATTTCCAACTTTGTTGAAGATGGATATGAGGGCTTTTAGGTGGGGAGAGTTGTAGAGAGAAGATGGAGATGCTAGAGAGAGAGAAGGAGAGCTTCCAAATGAAGAGGAATGAGAAATGTATATATACTATGGCATTTGCAAAGTGAGGAGCAACTTATATGATATAATACACTACTAATTATATGTATATATATTTGTATAATTCTAATATGATACATAACATGTATATAGATCACAATATAATACACAATGATACATGTAATTAAATCATAATTTGTAGTGTTTAGCAACTTGATATGTAATGATTAGCAACATTAAGATTTGTGATGGATTTGATGGAGGCATGGGGATTGAGTGTAGTCCTATCTAAAGTAGCATGCAAAAGAGACTTTTAATCATGACAATTTTGCATGAAAATGTGATTAAATTAGCACATCACTTAAGTCACATAAATGTTTGAAAAAAAAATATTTAATCTAACATATCATAATGGTTACATACCTTATTGCACATAAACTATATAATAAAAATCTACCTAATTATAATTAAACACATAAGTCATATTAATTATTAAAATTATTTTATGTATAACTTATCTCCCCTTTTTTTCGATTGTTCCATTACTCGTGCATCTTGAGTGCATTACGATCGAACTCAATCTCTTCGGAGAGCTATCCTGCAAGACTTTTAAACTTAAAGAAATATTAGATCATACATTCTTGATAAATAATAAAATTCTTCTTAACTTGAAAATATCATACATTATAAATTATTATATGAAAAAAGTAAATTTTTATATAAAAATATATGTTATATAAGTTTTATGAAAATGGGGTGTTACATTACTACACCCACAAGATAAACTCAATGTTGTTTTTATCACCTCGTTTGGAACATACTGTTACACGGTGATGCGTTTGGATTGAAGAATGCGGGGGCCACTTATCAAAGGATGGTGGACAAGATGTTTACCTGTCAATTAGGTCGAAATATGGAAGCTTATGTAGATGATATGTTAGTAAAAAGTATCCAGGCAAACACTCATGCTTCTGATTTGAGAGAGACCATGGCAACCATCCGGAGGAACGTGATGCGTTTGAATCCTTCAAAGTGTTCGTTCGGAGTAAAGGCTAGGAAGTTCTTGGGATACATGGTTACTGAAAGAGGAATTGAAGTTAATCCCAGTAAAATACAGGTCATACAAGATATGTCCGCTCCTCGAGCTGTGAAACAAGTACAAGTCCTAACAGGTCGGATAGTCGCTCTAAGCAGGTTTATCTCAAGATTGGCGGACAAAGGATTACCTTTCTTCAAGGCTCTGAGAAAGAGTAAACAGTTCTGTTGGAACGAACAATGTCAGAAAGCGTTTGAAGATTTGAAAGCTTTCCTTTCTTCACTTCCCCTATTGAAGCAGCCGATTTAAGGAGATCCGCTGGTGGTATACTTGGCAATAGGAGAAGAATCGGTCAGTTCGGTCCTTATGAGGGAAGAAGGTAAAGATCAGTTCCCTGTGTATTTTGTCAGTAAAATCCTACAAGAAGTGAAAGCACGGTATACCGAAATTGAAAAAGTGACATATGCTCTAGTCATGGCGGCTAGAAGATTACGACCATACTTTCTGGGTTACCCGATCACAGTACGAACTGATCACCCGTTAAGTGTTGTTTTGGGAAAACCTGAAGCATCGAGATGACTGGTCAAGTGGGCTGTCGAATTGAGCCAATTCGACATCAGATATGAGCCTCGAACAGCGATTAAGGGTCAAGCCCTGACAGACTTCATTCAGAAAATGACCAGAGTATAGGAAAAGAAAGAATGGGAGCTGTTTGTGGACAGATCTTCATCTCGTCAAGGAGCCGAAGCTGGGATTTTATTAATCAGTCCGGAGAAAGATGAATTACAATTCGTGATAAAAAATTTGTTTAAAGCCTCTAACAACTAAGCGGAGTATAAAGCCTTCTTACAGGGTTTAAAGATAGCTAAACAAGTGGAAGCTCGTCATTTAACAATTAAATCGGATTCGCAGCTAGCAACAGCTACAAGACCGGTGTGAGGTCAAAGAAGATAGGATGAATTCCTACGTAAGAAAAATCAGGGAAATGGAAAACAAGTTTGAGAAACTCCAGATTGAACAGATTCCCAAAAGTGAAAATCAAAAGACGGACATCCTGTCGAAAATAGGCAGTTCGTTACAGGACTGTTCCCAAAGAACCATAACAGTAATAGGTGTAGAAAGAAACGAGGAAGTAATGAGCATCAGTATAATAGAGTTCGACTGGAGAACTCCGTTGATACGTTTTTTAGAAGGCGATAGAAAAGGGCCTGAAAAAGAGTTAAAAAGTTGGAAAAGCAAGTCCGATTTTACTATCTTCTTAACGGATCGTTGTACAGAAAAACCTTTTTTACGACGGATGCCTGATGTTTGCTGAAAGAAGAAGGAATCAAGGTTCTAAAAAAGGATCATGAAAGAGGATGCGCTGAACACGCGGGGGTAAGATCTTTAGTTCGGAAGATAGTACGAGCTGGGTTTTATTGGCCCAAGATGAAGGCGGACGCTGAGGAAATAGTCAAAAACTGCAAAGCCTACCAGAAGCATGGATGACGAATTCATACCCTAGCCGCTGATATGTTGGTTGTATGCTCGCCGTGTCCTTTTGCCAAATGGGGGATTGATATTGTTGGTCCATTTGTTAAGGCTAGAGGAAGTAAACAGCTCTTAGTAGTAGCGGTAGATTATTTCACAAAATGGGTCGAAGCTGAACCCTTAGCTAAGATCACTGAAGCGGAGATGATCCATTTTGTCTGGAAAGATATCTGTTGTAGATTTGGCTTGCCGAGGATCTTGGTCTCAGATAACGGAGCTCAATTTCGGGGGAAGAGAATTACCGAATGGTGTAAGGAGATGAAAATTTCACAAGTATTCACGGCTGTTGCTCACCCTCAAGCAAATGGACAGGTCGAAGTAGTGAATATGATCATATTAGACGGACTTAAAAAGCGACTGGAATCCGAAAAGTCTAATTGGGTAGAGGAATTACCATCAGTTTTGTGGGTATATCGAACCACACCCCGGACAACAACGGGAGAAAGCCCTTTCAATTTGGCGTTTGGAATGGAAGCAGTAGTACCCGTAGAAATACAAGGAGAAGCCTTAAGAATCACGAACTTTGAGCCTCAAGAGAATGAAGAACTGATCAAAACCGACTTGATGTTTTTGGACGAACTACGAAATAGGGCCAGAGTTCGTCACGAATTATACAAAAGACGCATTCAGGTCGCATTCAACAATGTTGGTCCCAAGTGGTGTCCGAGGTTCAGAGGGGGGGTGAATGAACCTTGGTCGATTTTCAAAATCTTTTAAAACAACCGTTCTGCACTGCAAGTTACTTGAGCTTGCAGCGATAGAAGGTTACTGCTTGCAGCGCTAAGATGCAGTGCTGCACGCTGTAACCTGGAGTTTTGTACGCAGCAGAAATTAACTTTTAAACACAAGGCTATTTTTCTCAAGAATGCTTCTTTCAAAACGTTTTAAGATGAGAGACAGATAATAATGCAGAAGATAAACGCACAGATAAATAAAACAATTAAACACTTATGGCTTATAGTGGTTCGAAGGTGGTGTAATCCTTCTACGTCCACTCTACTGCTCCTCGAGCAGGAACTTTGTTAAGCAAGATTGATTTACAGGACTCTCCTAACAATCTATCAACTTTACAAAGCAAACCACCTACTGAAGTCCAGCGTACACACAGCAACTGCAAACTTCAAAGGCTAACCCACACAGGGTTCTACACTCCCACACAGGGAAGCTGCCTAACACTTAGACAACTAAACAAACAGCAAGGATTTCTCCTATCAACTGTTTGACACCACTAAAACAACCTAAGCACACAGCAACAAGGTTAAAAGGATAAAAAGGTTTTCTTCAACTTGTGCTTCGAAGTGAGCTTCTGAATCCGTAGGGAAACTTTCAGCTTGAACTTGCTTCACTTCGATAGGTTGAGTGACTGAAACTGTTGGCTTAAATGCTTGAAATTTGTAAGCTTGAAACTTTCGCGTATGGATTTTAGTTCTTAGTAACAGTGACAGTAACCAGCTTCAGTTCTCCTCGACCTCTATTTATACTTGTAGGAGAAGATGTCCGTTGAAGGAGACATCCCTCTTTTGAATTTGAAGTAGTCTGGCTAAAGTATGGTTCGCATTTAATGCGACTTGACTTTTCCTTTCGGAGCATTTAATGCGGCAGTTGCGGCTCGCAGCTTTCTGCAGCGCGTCAGTCCATGTGGCATCTTCTTATTGGCTCCGTGTCTGCTACTTTGACTTTTTCTTGAACGACTCTTTTATTCTTGCTTGAATCTCCGTTCCTCGTACTGCATTTATCCTTCCTAGGATTTACAGGATACTTCGTCTTGTAGTTGGCGCTGTATTACTTAACTAACTTGTAAGTTTGCGCTGTATCCTAGGTCCTTGTGCAGCTGATGCTTTCTTTCAGTGCTGCTGTATTTTAGACCTGGTTGCAGTATCTTCTAGCAGTGCTGCTGTAATTTCTTTCTAGCAGTACTCTTGTATCCTTTTCTTGCAGCGTTGTTGCATGCCGTTCTTCCTTGCTTTGCTGTATAGAAGTTCAGCCTTATTTATACTTTTCTGTTTCTTCCTTCTTCCAGCTATGCTGTATCCTGCTTTCCTACAACGATACTGTATCCTGCTTTCTTGCAGCGATATCTTCCTTTAAAGCTTAGATGCAGTTTTATCCTCTTTTAACCTCCATTTCAAAACTTGACACAAGACTCAATTCTAGTTTATTTATTCACTTAAACATTGTGAAAATGGGGTACTCAAAACTTCCTATTACATATTTGGTTTGTCTCATCAAAATCTAAACATTGAAATCCCAACAAACAAGAAGGTCCAGAAGAGAGAATTTCAAATATGAGATATGGTTTTAAGGCAGTCAGACGTCTTAGTTAATATTGGAAAATTGGAAGCTACTTGGGAAGGACCGTATATAGTATCAAAAATTCTTTCAGGAGGATCTTACGAACTGATAGATAGAAAAGACCAACTATTGCCAAGACCATGGCATGTGAGTCACTTGAAGAAGTTCTACGCTTAATGTACTACACTCCTGTAGGATTATTTTTCTCAATTTCCGTTACCTTAATAAAATAAATTGATGTTCACCCGTGGATGTAGGCTAAACTGGCCGAACCATGTTAAAAAGAATGTGTCTTTACATTTTTTGTTCCATACGATTATTGTTATACTTCCTGATTGACGCATTCCTTCGAAATGTCCTGATCGAACGAACTGATCGATACATTCCCTCGGAATATCTTGATTGAACACTGGTTGATGCATTCCTTCGGAATGTCCTGATCGACGAACTGATCGATACATTCCTTCGGAATATCCTAATTGAACACCGATTGATGCGTTTCTTCGGAATGTCCTAATCGAACGACTGATCGATACATTCCTTTGGAATGTCCTGATTAAACGAACTGATTGATGCATTCCTTCGGAATGTCCTGATCGAACGAACTGATCGATACATTTCCTCGGAATATCCTGATTGAACGAACTGATTGATGCATTCCTTCGAAATGTCCTGATCGAATGAACTGATCGATACATTCCATCGGAATATCCTGATTGAACGAAGTGATTGATGCATTCCTTCAAAATATCCTGAGCAAACGAACTGATCGATACATTCCCTCGAAATATCCTGATTGAACGAAGTGATTGATACATTTCTTCGGAATGTCCTGATCGAACGAACTGATAGATGCATTCTCTCGGAATGTCTTGATCGAATAAACTGATCGATACACTCCCTCGGAATGTCCTGATTGAACGAACTAATTGATGCATTCCCTCGAAATGTTTTGATTGAACGAATTAAACGGTTTGATACAGAAAGCGAAGTTTATATTCCATGCATTAAGTATGTTTGCATATTTTCCCTTGAAAATCCAGGTACCGATATGAAGAAGAAAACGAACTATTCACAATAGTACTTGCAATAGAAATGAAAAATAGAGTACAGGTCGCTAGAAAGATACATGATTCCAAAACTAAAATCAAATACATCCAAGAAAAACTAAGGCAGAGATGGAGGTTCATCAGAAACAGTAGGCAAGGGATCAGTCGATGAGGACGGTGGCAGAGGATCAGCTGAGGAGAACGGAGACAGAGGAGCAAACATATCCTCGGGAAGATCCACGACTAAATCGAAAGTCGCCCCTTCGAGCTGTAGAGGTCTCGGACTGGTACTTGGTGTGGGTAGGATTTCCGAAATAGCTTCTTCAAAGTATCCAGCCCACCACTTCGCGTCGACGGCTTCTTTCGGATCTCCTTGACATCCGGGAGGAATAGGAAAGGATTCTGCCAACTTTTTCCCTAGTGAGACAACCCGAAAACAGAATGGGGACTCCGGCAATACATTGCCAGTCTCTTGCTGATATTGGCTCACAACTTCGGTCACCACCTCCTAACAAAGGCGAACTCCCTCCCGAAAATATGCTTCGACCATAGGAGCAGCCTTAGAGAGAAAAAAGTATAGAGTTCCAGAGACGATGGAAGAGTCTGTCACGATACTCTTCAACTATCAACTCTATCTCCGGACTCCGAACAAATCGATGAAAACCATCAACTGTCCCAGTCTTGAACATTTCTGCCCCAAATTGAGTCCGCATAGCCCTTTCCCGCTCCAACTTCTCTTTCAGTCTCCTGTTTTCCGCCTCCACTAGGAGGAGGGTTTCTTGCTTCCCAACAACAAATTTCTCTTTGGACAACAAAAGCTCCTCCTTCCTAGCGATCTCCGAAGGGGCCACCGCCAGGTCGACCTCGTACTGTTCCAGCGAAGCACACAACTTCTCAACCTTTTCGGAGTGCATGGACAAGTCACTTTCTAGTGTTTGCTTCTCATCCACCACCTCTTTCAGCTTCTGATGGCCTTTTTCGAGTTCAGTTCGTCGACGAAGAGATCGCCCCGTATAGCCCTCGAATTTTTTTTTGGCATGGGCTAAACGGAGCAGATTCTTCTGCAACTCTTTCTCCTCGACGTCTTCGCCCTCACTATCCCCGACCTCTTTTCCGTCTGGCGCCTCCGGAACAGCCACCTTCTCCTCGACAGTTCGCTGTCTTTTTGCTCAGGATCCTTTCGAACTGCTGGACCCTCTCTTCTTGGCAGGGGAAGTCTTTGTCACTGGGTCTTTGCAAACCTCTCCGATCTGATCGACCTGTTCAGGTACCGTAATCGCGACAAGAAACAGATTGGAAGTACCTCGAGGAGAGGGAGCACCAACAGCAACAACAGGCTCAGAATCAGTGGGGAGGATGTCTCATTCCTCCTGAACTATCTCTTTAGTGGAGCTCGGCTTCCTACCTACGAGCTCGGTAAGACGAGCTTCTTCCGTTTGCTTGAAGGCTTTGGCCAATTCGGTATTCACCCTGTGTTGGGAGGAGGAATAAGGAGTCCGCTCCTCTTCAGGAACGTCACTCGCGAAGGTGAAAAACTAATTCATGGTGTGATCTGCAAGGACGTAGAAAAATTATAAGCCACAGCTCGAATAAAATTAGCTCGAAATGAAGGGGAAATAAAAGTTACAAATCAAAAACAACCTAAATTAAAATGAGGGGGAACTTGGCTGTGCGGATAGAACCCCCAAAAAGATAGCAAAGCCTCACAGAAACTCAGCTAGACTATGTCGAACCAAAATAGAGACGGAGTAGTCAGGAGGAGGAGGAGGATCAAGTTGGGAAGAGCGTTGGGCCCAGGGTAGAGAGAGGAAAGGCTGGTTCACTGGCTCCCTAATAAAAAAAAATATTTCTCCCAGGAACTGATTTTGTCGTCCCCGGTAGATAAGAAAGTAGGTCGCCTCGCACCACTGCGAGGACTGAGATAAAAACGAAAAGGATTAGTGTTTTTCAACACAAAGCAAGAACGGAAATGGTCAGAAGTCGGTTCGATCCCCATCCACTTACAGACCATGTAAAAAGAGACTATATAACTGATGGAGTTCAGGTAAAGTTGATTCGGACATATGCCAAAGGCCGAACCGACCTCCAAAAAGAAAGGATGGATAGGGAGAACTAATCCTAAGGTTACGTGCTTAAGAAACCAAGTCTGATGACCCATGGGAGCTCGATGGGATCGATCGTCAGGATTGGGGACTACCATAGCATAACCCCCTACGGTAAACGAACTAAGAAGAACGAGATGAGAGTGGGTAGTTTTGATAGAGGAGAATACAGTATCTACAGTTTTCTTCCTTGATTTTTTAGAAATAGTAGATGTTCTTCGCTGAGAAGAAGTGGGAGCAGAATGAAGAGGGAATTGTTCAAAACCCTCTTCAGATTCACTCTCGTCACAAAGATGAATGGTTGTTCTAGAAGATGCCATCAAAAAGAATAAGTAAGAAAATGAGAAGGGTATCGGGGATTAGAGGAAGAAATCTAAAAATTGAAGGAGAAGGCTCTGGATTGCTAAGCATATACAGTGATTTTGCGCAGAAAAGATTAATCGTATCAATGAAGCGGGTATATATAGAGCAAGGGTTTTCGATTTTGGGGCGAAACTGAAAGGACGCGAACTACCAACCGTTGGATACGATGAAATCCAATAGTGGAAAACGAAAAGGTATTGAGCGGGAAACGTGCTGAGACACGTGTCGTGCAGTTGGAATCGCCATATTCGAAAAGACATCTCGCCTCGAAAAGGAGCGATGAATGATTTGACAGAAACCATGGGCGAACTCCACTAGCACGTGTGAACTCGCACTGCGAAAGAGGGGAGTACTGATATGGTCGAACTGTCTCAAACCGATTTTGTCAGTGTTGAACCGAACTGATATCATGTTGGTAGAAGAAAACCATCTGGAGAAGCGAACTTAAATTGGGTGTCGTTACCGAACTTGTCTAGTCCGATCTATATCGGCGAACTAAATGATAAACAAGAGAAACGAACTAATTCGGTTTTAACTGTCCCGCCATTTTCGCGGAATTAGTTACTCATATCCCTAGTTCTTCGGATAATCCCGAATCTTGGAAGACTCCTACTTCAACTACATCTATGACTCCTGCTGCAACTGCAATTCATCCCAGGGAGTATAAAAAACCCTTGTTACACTCACTTTTAGAGACGATTTTATATACACACACTTACATATTACTTGAGAGATCTTTTCGAACAATCTAATTGACTTGAGCGTCGGAGTCCCTTCACCGGGAACTCCTCCCAGTGTCTGTTTTGTAGGTTCTGGATCCGAGGCCTCGAGTTTTTAGATAAGGAAGAAGAATATTAATTCGGAGTAAGATCACCCGCGGTGATGGACGACAACGGTAGCACCGGAGAGGAGAGAAGAGAGGGAGAAAGAGATTCCTAGGATGTTTTCTCACTTACACACTTAGTGCCTCAACTAGATCTAAGCCTTAAAAACAAAATAAAAAAGGAATCTCTACTTATATATACTCTTCACACTAAGGAAAATGATGTAACCCTCAAACTTATTGGACTTCAAATCCCTACAGTCATATCACTTAAACCAAAGGAATAGTCCCTAATTTTATTCTCTTCAATTATGATAAATAAATAAATAAAATTTCTACACAAACATAAAATTAGAATTTTGATTGGGGTGTTATATCTTCCCCATTATAGTAATCAAAATTTAATATTTCATTATTTTTAATATACTCAACTCATGTGTTAACTATTGATCATTTATCTATATAATGCATAATAATTATTTTAAAATTTAATATTTCATTATTTTTAATATACTCAAGTGTTAAATTAATGATCATTTATCTATATAATGCATAATAATTATTTTAAAATGTTAGATAAAATACATACAAAAATAAGGGATCTCGTTTGCATTATATGTGCATTGGGAATTGAGGAACATGTAATTTGCAGGATCCAAATAGTTAACAGAATGGTTGTTAGCAATTTAAGTATGTGATGTGCACCTATTTTATGGGTGGGCTATAATCCATAATATTTAAAAGGCCCATATTGATATTTATTGTCTAATATTCAACATGACACATATGTTCAATAGGCCCATTAGTAATTGCAAGTTGTGGTTTTGCTAGTTTTCTAGCTTTTCGTACTCTTTATTGTATTTTAATTTTTATTGAACTTTTTCTATGTATGAGTTGTTTTAAATTAAATTAAAAATTCACATGTTGCAGAAAGATCTTTTCTTTAATTCTCTTCTTCTTAACTCCACAAATATTTAATATACGTATAAATGATATTATCATTATTATTACCATTGACAGAATAAAATATTAATATTATTTAATGCATGTTGGCTCATGTTTGAATGTGGATTTTATTTTTTGAGTTTTTTTTTTAAGGAAAATGTGATAGAAAGTAATTAGGACAGCTATAAGAAAAATCGTAAACTATGAATAGCAATTTGGAAAACCTTTCGAATTTTTGCTCCAGATGAAAAAAAAGTACTAAATATGGATTCATTTTCATGTTAGTCCAAAAAATATTATAAACAGTCTTGATCTTTTGTTTTTTTACCCACTTAACAAATAAAACGACTGGAATACTTTCTCAATGATTCAATAATGTCTGGAGCTTCATAAACTATACATGATTTTGAGATGTATAGAATATGAATATTAGTGCTCTAGAGCCACGAATTATAATTATAATATTCACATAAATACCTTTATATATATTCATGTCACCTTTATATATAAATATTTATATATTTATATATCTTTTTATATATTACAATTTAAAATAAATATTTATTCAAAAAAATATAATAAATAAATAAATATATGATACCACGTTATTTAATTTAAATCAATAAAATAAGTCATAAGCTAATAAATAGACTTGACAAATTACTAAAATATTCATCTTTTCTCAAAAACAATAAATTATATTTAAATTTTTCTTCAAATTTTATTTCAAAATCTTCTTGATCTACACATCATATATGGTCACCACAAACTTCGTCTTTTAACAGTGAAATGAATATATATATTATAGTGCACAAAAAGTGTTATGCATCATGTGTATGTATTTTAGATCTATAACTCAGTCAAACTGACCCAGACCACCTCTCTTGTGGCCCACACGCTCTTAAGCTCCCCCATGTGTCATGATTTTTGCGTTCAACTCGCTCATGTTACTTATACATTTTAGTTATGGTAGTGATCATACATTTTAGTAATGTTAATCATATCATTTAGTAACGTTAGTTGTACTTTTACATTATTTTAGACAAACATGTAATACCTTTATATCTTTTAATTATATTAGTTATACATTATAGTTATTTAGTCATATTTTTTAATTATATTAGTTGGACTTTTATATATTACATAAATGTATGACTATGTTGATATAAAAATATAAGTAATATCACATGAATATATGAGCAACATCATATAAAAATATATATGTACAAATTGTGTTGAAATTTTTCTCTTTTTTTGAAGTTAAAAATACTCTCTCCAACGTCGTTCTAGAATTTAAATTTTGTTTCATATTAATTGTCGTTTTAGACTACTATACAATTTTATTCCCAAATGATCTCTATTAATATTTTTTAACTAAAATTTAGGAATTTAAGATGATAGCTTTTATGGAATTAACTTGATTTTCTTTTCAATCTTGAATTATAAATTCCTTAATTAGTTAAGGATATATTTGTCCAATTTTTATATTCCTTAATACATGATAAAAACTCTCAACGATACTAATTATGAAATAGAGAGAGTATTACATAAATGTTAGAATACTTATATATAAAAATATTGCTAATATAATATAAAAGTTACATTAATATAATATAAATATCAACATATGAATAAAAAAAGAAAAATGGGCTGGGATGAATCTGGTTGCATGGATTCGAGATCCAGCACCAGATGCATAGGAGGCGGATTCTTTATAATAAAATTTGAAGATTATAAACTTGAATTGAATGAATCATGCATTACTAAGTTTTAAAATAATTATTTGATTAATATATTTTAGTTAATAGATTTTACCAGTTTTCAAAATTATTCATTATATATTTATATATTTTACTCTATTATTTAATTGTTAATTTTTTCTATGAAGTCTTAGATTTATAATAGTATTAAATAATAATAAAATTCAATCAAATTTGTAATTAATCTAATATTATAGTAAAATGAATAAAATGATACATATAAATTTGTACTTAGTTGCTACCTTAATCGATTCTATTCGATCTAATTTTAATTTGATACAGTTCGATTTGATATAAAAATAATCGGAGTGTTTCGATTCGTATAAAAATCAAACAATCAATAATTTTTCACTGGTTCAAAGGCATTTCAATATGAATTTCTTGTCAATTCGGTCAATGCTCACCCCAATAATTTTGTTATCTTACCCATTGTGAACACATTAATATATATTCATCATTAATGTATCAGATATCCAGTTTATTTATTTCAGTTTCTATGTAATTAGGGATAAAATCATTACATGTCATCGATGCGTATATTAGGAGTTGACCATGGTGAATATATATATATATATATATATATATATATATATACTAATTTCAAAATGGAAAGTAATGCATCTTTCCATTCATTCCCACTTACTAATTATATAATATTGATTTTTCTATTGATTTTATTTTATAAGATTTGATATCTTCATAAATATGGTAATATCTTTTCAAATATTAATATTTGATTAGTGATATAACAATTATTTGTTATTAGTCAATATATTTTAAAATATTTATTTTGATTAGTGCTATATCAAAATATTTGTTATTAGTCAATATCTTTCTAAAAATATGAATATTGTTAATCGAAAATCACTTTCAATTTAGACTTGATATAGTTGTAATTTTTTATCAATATTTTATTTGTTAAAATATCTAATTATATTATTAATCAAAAATCAATTTCAATTCAAACTTGATAAGATGTAAAGAGTAGTGTTTGTGTGCACCAGTTGCATGGGTCATGATCCATGCAACTGGGCACGCGGGTCGGGTCGGGTCCGGTTTAACCCGAATCCGCGCCCTTTTTTATTTTTTTTTATTTTTATAATTTATGTCATAACCTTTATGTTGTAATAATATAACCTTTATGTTGTAATAGTGTAACTTTTATATACAAATTTCATAACCTTTTCACTGAATAACTTATACTTTTTTCACTATAAAAATTCATGCAATATAACCCAAACCTTTATATTGTAATAATATAACATTTATGTTGTAATAGTATAACATTTATGTACAGATTTCATAACATTTTCAATAAATAACTTATAGTTTTTTCACTATAAAAATTCAATATAGCCGAAACTTTTATGTTGTAATGATATAACCTTTATACTGTAATACTATAACCTTTATATACAAATTTCATAACCTTTTCAGTGAATAACTTATACTTTTTTCACTACTCAGCACTGCAAAAGGTTATGTGCATATAACTAAAAGGTTGAGTTCACTAAACTAAAAGGTTGAGTTCGCTAAACTAAAAGGTTATGCCAATATACAGCAGAACTAGAATTTGAGTTAGGGTTTGGGCTAGGGTTTGGGCGCGTGGAGGCGCGTGAGACGCACGTGGGGGCGCGTGAAAGGCATTTTTAAGCGGGTTGACCCGGTTGAACGGATCTAAAATCCGTGCACTTGGTGTATAGAAACAATTGTGAGATGTAAATTGTGATTCATTTTGTGGTAAGACCGTCTCTTAGATCTCATTCTATGAGATAGATCGAATTAGAAGAAAATACACAAATCCAAAACAGAAAACATGAAATACTTTTGTGCGTATTAGGTAATATTTTTTTATATATCATGTAATATTTTTATATTATACTTGTAATATTTTTGTGTGTATTAGATAATTTTTCATATATCATGAAATATTTTTGTATTACACTAAAACTTTTATACAACTAGTGCATGGACCTTAAATCCATGCACTCGGGTTAACCCGATCAGCCACACACATACGCGCCTCCATGTGCCGCCACGAACCTTGATGGATGTGCCCAAATCCACCCAAACTCGCTCCTAGGTATTGTATTTTTATGTTATATTAGCCATATTTTTATGTTATATTAGATGTTAGTCATATATTTTAGGGTTTTAGCAGTACCTTAACATTTTTTTTAAACAATCATTAATACATTTCGTATCTTTTTGTTGTGTTAGTCATACATTTTAATTATATTAGTTATACATTTATTATTACGTAAATGACTGACTAATATCAGATAAAAGTACGAGTAATACTATATAAAAGTATATATGTACAAAGTGTGTCAAAATTAGGGTTTTTTTGAAGTTAAAGTATTAAATAAAAGTATAATATTTGTTCATAAAGGTAAAACTAATATAACATAGAGGTCAGGACAAAAAAAAAGCTCAGATTTGAATCAAATCCGGACCGACCCGACCTAAATGCATGGATCTAATTAAGATCTATGCACCTGATCAGCATAGGAGATTTATTCTTTGTATTATCGAACATAAAACATCTTATATTTTTATATGTATTAGGTAACACTCTTTTTTATGTCATGTAATGATACTTTTGTATTATGAGATTCATTAGACAAGACGGATTGAGTCGGTCCTTAAAAAATACGCTAATTCAATTTTTTTCCCTCACTCGTGGATCGTGTAATATGTAATACTTTTGTATGTATTATGTAATATTTTTTTTATATAAAGTAATAATTTTATATTATGTGCATATACTACAAAATATTATTTATCAATTATTATAATTTCTTACAAATATTACATAATATACATAAAAAATACACATAAATGTATTACATAATTTTGTGTTGATCGACCCAACTCATCCCATCTCAGAGAATGCATGAGATATGTGAGACGGTCATCCAGGACTTTGTCTTATTTTTTACTTGTTAAACACATTTAAAATAAAATTGTTTTTAATTAGTGATATAAGAATAACCCTAAAGTGGGTATTAAAATGATGCATTTTCTGTCCATTCAACTTACTAATTATGTAATTTTGATTTTCTATTTATTGATTTTATTTAGAGATTGGTATATTCATAGATGTGGAAATATATTTTCAATATTTATTTTTGATTAGTGAGGTGACAAATTATTTGTTATTGGTCAATATCTTACGAAATATATGGATATTATTAAACGAAAATCAATTTCGATTTGAACTAATTGATATAGATATAAATTGTGATTTTTTTTCCCTTAGAATATTCCTGCATCTCTTCTAATTAATTAAGTTCTATCACTGTTGATTTGGAATCAGGATCATTAGGTAATGATTCATGAATGTTTCTTAGCAAATACATGTTAGAAATTGTGGATATAAATAAAAACATTATACCATAAAACATATATTTTGGACAAAGAATGAGAGGTGCAAACCATTTTCCTATTGCTATCATGATAATGTCTATATCATTGGTATCAATCACTGTTTTAGTATCAACATCAAGATTAGGATTAATTAAAATGAGGATCTTTGTATCTTGAATTCATTAGGAACAAAGAGTGGTATTTCTTTCTCTGTTGAGCTTTCAAAAATATCTTGCAAATAAGTCTCTGGATCACTAATTGCCAACACAAAATTAGAAATATCACCTTCCTTTTTATTCAAAGGCTCATTTTGAGATATAGGGTTGGTTATTAATTAGTGCAATCAACAGTTTTAGGTAGAAGATTGGAATTAACATCCTGGATATTTTCCTTGTTTTTCTAGTCTCCCCTAAAGAGAAATTTAATGAAAAAAAAAGTTTATCTAGAAAAGTAATCAATTCTGCTCATCTATCCATCGTGGACACCGTCCACGTTTTATGTATCAAAAATTCAAAATATCTATTACTTTAACTTTCTATATAACGAGGGGATAAATTATTACACGTTATCGGTGAATATATTAAGAGTTGCCCACATTTTCCGAAAAGTAACATCCATAGAAACACTAGTTTGTCTAGTTTAATTTGGATTAAAACAATTGTATCGATCCTTTTTTTTTATTTAGTGAATAACCAATAATTAAAAACATATTTTCAGCTCTTGGATGAAGCTTAATTAGATCTGTCATTACTAGATACTAGTATAGGCCCCGTGTGATACATAAAATTAATTTGGAGAATAATTTTGATTTATATAAAGGGAAATGTCATTATTGTAATTGAAAATGTTTTTTTAACAAATAATATTTAAAAAATATATTAAATATTTTTAAGATATTCTTATGCGCCACGTGAGTGTACTATATATATATATATATATATATATATATATATACCACGAGGACCCCAGTCGTGCTTCTGGTTACCTTCGATAAACCAGCCGATCCTAAAATAAAAGGACATATATTTTAGATTTTAGCTATATGTTATATTAAAATTAAATTAAAGAAAAATTCATGTCATAATAAAACATAAAATACAATATATTTTGAGTTGTTTATAAATATGTATCAACATATATAAATTAACATCACACTTTTTATTAGTATTTTATTTTATGTATTAATATTATCAACAAATTTTTTCTTGAATTTCCTAATGTTAGTTTTTTTTTTTAATATAATCATATAGCCTAAAAAGTATTGTAATGCCAATTTATATAACTAATTTTCTTATTCATGATATGTATGAATAATATTTTCATTTTATTTTATCTTTAATGATTATATACATAGAATTTTACTATATGCATTTAAAATTGATACTGTAGTTTTTCACTAAATATAAAATCGTGAGTCACTTAAAATTTGATCTTCACTAATTTTATTTATTTCAAAATTTTAATTCTATTTTTATATATAATAAATGTGATTATATTAATGAATAAAATTCTATTTCAACATAAAGAAAGTAAGTTAATATTGATTATAGATTGATTGAAAATTAATAATTTAATAGTTAATAATTTATTTAATTTAACATTAAGTGATTTAAAATCAACTTAAACATAATTTAATTTAGGTTTTAGCTTGAGGGGAAACTAAACCAATAACACATGTCCTTATTCACTTTCTCTTTTAGTATATATTAAAGATTAAATATATGGACAATGTATGTGCATCCAAAAATTTCGAAAGGACAAATCAACAAACTCTTTATGTGATTTATTTATGTCCAAATCCATGCTTAATTATTTTGTTTAGGTCAACTTGAGTATTGTGCTAAAATATTCAGATTTGATAGATTTTTTTTCTCTAGCAGTTTTGTAAAAGATTGTGTTAATTTTTCCCAATTATTATCTCGTCACCAGGTTAAAGCAGTGTCAAAACCTGCTGTATTCTCCTTTTCTTTTCTTTCTATTTTATTTTCATTATTTTCTAATAATAGAAACATTACAAAATATTCGTTTTTAATGCAAAAAATAGTGTCGACTGTCGGATATGAATGACCATTTATACATTAGAATAATGCAAAATCTACATCATAGATGTCATTCCATAAATGATTTGATATGAGCAAAAAGAATCGGAATTAACTTTCAAGAATCGAAAAAACATATATAAACAAGTTTCACCAAACAACTCAAATTCACTTGCGCTATAACATTTGTTTTAGTAATAATTGACAACAAATTTACAACCCCAAAATCTTGCTCCATTTGAATCTAAGATGGGTCCTAACATCAATGTACAAAATCATCCAAAAAGTGCACCTCTTGCATCACCTAGAGATCCAACACTATTTTTGTTGTTGTATTGTTTCCCATAATTAGGATAAAAAGCCTCACACAGCTGATTATACCTCTTGGTATCAAAGCTGTGGATTTTCATAAGCTTATTTTGCTTAACTTTGAACCGTCTTTGGAAATAACCTTCAAATGAAGGCTCTTTTGATGTCCTCAAAAAGAAAGCATAGGCCAAAGCAAAGTGGAGTGACGTCACGAAGAAGCAAATGGGCTCCATCACGTCCCAACTCAGCTCCCAGAAAGTAAGCCTCATGAAGCCCAATGTTTGGACGACTAAAAAGCCCAGCCCACAATAGAGCTCTCCACGAACCATAGATTGGGCTCTCTCATCGATTTGGGCCTTCTTATGTTCGAGGATGTCCAGTTCTTTTCTTCTTGGATCGTTTGGCATCGCTATTGCTTCTGAAATTAATCGTTCCATTGATCTAGCCACCTGTCAACCAACAAAATACTTCAATTATATATTTTTACTATATGTGCAAATATGATGAATATTTATTCTACAACTGTTTTAATTGAAAATTTATACAACATTGTTCATTGAATTTATTTTTTTTTAATTGACAAATTATGTGGTTTTCATGTACATATTTTGCTCAATAAGCATGATTTCCATGTTTTTTGGGATAAATTGTAGTATTTTTAAGGAAAGTGACAAAAACATCTTCAGATTTCTTGTCCCCACGTTAAGACTAACAAACCGTAGTAAAATGACAAAATACACCTCTTATAAGTTTGTCATTCTTACGTTAGAATTTAAAAAAAAAAGAAAAAAGAAAAGAGGAATAAATAGATATAGAGAGAGAATATATGATGTATACCAGATCTGGACGGAGGAAAACGACACCACCTAAAACGATGACGTTTCCAGACTCATCCAACGCCTTCGCAATCTCCACACCCATTTCTGCATCCCCACAGGCGTCGCCGCAGAGCCGTAGAAGCTCACCGTACTGGATCGTACTCGCCGGAATATTCCTCAACCGTTCTCTAATCTGTTTTATCTGCACAAACCTAAGCAACCTCTTCGCGTCCGCCGCATCCATACTAAACGGCGCCGTTTTCCGGAGCTCATCAAGGCGAGGGAGCTGGTGGCCGGAGTTGTTAATCGACTTGAGTTCCTGCCTGAGCTTTTCACCGACGGGGAGATTGAGGAAGAAGGGAAGAGGCATCGGAGATGAGTGGTTGTTTATTGCTCGCCGCTGGAAGAAGCGGCGGAAGAAGCCGGTTGAGGCGGCATCTGCAGAGGTGACGAAATAGCGGCGGAAGTTTGCTTTGATGATATTGTTCAGCGCCGCCGTTGTCGGCGGTGGAATTGGTGAGGGTAGAAATGTGGTGATCGGTGATGGATTATCTGGAATGGTGGCGTGTAACAGGCGCTTTGTAAGTTTTGTGCGAAGTGCCATTTGAAGGTGGAGAGAGAGAGAGAGAGCGAATCTCCGATGGTGGAATAATGGTGTGAAGAGGGAGGGGTATTTATAGTGCTCCTAGGTTAGAGGAGGAGAGAGGGTAGAGATTCTTTGAGCTATTCTTAATTTTTTTTTTTATTAATGTGGAATTTGAGGGATGATTCAATTAATGTTGTGAGCCTTTGACTATATTTATTAGTGACAGCGATGCAATTAAATAATAAAATATTACTTTCTCCGTCCCGAATTACTTTGCACATCAATTTGGGCATAATTTTTTAAAAAAAGTGAATATTTGTTTTTTAATTGAGGATATAATGGTTAAATTTGACACAATTTTTAAGAAAAAGTTTGAATATTAAATGGTATTATGTGAAAAAAAGTAATGACATTCTTTGTAAATAAATGTGTATTGTGAGGGTGTTAATTATGTTAAAATTTACCATTTTTGAATGTGCAAAGTGTTTGGGGACAAACTAAAAAGGAAAGTGTGCAAAGTGTTAAGGGACGGAGGGAGTAATTTTTTTCTCATTTATCTACATAATTTATAATTCAATCTAATTTCAATATTTTTATAATTTATTAGTGATATTAACCTAATCCAACTCAATTTTTTTTTTCAATATTTAATAATTATATATTATTTTGTGAGTATATTTTTTATTATATTCCACAATAAACTAAATCGAAATTATAATAATTGAAATATGAAATCGAAATTATAATAATTAAAATACGAAATCAAAAAAAAAATCAAACTACAAATTATATATTTAATTATCAATATCAAATTTGTTACAAATATGCTCAACCAAGTCGTGAGTAAATATGTTCCAAAGAGAACTTGAGATTGTGAGACAAATAAGAATGATTTTTGGATTGGTGAGTAAATATGTCAATATTTGACTCTATTTATAGAGAATTTTTTTTATGAATTTTGATATTTAAAAAAAAATTTGAATAAAAATTATTTTCAATATCAATATTTTAAATTATATCCAAAAAAAATTAATTAAGACCAATAGAAAAATAACACGTGTATAACAAAGTCAGTGTCAGAACATTGATCATGTAACCAATATCATGACACTCATATTCTCTTTCCTATTAAAATAATATTATTTGTGGTTACATTTGGTGGTCACCAATAAATATAGTCCTAATTACTTTTCATTTACAACCATTTACTTTATTTTGGGTATTTTTCTTCATTTTATAAACTTTAAAATGTTTTTAATTTCTAATATTGCTTCATGTTTGAGTTGTTAGATTGGATAACAAGTTGCAATTTAATATCTCATTTGTATTACATATTTAATTAAAATTTCAATCATTATATAATAATTTATTATTTGTATTTCTTAGAATGTTGATTTTGTATCTTTATTTTAACCATAATTATCTTATATAACCTATAATATAAATGTAAAAATAATTACACTTTGCTAAAAAGTTAAACTGCCTAGGATTTGTTTAGCCATCATCAGGTTTGAAGTCGTCTAAAAATTAAGGGAAATTTATTTGACGTCCATGATTACTTTTGTCTTGTTCCTCTCCCTCTTGCGATGAGAATCCAAACCAATCTTCTTAAATTCGTTTTGTTTTTTTTTTTTTTTTTTTCACATAATGATTTGTGTGGTAAATTTTTCAAATTTGTCCTACTTTTATGTATAAGTAGATAAAATTAATTCCACATCCTAAAATATGAGGTTATAGTTTAGAAAACAAAAAAAGCAAAGGGTTGTTAGGTGGGGCATACATAGCATGGCATGTTTGAATGATGTTAAACATGACATTTCTTGTATTTCACATGCTATGTCAATGAAAATCTTTCACAAGCTCTACACAATCCTATGCATACCTTAAAAGATTTAACATTAAATATGGTAGTTGGACTCCAAAAATATAAAAGCCACTTAACTGTTTGTAATAACATCAAGATCTATTTATGAAAGGAAAATCAAATTAAAAGATTTGTGATTTACGATCCTGTAAGGCTGTATTTGGCCAACCTTATTTTTAGAGTTTATAAGATGTTTAATTTAAGTTAAAAATAAATTATTGATGTGTTTGGATAAATAAGAGGTGGGGAGCTTATAAGATGTTTGTAATAAGATTTGTATAATTTCAATGATCAAATATGTAGATGTTTTAAAAAAATAAGCTCTTATTTTAAAAATAAGTTAGGATCCTCCTATTTTTTAAAAGAACTCCTAAAATAAGATTTTATTTTAAAACTTAGCCAAACATTTTTGAGAAGCTTATCAGCTATTAACATCTTATAACCTCTTTTAAGAAGCTTATAAACTCACCCAAATACCCTCTAAATTTGAAAACTAGGAAATAAAATATGATTAATTTTTTTTTATAGATTTCATAAACACCAAATAAAACATTAAGAACTAGTTTTAAAAAAAAATTCTTAAAACTACCAAATAAAATCTATAAATTATTTGAAAATACCCAAATAATTTTTTTTTCAAAGATATGAGAACTACGTAAAAACCAAAATCATAAATTTATTTATATAAGAAAAAAGTTAAAAATTTCAAAATATAGTGCAAACTTTATTTCATGAACTTCAAAAATTACAAAATTCAATCTGACAAATATTTAATTTATTTTAGAATTATAAAATAAATTCTCTAAATTCTTTAAATATAAAATTATGAAATAAGATCTTGAAATTATTTTAATAGATTAATAAATAGACAATCTTAAACTTATTCTTTAAACCTGAAAATTTGAATACAGTGTAGAAGTAATATTTAAAGACGCCTGATGATACCAAATAAACTCTGGAAAGAATGAAATTCAAAATATTGTTCTATAAATTCGAGAATTAACAAATAAAATGTTGTAATTAATTAAAAATATAAATATTACCAAAAATCTGAAAATTATTTAGTAGCTAGGTCTAAACATTTACTCAACTTATTTTTCATAGTTTAATTTTGAATTTTTGATTTATGAACTAACTTTCAAATTTTATTTCTAAATATTTTTATTTGCTCTAATATATTTGAGATTTTATTAACATTTTTAAGGTTTATTAAATAGATTTTTGATTGTATTTTGTTACATCCGAATTCGTTAAATTTTTTTCTTTTTTTCTTTTTTAACTTATCTGCTTGTGTCCAGGTCTTATTTGGAGATTTTTTATATTTACTAAATGGTTTATAATTTTTCATAACTCTTTGATTTATTTATATATATATTTCGGTTATTCTTAATTGGCTCTACTAAGTAGTATTTATGGCAATCTTCTACATATTTTAATTTAAAATAATTTCCAAATTTTACTTGGTGATTAATTTCCATATTTTATTTATATGTTTTTAGATTTTATTTGAACGGTTGATGAAGTTTTCCTCCTAAAATGTTTTGAAAGTATCAATTTTTCCCTTTAAAATTAAATGTCATTTGACAGATTTAACTATGGATGGCAAATATGGTGGAAAATGTCCATGTGCAACAGAAAAATTAATTGAAACAAAAAAGAAGTAGTATTGGGAGTAGATGCTTCTGGTTCGTTTTATATATTTGGGGGTGAAATCACAATCTTTACATGAAATTGTCATTTTAATCAATTTTTTTATTATTGATGAAAATAACATAACTTTATATAATTAGTATGTTTTTAAACTAAAATAATGAAAAAATAAATCATTATCTATTGATATACAAATTTTCACCCAATTTGTTTAGTGTTTTTTTGTCTCTCCCCTCTCTCCCCCACCCCTAAACTCATTAAAACAAAAATAAATTTTTAAAAAAAATTAATTTTAGTCAAAAAAAAAAAAACATACTAAATTATAAAATACATTATTTTGATCAATAGTGAAAAATTTGGTTAAAACGACAATTTGAGTAAAGATTAGTGATTTTTCTGAAAATTAACCCATATATTTATATATGAAAACAAATGGCAAATTTCCACTCTTGTATTACATTTATGTCATCATAGTTTTTCCTTCATAAATAGTAGAATAATGTCTTTATCAACCTATATCGTGGTATAACATGCATTCAAAATGATCGGTGTCTCAAAATTATAAATTGGTGAAAGTTCACGTCAGTTCGAAATTCGAATATGTGATGGAATATGATTTTTCACCAAATAGTAAACATCTAGAAATTAGACAATCTTAATATGATTCGAAATTTACAATGTTTTACAATAGATTGTTAAGTACCCATCAAGATTCTTAAGTACCCATGATTCTTAAAGAAAAAATAAGAAAATTTTGAGATAAAGAATGATGATAGAATCTTGTATAAATTTAAAGAGATTACGTTACTACAAGAAAAATGAGTATTTGTAATAAGATTTTTTACAATAACAAAAATTATCACAAAAAATGTTAATATAAATTGGAAATACGTTGTCACAAAAAGTAATGAAAAAAAATTATTTGATGATGTTGTCGCAAAAAAACTATTTGTAAATTTTTTTTTACGATAATAACTTTGCGACAAAATGTTTATACGACAATATTTTGTTAACACAAATTACTTATTTTTCTTATAGTAGTAAATTCAAAATTAAGAAATTTATAGCTATTTTGCTTTTTTTTTTTTTTTTTTTTTTGAAGTTTACCCTTAATTTCAATTTAATTTGGAGCTAAATTCAATCTTCAGAACAACACTTATTATAAATCAGATAGAGTAACATTTTCCGCATGTTATATATAAAATCAATTGTGTTGTAGTGTGATCTAGAAAAAGTGAATCAAATTGCAACAAATGAGGGAAAAGAAGAGAGGAGGAAGAAGATAGATATAACAAAATTGAAAAAAGGGCACATGAAAAGGCTCGATAAATTGGATATTTGTGACCTTAATCAATTTAATTGAATCTCACCAATCATATAAAATGAGATGCGTAAAACGATCAACTAATTCATTACTCCCAAAATGATTCGGCCAGTTGCTATGCCACTTTTAGATCCATACTCACCCTCTTGTATCTTGCCCTAGTTAATAAAAAATAACAATTAAATTAAAATGCTTTTTAATTTTTGAAATTTTATATGGAATATAATATAAATTAATTGGGATACTCTTATCTAACAAGAATATGATCCTGCCGAAATTATATCTCAAATTCTTCCCAGAAATATTTAGATTCTTAAATGTTATTCCAGAATTCATATATAGTATATATTCGGAGAATAAAAATAATAGCTTAAGGTTTCTGCCTGTAAGGAAAACTGTCGGATATATAGAATATATACATCTGAGTAACGCATCTAATTTATTGGAGTCGAATGTGACAAAACAATTAAATAATACCATTATTTAGATAATTTATAATGCCATCCAATGCAATTATGTATCAATGTTTACACGTACGTAATCTCTAACAAAATATTTAAATATTTAATCTCTACCAAAATATTTAAATTTATAAGATACGATTTTTATGATGTGGGTATGGATTTTATAACTTCTAAATTTTCTAAATATATTTATATTAATGGTTACACTTACTGACATACGTAATCTGTACAGATATCACACAACTATGATACTATCCTACCATATACTAACTATATGTTTTAACCTTTTTTTTTCTCGTCATAAAATGTAGGCTAAATACATTTTTAAGCCCCTAAACTTTTTTCCTTTTTTTCAATATTATCCACGAGATGTTTTATTACATTTGATAGTTACATAATTTATTTTAAATTCATCACCACATGTCATATATATCAAATAATATTATTTATTAACACGTAATTTTTAAATTTCATAAAACATGAGATGTAATATTAAATGTAATAGAAAATCCAAATCATTTTTATTGAGCCATTATATATAATTTCATTTCTTCATATTGAAGAATTTTCAACATTAGCAAAAATAAAAAGCTCAAAAGTAGATCTATATATATATATATATTATTTATTTTGGAACTGGGAACTTTTTTCAATTTTTTTTTTCTATTGACCCTACATACTTTTATTTTGTTCTATTGAGGACTTAAATTTTTAGAGTTATTTAAATTTGAGGACTTTTGAGAGGGTTAGAGTGAGTAAAATCAGAAGTTAAAGGGTAAAATCATAAGTTACCTGTATAAAAATACAAAGAAAAAATAAAAAACAAGTTGAGCAGCAGATAAAAAAGGCATTATTTCGACATAAATAGACTAATGAATGAGTACATATCTTAAGTAAAAGACTCAATGCGAGCAAGAATAAAAATTTGATGCACAATGTGAATTTTATAAATAATAAAAAATATATGTACAAAAACTCAACGAAATAAATTTAATAAATTCGGGAGTTCAAAAGATTATATTTCCTAAAATGTACCACAAAACACTATATAGTTGTCATTTGACCAAACTTCATCTATTTTAATAGTCATATACTACATTCCACATCCACTATACCAAATATTCTAAAACAATCATAATCTATTAAGTCATCAAAATATTGGTGCAAAATCTCTTAGTAAGGGTAAAGTGATGTCACCCATATGGAATTTTGATTATGTGATGGATGGATTCGTTTGTGAAAAGAAGGAACCATTTTATTACAAGGATATGTTAGTGAGGAACAATATGTTTGAGAAAAAATATATTCCTTAAAATATATATATATATATATATATATATATATTATTCCCTAACAAAGAGTAGTTTGTGAGATCCTTAAATACACAACTTACAAGAATTCCCAATCAATTGGGAAAGTGGAATCACACCTAAGGATGTATATAGGATTCCATTTGGTTGTGCTGTGGATTCTAAGACATTAGTGGGATGTCTACTATCCCCATTTCCTTCTTTTTCTGGTTCCTCAACTCTACCAAATTCTTACCAAAATTTTCATGTTTTTTTTTTTTTTTAATATGCTTGGTGCATTGAAATTATAGAGTTTTTAAATTTGTATGGAAGCTTATTCCAATAATTTTCTAAATATTTTATTGTTAAAAATCCTATTTTAATCGTACTTCAATCCAAAATGGTAGTTGATGTGATAAGAGTGGTATGATCATCTCAATTAATTAATTTTGTGTCAACTCATATTAAATCTTTACCTTTCTATCTGGAAACAACCACTTTTTAAAGGATTTGGACAAAGCACTAAGTTTTTTGGAAAAATGTAAATAATCGTTGTTTTGGTGGATTTAGAGTTAATAATTTAAAATTGAGATCCCATCCAACAATCTCAATTTTGTGCTATCTTATATGAGGAAGATCCATTCTTATGATAAGTAAAAATCGATGAAATAAATTTAATCTCAAAATCACGGAATAGAGTTCTTGTGTATATGATGCATGTCCTAACATTGCATTCAATATTAATAAGTATGACATAGGATGTGAGTATAAACATTCAAATTTATCTAAGTTGTTCTTTTTTTCTCCATCTTTTTACTGTGTCCCAGAAAATATGACAATATTTAGTTAAGTTCATTGTTTTCTTCGAACTAAAGAAAATTGTGTTTCTCGTACTCTCACTTCTTTGTGGAGACAATTTCCCGACAAAAAAGTACTTTTTTGTTTAATGTAGTACACCATTTTTCATTTCAAACAATACAATGATGCAAACGAAGCATCTTCTTCCATACCATAAACTGATATCATTGGACTCCAACATTTTTCAAATTTACTATCATCAAAAACAGCTTGCATGTATGCCATTTCTTGAATGCATATTTGAATGAGATGTAGCAGTTTAGTCGTCCAAATCAGTTTATAGCATTTTGATTGAGGTGTCATATGCATAGTCTATGTCTTTTTTATTGAAAATATTTATAATATTATAATATAAAAAATTATATCTCATTATATATTAAAATATTACATCATAATACACTAAAAATATCAATTATATATGGAATAATTACCTTTACTATCGCATTGACAATTGTTTGGTCTTGGATTAGTGAAATGTTGATAGAACATTTGAGTTTCATTGATTTCTTGAAGACAAAAAAAAAACCACTCAAATGTATCAACTTTCTCATTGATTATGAATGTTACAATCAAAACGTAACAGTTTTTTGAATGATTGTTAATACCAACAAATTAATGGAACACATATCAAAGTATACTTATTTGTTCAATATAGTGTGTCAAAAATCAGTATGTCACCATATATATTATATAGTTTTCTTTTATTGTTGAATCTCTCAAATATATGTTAGTCAATTTGTCTTTTTCATCCAATTTGACTTTGAAAACCAAATATAATATATATATATATATATATATATATATATATATATAACATTCTATTCATACAAATATTACATGTTATGAACAAAAGCATTACCTTATGAATTCATAAAAAAAATATTTTCTGAAATATGTAAAGTATTACATTCATTAATTTAGATATTACAATCAATTAATAAATTAAAAGTATTACCTTATACAAAACAAGTATTACCTGAAAAAAAAAATTGATCTTCAATAATTTATTGATGCAATTTATCTATTAAGGTTTTTGCATCATCTGCATCTATAATCCTCTTCTTCAAGTGGTTCACTAAATTTATGTGATCTATCATCATATGACCAAGAATGTATCTATTTGCTTCTTATGACATATATGTCAAAGTGAATCAGTTGCTCTCATTTCAAAAGATACAATTTTATTCAATTTGTTCCCATTTTTATTGATGATTGTTCTTTGAAAAAAATAAAAATGATTTTAATTGGTCTAGCAAGTGCAGGATTATGCACAATGTCATGATGAAAAACCTCATAATGATCATCATAACTTAATTTGACCCTTAATGAAACTCCACAACTTATTCGTGTTATGGAAAACTTTTATTTTAAACTTTTTTTTTAGTATTGATATATCATCTGGTTTTTTTGAATTTGTACTTTGCAATCTCTTTAACCTATCACAAAAACAAAATAAAACACTTATCAAATACACACCACCACACTAGAAGTTATGATAGTTTTTCCTCACACTGAACCCAATTGCAAGTGAATGATTACAATACAAATCATGGATACCATTAAGTCTTTTTTTATCTCCACATGAGGCCTAGTTGAGAACCACTAAAATCATCACAAATATTGTATTCTGCAAGCAAAAAAAAAAAAAAAGAAGCGTAATACTCTTAACAAATGGTATGTATCATTTGAACGCTTACATTTTAATAATTAACAGATGTTGACATAATAAATAGTAATATTATAATACATAACATGTATTAATTTCACGAATAGGAAGTAATACTATGTTGTTTAAGTAGTGATACTTTAAAGTAATATGCACATCGATTTTTTTACCTTGTATTTAATTTCCTGCATTTCTTCGTCGCTGGAAATAAGTGAAATTTCTTCAGTTTCCATTGTATAAAACTTTCTGAATTCACGGGTTTTATTATAAGAATCGTGATTCTTGTTTTTTTTTTTTTCTTTTTTGGTAAGAATTCCAAAAAATTGGGATGTAGATAATCCAATTAGGGCACTACACCCATATCTTAATTGAACCGACCCAATTCATTATATGGATAAAATTCGTGAAACAGTTATATACAAGATGTGATCGCTCATTAATATATTATGTGTATATAGATTATCTTTTGGTATAGAAAGTAAAAAAATGAAGGAAATATGCCTAATGGTGATGGCATTTTGGTGACAATATAAAACATTGCTTCCAAGGTGTCCACTTAGCCGTTAATTAGACTTAAAAAATGAGGGTTATTACGTCGTTGGATGAAAATTGAGCAACATTTATAATTAAATATTCAAATTCCTTAATTTTTAAAGATTGAAACTCCAACTTTGATTTGCACCATCTTTAATTAATGATCTACACGTCACTTCTATACCATTATCAAAGTTAAGTTTCGTTTCGAAAAACCTACTATAAATTAGGCCTGAAAGTTTATAATTTTAATCGATTACAAAAAAAAACTTATTATTATTATTATTATTATTATTATTATTATTATTATTATTATTATTATTATTATTATTATTATTATTATTATTTTGTCTTATTAATTTGCCTTATTAATTTGTTTGATATATTTTACTAAATTTTCCATATTTATTTAAGGGTTATGTAAGAAAAATACTCAAGAATTTTTGCTCCAATTTTCAATCTCCACGTGAGAGATCAGAACAATTACAAACCAAAATACTCAATGTAAAAGAGGTTAATAAAAAAATTAAATTTTAAAGATTTAGTAAAACAAATAGAGTTTATCACAGGAAAATAGGAAATGTTAATGTTAAAAAAAGAGTAGTTATTAAAATTTTCAATGAAGTAAAATTTGAATGTTTAAATTAATAGAAAATGATAAAATGATCATCGTGATCAACTCTTAATATGTTCACCAATAATGTATAATTATCACACTCTTGAATATATCAAAAAGTAAAATTAATAAACATACTAGATATCTAACACATAAGCCGTAAACATATATTAATATATTCACGATGGCTAGGCTAACAACATTGTTAATAACAAGTTTTATTTTTGGCGCCATTCTCTCATAATATTTGATTAATTTGGACAGGAAGCCTATGTACGAGACTATTTAATAAATCAATTGAGGATATATGATTACTTTTATAATTAATTGACTTTATGAAAAATATTTTTATATAATACACATGTTTTAGTAGTCAATCAGCCAGGGATTTGACTCATATGCTAAATTCTTGATGATTCAAGAATTTAAAGATCAATTCTAAATTCATAAGTAAATTAAAAAACTTTTATGCATCTGGTCTATGTAGCTTAATCGATCCAATCGATTCGAGACCATTTCTAACGCGTGCATGTCATGGTTTTTGCGCTCAAGTTGTTTTTATGTATTATATTTTTAATTATGCTACTCATACATTTTTAATAATATTAGTTATATCTTTTAATTATATTACATATATATACATTTATATATTACATTTCTTGTAGTGTTGGATTCGATAACTGAATCAATTGATGGACACTCATACTAATATATACCAATAAACACTCATTAAGAAACGCATCTTTTATCTCATGACATGAATCTAAGAAAGCAAACTGTAATTTGATTGATAGTTCAAATATAAACAATTTTAGAAACAACTAGATGAACACTATTAAACAAACATAAACAGCAATCTCATCTAATAAAAATATAAAAAAGACATGACTGGTTATTACACTAGATTATAAAAAATATTAATTTAAGGTTGACAGTACTCATATATATCCACTAAATACATCCTCCATATTATTTAGACAAAAATAGCGCATTTAAAATCTAAAATTTCCACTAAATGTACAACATAGTTCCCAAATAATTAGGTGTTAAAAAACATTTTTTTATTCAAACTATACATGATTTTACATTTTCTAGTATAAATTTTTAAATGTTGCATTTTGTCGTATAAATTTTAAATTTGATACATTTTACGATATTAAATAAATCCTAATTATTGCATATGAGGAGATGTGTCAATTCATGTGAAGTAGTTTTCCAAGATTTTGGCCAGCAGTGATACGAGAAACAGGGAATATGAACTATGGAAAAACAAATAGCTTAGGGCTACCACGATGTAAGAATAGCATTAAGCATGTTAAATCGTTGTGGTCGGACACATCAACTTGTTATGATACGAGATCAAGTAAATGTAGAAGATATATGTTGTTTATATAAGAGGGAAATTCGATTCAAGCGAACAAAATAACAAAGTGTTTCGATTATAATGAAAAAAAGACCTATTTAAAGATCTAAATCCTAACAAGAATAGGAAATAAAATTAAATTAAATTAAAAAAATACTCGAAAAATAGGAAAATGACAAAAGGGGCTAAATTGAACTCTAGGCCCAAGACCACTTACATCATCACGAAGTGCACCATGAATTCAATTTGTTTCGTTCTTGGAAATGTATTATAATAGCAATTTTGAGCAAAAACAGTTCCAAATAGTTGCACATCAGGTTTGAACTGGAAAAGAATAATGTCCGTCTAACACTCCAAAATAAAATTTAACTATATAATATATAATGAGAATTTTCTACGGTTAATAGGAGACTCAAATAATAATAATAATAATAAAATGTTATAACATCTTCTTGTATTTATATATACTTGCAAATATTAATATATATATATACATATATAAATATGTTGTGTGCCTATAAGTGTATATAGAGAAATACATATATATGTAGCTAATTAAACAATAAAACAATATGTATCTCCTACTAATAAATTTAATAAAATAAATTAATAATTAATAAGTTAGAATTGATGACTCATAAGATAGGAGAAAAAGGAAGTGGACGTGTGTCCATTCTCAATTAATGACTCATAGTACCTTATACATTAGCACTATGAATATGGAAGACAAACAAGAAAAAATAGTTCAATTACAAGGAAAGGAGAGATAGCAAGAATGGATTCTAAGGAGAAAGAAATAAAGGTGTTAATTCATTTCACAGGTATTATTCCTTAATCCTAAGATTTATATAATAAAATTCTTAATATCCTTGATCAACCTCAACCTCACGGAAGTAAATTGGAATGATGTAATTGGATTTGATGAATTAATTTTATGTTGTTAATATTCTTTTTATATATCTATACATATAATTTTATTTTAATCAATCATCTAATTACCAGATTAATAACTAGATATATGCAAGTCGTTAATTGTAAACCAAGAAAATAAAGATAATTTTATCATTAATCTCTATATAAATAATGAATGAAATTAAAATTATATTTACAGTTTCGGTAAATTCTTAGATAAGTTCCAATTCATAATAATATTGGGTGATCACATAATAATTTGGAGGAAAGCATAATCTACTATGGAGTTAGCCATTTAAAGATTTAAATAAAAGGGGAAAATTAATAACTTGATCAAAGTTTGAATCAACTGTTTTATTAGAATTGAAATCAGAATACAAAAAGATATAGGATTATTCAATAATGTTCTCAATAAACAAGAATTTATATTAATTAGATGCCCATGTTTAAGTCACATAAAACACACAAAATACGATTGTTAATGAAATTGAGTTTTGATTCCAACAGTTATGGATTTTGCACAACTCACCCCTGACTTTATGGAGTATGCTTAAAGATCCCCGAAATTATGAACAATTACAATTGAACCCTTGAACTTGTTGAAATTGCATAACACATCCCAGAGTTTACTTTAATTCATTAGTGGTTTGACTAAGTCTTAAAACGAGCACCTGTACCTTGTAGGGAATACAAATAAAAAGGCAGGAATAAGGAAAAATAAGATCAAAAGCTTTTGGATAGGATCTTTTGGGTAATCCAAGGTGGGGGTAAAATCTTATTTACGTACTAAATTGTACAGTTTTATGAAAAATAATGTGACTACGTAGTTCAAATTCTGTTATTGTATGATGTCGAATTCGAGTGAATCGTTTCCACTGTGTGAAAGATATTTGAGTAAATTATATGGTTTTGAAAGCTATTGATTTCGAGTGACACAAATGCGACTGGATTCATATGATGAAAAGTGGGGGTAATTGCTTATTATGGTATTTTTATATCTTTCAAGGTATTTCAGATACGAAATATTATGTTGGATGAAATGAAATATGTATACGTGTTATGTGAATAAGGTGCTATGAGCTACAATGATGTGATATGATAAATAAGATGACTGAATGTTTATCTTATACAAGACAAACGTGAAAATGCGTGAAAATTATAAGTTTCACGAGATTTGATTTATTACTCAGTGATTGTTACAAAATAAATGAATCTGTGAGTTGGATGGTTATTATTTTTTGAAATTGTGAGTGTTATCAAATAATATTTTGGTGATATGAAAATGGGTTAATTATATACGAAATTATATAGTGTTGTGTGCACGTAGTGTATTTATATGATGTTGTGTGCACGTGGTGTATGGTGCTGAGTGCACGGGTTGCTTTATGCACGGAATTATATGATACTTTGTGCACATAATTATATGTCGGGATATAACTCGAGGTGCTGTGTGCACTAAATATATTAGAAATGAATTAGGTGAGTGTGGAGTGTTAGAAATGAAATAGATGAGCCCAAAGGAGAGGTATGGAGAAAGAGATAAAGAATCATATTATCGTATATAATTTCTGCTTACTGCGATTTATCTTACCTGATTTATAAATGTTTATGGTTTTACTTTCTTAATGCAGATCGACCCCACGGAGTGTATTTCAAACACTCACCCTTCTTTTAAAAATGTTTTCAGTGTTTAGTATGCGGCGCGTGAGCGATGGATGTTGATAGCCGATAGATTAAAGGTTAAAGATAATTTTAATTCAAGATGTTATAATTCATGAATTATAGAAATGTATATTTTATAATAAATCTAGATTTTAATTTTTTTTATTTTTGAAAAAAAAAAAATTATGTGTAAGTAATGCCTCCATTAAGATTTATATTTTTTAAAAGGGGCGTTCAGTGGGAGATTAAATTTCTAGCTCATTTAACTCAAACCCCATTTAGCCTGACAAATAAAAGGTTGGCCCACTAGCCCACTGTTTTTTTTAAATATTATATCAATTATTTTAGTCTTATTTAAATATCTAATATTCATAAATTAAAATAAAAAAAAATTCAATTATATGCTTTTTATCCTAAAGTTTGATGTCTTCAGATTTAATTCATATAAATCAATATATAAAATAATAGTATAATAATTATAGGTATCATTACTCTAAAGCACTTAACAATAAATTAAATGTGCACAAATAACAAATGTATTTGTATTGTTTTCAATTTATTGACATTTTGTAATGGTTTAATCCATGAAATTTTCTTTTAGCAACCATGGATTCTTATTAATCTAATTGTAATGATGTTTTGACTGTAAAAAAGAACATGAAGTTAAATAGTTGTATCGTATGATTATTTTTAAATTATGAATGTATACATTCCAATATTTTGAATTTGTCATTGCAATGAAATTATAAATTATGTATAATTTTATTATTATGAAACATTTAGTTTTTTATGTTAAATATTAATGTTATGTATATTTTGATTCAAAATGTTTGCATTTAAAATATATATATTTATTCAATTTATTTTACTAATAGTTCGATAACAATCTATTTTGCTCGAAGTCTGACAAAGTAAGAATTAAGATCACAATATTAGAAGCTCGTTTAATCCAAAAATCCAATATGGCTAGTTCAAAATCGCTAGGACTAGCATGTATGACATTCTAGCTAGACTAGAAATCTTAAATTGAGTGAGAAAATGAAGAAAGTAAAACTAATTTACTAAGAAAATTTGTATCTGTGAATGCATTTCCTTCAAATTGCAGACCAAACAAAATAATAAAAAATAATAATAAAACTCCGAATTAGAAAAAATAAAAAAAGTAATATATATTAGAGAGTGACACAGTTTGATGACAAATTAAAACAGACATATGTACACCAAAAATAGGCTATGGATGACAAAATTGAATGGATCGTAAAGTTGAATTCACAAATTACAAAATCTCAATATTTTTATGATAAAAATACTAAAAAATAATAAATAAATAAAATCAGAGGCCTATAATCCTCTTATATTGGTATGACTTAGCAGCTAATCATTAGCTTTATGTAACCAAAAAAAAAAAAAACTTTCAATTGGCAGTTAGCTTGCATGACATCTTACTTTCATATTTTCTATTTTTATTTAATGTAGTAATTTTTTATATTATTAATTATTAATATATTAAAGAAAATATCAAATCGAGATATTGTAAAAGTTAGGGTATGCATGTCACTTGTCAGCATTAGTCTTATTGGATTAATAAAGCCAATTACCACGGCTTTCACAATAATTCCAACATTTAATTTACATTTTGGTCCCCATCATTTGAATTATGTAAACATCCACATATTTGTGAGTGAAAATATAAACTATCATAAACGAATATAAATTAGGTGATATGCATATATGTTTCTAGAAGAACTGGTCACTGTTATTAAGTATCAGAAAACTGGATTAATTATCCTTAAGTTTAAAGGTCCTTTTTCCAAACCATTTATCTTACGTAGTTTTTGTAATTCATAGCTTGAAATTTATTTTTTGTCGTTGAGAATGTTTTTTTTTGACATTTTTACCCTTCTTATAAGATATACAATCAATATATATATATTATCAAATTCAGATCATAGCACTTTATCCAAATTCAAGTGAACGTCCGATGAGTGGCCAATATAAACGAAACGAGTTGGAGCCCATCATTCGTGTACATAGATGGCGCATGCACATGAGTCAGTTCTTTAGGACATGGTTTGAATCAAGTTGATTTGCAATCCCTCCTACGCAAGAGAAAGCATTAATGTCATACAATTTTATCACCCACTAAAGGGCAGTCTATTATATAGTAGTTATAGTTTTTCTCGATGTGGGACAAGCCTTATCCAAGGCTTCCAAACTCCTTCCATTCACTCATTAGTCATTTTGGGCAAGTTGTGTGTCGTCTCGAACCTATCTTGGAAGAGAACACGTCCCAACAATTCGTTTCCTCAATTGAGTACGGAACCCACATTGAATATTGCCCAAAAATGGGTAGAAAATTCAAAATATTTCCAATATTAATATGTAATATTTTTGTATATATCAGATAATTTTTTTTTTATTATGTACACATGGTATTATTTTGTAATTATAATTTCTCAATTTCAGTATTATGTTATAGTAAATTAAATATCATCGTAATTCTTCTTGACAGATATTTTTTGACAGTATTTTCTGAGTAAGGTGTTTCAGAAAATTTTAGTAAAAGAAACATTCATTAATCAGTGTGGATGAACATGTAACAAATTTCTGCTGGGCAAAAACTAATAATGTATCCTCAATGTAATTCCGTTAATATATTCCAATAATTAATTAATTCTCTCTTTTGATTTGTGCCAATCATAGTTCTGCTATAGCGACCTAAAAGATACAATCATGATTTATAAGAAATATAAATGATGACTAAAATAACACAAAAACTTTTATATAAATGGTGTACGGATCTTGACCCGACTCAATCCACGCGTCCTCCACATGCACTTCACGCGCCCTTCACGCACTCCCATGCGCCCCCACGCGCCTGGGTGGGTGCGTTCAGACCCACCCAAATTCGCTCAAGATACTAGACATTTATGTTATGTTAAGCATACATTTATGTTATGTTAGTCATATCTTTATATTATATTAAGCATACATTTATGCAACGTTAAACATACTTTTATTTAACGTTAATCATATATTTATGTTATGTTAAGCATACATTTATGATTTTATGTTATATTAAGCATATCTTTAGGGTTTTTATGTTATGTTAAGCATACATTTATATTATATTAAACATACCTTTTAATTATGTTAGTCATACCTTTTAATTATGTTAGTTATACCTTATATATTATATAAAAGTATGACTAATATTAATTAAAAGTATGCATAATATTTACATAAAGGTATATATGTACAAATTAGGATTTTTTTGTGCTAAAATTATAATTTTTTCGTCAAAATTAGGATTCTTTCGCCAAAATTAGGGTTTTTTTAAAAGTTAAAGTATTACATAAAGGTATGCTTAACATAATATAAAGGTACGACTAACACAAATAAAGGTCAGGATAAAAAAAAAAAAGGAAGTATGCGGATCCGGGTCGAATTCGCCCCGCCCCGACCCGTGTTGTATGGATCTAAGATCTATACAACACATGCACAGAAGCCTCACTCCTAAAATAATATAATCGAGTCTGAAAGTAACAGGAGTGATCCAAATTTGATAAAGGAAAGAATGGGCAATTGAGTAAGCGTAGAGAAAACAGCCAAATGGGATAAAGAAAACAAGTATTGACCAAAAGAAACATGCTTTTAGTAGTATATTTATAAACAATTAAGTATAATTGTTTCAAAAATATAAAAAAAAATAATAATAAACAAATATAAAGTTTGTGATGTAAGAAGTCCAATTATAAAAGCTTTAATCATGGGCTGACAATGCTTCCATAACCATTTTGGAATGAAATTGTTTGCATTATATAACCAATTATTGAAACATATATTTGTCTTTTCCATAACCCAATTCCAGGGTTTGGGATAACTATTATAATACTTGTCCTTGTAATCACATTGTTTCTCATTCAACTATGTATTTAAGACATTTGTCATTTATTTATATGAGTCAATATATAATTATGCGGTTCACTTTCAGTCAAATTTTTACGAATTTGCTAGAAAATATTTCATATCAGATTCTTATTGGTGAAAAATAAAAAGTTAGGGTAAATTAAAATTGAGTTTATTACTTTTTCTATCCCGTAATTTAGGGGGTTTGGTAATTTAGGACTTTATTTTTTCGAACTTCACGAATTTTACCTAATTTAAGCCTGAATTGCTTAATTAGGCTCAAATCACATGTGAATCTCACATGAACTAGCCAATTAAGACTATTTGGGCCAATTCTACGTTTTGAAATGTCATAGGAGAAGATGGAATTGAGGATCTATATAATTGCAGTATACTTCAAAAATCCTCACATAAAGAATTTTATAAATATAATTTTATGAGACAAGTCTCATTATTCATAATTCAAACTAGATTTCATAAATTTAATCTGTTGATTATAAGTTTTCGATTGTAAATTAATTTGTATCACAAACTTAAATGTATGAGATTTTCTAATAAGATTTCTAGTCCTATTGTTATAGGACCATCGGGAAAGCATCATCTCATACTTGGAGATGTACAACTTTAAAGGATGGTAGGCAGAATTAGCAATTTTACAAAATAATAAATAAAAGAGATTATTTTCAAAAGAATATAGGATAGTCTATAATACATTGTAGTATTGATATACCTAAAATTGACCTACTATTATACGTCACTAATAAGTTGTTTTTAATCTTTTATATAAGTTGTATGTGGGTCCATTATTTCATTGCTCTCATGTCAAAACCCTTCATTTTTATTCATGTGGCCATTTGTAATTCATATTTTTCTATTTCTACCTATAAAAACAAATTATGGATCTCACTTTTTAATTAGAAGAATCAAATCTTCCAACTTGAAACTCCATTGTTGCTGACCAATAAATGAAACTCCATTATTTATTATATGATCAATTGCAGTATCTATTATATATTTCTTAGATTAAGTTAATGCTAACCATACATATATATTTTATATTTTAACATAATGTAATATATATATTATTTTTGGGTCTGTACGACTGTGTACCTGTGTATGACACGAGATTCTCCAAAATGAATAATTTTATAAAATGTAAAAAAATAAAAAGTATACATATAATAACAAATGTGTGAGCATCATAGTTAATTCTAAATAATAAAGAATAACAATAAAAACATTGTAATTTCAACAATAATAAATTATTATGTAATGCTATTTGTTGAAAAATAAATTATGTATACATTTGAATAGATGATGAGAAAAAGATCATATATATACTTTCCGCTCAAATACTCATCGTGGGCAATTTTAATATGCTCACTAATTACGTATAATGACCTCATCACCTCGTTATATAAAAAGTGAAATTTATAAATATTTTGAATTTTTAATACATTAATTGTAGATTGTGTCAATGGTGGGTAAGTGAGCATGATTGTATGGTTTCCATAAATAAATAAAAAGAAACATAACATCGTCTTCTATAATTGGTTTGTACAATAGTACAATTTACTATGTAGTAATTAAATAAATATAATATACATTTTGATTCTCAACAAATTGTATTATTATTATTATTATTATTATTATTATTATTATATTTGGTAATCAAAGGGAGAGTTGATCAAATTTTTAAATCGTTGAGTTTATTCAATGAATTTACCTGTCAAACAAGTTGTAAGTTTACTTATCTATATTGAGAGATATCTATGTATTCCTTTTTCTTTTTTCTTTCTCTCTTCTTGTGCTGCTTCTTTCTTTCTTTTTTTCTTCCTTTTCAATCTCTTCTCACATCTTCTAAGATCAGCAATTTCTTTTTAATTTCTACTTAATTTCTTCTTAATTGTTACACTTAATAACAATATTACAAATTTTAGATTCTTATAATTCTAAAATTTAGAATTCTTTGTGTTAACAATAGAAGAAGATTTCAACAATGATGATAAAGTATTTGGCTGAAAACAATTTCAAGAATTTGGCTAAAAACAAAAACTTATATATAATTAATACTTTTGAGATATTATTGATTTGTTCTTTAGGTATTACAAAATTACATGAATGAATAATATGTAAGTAATACCTTCAATATATTATGAAAATACTTTTGAAATATTATGATTTGTAATACCTGAAATGAACATATGTAATATTTATAAGGTATTTATATAATATTTGAAAGGAACATGTTTAGTGCCTATAAAATACTTATGTAATACTTGAAATGAACATGTGTAACACCTATAAGGAACTTATGTAATATCTGAAATGAACATATGTAATACGTATAAGGTACTTATGTAATACTTGAAAGGAATTTGTGTAATATTTATAAAATACTTATGTAATACCTAAAATGAAAATGTGTAATATTTAAAGTGAAAATGTGTAATATCTGTAAGGTACTTATGTAATACTTGTAATACATGTAAGGTAAGTGTAATACTTGAAAGGAATATATGTCATACCGATAAGGTATTTATGTAATACCTGAAATGAATATGTATAATACTTGTAAAGTATTTATGTAATACTTGAAAGAACATGTGTGATACCTGAAATGAACATGTGTAATACCTGTAAGGTATTTGTGTAATACCTTAAGAGCATATAACTAATATCTTCATTGAAAAATCTTAAAATTTCAAATGTTTCATCTTCTTCCTCAAAATTAGCAAATCGTGATTTCATATTGTATGAAATAATTGATTTTCAATGTTTTAAAATTATTGTAATAAATTGTGATTTGAAATTAATTATCTAAATTTATGAAAATAAGTAAAAGAGAAGAGGAAGAAGAAAAAACCTCATAAATGATTCCATGGAAATTTGAAGAAGAATAAGAAAAAGAAGATAGAGAAGAAGAATGTACAAAACAAATAAGAAAAATAACAAATTGATAATAAAATAGATTAAGATGAAGAAGGAGAGAGAAGAAAACAGAAAATGGAAGAAGAAGAAAACAATGTTGTTTTTAACACTAATACCTGAAGGATAACAATGTGATACCTTAAAAGTAAATGAGTGATACCTTAAAAACACCTGAAGGATAATAGTAAATGAGTGATATCTTGAAATATAAAATTCAAGTGATGCGCAGAATACGGGCGCATGAATGTGGTGGAAGCGGTCCATACACTGGATTTGGTTTGAGGTACAGATTTAAGATTTGTACTTTTGATGCATATAAATTTTAGTGATCTATATTTGGTGATAAACTTAATAGGTAACCGGTGATTTTAAAATTTTAATCTAATGATTAGGATTTAAAAATTACTACACAAAAGACTATTTTATGTTATTTCTTATGGAATAAGTGAAAAGCATTATAAACGAACAAGATCAAATGAATTTAGCTCAAGCTTAATAACTTTTATCTATCAAAAAAATAGGAAAACGAGTAAAAGTTATTTGTTTGAATATAATCAAAATTTCTAGTAAATATATTATATCTTTTAGAATATATAATTTAATTGTTTTTAATAAATTGATGAATAATTTATTATTTATATTTATTAAGTTTTCCAAAACTCGAGTAAAATCGTGAGGGGTAATTCTATTCGTAGCCATAAAATTTCTTTTACAGTCATTTAACATTTAAAATATATATTTTACCCTTAAAACTCATTTTTACAATCCTACTTTCATATCTTCTTCTTTCTTCTCCCAGCCATCACCTTTTTTTTTTTTTTTTTTTTTGCAGTCATCATCTTTTCAACTCATAATAATTTACAATCTCCATTCTTTTTTTTTTGCTTGATAATGTCTACAAACGGGATCCAATAATTTTGAGAAGAAAAGAGGAATAAAAAACTAAGTTTTTTTTAGAGAAAGAAGACTGAGAAATTGAGGAAGAAGGAAGCACAAGTTTCATAAAGTAGCAGAAAGCGGAGTCAAATCAGAAAATTTTTAAGGGGAAAGAAAAAAATAAAATTACTACACAAATACATCTTCGATCACTTAGAATAATTACTTTATACGATCAGTAATGTTTCAAGCTATTTTATACTTCTTCGAAAAAAAATTCGAGAAAAAGTAATATGAAAGAAAAATATATTAATTAAATAATTAGAAAATTCTTAATTGATATAGGTATCTCAGAAAAACATTAATGAAAATATGCCAAGTTCTTTCCATAATAATGATTGATCAATGAAATTTTTTCAAATATCTATTTAGAAATCAAGAATTACAGTTTTCAATCATTTATATTGTGTTTCTTTCGGTGTTCGTTAAATATTTTCATCATTATTTTTTTCAAATATGTCTATTATCAATGAGACATTGAATAGTTTTTTCAAATATGTCTATTATCAATGCGATAATAACTTAACGACAAAATGTTTTTGCGATAATTATCAATATTTTCGTGACTATATTTTGTTGTTGCCGCAAATACTCACTTTTCTTGTAGATAGTAGTAGTAGTTAATAACAGCAATAGTAACAACATTATTATCGTTGCCGCAAATACTCACTTTTCTTGTAGATAGTAGTAGTAGTTAATAATAATAATAATAATAATAATAATAATAATAATAATAATAATAATAATAATAATAATAATAATAATAATAATTTGATAGAAAATGAATAAAAAAAAAATTCCCTCCTATCTTATATTTGATTTTCAGTATAATTCAGTTTTCCTTTGATTTAGGAAGTGTTAATTGTAAGAAATGATTGAATTTAAAAAACTGTGAAAATTATGGTAGTGGTTGGAATAAAAAGTGAAAAGTTAAAAAAAAAAAAAAATCGGAGTGTTTGGTAACAAAATAACTCAAGATGGGACTTTCAATGAAAATGACGAAAATACGCACAAAATTTAATGAATGTATTAATATTTTTTTGAATATTTACAAATATAGATTAATAAATAAATGCTTGTATGAGAAAATACTTATACACAATTATACAATATTACTAGTTTTCACTATATATGCTTAATTGTATATTATAATATAAATTATATTATGCAATATTACATCAATTTTTTTGACGAAAATATTAAATTTTATTATGATTAATTAGATCATAATATAACATAACATAATATGATGAATTAAAAAAATTAAAATTATTATTATATTAGAATACTAAGTTATAAAATTAGTATTTAACCACCACATTAGCAGGTGATCATAAAAGTCATGTGCAGGTTAGCAGTCACTTGATATATAATGTAAACAAATATATTTTTTAAATATATTGTTTCGTAAATAAGACATATATAATTTAATCACATATCATTTTTATCATGCAATACAGCATATAATACAATATTATTAATACTGTTAGTTAAACAATTTGGTCCAAAATCATGTTCATAGTAATTAGCTGTGGTTGTTCGATCATGATACATATAACGATCCCCAATAATTAGACAATGAGATATTTCTAATTAAATAGTTAAATGTATGATATATATATATATATATATATATACACACATAGTTTGGCAATTCATTCAGAAAGTGCACGAATAATTCTCACTACATAATAAGATATGCTCAATAAGCAATCACTTTCGCCAATTCTGCAAAAAAAAAGTGCTATAATTAAGAATTTCAGATCGACTTCAATTTCGTGTTCAAGCTTCCATCTCCTATATATTTTGCATTTCACGTAATTGCCTTCCTTTTCTAATATATTATCTCTACATGCATGCATGTACTATATATATATATAGAGAGAGAGAGAATACTAAACATCAATATTATAAGGATGGATATATGTCCAATTATTTTGGAGATAAATGAATTAGTTTAATATGTATAGTACAAGCTTGTCCCAATCATATATGTGTCATTTTAACAATAAATTTTGAGTTTATTATACAATTAACAAGCCAGAAAAGTTGAATGATTCTTTTATTTCATAACTTTAATTGAATTTTAGTTTTAAATTTTCGTCTCGAAGTTTAAGTTAAATCTTCTTATTGTTATATAATGTTAATTTGAGGGTTTGGTTGCTTTATTTCGAATTTAAAATTAATGCTAGAGATGCAGAGATTATCGTTGAACTCCAAATTTAAATTTCCGTAAGTTTGATGAACTTCTTGAAACATGTTGATCAAGGAGTTTATTTGCAATATCTTACCTCACATCTAATGTTGTTTTTCTATCAACTTTTATGATGAATGCTTAGTTTGTGTTTGAATGAGTGATTTCAAATTCAGGTTTTAAAATGAATGGATTTTGAATTAAATTCCAATTTTTAATTTCTTTCAATGTACAGAAAAGAAATGCTTGTATATATAGAGTTTGTTATTGTCTCAGTTGGCGCAAATCAAGCACTAATTAATAGTCAATTACAATTAACAAAATGACAAGTTTTGCTAGATAAATTAAAACACTTCAACTCTCCAATAATAAAGGAAAAGTTTGAGAAAAGGTTTATAAAATGTTTACATTTTGAATTCATGCTATGACTGCTCTTTTGTTCTATAGCTGCCTGGACTAGAAAAATATAAAAGTTATATCTCTATCTTGATTATTTTTCTTTTTCTTTGGAAGTGCTTGATTGAGTTAAATGCATTAATTGGCTGATTTGGCAGCAATAATTGTAGACAAGTGTAGAGTGTATAATTGAAATTGACGACTCCATCAAATATATATATATATATATATATATATATATAAAATTAAAATTGGGCCTGATTTGTATTTTTCAATTACCCAATTGATTTGGCTTGACATGGCTGATTTTCTTTTGCTATTGATTTATCTCATGGAAAATAAGATATGTTAGTCAAAAACTTTATATGATTCGGTGATCGTATTGTGAGACAAATTCTTATATTTATAAATAAAACTCATTCTTATAAATTTATATATATATGTAAATTGTGAAGCGTGAATTGTATTAAATTCATGAAATGATTTTACATAACACACAATTGAAATAATAAGAGATGATGACCACTTTCAAAAGTGGGTATGACCAGATTTGGGTTAACTAAATGACAAGGAAGCAAGTGAATCTTTGACTAAATGTGTAGTAAAAGTGTAGAGACAATAAAAGAACAATCAAAAAAAAACTTTTATATAATTGATAGGATTCGTGTACCTGATTCGACCTGATTTATGGGTCATTCCACACATCCTCCATGAACGCCACTTGTCTAGATAAGTGGGCTCAAACTCATCCAAATTCACTCCAAGTGTTATATCTTTATATTATGTTAAGCATACATTTATGTTATGTTAGTCATACCTTTAGAGCTTTTATATTATATTAAGCATATATTTATGCAACGTTAAGCATATTTTTATGTTATATAAAACATACCTTTATGGTTTTATATTATGTTAAGCATACCTTTAGAATTTTTATGTTATGTTAAATATACTTTTATGTTATATTAAACATACTTTTATGTTATGTTATACATACCTTTATATTTGTTAGTTATACATTTTAATTATGTTAGTTGTACCCTTATGTATTATATAAAGGTATGACTAATATTAATTAAAGGTATGCGTAATATTTACATAAAGGTATATATGTATAAATTATGATTTTTTTGTGCTGAATTTGTAGTTTTTCGTTAAAATTAAAGTTTTTTTTTTTGGCAAAATTAGGATTATTTTTTTTAAATTAAAATATTATATAAATGTATGTTTAACATAATATACAAATATAATTGATACAACATAAAAGTTGAGAAAAAAAAAATAGAAAATGTACGAATTTAGGTCGGATTGAGCCCGACTCGACCCACATTGTATGGATCTTAAATCTATATAAAAGTTGCACACAAGTGCAACTCATGAAGAATCATGCTATATATAATCCAACTTTAGAGTTTAACAAATTTATTATAATCGCTAAAATTTTGGCACATGCAAAAAATAAAAACAAACAAATGTATTGTCCAATTTCAAGTCTTGTATACGTGGCATGTGGAATTTTTTTAAGTCAATCTTCTCAAATTTATCTCTAAACCATATTGAAAAGAGATTAATTAAATACTGTGAAAAAATTAAAACATGAAAATAACATTGAAAATCTGAATATTATTTATATAATTGAAAATAATTTTCAATTCAGGTATATTTATAGCATTTAGATACATAGATATAAGTTTACAATCAAAATCATAATGTTTATTTAATAAATAAAAAAATAACCGAAAACTCTCAATTTTTAATATACCAAATTAAAATAGGAAAGCTATTCATTAATTATATAAAAATATACAAATACATATTAAATTTTTTTTTTATATATGATTAAAACTTTGTGAGATAAAATTTAAGAATTAATGAAGTAGACATAATAACTCATTTCTAATGTTAACCTTATTTTTATATCTTAAAAACGTTATCACCTAATATTTATTTCAAATTTTTCAAATTCAACTGATAAAATTTATATATGATATAAAACATTTACCAAAATAAATTTCAATTATTAAATATTAAATAAAAATTAGATATTTTTATTGTCATTTTCATATTTTGTTTCCATTTATTAATGTTTTTATTAGTTCATACACATATTAAAATAGATTGGATAAATGTTGAAAATGGAGTATTTTTGAGTTAGATAAATATAAATAAATAAAAAACAGGACACAATTTAACTTTTTGTTTGTCATGTCAGCAAGAATAGTTGAAAAATGATCGAGGAATATATTTGTTAAATTTTTAAAAGATTGTGGTAAAATTGCTAAAAAAAATTCAAAATGTTGGAATATATTTAGCGATGAAGAAATTGACATTAATGCTAATACTCAATTTGTTGAAAAAATAATATTTCGAAAGTTACATTTTTCTTTTCTTTTTTAAGGTTTATATGAACCAATTACTTTAGAGTGAGGTGTACGTATAGTGGAATGCATATGGATATAAAATTGTCCTTCAACTTTTGAACTAATACACAACCTTCTTCGATTACAATTCCATATCTTGGTAGCTATAGATACTTAATTACATGTAAAATATTATTGCTATTACTACTACTATTATTATTTTTATTATTAAGGCCCATACTATTTTGTGGCTTCAATTAGTTGTATGGCCCATTCAGTTTTTTGAAACAGAGGGTCAGCTGATGGACTCTTATAAGTCGTAACAGCCTTTCAATGCATTTCATAATTGATCTAAATTATTGGGTACAATAAATTTTTACATTTACGTGTATTAATATTAGATGTTGCATGCACACAAATATTACAAATTTATTCAACAACCTGCTGCATATAAGTGTACACTATCTAGCTAGTGGAGTTCATATTGAATTTATGTTTAGTTAATGAAACTCGTACAATATTTCTTTACTTAATATTTCCATGATTTTGATTTGAGGGTTTGAATATGTACTTTACTTAATTTAATTCATTCTTAATTTTATCATATACGCTAGTTTTGTTATCTTAACACTCATATTTGATTTTACATAAATAAACATACAATAGCTATATATATATATATATATATATATATATATATATATATATATATACATATAACATATACATATACACACGAGTCATCTAATATCTTAAAGGGCTGAGTTTAAAAACATTGATTGAACGAAATTAAATTTCTTAGGCCAATGATTTATTAATTCACCAAATTTCCAAAATCATTGAAGCATAAGCCTTAAAGACCAATGGTGTACTCCATTATATTGAGATGGAGGTTTGTTGTATATGGATAAGAGGGACCCCACCTATAATAAACATACACATATCTTATATATCATCATTATTGCAAAAATTAATGTTGTCACCATCTAAGCATAAAACATAACCAAATCATTTCATGGGAACTTAATTAGTACCATTATGTAGAAACCCATAGTAATATGTCCAAAATGATGAGCTTCTGAATCTTTAACTAAATGTACAAGCATCAAACTGTTTGATCTTGGTTGAATGATCATATTTAAGCACCAATATTCAGGATCTCATACATTTCAAAGTGTTCCCCAGGGTTAGCAGTACTTTAAACCAACACTATTGCATGATTAATCATCGCTTCTTACGAGAGTCGGGGGTCAGTCGGACTGGTTTACATATATCTACATAGCTACAGCTAACACCTATGCAACTAAAAGGGGACACTCACAAAAGGTTGATTCATATACACACATTCATGTTTCATGATTTGTTAAGGGTCAGAAAATCATAATCGATGAGATGATACGTACAATCAATCTCTCGATATTCATTTGCAAACTGTCTTCAGTCTCTTTGCAGCCTGCACAAATCCGGTGATGACTTGCAACTCATCCAATTGCTACACATGCAAAAAAGGAATTGTTCAATTGTCAAAGGCACAAAGAAAATGATGAATTGTAAAACCATAGGGACAACTGCATCTAGACAAATCTGAGCAAATTACCTGTGACATGAAATGCCTTTGGACAACATCAATGAGTTGCTCTTTGGAAGGGTTATGAATGGCATCCACCTAAGCAAAGACCGATAAAGCATAAGCATTAGTTCAAGAGAATAATGATAAGCTGAAAAAATCCACATGAAAGTTAATTCAACATCTTTTCTTAGTCTTGCAGAATTACTCACGAGGTTAAAGTGACGCAAATATCTCCGTAAAGCAGCCATCTCGAGTTTTCCAAGGTCAACCTTCTGTCACACCAAAATGGTTTGTCATTATAAAGATTTCTCCTGCATTTTTTCAGAAAATATGATAATAAAAGGAAAAAACAGGGATAAGCATCAAATCTTTCTCACCGTAGACCCCCTTGGAGTAGAAGCAGAATCCTTAGACTGCGAGTCAGACGAGAAGGACCGACTCAAGGTCTTTTGAGATAACCCAAATGACCTGTGCATACGATGTCTTGATCTATGGGACTTTTGAGTATCATCCGATGCTAAGAAAATGTGATACACAACACAATCAGATTACATGGTGGGCCAAAAGGAAAAAGAATAAAGGAACAAGTAACAAAAGCTTGTTAAAATGTGTGGAAGGAGTGAAAAGGAAAGGTTGGGAAATGAATGAAGAGGATCCTATGTAACAACCTCAAAAACCTTTATTTGTGTAGATAAAACTGATATTAATAATTCTCTTGACATATAATTGACCCAACAGACATGAAAAGTATAGCCAAAATAATTCCCTTTTTCAATAAATATCCATCAGGCCAATAATCACAACTTGAATTAAAATAAATCAGCAGCAAAAGAGAATAGGAAAGCAATTATATCAAGACTCAAATTAAATTACCCACCTACACAACGTGCATAGTTTATATGAAAAATCCCATTCATTATGACAACTTAGATTATACTAAATTAAAATACAAAAAAAAAAAAAAAAAAAAAAAAAACTCACCAATATCTGAGACATTCCACTGTGCATGTTCAAGTTCAAGATCATCTTCATCCTCATTTCCAGTAGGAGTTTCAATTACACTTAAAGCATTCCTTTGTAGCTTTACCTCAATTCCATTTGTGAGAACCTGTATTTCAGTAACCCTTATGTAAAACCCTTTTTTTTTTCTATTAAGATCTGATAAAAAGTCCTGAACCCATCCTTACTCGGCACATTCTTTGCGGTAAATTAAGTCCAATAGAACAAAGTACATGCAGCATCCAAATTACATTATTTGAACAAGTACTAGATCAGATAAATTCATTTTGCTATACATAAACAAAACAATCCAAGTGATACTTACTTCTGAGCACGGAGAATGCATTAGCTCGAAAGGAACTTCTTAAAATTGGGATGTCAAATGAAGCATAGATATCATAAAAACAGAGAAATTCCAACACATTTTCAATCAAAAAAATCTAACCATTAGAAAATTGCATAATAAAAGACTAAAATTCACCATTGAACAGTTCAATTATCCCAAGCTTATTCTGTGCATCCCCCCAACCCCAAAAAAAAAAGCCCTTTTCCCTTGGAGGAAAACAAAGCCAATTTGTTATTTAATAATAATTATATATAGTAATGCAACAGAAATGGAAATCCACTCCAAAAAAATCTATAATTCTCAGTTATGAAACTAAATTGCAAACCCCAGATTTTCTGACATATCAACTGATAATACACTTGGAATTACTGAAATGAAGTTCAAAACTTTATCATGCAACTGATCATAAACAAACAGGGGATCACTAATTAAGAGTTTCTCAGAGATATCATAACAGAGACATTTGAAATCAACGAAACCCCAATTCAATCAAAATAAAATATCAATAAAGAGAAAGAAAGTCAAAATTACCAGCCAGTGCCATCCACCAAGGCCAACGGCTTTCTTAACGACGCCGTGGAGCCCCACCAGTACGGACTTCGTACGGTTGTTTCCAGTGACGACAACCTTGGTATGGCGCGGAAGCACCGCGAGCTCCTCCTCACTGCTATCCCCACAGCTCTGCAACTGCGAGGAGTGAGAGGAGAATCCGCCATTGCTCTCCACTGCAGCTACTTGTAGCATTTTTCAAAATTTCTTCAAATGGGCTGAATCATGGGAGGTTAAGCCACGGAATCGAGCCAGATTGAGAGATCAGGCATTGATTAGGGAAGAAATCGAATGTCTTAGCTTCAGGGTGCTGGCAATTGGGGGGAAATTTGGGTTTCTTTTCCAGAGAGAGAAACACAGCTGGTGAGAGAGAGAGATGACAGTGACTCTGTGGTTGTGTGTGTTTTTTCTTTGCTTTGTTTTGTTACTTTAATTATTGAGTGTGAATGCTGTGAATCCCGAAGAGCTGATTCTGACAAATAGTGGAGGGACACGTGGCGATTAAGGCTCATCAATCATGCAACACAAGCTTGCGTTTCGGCGTGACGCAATACCACTTGTGGATGAGCTTACAGGAGGTTGACTCTTTGACTTCCTTGTTGTATGCTTCCTACAATGACCCAAATGCCCTTCTTCATTTGCTTCCTTCTTCTTTTTTAATTAAAAAAAAAACATTAAATCAAAATCGACTTTTTTAACACAATATTTTGATTTGAAAATTAATTTAATAAAATATAGTATAATCGATGCGTTTTAAGAAAATAAATGATTGATGGTGACTTCTGACAAAATTGATTTTTGGTCACCACCGATAATGGTGATCATAATTATTTTAATAATTTATAATACTAGTCGCTACTGGTGGTGACGACCAACCTTATTTTAATAATATATTTAATATAAATCGTCACTGTTGGTGACGATCAAGTATATTTAATTATTTTAAATATAAGTCACCATCCCAAGTCTATTTTAACTAACATATTTCGTATACTTTAAATATGTAGATGTTAATTATATTAATTAGACAATATTATTAGGTTTTTTAATAGAATATTGTAACTTCAAATTTTTATTAACAAAAAATAGTGTAAAAATGAAATTTAATGAAATAGGTGAAGTCGCCACTGGTGGTGGTGACAACTTCTGATAAATCTCGTTTTTAATTAATTTTTAATAGAAGTTGTCACCACCGACTTATAACAAATTTCATTTTTTAATAATTTTTAATACAAGTCAACATCATCGATGGCGACTTTAATTAATTTAACTATTTTTTAATATTAATCGTCGGTAGCGATCATCATAAAATTTAATATATTTAATGATCGACGAACACATATATTTCGATAATATTTAATTTGTTACAAATTAATTCATATATTTTAAATACGTAAGTGTTAGTTATATTTATTAATAAATATTATTATCCTATAATTCATTTAATTTGTAAGTTAATCTTAATTATTATATCATATTTGATATTAATAATAAATAATATAAGATTGAAATAAACATATCAAACAACTACATATAAATATTACTAATAATACTAAGCAGTTCTATAACGACATTTAATTATTTATTTATAATTATTTAATATGTTTATTTTCCTCTTATATTGTTTTACACAATATTTTATTAATAAATATTTCAAATTACAATATTCTTTTAAAAAACCGTTCGTTAACATTCATGAACATATTCAATTAAAAAATAAACGATACGAACACTTTCTTAAGATAAATAAACGAGCATGAACAACCCTCAGTAGTTCGAGCTCGACACGTTTACACCCTTATATATGATTTTAATAATACTTATTGATAAATATGACTAACACTTACGTATTTAAAATACACGAATTAATTGTAACAAATCAAATATTGTTAAAATATACGTGTTTGTCATCGATCATTAAATATATTAAATTTTATAATGACCGACATCGATTTTGACGACTAGTATTAAAAAAAATTAAATTAATTAAAGTTGTTATCGGTGGTGGTGACTTAAGTGCTACTCCAATAGCAAATTCTATTAAAATTAATTAAAAATGAGATTTGTTAGAAGTCGGGTGGTGTTGGCTTCACCTATTTTATTAAACTCTATTTTTTACATTATATTTTGTTAATAAAAATTTGAAGTTGCAATATTCTATTAAAAAATCCTAATAATATTGTCTAATTAATATAACTAACACCTACATATTTAAAATACATGAAATATATTAGATACAACACGCTTCGGGTGGTGACTTATATTTAAAATAATTAAATATACTTGATCGCCACCAACAGACGATTTATATTAAATATATTATCAAAATAAAGTTGGCCGCCACCATCGGTGGTGACTAGTATTATAAATTATTAAAATAATTATGATCGTCATTAGTGGTGGCGACCAAGAGTCACTTTTGTCAGAAATCACTATCAATGGTGGCGACTTCACTTATTTTCTTAAAACGCACCGATTACACTATATTTTATTAAACAAATTTTAAAATCACAATATTGAGTTAAAAAAGCCATCAAAATTACACCTTATAGTTTTTAAACATATTTTATGTGTTTTAAGAAGCTGTTTGATAAAGATTTTAAAATAATATGGAAGAGTTTACAAGTTTTTTTAAATAAATTTAATCAAACACGTTTTAAGATGGATTAATCTGTATATTAAAATATATTATAGAAAATATTAACAAGGATTAATCTGTATATTAAAATATATTATAGAAAATATTAACAAAGTCTGTAAGATCAATTGGTAAGTGTCGCTTTTTATTCATTTTAACGTATAGATATGTATTATTTTGAGTACTTTTGGATTATTTTAATAGTATTTTATATGATTTTTATGTATAAATTGTATTTGATGTTGTACTTAATTTTATGTTTTTAGTGAGAAAATGTACGAGTTTTGAATTAAATCATAAAATAAAGAAAAAATCACCGAAGAGTGATGAGGAAAATGATAAAGATAGGAGTTGGAGTTAAATTCGTGGAACTGACAACCGCACACAATTTGACTGTAACAAGACACGGTCGTGCGCCAAATATGGGAAGATTTGCAACCGCGTACGGTTGGACCATGTCTTGAGATACGGTCGTGTGCCAAACACAAAAAGATTTGCAACCGTGCATGATCAAAACATGTTCAAGAACATGACCATGCCCAAAGATATCTTTCTCACCTTAAATTTGATTTTTGATGTATTTTTTACTTCTACTTGATTTAGGAAAACTCTGAACATTGTGATAGGTCAATTTGATGTTTCTTCAGTTACGGACATATATAGAGAAAAATTAATATTTCGAGAAGCATACAAAAAAGAAATAAATGATTCAAAGACTGAAGAATCGTAAATCATTTCTCTAGAGCTTTTATTCATTTTCCGATTAGTTAGTTTTTGTATAATTAGATATGATATTCTTCAACTTCTGTATAAGCTTGTTTATACTCATGTATGGCTGCGGTTTTAAGGTTTCTAATATTGTTAGCATTCTAATTTGAATCATTATGAATTTTTGATTTTATTAATTCGAATTCATGGTTTTGGATTCTATCAATGTATTTATATTTTGATTGTTTAGATAATCACTAGTTGAACATGTTTTAGTAATTGAAATTTGGGATATGAAATTTTGTTGTGGAAGAATAAAAACATGACATATAAGTGAATTAGATCAAAAGATTAATGAACTTATATGATAAAGATATAATTTTTAGATGTTTTTAGGAGTTAATTGTTTATCATATTGGTGGGGATGCCTTCTATAGTTTTTAATCCACCTATATCAGGGAAGTTGCTAATTTGATATTCATTATTTCCCATATAGGAGAATTAATTAATGAACTTAAGCTGATCTAAGTGGTATTTTGATGAGAATTAGATGAAAACACGTCATAAATAAAAGGTGTTAAATTGTACTATTTGAAATCTTGATGTTCAGTTGTTTAAATAAAAATAGATGTTGAATTTAGATAATTAATTAGGTTCTCGATTACTAGTTTCTATAGCATTGACCTTACTTACAATATCTACGATCTGTATTGTATACTTATAGAAATAACTAAGAGAACTTAGACATCGATAAATCATTGAAATTTCAATAGCATATATATTTATATCAATTAACTACATAATAAAATTAGGAATTCCAAAATTATCCACAATAATGTCATCTTTTAATTTATTACTATTTTACGATGGATAGAAAGATGAATTATTACTATTTTAATTGTCCAATAATCTACAGCCTTCCTGCCTTCTATATGTATGTGAGTGATATACAATCTGATTTTCTCCTTATTATAAAGAACTTTGGAAATCATTTTTTGTAATATCCAACTCCTCAGATGGATTTGTTGAATAAATAAATAAATAGCAATTCTAACAGCACCCAACAGTCCACTCTAATTTAGATGTGCATACTAGGGTACCAATCTTCAATTATACTTTAATTAATTAATTACTTGGTTTCTGAGCTTGACTATTTAATATTCTACCATACTTTGTACACAACTATTCTTTTCCTATTTAAGCATCTAACTCCCTAACTTATGTTGTCTCAAATTATACCAACTATAATTAATAAATTACTACTCATTGATCATATTTTTTATATTTATTTATTTGTATTAACTCCACCATCCATTTCCAAGTACTATAACAAAATAATTTTATACAAAAGCGTCTTGTATATATATCTCCGAAAACTCCATTATCCTCTTCTAATATTTTTTGATAGATTAGTAAGTGAATTAAATAAATAATAACTTATATAAAAAGTGGACTATATATCAGAGACATCAGAAAAATATAAAATAAATTTATATGCACAAGAAGGGAGTTAAATCAAATACACTCTAATTCTTTACATGCTTCTTATTGGTTTTAGATTGCATGAAATACCAAATATCATTTATTCTCAAAATTACTCATTTAAGTTCCAATTTCATAGTTTCATCCCTCCAACATCAATAATAACTCAAAACACAAAAAACCAAAACACCAATACCCCATCTCCCATAATATAAAAAGGCAAAAAAAAAGTGTGCAAAAAGTAAACAACATAGAAACGTAAGGGTATTTTAGGAAATTAAAAAAGATTGCAGGAGAAAAAATTTAGGAAAGGGAAAGCGTTACACAATAGTCGTAACGGAAAGCAGAAGGTCATGAATGGGCCCCACCCAAAACCCCCCGCCTCTCTACCTGCCGTCGGTGTTGTCTTATCCGCCATGGCCCACCACTACCATTTACTTCTTTATTTCCTCCAATAATACGTACAAATCACCGTTTACAATATATATTCCAATTAAATCAAATTTTAATTTTACTCTATTCAATTACAACTGTATACTATATCTTATGATTTAATACTTTTTAATATGTAGGATTAATAATATTTTTTCATTCTTTTATATTTTTTGGTATAATTTTTAAATGTTATATTTTATTATATAAATTTTAAATTTATTGTATTTTACGATATTGAACAAATCATAGATTTACACGTGTCCTAAATCAGTGACTATAATTTGTTCAATATAGTAAAATACAACAGATATAAAGTTTATATGACAAAGTGCAATATTTAAAAATTTATAAAAAAAATATAAAATCATGTATAATTTGGATGAAAAAATATTTTTAACCCTAATATGCATTCTCTCCAAAAGTATCATTTTGGAGGTCTTCAACAAAATTACGAACCAATGATGTTATTTGTCACAAAACGGACACTTATACAATCTTTTTGTTACATAGAGTGGGTAAATACTAAAGCAAAATAGGTTATATTAAAAAAGCAAGTAATTGGTGACAATATTAAATCTTTAAAATGATATTTATATAAATACTCTTTCCATTTCAAAATAAATGTCCTAATATTATAGTTTTTGTAATAGATTATGAAATATAAAAATTGGACAAATAACTCTTAACTAATCAATGATTTTAGAATTTAAAATTGAAAAACAAACCAAATTAATTTTATAAAATGTATTATATTAAATCCTTAAATTTTAATTAAGGAATATTATTAGAGATAATTGAGAGTAAGTTATATAAAAATTTAAGATAATACTTAATTAGAAACAAAATTTAGACTCCAAAACAACATTTATTTTTAAATCGACGGAATAACATATTGATAATATTATATAATTAAATAAAATTGTACATTAACAATATAATTAAATATAAGGGATAGGGGCCCAAAATACCCTAATTTATATAGGGGTGATTATTTTGTACCCTAATTGATATAGTGTGTATCTTTTCTACCCTAATTGATATAGTTTGGTTGTTTTTTACCCCTTTTTTTGACTTTTACACAAGACATGATTGATCACTTGAATGTACTAATCATTGATGCATGCATGTGACTTGTGAATAGTGTATGTTTTTGTTGTTTATATTGCATTTTTACTTTATATTGCATTTTTACTTGCGGATCCTTCATTTCATCTCAACATACTACAAGTGAACAATTTTTTGCATTTGTAAAAATTAATTGCCGTGAAGAGATATCAGGTAATTTTTTTGCCCTAATTTTTTTCCTCAAATTTTGATAAATATGTTTGAAAACCCTAATTTTGGTTGTAAAGGCAATTTTGAAAAATGTTTAAGGTGTAAACGGCAATTTGACACTAATTGCCGTTGACCCCTAAAATTTTATTAAAATTGCCGTTTATCCATATATAGGTGCAAAATAGGTTGTAAATGGAAATTAATGGATTAAAGGCAATTTTCGAAAATTTTTAAGGGGTAAACGGCAATTTACAATAATGGCCGTTTACCCCTTTATTTTTTGGAAAATAGCCGTTTAACCCTAATCTTGGGGGTTAAACGGCAATTAATTATGTTTTATGGGTTAAACGGCAATTAATGAATATTTTGAGGGTTAAACGGCAATTAGGGTAAATTGCCGTTTAACCCTAATTTTTTTTTGAAAAAATTGCCGTGTAATACCCTAATTTTTGTGAAAGGCTAAAAACGACAATTTTTTACGAAAATGTAGATTTAAACAATAGAAGTGTCAGTGTTTAGAATAATGAAGCAATAGACAACAGTGAAACAACCACAGTTTCAGTGAAACAACCACACTTTCACTGAATGAACCACACTTTCACTGAATATGTTGTTCTAGAATATAATTAAGCACTTTATATCTTCGACTGCATTTCGTTGTTTGAAATTAATTTTGCACTGCATACTGACGAATTTATTTGGTTATACTCGAATTGTGAAGAAGAAAATGAGTTTGAGAGTTGTTAATATTTGGTTTGGAGGTCATTGGCAAGGCTTAGAGTACGTAAATGGTTATCGAGAGGTGACTTATCTTCAAAGAATCACATTTTCTGATTTACTAGACGGTGTTCATGGAGTTGTACATGCAGACATGAATTGTTGGGGATATGTGATCCACTCGTTAGTGGAGATGAAGGAAAGAGTTAGAAAGATCAAAATAAAGAATGACTCTGATTTGGAAAGAATGTTATGCATATCTGGAGACGAACTTGTTGTTTATGTCTCCCTTCGAAGGATGGATGTTGGAGTATTCGATCCTGTTGTGTCAAGTACAAGTGATAATTACAGCGCTGGTGGTTTTTTGACCGAGCCCCGTAACGTAGGATCCTCTTATTCAGCGCAAAATAATACCGTTGATGAAGTATTTGATCCGGCCCGTCAAAGTGTTTGTTGGGACACAGGTCTCGGGTTAAATGTGCAGAAATCGGACCCTCATACGACCTTCAACTTGGAGAATTCAAATGTTCCCTTTGGGTTGAAAAATGACGAAGCTTTTTATGCAAGATGGGGTATACCTAATCAGAACGATGAGACCTACGGTAGATCAACAGGTGATGAGAATTGGATGGGAGGCCCGTCAAAAGGAAAAACTGCAGCTGAAACGTGGTCACCTTGGCCATCCGAAAGCGGTCGGGTAAACTATGGAGGATTCAACTTTCTAGACTTAAACGTGCCTCCGACATCCTATACTGGAAACGTAGAATGTCCTCCCGAAGAAGATCCATACACGTATGATTACGAACGAGGACAAGAATGGCGTGAGGATCGGCACCACTGGGCAGGTACTTTTAAATAGTTGTCACATATGAATTTATTATACGTATGAAATAATTGAATAATTGTTTAATTATACCTTCTTGTAGGTTCGAATACCGGAGATGATCATGTCGAGACGGTAGAACCGGACGAGATAATCAGTGACTTCGAGATGGATGAAGAAGATGAGGCCATTTTGGATCAGGAGCAGCGAGAGGCATATCAGGATTTTCTAACGTACATATTGAGATCTGAATGGAGCATCCCCGATATTCCACCATTCGAGCCGCCCGCTTCTTCAGATTTGGACAATAACAACCCAGAGCCGAGCGGTATTCAAAAAGGTGCCACTTTTTCCACCAAGGCTGAACTGCAGAACAAAGTCGGGTTTTACCACTTGGAGAATCGAGTTGGATATAGAGTGGAAAAGTCGGACACTAAGAAATGGTATGTTCGATGCAAACAAAAAGATTGTCCATTCAAGCTCCATGCACACCAGAAATATGGTATTTGGAAGATCTCCACAATAAAGTTGCCTCACAGTTGTAGCTATGATCTGGAAACATCTGCTCCAAGGCGACTTCCATCTGTGTTGATCGCAGAGTACTACGCTGATAGGCTACGAAATGATAATTCGGTGCTGAATCCTCGGGGCATCATCGAGGAAATGAACCATCGGCATGGTTTGCAGCTCACTTACAGGTTTGCATTAACAGCAAAACGTCGTGCCATGCAGCTCGCGTATGGTGACCCGAAGAGCTCATTTTCTATGCTTCCATCCTATTTAGAGGTCTTGAAAGAAACCAATCCAGGATCTTACACTGCTTTGGAAACTTACAGTAATGGAAAATTTAAGTATGTGTGTTTTGCTCTGGCCGCCTCCATTAATGGATTTCGTCGATATTCACGACCTGTTGTAGTAGTTGATGGGTGTCATTTAAAAGGTCAGTATAAGGGAATTGGATTTGTGGCAGTGACGAAGGATGGAAACGATCAGATTTTCCCGTTGGCAGTCGGGATTGGAGATATAGAGAATGATGAGTCGTGGACATGGTTTTTGGGTCATGTGCGAAATGCCTTCGGATGCCCAAATGAGCTGCTTATCGTATCCGATCAACATAAAAGCATCGCAAGTGCCATCAGTAGAGTCTATCCAGATGCGTCTCATGGTTTATGTTGTTTCCACCTCCAACAAAATCTCGCGAAGCATGGTTCACATCTTGTGGGGATTTTCAAAAAAGCGGCATACTGTTACGACGAAACCCTGTTCGAGAAGTATGTTTTATAAAAGAATGTACTTATTTATTTTGTACACCTTTTTTGTTATCTAACATATCGAACATCTCAGGTACATGACGTTGCTTGTAGAAGCAAATATCCAAGGAGCACTGGATACATTGAGCAATGCAAAAGCTGAGAGATGGTCTCGGGTGAAATGTCCCGTCCGAAGATTTAACTTCATGACCTCTAATGCCGCTGAGACATGGAATGCTCGTCTCCTTTGGGCTCGGAAGCTACCAGTGTGTTCCTTCTTGGAGTGTGCAAGACGAATTCAAGAAAAGTGGTTTGTCGAGAGAAGGACGGTCGCTGAGGAAAGGGAAAATGAGCTGACAAAAGCCGCACATGATAGATTAGTTGACGCCGTGCGGCGGGGACGAGAAATGCATGTAGATAAGCTGGGTAAATACAAGTTCAAGGTGGTGGAAGGTAGAAAAAATTGGGTTGTCGAGCTCAACCATCAGAGCTGTACATGTTCAGTGTTCCAAAATGACTTGATACCGTGCGCCCACGCATGTGCAGCAATCAGGTAATTATTATGATTGGCAGATTAAATATTTCTGTATTAATTTAACTCTGTTAATTAATTTTTCCTCATCATACAGTTTTTCGAAAGAAGCAGTGACGTCTTACGTTGGCTCGTACTACACCACTGAGTCACTCAGAGGAATGTGGGCTGGTGAGGTTTGCCCTGTACCCGATCCACAAGATTGGGTCATATCTGATGACGTTCGAAGCATTTTTTGTCTTGCACCTGATCGACCAAGACAAGCCGGCCGGCCGAGAAGAAGTCGGATATCTAGTTTTGGAAGTCAACGAGCACCAGGAACATGTGGTCGGTGTGGCGGCACTGGACACAACAGAGCTACGTGCACAAATCCCATGCCGCCCGTTCAGCCAAGCGAGATTGATGATCTAGCTGGTGATACAGATGAGATTCCAACAGACGGACGTACGAAGCAAAGAAAAAAGAAACAGTGCTCATTGTGTGGATCAGACAGTCATACGAGAAGAAAGTGCCACTTGTACGGCAGTTCTTTTACTTTGTAGTAGATTATGGAATATTTTGTGAACCTACTTTGTTGTGAGAACGATTGAACATGAGGACGATCAAATATGAAGGCCAATATTGAAACAGTGCTCATAGAATGCCATCTGAATAAAATTCTGACATCTACATGTCATAAAATGAATAAAGACAATACATCATCCGAAAATACATAAAACAGTGAAATGAAAAATCGAAACAGGCTAATCGGCCATATCTTCAGCCGTGATGGTGCTCTCATCAGAGGAGTATCTGAAAACTGTCAACGCCATCTGCTGCCGTGCTCTCGTGAGACCCAACCGAAACAAATGGCTAGGCCACTCAAGTGTCAGTGCACTCTCGACGGCCATGAGGGCAAAGACACCGCATGTGTGGTCCTCGTGCTGCTCGTAACATAATGCATCAGAGCAGGACGAAAGCTCCAACTCGTCATCCAAAGGCTGCATCGGAGTACCCTCATTGGCCATCATGTCGTAGAAGCCTGTGTGCTTCAGCAAGGCAGGTATAACACGTCTAATGGGTATCGTCTGCCGATAACGCCTCTGCTCCTTGTTCTTGTCCCATGTCCAATGCAGGCTGTCGAAGAGTACTAATTTACGAGCACGCAGAAAAATGGAGCAAGCCACCCAGTGCCCATCCAGATTCATGACGGTGACGAGCTGTAAAATAATGCCGATCGAACATTTAGCATTTCAAAATGGTTGCTCCAACAAATCAAAAGTATACGAAAATTATTATTTGACCAGTAATAGGGACTTACATTTTTTGGCTTCTTCCACCAGGGCTTCACATGTCGCCATTTGGGCTTTTGTCCCAACACGTACGGGGCAAGTTGATCCAGGAGCTCCGGTGCAAAAGTCTCGTTGGTCGGACCTTTATACTTCTTGTAATCCGACTCTCCTCGATGACTGACGTTCCACACCTCCTGACAAGCACTCTACATTACAAAGTTCAAATATTAATCACTAGGCAGGTATTTGGATATATATATATCGAAAATACAATAAAGGGTGATGTTTATACTTACAAAAAAGTGGACGTCCAACACCTGGTACTTGTGAGCATTTTCCTCGTGGACCCGAATCCCTGCAAACAGTGCATTGCTCTGCATAATCCCCAAGTACGAGTCGAGATGCTGACATAAAACAAACGGTCAAATGTAAAAATATAGTAATAAGCAAGCAAAAAAATACATTCAAGTGATGAAAAATACCTCATGGGTCATGTCCGCCAGCGGATCCAAAAACGAGCTGAAGAAATCATGCCCAACACCATATCCAACTCCGACATTACGCCTGCAAAAACATGTGCCATGTCAATCACTGGACATAATCACCCAGCTAACGTAAATTAGAATATCATACGATTAATGAAGTACGACTTACATCTCATAGGCTTGCTTCTTCTCTGCCGCCAGGAGTCCTGCCTCAATGTATTTCTCCAGGTCAGCTTGCTTCAGACTCGGTCTACGTGGAGATCCATGAACGAATGGACTTCGAACATGTCGAGACGGAGCTCTCTGTCGTACAAGACGAATGCCGGCAGTCGTCTCGGGAATCCCAGCAATGGATGATCCAGCATAATCACTAGTAGAATCTGGTGACTCTACGTCAAAACCGGTGCTGGGTCCTGCCTGAACCGGGGCCGCCCAAGTGCCCATATCAAATGGCACTGGAGTAGGATCCCAACCTCGATGACTGCCGGGCGGCTGAGCGTACGGAGTCTGTGAATAATGAGAACCACCAGCATGGGGATAGTAGGAGGCATGATATGATGGCCGGTGGCTGAAGAATGCTCTGAGCTCATCACCAACGATCTCCGGTATGCGCAACTCCAGCCTCTGCGTCTCCTCCCTCACTGCGGTCTGCACCAAGTCCTGAACCTGGCCCTGTACATCTGTATACTGCCGATCATAATGGCCTCGCAAGTCTGTGAACTGCTCATCGACGTGGCCTCGCAGGTCGGCATACTGCTCATCTACATGGCCTGATAAATCTGTGATACGACGATCAACGTAAGACCGCAACTGGTCGATCTGAGTACCAAAAAAACCAGTGAGGCGCTGAAACAAGCCATCCTGATCGGAGCTCTGATGTGGGTACGAAGGCTCTGGCGGTACAAAGTCGGAAGGAGGAATGTAGCTGATCGGCGAGGCATCCCGATACGGCTCATATCCATGCTGCTCGGCGTACGGCTCCTCGAAAACTGGGTCAGGCTGGCCGGTGGGGTGCTCCTCAGGCTGCTCATGCCCAGGATGCTCATGCCCATGCTGCTCGGCCTCCTGGTGCTGGAAACTATGACCGAAGTCTCGAACCGGGTGCTCCTCAGGAGGCTCGCTCGGAGGCATCGGTGGTCGTCTGGACCGTATGCTCCTCGATCGCCGAGCAGCTCGACGCTGACTCGTGGATGGACCGGGTGCATCCTGCTCAGGTGCAGGAGCTACAACCGTGGTCGGAGGACGACCACGCCTTCGTGGTGCAGCTTGCACGCCCTCATTCAATGAGCGATCAATATTCTGCCAATACGGCTGACAAATCTCCTCGGCTGTAGGAATGAGGGACTCGACGCCGTCAACCTACATAAAAAGACTGAAACATCAGTTTCGGTGCAAAAATTAACCATATGCAGTTTCGGCAGCAAGACTGAAAAAAATAATAGAATTACCTCGCCGGATAAAACATCAGTGACATCCACTACAGACTTCGCCGTGGACCACTTCAAGCACCTCGGAATGTGCAGTCCAGTATCCAATCGCCGGCCAGCCACAGTGGACGATACAGGGATGGCCTCGTACGCCCATATCTTCACAGTGAACAAATTTACGATATGTGTGAGCAAAGCACTGTAATAACATAAATTTAAAACGACCGAAAAGAGTAATTGAATGTTCAAATTAATTATACTTACCAGTAGAGCAACCGAGAATCCATAGAAGTGATACGCGGGGGTTCTATTGATGTTGGCCGGGACCAGAATTTCCTTTGGCACTAGGTCCATATACTTAAGCAACGCCTGGAAAGAAAGCTTGCCCCATGGAAATGACTCCCAACGCTCTTCCTGCTCGACCAAAGCCCACACCCACATATCCACCGAGCATTTTCTGCAGTCGACCCCAAGTAAGATGTAGTAAACGAGTAGGATCTTCGAGATCTTCACCGTATCATCCATGCTCCCACGGAACTCCCCTCCCTGAAATCTATATAGGAGTTGTTGCAGCGTCACGTGTGCGGTCTCGGCATGCACTCTGTAGTACACGCCATCTCTTGGCGGACGATGATCCCCAGCCGGGCTGAAATCGGAGTCGCCAAACCTCAAACCGGTGACTAGAGCAAACTCTCTCCTCGAAAACTTACAAAGGTGATACTCCTCTCCAATTGCAAACCATCTCTCATCATCGGGGGTGGTCGGACCACTTATTTCCCTCGACATGAGAACATGAAGAAACGACTTGCATGTCTCAGCCGAGGTCTCCCACCGTAGAAAATGGCCAAAACATGTCCGTCCGAAATCCGCAACACACTCTCCCCCGTGCTCTCCCAAAGCACGTCTGATATCAGCTAGTATACTCAAACGAGTATACCCATTAATGTAGGCTAGCGTGCCCTGACAACGTCGGCGAACCCACTCAAAAGCCATCTACAACAAATGTACACAAATACAACATTACTTATTAATCACAAATGGTGTTATAAAACCAAAAAAAAATGGATCCCCTTTTTTGGCCGTTTAACCCTAAAACAGGGTTTTATAGCCAAAAAACCCTGTTTTAGGGCTAAACGGCCATTTAGCCAAAAAAAATAGGGCTAAACGGCTATTAGGGTTAATAACCGTTTAGCCCTATTTTTTTTGCTAAATGGCCGTTTAACCCTAAAACAAGGTTTTTTGGCGATAAAACCCTATTTTAGGGTTAAACGGCTATTTAGCAAAAAAAATAGGGCTAAACGGCTATTAACCCTAATAGCCGTTTAGCCCTATTTTTTTTGCTAAATAGCCGTTTAACCCTAAAATAGGGTTTTATCGCCAAAAAACCTTGTTTTAGGGTTAAACGGCCATTTAGCAAAAAAAATAGGGCTAAACGGCTATTAACCCTAATAGCCGTTTAGCCCTATTTTTTTTGGCTAAATGGCCGTTTAGCCCTAATTTCTCATTTTCAACCATGTAATTCCACATTTTAGGACTAATTACGATTTTTTCAAGCCTAAACCCTAATTATAAACTACATTGCAATTAACCCTAAACTATAAACAAAACCCTAATTCATCACAACAAATGCACAACAATATAACACAATTGCAGCCCTAATTCATCACCATAATTGCACACAAATATAACACAATTGCAGCCCTAATTCATCAAAAAAATTGCACAGAAAAATTGCTGAAATTGCAGCCCTAATTCATCACAAAACCCTAAACTATAAATTGCAGAACAATTCATAAACTTGCACCACTAATTCAAGCCAAAAATTGCAGAAAAAAATCTCACCATTGCAGCCTAATTGAATGAATAAATTGCACAACTTTGATCGAAAAAATAAGATACAAATAATTGCCGTTTACTAACCCGTACAATGTGTGCTAATCTTCACCAAATTTGGACGATTTTTGCAAGGGGAAACCTCTCCAAGCTTGAAGAAAATGGCCGTTTGTGTTGTTGAGGAAGAAATGGCCGTTTGAAGCTTTGAGGAAGAAGGGCAATTTTTTGAACAAGAGGCTACACGGCTAAAATGGGGTGGTTGAAAATAACTCACAAAATGCCAAAAAAAATTTATCACATGAAGCTAAAGTGTGTCATGCATGACACATTTTATGACATTGTACTTGTAATGTCAATCAATGTGGGTCCAATTGACCAATTGTACAAAAGGGGTAGAAAACATACAAATTATATGCATTAGGGTATTAAAATTTATTAACTATATGAATTGGGGTATTGTGGACACTTTCCCCTTAAATATAAATATTGATATTCACAATAGGAAAGTATGCATCATATTAACAATGGACATGTTGAGCATTTTCCTTATTAATGAAATGCAACAATCCAGAAAATAAAGATTTAAATATTACAAAATATCTACAGCCCTTTATCTTTAATTGTACCCTATTTATTGACACGAGGAATTAATATACGAATAGTTTGACAATTGCTTTTTTCCCTCCAAAGGGAAAACGCGGTTTCCCGCCACAAAGGATGATCATGGGCCGTTGATCTGCGATTCACCCTGAGCCGTCGGATCATTTCGGCTGAAGTTTATAGTGACCGTTGAATTCGGAGACTGACAAAGTGGGCAGAAAAAGCAGGCATGTGTAATGATAACAAATTAAGTTAAGGAGAGAGGGGGCCAAACTCTTCTCCGACAAACATCATCCATCTTTATCTCCTATTTCCAATTTTAGTGAATTTTCTTTAATTATATTCTTTAAATTTATTACCATATCAAAATTTCGACTAGATCTTGGATCTCCTTACATATTGTTTCACTTCAACCTCGTAAAATACGTGTCGTTTGAAGTTTTTATATAAAATTAGATAAATTTTTTAACTAATTAAGAAATTAATTTAGGATTTAAAGTTGGAAAAATTAAATTAATTCAATAAAATGATGTATCATATTAAATATTTATATTTAGCTAAAAAATATTAATAAAGATAATTTTGAAATAAAACTGTATAAATATCTAAAACAATTTTTAATTTAAAATAAAATTTAGAATTATTTTGAAACAGAAAGAGTATTATTTTAATTTAATCTTTGTATTGTTTTTGTTTGGTTTGGATATTTATGTTGGTTAAAATAATAATGTGATGCGTGTATGTGCATTATTATTCTTAAAGACAAGTGAAGAAAAATTGTACAAAGACTTAACTTTTATCGTAGAAAACGAATCAAATCAATTAAATACATATTTTCTGCATAAAGAGAATTTTGAATCACTTTATACATGATCTTTTCTTATCAACCGTTGGGCCACCCAATTAGATCATTTCTCCCTACAAAAATAATTTATTTAGATGCACTGCTGCAATATCTTCCTTCTATATATAAATATTTGGTTTAAGAAATAATTTATCATATTGTTTTAAAGTTTTGTCAAAATGAGTTACATAAAGTTGAGACTAATATTTTTAACTAATTAAAGAATTAAATTTAAAGTTTGAAAGATGGTCAAAATAGTTTCGAAAAAAGAAAATTATTTTTATCAAAATTTTGAATTATAGCTAAATATCACGTTATATTAAAAATTAGTTGATTTTAAAAAATAATAACAGAGATAATTTTGGAATAAAATTATAAAAGATAAATTATTTAAAATAAGATTGGATTTTTCAAACCATATGTGAATCGAGTCGGTGGGATTACAATATTTATAGTCCAGTGATTTATTGTTAACACGTTACTATTTATAACTTATATAATTCTGATTGATAAATTGCATTAGAATTTAATTTTAATATTAAAGAAAATGCATAATGTTAGGGTCGAGATTGGATACTAATTCTTTTTATTTGTCCCATTTTATCCATTCACACAAATCAAAATGTTCATTAATTAGTATTTAGTACTCTCTTTTATATAACTACTCCCTTAATTATAGAAACTCATTGATTTTATTAAATCCATTACTCCACCGTTCCTTCATCTTTTTTTTTTTTTTTTAAGACTTATTCATTTTTTTAATACAAATAATCATCCTCCATCAAATTAACTCCTCCATAATTTCACCCAAAATCAAAATTACTCCACCAAAATTTCAATTAAAAAGAAAATTCCCTCTAATTTTCAACTACAAATTAAAGTTTATTCAATATCATTTCAGCTACAAATTAAAGTTTGTTCAATATCATGGTGCTTTCAGTCTACATATTGAAAAGGCTACAGGATAACAAACACTTTCAAAATTTTAATTGATTTAGATGTGTATTTTAGTGAAGAGGGAGATGAGAACATTAGTTTTAATTTTAGTCTTGAAAATAAAAAAAAGATTTATTAATGTAGTCGAGATAATAAATCAATGAATTTATAAGTACAAGAATTGTACTACTCCATCATCGCAATTCTTTATTTATTTATTAGGGTAATTTGTGAAAAGAAAAGGCAAATGACATTAATAATAGCATTGTCACAAGACAAGAAAAACGACTATATAAAAATGACATGATTAAAAAGGAATGGAGGGAGTATCTAACAATTCTACCAAAATAGTTTTGGTTTTCTCACCCTACAATCTTGTCTTCGAACAAATTTACTAAAATAAATATATTATCTATTTAGAATTATTGTTTTTTTTATTAATTGAATCGCTGAGTAAAAATCTTGATCTCTCACTAAATATATATACCCACCCTAAGAAAAAATAACATAGTTAACATAGACAATAGATTATTAGTTTCTAGATCAATAAAAATTGATTAAGCCATAACATTGCTGGATGAAGGTAATATGTTTTACTTCTTCTTATTTTTGTTAACTTTTATCTGTTTATGATATGTTTTTATTTTTATTTTCCATAACGATAATGAAAGTGATTAGTTAGTGTCTAGTCACCGACATAATCATGGGCATGGCCTATTGCTTGTGGACTCGCCACCTGTACATGGATAAGATTATGCCACAAATTATTTTGTTATAGCATAAATAACATGTATCAAATAGATTATATTAATATTATTTATTATATAATGCTAGTACCCATGACTTTTTAGCTTCTCATGTAAGGAGAATACAATTTTCGGGAAAAAATCAGCACTCACATTTTTGTATTTCAATTATCTGCAAAACCATTTTAATTATATGAATTTTTGTCATAAAGAAAATATACAATTGGGCCATAGATTTATGTGATAAACGGGCATGGTGATTTCTTTGTACACCTAAAACAGTTTTGAGGAATTTCATTTATATATATATATATACATGTATTTAGTTCAGGTTCTAAACTCTTAACTTTAGAAATAAATAAAGTGAAAATGGTGGGTTTAAGAATTTGTTGTTAATCTACATTGATAATAAAATAGCTCTTCGAAATCGAAGAACAACAATGGTAAAAAAAAAATTAATTAGTCTGGATATTCTGCACTAATCATGGATGGTTAATATCTAGCTAGAATGCAAAATATATATACTACATATTGCACATTTATAAGAGATTAACAATTAAATATCAATCTGAAAAGATCGAGTATCTATCATATATACACAATTCGATAACAAATTCATATTTTCTTCACATTCCACCTAGCTAGAACTATAGCATATATCAATGAAACCTTTTGTATCATTTTCATTCTTATATTTTCATATATATTGCATTACTGTTGCAGTTAGTAATCTTCTTCATGATTATATAATTAATAAATTCGTAACTAATTTTATTTTCACAATAAAAATCGATTTATTAAAAAATGAACATCTTTCAAATCACTTGAGCTATATATGCCTCGAAATATATATTTGATTTATTGAAGTTTAATTAGGTTGTTCATTCAAAATACCAACTAGAATGACACGGGCCTTTGTTCATTCAAAATTAACTAATTAAAAAAATTAATTGACATGGGCCTTTGTATTTATGGACGTAATTAATTTTAGGCTAATTATTCTTGGCCAAACTTATTATACCCACATAAATAAGTTAGGCTAATTAACTTGTATAAAATTAATTACGTCCATAAATTCAAAGGCCCATGTCAATCAATTTTTTTAATTAGGAGGCCCACATAGAATTGAGGCCCATCCAAACCCATCATGCATCCTATCACAAAAACTCCATTTTGGGAATATGAATAAGATTACAAAGTGGAAGAAACTAGTTGATCTCTTCTACAATATTTGTGCAATAAAGTGAAATTACTCTTACGATCCTTCATATTCTACTATAATTTTTGGAGTCCATTATCTTGTATATATAATGTACTCAGTTGTATGAAAAAAGGTTGATCAATAAAATTCTACGTTCTTAATCTTTTTTTTTTCTATTTTTGTTCGTTTTCTATTATTGACATATCGATCGATAGAAGGTGGTGCATTCAAGATACATATTTTATAACACAGATTGACTCACAAATCAAATTGTAAAAGTAGAACAATTGAATCATAATATATTATTTTTATTGAAAGTTGTATTATTACATAATTTGGTCTACTTTAAGTAGAAACTAATATCATCATGGTGAAAAATTACTTTTGAAACGTAAGAGCATCAATTCATGTGTGTAGAGGGGTTATTACGTAAATTGGTATAGCTTAAGGTAAAAGTAATACATTTTGTGCATGTTTGGTTTGGGTTGGTTATGGTTAATTAACTCAGACAAACATGTGTTTACTTTATAGGTTGAGAAATCCGTATTTTTTTGAGATTCGAGTCAAAAATGGTAAAAATGGTCTTGTGGTGGGTTAAATAAACCAACAAAAAGTGGTGGTTTATTAAACCCACCATAATCCCAATTTTCATTTCATGTTTATATATATATATATATATATATATATTATTTTTTTTTTAAATTGTATTCATTTTATTCTAAGGGCATTTTGGATGTGACTTTTTTAAACCCACAACAGTCATTTGAACCAAATAAAATTTTAATATATAAACCTAACTTAATAGATATCATAACATTCAAATCAAATACAAAATTAAGTCAAACATATCATTAAACATTAAAAATTTAATTCAATTTAATCCAAATAATATAAATTCATCACAACACAACTAAGCAAACTAACACAACACACGAACCAAACATGCTTTTAGGTTTCCTTTTACTTTCTCAGGTTGGATTAAAATTTTAATGATAAGTGTTGGGATAACTTTAAAATAATAGTCCATTAGAAGACCAAGCAAACCCAGTGATCAGTGCATATCAAGTTAGAGATTTACCTTTGCATCTTGGTTCAATTAGCACCTCCATCGAAACGTGCACAAATCCAACCCATCCTCACCCAATCGGGGGAAGAAAAAAGAACTAATACTCTTCAAGATCAAAGATCTAGGTTGGATGCTGCTATCCTCCATTATCGGTGAAATAAGCTGACCCCTTTTTCTAATACCCCACAAGTCCCTCTTAAATTGACATGCTTGTATGTTATTTATTTGTTTATTGTTAAGTAATACCAAATATTTTTAATATGTATGTTAAAAGATTATTGCTTGCTCAAAAGATTTTAATTTTATTTGTCTTTTTTTATGCGGAGCTATGACGAAGAAACATATACTTGTTTCTGAATTCTTCCTTCTAACATCAAATGTGATTAATATGGTTGGAGGCTCGTACAAGCTAAAAGATTATTTGAGAGAAAAACAAGCTGCAAATATTATTCAGGATTTGGAAAATGAAAAAATTTCAAGTGGACGAGGCTTGAATCAAGAAAGCATTCTCATTCGCCCTTCTAAAACTCGATGGAGTTCACATTACAGTACTATTTTAAGACCGATTCATTTATTTGATTCTATAATTGGTGTGTTTCGTGTGAATAAAATAGATGAGTTTTTATCTAATCAAATGGCTGAAGCATCACAATTGATAGGAGACATGTTATCTTTCGACTTTATATTTGATTTACACTTGATGAAAAAGATTATAGGAATAACAAATGATTTGTCTCAAGCTTTGCAAAGAAAAGATCAAAATATTGTGAATGCTTCTAAGACAAGACTTCAATCAATGAGAGACGGTGGATGGGATGAGTTGGTAGATTGTGTCCAATTTTTGTAAAATCATGAAATTGAAGTGCCTGATATGGATGATGTTCATGTGGTGGAAGTGGAAAAAGATCAAAACGAAAAGTCAAGGAAATGATAAACTTACATCGGTTTTGTGTGGAGGTATTTAATACTATGCTAGATATGCAACTACTTGATTTAAATGATTGATTCAATGAGGCAAATATGAAATTGTTGCTTTGTGTTGCTTCTTTGAATCCATCTCACTCTTTTTTAAAGCTTTTGACGTAAAAAAGTTACTTCGATTAGCAAAATTATATCCAAGTGATTTTGATGATGTCGCTCTTTTGGAATGGAAGACCAACTCGAAAATTTTATGTTGGATATGAGATCGAATATTGATACTTCAAATGTAAATGGAATTGGTGTTTTAACTCAAAGAATGGTTGAAAGTGGAAGAGATAAGGTATATCAATTGATTTACAAGCTAATAACATTAGTTTTGGTTTTGTCGGTTGCAACAGCTTCAGTAGAAAGAGCATTCTTTGCAATGAATATTGTGAAAACACGGCTTCGCAACTGGATGGGCAATGAATGGATGAATGATAATTTAATGATTCATCTTGAAAAAGATATATTTGATCATGTCATTAATGAAGTTATCATTCATAAGTTTCAAAATATGACGAACCGTAAGGGTCAATTGTGAACTAGATCTTTTTATTCATTTTTTTTGTTTAGAAGGAATGTATAAAAAAACCTTCGAAATCACTTGTAAGTTAAATTTTATATATAAATTTAAATGTTTATATATTACTTTTACTTATGTCACCTCTTTGTCAATTTTCTGCATTTGCCACTCGTTATACCAATTTAATTTTTGCTTTTTTTTCTTCTTTTAATTAAATTTTCTTCATTTATTATTTTCTTTATTTTAATTATTTTCAAATTTCTTTTTATTTTTACTATTTCATTTTTTTTCTTTTTTGAATTATGGATTTTTTTAATTTCTTATGTTTCGATTACTATTGGCAAAGTTAGGGCCCAAAGATCTTAAGATCGATGATGTCCGAAACTATCTTAGTTAGCATAGAATTGTAAATGTAAAACTTTTTTAGTAAGGTAAGCTTTTTGGAACCCTCTTTATATATATATATATATATATATAGATTCTATTAATTCTCCTTCTCTTTTTAATACCCAGGAATTAGATTGGAATGTGATGGAATAGAAAGAACGCAAAATGCTAGCTCAACAGGGTCGGGTTTTTTTCAATTATAAATACTAATTTCAATTACAAAAACTATGTTGATTGTTCAATTATAATATATATATATATATATATATATATATATATATATATAATCAATCTTAATATTTTCTTAAAATTTTCAAATCATGTTTTAATAAAAATTGTGTTTAAATTCTTTGGAATAAATCTAATATTTTTTTTATAATTCATTATTTTAAATAAAGTCTGTTTATTTGTTTTAGTTAACTAAATCAATTTAAAATTATTCACTATTAAAAAAAAATTGAAATAAAATAATTAATTTTAATTGATATTAATAAAAAAATTGACAAATTCTCCAGTGCAACTAATGCACGGATTTAAAATCTGGCAATTTAGGTCGACCCGACCCAAATTCAGGATTTTTTTTTTAATTTTATGTCTTAACCTTTATGTACAAATTCGATAACTTTTATGTACAAATGTTGTGACCTTTATGCATTGTAACTTAGAAAAAAAGGAAGAATTTTAGCGAGATTTGTACATAGATACCTTTATGTGTTATTCATGTGACCCTTATATATATTCATGTGACATTTATGTACAAATATTCATACCTTTATATAAAAATATGAATATTTGTACATAAATGTCATATGAACATACATAAAGGTCATATAAATATAATATAAAGGTATCTATGTACAAATTTTGTTGAAATTCTTCATTTTTTAAAGTTATTTAACATAAATGTCACAAAATTTATATATAAAGGTTATCGAATTTGTACATAAAAGTTTTGCCTGAAGCAAAAAACAAAAAAAAAAAAAAATCAAAAACACGCAGTATACATGAGACACTAAAAAAAGGTGAATAATGAGACTTACATGTAATGATTGTATTTATGTTAAATTGATGTGATTGTGTGCTTTAAAATGTTTTTGTATTGGTGCGATAACATGTGGAATCCATAACAATGGATGTTATTAATACTCATTGATATGGGCGCTCCAACAAATAATAATATGTATGGTAAAAAAAGTCAAACGATAATATGCCAAATAACTCCTTTAACAACAAATTTATTAATTGATTCATCAATCGTAATTCACTTTTACTGTTTAATTTGACTTAATTAATTATTTTTATTCATGTAACAGTCGTGCTAATCTATATATTATGAATATGTATTGAATAGTTCTTGTGTGAGACCGTCTTACGAATCTCATTCAATGAGATGGATCGGGTCGGATTGGACATAACAAATTAGGTAATATTTTGTGTGTATTAGGTAATATTTTTCTATATTTCAGGTACTATATACTTTTGTATTATGTTATGTAGTATATGGACATAATACATAAGCATTACATGATATATAGAAAAGTATTACCTAATTAATATACACAAAAGTATTACATATTACACGAAAGAAAAGAACACCTAAACACAGTGCCGGAAGCAGAAAATTGACAAAGTGGTGGCACAAGTAAAAGTAATATACAAACATTTAAATTTACATATAAAATGTAACTTACAAGTGATTTCGAAGATTTATTTATACATTCATTTTGAATAAAAACAAAGAATGTAATGATCTAGTTCACAATTGACCCATACGATTCGTCATATCTTGAAACTTATGAATGATAGCTTCATTAGTGACATGCTCAAATATATATTTTTCAAGATAAACCACTAAATTATCATTCATTTATTCATTGTCCATTCAGTTGCGAAGCCGTGTTTTCACAATACTCATTGCAGAGAATGCTCTTTCTATTGAAGTTATTGCAACCGGCAAAACCAAAGCTAATGTTATTAGCTTGTAAATCAATGGATATACCTTATCTCTTTCACTTTCAACCATTCTTTGAGTTAGAACACCAATTCCATTTACATTTGACGTATCAATATTTGATCTCATATCCAACACAAAAATTTCGAATTGGTCTTCCATTCCCAAAAGAGTGACATCATCAAAATTACTTGGATATAGTTTGCCACCGAAGTAACCTTTTACGTAAAAAGCTTTAAAAGAGTGAGATGGATTCAAAGAAGCAACGCAAATCAACAGTTCCATATCTGCCTCATTGAATCAATCATTTAAATCAAGTAGTTACATATCTAGCACAACATTAAATACCTCCACACGAAACCGATTTAAGTTTATCATTTCATTGACTTTACGTTTTGATCTTGTTGGACCATCAAACGCATTACCGCTACACCAAAAGGATATCCAATGGACATAGGACGCAACTTTAATGTCTTATACTTATGTAGCTTTGCGCTCACGGATTCGAATCTGGAAGAGCCGTGCCCGACACCTATTTAAGCTCCGACCCAAGGCAGGTTGTTGGGAAATATCCCAACAGATCTATTTCCACTTCCACCCACATGAACATCATCCATATCAAGCACTTCAATTTCATGATTTTTGCAAAAATTAGACATACAATCTACCAACTCATCCCATCCACCATCTCTCATTGATTGAAGTCTTGTCTTAGAAGCATTCACTAAGTTCGTAGCATTCACAATAGCTTGATTTTTTCTTTGCAAAGCTTGAGACAAATCATTTGCTATTTCTAGAATCTTTTTCATCAAGTGTACAAATATAAAGTCGAAAGATAACATGTTTCCTAGCAATTGTGATGCTTCAACCATTTGATTAGATAAAGACTCATCTATTTTATTCACATGAAACACACCAATTATAGAATCAAATAAATGAATCGATCTCAAAATAGTACCGTAATGTGAACTCCATCGAGTTTCAGAAGGGCGAATGAGAATGCTTTCTTGATTCAAGCCTTGTCCACTTGAAATTTTTTCATTTTCCAAATCCTGAATAATCTTTACAGCTTGTTTTTCTCTGAAATAATCTTTTAGTTTGTATGAGCCTCCAACCACATTTAGAAGGAAGAGTTCAGAAACAAGTATATGTTTCTTCGCCATAACCACAAGAGCAAGTTGAAGTTGGTGTGCAAAACAATGGACATAATATGTTGTTTCATTTTCTTTCAAAATAAGAGTCTTCAAACTATGAAACTCCCCTTGCATATTACTTGCTCCATTATAATCTTATCCCCGCAACATAGATATGCTTAATCCATGTAAATTCAAAAGATCTTCAAGTGTACTTTTAAGTGAGATTGTTGTTGTGCACTCATCGTATTTAAACCCCAAAATCCTTCAAAATACGTGGCCTTTTCTATCTATAAATCTCAAGACAACAACCATTTGTTCCTTTATAGACACATCACGAGCATCATTAAGAAGAATACTAAAAAAACCATCACAAACTTCATCAATAATAACTCTAGTTGTTTCAAATGCACAAGCTTTAACAATATCTTTTTGGATATCAGGAGAAATTAATTGGAGATTCGCTGGTGCATTTTTCAGGGCAACTCTTCTTGTATTCTCATTATGACTTATAAGGAGTTTCAAAAGTTCTAGAAATTTACCTTGATTTATTGACTCATCAGATTCATCATGGCCACAAAATGCAAGTCCTTGCTTCAAAAGCCATCTAATACATTCAATTGAATCATTTAACTGCATTTTATAAGCCATTTTTGCTTCAGACGTGATTTTGATAAAAACTGTTTCAATATGTTGCTTTTGATTAAGTAAATCAACACATTTGTTATAAGCTTGCCTATGAGCACTGTTAGTCTCTCCCTCTTGCTTTCGAAACTTATCTTTGTTCTTCCAATCATGAAAACCTTCACTTACAAAAGTATCTCCGCTTTCTTGATAATTCAATTCATTTTTAAAAAGATAACATCAAAAGCAAAAGGTCGAATCCATGCTTATACTATATTTTAACCACGCAAATTCTTTAAAAGATGAACGGTTAAACCTTCTCATTTTAACATCAAATCTTCTTTGAGAGAAATTCTCAAGATTAGGTTGGCAAGAACCTTCAAAATAGTATTTTCTTCTAATTCTCTCTCGAATATTAGGATGATAATCTGTAATTTTAGGTCGTTTTCCTGGATCTGAAGAAAGTTCCGGCAAGTCATAGTTTGCATCAACAATTTGTGGTGGCTCATTAAGATTCTCAAATGGAGTATCTTCTACTGTGATGTTAGGCAATTCATCATATACACTTTTTTCTGAATTCACATTAGACAAAGATGAATTTTTAGCAACTTTTGGAAAATACCTCAACATAGTTCCGCATAAAAAAAAGAAAAAAAAAGACAAATAAGATTGAAATCGCTTGAGCAAGCAATGATCTTTTAACATACATATTAAAAATATTTGGTATTGCTTAACAATAAATAAATAAATAACAGCACAAACATTATTAATCAGACTATTCTTATTTTTTTACCTAGTATTGAGAAACACCGTTCATAGATTGTCGTTGATACACTTTAGTTTCATTGGGTTTTCTCCGTAGCAACAACAAATATAAAAAGGAAGACTCAATTTGTTGGAAAGACTAGAAAGTAAATGAGAGTTACGTTAGATTTTTTTTTTCTTTTGAAAATGGGGAATTTTTCTGAAAATTGAGTCCCCCTCTAAAACTTTGGAATTGATAATGTAAATTGATATGAAAAATTAAAATATTTTAAGGTATTTTAATAAATTGGTAGGAAAATTTAAGGGATGACACGTGCCACCCTTGCCTTCACTTATGTCCCCCACTGGATACAACCCCAAGATGTTCTTAATGTAAAACACCTAAAACATACATTTAAAAACACTTTAAAATATTGCCACAATAATTAATACAAAAATGTTTTAGTAACATCTCTTAAAACATGAATGAAGATGCCCTTATAAGGCAGTGAGGCGACATCTAGAAGCGAGATCGATCACAATCATGCGAAATATCAAATTTAAAAAAAATAATAATAAAAATGTTTGATAAATATAATTTTATGAAAAGAAATTTCAGATTTTTACAAGTTAATCTTTTATTAATATATTATAAGTTATAAGTTGATTAATCTCATAAAATGAGATTTAATATACATTTTATACTACTACAAGAGGAAAAAAAAAAGTACAAACATACAAAAAAAAGAAAGAAAAAAAATTAGAAATTGAAGTCTATTCACGGCAATTCATTAATTGTTCAATTAATTGTGTTGATTGGCATGTAAAACGAGCATGCGTTAAGTAATTTTAAAATTATCATTTAAAACTTATATAGTAAGAAATAATTTCTTGCTACCCTATTCATGATTCATTGTTAATTTTTATAGCATGTCTTATAATTAATAACTTTCTTAATGAATTGGTGATTCAAGAAACAAACCGTAGCAGAATATTCCAGTAGTAACGTACTAAATAAAGTTAGGTTGGCAATTAATAAGAGAAATAAATCAGTCAAAACATTACCTGACTTTCATTACTTTTTTTTCTTCTAGAAGAAAATGACAGAGGTATATGTTTTATCTTTTTCAATAAAAAAATATGTCTATATATCTATCTAAATATATATTAGTGAAGCTTTTTTATCGTGGAAGTGGATTGACTTCCATGCATTTTGGAAGCTTCTAATATAATGCACATCAAATTAGGGTTAGCGGACGCTGGCGTAGACTAGAATAGGTATTGAAAATTGCAACATTTTTACTATATTAAAACTCTATATATTGCACGCTTTCAACTAATATATACATACGACTTTTATGTCTAAAAATAATTACAAGATACAATTAATACATGAGATAATACCTCCAAATATCCTATTTTCTTATCTTTATAACTCAAATACTCCATCAATTATAATATTATCCCAATATACCCTAAAAGTGGTCAAAGACCAATTTATCCCTAAAAAATCACTATTCAAAATGCTATTTCCACTCTTAATTTATGAATGCCAAACCATCTTGTTAAACTTTGTTTTCACAACCCGGATATAATTATCTTGGTATTTTGGTTGGAAACCTTTCTCGTGCCCCAAAAAACACTCGTATTTATACTTGTGATCTGGTCTGAAAGGTATAACAAAGCCATATACTGAACGATTATTATTCGGAAAAAGAATTAACTGAATTTTTCCATGATTTATATTTACTGAGATCCGATGCTTGAAGTGGTATCAGAGTCTGGTTTTATTGAAGAAATAAATTAAATTAGGTTGTACAATATTATTTTCTTGTGCCTAACGGAGGAGAAAATCAAGAAAATGTATCCGAAAATATTTCGAGATAACACAAGTGCAGGATATCAGTAAATGACATCCAGCTCAGATTGGAACACAATTGTTCCAGACACATCTAAGGTCACGCAAGACCTTAGGGAGATTCAGAAGACCATCATTTATTATGGTGGACAGATGGAGAAGATAGTCCGATCTCTATCCGAGATCCAAAAGGATGTTTCAGATCTGAAACAAGAAATTGTAGATCTGAAAAGAAGACAAACCAAAGGAACTGGAAGATCAATGAACGAACGTATGAAAAATTCGTTCGGAGATATTCCAATCATTTTCAAAGGAAAGGCTACGGAAGTTTCGAAGCCTAAAAGCAACGACGAACTCCTACTTGATATCATAAGACAAGTTGGATGGAAGTCTCAAGAGTAGATCTTACAGAATTAACCGAATCCCTTTCCAATCTCGGAATTGTGGATCTGGTAAATCTCAGGATGAACGAGCCAATTCCGCCTATTCCAAAGAAGGAAGAGGTAAACACAAGTACGCCAGTACCGGAAGCACCAGTACCTGAAGTACCGGTTCCTCCCGAACCTAGGTGGTGGCAGGACGGGGTTGAGTATGAAGAATACATAGCTCGACAAGCTAAAACCCGACCGGGAAGGTTTAAAGGAGTATCCAAAAGCCCTTGGGCAAAAACGATGCTTGAACCAACCCATCCGTTTGGAGTGATGCTCACAACAGACATCATCGATTTCAGAAATATGGAAGTTTTGATCGATGAGTGGATGTCATCCATGAAAGTTGCTTCATCAACACTGGATGTTGATAATGATCATTTTTGCCAGATACTGGTAAATAGTTTGCAAGGTTCGGCCAAGAAGGCATGGGAGATGACCGAAGCCTCTCTCAAAAAAGAGATCTTATCCAACGAGAATGTTATAACAATTGTCGAAAGGATGGGTCATCTACTCAAAATATGTTTCCTCGGGGACGGATATTTTGAGGAAAGAAAAGACGAGAAGAAAAGAGAGTATACACAAGCTCTGTTTGCTCTCGAATTGAGAAATATATGTTATGCGGATGAATATATATATTGGTTCCGCAGATATTATTTCCAAGCAGATGTACCATGGAATGTGGTAACAGATTTATTCTTTGCAAAAATCTGCAGTCCATGGAGGGAAATGCTTATGCAAACCTACAAGGTACCTACAGGCCGAGTCGATTCAGTGGCCAGAAGAATGTCCTTTTTCAAGGACAGTATACGAGAATGGTGTCAACAAGCGACACTACAAAGGAACAAGAAGAAACTAAGAGGAATGGTGAAAAAGACCCCTCTTTGTTGCGACAACAATGATTTTCCGAGTATTATCGGAGAACCACAACGTGAAAGACACGGAAAGAGAAAGAAACACTTTAAGGGAAGGTTTCAATCTAAGTCCGGAGGATCATACAGGAGACCTTCCAAACAGGGAAGATCATGGTGGTCCAAATCAAAGGCTAGATCTTACAAATTTGGTCAAAAGTCTGGTCCTTCCAGGTTTTCTTCACAGGGATCTAGATCCACAGGGAAGCCAGCAGGAGGAACAACCCGGAAAAGAACTTTCAAACGAGCTCACACTCGTACGAATGAAAGTTTCAAGGATTGCAACTGTTGGACGTGCGGCGCGAGAGGCCATATTTCGCCCGATTGCCCACAAAAGCAAAAAGATGTGCGCCAGTTCGAGTATACAGACGACATCCGAGATGCTGTCTTCTATGGTGATTTGGTGCCAGTTTACAAGTTCGAGGACATCTCTTCAGATGAAAGCATCTATGAAGAAGAATTGGAATCTGTTTCAGAAGGATCCGATGGATCATCTACAGAATCAGACGAGTAGCTCCGGCGAACCAGAAGATAGACTCCAGACGACGGATAGTCTATCAGGATTCTTCTCAAAAATGACAATCTCTAAAAAGACGATGGAAAAAATCATGAGACAGGATTCAACATTAGGTCCATATGATGGATTTAAGAAAGAAAGTCTTAATCGATTTTGTGACAAGATTGGGTTAAGACAGCGCAAGCACCATATCATTTACCGGGTGAACTCAGGTGAGTTTTCTCTTCCAATAGATCTAACCGGTAATAAAGTCGAGATGCAACTTATTCCAAAAGAAGAAATTCTTGAGGAACTGAGTCATCTTAAAGAAGAAATAGCGGTCACGATGAAATGGATCCATATTGGAACTATTGAAGTAGTGATTAAAGCTACCTTCAAAGAAGGAATTGATTCTGAATTACATTTATCTGTAATGGATAAAAGAATCAATGACTTAAGAGAAAGTTGTCTTGGTACAATGGTAGGTAATTTGTATGCTGGCAAACTTATGTTTGACATTCATCCTAGGATTGCATACAACCTAGCTGACCAAGATTTTAGTAGAGTATTAACCCTTCATCAGGATTTTAAACGACCTGATCTTATGAAAGAAGGAAATAGTCCATATTCTATCACGTATAGAATTGCATATGCGCTTTCCAACACACATCATTCAGATATGTTTCTTAGGAAAGAGTATATAGAAATTCCTATAATTTTTAAGGAATTTGCAAAGGTTAGAACACCAGACCTAATCCAGATATCAAGGTTAGGGGGTGTTAATTTGCTAATTAAGGATCAACCTATCTTACACAATAGATCATTAAGGTTTGATTCAAAAATTAGTAACAGGCTGTCCTTTTCCGAAGGTAGGATTCTAAGCCTAAAAGGAAAAGAACCATGTGAGGATTTATATCCACAAAAAATTAGGGTAAGAAATGTAAAAATCAAATGCCCTAATAATGAATGGAAAGAAATCCATATTGTTTTTGATATATCTAAAACTGATAATTTGTTTCCTTGTGAGGAGATATATCATTTACAACAACCAAGTATTAATAGATATGAAGGCATGTTAGAAATAGCAGGCTATCATGTATCTGCTACAGGAAGTGCAGGCATAACTAAAGGAGTTATGACCCTAGGGTTAAGTTTCCTTGAGGAACATAAGCCCTGGAGAAGAGATGAAAAATGGATGGAGTTCGACCTTGATGGACATACAATCAGGGTAGAATAAAATCATTATGCCAGGAATCAAGCTAGATCAAGAGATCATTGATGTCACGATACAAAGAGACCAGGCGATAACTTTGTTAAGATTTTTGCGAGAGCAAAATCTACCAGAACAAAGAAGTATCCAAGAGGTCATAAGGATACAAGAGGCTGCGTTAAGAATTAGTCAAATAAACGCACGAATAGACATGCTAGAACGCTGGAGGAGAAGGATTTATCCAAACAATCCAGACAGGTTCTAAATTATGCCAGGAAGGTGTATTGATGAAGAGATCCAGGATCTCAGAAAAGAGAAAGATGAGTTGACGGAACGCATTAGAGAAATGCGGGATAATGGACAGACTCATCAAGTAAGGTTTCAAGAGTTGATCCGTGAGCATAATGTTAGAAGCTCAAGGATAAACTTGTTAGAATCTTGGAAAAGAGGAATCTATCCAAACGATTCTGAATGACAAGTATTTTCTCTATATATATATCTGTAGGGATATTATATGACCAATATAAGACGGAATATTTTGCAGCTTATATTGACTCAGGTTCAGGCATTTGCACAGCAAAGCCAGGAGTTTTTCCTAGCGAAGCAGTGGAAAAATTACCTCTTATTGCAGGAAGAGACTTCTCACAGAAGATCCTTATACTCAATAAAGGTATTCGAGAAACACGAATAATGATCGGAGGCGCATTCGATACCCCTTGGTATAAAGTAAGAATGCCACCAATCTATATTCATGATACAAGTGCTGATATTTTGCTTGGTAACAATTTTATCCAAACTTTTGCAAAATATGAGCAGGATAATCACAAGAACCTGTTAACCTTTACTACTAACTGTGGTAGTATGATACAGGTTTTGCGGCGAGAAAAGGCTTTTAATAGGATCATGCCTATTAATTTTCGCAGCAAACGTGGTGATAATGAAGCCAAGTTAACTCATCCAAAAATGCAGGATAAGAGGAAATTTGGTGAAGCTCTTTTGTCATACAGACAAGAGGGAATGGAGGAGGCACATGAAGAAGCTATTCAGTTTCTAAAGAATGCCTTACAAGAAGGACCACCCCAGATTGACATTAATGAGGAAAGTCTACTTTCTCTCGAAAATGTTAAAAGGCTAATTCAGAGGAACTACAATGAAAATCCTTTAGCCTGGTGGGACAAAAACCAGATCGAAGCAACGTTGAAGGTAAAAGAACAACACAGATACGAGTTGGTTCGATACAAGCCGATACAGATGAATCTTGAAGATCGAAAAGATATGCAAAAGATTATCAAAGAGCATATCGATCTCAAGCTGATCGAAGCAGGTATTTCTCTTTATAGTAGCCCAGGGTTTTTGGTAAGAAACCATGGCGAAATAAAGAGAGGAAAAGCAAGGTTAGTAATTAACTATCAAGGTATTAATAAGATTACTGAATTTGATGGTTATTACATTCCAAGTAGAGAACACTTAATTGATTGTATTAAAGGGTCAAAAGTGTTTTCAAAGTTTGATTGCAAGTCTGGATTTTACCAGATTAAGTTAGAAAAAGAGTCTAAGAAATTAACTGCTTTTTCTACACCACAAGGTCAGTATATCTGTAACGTAATGCCTATGGGTCTTGCGAATGCACCTCAGATATACCAACGAAAGATGGATAATCTATTTAAAGATTATTTTGAGTTTATGTTTGTTTACATAGACGATATCTTAATTGCCTCTAAGAATATGAAAGATCATTTAAAGCATCTTGAAATATTTTCAGAAGCATGTCATAAAGAAGGATTAGTGCTCTCTGAAAAGAAGGCAATAATCGCGGTTAATAGAATCGAGTTTCTCGGTGTTATTATTGACCATGCAGGAATGGAACTACAGGAACATATTGTGGAGAAAATCTGCAATTTTCCAAATGTTCTTAGAGATAAAAAGCACCTTCAAAGCTTCTTAGGAGTGATTAATTTTGCAGGTTCATTCATTAAGGACTTGGCAAAATATCGAAAGGATTTCCGTCCTTTATTGCAAAAGGATGAGAAAACCAAATGGAAATGGGAAGATATTCATTCCCAAAGAGTTCGTGAGTTAAAACAGGTTTGTAGCAACTTACCAAAACTCGCGATTCCTCAAGATGAGGATCAGTTAGTCGTCTACACAGACGCTAATGATTTCAGATGGGCAGCAGTGCTCATGCGAAAGACATCTACGGGTGAAGAACCATGTAGATACACTGGAGGGTTGTTTACAGAACAACAGGCTAGAGTTTGGCATATTAACGAGAAAGAATTCTTTGCTGTTTGGAAGGCTTTTAAAAAATGGCCTTTATTTTTATTAGCTAAAGAATTTATATTAAAAGTTGATAATACTAACGTTAAAGCTTTTTTGAAAAACAAACTTGAATCAAAGATCGAAAAAGCACGTATTATCAGGTGGCAAGCAGAATGCCAATATTATCTTTTTGATATTGTCATAGTGAAATCTAATGAGAATGTTCTTGCAGATTTCTTAACAAGAGATGGATATCCTTGAAGCAGATTCCATCACAATACGAGCAAGACACCTTAGGGAGAACCTTGAAATGCATTACAAGGCCTTCGAGGAACTAAGGGTAAGAGCCGAAGCGGCATCTTATGTCCAGAAAGCAGATTTGGACAAAGTCCAAATGACTCTACGTGCAGCCATAACTTCAAATAATGATTTATGGAATGCATTAGTAGATCCTGTAAACAAGGCCTATTCACCATCGGTGATGCAGAAAGAATTATACGAGAGGAGTTCATCATCGATGAACAAACAGGGTACTTTTATACCCAAAGCAGGACATCCTGCTGATAAAAGTTTTTCATCGGACATCGGTGAAAAGGCTGATAAGGCCGAACCAAGTGTTTATCGGATTCCGATAAAATTATTAATTCGGAAGGTCAGGAAGCAATTCCAGACAACCCGAGTCAACCCAGCACCTCTGGGGTAAAAGAGGGAGAGGTTAACCTAAGGCCACAGACTGGACCTAGACAGGTTAACACTAATCAAGCTATTTCTCCTCTGCAGGTCTACCAAAAAACATGGGAGAAATTGGTGACAAGAAATGGGATCAATCCAAATAGAATTACTGCGGATTGGTCTGGTAAGTATCCAAGACTTTGGATGCTCCCGGGGGTAAACCCTCATGATGTGCGGGAATGGTTCGATTTTGGAGCAATTGCTTCAGTTTTTACTACCGCACCCAGCTTTCCGGAGATTTCCAAATTACCAGAATGGATATCTACTGCTGTGCACGATTCATGGCAGAACAACCCATACTTGGGTCGAGAAGATATACTGGAGCTAAAAATTATCTCTGCTGCTCCAGAAATCACAGGAAAAGGGTCTTATCCAGTTTTTCAATTCATAAAACTACAGAGACCTGAGATGGAGGCAATAAACCGAGCTAAAACACCCCCAGAAAATAGCCCTTTGGTAGTCGCCTTGGCTGAAAATGATATATCAACTAGGCGAGCATGGGGCCTTTGGGTCTGTCTCACCGAGATGGACAAAGTGAAGTATCCATTCAAAATATTTCATAACTCTGCGAATGGATCATTCCTGTTAAATTCTATGACAGGAACAACTACCGAATTTGCTGAAAACCTCTTTGAAAATAAGAGAAAGTTAATTTGGGAAAACAAGGTTCCAGCCACGGAACAGACAAGGAAGAAGATATGTAATATGATACATATCGGGAGATGGGGAGAGCGGATATGCTCTTACTGTCAAACACAAGAGAAACCGCTGTTTGGACAGGGTTTCAAAATAAAAAAGGACAAACCCGATTACCCAAAGAAAAAGGGAAAATGGAAGGGTTTTTAGAAAATAAAAACAAAAAATGTAATAAAAGGAAACGGGTCTAATTAGACTCGATTGTAAACAAGCTGAACATGTATTCTACTAATGTAATAGTATAGGAATACATTGAAAAAAACATAGGATGCCAATTTCAGACAAGAGATAGTGGCCTGTCCCGCCACCGTTGAAGAATCTGCATCCTGCACCAAAAGACAAAAGTGGAGGACCCCTCCACTAAGGAAAAACTCGTTGCCGACACAAGAAGACAACGAAGATAGTAGATGCACCCACCAAGTGGTGGGTGAGAAATAAAGGAAGCTGGCCCATTACCCACTCATCTAGTGGATTGCAAGCTGGCAAAGGCAATAATGCAACCTCAACAGGAGTACATTAAGGCCTATAAAAGGAGGCATTCAGCCTCAAATGAAGATCATCGAAAATACACAACACTTCTCTCTTCATAAGCTTTTCGAAATCTTCTCTCTAGTATTGTAATAGTTTAGCTTTCAAGCTTTCCTGTTCATGGGGGTTTCCCCTTCACGAGTCTTAGCCATGATAGGCTAATTCAAGTTTCTCTTCCAATAGCGGAGAAAATATATATTGTAAAATAGTTTAGTTTATTTTCTTCAATAAACAAGGCTTTTGCTTTCCGACATTCTGTCCAAAAAATTTTATAATTATGAGTGAAAAATTATCCAATAGTGCGTCTCACCGTGACCTCCTTAAAGGCAGGTGGCCGTTGAAAAGGAGTGTGATCAGGGTTCCCAAGAAAATCGGTTTCAGAACCATAGACTGCGGGCGAGTGGTTGGATCTTTGATCCATAAAACCTGAATCGAGGTCCAAGGGAACTTAAGAGACAAAGACGAGGTATGATTTAAACTCAGTTTTATTTTATTTACGAAAGCATGTTGGGCCTGATATTGATCAGAGGGCTAATCCGGATCTAATAAGTATAAGGATTGGAAAAAGGAAAAATTGACTAATGGCAAGCATGGTTTTTTGGAAGTTTTGAAATGTTGTAAGGGTAAAATGGTATTTTATCATAAAAAAGGGATATATAGGGATATTTTGTTATGAAAGTGGGTATATGGGGACTTTTGTTATATGGTAGGGTAGTTGGGGAAAAAATATAAGGAAAATGGTTATGTTTGGATTTGATCTGATTAATACATACTGCGTTATCCAAACTGACATAAAATCAAACAAAATTTATATATTCTTAATTGTGCAACGTGAGGAGATTCGTTTTCTTTCAATATCTCGTATCGTGTAATTGATTAAAAATGCAGACTTACAAATATTTTTATATTACGTTTTTTTTGGTCAGAAATTAAGAACCAATTAAAAATGACCAAGGCATTATTGAATAATCAACACTTTTCATGATGACTCCATCTCTCTCACATTAAAATCAGCATCATAAGTTGGCAAAAGGGAAGAAAATTTGGGATGACTTGATTAATTTTTAAATAAAAAGTTGGATAACATTATATAGTTCAAACTACAATTAAATTTGATCACGATTCAACTCCAAAATTAAACTACAACTATTATTGATCAGAAGAAAACCGTTTATTCCTCGAAATTCGAGTTTTTAACTCATTTTCGAATTTCATGTTCTAGCACAATTGTATAATAAATCAACTATCTAGAAATTACAAGAATTTGAATTATACATGGGCATGAAATTCACATCCGAAAGAGCAAATTAAAGCTCAAAATTAAAAGAGTCAACTACTTCCAACACGGAGGCCTGATTATCATGTTGGAACACGAGATGAAACAATCAATGTGAAATAGAAGATATTGTTTGCCGATCTTCATCTCAAAATCGGTTCGAGCTTATCAGCTTATGGCTTAGTTCAGAATTTGCAGCTTCCCTCTCACTCAAGCACTTGTTCACATAAAAGTTGAGAAGAAAGAAAAGCACAAAGCTATTCAACACAGTGTTGAAAACCCAGGCCCCCATTCCATTGCACCCACCTTTGGAGAAATGCAAAACCAGAACCCCAACATGCCATGCCAGATTTGTGATCACCAAGATTATCTGGCAAAACATCACAAACGGAAAGCCATAGCTTCTCTGAAACCCGATCTCCGTGCAGAACCTGTAGCTATACACCAATGCAAACACCAACGTCATGGAGAGAATGGCGAGCACTTGGAACGACTGCGAGAACTCGAGCCAGAGAAAGGACATGCAGATGAGGATGGAGTGGTTGATCATCTGGAAAAATGGGAGCTTTCTAGGGTTTCTGAGAATGGTGAAGAAGGTTCTGCAGACATGGAGGAAGCGAGAGAGGTAGAAGATGTATGACCAGAAGAATACCCGGCCCGAGGGGCGGGTGCCAAGGGGGAAGCAGAGGAGCCATTGGAATGGGGTTTTGGACCGCCGCCAGAACCACCGTGTGTCGCGAATTTCGGCGGCGGCGGAGGAGAGGATTCCGGCGAAGATGGTGGCGGAGAGGAGGACCATGGCGAGGCTGTGGAGGGCTGGGATGGGGCCCAGAGGGACGGGCTTCCTGCGGCGGAAGAGGCGGAGGAGGAGGTGGAGCGTGGCCGAGATAGTTATGTAGGCAGAGATTGAGGTGACCAGGAATATCCACGTGGCGGCCCATGATTCGGTTGGACTCCAACGGAAGTAGACCACGGTGGGGTGCTCTGATAGACGGAAATTTACGTCCTTGATGTATTGTAGTAACATTTTGATTGAGTTTTGAAAGAAAGAGTTTTGTTTTTTATGTGGAGCTTTGAAGAGAAGAGAGATGGGAAATTTGTGGTTAAATGCTAATTATAAATGTATATCTATGTATCTATGTCATTGTGAGGAAATTAATGGAAGTTTCTTAAAAAGTTTATCCGATCAATCAATTTTCTATGTCTTGATTGACTTTTTACTTTTCTTTGATCATAATTGTTGTGGAAAAGTTTCTAGATCCAATCATCTTGGTATATGTTTAGGATGACTTTTTTGACTTAGAAATTGGGATGAAGTTTTCAAAGTATGTGATGTAGAATAAAGTTGAAGCAAGTAATATTCTTTTCCCAATTACATCCAATCATGTTAGAGTTGACCATTGAGACCCAATCTTCATGTTTTCATTCGACTTATGAATTTACAGCTTTTGATGTTTTTGATATTCACGTATACATAATGTACCACTTCGTAGAAATATAGAAGGTAATGATTTTTGTTGAAAGTAGAGAACATTATTTGGTTAAATTAAACTTTTGGGAACAATAAATACCTATATATGTGCATTACCTAAATTATTAATAAGATGACAAACAATTATCAATGTCATTGCATTTAGTCCTCTATGTTTTCAGTTTTATAATTATAGTTATATAAATATATATCACAAAAAATCATATTAGAAGTTTTGACAAATATATATAATTCTATGAGAAATAATATTATTTATCTATAAATCAAACTTATTTCCACATATTTATACCTGGATTGTGATGCAGAGAATCGTGTAACAATTAAAGAACAATGATGTAAAAATGTATGAACTCCGATGATACTACGTATACTACAAAAGAATCATACGACAAAGGGATTTAAACCCTACTAATCATTCATCAAAATTCCACCACCTTTGATAACAAGAATAAACCTATACACCGATCAAATTGGTCCAAGAAAAGCAATGTGGCTTCATCTCCATCAAATTGTGAAGACGTTGATCACTTATTTTACGAAATTAAATCGATAATATAGATCTTATAACAAAGTATCCTACTTAATATATATTTATAAATTACGTATTCAAATTTATAAGAAACTTTCAGATTCATTTTATATTAATAAATCAAATTAAGATAGTAGATTTGACTATATTTGCGAAGAGTGTATCATTATAAAAGGTTATACATGCACAACATGAATAATTACTATATATATTCATAAGTTATATTCAAATAATAACAATAATCCTAAAAGTGATCACAAATTTACTTAAAAAAATCCAGTTATTTATGTTTGTTTTTCAATTACTTATTTCTACAAATCTTGTGTATCACACATGAGATAGAACTAAGTCAGCTATTTGCCTATTTATAAGTCTATAAAAAGCAATGATTTTTATTTGATTGACACTGAACTAGCTAGGTAAAATCCTGGCCGTCATTAGGCCTAAAGTTCTAATGAATAATTCCTATTCGAAGATTCAAGTTCGAATACAAATCCATGAAAATTAGATTCTTTTTAAATATGAATTCTTATATATAAAAAATTAAAAAAAATATTAAATTTTGTCTTGATTGAGAATTTAATCTAATTTTAAGTTTTAAATTAAAAAAAATATTAAATTGAATTTTTTATTGAAAAATTCCAAAATTAGAATTTAAAGTAGAAAATTAATATATGAATTGAGTCTTAATTTATCCATTCTTATATAGAAAAATACTCAAATGCCCACTGTAGAGGTGCCCCACCGGTTTCAGTTTCGATTTGTCGGTTCGGAACCGGCGGTTTTTGGAATCGAGGGCATCAAACCGGAACTGAACCGTGGGGGGTTCGGTTCCCGTTGGAAAACCGGCGGTTAACCGAAACCGGTGGTTCAAACCGCCGGTTTTCCGATTTTTTATTTATTTTTTTAATTTTTTGCTATGGTTTGATCGGTTTTGAAATGTTTTTTTTTTTTGTGCAAAAAAATGCACAAGATAGATTAAAATTAAAATGAAATGAGGGAAAAAAATAACAAGTCACAAGTTAAAAAATAAAACTTAATAGTTATTACAAATTTACAATTGAATATATCACAATTACAATGATGAATGAAAAAATAAATTACAAGTTACAGCTTTCAATATATTACAATCATACATCAATATTGAAGTTAAAAAAAATTACAAGTTACAACTAAATATAAATAAATGAAAGAAGAGGAAAAAAAAATTGAAAGAGCTTGAGTTTTTCCTTTTCATAGGACTTTTTCCTTTTCCACGGGATGAACTGGTGGAAGAAAAACCGACTCTTCGAGACATTTTTTTTAAGATGAAGGAGAAAAAAAATTGAAACTAGAATAAGAAGTGAATGAAATTGAAATGGAAGAGTAGTAGCTAACTAAAATTGAGAGAGAGATTGAAGCTTGAGAATTGAGAGAGAAGATTGAGGAATGGTGTGGTTTGAAGTGAAATGGAATGAGGTATTTATAGAGCACAATACACAATTTTTGCAAAAAAAAAAAAGGGTTCAAACCGGTTAAACTGCCGGTTTGCAACGGTCCTTTCATCTTGACCGTTGATCATCAACGTTCAAGTGATCTGGTGTGTACACATGGCATTTCGTAAAAATAAAATAAAATTAAAGGCGCCGGTTCGAACCGACGGTTCCAACGGTAAAATCACACGAGCCATCGATCATCAACGGTCAAACAATCTCAGCCGTCCACGTGTTACGTTCAAAAATACAAAAAAAAAATAAATAAATTATATATATATATATATATATATATATAAAATCGACGGTTCGGACCGTCGGTTACCGATTTTTTCTACAGTCAAACCGAAACCGAACCTTATTATACACAGTTACGGTTCCAGTTCGGAATCAGAACCGGATCAACGGTTCCCAAAACCATTGACCATCAGTTCAAACCTGCCCGGTTCCGATTTTCCGAATCAGTTGGGCATCTCTAGTTCACCGTGAGTAACTCTTAATATGCCCACTAATAATATGTAATGCTCCCATCCCTCATTATATGGAAAGTAAAATTAATAAATATTTTAAATTCTTAATATATCAATTGTGAACATATATTAATGTACCATAGTGGGTAGTTGAGCAGGAATATTTTTATATATACCTTGCAAATACAATTACCAATATTATATAGTCTTTCTAAAGATAAAAACCACTAAAATTTTGGCATGTACCCCAAGAAAAAGTACTAATACTTATGTTTTAAGTACAATATTTAACAGAAAGCTATAACATCACATAAATAATAATATTATTTCGTGTTCAAATTAGCTGCTGATTTGGGTTGTGTATTCAATATAAAAGTTTATTAATCATAACAAAATTTTGTCGTAAAAATATTTCATAATAATATTTAATTATTATATATATTATTATCTCAAAAATCTTCTTATAAATATATTTTTACGACAATTTTGTAGTCGTTAAACTATACATTAACAAACATAGACTTTAATTCATTTTTAGTTGGTTTTTTAAGGCAATATATATTATCAATTTTACGATAAGACACTGTCACAAAAGCTAATTTTTTCACGAAAATTTTCAAAGCCTCAAAAGATTAATTGCATTATAAATAATCATTTATGTTGTAGTTATACAATACGCCACTCTTTTATAATTCCCTACTATCATTTAGAGCTAATTAATGTCGCAGTATAATCAATTTTCTTGGAAAGAAAACGGAATTATAAATTTGAATATGAATATTTGAATAAAATCATGTTTTGATAAACTTTGAGCTCGAATGTTAACTAAAAGTATGACTTTCATACGTTAATGAAATAATTAACTACTGATAGAATATTTACAAATATAAGCAAGGCATAAGTTTATTCATAAAAGTTATCATTTACACTTCAAAAGTATTTGTTAAGATAATTGCAAATTAGGAATTTTGCTTCCAAACTCATAAATCTATATTCAAAACTAACACTTACATACATGTAATACTAATAAATTTGTAAACTTGTAAAAACCCGACCCATCACGAACTAAATCCACTTAAATCTGACCCATCACACCCACTGTCTTGGTAATACTTGATGGATAGAGACCGTTGGGCCAACTACATAATCCGATTTGAAAGCTCTATTTTGCATGACAGTTGTGGGCCTGTTTTTTGGGCATTATTTTTGATCTTTCACTTGACTTTCTTCTGATTTGGGTATTTAGTTCATTTTCATGGTCCAATTAGTTTGCACCTTAGTTTTCAGGATTGGGGCCTGAGGGATGTATTTGGGCCTTAAGTTGTTTTATTTTGTCTACTGGGCCGTCTCTTACGGGCCTAATCTTGCTGGGCTTTGTATTTGAGCCTGAACATTTGTAACCTCCTCATTTTGAGGTTTATTTATTAAGTTTTATTTATTTACCGGAAGGAGTATTATTTAACTGTTAAGCTCATGTATTCGGGAAAAATGTATGTACCTCAGAGGCACATTTTTAGATGTGTAAATGCCTCTGATTATTTTGATAGAACAAAGAATTTTTCTACTCTTTTTTTATAACAATAACTTTTTAATCCATTTTATGTGCAAAAAGTTCAATTTGCCCTCAACTTCACCTACAATGTATTTCATATCTATGTATTTAAAATTTAAATCTAAATACACTATATTATATTTTATATCTATTTTTTCTACAAATGTCTTTGATAGACAAGTTTCTAACAATCACTCTTCAAATACAACATGTAATTTTTTTTAAAGATCTGTTTATTTAGGAAAAAGATTTCAAAAATTTGTTTATCCAATATGTTTATCTGGAAAAAAAGATTTTGAAAATCTGAACACCACACTCCAACCAAAACCTTGTATTTGGGAAAATCATCTGAAATTTGTTTATTCGTAAAAGATATGTTTATTTGGGAAAAAGATTTTGAAGATCTGATGCGCTTCAACATGTACACGATTATAATTTGAGATTTGTTTATACGATATGTTTATCTGTGTATTGCGCTTCAACCAAACCCATTTGAGATTTTTATTTTTTTTGGGAAGATCTGGAAAAATCATCTGAAATTTGTTTATACGATATGTTTATCTGTGTATTGCGCTTCAACCAAATCCATCTGAAATTTTTATTTTTTTGGGAAAATTTGGGAAAATCATTTGAGATTTGTTTATACGATAACATATTTGTGTATTGCGTTTCAACCAAATCCATCTGAAATTTTTATTTTTTTGGGAAAATTTGGGAAAATCATCTGAGATTTGTTTATACGATAACATATCTGTGTATTGCGCTTCAACCAGACCCATCTGAGATTTTTATTTTTTTGTACACGAGTATATTTTATGAAGTACATGATTATCTCGTGTACACAATGTACGTATCGTGTACACGATTCATAACGTGTACACGATTATAACATGAATTATAATTATCGAGTACACGTTGTAAAATACATATCGTGTACATGTATATTATATATATATTATAATCGTGTACACGTATTAAGATACATATCTTGTACACGAGTATCGTGTACACGTATATCGTATATATATTATAATCGTGTACACGTATTAAAATACATATTTTGTACATGAATATCGTGTACACGTATATCGTATACATATTATAATCATATACACGTATTAAGATACATATCGTGTACACGATATATTCGTGTACACGATAGATATCTTACAACGTGTACATGATATTATGATATATATACGGTATATATCATAATCATGGTGTACACGTATATTAGAATATTTAACATACATGATTTATCGTGTACAATAAGATACATATCGTGTACACATATCAGAATATTAAATGTCGCATAATTTTGACGATTTTCTCCTACTCGTATATGTACATACTCGATTATAATGATAATTATATACAAAATCAAAAAATTCAAAAAATTTCACAATTATTCACTAAACATTCAAATCATCAAAATCAAAAATAAAATAAATAAATAATAATAAATTGTAACCAAAACTCTTATCTCTCTCTTCGAACAGTTCGATGTTCCACCTCTAAGTTCAGATTATGCAAATCAACTCAAATTAACTCTCATTCACCTTCTTAGCTTATCCCGATGATATCATCTCCGAGTGCGAGTGACGTCGTGCTTCCACCATAAACGCAAATCTGACATCTACCATCTCCGACAAGAATCACCGTCATTTCTCCCATTTTCCTAACTCATTCTCATCTCTGTTTCTCTCATCTCTCTATAAACTCATTCTCATCTCAGATTCGACCATTGATGTTGAAGTGGTGGAGATTGAGTTTCGGTGGAGTTTGGGTTGGGGGGAATGAATTTTCAACTTTCAAAATTTTGGGTTATAGAATTTTATGTATTTTGAAATATTAAAATTTAAATATAGTTAAAGGGTAGTATTGGAATGTATTTAACAAAATACCTTAAAAATGGGTAAAAAAGTTATTTTTATAAACAAGGGGTAGAAAAGTTCCTTGCATTATAAAAAATGGTAGTTTTGGACTTGACCCTTTTTAGATCTGTGCTTTAGACTTGATTCCACGAGTGGATTGTCTTCGTATATGGTCACATCATAGTTGATGTGTGCCCACACGACATCAAATCCACATAAATTTTTTAATTAAGATATTAGTTATATACTTATAAGATATTAGTTGTATATTCATAATGTGTTACTTGTATAAATGAAATATATGTTTACATTATGCACTAGTTGTATATTCATAAGATATTAGTTTTTTTACTCATAAGGAAATATATTCTTACATTTTACTTATTTAGTGAAATGTATTAGTTGTACATTTAGAATGTATTAGTTGTTTTATCTATAAATATTATTTATTTTATGTAAAGGTATTGTTTTGTTTAACTTTATTTTAGTGAAATATATTACTTTGTTCATTCATAAGTTATTTGGTGCATCGGTTCTGCTACTCTACCCACTGTGAACATATTATTTGTGCCCACTGCTGATGTGTTAGATATCCAGCATACATTAAATTTCACTTTTCATATAATTAGAAAATGAGATCATTACAAGTTATCAGTGGACATATTAAGAGTTGCTCATGGTGGACATTTTAACATTTTCTATTTATTGTATAGTCATAAGGTATTATTTAACGTATTAATTACTTTGTTTTAGTGATATATATGACTTAAGATTTTATTTGTTAAATGTAAATGTATTACTCATTTACTCAAATGTATTAGTGTAATGTAGATTGTAAGTTTAAAATTTTAAAATTTATTATATAAGTTATTGAAATGTAGGGTATCTTACTCATATAACTTTAAATATTACTTAGATAACTTAAATATATTAATCAGATACTCAAAAGGAATTAGTTACTGTAGAGTGTAAGTTTAAAATTTTAAAATTTCAAATACAATTTTTCATTATCTTTTTCTTTAAATTTTCTACAATAAATTCATGAAATAAAAAATGGAACAAATAATCTATGAAGGTGAAGAAGAAAAGAAAAGATGAAGAAGAAATCACAAGACATGATTTCATGATTCAAAGATGAAATCACACCCGTTAAACCATAATTCGAAGAAGAAGAAGAAGATAAAGATAGAAAAGAAGAAGACCAAATGAAGAAGATTGAGTAGAAGAAGAAGAAAAGAGTGAAGCGTGAAGTGTGAAGAATAGATCCAACAAGAAGAGAATAAGACCCTAAAAAAAGATTAGGATTTAAGGAAGAAGAAGATAAGAGAAGATGAGAGATAGTGCGTTGATGAACAATACAAAATATAGCAACAATATCATGTTGTTGTTTTTTTCATTGTTTTTTGTAACAACGTATTATCAATTTAAAAAAGCATTATTTTATGATATTTTATTATCGCGAAAACTAATTTTTTTATGACAACTTTTGTTATTGTAAAAAATCTGTGGCAAATACTCATTTTTTTCTTGTAGTGAAGAAAGTTAAGCAAGACTGAATTCACCAAACACACCCGACTTGCAATAGACAAGCGGAAAATTTCGAGAGAATTCATCCTTCAATACCCTCCAAATGATGTCTATCGGCATCCTCTTAAAAATCTAAACTCCCAATATTTCAAAGGCAAATCACCTGAACAAGTTCCCAAGCGTCTTAGAATATTTTGCCTAGTGTTACATGCACCTTTATCCCAAAATAAACCTTTGATTTTTTGAACTTGCAAATTGACCCGAGGCAACACCGTAGTGAGCCAACACCTGACAAAGAGCCGGAACATCGACCAATTTTCCCTTACAAAAAAAGAGTATATGAGATGAGTCAACCTATAAACCACAATTCACAATTAATATATGAATTTATGGAAAACAGAGTTTAGTTTATGAGTAATAAAATTAATTTTATGATACGTAACCAGGTGATACTCTTATATAAATTTTGTGTAATAACAATTGAGCCCACAGGACATGTGCAGTGGAAATTAAGATCTTCCAAAAATGCATCTCATCACTGGATTTCATTCAATCAATTTTCTGCACCTATGTCCTTTTTTCTTTTTTTCCAAAAATAGACTAATAGTTTATTCCTTAATCATGATCATTATTGGAACGCTTTATGCCTATTTTTCCTGAAGGATAAGAAAAAAAAAAGTTCCAATACCTCCCCCCACTCAAAATGAGTATTATGTTATGATATATATTATTAAATAATATCATATTTTTAAAATAATACATAATTTAGGGTTAATTACATAAAAAAAATATGAACATGAACTTAGATTAGTTCGAATTGCAATATGAATTTTTTACTACAATAAAAAATCGACAAATTTAACACTTGTTTTAATTCAAGATATGTTTGGACTTTGAGCAGCACTTGTGCGCACAGTTGCATGATGTAATTGAACGTCGGTCCGATCAGACCCGAATTCGCACTAAAATTTTATTTAATTATTTTTATTAATACAACAATTTTTATGTTATATTAGTATAACATTTATGGTATGTTAATATAATCTTTATGTACAATCTCATAATCTTTATGTGATCTTATATTTTTCTTTTAACATAAAAATCATGTAGTATAACTATACATTTATATTATATTAGTATAACTTTTATGTACAGATATCATAACTTTTAAGTGATATTAATTATACTTTTCTATCAGTATAAAAATTCATGTAGTATAATATACTTTTATATTATAATAATTTAACATTTATTTTAAATTTGTATAACTTTTATGTTCAAATATCATAATCTTTATGTAGTATTTTAACTTGGAAAAAAACATAAAAGTTATATTATTATAATATAAATGTTAAATTATTATAATATAAAAGCTTTAAAGATATTATATATTTACAATATAATGTAAATGTTAAACTAATATAATATAAAAATTATAGGAATATAACATAAAAGTTACACGAACATAATATAAAAGTTACGCACGTGTAATAAGAGTGTGGACACAAATATAAGGCATGTGGGAGTACGTGTAGGTGAGTGATAAGTTTGTAGGACACGTGAAACTCACCTTCGGATTACGTGACTCGAATTGCACGGATCCTTAAAAAGTATTGAATTTTTCAAGCTCCAACACATTGAAGTAAGTCAACACTTTGACTTTTTTTGTATTATAGTCAAAAGTTTGTGTTGTCATTGAAATTATATCCTAATATCATGATTTTTAATGTAATTAATTCTATATTTTATACAAAAAATTATATAAAACATCATCTTACAAGTATAATTTTATGAGATGAAATCCTACTTTTTGCAACCAAAACCAATTTCAAAATTTAACTCTGAATTATATAGATTATAAACATATGAAATTAAATTTAGAAATCATCTTACAACATTCATATTGTACACTTTATATGTTTATTTATTATTTGTTTTGTTTATTTCAAATGCGCGTGAAATGATATGTAATGTCCCTGTAAGGACGCGTTAAATGACGTCATAAAGCCTACTACACACTCTATTTCTCTCTCTCTCAGATGGAGAAAATAAAATTACTAAATCGTACTTACATTAGTCATTATGTATATTTATACTTAAAATGATTATCTATTTTAAAGTGATGTTTTATTTTATATTTTATTATTTTAATTAATATTTTATGTAAATTGGTTGTAAGTGATAATTATTTTAAAATATTAAATAAAACACTAATGTAGAATAGAAAATTTTATTTCACTTATAATCAATTTTGTATTTTCATCAGCTATGATCTAAGATATAAGTTTCCACTACACGTTTAATATTAGTACATCATATCGATCTATGATTTCATGATTTTATGCTATTCAATTACACTAATTATGAAATATGAAATGGGATGTAATATCAAGTTCAAAGGAACATAATTTTTTTTTTTGGTTCTCTTCCTATTTTTTATTCTATTTTACACATTTTGGTCAATTACACCTTTCATACGATTTTGGAATGGCGATACAATTTAAGTTTGAATCGTATGAACTGATGTAAATGAAACTATTAATTTTCTTAGTGTAGGGGTGAGTGATATGACCACGATATGGATAAGAAATAGCTAAAATTGAAAGTGTTCCATTTGTCATGCACGCACTTTCCCTTTTGTGTGACTATGATTAATGTTATATTCCCTTAGAATAAATTGGGTAAGGGTAGTAATGCAAGATATGTGCACACAATAGAGGTTCGAAGAATTGACTAGATCATGTCAAAAAGAGGCTCCGATTTTTTATCCATTAATCTAAAATTGGATATATAGTGTAGTATGGGCAATAATCCCTTTAACAAATATCTGAAAAAGGGTATGGGCAACACATATTTACCACCCATCATCTTCCTCACAATTATGATCATGATTCTTTTCATGATTTTGGATTAATATATATTTCCTTATGTTCCTTTTGTTGGTTAGGTAAATGTGGTTCACTTATTTGATCAGCAATAAATACTTGAAATGAGAGCTACAACAAATTATTATAATTATGTTTTTTCACATAGTTGTCGGAAAAAAATTTAGAAATACATTTGCATGTGTGTACAAATATATATGAATCTATTTCATGAATATAATTACATAAAATAGAGTTCCATTATTCAAAACTCAAACTCATATACATTTTCACTAAGATAATATTTTTTATTTTTTTTTGGATTATGATTGTGGATAAGTAGTCAATTCATGAAATTAAATCCATGAGATAATGTCACAAGACTGCAAGAGTGTTACTCATGTATATATAAATTTATCATTTCAATATATGACAATATTTGATAAATATCTTCAAAATAATTAATAAGGCATAACTTTTGTACAATCATTTAAGAAAATGTATTTTTTTACTGTTTAATACTCGCTTTTTTTTTTTTCCTTATGATTAGCGAGTAACACTTTTAATTGTAAAATATACTTTCAATTTTATTTTTGATTGTAGTTTGTTAAAATAATCGATATTGGGAATAAAAATGTATTGGAAAAAATTGAGCATATTTGCCAAACATTTGTTGAAGTTTAGAAAAAAGAAAAAAAAGAAAAAAAAAAGTTGGCCCCTACACAAGTTATGATAGTAAAAAGTAATGGGTGACGTCAGCTTCAGCCTGTTTGAAAATAGAAGAGCTGTATTAATGAGAGATGTTGACTTCATTATTAATCTGTTTTTTTTTATGCTTCCTTCGTTCTTCTCCACCGACACATGATCTCCTTAAACACTATTTCAAACCACACTCCACTCTATCTAATCTAAGCATGAAAATATTGATATGGATCGAAAATTTGATACACAAATTTTTAATAAATATTAATGGATCTATCGATATCATCGATTTTAATAAAAAATGAAAAAATGATGTAAATTGTATTAAAGTGTGTGAATTTTAATTTAAAATTTTAGGAAATATATAGCAAACATTTTTGTTGAAATTCAACTTAAAATACTTACAAATCGATACGTTTATGATAAACAAATTGTTGATTTAACATATTGGAAGATCAATAAGACAAAGTAAGTGATACAAATAGCTTTTTACAATCTTAATGTGTAGATTGTATTATTATTTGGGTATAAAACACATTGCTTTCTGTAAAAGTTATGGGTCGGCATTTATTATAACATTTTATTACAAAATATACAGTTTTTTAAAAATGATTTATCAATATTTCCATTATATTATTTCGATTTTTCAATAATTTGTACAGTTAAATTGTCAATATTGATATAAATATCAATATCTTACCAAAAGTTCTGACGATTTTTTTTTGACGAAACTTAAATAATTCCAAAAAATTATGGAAATTTCAATCCTTGAGTGCGCCACTTAATGTTGATTGTTAATGTATTAAATTACTGTCTTTATATGATTATTGTAAATCTTAACTGATTTTTTTTTTGTTTTTTTTTTTTTGTGATTATTGTGTTTTGAAAGTAATGAAATGTAAGTCAATTTTAGTGCATGACATAATACACTTAGTGATGAGTTGGTAACAAAATCCTCCACATAAATATGAGTACTATTTCCTTGATTATTAATAATTGAGATATATTTAAAGTCGTGTACATGTTTGGCTCACCAGAAACAAAATGTTTGGCATGCTTTTGGTCCAAGTATTGTATTTCCCCTACTTATAAGATTAAACTTCAAACACAAAATGTATAATTTTATGATATATCATATAATTAATGTACAAATAAATATGTAATGATTTTACAGATGTATTTTCATAAGACAAATTCATAATTACTAACAAACTAAATTCATTAAAAAAAATTATATGTGAATTTTGAATTGTAAGATGTGGGTTGACATCTCATAATAATAGATCAATGAAATGATCCTATAAAACTTTTTCTATTTTTTAAATTGAAGTGTGTATTTCGATGTCGTATAGAAAATAAATTAAGAGATCCATGCTTGCTTCTATTTATAGGCTGGTTTAGGGATGATATGAAACTTACAATCCGCATACCAATTTATCATTTAAAATATAATCCCCACAAAATTTCTTATTGATATGGAACAATTTGTAGATACATATTTGGTAATTAATCGATGATCAATTAAAGAGCAGTTGTCGGCAAAAATAAAAAAATATGTAATTTTAGAGTCATTTCAAAATCGTAAACAGTTACAATACTTTTCTGGAAGCAGAATAATAATTCTGATTGAATTGAATATGGCACCCACCACGAATGAACTACGTGGTTCTAAAACCAAAATCCAATGTTAGGCAGCATGTTTGGGCATTTTCCTAATATGAATATGAATGTGGGTTGTAATTGCTGGGATTGGAACATATTTGAGGGGCTAATGTCACTTTGGTAATATGGAAAATTGTTTAATATTGTTTAAATCTTCCAAGTCTAGACAATATATCTTCATTAGGATGTGACCACCTGGAGAAAAGTCCTTAAATAACACCATTTGATGATTTAGACCCAAACCAGATAATATATTAGTATAAGGAAAATGTTACTCCATTTATTGTGGACAATTCTTAATATGTTCATCAATAACGTGTAATAATCATATTTTTTGATTATATGAAAAATAAAATTTATATATATATATATATATATATATATTGGATATCTGACATATTAACAATAAATATATATTAATGTATGCTAGAATGAAAACTTCATTATCGGGCAAAATATATATAGTACCGACATATAAATTTGCATTATCAATATTGAATGGGGGCAACACTTTCCACCCTACGAAATTGACATTTAAAACACTTAGATCTATATATATATATATATATATTATGGCAAAAAAATAAATAAATTAATGCTTATATGAAAGGAAAAGTAAAGTCATCACGTCAATGAACAGAAGCCAAAATGAAATAAAAAATTGAGCAAAAGTCAAAATACACTAAAAAATGTTGCTGGTTTTTGTGTAGTGGAACACTTGAAAGATTAATCATATAGTAAGAGAAAAAGTGATAATGATAATATATTGAATTTTAAATAAGATATAGCAACCAAAGATGGTTGTTCCATGTTGGTCATTATTAGGAAGACAGGTTGTACTATGACTTGGTGCGCCACCTTTCTTTAATCTTTATTTCCTCCTAGAAAAATTAATAAATATTCAACCACAAAAGTAATTAAAAAGCGAAATTAAGCATTATAATATATTTTTAACTCAATCTATGCTCTCCACTTTATGACTTTGAAGAAAGAAATTAAAGCCATGTGTAAGTTCAATCATTTCTTGATTAAAGCGATCGATGTAGTAGCAATACCATCTCTATTTTACTCTTTAAGTAATATTTTTTATTGAGTTTATAACTAAAAATTGAATAATTTAAATATATCTCACGATTTATCTAATAGTATTGTTATTCTCAAATTAATTACACGTAAATTTGAAATTAAATTATTAAAAACAAAAAGGAAGTGCAAATCATGTTGGAAACTAGTGTGAACTCAAATTCATAATGAGATGTAATATTATTGAAATTGAATTATAAGAAAGAAAAAATTTCACGGAAATTAAGAATGCTACTTAAATGGGTAAACTTATACTATAAAATTACTAGCTTACTACTCTCTTTTAAAAAATTATAAGTTTAATAAAATTACAAGCATAATTAAATTTTTTGGGTAATTAAAACTATTGGAACGAAATAAATCAATCAAACTGGAAAGTTTCGTTGTTTTGGAGCCAAAAACAATAGAGAAGATCTGAAATAAGAACGACCAATTCGAGAAAAAAAAAATGATGATTTTGAGAAAAATGTTATTACAAAAAGAGGTGATATACATATATTGTTAATTTTCGCAAGTAAATAAAAATCGCCGTGGTGCTGTATCTATCTCTCTGCATATTCCCACATGCACACTCATCTCTTTCTGTACACTTCCATGATCAATGATGTAGATTTTAATTTCATTTTTTTTAAATTTTGAATAATTTCAAGAATCGAATGAGTATGGAGGTTTCAAGAGATCATAAGGCGCCCATAGCGCGTCCAATGGGCATGGCCTGCTTGAATCTAGCCTCACCCATGGCTTCCCTTTCCCACTCCAATGGAGCAAGCTCACCGGCCCTGGATGCAAATCTCTGCACAGCCCTCTGAAATTATCGCCGCCGAGTCCGTGCTGGTTCCACCGGTGATCCACCGGCTCGATGTTTCCGGCGAAGACCAGCAGGAAGGGCGGCAGCGAGCCCAGCTCGTAGATCCTCATTCTCTTCTGCAACTCCATCCACTCCTCGATCTTTCTGGTGTAGTCGCCGGTCCGCCACCGGTCGAGATCGATGACCATGACTCCGGTGTTGAAGTAGCAGGCCCGGCGGTCGGCGAAGGTGAGGGAGAGGGAGGGGTTGGACCAGAAGGTGGGCGTGAAGTATGAGGTGAAGTTGGCGTTGCAGTACTCGGGCGCCGCCAGTACCCTCCCGCCGGCGAGTGGGATCGACGCGAGCTTCGCAATGTCGTCGACGAGGACCAGGTCGGAGTCGAGGTAGACCACGCGGCGGACGCACGGCGGCAGGAGGCCGGCGAGGTAGCTCCGCGCATAGTTGAGGGGGCAGTCGAGGGCGGAGCGGATGGAGGTGGAGATCAGCCCCGACACGGCGGAGTCGCGGAAGCCGTAGATCTTGAAGCTCAGGTAGGGGAAGGCGGAGGATATGGTGGCGCGTAGGTCGGACGCGCCGTCGCCGGCGGAGGAGGAGGCTACGAAGTGGAAGAAGACGTTCTGGGGGCAGGAGGTGTGCTGGAGGATGGAGAGGATGGCGGCGGTGGAGCCCCGGAGGTAGGTGCCGTCCAGGGTCATTGCCACGTGGACGGCGTCCTTGGAACATAGGAAGAGGTTGTTGTAATTATCGTTGCTCTTCTCGTCCCCATTGTACATTTCTATGGAGGGGCATTTTGGGGAATTGTAGAATTTGGGGGCCTCTCTGAACTCTTGTGGGATTCTTGGGGCATTTTGTTGGGCTACTATGAGTGAGAAGATGAAAGTGAGAGAGAGAGAGAATACTAGTTTTTGGTGTGAAGGATTCTTCATGAGAAGAAGAAGAAAAAGAAAAAGAAGCTGTGGAATTAGGAAATGGGGGAAAGGGGAGTGGGATTTATTTCATTGGGGGGGTTTGGATTTAGTGTCAAGTTAAAGAATATTAAGAAAAGGGGTGTTGTGTAGTCAAAGATTTTGGAATGGAATTTATTTGCTTTCATATTTGTTTCTACATATATATTTCATTAAATTGAGGATTGAAATTTCGCATGAATTTAAATTTTTTTGAAAGTGGGGCCCAGCAGAAATTTGTTCTCATTTAGAATATGATTAGAGAGTTGTAATAATGATGGAAGAAAGTGAAAACATGGGATGGGGTGCCCAACATATATGCATGGTGTCGGGGGTACGACTTATGAAAATATCTCTAAAGTTTGCATGGATTGGTAGTGGATAAATCAATTTTTTTACTTTTTTTGGGGTGGTCCTAATTCCTTGGGGACCTAAAATTAAGGATTTACTTTATTTTCTACAATTTTATTTTCATTTTTTTTAACTTAAGATCCATCACTAATCATAATTAAGAAGAAGGGTGGGGCTATATACATCTAAACTTACTAAACACCACTCATTTTGAAAAGATATGAGAGGTATAAAAATACAAAATTTGGAGTGTGTTTAGTAATATATAACCCCATTCTAAAAAGAAACATAATCAAGTTTACAAGTTAATAATTCAACGATTATAATAGAAAATGAAATTGCCCAGTTTTGAAATTGAAGATTTTGTTCTAGGATCCTCTACTTAATTAGCACTTCATATTGCTATATATATATATATATACATACATATATATTAATACTAGTAAGTTGTACTGCTTTATCTTCTATTTTCATTGTATGAATATTAATGGATATCATAAATGTTGAATCAACATTATAATAGAGAAAATCTTGCACATGCAAAAATAGTTATGGTATATTTCTACCTTGATTTTGTACGGATTACAGAATTGAATAACATATCAAATCCATATGGTGGGAAGGGAATCCATTCAAAAATAAATGTTCTGTAAAATCTTAAGAAACTGGTAAAAGGAATGAGCTACCCTTATTAAAATACAATTATTATAGCTAAATTTTGAATAATCATTTTGTATCTCATACATTTTATAGTAGTAAATGAGGAAAATTTTGGTAAAATATAGATAAATGTTTCTTGAAATCCATGACACTTATTTAGTTGTCTTGAAATGGAGGTAAAACTAGTACTCAAACATGTAATGGAATGCACTATACATTTCCGTAGTCAATTTCTAGTAGTAGAAACACGAGGGAAGAGTGATTAAGATTTTAAGTGGAATTTAGCAAAAACTCAAGGGTCAAAAGTGCAATTAAACTGTCTATACCTTACAGGGAAATAATTAATACATTTGGTTATGTTTATAATTCGCTTGTAAAAATAAAAAAAAAGAATAAATAAAGAAAGAATGAAAATGAGAATGCCAGTTACATTATTCTAATTAAGTTAATAATTAAGGGATATCATTTTCTTGATGGTTTGACTTTTTGGATTATCATTTCAAGTATTATGTAATGCCATCTCCAACTTTTTACTCAAATTGATGCAAAAATTCTTATTCAGTGTAACATTTGGTGCACACTATAAAGCAATCTCCAATCACTCTACATCAAATTCTACACCAAAATTAATATTACCAAAATAACTCTGAATAATTTATTTCATTATTTTCTATTTGTTCATACTTAAAAATATTATTTTATTTTAATAATGTATTAATGAATAAAATAGGTAGGAAATCCAACTCTGAGGCAACCTTGGAGAGAATTTTTTTTTTCCTCAAATCCTGATTTTGCCTCACCGGATTAAATAAATTTACATACCGAAAACTTATATAATTTTCTGCAAACTATTTAGATTTAAATGAAATGAAGGACATATAAAATTAATCAAAATATTCAAGAAGTGTATCTAGCAGGCAAAGGTGGTTGGTATGGGGGATAAGTACGGAGAGGATTAATTGTACCATGTAAAGTTATCCATATTTAGAATTAATAAACTCCAGAAGTTTATTTATTTATTTCAACTATAAAGACAAAACACACGGCTTCATATGGACCCATGAACTTAAAAATGTTGACTTAAATAAGGTTGGTTGTTGAGCCCTCTTCCTTTGAATTGATATTTCTTCTGCAAATATGTTGACATGTTACACTCCTTGATAATAATACTTCAGCAAACTTCATATGCCAGATGGGCTGCAAATTTTCGATTTTGAAATTTTGAACCGTATATTAAAGATGAATAGTTAAAATGTATAGTTTGAAACTGCATATGTTACGATGACACTATAAATGTCAATTTATGTATGAATTAGATCGATGTTCTTATTATTCTATTGTGAATTATATTGTTGGTAATATTTATTGTGTGTATTTTGAAAAAGAGTAAAAACATTTGGTCCCCTAACTTTGTGTTATTGGGATTTTTATTATTTATTTTTTACCTTTTGTTTTTAATCCTTATATCTCTTTTTTTGGCTCATTTACCTTACCTGCTACAGCATGAAAACTGTCTTTTTTATTTTTATCTCTACCTTTCCCTCGTTTTTCATCCTTCATTTTGCACATTTTGTTTTTTAATCATCTATATTTAAAAATATCCAACTTTTTATCCACTTAGCTACTACAATAAGTAAATATCTTACAATAAAGTATATAAATATAATATAATATCAATAAAATGAGAGAGGTGGAATAAAATTATTCATAAAACTTGTCGAAACGTTAAGTTTTTTAAGTTTTTTTTATAGTTAAAAGATTAAATTGGAACCTTCGCAAACCTTGAGTCGATTAAGTGATTTGACAAAACCTCGAAGAAGATAGATGAATTTTTTTTTCTGCGCATTTTATTGTAAAAAAGATGTTGTTATATCAATTGATTGTATAATTTATAATGTAGAATTTTGGTTGATGAAAATTTTGAATTTGAGTTTTAAAACAAAGAAGGATTTTTGATTTTAGCATCCTAAATTTATTGGTGGAAAACCAGAAACAAACACTGTCAACCTCATCAAATATTTTGCTTTGTTTTTGTTTTTGTTTTTTTTTTTTTTTTGTCGTTGTTTTTGTAAATTACTGCTCTGAATTATATATACTGTTTCAATTTCTTGATGTTAAAGACTACTCAACTTTTGCTTTGTTTGCAAATCAAAGGTACTCATGCTTACTGTCTTAGAAATTTTGCTAAAATGACACTACAACAGCTTTTAATAATATAGAAAATAAATTTCATCTATCATTTTTCTACCACAGATTCTTTTATATAATTGGTAGTTATAGCACTTATCAATTATCATGTATAGTTTTTGAAACAAACTTTTTTTTTCGTATCAACTGTCAATATTAATCGCATTCAATTTTGAAACGAGGCAAAATACAGACAAAAATCAATTTAAAATGCTTTTATTTGATTTTCTTATCTGAATTACTTTATATATAACTAGTATTGAGAGATCAATGCGATGTACGTGAATATAAATTATAATATTTTAATGAAAATATGAAAATTATGTTCAACACGAAAATAATATAAATCTTGAGAGTAGTTTCAATCTAATTTGTTACTCATATGATATACGATTATAAAATTTAAATATTTCAAATTCAATTTAAAATATTAACTTAAGAAAAAAAATTCAACGTGGTTGGGTACATGTATGATACATGGGCATATTACTTTCAAGTGTTGTAATTTAAATATAGATATCACAACTCAATTGATAACCTGATTAATGTGAACAATATTAATGTGATTCATGATTTTGGTTTGTAATCGAAATTAGTTCATGAATCAAATTTAGATATTACAACTCAATTGATAATGTATAACAACCCAAATATTTCGACATTTAAATATCTCAACTAATATAATGGATATCGATATTGATATCTATTATTTATTGTTGAAAAATAATAAGTTTTAATCATATTACATGTTTTGTAGTTTTAAAATAATAAAGATAAAAAATTTATGAATTAGTAATAATTAATTATAAATATTAGAAATGTATGACAAATAAGAAATCATGATAATAATAAGGAATATTATAGAATATTCCGTTTTAATCCATATTATATTATAGAATATTCACTTTAGTACAAAAAATAGATTTATGGAAATGAACAGTTTTACATTAATATAATGTAAAATTTGTAGTTTTTTACTGAGCACTGCTAGATGTCCAAATCCTATAGAAATCTTGGTTCAAAAAATATATATTTTTAATTACATATCAAACCAATTAGGTTATATATATTTATTATGTTGGTCCTTTTTGGGAGCAATTCGATTTATAATCATTTTTCATAAGGTAAAAAATGACGTTAAAATTCGTATGGAATGAATAGAGTTAAACACCAAATAAATTTGATGAAAATCAAATAAAAGAATTATAAAACGAGTTAAAGACATAAGATTAGAGCTGAGAAGCCAGTCCGACCAAATCGGGTCAGATGATTCTTGCCGATCAAATCTAACAATCAGAGCAAAAGATATAAAATTAGAGCTTGTAGAGCTTGGGAAGTCAGTCCGATTAAATTTGGTCGTACGATTCTGACTGATCGAATGAGACAGTCATAACGAGTTAGAATCTCTCTCTAGATTTCTCTTCTCTCCGGCACCATTACCACCTTGTCACGCCCCAATTTTTTCTTAAATAAATAAATATAATAAATATATATAATTTTCTAAAAATCGGGCGTCCAACCAAAACACAACAAGCGAACAATTTAAATAAAACATAAAATCCAAAATTCGCGAAGGTTTTTAAATACACCAAATAATTTACATAAACTATAGGTTATCAGAAATCAGCAGCGAAAAATATCAGAATACAAGCCATCGGCTTAAATTTACAATCCTTCAAAAATATATAGATCTTCAAATCATTTGCCAACATAGCATAACATATTTATATACAGCAAAATAATTATAAGCATTCTTTCTTCAGCTTCGCCCATCCTCATCCGGATCTAAACATAGAAAAACATGCAAAGAGGGTGAGCATATAAAATACACTCAGTGGGATCACGTTGTAAAATAGGGGAAAAATAAGATCATAATCCACAAATAATAATTAATTTCAAACATATCATTTCACATGTAAACATATAAATTTCATAATCATTCATATCAATTTCATGTTTAAAAATTTACGATTCTTAGCCGCCATAGATGTGGTTCTTAGCCACTATAGATATGGTTCTTAGCCGCCATAGATGTGGTTCTTAACCACCATAGATGTGGTTCTTAGCCACCATAGATACGGTTTTTAGCCGCCATAGATGTGGTTCTTAGCCACCATAGATACGGTTCTTAGCCGCCATAGATATGGTTCTTAGCCACCATAGATAATTCATGTAATTCACATATATTCATGCTTTTAGTATCACATAAACATTTATCATCTTTTCGAACGCATTCATCATATATATAATAAAACATGTCACATTTCCCATAAAATAGGATTCATCTTCGTCATATAATCACATTGCATGCGTTCAACACATAAACCCAACACATTTCATATAACATAATAAAATTCGTAATTTAAATATTTCGAAAGAATTATAAATACCGATTTAGCAATTTTTCCCCACCTTAAAGTAGACGATCAAAAACTGTAGAGTTTAGGGATATCTACGGAGCGAATTCCTGCGTATCGCCTATAATCATAAAGATTCGACTTAGAATGCACTCGAACTATCATTTATTTAGAAACTAATTTCTTAAATATAATTCTATTTCATAATGAATTTTGCCTAATTTCTCAAAATAGAAAGTCCAAATCGAACTTAATATTTCGGGTTTAATTAGAGACGAATCTAAGGTTAATAAACCTTAGATTTAAAATTAATAACTAAATCATAAAATAAAATAATTTAATTAGTATAAAATTTTTAGGTCGATATTTTAGTCTCAAAAGCAATCTTGCGAAACATAAATTTAATTTATAATTCCAAATAAAACTTTGGTTAAAAATAATTTTATACTAAATAATGTATTAATACTTAATTCCAAAATCGAGCTTAAACTATATTTTCTTAATCAATTGGATAAAATTTAGGGTTTTACTCCCTAATTAATTATATAAATAGATCCAATTTAACATGCATTAATTTATATAACTTTTCTTTGTTATTTAATTAAATCTTGTCTCATTTATCATATCCTAAGTAATAATCTATATCATTTTATTAATTTCAAAGCCCGATGTTTATCTACTTAATTATGATACTTAAAACATAATTTATAAAATTAAAGCTATAACTTATCTTTATCAATTAATTAAAACTCGATTTTTATGTATCATATACTATAATTCATAAGATGATATTCATAGGCTTATTATATTCTAAATCCCAAACATGTTATCATAATTCCATGATTTATCAAGCAAAACATGCATATTATTATTAATTATTAAATAAAATTATGTGATTCAATTGATTCAATGATTTATTAATCATTATACATAAATTAAATCTTAAGGCATGCTTTGACTATCTAATTTTTCATTACAAAATTTCAGTAATTTATAAAGCTTAAGTGTTCAAATTCTAGCATTATATATCTTTACAAAAATACCCTTCACATTTCATCAAATTTACAAAGAAATGTCATTCCCTTCTTCCCCAATTTTTTCCTCAGTCGGCCGCCTCCCCCCCTGCCACTGCCATGTCCGCCGCTGCCGCCTTGACGTTGCTGGCGACTCCCCGTCGCCGGCCACACTCGCACAGGACCACGCCCGGCCACGACCAACACACAGCCGACCACGACAGATTCGTAGCCGACCCACTCGACAACCCAACACACGCACATCTGCCCTCGACGTCGCTGCTCACGGCGGCGCCCGACTCCGACCCCCCTGCCGGCGCAACCCCAGCGCCGGCTAACCCGACCACCAACAGACCCGACGCAGACCAGCCCCACCACAAACCAAGCACAACCCAAACAACACTCACTCACATAGCACACAAAAACAGAGGACGCGCCGCCGCTGCAAGCGGCGGCTCCTGACCACGACTCGCCGGCGACTTCCAGCGTCGGCTAAACCTCGACCGACGGCGAACTGAACGGTAGCAGCATTTCTGAACAGTAACAGGGGAGGAAGAGAGGGAGAGGAGAGAAAGAATTCCAATTTCAAAATTCCGAACCCGTACCCACGACGGGTTCGGCGAGTTGTACGATTCGGTCCGATTACCTCGCCGGAATCAAGTCACCGGCCGCCGGTAGAAGCTGGAATTAGTGGCTGTTGAAGGTTTCAATTTGGGAAGAGAGTGATGAGAGTTGCAAGATGAAAATGGAAATGAAATCCCTTACCCTCCATTTTCAATTATTGTGACCTTCTAGAACAATTGACTTTGCTTAATCAACTACTTAGCTTAATTAGGTTCAATATCATAATATATATCATATAATCATATCTTATGACTTATATATATTACTACTATATAATATAATACTATATAACATATTTCATATAGTTTTAAAAAAAAAATTTCCTAGTTGTTACACACCTATTGCTGTGGACATTCTCTTTTCGACTAGATTTTTATGTCATTTCAAAAATCTCGCCAAGCCCGTTCTAGATTCATGCTTGGATTCGCCATCCGCTACCGCCTCCACCGCGTATAGCTAACAAAAGATGGGGCTCCCCTCTTTTTTCTCTCTTCTCTTTTTTCCCTCTTTCTCTCTCGTTAGACTCAGTTTCTCCCCTCATTGCATCGTCGGGTGTGTTCGTGTGTGAGTCATCATGTGGGTATGTCGACATGAGAAACGTGTTAGTGAACCACCATAGGCGCTGCATGTGTATGCGTTTGATTGGTGTGTGGTGCGTGTTTGTTGTGTACGAGGTGTGAGTGTGTGCTTACTGTTGGGTGGTCACCGACAACTTCGAGTTGCCAACCGTGGCAGTGCAACAACAAGGGAGATGGAGTTTGGTGGTGGGGGTTAGGGTTTTTGGAATGGAGGACCCCTTTTGTATATTTAGTAAAGATTTGACGCCCCCACCCCATGTTGTTGTTGTCGCCGTTGTAATCATGTAGTTATTCTTAGTTTAAAGTCATTGTGTAGTATTGAAAAACTTGTACTTGAAAACTTTTTTTAAGTAACCTTTTTTCGGATGTATGAACTTCTCTCTGGTTGATCTATGAAATGTTAATTAGTATTCCTTGCATAACAACATTCATGCCTACGTTTTATGTCTTTGCTTTACATTCGTTTATTAATAGATCACGTGTCTATAAACCTTTTTACTTTAATTATTGGAATCTTGCATCATATGTCGTTATCAGGAAGCTATGCTGCAGATCGACCTCGGAGGAACTAGCAACTGGTTTGAATGCCGTACTAAGGGGTTTGACTCAGCACTTTGACGCCTCCAGCACCAAAGAAGGATAAAAACCTTGTGATCAAACAATTCCGTTGTTTTAATCCATCAACCTTTAGCGAAAAAGAGGAATCTGTAGTCGTCGAAGAATGGCTAAAGGCCTTGGATAGACTCTTCGGTCACTTGACGTGCAAAAATGAGCAAAAGATATTATGTGTTGTCTTCCAACTCCCCGAGGAAGCAAGCTACTGGTAAAAGTTGTATGAAAGGACCTTATCCCTAGAAAAGAAAAGTGATATGATTAGGGAGACTTCACGGAGGTGGTCATGCAAAACTTCTTCCTCAGTCATACCGTGATAAGATAGAGACAATCTTACATCTTCGTTAGGGAACACAATGATGGGCAACTACGAGAGAAAATTTAACCAACTAGGTAGGTATGCAGCTCATTTGGTGGATATTGATGTCAAGATGACCAGACACTTTGAAAGTAGCCTTCCTTTGGAAATTGGTTCTATCTTATCTAGACAAGGAGAAATGACTTATACTAATGTTATTAAAAGAGCTCAAGAGATAATTTCACATTTGCGTTTGGATTTCATACGACCTAAAAAGTTTATTGATTTAACCCCAATTTTTCTAAATTATTTTCAAACCCCCTAACTTTTCAAAATAACCCAAGGACTTAAGAACAAATAACTAATTTTGATTTAACCCCTAGAATTCAAAATAATTCCTGAAAATTTCATATTTGAATCCTTTGGTCAAAGTCAAACTTCTAAAAGTTGCAATTAGTCCACTTTCCCCAATTGAACTTTTAATGTCTTTCTTTGAGCACAATTTCTTCATTTCAAAGTTTTATTTGATCCTTGTAAACCTAATTTCAAGATTTAATCCCAAAAATCATTTCCAAATTCTCATTTTTCTACGACAAATTATCTTCTTTATGTTGAAACTATCTCTAAGCCTCGATTAGTGAAAGAAAAATATTTTTCTTTTTAAATCCTCAAACCAATCATCTAATGTTCCCAAAATTAGAAACAACTTTAAATTGATATTTTATTTTGAGTTACGATAATGCAATTAGACTCTAAGACGTGTATATGTACCTCGTAGGGAGCTCAGAAGAGATATAGTGTTAGATTTTCATAGGCTTTGTCATCTCGCAAGTACCTTTGAAAGAGGTGGGGATAATTTCAAAACTCTAGATAAATATAAATTATATGTTCTATATTGTATGCTAACATGAAATGTGACTGCATTAATTAGATAATATTATGTTGCTATTGAATGTGATGCTTTATGATTAACTCTACAATTGCGAGGTGGTATATATCGATAGTTCAAATGTTTACTTAAACGTGAAATGTTTACATGTATGTGGTTGATTACTTATAAATGCTAAGTCAGGTTAAGGTCTACCAAATGCTAAGTCGGGTTCTACCAAATGCTAAGTTGGGTTGAGGTCCTGAGACAAACCATTAAGTCGGGTGAAATCCCGCGATAAGGATAAGATGAGAAAGCCCCGCATCTAAGCTAAGAAATGATCTTACGTGTTTGATGCTATGATTTAAATTTCTTTAATATTGTAGGTTTGCTTTTATCCTATGTGTGAAATTATGTCCACGAGTGTATTTCAGATACTCACCCCAAATGTATATCCACATTTCAAATTCTTGTTATGAATGTCGTATCAATTTGAACTTAATAGGGATGTTTTATTTCAATTTCGAACCTTTAATTTCTGTCTCTTGTAAAATTAAGTGCGATGGACAAATTTTCGAATGTTTCTTTTTGCTGTTTATTTTGGAAAACGATGAATGCTCAATGATGTTTAATTCTTTTTGCATGTTAATACTGTTTGATAGAAATCGCTTAATCTTTTATATGAATTTTTGAGCTTACAATGAGTTGGATGCGTGTATGAAAATCTCTTTTTTTTTTCCTTTTACGACTCAAAATTGGGACGTGATACTTCTCTTCAACTCTATGAGTTCACTATATGTGTAGGTCGATGGTATAACTCTATTCACTATCTTGTTTTTACTGCAAACAAGATCCTTTATTACATACGGGTGTTTCTTAATAATCACCATACATTAAGTGGAAAAATGATATCATTAATTTACACATGTCCTGAATTGAAAATAATTAAATATAAAATGAAATAGATGAGGATCTAGTTCCTTTTTGCTAAACTCTTTCTCCAATATTATTTGTGTTGGAAATTAATTCGGTCCCAAATTGAATTTGGGTCGAATAAAAACCATCTTTTCGATCTAATCGAACGGTAGCAGAAACGATTAATTTTAAAAATCATTATTTTAGATATAAGAACGTATCATTAATATTAAATTTATATAAAGCTAAAGAAGTGAAAAAAAATATACCTTTGACCACATTCTTTTATCTTTTCTATTTTGATTGATATCCAACGAATTGTTGAAGACTTTATGATCTTTCGATTCGTTCCTCCCTTTCAACGATAGTGTGGACACTCAAAATATCGTATATTATTTTAACTAAATTATTCCTATGATGTACTCATGAGATAATAAGATTGGGCTAATTAAATTGGAATGAATATAGAACTATTCTATATAGAAAAGAATCAAGAAAACACTACAAAAACTGGCGTCCCTCTCTTGATAAAGCTGACGTCTATTACTTGAGAGAGAACCCGTGGCATTCTTTTATAAACTCATTGAGAGACAAACTGTAGCTTTCTTTTATAAACTCAATTCTATCAGTATCTAATTAAAATTCTAATCCCAATTTAATTAGGATTTATCTTCAAATAGAAATCTAATCTTATTAAGACTCACAATCCTAATCTAATTAGTACTTATCCAAATCTAATCTTATTAAAATTCAAAATCTTAATGTGATTAGTCCTCATCCAACTAGGATTTCAGATCACATCAATTAATTAAGAGTGCTAATCTTAATATAATTATAGTTGATATTATCTTATAATATGAATTTTATTGATTATGTTAATATCAAAAATAAATATTAAAATACTTATTTAATTTCTAATAGAGTCATCACGGTAGAATATCAAATATTTCTGAAATTAGATGATATTTATATAATCACCCAAATCATATGGAAAACTATTTTCCATAGATCATTAGAAATATATAAATTTATATTTAACCCGTTATATTTAAAAAGGTTAACTAGGGACCATGGACCTATAATCATAAGTTCCAATAAATCGAATAAAAAATTAAACTCTTTAATTAATTCATTCAACTTATTAATTTCGTTATTACTCTACTAAAAATATGAAATTGCACTTTTATGATTATAGAATATTTTACTATTTGAAATTGAGTCGTTCACTGATATAACCATTACATATAAATTAAACCTCCATAGACAATTCGTAATTAACCTTGTCTTTGACATCCCCTCCTATGGAGTCAAAGTAACAACTTTAGGCATATTGATTAGCTTGTTGTATGGAAAATAACAAGTGGATAATTGATCTGTATCAGTTAGATATACATCTATGTTTCTTTAAGGTATAAATTACCGATTACCAATTTCTTGAAAATTACACCCTTTCAAATCTTCTTAAGCAAGTATTGGAAGTTTAATTTATGCAAACGAAAATATTCAAAAAGTGATAGATAGACAACAGAGGTGTAGAATTTTTATTCCATATAGTTCGATATTTACTTTTGATATAATACTTTGATTTCTTTCCTTGTAAACCTGAAGAGACTATTTATAGATCTCCAAAGACTGCAATGAAAAGTTTCCATACCAAAATTGTGATTGATGATTCTTTCATCCAATGTGAATTTTCATGTTCCACTAAAACATATTTCACAAACCATTTACTGAAAACACACTTTCATTTTAAAATGAATTTTGATCGAAATTTTCAACATTTTTTCTCTCAGCTCCCTCTTCTCTTTATTTCTTACATATATACACACACATTATAAGTTTATTAAAATAGAATTCTTAAATGTAAATAATATAGAATTCTTAAATGTAAATAATATATATTTAAATATAAGATCCGAATTGGCAAGTAACCGTGGGTCCCATAAAAGGGAGTAATTCATTGAGTCAACAAAGGTGAGCGACAAGTGAAGGTAGCAAATGGTCCTCAACCTAAGTCCCATTGTAATGAAAGTGGACAAAATTAATAGAATTTAGTATTCACTACACTGCAATTTGGATTTATGATATTTATAGAAATTAAGAATCTCACCTTAGATTTATCTCCATCGACTCAGAGGACTACACCACTCTGCAGTAAAGTTGGTCATAATTGGGAGAAGTATTTATTTTTAGCATTGGAAGAAGAATGTATATATGTGTTATATTCTACTTGTAATAAATTCCTCTACAGCTATAATTTATTAAACACAAAAGAATTTATATACGATTATTTTTATGTAATTATATAGTTCTATGGGTTAGAGTCCTACTATCCTGTATCACGATAATAGATCTGTAAACGGCTTTATAGGGTTCATACTCTTATAAATGTTGATTTACTATTTGTATTAGTATTTATTGTTATTTATTAATTAAACACAGAAGAATTTATATAGATATAAATTATGTGTGTTGGAGTCCTACTACCACAATCTAAACTTATTTTAAGAAATCAATCTATAATTTAGGGTTGACTTGTATCACGAAATTAGATTTGTAAATAAGATAGTACTCTTATAAATATTGAGTAAATCCACATTGTGTATTTATTTGACAAATATAGGTTTATATATTGTTGTTATCTATTAAAATTTGGTTTCTATAAAAAAGATCAAATGAAAGTACTACAAAAATAAAATAAAATAAAATAAAACAACTACAATATTAATAATTAAAATTTTCAAATAAGAGCACAATGACTTAATTTGCTTAAATAAGGTTTAGTGACTTAATTTGAAGGTAAATAAAAGTATAAAGCTGCGATGTTTACAAATAAAATTACATGACGGTTTGTTTAAGAGTATTTTTCAACTCAATAATACATGAATTGATCATATACTACTCTCATGCATGCATTATTATAAGTGCTAATTAAAACTATTAAAACCAACAAAAATCACGAAACCAAATCTTGGAAAAAGAATTAAATCTTACCAGTTAAATCTGAAAATTGTTGAAATAAACTAACTTTTGAAAACTAATTAAAACATTCCAATTTTTTCTACAAATGATTTCATAATGCTAAAACAAATTGATTTTCAATGTTTGAAATCTTATAACAAAATAATTTCAAGCAATGAAGTAGTGATTTAATTAATCATTTAAATCTATGAAGAAGAGGAGGAAGAAGAGAAAGAACAAGAAAAGAGATGAAGAAGAACAAACCAGAAGTATGAAAACAAGAAAAACAAATTGCAATACTACATCTAATACATTTTAGTTATACAACTATTATCTGTAAGTTAATTTTAATACCTTTTAAAAATCAAATTCAAATTTTATTTATCGAACACAAACTTCACAGATTAAGTAGGATTAGGTCGGGTTGGATCGGGATAGGCCAAACATGAAGTGCCCAACTCATAAAATAATTGTGGCATGAATTCATCCATAATATTGTGCATGCATTTTGGTTCACTTTATAAATAAATTTTAAGATCAATTAACATAGGCAAAATCTCTAGATAGACGCGTTTGTACTTATATAGATCATATAGATCGTGTCTTTCGTCACGGTATTATTCTTGCTTCTTTGTTTGTCAAACGTTGAATTTTGTATTGCCCACATCAAAACCAAAAGATTTCGTTTCTAATTAATTGGAAAGAAGATTAACACTAATAATTATGTTGGTTATATTATATTATATATATATATATATATATATATATATATATATATATATATTCTCTTTTGACTCAGTCAATTTAATAACTCATTAGAGTTAAAAAGGAAAAAGAAAACGAAGGACTTTGGGCTCTCTAGGAGTATTAAATTGACTTCATTAAGTCAAATGGTGTTTCCAGAAACAATTAAGTTGTCTCCCTAATTGCTGTTAAATCATTGATTAGCACATGATAATATTTACTTAAGAATTTATATATTAAATTGTTATTCTAAGGTTTACTCATTGTCGGTTCATTTCTTTAATATGTTTTTTATAAAAAAATCTTAATTTAATTGCGAAAATATCCAGATTCTAAGTCTAAAATGTACTCACATTTTATACTAACAGATATAAACTATCGATGACATTAATTTTAAACTTTTTGACCTAAAGACTAGTTCGAGATAAAGGGCATCAGTTCCATAACTGCACGATATCTTATCGTAAATTGTATATTATTAATGTAAAAATTGTTATTCATTTTTAGAATTTTTTTGCACTAAAAAAATATTTGATTGATATTTTTTATTATTAAAAAAGAAATTATAGAAGTAAAAGAAAAGAAAAAGAATTAAAAATAAAAAATAAAAGAAAAAAATACCGTAAATTTTAAGTCTGCATTAATTTAGAGATAAGTATTGAGAATTATTGGTGCAACTTTTTACAGTATTATTGAAATAAAAAAACATCAAACTTAGAATGTTTTTACAGCAGTGCTGTAGATGCTATACATATAAGCATACTGTCACAAATAACAACTATAAACACAGACTATATATATAATACTTTAAAGACTTAAAACATTTATAATTTTCTAAATTTCGTAATTTTTCCTGTGCTTTAATGCTCCTAAATTGAAGAATTGCATCAGGCTTAGATCAATGCAACTTTCTTTGATATATATAGAATTATTTTAAGGGTTTGTTTGGTCTGAAGTTGGGGAGAACTTGGGAAAATTTCTCGGATATATAGTTGATCGAGGATAATAACTAATGTGTGTTGTAAAATTGGGAACACCTCTTCTATTACAGATGTCAAATTATTTTTTGTAAATTTGTCATTGTTATTCAACTTATTCCATTATATAGAGTTTTGATATAATCTAGATGTATGAATTTTGATGGAGCCAATTTTAATATGAATAATAAAATTATATGTTGTGATTAAAATAACAAAATGCAGCCGAAAATGCAAAATTGTATTAATAGTATGTGTTGAAGTTTACTTTATATGAAATTAAATACCACGTGATTAGTTACATGGTTGTAAAAAAAAAAAAAACAAACAAAAAAAAAAAGTTGTACATGTTTGCATAATCTATTCAAGTCCCCTACATATGTATGTCCGATGAGAAAAAAGTTATTGGATTTGTAACAAACATACATTGATCTATAAAATCATTTCAAAGTTTCAAACAACAATCAAAATTTAAAATATAACATCCAAACTTCAAAACTTCTATGGTTCCAAACTTCCACACGTGATCAAAATAAGTGAATAACAAGCATAATAGAAGTGAAAAAGGATCAAAAGTTGAAGTTCAAGAATTCAAACATCAAATTAAGATGACAACAAAATAATTAAAACGGTTGGATTTGAATAAAGTCAAGCAGTTAATAGTTCTTTATCGATTCACATAAAGTCAAGCAGTTAATAGTTCTTTATCGATTCACAGATGTTTCAATTCGCATTTCTCCACAGTTATGTTCGAGATCCATGCTCATCCCTATTTTTCATATAAGGGAGATGCTCATGTGGATTATATATACGATAAAACCTGATCGATCAAAATTACACCTACATGTAGAGATGTTAAACGGGCTAGCCCTAGCCCTATAGGGCCACGGGCTAAACGGGCTAGGGCCTTATCCGGTTCACTCTTAACGGGCCTCTCATAGTGAGGACCTAACCCTAACCCTAGCGGGACTCGGGTTAAACGGGCCACTAACCGGGCTACGTAAAAAAATGAAATTTTGTCTTAAATTGAGAACTCAATCTAATTTTCAAGCCTGAAATTGAGAAAAAATATAAAATTGAGTCCCTTATTGTGAAATTTGAAAATTTGGGTTTAAAATTGAGAACTAATTTATAAATTGGGTCTTGTGATGAAATTTATTCGATTTGAAACTATACTTGAAGAAGTTAACATCATTATTCTTGCTTTCTAACATCAACTATAAATGCAATTAAATGAAATAGACCTCAACTTAGTTGGTGGAGTGGAGGTGTGTAAGTCAATGGTTTGAATCCGACAGGTTGCAATTTTTTAATCGAGCTAAACGGGCTAGCCCGGTTAACCTGCGGGCTGACCCATTTAACCCTCGAGCTAATAGGGCCGGGCCAAAAAGACCCTAATTTAAACGGGCCTCTAATATCTCGGACCTAACCCTACATTTTTTAGGGCTAAACGGGCTGGCCCTATTGGCCCGGCCCGGATTAACATCACTACCTACATGTATAAGATCGTTTTATTTTTTTGCAAATATTAAGAGTTTTGGTTTAAATTGCAATATTTTGTATGTTGGTCAAGTACTCATTTTTATCATTTTTTATTTTGTTTTATTGAGTTCATTCAAATTTCTTTTTTATTTTTTCATATATCTTGTAATTTATATGGGGAGTAGTAGTGAATTTAGAAATTTAACTTAATTAGATAATTTATTCTCAAAATCATAAATTAACTAATAAGTTGCTACAAAACAAAGAAATAAATTTAATGTACGAATCAGTCCACTAAAGTTGGCATATCCATGTGATACCGGCAGGATCAGCCGTCCTCCAATCAAATTTAGCTTTTAGATATAAATAAATATGTTGACATTTACTTCATTTAAAAAAATGATTATATTATCTCTACTTTTATTCCTCAAAATTTAATAGTTTTGCTTTGTCAATTATCAAATTAAATATAATATTGTATTAAAAAAAAAGGATTATAAAATGATGGCAGTATGACTTCAAGTACCACATTGTGTGTGCATCATGCGTATTTGTTCACGTTTTCTAAATTATTTTTAAGATCAAATAAAGGCACCAATCTTTTGTCACGGACATATTCTTGCTTATCTGTCACATCAGACTTCGAAATTCTGATTGCCCACCTCAATTAATTGTCTAAACATTTTGTCTAAATTAAAGAAAAAGAAGTAATGAATGATTTGACTTTAATGCACAACATATATATTTAGGGCCTGTTTGGTATACGGGTTGGGATTGTTTGGATTGGTTGGGTTTTTTCGGATTTTTACTGTTCATCTAAGATAAAATAGTATTTTTTGGGTGTTTGGTATATAGGTTTTGGAATATGTTTGAGTTAAATTTTATGTTTGGTTTGAATGATTAATTCTTTGCAAATATGGATTTAAATAAAAAAATGTGTTTGCTTTGTTGGTTAAGGTGGATAAAAAAAACATGAAATTACCATATTACCCTTAACATAAAATTAATGAATACATTGGGTATGAATTAAAAGAAAATGTAATTCAAAATTATTAAAAAATTGGAATATCTAGGGTTCGATTCGAATAGAAACAACATCCCTAAAGTTAAGATTTCAGAATGTAATTCACAATCTCCATGAGCAAAATGAAATATTATCGTCTTCAATTATCTAGCCGTTTGTTTCTTCACAATCCCCTTAATACAAAGTTAAGATTCGTAGCCTTCAACTATCTAGCCGTTTGTTTCTTCGATAGCCGCTTCAATCTTTCTTCTTGACATGCTATGAGTTAATCTCGAACGTGAATATAGTGTTTGCAAGAAATATCTCCACGGGTTTAGTGCAGGAGTTTCATCAATTGAAGTACCAACAAGTCTCAAACTACGTTAACAAAATGTGGAACAGGTACCAAATTTCGACTTTATATGTTTGAAGATTTTGTTAATTTTGAACAAATAAAGAATGGATTGTTGATTTATGGGTAAAATATTTGATTTGTAAACCGATTTGAACAACACATTTAATCGGAGGGACTGATAACAGGGAGCTACCATCTGTTGTGTGCCTTTTGATCGTGAGTGAGGTTTTTTGCTCATTTGTGTGTTTTGGTGTTTTTTGGCTTTGATTACTCATTCGTTATTACATGGTGGTGTTATGTATGTGTACGTACGGTTACTTAGTTTATGACATGCTAATAAATTGTCCGAAAATGTTGTCGAAAGAACTATTAAAAGTCAATTTAATTTCCAAGACATTAGTCCAAATCTGTAACCTCGAACCAGTTTATTCGATGTATGAAGATAGGGTACAAACAATGATAGATGTATGTCGTGCTTAATAACTATCTTCAGTTTCACATGAAAGTAGTGTTTTCCATCGTCATTGATAGATGATGGTTTTTGGAATGTAGTTCTACTCAGCAAAATCGTCATTTTGAGTGGAATTCTCAACCCAATGAAATGTGTCACCGATGTCGACATGCCCTTCCAATACAAATCCAAATTTCGAGGACCCAAAAAAATCCGATGTGACGTTTTAAGGCTTGTCCTTTTCGACTATTATGTGACAATTTAACTGCGCATGTGTCTTCACTCCAAATAGGGTATTCCTTGTCGGAAACCCATTAGAGGGGGGTATTCTTCGAAATCCCAACACGAAGGGGTGTAATAACCCAAATCGGATCGGCTTGGGGCTCTGATAGGTATTCTTCGGAAACCTATCTAGAGTTCATTGGGACTACTTGGGAGTCCACAACGTGTAATATGTTTATGATAAGCAAATGCTTTCACGACGGTTAAGATTCGCAAATAAAAAGATGTTGTTAAATGATGTTATTATGAGTACTTCCGTAGATCAACCCCACTGAGTGTCTTTGTACGCTCACCCCTTTTATATTAAAATATTTTTAGTTTAAAGAGTTTAGGGCGTGGCGCGCAAGCGGTGGATGGTGGTAACCGATGATTAAAGGTCGAAGAAGGTTTTAATTTAAGATGATTTATTTTATGAATTTCGAAAATGTATGTTTTATAACAATTTTTCTAGAATTTATTTATCTTTATTTTCTTAAAGGAGTGAATTTTATACGTAAGTAACTCTTCGATCAAAACTTACCTTTAAAAAGAAACGAGACGTTACAGGTATAACTTTGAGAGTTAAAAAAAAAGGTTGTTGGCCCACTCGATTATTCAATTTATAATTGGACTGCTTGAACTCAAATTATGTTTCTTATGAAAAATATAATACTAACTCAGAAAAAGAAAAAAAATAAAAAAAAAGAGTTGATTGGTCTCTCTCAAGGATGAAAATATCGGTATCGATAGATATATAGATATTTTAATTTTGCGCAAATATTGATGGATATATCGATTTCGTTGGAAATATCGATCATTTTTTAAAAAATATGAAAATTTTATTAAAAAAATTGAAAAATATATCTAGCAATATACATAATATTATAACTAACATTAATACATATATTAAACTTAAAATTTCAAATAAAATAATATATTTACGATAAATATAGAGATAAACTATTATTATATAATATATAATATATATATCATAATTCTTTTCTTAAATTCAAAAGAATTAAGTAAACTTAATTAAATTATAAGAAAAACCTAAATGTTAGTATGTTAATTTATTACAATAATTTAATTAAAATTGTTATTTGTTCTACTCATAGACAAAACTATAGATATAGAGTTTAAGTTTGATAGATATCTTTTGAATACATATAAAAAATTTAAAAAAAAGAAAAGAAAAGAGAAAAAGAAAAAAACATACATGCCATTACATAATCGGAAAAAAAAATGAAAAAAGAAAAAAACGAAAAGTCACTGTAGCGTTGATCAAAGTTATTATAGCACTGGTCAAAATATCATGACATATTACGATATATCGTAAATATATCGTTGAAAAAGATATTTTGACAATATTTCACGATATTTTTATAGAAATAAAATTGTAACACATTATAATGTCGATCCTCCACTTTTCACGATATTTCGACGATATTTCAATGAAATATCGTGATATTTTGTTCTATAGTCTCTCTAAATGCCATGAATAAATAATTGACTAGCACATGAGAATATGTACTTTTAGAATCTAAGCGGATGGTATTATATTGGATTTCTAACAAACTGTTAAAATGCGAAATTATAGAATATTAAATTAATAAATATTTTAGATCTCTAATAGATCAGCGATAAATATATTAAAGTGTCCACATCATCTTTAATGAGTACTGATTGTTGGTTACTTTTCTTTTTTTAATTTCATTTCACTCACTCTCAATTCCATTAAAACGTATCAATCATATAACATAATTGACATGTTAAACCTTTGAACTTTTTCGTTTCAAATAATATTTCATTGTATATTCAGATTACAACCACACAATATAGTTATTCATTGAAACTAAAAATATATCACAATTGTTTTTATGTATTAAGTGTACGGATCCTAAATCCGTGTAATCTAGTCAACCCGATCTGAAAGTGTCTTTCACACGTTCCACGCGCGCCTCACGCGCCCCCACACACCCAAATCCTAACTCAAATTCTAGTTTTGCTGTATATTAACATAATCTTTTAGTTTAGCGAACTTAACCTTTTAATTCTATTCTTATAACCTTTTAGTTATATGCACATAATCTTTTGTAGTATTGAGTAGTGAAAAAAATATAAGTTATTCACTGAAAAAATATGAAATTTGTACATAAATGTTATAATATTACAATATAAAGGTTATATCATTACAACATAAAGGTTTCGGCTATATTGAATTTTTATAATGAAAAAAGTATAAGTTATTTATTGAAAAGGTTATGAAATCTGTACATAAAGGTTATATTATTACAACATAAAAGTTTGGGCTATATTACTAGCATTTTTATAGTGAAAAAAGTATAAGTCATGCATTGAAAAAATTATGAAAACTGTACATAAAGGTTACATTATTACAACATAAAGGTTATATTGTTATAACATAAAGGTTATGACATAAATTATTAAAAAAAAAGGGTGCGGATCCGGGTTAAACCGGACCGGACCCAACCCGTGTGCCAAGTTGCATGGATCATGACTCATGCACCTGGTGCACACAAACACTACTCAAAATATACACACCATGTTTTGTATTAAAAATATTGAATTAGAGGATAAAATGCAATCTACAACAAAAGACCCGAATAGTTTATATGGGATTGGGGAAATCCGACATTAAAATCCTGGATATGAAATATATGTGAATAGTTAAAATCTGTATTTGTTTAGAGATTTTGTAAAGTATAATTAGTTTATAGATATTAAATCAATGCTGGAAAAAACGTTATTAAGTAATATTATGTTGTTAGTAAATGTAATGATAATGATTGTAATAGTAGAAATTTAGGTGTGTATTTGTGTATCAATAGATTGTAATATAGGGTTAATGATTGTGTGTGTGTTTTTTTTAAACAAAATAGGATTTTAATAAATTATATAATCCTGTTATAAATTCAAATTCAAAACAAACGAGATTTTAGTTTTTCAAATCTCAAATCTTGACTCACAAACACCAATCCAAATATTATTGTTCCATAAAATTACAATTTTAATACAATTTTTTAAATTTAACAAAATAAATCAAGAACTTAAAAATATAAAATTTACACATCATGATGTTCCAATATTGGCGAACATAATTTTCGAATCACCGTCCATTTTCCGGTGAAAGATTATTCAATCTCCTAATTTTTACACAGCTGCATTTAGTCCTATTGCAAAGAAATGAAGAAAGCTAGTTCATCTCAGCAAGTATTCTTTTCCTCTTCATTAATCACAAGAATCTGCAAAATAAGAGTGACAAATAAAACATTTTATTTGTTGGTGTTAAATAACATGTTAGGAGAAGAAACTCATTTTTGGGATAAAATCGAAACCAATAAATATCAGTAAGGACAACACCATAAATAACTCACAATAATGAACAAACTTATAGTTACATCAGTGAAATTAAAGCTCTAAGAAGCAAGAAGTTTTGCAAAATTTAGATAAGCAAAATAAAAAATAAGACAGGGATTGAAGGAAACTATCACATGAGGAAGCACTCCTTCACAGTTTATGTACATAGAATCTTAGGTTTTTCATACTCAAGAGTATGTCGATTAGATGAAGATGTTCGTTGCAGAATTCAATAGCCAAATGAAACAATAAAAATACATATATACAGGAAAAGGGCGACGAATGCAAAAATTTCTTTTTTTGAATAAACTTCCTTAAAATACATCTATATCAGCAGATACATGTATAATTGTTTGTGGATTATTTCATTGCTTTTTTGAATCAATTGTCCTTGCATTATCCTACTAACTGTTACTAGGAGCTTAATGAAAGGATGCTCTTCCCTGTAGAGAAAGTAACTGCAGGAGTTACCAACTTTACGATGCCGTATTTCCAATCATGACCCAAATGTTATTTTAGCTACACCAGCAATTTACTCAAGTAAAAAAGTCAGCACTTCCTATAGAAAATGAAAATGGAAACATTATCTTTTGCGATAAAAACAAAAAGGCTGTACATGACCAAAAAAAAAATACTAGGATCTAGTGGCAGATTGGTAGATTTTGGGAAGTGGGCTTTTGTCTAAAGAGAGAAACACATGCTTCATCCAAGTACCAATAGACTTGTATTATATTGGGATTATCATACATGGGAATCTGGAACGCTTGGACTCTCTATACGTAGTTGCTGATTGCTGGAAAATATGGACTCTACTTATTTACTAGTGAAACTCAGCTACATAACTACCAAAAGGGTTCCAGTGACAGGTCAGTTGTTCTATAGTCAAATAGTAGCCTGAATACTTCATAATATTTCAGTTTAGAATCAGCATAAGCACTTGGACTAAAGCATATATACAATGCGGGTAATGAAGCACTCTTCTAAATATATCCTCAAATATCTTGTCATGTCTGAGCTTAAAAAACAATTTATCTAAAGAGAAAGTACATACCTTTACTTAATTAGTGAATAGACTTGTTTGGTATATTGGGATCATCAATGATGAAATTCTTGAGCATTTAGATTCTATATAAGTAGCAGCTGAGCCCATCACGATATCTACCAGGGAAGGGATCTAGTGCTGGAAGATTTGGATTCTTCAAATGTAGTTGCCAATAACTACCAAAAGGAGTACAGGTAAAGGTCAGTTGTTCCATAGTCAAGTAGGAGCCTAACATCTAAATGCCACACAAATTTCCAGTTTTGAATCAACAAACAGACTTAAAGTTTTTCAGATATAACTTGCTATCAAATGAACAGATGATGTAGCAGAGCGTACTCATAATCAGAGTACTTGAGAACTCTCTGTTAAATATATCCACAAATTTTTTATCTATAAATAAAAGAGATTATTTCCTCAGGGTTAGCTTTTGAGTTTCTCTCTCTCTCTCTCTCTCTCTCTCTCTCTCTCATCCACACTAAACAAGAATATTACTCGGTGGTCAGGAAAACATGAAAACACAAAGGAAAGGGAAATACTGGGAAAGGAAGGACAACACAAGAATGCTTTGAATACTAGCTTCAATATTTTTTTCTGTAAAAATAAAGAGTCAAGGAGATGAGATTAGGTAAGGATCCCTAATAATATAAAAGCTACAGTACATGAAGATGTAAAGAAGCAATAAGCAAGGAGTACTACTGCCTTACATAAGCATAAGCACATGAAAATGTAGAAACCAAATAAAAGTTTGGGATGACTCATTGTTCAACCTCACGATACCTCAAAGAGCATGGATGTTGGGTCCAATGTGTGCTCCTGGAGGCAGAGAATGGTAAGTTAAAATCGCCATTCAAAAAAGTAAATATTAGTTCAACTAGTAAAACAAAACCAAGACAAAATAAAGTGACTAGATAATCAATTAAGTATATTGCAATTTGTTCAGCTTGTACTCCCAGCAGACAAATCTAAAAGATCCAGTGATATGAGATATATATTTAAAAGGAATCACAATTGAACATAGACTTTCATAATGTGGGTTGAATACAATCAAATAAATTTAGCATGTGATAAAATTAATTACAAAAGCTCTCTTAAGTTTTAAGCTTCAGTAACAAGAATTAAGTGAAAGGACAATACTAGGCTTGTGATACATACCTCTACTTTCAACAGAGACCATCAGAATGAACAGCATCATCTGTTAATATCGGTCAGACACTCAGAGCTTCACCTGCACATGCAATATCTTCTAACCAAAAAGATTGGAGTCATTTAAAGAGTCTAGCAGCATAAAATAACTTATTGAGCATGCACATGAAAATGAGCATCAATAGTGCAACAAACAGCAATACATGCATATGATACTGGTGGGTACATGAAAATTTATATTATTTTCAAAAGGTCGTACAGGCATACAGCTTTCGTAAATTCCCCTGATTAAACCCCACCAGCATCCTTACATTTAAAGGTAGGGTCCAAATCTGAAATTCAAGTTAGTTGAATCCTGTCAGTTTGGACGATTTATAACAGCGGGACCAAATTTGATTAAAAATAAATAGTTATAGGACTAGTTATGATCAAGTGGAAATGTCAGGTACAGGTATTAAACCTAAAATAAAGCCTAATTTGGGGAACCAAATCTGATAATATATATCTTTCTAATATCTGTTCACTATCAATTTATTTTTAATACACCTTTCAAGATCAATAAAAATCATACACGAATCTCATTTTCTCTCATTATAATGCTCACATAATCCTATTAGATATATAATGCATGAAAGCAACCTGGTTTTACGATATATCAGTCATTTTGCCTAATCTTCTCTGTAACTATTTAAATATTATAGATGGACAGTTTTGCATTATTCTTTCTTCATGTCCAGAAAAACATTTTATCCTTTCATTTATATTGCTTATTTGGGCTTTCTTTGTTGCCAACGTCAGCAAATAACCTTGTGAACTAGCACTATTTTACAATGTCCTAACCTCTAGAACTCACAAAATAGGCAACTTAATAATTTTGTCTGCTAGCTCAAAATGCATTGACACGGTATAAATAATAATTAAGATGTGAAAGATAGGCTTTGTTATTAAGGAAAACAAGATGTTTGCAAGATAAAATTAGAAACAATGAACTCATGAGATACATTGAAGATATTAAATTAAATGTTAGAATTATACTCCTCCCTGCCAGTTAGATGAAGTGGATATTTAACATGGCATCAATGCTAGACCAAATGGAAGGTATTGTATTCAAATCTCATTGTCCAGCCATTCAAAAGCAGTTTACAAGCAAGGCTTTAATACAAAGTAATCTGATTGTGGGGGTGGTAAGAGGGGCATCTTGAAGATGTTAAATTGAAATTTAAGATGATAATAACCCTCTCTCACAACTTAATCATACAGATGAAGTGTCATTTAAAGATACTTACCAAGTGATTGCAGATATCACATTTTGGATGATAAGACTCCTTATAGCAAGCTTTGTGATATGGGCAGCACCCTGACATAGAAAACTGCAAAATAGCAATTTGATTATTTTATTAATGTAAACATAGTGAATATCAAGTAACAACCTGAACCACACCCTTCCAATAATGCAGTCAGAAAAATCAAAGTTGTTAAACTTGGCAATCAGGACTGCCATCGACCTTTTTCCCTCCAAAATGCATAAAATTTTGAAATTTACAATGTTAATGATATTAGGAAGCATTCCAACCACTAAACCAACTTTTCTTATGTAACAGTTAACACCATCAATTCTTCTGCATTCAATTCTCAAATACAAGTATCATATGCAGTATTACTATTCAAATCAAAAGGTATCAGAATTTTATTGAATATGACATTGTTTACTTCTTATAATGCTTGAATAGATAACAATTACAATAATAAAAATTCAACCTTTTCATTTAAAAAATTTATTCAAATCATAGAGGATAAATTAATTTAGGCAAGCACTCTATATATTTGGTATAAAAGATTGCTAAAGCTTAATAATAGTAAGATTAAATTCACCTTTTACTTTTTCGTAAGGTGGCTAGATTGTTTGGAATATCTAAGTTTTAAGCTTAGTAACAAGAATTAAGTGAAAGGTCAATACTAGGCTTATGATATGTACCTCTACTTTCAACAGAGACCAACAGAATGAACAGCATTATCGGTCAGGCACTCAGAGCTTCAGCTGCACATGCAATATCTTCTAACCAAAAAGATTGAAGTCATTTGAAGAGTTTAGCAGCATAAAAGAACTTATTGAGCATGCACATGAAAATGAGCATCAAAAGTACAACAAACAGCAATGCATGCACATGATGAAAATTTATATTACCTTCGGAAGGTCTACAATGTCTTTGAAATTCATTTTCAAGGCCCTCCTTGTGCATACCATCTAAAATTTTCAAGTATTCTTCAACTTTACCCTGCTGTAAAAGACTACTGAGAATTGCAGAATATGTTTTGACTGAAGGAGCAACCCCTTCCTTTATCATTCTCCCCATAAGTTTATGGGCTTCCTTGGTGCTACCACTCTTACAACATCCATCAATCAAAGTATTATAGGTGATGAGGTTCGGAACTAAACTTTTGGAGTGAAGTTTATGGAAAAGCCCAAGTGCACGGTCTAGGTTTCCAGATTTACATAAGCCATCTATAAGAGCATTATACGTCACTATATTTGGAGAAAGACCCTTCTTCAGCATCTCATCTCGTAAGAGAAAAGCTTCATCAACAGCACCAGAAATGGAGGCACCATGGATAAGGGCAGAGTATGTGAACTCATCTGGCATGAAGCCTCTTTGGGACAGATCATTGATAATTGTTCTTGCATCATCCATCTTCCCGCATTTACATAATCCAGCTATAACTACATTATATAGAATGTGGTTGGGAATGATATATCTTTGAGCATTTTCATCAAGGGAATTTGCAATTTTCTGGGTTTCGATCTGAATATTGTTGAAGTTAAAAGAACTGTAGAACTGTTTAAGGTTTGGAACAACATCTAAATCAACCATTTTCTGCAGTAACATATTTGCATCATCAACCAGACCAATCCTGTTTAATCCACTGATGATTGTGCTACATATATGTACATTTGGGGCAATTCCTTTTCTTGTCATCTCAAAATATGCATCAAAAGCTTTCTTCAGGTTTCCTTCTTTGAACCAACCAGTGATAAGGGCTCCAAAGGTAATTATATTAGGGCTTAGTCCTTTTGAATAGACCTCGGAAACCACATCTGATACTTTATTTGATTTCTCCGCTCGAAACAATCCACTGATAAGCGAATTATACACTTCAATGGAAGCCGGGATTCCCTCTCCATCCATGATATCTTTAATTTGAAGGGCTCTTTGAACATCTCCATTTCTGCAATAGCCATCAATCAAGGTTTTGTTAGTCACCTCATCTGGTGAACAACCCAATTCTATCATCTTGTCAAGAACTTGCTCCGCTTCAATCATCTTTCCCATTTTACATAGCCCACTCAGCATTGTGTTGCTTAGAATAGTACATTTTGTGTAGCCTCTTGCAAGAATATGCTTCCACAGTGTCAATGCCTCATTATACTTTCCCTTTCTGAAAAGACCATGGAGAAGGGTACTAAATCCAACCTCATCAGGAACAAAACCTCTCTTGAGCATTATCTGCCAAAGGCCCAAAGCATCATCCATATCACCATGCTGACATAAACCTTTTAAAAGAGTATTATAACTTATATTAGTCGGACATACACCATCACTAGTCATTTGATGACAAAGCTTAAGAGCATTATTGATCATTCCTCTTTTACAATATCCATCCAATAATGTATTGTAGCTATAACCATCGGGCTTAAAGTTTCCTCCGATCATATTCATTATAACTTGTTCTGCTTCATGAAGTCTACCAAGCTTACAATACCCATTAATCAAAGAATTAAAAATGAACATATTCATTCCCAATCCTAAACTCAGCATCTCATTCTCAAGTCTCAGAGCATCATCCATTCTTCCATTACGACAATAGCCATCAAGTAACACTCCATACACCTTGTGATCTAAAATCAATGTGTCTTGTTTCTCTTCCTTCATCTCTCTAAATACTCTGTCAGCTTGATCCAATTCCCCAGTCTTACAATAACCCTTAATCAGCAGTGTACAAGTTACTACGTTTTTGGAAATTCCTCGTTGACTCATCAACTCCAGCACTTTCTCCACACCATCCATATTCCCCTCCTCCACATGCCCATTAATCAAATTATTATAACCCACAACATTCATTTCCAATCCCATACTCTCTAAGCCTTCCAGAAACTCCATTGCTTTAGCAACTCTGCCATCTTTACAATATGCATCCACGACTATCGCACAAGTATACACATCGGGACCAATTCCAACTCTGATCATTTGATCATAAACACAACTAACGGCATAAAAATCCTTATTTCTCACTAAACAACTCAACAAACCATTACAGGACCGCAAGCTTGGCAAACGACCACATTTAGGCATATTATCAAACATGTACAAGGCATTCTTCACAAGGCCCCTCTCAACATAAGTTTTCAATGTCATGTCAAAAACCGTACCAGAAAATTTAAATTCCCTAAATGTAGTAACCAGTTCATCATAAATCAAAGAAACTGGAAGGCGGGTTCTTTCCGATAGCTCCACAAGGTCACGTAAACACAACCGCGTTTCATCAAACATTCGGGCATTGGATAAAATATGAATGAGCTTGATATAGGACTTGAAATGGGGTCTGAAGTGATTCTGCTTGGAGGCTAGGTTGAAGAAGTGAAGGGCAGAGGCGGGGCTAAGCTTGAGATTTTTGAGAACGGCGTCGACAAGGTGGTCGGAGAAAGTGAAACCAAGAGTTTTCAGGGCGTCGAAACGGTGGAGGATCAAGAGGCGACTGATTTGGGCGGCGAGATTTACCATACCGGCGACTCCACGACGTGGCACCTGGTGGCAATGCGCATGCCAACTATTTTTGATTGTTTTGCGAAGTGAAACTCGTCACAGCAATGTCTTCAGCAGTTAAGTCAGAACATCTGTTTTTAAGACAAAATTTGTTTTTGATGTTAGTGTGTATGTTTGTATACAAAATAAATATAAATGTTATTTTGGAGTTTTTATCATAGCTTAAAAAATATAAAAATTAAAGTATTTATCATTAAAAATTGGATTGAGAATCAAATTAATTTCATAAATAATGTTATATTAAATTTTTAGATATTAGTTAAAGTATATTAATAAAAATAATTTGAGGATAAAATTACATAAATATTTAAAATGACACTTAATTTAAAATAAAATTTAGATTCTAAAACGATGATGTTTCCTACCGCTGCTTCGAAGTTGGAGTGAGAGATTGAGAGAGTTGTAGTGATAGAATGGAGACTTGAGAGAGTTAGAATGTTGAAGTGATAAAGGAGGAGACTTTGTTAGGATATATTTGGTTTGCATGTTAGGTTGGATTTAAACTCTTTAACCCACATAAATTGTTTAGTATATGGATTAATAAGGGTCTTGGTTTACATTATCATAAATTGTGTTTGAATGTAATTTTTGAGGTATTCAAAGTGTTAGATCGGCTTTCTTCAAAAGAAGATCATACAAAACTCACATTTGATTTGAGATCAAGGTATTGTGTCCCTTGAATTGGCATTATTGATGTTTGATATCAAATGTGTTTTTTTAACATCGTTCATCATTAGAAGTGACACTTCATTGAAAGTTAAGGTATTAAACCGTTATCTATAAAAAAATTTAAATCATATTCTTCGAAGTCGAACGGAGAATGATTGATGGATTCAAAAGATGACTATAACTCGTAAAATTATGATTTGAAAAAAATATAATTTGTACATAATTTATTTTTTACATCTATGTAATACACAAAAATTATTGTAACACAAATCGTAACCCAACTTATCAATCTAGTATTTAAAAAATCGCACAAACACTAAAAGTTTCTTCAACTCCTTTAAACTTTAATATAAATTCTATTTGAATTGAAAGATTTGAAATACAAAATCTGAATTTCAAATCCATTCAAATTAAATTAAATTCAAAATTCACTCATATTACTCTAAAATTAATTAAAAATATAAATGATGAATCACAAATTTATGTTAATTCAAATATCACCCATCAATTTAACACACTATTAATTTCAAACACAAGTCCCAATTCTAAGAGATGACTCAACTTTATATTAAAAACAAATTAAAACCACGGTCACACGATCGAGCTCCACTCCAAATCACCGTTCAAAAAAAAAAAAAAAAAAAGCATTAAAGTCACAATTACATGTCCCGAATCCCTATAAAAAATAAAACAAAAATATTAAAAAATCCAGATTTTAATAATTTTCTGATTTTTTATTTATTTAATGTTAAGGAACGGTTCAAATGATGCAGACTAATAGGATTCTGTCGGGGATTTGATTGCATATCTTCATCTTAATTTTGACCAGGTCATCCTTAATTTTCCCAAGAGTATACCACTTATGTTTAGTGGCTCGTAGCTCTTCAAATAGGGACATCATCTTGTCATTTTGGAAGCTTCCATTTGACAATAAGAATATGGTTTTATATAAAAAGACATGTGACACTTTCACAGTAATTCAGTAATACGTGATACTACAACTCTTGCCAAAATTTCTTCAAAAACAAAAAAAATAAAAATAAAAAAACAAAAACAAAAAACTCTTGCCAAATATATAGTTATTTATTTTACTACATGTTATATATGTTCATATATATCACGAGTTTTGTAACTTAATTGGTATCTAATCTTTATAAATGTGCAGATTATGTGACGATCAGAGTTCGAACATTAATCATTTCTTCTACTCTCCCAAAACTCATTAAAACAAAAAAGGTGTTAGTATAGATGCACTCACCATAAAATAACTATCAATTGTATATATAAAAGTATGACATTAGATCTGTGATCCTCAAAATTATTTATATTTATTCAAATTTTTGAAACCTATTAGTTAATAGCTAAAACAATAGTGGGCGAATTGAATTAGTCAAAATTTTGAAATTTATTATTTGATCAAGTTACGTAAGGATGATAAATATTTATTTTAAAATGAACTATAGATTAATATGGTACACTTAGAAATGAACTTACAAGATATATAATAGAAGTAAATGTTGATCATCACTCTAATAAAAAATATTTTTACACAAGGATGTTAATCAAACTTTTCAAATAATAATGATGATAATGATGATAATAATAATATCTCGTGTACTACATAGGTCTTACTCTAGTTATTTAATAAGTTTTGTTAAGTATTTAATTTGTATATCTTCATAACTATTTTTTATATCTATATTTATTATATTTTAATAAACACTTTTAGCTTCATTCATGTGATTCTAATACAATTAATAATACCGATGAATTTAAAATTTTGTTCTTTGGCTTGTCTCCAAGTATGATTATCACATGTTTTCTTAAACATGGGAATAAATGGTTGCATAATTACTTTTTATAATTTTATGTTTGTATATTTTCTAAATTAGTTACTTTGTTCATAAGATTTAATCTTACTTGGGATAGCTAGAGGGTATATAGTTTTATTTCCTTTGACAAAAAAAAGTTGTTTGGTAATCATAAAAAAGTGTCGAGAAAAACAATATTGATGTAAATACAAAATAAATAGATGTTTCTTTATATATATATATAAAAGTTATACGTTATCAGTCCAAATCGTATTTCTTTACAATTAAAACTTAATTTTAATTGATATATAATCTGTTTTAGATATGAATGAATAAGATAAAATATGATTGAAAAATTAAACTAACACATAAATAAAGGATGGGTATAAGATAATGCACCCCACCACTTTTTAAACACACTATTAAAAATTAATACAAATATACTAGATTCACAAATACAATTATAACCAAGGGCAAATATACTAGATTCACAAATACAATTATAACCAAGGGCAGAGCCTCATAGAGCAATGTGGGGCTTTAGCCCCCAAGTTTTTTTTAAAAAATTTAATTTTCTATATATATTATTTTGATTTTTTTTTCTTATTTTAAATATTAAAATATTCATTTTATGGTAATTTAACGTCCAAAGCTAATGAACTCCCTCAAATTATAACCTTATATATTATACATCCTCTTTCTTAGTCTCAATTCTTCCTTACTATCTATCTTCTTCCTCGATACCATTGCAAACTTCATAATCAAAGAAACTCACTTAAGTTATAAATCCTCAACACCATTGCAAACTCCATAACCAACGAAACTTTCTTAAATGAAAAAACACCATGGAACAACAAAAAATACTTGAGATAAACAATGTAATTTTTGAAATTTCATTTTTTCGATTTTTTTAGTTATATGAATGTTCAAAAAAAAAAAAAATCAAAAAAATCGCGAAAGAACACGATTAGCTAGTACAAACTGAACACGCTATACTATGTTCGACTTATACGCCGAACAACACACAATGTTCGACACATTGTGATTGCACACTACAGTTAGTGTTTAACTAATTGTGGTCGAATGGTATTTTGGTTGAACGTATGACATTGTGTTTGACCACCACTGGTCGAACACTAATACGTGTGTGCGACATATCAGGATCGAACAGATGTGTTGATAAGCTGAAATTCTTTTTTCATTTTTCGACTTATTTTCTATGGTTTTCGTACGAAAACTTTCTACCCATGATTCCTAAACAATCTTTAGAACAATTTCACATAATATAGATTAAATTAATGTACTATAATCTAAGGGTGAATGGGATGGAAATTGCGTGGGGCAACTAAGGGTATATGAATTGGGGTGTGTTTAGTAATGTAATGTTTTTATTTTCATTTTATGTTATATTTGTAAATGATATAATTGTAATGTGATAGGATGTGTTTAGAATTTTTTTAATTAAAATAAATTTATTTGAGGATGTGTTTAGAAGTTGAGGTGTGTTAAATAAGTAATGGGGTGTGTATAGCCCCCCATAAATAAAATAACATAAATGAGTAATAGCTTTTACAAAGATTATATTCCAGAAAAAAAAAAAAAAAAAAAACACTAAAGATGAATAATCATATCATTTTTTATAATAATTATAATTATTTTTTGGCTATAATAACGTGTGTCTAAAATCTTTGGCGAATATAGTCAGGGGCAGGCAGCTTGATGCTTACGTTACTAAATTCCTCGTCCAAAAGAAAACAACAACATGCAAACACCCATAAATTATTCCACAACCCTATAATATGCAATATTGCATGACAATATTTGTCTCAGCTTCATTTATTTTTTAGTCCTTGCCACCATATCCTTTATTTAATAATCCTCCACGCGTTTATCCCCTGTAGAACAACACTACTTTAAATTCGAAAAATGAATTAGATCATCATCATCATCTTTGAAGAAAAGCTCTTCATCATGAACTTGATTCTCAAGATTATCTCAACTCTCATTTTCCTTTCACAATGCATCAAATCTCAGCAGAACTATTCAGGAACTGCTGTGTTCGATTGCAGAGCTAAAAGCTCCAACGAGACGAAGCCATCGGAATCTTTTCTGTATAAATGCAATGGCAAATACTCCTCTTGCAGGGCTTTTCTCATCTTCACAGCCAGGTCTCCATACAACACACCTCTAGCCATTGCAGCTCTCACATCGTCCGATCAAATTGAAATTTCGAAACTCAACAATGCTACGATGTTCACACTTTTCCAGGAAGGAAAAGAAGTCATCGTGCCAGTGACCTGCTCGTGTTCAGATGAACACTACAAAGCCATCACTACTTACCAGATTCCAAATGAGTTTGAAACCTACTTCACCATTGCAAACCAGACCTACCAGGGATTATCAACTTGCTACTCGCTTGTACGCACAAATACGTACACCGAGTTGAGTTTGATGCCTGGTCACAAGCTGCAGGTCCCACTCCAGTGTGCGTGCCCGACGAGGAAACAAGCTGCACTAGGAACAAAGTTTTTGCTCAGTTACTCAGTCAGTATGGGTGATACTCTTTATGCATTAAGTAAACGATTCAATGTGAGTGTAATGAGTATAAGGGAAGCGAATAGTCTTTCTGAAGAGTTTTCCACTATCTATCCTTTCACAACTATTCTTATTCCTCTCCCAAGTGAGCCCTCAAGTTCACATACTGTAAGCCATGATTATAATCAGGCAATGTCCCCTTTGCTGTCTCCAAAGCATCATTGTGTCCTAAAAATTCGACCTAATAGAGTTCTTTTGAGTGTTGGTATAGCTTTTGGAGCTTTTTCTTTGCTAATCTTGATTCTCCTAGTTATCATATTTCTATTTCATAAGAAAAGAACACGAGGACATAGTCACGGAAGAAATAACAATGTGTCTTCTGCACAAGACTTGATTCTTGAAATTGCAAAACTTGATCGGGCGCTCAAAGAGTTTAAATTCTCTGAAGTAATGAAGGCTACAAGAAATTTTGGATCCAAGAGGAGGATAAACGGCTGTGTATACCATGGAACTTTCAAAAGGGAAGTTTTAGCAGTTAAAAAGTGTAGCAGAGAAGCGGACAATGAGATGAAGATGCTGTATAAGATAAATCACTTCAACATAGTGAAACTTCGGGGCTTTTGTGAGCATAGAGATGACTTGTACCTTGTGTATGAGTACATGGCAAATGGCTCCCTTCATGAATGGCTGAGCAGAAAATGCGTGAAGAGATGGAACCAACGGATTAGTATTGCACTTGATGTTGCCAATGGACTTCTCTATCTCCACAGCTTTGCAAACCCGGTGTACGTGCACAATGATGTAAGTAGTAGCAACATTCTTCTTGATGGTAACCTGAGAGCAAAGATGGCACATTTTAGTCTTGCAAGAACAGCAAACTACAATGCTACTCCAAAAGTCGATGTTTTTGCCTTCGGAGTAGTATTGTTGGAACTGATAACAGACAAATACTCGGTTTTTAAGCAGGATGACAGGGAAATACTGCTTTCAACGACGATAGCTGCTATCATGGAAAGCCAGAATGCAGAGGCTGAGCTAAGCCATTTCATTGGCCCTGGTCTTGCTGGGAATGGAGGGATAGAATATGCCATCCAAATGGCAAAACTAAGTTTGAGCTGCTTCAGACAAGATCCGAAAGATAGACCGGACATGGTTGAGGTTGTGTCAATTCTTAGGAAAATGCAATTTAGTATACATATAAGCAAAATCACCACTTTCGGTGATTGAAAAAGCATGTTGTTCAAGCAATGGAAAATAAAAATCAATATGTATCTTATTGTTTCTCTAGAAGTACAATGTTTAAAAATGACTCCCTAATTACCTACTGTAGAAGCTTTTTTCACTGACAAGTATCTCCTATGGAATGGCATCTATGTTGATACATGGAAAGCCAAGCTATAATTTGACAAGGAATTTTAAAAGGGGGGGGGGGGGAATAAGTTTCTCAAACTCAATAAGGAAAGTTTCCTGTCTTTCTCATGTGATCGAGGGTACTTTGTAAGCCAAACTTGAGCACTGCCTGATTTCCAGCTCTAAAACCGTTTCCATATACCACAGATGTATCTGTTGCAATCTGGTGCTTAAAAAACACACTAAGTTTCTTCTCGAATGGAGATCTTGCTCCCGCACTTGATGATGTGAAAGCAGAGGATGAGGTCGATGCATTATTACTATCGGACATGCATAGAATCTGAGATTCCAACCACATACTAGCGAGGACCTGACAGATACCTTCTTCAACATCTTGTCTCAGAGTTCGAAAACCTTTCACAAAAATGCAGGCATTATTGTTTAGCAAAAACAAATCACAAGATGCAGCAAAGAAAGAAGAAGCATTTTCTGAATCAATGACTAAATTTATAGTGCCCAATTCTTCAAATTCATGATGAATGTCATGGAAAGAAATTGGAAAAACACGGTTTTGATTTTATTTCGAAAGAGTTATAAATGAGGAAAGATGAGATAACCAGATCATTTGGCCAGCACAAAATCAGATCATCATATGGTATAAGTTCAATCATCCATCCATTGTGTCCCCCTTATCAACTCTAAAGTTTAAAAGACCTCTTCAGTATCCATTACATATACCAACAATAACTAATCCCTATAAGCTTGACTGACAAATCTGTTATCCATCTAACACTTTTTTGTGTTCATTTTTCTGCTCACCTTTTCAAATTATGAATTATCGATATTACCAAATCAAGATTTCTTCGACCTTCAAGTGCAAAACACAGGAATAGGACATCAAATGAACTCAAGTTTTTTGCAGACACTGTCCAGTGACTAAGATCAATAAATTATGGAAATGAAATAAATTGAAAGAAAGTCAGAGTAGCCTGTTGAGTTGTCCTATTCTTCAAATTGATCCTTTCAGATTAGAAAATAAACACTAATAGATTATACATAAAGAGTGAATTCACTGTATGAAACAGCATGTCTCGGGGAAAAAGAGAAAGATAAGAGCTAAACGAGACAAGATGAGAGAAAGAACCATTAAGTCGCAGCCAAGCATGCATCATCTCATGAGCCAATATTGATCCAGTCAGTAACCTGAATGCATTAGACAATATAATTTGAGTGATATGAATCAAAACTAAAGTGGACTTTATGATGAACTCAAACTGAAATAAATTACCTTGGAAGACCATATAAAATGAGGATGGCTGTCACTTCACAATGGCGCGTTAATTTATAAGGCTCTGTCCGCATGCCAATTGCTCGATTTCCTCCTGTTCTTGGGCGCCTCAATACCTAATGATCCATAGGGGAAAGATAAGAGTCCTGATTAACCAAACACAGATAAAAGCCAAATTGCAACTTTATATAGAGCAAATAAAAGGAGAAGTATGATAATGGAAGTCCTACAGTGCTGATTGTTTGTTCCTCAGAGAGACAGAGACCTCGAGTTTCAGGCATGTGATGATGTCCCTGGCAAGAAAAAGACAGAAAATCTAAGTAAAGAAGCTGGAAGACAAAGTTAAATTTCATTATTGATTGAACTTTCTTACATGTCTCTCTCCATCCATCGCTTCATTCAGTGCCTGCCTTTCAACCAAAAGCAATGGAACTTGTTGTGTCACTTTCATGTTTAATCTTTCAAAGAACTCTAGGATATCAAGAAAAAGGGGCTGGCACTCATCGGTATCCATAATTGCCGAGTCCAGGCATTCCAAGCAGAGTTTTCGACCATCATTAAGGGCTGCAAATCTAGCATCCAATGACTGCAAGAAGATAAACCAAATCAATTAATATACAATAAATTAGACAAAATCTGTTCCTACTCTTTATACTGATAATTGGTTATGCAGAGGAATCAGCCCCAACTTGCCTCCATTCGCTCACAACTACAGCATCGAGGAGTTCCGTCATGCTCATGACGTGGACAGTATTTCTGGGACCAAAAAGGATGTGCCCTATATTCAATCAGACCAGCAGCATTTGTCGGAATCTGTTGATATAACACAAAAACTAACCCTTCTTAGAGAAACTAAACACGGTAGCATATATTTTCAATCACAATGAAAAGATGGAAAAGACATATATTGGGTGCTACAGAATAAAATTTGAAGCCCAATAGACATGCATCAACTTCCAGCTGAGGATTCAGACATTAAAGTAGGCAACGCATCCAAAGTTTTAGGTACAATATATCATTCTGCTATTCCATCCCACAAGCAGCAGCAACGACAACAACATACTAAGCCTTTATCCCGCTGCGTGGGGTCGGCCTTATAGCTATATCTCACCTTCGATTTTTAAACATAATATGTCATTTTTTGATACTTACTTTCTGATTCCTTTTAGGTCTTCCACTTCCCCTTTTAATTTGAGTTAAAGACACTTTACTTTCTTTATGACTCACACACCAACAACTAAAAAGTGATTATTTATTAAATGGTAAGGAGTATATCTAGTCATATTTTTCCAAATGCAAAATGATCAGAAGGAGAAAAACTGCAGAAACGTACGAATTGACTGACAGTAAATGTTGCAAGAAATATATCACATTAAAGCATGAAATGATACTGTTAAGTGACTAGGTCCACACAAACTAGATTTCATGCAACAATTCATCTCTGAGATTAAAGAGATTCCTATCTGTTAACAACCATTAATTGCAAACACTTGGTTGATATCTGTTAGAGAATAACAGTTCAGGAAACAAATTGGCAATCAAGGGTAGTCCCTGTCCTATGATCCGTATATTCTGCTCCCAGTAAAAATCATTCTCAAGGTCGTATGCTCTCTCATGGATTTGGGTATTCCCAGACACTAGGGAATGCCCTCATTCTTTTACCAAATTTATTTTCAATGGACTTGGTAATGGCAAAGCATGTCCTTGTTTTCTTTGTCTGTCTCCTATTTCCTTAACAATACCAATCTCCATATCTTCACCACCTAACTCCCTTCTCCAGCAGTACTCCACTAGCAACCAAAAAAGAAAATTCCACATATTTTATTACCTAGTGTCCCTTTCTTTGAATCTCAGTCAACAGTTACAAAGCAGCTCCACCCCACCACTCACCCCAAAAATATTCAAGGGCTATTTCTCACATCATTAGGATACCAACCCCATTATCCTAAACAATTTTCTCTTATTTCAATTGAATACTGACTAGTAGAACTATAAAGTACGCAAAGTACATAATGAATGTACCACAACAATTAATCTTTTAAAATCATAAATACAGATAAATTAATAAATATGGGAATGAGATTATTTATGGTCATTCCTAGTTAACTACTACAATAGTTACATGCAGCCAACCACCCATAAGGATGCAGTATGCAGTGAAAACAAAATATTGTGATTGCATCACTCTTCATGTGGATGTGATTCCTTAAGCACCTAGATACCAATTCCTGTTCATTTGAATCCCAACTAAATAGATTCAAGCCACTACTCATGGTATTAGACTTATCCTTCAAATAAAAGACTCTCAGCAAGGCATGCTGCAGCATACCTTCCAAATTACCATCCTCATTATTCACTCAAAGTAAGACTCCATCCCACCATGTGCGGTCGGCTATATGGATCATTTTCGCTATCATGTTTGATTTAGGCAATGTTCTCATATATATTTGAGTGTAACATATCTTTTTAAATAGTTTTTTCCAAGACTTTTAGGTCTTCTCCTCCTTCCCCTTTTAATTTGAGTTAATGATTTTTGTACTTTGACTCATTATACTAAAGCATTAAAGGTTCTTTGATTTTCTAATCTATTAGGGATACCCCAACTTTTTTTCTAATGCATTCATTACTTATTTCTATCTTATCTAGTGTGCCAGCGCATCTATCCAAACATTCTCTTTTCTACTATCCTTAATTTTTTATCTTTACTTAGATATATGTGCACTATTTTAATTAATCACCCTATTTTCTTCAATAATATTTCCTAGATATGGAAAGCTTGTAATATGGATTTAGTTCATTCCATCAATTCGGAAATTCATTATATTTGCTACTTCAACAACTATGAAAGTAGCATTCTATATATTTAATATTTACTCTAGTTATGGTAAAACCATTTGATTGTAAACCGTTACTCCAAGCTTCTAACTTTGCATTTACAAGGCTCTTGTCTGATCGATTAAAACTATGTTGTTTGCACATATTCAAATAATATACATTCAGTTACAGGTGTTTATGATCTTGTGAATTATTGGTGGAAAAACTTATGGGCAAACAATTGATCCTGCAGGCATATATATAACTTTCGTAAATTTGCCTGATAAACCCCATTGGCATCCTTACATATATATAAGAAGGATCCAAATCTAAAATTTTTTCGATTTCAGCAGCTTATTTCCCTCCAAAGGCCTCAAGCTAGTTGAATACTGTCAGTTTGGACAATTTTTTACGATGGAACCAGATTTGATTAAAAATGAATAACTATATGACTAGCTAGTTATGATGAAGTGGAAATGTCGGGTACTAAACCTGAAATAAGGCCTGATTTGGGGGACCAATATTTTCCATTTATATATGCATTTGTTATAATACTTATATAAGCTACTTTACCAATCTCTTTCTAACATCCGCTCACTATATCCAATTTATTTTTAATACACTTTTCAAAATCAATAGATATCATACACAAATCTCGTTTTCTCTCATTATAATGCTCAGATAATCTTATTAGATGTATAATGCATGGAAGCAAAATGGTAACGATTCAAATATTAGAGATCAACAGTTTTACATTATTCTTTCGTCATGTTCAGAAAGACATTTACACTTTCATATATATTGCTTATCTGGGTTTTTCTTTTTCACAATGTCCTAACCTCTAGAAATCACAAAATAGATAAAGTAATAATTGTCTGCTAGCTCAAAATGCATTGACTTAGTATGAATAATAATGAAGATGTGTGATATTAGATATTGACTAGTTATATATGAACTAAACATATATTTCGTTTGCCGTACTACTGTGTGCGGGTTTCAATAGAAGTCCTTTTGAAACTTTTCGAAGTAATTTTAGTTTTCCTTTGAAAACAGTTAGAACTCAAATATACTTCTTTTTATAGTTTCCCATTTTTTTTTTCAAATTCCTTTAAGATGGGTTTAAAAAAGTCATTTTGAAAGTTGAGCTTTGTAATAAAATAAGGAAAACGAGATGTTTACAAGACAAATTTAGAAACAATGAACTCATGATTGAAGATATTAAATTAAATGTTAGAATATCCTCCCTGCCAGTTAAAGCTTTTAAGCTTTTAGATGACGTGGGATATTTAAGATGGTATCAAAGCTAGGACCAAATGGTAGGTATTGTAATCAAATCTCAGTGTCCACCCATTCAAAAGCAGTTTACAAGCAAGGCTTTAATACAAAGTAATCTGATTGTGGGGGTGGGAGGGGAGTGTTTTGAAGATATTAAATTAAAATTTAAGATGATAATAACCCTCTCTCGCAACTTAATCATTCAGATGAAGTGGTCATTTAGAGATACTTACGAAGTCATTGCAGATATCACATTTTGGATGATAAGACTCCTTATAGCAAGCTTTGTGATATGGGTAGCTCCCCGACATGGAAAACTGTAACATTGAGATAGCAACTTGATTGTTTTATTTATTGTAAAGATAGAGAACCACACCCTTCAAATAATGCAGTGAGCAAAATTAAAATAGCTAAACTTGGCAATCAGGATTGCAACCGACCTTTTTTTCCCTCCACAATGCATAAAATTTTGAAATTTACGAGGCTATTGATGTTAGGAAGCATTCCAAGCACTAAATCAACTTTTCTTACGTAACAATTAACACCATCAATTCTTCTGTCATTCAATTCTCAAATACAGGTTCATATGCACCACTACTATTTAAATCAAAAGGTATCAAAAAAAAAATTCATTATGACATTGTTAACTTCTTATAATACCGGAATAGTTAATAATAATAATAATAGTAATTTGACCTTTTCATTTAAATTGGATTGCTAAAGCTTAATAATCCAATTTATTAAATAACCTAAGCAAGCAGTCCATATATTTGGTATAGAGGATTGCTAAAGCTTAATGATAGTAAGATTAAATTCACCTTTTACATTTACGTAAGGTGCCTAAATTGTTTGGAATATGATATTTTTCTACATTTGGCTCTTTGGTAGTGTTGAATTTTTTGTTTTTGTATTTATGACCATTGCGTGTGAAAAGGAAAGGTTTACTGAATTAACATTAATTTGATCACTTGCTTGAAACCTCAAATTTAGAAGGAAACAAAAATACTGGGGATCTTATCAACATCATTTCACCATGCAATCTTTTGTGCCTTAACCTGCCAAAGGCTTGAAATGTTACAAACATGCTTACCTTGAGCCTCGGTCAAGCCTTAATCAGCCAAAGGCTTGAGCCTCAGGCAAGGTGCCCCAGAGACACACATCTCTGTAGCATTCTTTGTGTATATGTTTTTTTCAAAAAAAAAAATGTGAGTTTAAATTTAAACCATTTATTTGAATATGAAAAAACTTATAAGACACCTAAATATTTTAAGAAAAGATAAAAGAGATGATTGAAAGAAAAACAAAAACTAAGATCAAGTAGACAAAAGGAAAAAGGAAAAGAGGATAGGTTGGGAAAAGAAACCACGATCTGATTTGGCATGTTCTAATATGAGATTTGACTATCCTCTAGCAATGATGAAAAATTTTATTTCAAAGAAGATGGTGAAGAATATGATGAAGAAGAAGAAGGTAGAAATAATCAACTTAAAAATGATGACGACTATGAGGAAGAAGACAATATCGAGCATGAAAATGATTAACTGATTAAATGCTATTTACCAAAAATGATTTATTTAAAATTAATCTAATCAGTTAGTATTCTCGAAAATATAATATAGACAATTTCAAACATTTCAAAAAAGAAAAAGCACAAATGATCTACATAATTAATAACATTGATTATCCTAGTTTAAGTTAGCATTCACAAAAAATGAATATACAAGTCACCATGACTATATGTCAAAGAATACCAGATAGGACAGCAAAAAATCTTTTAAGACATACATAAATAAGTTTTTTTTACTTATAAATGAAACATATCATCCAATAATTTTAAATTCAGAAGAACATACTTTGCTTACTCTATCTAGATCAGTCAAAGTAAATAGTTAAACAATTATTCTATGGCATCATTTCACATCAAGCACAAGTGTGAAGCCAACATTCACCAAAAAGATGCTAGCACAACAATCAAACATTGAAACAGTTCAGATATGTGATTCAGACTTCAGATAAGTTAAGCATATGACAAAAATAGACACATAAATCTGTGTGCACAATGATGTTGCATAAGCTAACTAGCATTTCAAGGAGGGACAATATTGGTACCTCGTAATCGCATATCGGTTGACTGCATCCATTGCATCTAAAACATTCTGGATGCCAAACAGCACTCATGCAACTCAAAAATCTTCCATGACCAATCTCTGTGTTACAACCAGCGCAAATCCTACCACATCCAATGCAAATAAGAATGGCACAGTTTTAATCAACTTGGGTTAAAATTTTGTCATCTGTATCCATGGATCTCATGGAATATAATACTTGGAAGTTTATAGTCTGAAAGTAAACAAAAGTTATCTAAGCAATATCTTGCTACAATCTGTCAGTTATATTTCAGACCAGGAAGTAATTTCATTATAACTAAAAGTATATAGTTCTGTGAGCATCTAAGGAAACACTTCAGATTCAGCAGTCACTGATGCACAAAATAGGGGAAACTTAGGTTGTGTTTGGATAGAGTGATTTAAAATTTAGGATTTGAAATGAAGGGATTCAAATAAGTGGATTTGAAATCCATCCAAATGACTCGAAAATAAGTTCAAAATGAAAGTGATGGATTTTAAATCCACATCTATCCAACCACCACATGTGGATTTACTACCATGGATTTCAAATCCCTCCTCAAATCCCCTATCCAAATGGACCCTTAAGTTGTGTTTGGATAGAGTGATTTGAAATCCATCAAAATGACTCCAAAATTAGTTCAAAATGAAAGTGGTGGATTTGAAATTCACGTTCATCCAAACACCATCGATGGATTTGCTACCATGGATTTCAAATCCCTTCTCAAATCCACCCATCCAAATGGATCCTTAGTATATCATCACCAGCTTAACTTTTTCCATAAAATCAAGTATGAAGTGTCCACAATTGTATTCAAATGCAAATGCTACTTATTCCTGGAAGATACCAAATTATATAAGGCGACAACGGAACTATCGAGCATACACAAATCTAGGATAAACCACCGAATGAATGGTAGGATGTAAATTTAAGCAGGGCTAATCTAATTATCAGTATGAAGCTAAGTTCTGGGGAAATAGAAATGACATGCTTTCATTTTTAATAAACAGAAAAGGAAACACTGAACAACAATCATATGAACTCACATTCCACAAAAATGTAGAACTTGGTTAGCAACAGATAATGTCCAATATCAGAAAACAGAAACACAATACAACACTTAAAAAGAAAAAAATTCTGCAACATGTTGATGCAGCTGCAGGTAAAAATTGAAACTAAAAAACTGAAGGTAATATTGAATCAAAACACTTTTACCTTCTGAAACAATTCATCACCAAAACTGAGTTTACATGCATGATCATAAATAGTCAAATGAAATAGGATATCATGTTGGATTTTGTACAAAAAATCCAGTAATATTTGACCTGTAGTATAAGAGATCATTTTACCTTAGACTAGTAGAATAAGGGAAAGCTATGGGCTGGTAAAAGCTATCATGTCCAACTCCATGTGCATGTCCATTTCCATGACTATGTCCATGTCCATTTCCATGACCATGTCCATATCCATTTCCATATACAAATCCATTTCCAAAATCGCTGTTATTTGGAGTGTCTGGCTCCGGTGGAGACTCAACATTCAAGCTTTCCTGAAGAGCCCTAGCAAGTAGTTCATCTTCTTCCAATTGCGGTTCACTATCTATGCATGCATAATATTTACCTTTACTTAACTGGTATAAATATATTGCATAATGATAAAATACATTTACAGAAGAAAGAGGGCAATGAGCATATCAATACACAGCAAGAAATTTCAATAACTCACTACATGCAAATAGTTTTTTACTAAAGACAGCTCTGTGTAAAGAAATAAGAAGCACCACACAATAAATGACAGTCTCGGCCAAGAAAGCAAAGACTTTAGAAACTTCCACTTAGAAACAAGCACAAACTTGCTGAGCAATATGATAAAAAAATGACCAACTGTAAATGGTGAAAGGCATTCAACCTTTCATGTTTGTATATTATCCAGCCCCAACATAAGTAGAGTTCGAAACTAAAATATTATGCAAGTATATCAATAGAGCACTCACCAATGACATTGTTTCCTCTTTGATTTTCTTCAGAAAGAGATAATGCAATAGCACGGTCTATGTCTTCAATCTCTGACCATGAATCCTACACCATTTTTCTTCTGTGAACAAGCTATTCGTTGAAATAAGTAAAAGACTGAAATTATTCTTGTGGTCAATGTACTTCATGCCACTACCAAGGACAAAACAGTAATTCAAAATAGTATCTTATAAAATGTGAATAACATCATCTTATCCTTTCAGTTTATTTAACAATTGAGACAGTAAGATGCTCCTAAATCGGCTCATATACTTACAGTGAAAAACATTAGGACTAGAGACTTTCAAAATATATTCTAGGTTATGCTGTAACGCGGTTAGTCCAAGCAACCTAGCTTCACTTATGCAGATACACAGCATATCCGAGCATGACTAATACATGACAAGATGCCGACTTTAATATGCTTATATTGAAATTAAAATGGATATAATAGGATCCAAAAATTGAGGCATGATAAGCCTAACAACAAGTTTTTTTTCTAATATATAGTCCAACTTTCCATGTCCCACGTCATCACAAAATCAGCCAACTAAGAGATCTGAAAGCATGGCTGTTTCTCAATTTTGACATTGTATATTTTGCAACAAGAATCCAGAATCAAATTCATAACTAAGTCCATATATTGCAGAAACAGCAGTTCAGGCATCCTACCAAACATAGATATGCTTAGACTTAACAGTCAGAGCAAAGGTAAAATAATTGAAGAACAACATCTGAAGACATCTGATGAAGGTAACATGATTCAGGGAATCTAGTGTTTGAAATACAAGGTAACAATAACTTCCCGTTGGTCCCATACTATCATGACAGTGACAGAAAAGGTAAGTAATAAGTACTAACCCATGATGCGGATGGAAGATTCTCCACTGGATCAGCTCCATAACTTTGATCCACTGGATCAGCCCCATAAATTTGATCATGCAACCCCTCCGAAACTTCATGGTTTGAACCCTTGAAAATTTTGCTTAGCCAGCCCATTAGGAGAAATGTAGTCACAACATAGTCAACAAAGCCTTGACCTGTTACCGAACTATTCAATAGGTCTCTAGAAGTATTATACAAAAACTTGAAAGATCTCAAGATAGTTGAGAATAAACATAAATCAATACAACCAGAGAAGAGAGAGAAGCTTTTAGCATCTATTCTGTCCATTACAATTTACAATACAGATTGGACCGTGGTTTACATGTTCCTTCTCCATTCACAAACTTCTGCTTACTACACTTTACGTACATAAGTGAAGGAAATACTTGGGATTCAGCAAAATTTTCTTCTGAACTGTTGTAGTCACATTAAAGAAGAAAATTCTGATGCAATTGAGGATTTTTTTAACATTATTTTTCCTTAACCATGTGCTCTAATCCTCAGGGCTGTGGTAAATAGGTTAAAAGCAGAACAGCTATTAGGACAAATTGACAAATGCAGCACCTACATTCACTTCTCCAAATAAGATCACTTGGAATTAATACATATCTTTTCAATAATAATATTAACAACAGCAAAGCATTTCCACCTCCCACAAGTTGCAATGGAATTCACATCCAAGTATAATCAATCCTCAACAAAACCAAATGAAAAAAATGTAAAGCTAAACAGCAATAATAGCCTCCCAGCAATCACTAAACCAACCGAATGATCATCACTCCATTTCATGGTGCTTTCTGAATTCAACATAAAAGAAATCATACATTAGTAGCTTACCTCAACATAGACCCAGAATCTGCAGAGGTGGTGAAAGCAAAAGGCGCGCAGATCAAAACGGCACAATGGGTTTGCAGAAAAGCAACAACATCAAAAAAGTTTGAAAGAATCCCTTGGAGCAAAAACCAGAAATTCAATAAAAAATGGAGAAATTCTTTTCTGCTCAAACTACTCCAGAAAATCTCTGTAATTCAAATAGCCCACCAAGAAAACCAAAATTAAAATCCTGTAGGAAAACTGCTATATAGTAATCATACATGAAAGAATTGTTATTTAAATAACAGGGCGAATTTCGAAGTCAAAGAGGGACAAATATTTGTTTGTCCGTCTAATTAATGCAGAAAAAATTAACCCCAAAAACGTTTGACAAACCGAAATCAAACGCAGTTGGGTGTTTTCTTCAGTGGTTGAATTGTTTGAATGGTTAAGAGCGTAACAATATACACATATATAATATATATATCACGTGGTCTGTATTTTCTCTTTCCTCTTTTTTATTTTCACAAAAAAAGACACGCGAAAAGCTTTCGTCAAGAAAAGGCAAAGGATTTTTTATTTTTTTTAAAGCTAGTTTTTTTTATCACCAAAAGAAAAAAAGTGGGTGAAAAAGAGAAAAGTTGAATTGCATTATTATTTTTAAGTTAATCAGATTATTAAATAGATTGTGAGAATAATAAAAATTAGAATGAGACCTCTTCAAGAATTCAACGCTAAAATCTTTAACACTACAACTTCTTAAAGCATAAAAGATGATATAATAAGATAATATCAATAAGAAATGAGTGAATTCAAATTAAATTATTCATATAATATTTCAAGAATGTTTTCATTTTCCACAGTTAAGTGCGCCGGCGAGACTGTTGGAGGGCGGCAGCACCAGGGACGGTGCAGGGGTGGTGATTTGGGGCTGGAGTGTAATTAGAAATTTAATTAAACATAGGGACTTAGTTGCAAATCCTATAATTATGTATATTAATGTTTAACCCCATATCTATGTATATTGTATATTATACCCATAATTAAATGAATAATGATAAACGAACTCCCGAAATTATTTAAATCACATAGCTTTCCCTAATATTTGATAATATGATACATATCTCCTTAGAATTATGAAATTTATGATAATGATAATTTTGGACATTAGAATATATATTGAAATTCTAGATGTTATCATATAATAAAGAGAGTTTGGTAAATGAAACCGAGCTTTAATTAAATAATAAAGATAAATTATTTTAATTAGTTATATTATTTTAGACTCCTTATATCACCGATTAGGGTATAAAACCCTAGTTGTCTTAGCGAAATAATTAAGGAAATCTAGTTTTAGGACGGATTTTGGACTTGAGTATTATTACATTAAATATTATTATAAATTAACTAAAGAGTTAATTGGAATTTTAAGTTAGACCCTATATTTAGCAAGATTGCTTTTGAGACTAAAAATATAGACCTAAACATAATTATAGACATTAGGTATGAACTTCATAATTTAATAAATAAACCAAATGCCTAATTGTAAATATCAATTTAAATCCTCTTAAATAATAATTAACTAAACATGTTATGCAATTAAATAAATATATTTTCTAAATTAACTTATAATTTCAGTTAATTGAATTCAGGTTTATAATTTAAATTATATAGTTAAATAAAATACGTCATAATCATAAAGTTATAATTAATTTTCCTGAATCTAAGATAATTCTTATAAGATCGAATTAAAGTCTAATTAAGTTTTATAATATTTTAATAAACACATTTTCATTATAATTTCATTTAAATCATGTTAGATGGTCTGTTAACAGAAAAATGCCTAAAATAAGAATATATTTTAATTAATAATAGTTCGATTAAATTCTAAAAACGGCCACTTACGCTTTGTAGGAAATTACGAAGGGAGGAAAGAATTAAGCTCGGATAAAAGTAGACGTTTTGCAAGCATCTTCCGTAAAAGGTGGAGGGTAAAACTTTATTTATGATTTTAAATCGTACGGTTTTAAGAAAAATTATGTGACTAAGTGATTTAAATTCCGTCATTATGTGTTGTTGTTTTCAATGGAAATGTTTTCATTACGTGAACAGTATTTCAAGTAAATTATATGAATTTGAGAGCTATTGATTTTCAAGTTACGCAAATGCAAAAGATTTCAAATGATGATAAGTCGGAATAATATCCGCTAAAAGGGGTTTCTTTAAAACCAACCTATGTCAAAGGATTTATTTACCTATGTGTTATGTGAATTATGTGGCCAACGTGAACGTGACCAATGTGTACTATGTGTATTATGTGAGAACTATTATGTGAATTTAACTGCGCATGCGTGTGCCACGCCAAATAGAGTATTCCTTTTTGGAAACCCATCAACAGGGGGATATTCTTTGGAATTCTCAACACAATGGGGTGTAACAGCCCAAATCGGGTCGGCTTGGGGTCCTGATAGATATTTTTCGGAAACCTATCCACAGTTGCTATTGGGGCTCTTCGGGAGTCTACAACGTGTATTATATGTATAATATGCAAGCAATAGTATGTGTATATTATTATTATAGATTCCCCTCCCCCACTAAGTGTCCTTTTGGCACTTACCCCTTTTATGTAAAATGTTTTCAGTTTAAAGAGTTTAGGGCGTGGCGCTGGAGTGATGGATGCTGGTAGCCGATGATTAAAAGTTGAAGAAAGTTTTTAACTCAAAAATGTATGTTTTATAAAAAAATTTCCTGAAATTTATTTATCTTTAATTTCTTAAACGCGTAAATTTTATTTGTAAGTAACGCCTCGATCAAGGTTTACCTTTAAAAAGAAAACGAGGCGTTACAGGTGGTTGCACAAATCCTTAGAATTTATTTGATAAATTGATTAAATCTCTAAAAGGGTAAATATAATTAAACTAAAGAAAAGCTGATGAAAGAAAACTGAAAATAAAAGTTAGTTATTTTTAAATAAAATAAAAAAGTTTGAGAAGTGGGTTAGGATAGACAATAAATACTTGTATTTGTGAAATCGGACCAGTGATCAAATCGATTTGACCATCGATTGAAGGTTCAACTAATCGGACAAGTTCAATTGGGAGGTCCGACTAATTAATAGAAATTTAACAATATTTTACAAAATATTATGTAATTTATATAAAATTAAAAATGATGATGATGATAAACTATCATTTTTTAAGGATGTTGAAGATGATGCACAATCCTTTTTAGTAATAAGGATAATAATAATGATAAATTCAGTTAATAAAGTCTAGAATATTAGTCAAAATAGTACTTAATATATATAAATAATACATGTATGTATAGATAGAATAGAATATTAAATTATATCTCCTTAATTTTTTAAAACTAAAAAACTCATTAAGTTTAATAATATATGAATTTTCTCTTAGGAAAATATGAATATTTTTTATTTCCTTGTATATTATTCACAATATTTTAGTTATCCCACATTGAAAAAAATAATACTAAGAAAATACTAGGCTTGTAGGAAGGTGTATAAGTTTATATTAGAAGTTGTCCCACATTGAAACAAAACTAAAGAAAATATGAGAGAATCTAGTATAAAGTGTAAAAGTTTATTCCACACTGTTTATCCAACTAAAATGAAATTGAAGTCATCCACTGTAAATAATACTAGTCTATGAATTTTCCACATTTAAGCAATGCATTGTAAATGATGCTAGTGTTAATCCAACGTTCAATTAGTATTGAGACAATTCACTGTAATGAAATGCTAAGTTCACATTTTAAAAAAAAGTAAAATGAAATGTAAAAAATTAATAATTCAGATCAATCGGTTATTTGACCGATTTTTAACCAGTTAGACCGATTCTAAATGGCTAGATGCATTTTCGATTCTTCATACATAAAGGGACCTAACCAAAAACTCATTCATGATTGAGTCTGTCGAACTGATCGGTTCGGTCTGGTCCCACAGACAATTATAAATACTACAACTTCTATCATATATAAATTTTCATGTTCGGAAATTACTTTTTATTCCATGCAAAAAATTCTTCTATTCTAGTAAAAAAAAGACAAAAAAGTATATATATATATATATATATATATATATATTTGGTGCATAAATCTAAGATAAATACAATCCGACCAACCCTTTAAGATTCATGTCGTCCAACCAACCCAACATGAAGAATAATATATATATATATATATATATATATATATATATATATATATATATATATATATATATATATATATATATATATAGTTTTTCCTTTTTTCAATTCATTTTGCAATTTTGAAAGAATTATTGTTTTCTCTCTTCTTTCACACTCCTCTTCGTCTTCTCTTTCCAATTTCAATCTTTGTTTTTTAACAAATTTAGTTTGTTCTTTTGATTAAACTAGTTTTGAGTGTATTCTTGATTGAGCTACGTCTCTTTGGATTAAAGTAATTATTGTGCCTCAGAGTTTGGTCAAAATCTTAGTTTGCGTGGTAAGTTTTTCTTTTTCTTGCTTTCATCGTTCATTTATGGTAGTTTTACAACAAGAGAACAGTATATGCGATTATTTTTGTGAAAAATTGTGTGTATTTTGTTGTTTTGTGTTATTGAATTAAAAGTCGAATTAAAAAAAAAGTGTATAAGAGCTATTTGCAAAAAAAAGTTGTGAATGAAATCGTTCATAAAAGATGCAATAAGAGTCATTATATAGATTAATCATTTTGATGAAAAAATACGATTGAATGATTTTGATTGAGTTAATTCAAATGATGAACCTTTTCACATATAGACATCTAAAAAAGTTATAAATAAGCTGTACATAATCTACAATTAACACATCAAATATCTACAAAAATGTGTAAGAATTTCCTATTAAAATCATATTGTTCTCCCTCATTTTCGATGTTCTAAAGAGTGGTTAAAATACAATTTGATTAATTGTTTCTTAATTATTGAGTAATACACAAGATGCCAATCATTGTATATTGGGATGGTTGCCAAACAATTGTGAGCACATCAAATATACATATGGAATGTGTGGAATTTCCTATGAAACTCATTTTGTTCTTCCTCATTTCCTTTGTGTAAAGAGTGTTGAAAATACAGTTTGGTTATTTATTTCCTGTGATTTATTAATTCGGAGTGCTACTACAATCACGAGATGCGGGTCATTGTATCATGAACTTACTGAATAATCGTGAACACTAGAGTGAGCCAACTTTATTTTACAAAAAATAGTTCAACTCTTATCTCAATCGAATCAGTGTTTTTATCCTGTTTATCTAGAGATTTTATCTCATATCATTTTATTATGCATATAAAAAAAATTCAACTTAAAAAATAAATTAAAGGTATGTTTGTTTGGGGTTTATTTAGGATTGAGAAAATCCGATTTTGAAATCTTGGAATTTGTAAATAAAGGTGAATATTTAAAATCTGTATTTGTTACGAGATTTTAGAGGTAGAATTATTATCGTAGATGTCAAATCAATGCTGGAAAAAGTATGTATGTGTAATATTATATTTGTTAGTTGATGTAATGGTAATTATTAATTTGTTATGTTGATAGGTTATAGGTTGATGTAATGGTAATAAAATAGGTTTTTGGTAGATTTGATAATTCTTAATAAAAGTCCTTAAACAAACAAGGATTTGAGATTTTAAAATCCCAAATCCGAACTTAGGAAACCCGAAACAAACATACCCTAAAGGAGGATTCATGTATGATTTACAACAATTACATTAATCTTCCTTGAAATAATTATATGTTGAGTTTCAAGCAAAGATGAGCTTTAACTGGTTTATGATCAGAACTATGGATACCCTCTACTGATTCGTACAAATGTAAACTTGCATCCATCACTTTGTCGTCTACTTTGTACAGTATTCGATCGGTCCAGGCAGGTACTCTTACCTATTACAAAGAATACAAAAATAAAAGATAATTAATGTTATATATATATATATATATATATATAATTTATATTTAGAGTTAATTTCATTTTCCAATTTGTATTATTCACGTTTTTTTATTTTGCATCCTAAACTTCTTTTTTCTCGATCACAATTTATACTATAAGTTTTGTTTACTTTGTAATATCCGGAAATATTTTCTGATGAGAAAAGGTTCACGTGATTTTCATATGCTATATTCAGGGTTATTTTCGTCATTTTCTATGTCATTAACTATTTTTCCTCCAGAATCGAATTTAGCCCTAACTTTTCCACATTTCTTCTACAAATTGTTGAGTAAATGAAGAATAGTGGTGATGGTGAGGTTCAAACGAAAATAAGATTTCTTCACCATTGAAAATAGCTGAAGAGCTGAAATTACTCATGTATTAGAAGTGCAAATAATGAAAATAACCCTCAATTAAAACATAAAAACACGCTTTCTTGCTAGAAAATTTTGGATGAAGATTGCAAAAGTAAACAAAACGTGTAGTATAGACTGACATCGGAAAAAAAAATGTTTAGGGGCAAAGGACTAAAATAACTCTCATTTAGCACGTGAAAATCATGTGGGCACTTTCTTACAAAAAAATATTAACCGGAGGTCATAAAAGTAAATAAAACATATATACAGTATAAATTGACATTGAAAAAAAAAATTAGAATACAAAATTTAAAAACCACCGTATACAAGTTGAAAAATGATAACTCTTAGATTTACAATATTAACAATTACTTTCAGTAATTAATTGCTATTAATATTGTAGGTTAATAAGTGTGTGTATATATATATACATACCTTGTAACTTGTATCATAGTCAGTGGTACCAATGTTGTATTTATATGTTGGTTTGAATGCTAACGTCCCCTCGCAGTATCCATTGAAAACCTGTCCTCTCTCAGCTTCTTGCAAAAGTTGATCTTTCTCCGTCAGAAGCTGCAATCACACATTTCCATTTACATTTTCACTTTTACTATCAAATTTTTTGTATTCCAATGATATCCCCTAATTATCATTTTTTTTTTTCAAATTCAATCGATTTTGCCTTGAATTTGATATTTTCTTACACGGACATCGAAATTGCATATTTCAATTCCGACATCAACGTAATCAGAAATGGACAATTCAAACAAAATCGGATCGAAATTAGAAAGAAAAAAAAATAGTTAGCAGAACCAATATTGGAATATGTAAATTTGGTGGGAAAAAAAACTCAATTTATATATAAGACCAAAATTGAAGATATTCTGTATGGTTTTCAGAATTTGACAGTCTAAATTTTTTTAATTACATTTTATCATCTGAACCATACAAATCCTTTAACTTCATTATTCCAAACCAATCCCTAGCAAACTTGTTTGAAATTCTATATTTGTATCGGTTGTAGGGCAGTTCGAAATGGTGAAGTACAAGAATTTATATACTTCAAGTGGAGCAACATAATAAGAAAAAGTCAAAAAACCACATATGTATTTTGAATTCCATTTGTTTGAATTAAATAAAGGAAATATGTGATAGAACTCACTTGATGAAGGTTGTTGTGGATGAGTTTTCTGGCAGAAAAAGTCTTAATTCCTTGGAGTCTGTAGTTGAGATCTCCCAACCACACAGTAAGTTGAGCTGGTGAAGCATAAGGGTTCATGCCTTTTGCAAACAATGAGTGTGATATATGTCTACACTCACTATTTCTCTTTGCTACTTTATGGGCATGAGCTAATCATTTCAAACCAAATAAATCAACTCAATAAAATGTTGAAAGTATAGGCCTATGTTTAAAGAAAATTGAAATCATATATAGGGATTAAATATAAATTAATTTGCCAAAAAAAAGAATGATGACAAAGCTGAATATATAGTTAGAAAAGAAGTGATTACGAACCAGAAAGATGACAAGAAATGAAGACCATTTGGATGCCCTTGTATCTTATTCTAATTGCCACTGCACCTTTTTTTCTCCCAATTAATCCTCCACATCCTCCAACTTCTTCTTTATCAACTTTTAATTCTGAAATTATTCCAAAAATAATTTAAAAATTATAACAAATAAAGAAAGTACAGAAAAAGTATATATTTTATTTTATCTCAGCTCTAATAAGAAATTAATATTGCTCACCATTTATATGCAGCTCCGAAGTCTTGGTTCCGAACATGTACAACTGCAGAGATTGCATAACTGCTTTTCCTAAGAGCCTTCCAAACAAAAAATTAATTTTAATATTGGTCACTCAATTATATATATTATTCAATCAAAATAATCAACAAAAATGTAATCTACTATGAAGACAACAAAGACTAACAATTAGAATGGGATCTCAAATAGCCCATATTTCGAAAATAGACTTCAATTAGCTATAATAATTCAGCTATATATCTACATGAAATCATCATTGCCTATGTTATTATAGTTCATCAAATCCAATTTTATCAATAATTACGATAAAGTGATCAGTAATTTGTAGTAACAAAAAGTTTTGAAAGAAATGAAGAGACCTTGCTATTTTCGAAATAGAACAACAATGTATCTTTGCATTCTAGTTTTTATTTTGGTCATCTACCTTTTCACTTATTTTCCATTAGATGACTCAACTCATCGAATTAGATAAATAACCAAAATAAAAATAAATATTAAAGTAGAAAAGTAGATTTCATAAATGTTAGTGATGACGAAAATACAAATAACTGAATAAGTGCATAAGGAATTGACCCATTTGCATCCATACCCCCTAATTTCATTTTATTATATATATATATATATATATATATATATATATATATGTGTGTATGCATTAAATCCAATTTCATAACGTGACGTAATACTAACCCTAGTAAGGCATTGTGCATGCATATTATACATGTGAATTTTTCATCCATTTCACACATATTCACATGTAATTACGTGTACATATTTGAATGCTCAAAACTACAATAAATAGTATATATTGAATGTGTATTGCATATATGATATACAGAAAAAATTAAGATGCAGAAATAGAAAATAATATATATGTACTCATTAATAGAAAAGGAAGAATTAATAGTCTTACACATGAGATTGAAGCAAAGAATTTTCCAACAATTCCGAAATGTTGGTTCGAGGAACCTCCTGCAATCCTATTACAAGCAGATCATACTTCCTCTCAATCCCCATCAGCTTTTCTATATCTTCATAACAAACCTTCAACACCAAATTTTAATTAATTCCGATTATTAATCATCAAATATATTGAATTATATAAATAACCAAAAGATGAAAATATATAAATACCTTGCCATTCATGTTCCAAGTGACTATGCAAATGCAAAGATCAGAACTAGTGTCGAAAAAATCACTACGACTATTCACCTCGACCGATTTGATCCCTTCATGCAATCCATCATCACCATTATGATCAACTATTCCCACCGGAATTCTCTTCATCCTCACTCTTTTACGTGATCTGCAACTAAAGTAAATAAAATTTCCAATTCTTGCAGACAATAATTTAAAAAAATTAAAAAAATTGTACCTTCTTGCAGAAATCAAACCGCATAATCCTTCCATGTTCCTTGTGAGATTAATTATCTTGAATATATGATGATTTGGGAAAAAAATGAGTAGATAAAGGATAGGAGACTTTCAATACTTGTAAATTAAGGTGAAGGGTTTACGAGTTTATATATATATATATATACGTGCATGAAAAATCTGGATTATCTGGCTGTGATAGAAAGGAAGAAAAAGTCAAAGGATTTAGGTTCTCAAGTTTTTATGATTTTCAGATTTGATAACCAATTTCTCAATGAGTTAGGTTTGGAGACTTTGACATTTATGACGTTTGTGTCTAGAAAAATCTAGCAAAACTTGATTGGACTTGAGACTTCTTAATTACTTATATAACTTCTCTTCCAAAGTGATAATGGATTGAAATATTGAGAAATCTACCAATGCCTATTTTTTGAAAATTACTTATGTTGTTTTGAATGCGAATGTCCTATAAATATCCACCTCACTAAAAAGGGTATTTGTATCCAATTTTTGTGTGTAAATTAATGATCATTTTGTATCTACATGTAGTAGGAAAAAAATGTAATTTTAGCATTGATATAACTAATCATAGAATTGTGACCAAACTGTTTGTGTTCACATGTTGACGTAAAATTTACTTTTTAAGTCATAGAATCGATGATTGATGATATATCGACATTAATAACATTTTATAATATTCAATATCTCAAATAATTTAGAAGGTCTAATAATTTCGGACATTAAGTTTTTGAATTGATAATTTAATACATTAACTTATTAAATTTCATGAATTCACATAAATTTCTTCCGAACAGAATGCCCCCATTAGATTAGGCCCGGCTTGCACGTGAAACCCACATGCAACCCAATTTTGGGCTTTTTAAGTCCAATTCGTTGATGAAGATGAATTTTTTACATGTGTTGATTACATTTTCATATAAAATATATTAATTGCCTTTAAATGAAATAAAAATACATTAAAAATACACTAAGAGATCATAAAATTTTTTAATCAAAGAAAACTGAGTTTTTTAGTACAAATAATTAAAATTTATATTCCAACAAAATTATTTTCAAATCCTAAAATATTTATTTAAAAGATTATTTTTAATATTTTACTAAAAGTAAAAAGTTTGTAATTTTCAAAAGCACATTAAATTCAATCTGAAAATATGTTTAATAAATTTGTAAATATTTAAATAAAATATAAAAAAAATATTGGAAAAAATTGACTAATAGTTTACATGATAAATTTATAAAATAAATTGAAAAGTTACTTTAAATATATATTATAATTTTATTTGATAATTCTAAATTTATTCTTACAAAATCTGAAAATTAAATCAAGATTCAAAAAACTAACAAATAAAGTAACAAAACTTAGTAATTTTGAAATAATAAATTCGAAATAATAGTCAAATAGATATGAACATTAATTTAACTATTTGTAAATTAATTGATAATAAATGTTATGTTAAGATTATTATTGTTGGCACCGAAATTTGTATTATGAAATAATTTCTAGTCGAATACTCAAATTAATTGAATCCGAATTAGATTGGTGAAAATCAGATGAAAATGGGTTGAAAATATGTATAAGAAGTGCAGAAAATACTATACCCGGAGCCTACTCATTCAGGCAATTTAGCTCGGCTGATCCTGATCGGTTTATAGTGGCCGACCAGAATCTTATGTTATTTATATAAGAGAAATAAACTCTCTTGTGCTTGAATACAAAAATGTTGGAACCACTTCTAAGTTAAAACTTCTACTATTTATAGACAAAAAAATACAAGTAGTGGGAGGTTACATCCACCCCTCAACAATCTCTTTTTCAACAGCCTCCTATTTTCAAAGAAGTGGGGAGTTGACTTGCTCCCCCTATTTCTTGTTTTGTAGGATGGTTGTTAGAATGGTCTTCTCGGAGCCCTGCCTATCTGTTTTTCTGGTTTTCCTCACTAAGTTCTGACCGGGTCGGTAATTATCATTTTGAGATCGATATTAAGTCGATCTTGATCGGCTCTTCCCGATTATCTATCAGGTCTTATGTCCTAGCCGAGCTCGAATCGGGGGTCCAATGAACTTTTCTCAAATGAGATTGATTTTGTGCTCTCTAGTCATCTGAGTTTCCCATGACTTTAGCTCTTTCCTAGATGACTTACACGAACCAATTATCTCTGATCGGCTTGGTCATCTCTAGTCGGCCGAGTCCTAAATTGGTCCTTTGAAGATTCATTTCTGGTCGGTCCGACCACTTTTGGCCGGCCTCCTTAGCTAGCTAAGACTCCGATCGAGTCGAGCTCTTTTGGTCGGCCCGACCATTTCTGACCGGCCTTCTTAGCTGGCTAAGACTCCGATCGAGTCAAGCTCTTCTGGTCGGCTCGACCACTTCTGGCCGGCCTCCTCCTCAGAGTTGTGGCCTATTCAATTTCTAATCGGCCGTTTCTGGTCTTCCATGTATCCGATTTTATTCGGTTCGGGTTAGGGGTATAATAATAGCCCCCAGGTCATGGTACATACATAGGATGTGTCGGGATCTAGACATAGCAGAAGACCTAACCAGAGTATTTTTACTTTATGCTATGAATTTTCATACTTTGTGCTCCGCTTTGTTGCCCAACCATAACTCATACTTTTCAATGCAACTTGTATAATTAAAATATCGCTTGCTTAACTCAGCATATTGTCTGACCGGCTCGACTTATATAATAAAATATTTGGTTCAAAATGTTTAATCATTTTCAGACTTAGTCTTTGATTACATATTTGGGTCGGTTTAGTATGTTGGTTTCTTACTATGTACCAATTTGGTTGGTCTTGGCCGGCCAATACCTAGCTTCAGGTCGGCTCAAATGAAATCGAAGCCCCATCCTGGCCATAGCCCCAATTCTTTTTGGTCGATTCAGTTGAGGTCGTTTCCTGTCCTAGGTCGAAGCCTTACTGTTTCATCCGACCTGAGCGGCTCGGATGAGGTTGTAGCCTTATTTGGGCCGAAGCCTTACTGTTTCATCTGGTCTAGACAACTCGGATGAGGCTGTAGCCTTATTTGGGTCGAAGTCTTACTATTTCATCCTGCCTTGGTGGCTTAGATGAGGTCGTAGCCTTTTTGTTCCATCTGGCCTAGTCAGCTTGGGTGAGACTGTAGTCTTTTTTGCATTGTAATCTTGGGTCGTAGTCTTATTGTTCCATCCGGTCTGGACGACTCGAATGAGGTTGTAGCCTTTTTTGGGTCGTAATCCTGGGTCGTAGCCTTACTGTTCCATCCCACCTGGACGGTTCGGATGAGACCGTAGCTTTTTTTGGATCGTAATCCTGAGCCGTAGCCTTACTGTTCCATCCGGCCTGAATTGCTCGGATAAGGCCGTAGCCTTTTCTGGACCATAACCCTGGGCCGTAGCCTTACTGTTTCATCAGACTTGGACAGCTTAGATGAGGCCATGGCCTTTTTTGGGTCGTAACCTTAAATAATTTAACAAAAAATCGAACTTCATTTAATAAAAAATTACAAGGCATATTTACAGGGAAATTCTTAACCGTGGTTGACCAGAGTCAATATCTCCCGAGCAGCCCCATTCGGTGGGGGCAAGGGTAGTGCGGGTTGCCATCCCTGCCCCTGACCCTTCACATACTTCTTTAGGTGGCCTTGATCTATTAATTTCATTAGCTCTGCCAGAAGTGCCCAACACTTGTTTGTGTCATAACCTTTCGCCTTGTGATATTTGTAATATATATTTTGGTTTAATCGGGCTGGATCCGTCTTCAGTGGCCTCGGCTCGGGCAGTAAATTCTTGTCCTTAATCTCTGTGAAGACCTGCGTATGAGTTACCTCTATTACTTAGTCGGGCCCCCCTGTTTGGAAGGTCCTGAAATCTCCTGCCGGCCTAAACAGCTTCGTATTCCTTCTCTAATCTTCCCTGCCCTCTGGCCTTCTCTCTACCCCAGAGGACTTCTTATCCAAGATTGTCTCTTCTACCCCGATATATCTTTCTGCTCGGGTCAGGAACTTGTGGTAGGTTTTTGGTCCTCCTTCATGGATAGACCACCAGAACCTAGTTTTAGACCTTAGCCCAGCCATGATGGCTATCTGCACGGCGTTATCTGACATCTGCTCCATTTTCAGGACAAGCTTATTGAACCTGTCCAGGTAAGATTTCAGAGACTCGGCCTTCTATTGCCTCACATTAACAAGCCTCTCTTTTGGGGTCGACCTCATCTTGGATCCCATGAACTGTGTTAGAAACAGTTCAGTCAGCTCATCCCATCCACTGATCGAGTAGGTTGGAAGTGACCTGAACCATCTCTGTGCTCGGTCCCCCAATGTGAGTAGGAAGGCTTTGCACATCAGTTTCTTCCCGATCCCCTAGAGTTCCATCCAGGATGAGTACTTATCTAGATGAGTACCCGGGTCAGTTTTGCCATTGTATTGGCCAATGGGCGGCATTTTGAACTTGGCCGATGTGGCCACCGCAGACATGTGTTCTGCAAAAGAAGTGGCCCTCTTCCAGACTCATTTGTCGTCCTGGCCTTCTTTGACTGGATTTCAGCCAGTCTCTTCTTCAACTCTTGTTTTTCGGTCAGGTATGAATACCCTTGAGTGTGGCCAGTGCTCTCTTCATGGGGTTGCTGAGCCCCCTTCATGTCCTCTCTGTTTTTGGCCAGCCTTCTGGCCCATATTGCTGAGGCCAACGCCACCCGATCGAAGACATCTCTAGCCTCCACATCTGCTGGATTCTGCTCATCTCGGACACCTAGCCGTGCTCGGCACGACGATGGACTCCTGGTTCTGTGGCCTTTCAAAATCTTCTTTCCCAGGTTTCTCTTCGGCCTGGACTCGTCCGATGACTCTGTATCTTCAGTCTGGCCATTCACTTGCTGGACCATCTCTCTCTGCTCGGTCTCTCTCAATCGTTCATTCAGCTGGGCCATTATGTCCCTTATTTCACTCACGGACATAGGAGTCCTGAGTGTTTCCAGAGTTATGGATGCTGTCTGGGTGGCCCCATCCGGTGCGGCCAGGTTTGGCCGGCCAGACCCACCAGGCTGAAAAAATTAGGCCTGAGAATCTGAAATAACGTTTCGCTCTTCGTCATACATTGTGGAATTCAGAATTTTTTTTGTTCGTCTTGTATAGCCCCCTCCTTCTAGCGCTAAAATGTTGACATCGGAATTTGTATTATGAAATAATTCATAGTCGAACACTCAAATTGATTGAATCTGGACTGGATTGGTGAAAATCGGATGAAAATGGGTTGAAAATGTGTATAAAAAATGCAGAAAATACTGTGCCCGGAGCCTACTCCGGAAATTTTATGCGGCTGAACCTGGTCGGTTTACAGTGGCCGACCAGAATCTTATGTTATTTATATAAGAGAAATAAGCTCTCTTGCGCTTGAATACAAAAATGTTGGAACCCCTTCTAAGTTAAATTTTCTACTATTTATAGACAAAAAAATACAAATAGTGGGAGGTTACATCCACCCCTCCACAATCTCTTCTTCAACCGTCTCCTATCTTCAAGGGAGTGGGGAGTTGACTTGCTCCCCCTACTTCTTGTTTTGTAAGATAGTTGTTAGAATGTTTTTCTGGTTTTCCTCACCAAGTCTTGGCCGGGTCGGTAATTATCATTTTGAGATCGATATTAAGTCTATCCTGGTCGACTCTTCCTGATTACCTATTAGGTCTTATCTCCTAGTCGAGCTCGGATTGGGGGTCCAATAAGCTTTTCTCAAATGAGATTGATTTTGTGCTCTCTAGTCATTTGAGTAACCCACGGCTTTAGCTCTTCCCTAAATGACTTACACAGACCAATTATCTCTATCGGCTTGACCATCTCTGGTCGGTCAAGTCCTAAATTGATCCTTTGAAAATTCATTTATGGTCGGTCCGGCCACTTCTGGTCGGCCTCCGTTGGGGAGTTAATATATCAATTTTACACCTAAGTAATAACCATAATTTAATACATGATTATTATTTCGTTTTGAATAAGCCATTCGTTGGGAAGGTCATATCCCTACTAATAATAATCCACAATTATCTGAAGAAATTTATTCAAGTGAACTTGTCTTTGGCCTATCCGTAAGAGAGGCGCTTGTCAATGCGTAGCCAAAGACTTCATAAATAAATCAATTATGGAGGTCAATTAATTAATTTATTACCCAGAATAAATTAATTAAATTACATACTTAGTAATTTTAAAACATAAGATTTTTCATGGATTTTCATGCATAATTAATCGAATTAATAACAGCAAAAATCACAAATTAAACACATAAATAATTTCAATTATCATGGTTTAATTTCCCATTTCGAAAACGAGAATTAGGATTTTTTAAAAAAAAAATCCAAGTAGCTACCGTGACGTCTTGGGCAGCTGGACGGTCAGCCCGATCCGTCTACGTATAATGTCTGGCATCGTAGCCCATCATACGTCTCCAATCTTTTAAATCCGTCTCTTCGATCTCCGTCTTTGATCCGTTACAATTTATTTACAAAAAATAAATCTAACATTTAGATCCTAATCTACCCTCATACCATCTGTTGGGGATCTTGCATGAATCTATTCGGGTGTAATTTAAATCACAAAATATCATCTAATCCTATGATTTAAAATAAATTAAATCAGATAGATCATGTTTTGAAAAATGGTAAATCATACATAGCCCTAAACATGCGGAACTAAGGGATATATATTTACCTCTTGATCGGAGAGACACCGTTGAGGGATATGTATTTACCTCTTGATCGGAGAGACACCGTTGAGAAGATTAATAGCTCCAACCCAAAAACGTTCTTGAGTATTCCCCAAGTACAAGTTCGTATTTACCTCTTGATCGGAGAGATACCGTTGAGAAGATTAATAACTCCAACCCAAAACCCAAAAACCTTCTTGAGTATTCCCCAAGTCCAAGTTCCTTGATCGGAGAGACACCGTTGAGAAGATTAATAGCTCCAACCCAAAAACCTTCTTGAGTATTCCCCAAGTCCAATTTCGTAGATCCGGTGGGAAATCAAACGAACTCTTTAACTCTTTTTAAGAAGAATTAATTTCTCACTTTTGTTGATTGCACTCGTGTGTATATTTCATAGGGCTGAAATCAATCCCTATTTATACACAAAAATATTTACTTGGAGGAGAAGAAATAAATCAAGAAATATATCTCTCAAGATTTGATCTCAGATATATTTCTCAAGATTTGATCTCAGATATATTTCTCAAATTTCTCAAGATTTGATCTCAAATATAACCCCAATTAATATATGAAAATTTTGATCTCCATATATTTTGCAACAATAATTAATTCTTATCTTTTAACACCTGAGTTAAATGGGCTTTTTTATTGGGCTACTCAAGGGGCCTTTAGGAGAATTAAGATTGGACATCCCAATGGACCTATAAACAAATATTGAGCCACAATATTATTCTAGCCCATTAATATTAATTTACTCCATTATAGAATTAATATTGCACTATCCATCCTAACCCATATTATGAAATAAGGCTCCCGATTATTATTTTCCGTGTTTAAGATCTAATGTCCATTAATTAATTTAAGCTACTGAATATTTTAATTAATTAATTAATATCTTTATTCCTTGGGAAAGTACAACTCAACATTATTATCATACCGGAAATTAATCCACTGGCCAGATTTGATATGATAAACGTTCTGAGCCCACCAAGGGGACATTATCAACTTGACGTATCAAGACACGATTTTCTATATTAATTTAGCAATCTGTCATATAATTAATAATATTGCCCAAAATATAAAGTATTGAATCTCATTAATTCTTTACCCATAATAAATCAAAGCAATATCAATTAATTATATACAATCCCAATTAAGTGATAGAAATTAAGAAATCAATAACCACTGAGATCTAATTCTTCTTTCCAAGTCAACATAGAAGAATTATCTCGCTGTAGGTCCTATTCAGCACATCAAATGCACTAGTGTAATCTCTTGGTCAAGACAAACTAATCCAAGCCTTACACTTCAAGTTTTACCAATGGATTGTTCAATTCCATCTAAGTTGTGAATTTTACTATACTTATTACAAGGAACTGACAATGTGATTTTCTGTGATCTTCTACACACTACATTGTCTACAATGTAAAGTATATTGAACATTTATGCATTTAAATAAATAACATTCATAATATTTAATGCAAATAGTGATAAAAGATTTATTCTCATAAAATGCAAGAATCAGTTTATATACAAAGTAGCACAAAAAGCATACTTTTCAGTATATCCCTAACAATCTCCCACTTATACCCAAAGTCTGCTTTTAAGTATACTACATCATGTCCTAATAATTCTCCCACTTATACTCAAAGCAGCTTGGCGACGCACTTGACTCTCATTCCTTCCACATGTCTCTCGAATGTAATCTGAGGCAGACTCTTTGTGAAAGGATCAGCTAGGTTGTCCGCCGATGCTATCTTAGCCACTATTATATCTCCTCTCTTAACGATTTCTAATATAAGATGGTATTTCCTTTCAATGTGCTTGCTTGCCTTGTGGGCTCATGGTTCCCTTGAATTTGCAACTGCTCCAGCATTATCACAATAGATTGTAATATTGCTAGGTAAATCCGAAACCACATCCAAGTCCACTAAGAAGTTCTTGAGCCAAACCGCTTCTTTCGCTGCTTCATAAGCAACAACATACTCGGCTTCCATGGTTGAGTCAGCGATGCATTTCTGCTTCACACTTCTCCATGTCATGGCCCCACCTCCCAAAAAAAACACATTTTCTGAGGTAGATTTTCTAGAGTCTATGTCTGATTGGAAATCTGAGTCCGTGTAATCCACAGGGCATAGACTGTCCGATTGATAAATCAACATTCTATCTCGAGTTCTTTTCAAATACTTCAGAATGTTTTTAACCACAGTCCAATGTTCTTTCCCAGGGTTACGTTGATATCTTGCCACTATGCCTACTGCATAGCATATATCCGGTCTCGTGCACAATATTGTATACATGAGGCTTTCAACTGCCGACGCATATGGAATCTTCCTCATCTCATCTATCTCCTTTTGTGTCTTCGGATACATATCTTTTAATAGATGAATTCCGTGTCTGAAAGGTACAAAATCTTTTTTGGAATCATGCATGTTGAACCGTTTCAAAATAGTGTCGATGTAAGAAGCTTGAGATAAACATATTATCCTTTTCTGGCGATCTCGAGTAATCTTGATCCCAAGGATATGACCAGCTTCTCCTAAGTCCTTCATATCAAACTGTTTTGACAACCATACCCTTATGTCTGACAACACATTTTTATTGTTTCCAATAAACAAAATGTCATCTACGTATAGTATTAAGAATACCAAGCCAGTTCCGACACACTTCTTATAAACACAACTCTCAAATTCATTTTGAACAAATCCATATGATTGGATTACTTGATCAAAACATTGATTCCAAGCTCGTGATGCTTGTTTAAGACCATAAATTGTTTTCTTAAGCTTGCATACAAGGTTTTCTTGGTCTTTTTCAATGAAGCCTTCTGGTTGACACATGTAGATGTCTCCTTCAAGACTTCCATTTAGGAAAGTTGTTGTGACATCCATTTGCCACATCTCGGAGTCTAGGTGTGCAGCTATCAACAAGAGAATACAGATAGACTTAAGCATGACTACAGACGAAAAGGTTTCCTCATAATCGATCCCCTCTTTCTAAGTGTATCCTTTTGCCACAAGCCTAGCCTTGAAGGTCTCAACCTTTCCGTCAGATCCTCTCATTCTCTTATAGACCCACTTGCATCCAACAGGTTTTATGTCGTTGGGTGGTTCAACAAGCTCCCACACTTTGTTGTGATCCATAGATCCCATTTCTACTTCCATTACAATTTGCCAAGAATCTGCATCTTTATCATGGATTGCCTCGTTGTAAGTCCAGGGATCAGATTCATCCTCTCCGGGGACCAAGTTCGAAGACTCTCCCACGAACATGAATCGCTCAGGTTGTCGAACAACCCTCCCACTATGACGAGGATCTGGTTGTGTTTGTGTATCGCTTGGTATATCTACTTGTATAGTTGGTATATGAGTTGGCCCCTTCATTTCATATAAGGTAATTTCACTCTTGGGCTTTCTATTATTCATATAATCGTCCTCTAAGAATCTAAAATGTGTGCTTACCACAATCCTCTGATCCTTAGTACTATAGAATAGTCCTCCTTTCGTTCCTCTAGGATATCCTACAAACAGCCTTAATTCCGAATGAGGCTCCAACTTATCAGCTTCCTTATTCAACACGTATGCGGGATACCCCCAAATTTTCATGTGTCTCAGACTGGGTTTTCGCCCAATCCACAATTTTGAAGGTGTTTTAGGAACTGATTTGGAAGGTACCAAGTTAAGAATATAAGCCGTTGTTTTCAAAGCATATCCCCAGAACGACTTGGGTAAATCTGAATAACTTATCATAGATCTGACCATTTCCAAAAGAGTTTTATTTCTTCGTTCTGCGACCCCATTTTGTTGAGGGGTTCCGGGTGCAGCTAATTGGGATACAATCCCTTGCCCTGACAAGTAGTCCAAAAACTCGTTGCTGAGGTATTCGCCTCCACGATCAGATCGTAGAAACTTGATACTCTTTCCCTTATGTTTTTCTGCTTCAGCCTTAAATTCTTTGAACTTATCAAAGACCTCAGACTTATGCCGTATTAGAAAAATATATCCATATCTCGAGTAATCATCGATAAATGTAACAAAATACTCGAAACCACCTCTTACCTGAATCGGCATTGGACCACATACATCAGAATGAACGAGTTCTAACACTTCATTGGCTCTGTTCCCCTTAGCTCCAAAAGCTCTCTTAGTCATTTTACCCTCTAAACATGATTCGCATGTTGGAAACGGCTCAACATGGAGTGATTCCAACGAGCCGTCACTCACCAACCTTTGAATCCTTTTTAGATTAATATGACCAAGTCTAAGATGATATAGAAGTGTTTCGTTCATATTTGAAGAATGTTTTCTTTTCTTAGAAATGATCGATGCGTTATATGATTCATTTTGCATATGTGTGGGTTGTGCATAGTTAATAGTATAGAGATTGTTCACTAATGTTCCTAAACAGATAATTTCATTATTACGAGTAATAATAACATTCTTATTAAAAGAAGCTGAATATCCATCCATAAACAATTTAGAAACTGAAATTAAATTCTTTTTAATACTTGGAACAAAAAGAACATCTCTTAAAACTAAAACTTTATCATTAAAAGATAACTACATCTCCCACTGCAACAGCTGCTACTCTCGTAGCATCGCCCAAGGTGATGATAATCTCACTCCCACAAAATTGCCGGGTTAGCTGGAACCCCTGCGTATTGAAACAAACATGATCAGTGGCTCCTGTATCCACCACCTACGAATGGGAAGAATACGCCGCTAAACAAGTTTGAATTACTAGTGCGTGAGAATTACCTTGTTTTCCAGCCTTCTTAGGCTGAGGACAGGCCGTCCTCCAATGTCCTTTCAGACCGCAGTTAAAGCACTTTCCTTTGGTTGTCTTCTTCTTGACACCACCTACAGTGGGTGCTTTTTCCTTTCCAACTTTGTCAACCTGTTTCTGACCATTTGCCTTCTTCTTCTTCCCACCTTTTGGTCCAGAAGAGGAAGATGGACCGTTTGTCAACAGGGTTTGACTATCTCTTGGTCCCATTAGCATCTCAGCCGATACCAAAGCTTGCATGAGCTGAGCCAACGTATATACTTGATTGTTCATGGTATAGTTTAGTTGGAACTGCTCAAAACTTTTCGATAGAGAATGAAGTATAAAATCGACCTGGGTTTCCCCATCGAATTCGGCATCAAGAATCTCAAGTTTGTTAAGGAAACCCATCATTTTAAGAACGTGATCCCTCACGGGCGTCCTTTCAACCATTTTCAGCGACAACATATCTCGCATGGTCATCTGTCTTGCCGTACGATTCTGATGAGCGAAGAGTTCATTAAGGTTTAACATAATATCTGTAGCGGTTTCCATGTATTGGTGTTGGTGTTGCAACACATCTGACATTGAAGCCAAGATGGTACACCTAGCCATTTCATCAGATTTCAACCACTGCTTATGATATTCCTTATCTTCCTCACTAGATTCATCCGTAGGTTCAACGGGTTTAGATTCGTCAAGGACAAACTTATGTGATTGTACGTTCAAGACTATGAATAAGTGTCTTTTCCAATCTACATAGTTTTCTCCCTCTAATTTGTTTTCTTTAAGTATATGAAACAGTGGATTAAAAGGTGATGACATGCTGAACTGAGAATAAAACATACAATTTGTATCAATATCCAATCAACACAAAAATTATCACATAATTCGATCACATGTGCTATATCAAAAATCTCAAAAAAAAATATATATATAAACATGCCATCAGCCAACATCTCAAAACAATTCAAGTAAGTCACGTTGAGTGTGAACGTTTACTCAAATACATTTGAGCATGTTACAAACAAAGACAGTTACAAACCTTTAATTCAAAATTAATAGTTGGCTCCCACTTGACCATATAAAATTGACAGGGACTTCGTTGGGGAGTTAATATATCAATTTTACACCTAAGTAATAACCATAATTTAATACAGGATTATTATTTCGTTTTGAATAAGCCATTCGTTGGGAAGGTCATATCGCCACTAATAATAATCCACAATTATCTGAAGAAATTTATTCAAGTGAACTTGTCTTTGGCCTATCCGTGAGAGAGGCGCTTGCCAATGCGTAGCCAAAGACTTCACAAATAAATCAATTATGGAGGTCAATTAATTAATTTATTACCCAGAATAAATTAATTAAATTACATACTAAGTAATTTTAAAACATAAGATTTTTCATGGATTTTCATACATAATTAATCGAATTAATAACAGCAAAAATCACAAATTAAACACATAAATAATTCCAATTATCATGGTTTAATTTCCCATTTCGAAAACGAGAATCAGGATTTAAAAAAAAAATCCAAGTAGCAACCGTGACGTCTTGGGCAGTCTAGGCAGCTGAACGGTCAGCCCGATCCGTCTACATATAATGTCCGGCGTCGTAGCCCATCATATGTCTCCGATCTTTTAAATTTGTCTGTTCGATCTTCGTCTTTGATCCGTTACAATTTATTTACAAAAAATAAATCTAACATCTAGATCCGTTACAATTTATTTGCAAAAAATAAATCTAACATCTAGATCCTAATCTACCTAGGCTCTGATACATCTGTTGGGGATCTTGCATGGATCTATTCGGGTGTAATTTAAATCACAAAATATCATCTAATCCTATGATTTAAAATAAATTAAATCAAATAGATTATGTTTTGAAAAATGGTAAATCATACATAGCCCTAAATATGCGGAACTAAGGGATATGTATTTACCTCTTGATCGGTTAGGTCTATGTATTTACATCTTGATTGGAGAGACACGGTTGAGGGATATATATTTACCTCTTGATCGGAGAGACACCGTTGAGAAGATTAATAGCTCCAACCCAAAAACCTTCTTGAGTATTCCCCAAGTCCAAGTTCGTAGATCCGGTAGGAAATCAAACGAACTCTTTAACTCTTTTTAGGAAGAATTAATTTCTCACTTTTGTTGATTGCACTCGTGTGTATATTTCATAGAGTTGAAACCAACCTCTATTTATACACAAAAATACTTACTTGGAGGAGAAGAAATAGATCAAGAAATATATCTCTTAAGATTTGATCTCAGATATATTTCTCAAGATTTGATCTCAAATATATCTCTCAAGATTTGATCTCAGATATATTTCTCAAGATTTGATCTCAAATATATCTTTCAAGATTTGATCTCAGATATAATTCTTAAGATTTGATCTCAGATATAATTCTCAAGATTTGATCTCAAATATATGACCAATAATATATGAAAATCTTGATCTCCATATATTTTGCAACAATAATTAATTTTTATCTTTTAACACCTGAGTTAAATGGGCTTTTATTGGGCTACTCAAGGGGCCTTTAGGAGAATTAAGATTGGACCTCCTAATGGACCTAAAAACAAATATTGAGCCACAATATTATTCTAGCCCATTAATATTAATTCACTCAATTATAGAATTAATATTGCACTATCCATCCTAACCCATATTATGAAATATGACTCCCGATTATTATTTCCTGTGTTTAAGATCTAATGTCCATTAATTAATTTAAGCTACTGAATACTTTAATTAATTAATTAATTAATATCTTTATTCCTTGGGAAAGTACAACTCAACATTATTATCATACCAGAAATTAATCCACTGGCCAGATTTGATATGATAAACGTTCTGAGTCCACCAAGGGGACATTATCAACTTGACGTATCAAGACACGATTTTCTATAGTAATTTAGCAATCTGTCATATAATTAATAATATTGTCCAAAATATAAAGTATTGAATCTCATTGATTTTTTACTCATAATAAATCAAAGCAATATCAATTAATTATATACAATCTCAATTAAGTGATAGAAATTAAGAAATCAATAACCACTGAGATCTAATTCTTCTTTCCAAGTCAGCCTAAAAGAATTATCTCGCTGTAGGTCCTATTCAGCACATCAAATGCACTAGTGTAATCTCTTGACCAATCTCTTGGTCAAGACAAACCAATTCGAGCCTTACACTTCAACTTTTACCAATGGATTGTTCAATTCCATCTAAGTTGTATCTTCTGTGATCTTTTACACACCACATTGTCTACAATGTAAAGTATGTTGAACATTTATGCATTTAAATAAATAACATTCATAATATTTAATGCAAATAGTGATAAAACATTTTTTCTCATAAAATGTAAGAATCAGTTATATACAAAGTAGCATAAAAAACATACTTTTCAGTATATCCCTAATACTTATAAGGTTGATGCTCAATGTTTAAAAACTTAGCAGATTTGATACATTTCATCAATTTTTTGTCCATAATTGACGGAAGTACTAAACCCTAATTTTTTGAAGAGAAAATTGGATCCCTTTCTCCAAAATCACCAAATTGATTTCCTGTTCATCTTCTTCAAAAAATCACTAAATTTCTCCACAAATTTCTCACTCTCTCTTCAATTACATGTACCTGTAACACCCCGTTTTCAAGAAAACCCTACATTGCATATTTTATAAAAAAAAAAAATTATCGTTCAAGTATAAATGATTTAAGTGCAAGTTCTTATATTATTTAAAGTTATGATTTACAAATCATATTATGATCAATGATTTTAAAATCTTTATGATCTAACATCTCTTTCGAGATTTTAAGGATTTTGCAAGATAACTTATGGAAGAAACCGAGCTCGATCTCCACTCACTCGACACATATGAACGGAAGTAAAAGATATGATGTTAGTTAATTTTAAATGAACTATATGATATTAAGCTCATATGCTAATTTTATTCGTTACCGCTTTCGAATGCTTTCTTTTGTGAAATTTTACTTATGATCTTTATATGTTATTTTATGTGATGAAACATAGATTGCTTGAACATGAATTTATGCATCATTATGTGTATCAAAAATATGTTCTTTTACATAAGTAAATTATATAAATAAATTACCTCTTTTGTATATGTTATGCTAATATAACATTATTGTTATATTAATTTTTATCTCTTTATATAAGTAGATATACATGTATCTATATATATATATATGAAGAAGAAAAGAAAAATAAAATGAAAAGGAAAAGGGAAATAAAGATATTTTACAACTTGTATTACATGCATTAGCATTATTAGTCTATTAATAGAATCTTCTCCTACACCTACCCTAAAGTCATCTCCTATTTCATGTGCTAATCCTTATATATATATAATATATTTTGATGAATCACATAAAGAAAAATCAAAACGAGAGGAAGGTTGCAAAGAAGAAAAGATCAAAATACATCAAAGCTCTTCCTTACCAACTTTGAAGGTATTTTAGCTAAAACTTTCTTATTTTCTAATATTTTCTTACTTTTAGCATATATTATGAAGTCCAAAGATGGTCTTTGGAGTTAGGGTTGAGATTAAATTATTTATGAATTTCTTGAATGAAACAAAATAGGTTGCTATGCTATAATTTCATTTATGCTCTGCTTCTCTGTTCGTAAATATTCTGGGTGATATAGGAATTGATTTAGGCTAAACCCTTTTAACATAATCTAGTATATGAAGTGTAGAACATGTGTGTAACATTTCAGAAACTTTGGAGTTAAACTCGATTTTCTATGATTTTTCTAAGATAAGCTGTTCGCAGACAGTTTTTGTCTCGTTTTTGGGTCTGAATCAAATAATTTTCTTGAACTTTACCCTTCTATTTTATGTATTATTATTTACTATGATTTAGAAACAGTTCTTAGGTACACTTAAAATCTTAGTATGCAATTTTTTGAGTTATGTACGATTTATGCCAAATTTTACAACATAGTCGGTTTTCTGTGTAGGTCATGTCTTGTTTTGAGTCTTGTTCTAAAATTCATAACTAATTATTGCAACCATATATATAAGCCATATATCACTATATTGTATTACACATTCTTATAGAGATGTAAAAATTTACCATGTAATTTTTAGAACCTTGTACAATTTGTGATGATGTTTTCAAGAAAACATGTTTTCAGCCCTATTTGCAGAATATATGTTCTGTTTTTAGGTTCGAATCAAATTATGTTTCTGAACTGTATCCTTCGAATTTATGTATGATCTTTTACTATATTTTAGAACCAATTCTTAAGTATGTACAGAAAATTGGTATGTAATTTTTGGAGTTTTTTATCATTTATGCTGAATTTTTCAACACAGGCTGTTTTCTGCATAGATCATGTCCTATTTTCAGTCTAGTTCTAAAATTTATAATTATTTATTGAAATCATATTCATAAGCCATATTTTTCTAAGTTATATTATTTGTTCTTAAGAACGAGAGAAAATTTACCTTTGAAATTTTCAAGTAAAACTGAAATGATGAGAAGTTTTACAAGAAAACATGTTTTCACCATATAAAGTACCATATTTTCCGCCAACTTAGAAACTTCATAACTAATTATGTAAACCTTAGTTTTAGTTGATATTTTTATATGTCATACTTCAACATATTTTTTAAATTATGTGAAAATATGAAATTATTTTATGAATCCTATAATATTTGATAAAATTTTCAAAATAGACTGATTTTGAGTTGAAATTGAAGTGGAAAAACTAGTTTATAGAATTAATTTTATTTATATATGTATATGATGAAAAATTGTGAATTTTTAGAATATGATATCTAACACCATTATGTGACTATGTAAATATTCTTGTCATTTTTGGAATCACCTATGAATTATTAAAATTGTTGTGGCTTTATGTGTTATTTTATGCGTAGAATCACTAATTTAAGTGTCTAAAAATTTTATATCACAAGTATGATATTTTATTTCATATGCTATTTTTACTTAAATGTTTTAGTTATGATATGATCATGTTTAGAATGTCATATAGGAATCAAGTATGTATTAAATGAAGTATAATTATGCTTTAGATTAAAGAAACCTAATATAAAATACAAAAGATTGTGTTATATGACATAAGAGGCTAATTAGTTAAGTGTGTCGAGCGCAGTCAAGACGATCGGTGAATCCAAAAGGAATCCTCGAACTCTCTGCTTTCAAGTGGGAAACTTCTACACTTTACTATATATTGATAATTAAATTAAATAGTTATGTATGAAAATCTACGGCTGAAGCTCCGTAGCTATAACCGGTAGTTGCTTCACTATCAGGCGAGGACCATAAGGGCGAAAATGCCTGGTTTATGAAAGCAAGGTTTAGTGGGTGAGCGACTCTCACATTCCTTTATGTTATGTATGGTGCAGGGTGAGCGTGCCCGAAGGACATGTAATATGTGCTAATTAATTTAATTGTTTCAGTATGTATTAGAGAGTACAGTTATCCCACTGGGATCCCTCTCCGGAGGTGTCTCATGATATTGTTTTTTATATTTTTAATCTCGGCAGATGATGACGTGAACGCGTAGCAGGCTGGGCTGACTTCTCACTGTATCTACAAAATTGTACTAGAATAATGTTTCCTTTTGAGAACAATAAGTTGTTAAATATGTATTGTATGATAAACTATGGGCTTAGACTTGTATCCTGTCATGTATATATGTTTGTCGTATAATTTTAGATAGACTTTTGATATGAACATTTAACCTAGAAATATGAGTAAAACACGATCTAGTTTTGGATATATATATATATATGTATATGTGTTACGGTTTTTAAAAATGAAAAAATATATATAGCTCTCGTATCTTCATTTTAAGTCTTCCGCTGTATATTAAAAAGTAATTATAATTTCTTTAATTTTTAAATAAATAAAGGGTGACAACATATTTCCAATTTTAAAACAAACGGAGCGTTATAGTACCTCTCTTCAAAACTACAATCATAATATATATACTATAATTAGATTTACCCTCGTTAATGTATTACCAAAATCATGTATGTCAAATTGTTAAACAAACACCAATCTTATCAAACTAAGAAAAATCATTTTAGAATATATATCGATTTAGACAAATAAAGAAAACATAGTTACTTCTTGTGTTATTCTTCTCAATTAGTTGAACGTTAAAATTAAGTAGCAACTCTCTATGCTAAATCGAAAGTTGAGTAGTTGTATGTTACATTAAGGGTAAATTATATTTTTGGTATCCAAAGTATATCTCTATTTTAATTTTGGTACCCTTGTTTCCATGAATTATAAAGTTGGTACCCAATGTTTAAAATAATCACACATTGAGTACTTTCTGTCAAGTTTTCGTCCAAAATTGATGAAACTTAACTAATCCTAATTTTTTGGAGAGAAAATTATTGTCTTCTTCCCTAATTTCATTCTACAAATAGGAAATGTCCTAATTTCTTGAACCACTCTTCATTCTTCAATAATTCACATATTTGAGTTCTTCAAAGCTGACCAACTAAACTCTATGAGGTGAAAGGACAATGTTAAGATGGACAAATGGCACATTTGTTCCCCAAATGGTAAGTTCTTTCTTTAATTACTTCAGCTAGCTAAGTATAGAATATATTCATGCTTAGGTAATAGTTTGAGGTACTGTATTTACTATGCAGATCTTGTTAATGAGCCCACTGTGTTTACAACTTTAATTCAGTGACCTTACTCAAACACATTGTTTTTATCTTCTTTGTCTTCTTTACACATCAAAGCTGTTATTGCACACAACATAAGTGTAGTGACAATTGAGAAACAAATCCACGAAAATAAAACTTTTTCGTCAATGCAATATACTCCAAACTTGCAGACTTTTTCTTAGCTTTTGTTTTTCTCAACTCAGCTTCCAACTGCTTCTCTTTAATCTTGCATGAAGCAATTTCATTTTTTAGTGTATCAATTTTTTTGAGGAATCTAGAGATAAGTTTCTTGAACTTTTGACACATCTTAGGATCAAGACACTTGAAAAATCTATAATATTTTAATGTCTACATAAATATAAAACAATATAAATGTGACTTGCAGTTTTGAATCAAAATTGGGCTTTGATAAATCAGTTCGGAAACTTACCCCATACTACGAGCATACCCAGTAGCGTCTTTAAGGGTTATTAGGCATCTAAGAGTTTTTCAATGAAAGTTTTATCCCACACCCATAATGCACCAATCCAATTTGATGATGTGTGAAAATAGATCCGTTGGAGCCCGAAGATTGACAATAATTCCTTCTCATGATTATGATATTGAAGAGGTCAATGGAAATTTAGAGAAATTCTACATATCTACTAAAGATTGAAGAGTGGCTCAAGAAATTAGGGCAAGTTCGTAGCAAAATGAAATTAGGGAAGGACGTGGTAATTTTCGCTCCAAAAAATTAGTATTTAAATTCTATCAAGTTTGGATAGAAACTTGACGGAATGTACCAAATGTGTGATTTTTTTAAAACATTGGGTACCAACTTCGTAAGTCACAAAAACATGGATACTACAATTGAAATGAGGGTATAATTTGAATACTAAGAATGTAATTAACCTTAATACTATAATTCTACTATGGTTGAAGAGAGGGTAAATTTAATTTGAAGAGAAAATGAGGAATTTTTAAAGAAATTTGATAAATTTTGAAGAGAATGAACTCAAATTGTTGTAGATTTTAAAAGAGGTAAATCAATTTGGGGATTTTGGGAAGGGGGCGTCAATTTTCCTCTAAAAAAAAAATTAGGTTAACTACTTTCTATCAACTATGGACGAAAAGTTGGTGAAAGAAAAAGTATCAAATCTATTAATTTTTTAAATATTGGGTACTAATTTTTCAAATCATGAAAATTGAGGCACCAAAATGAAAAATGGGTATAGTTTAGGTACCAAAATTATAATTTACCAAATTTTAGAATTTGTAATTTTTTATTTTGTATAATTTTGTTAAATAATTTTTTTTCTTCTAAGTAACACATTTTTTTTTTAATTCCTGCTTTTTAGTCTATTACTAAGGTTGAACCGCAGTAATGAAAATGTACGAAAATTTAAACAATTTTAGTTTTGCTATTTTACTTTTCTATATCTAATAAAAATGACAAATTAAAATTATAGTAATGATAAATTTGATAATTGATATTATACATTAAAATGATATGAAATGAAGAAGTTATTTCATTTGATAATTTTGATTTCTTAAAAAAAAAAGAGTCCCCTTCCACCACATCAAACTTTCAAAGACGAAATCAAAACCAAAAAAAAAAAAAAAAGATTTGAGATACTTAATTACAAAAACAAATTTGAGAACAAATATTAAAAAAAATTATGAAGTTACAAAAAAAAGTTATAAAAATGAAGTTTAAAACGTACAAAAACAATCTTACTTTAACGATAATTTTTTTAATTTAAAACTATAATTTATAGAGTGACGCTGTTGTATGCGGGGCATGGATTTAAACACTTTTGTGTCCTGAAGGTACGGATCCTTGATTCGCGCCCCCAATCCACTACGCCAGCTCATAGACCCGCTTCATTCTTCTTCTTTTTTTTCTCTCCCATGCGCTCTTTCTTCTTCTACTTTTTTTTCTTCTTTTTTTCTCTTTCTTCCTTCTTCTTGTATATGTTCTTCCTCTTTTTTTTTTCTCTCTCCTCCTTCTCAATTTCTCCATATGATTGCTATCTATCCTGCTCACCCCTATTGTGGGCACATTAATATGTGTCCACGGCTAATGTGTTAAAACTCTAAAATATTTATTAATTTCACTTTCCAAATAACGAAGGGATGAAATCATTACACGTCATCGGTGGACATATTAAGAGTTGCCTATGATGGGCATTTGTGCATTTTCCTAATTGCTATAAATTTAGAGTTCTTATTTTTCTAATACTCCAATAAGTTATTTTCTTCCTAATGTGTATAAAAATCTAGGATTTTTATTTTCCTATAACTTGAAATTCTTTTTATATTACTCCGATTTATAGCAATATACGATAAAATTGATACAACAAACACCATAGTTAGTTATTGATTGATTAATATGAATTTGAATAAATTTTGGGAAGAAGATGATAAAAATCATGTATTTGAAATTTTAAAATTTTAAACTCACTCAACAGTGCACATTAGTATACAATTAATACCTAAAGAGTATACAAGTGATATCTTTCATCAAATGATAAATTAATACCTTAAGAGTAAATATGTAATATCTTATACTGTAAACATTAATACCTTAATGGCATGATTGGTATGGTGGAATGGAATAAGATGTGAATGGAATGAATCTAAGAATGAAATGGTGATGGGAATTGAATGGTATTAAAATGTTTATTCTTATGATTGGTATTGCAGAGGAATAGGAAATGAATGAAATAATCATTATAATTATATTTCATAATTGATAACTACAAATAAAACATTAAATCAATTTTTATTTGATCAAATTATCATTCACTATAATTTTATTTTAATATTCTTATTCCATTTAATTTAAATAATATGATATATTTAATTAATTAAAAAATTATAAAAAATTAATCATTGCACTAATTATAGGTTATACCTACCTTCAAATTTTACTATAAATTTTACTATAAAACATATATTTATTTCACTTTTAAAATGAATAATTTCTAATGACCATTTATGAGATGTAGATTAAAAAGTTTTTGAAAAATAAAATTTGAAAAAAACTTGAATGTAATTTATTATTTTTGAAAAAAGATGACTACTTTATTAAATTATCCAATTTATTTTATTAGTTTATGACTTGTTTGAACAAATATTTATTTTATATTATAAAGTTCTTAATTTTCAAAATCCGAATTGATCTGATCCGTTATACCTAAATCTTTGAAGGAACCGAATCGATGTGACGGAGCAAGTCTGGAGATATTTTTTGCAATTTTCCAAAAATCTCTGAACTTTGAAGCAATTTCAGAGATTATCTTATCCTCAACTTGTTCTGAACCGTGCTCACCCTTAGCACTAATATTAAGGTATATCATAGTTAGATATATTATTTTTTATTTTATTATTAATATATTAATTTTTTATTATTTATATATTCTTATAGTAGTTAATTATATTATTTTTATGATAATTTTATTAATTATTTTATATGATTTTGTACTATTAAAATAATACTTTATATTATTTAAAAATATTTTAGTTAGTTATAATTTATTTATATATTTTTATATAAACTAGACTACACTTATTTGTACTAATATTATATTCATATTATCTCTATATTTTTTAAAATTTTATATTTATTTTTTATTTTTATTCTATTTATCTACTTAATTTTATTATTTATTTGATATTTTCATTTTTTTTATTTTATATTAAATTTATATATTATATTTTTTTATAAATAATTTTATATTATTATACAATTTTATATAATAAATTAATTTTGGAAAGTCAATTTGTAAAAAAATTAAATTAAATAATGATAAATAATCAAATTAATAAATATAATTTATTCATTTATGGGTGAGGAATACATAATACCATGGGGGTAGGAAGGAATGACCATTTCCTCATCCATGGTAATGACAATTCCTAAAGGAATGGTGATTTCCACTTATAAACCATACCAATCAAAGGAATGAGAATGAAGGTAGGAATGATGATTCAATTCCCAACTCATTCCATCATACCAATCATGCCATAAAGGTACACATGTAATAACTTATACTAACATCATTCACTGAATGATATGTAAGTAATACTTTTGAGGTATTACTGATTTGTTCTATAGGTATTAGACATATGCTCTACAAGTATTACAAAATTACATACTTGAATGATATGCAAGTAATACCTTCAAGATATTATGAAAATACTTTCGAGGTATTACTGATTTCTAATACCTGAAATGAACATATGTAATACCTATAAGATAATTATGTAATACTTGAAAAAGAACATGTATAATACATGTAACGTATTTATATATTACTTGAAAGGAACATATGTAATACCTGTAAGGTATTTATGTATTACTTGAAAGGAACATGTGTAATACTTGTAAGGTACTTATGTAATACTTGAAAGGAACATGTGAAATACGTGTAAAGTACTTGTGTAATACTTGAAAGGAACATGTATAATACATATAAGGTACATATGTAATATCTGAAATAAAAATGTATAATACATGTAAGGTATTTATGTAATACTTGAAAGAAACATGTGTAATACATGTAAGATGTTTATGTAATACTTGAAAAGAATATGTATAATACCTGTAAGATATTTATGTAATACTTGAAAGGAATATATGTAATACATGTAAGGTTTTTATATAATACTTGAAAAGAATATGTGTAATATATACTTGTAAAGTACTTATGTAATATTTGAAATGAGTAATGCTTAAAATGAATATGTGTAATACCTGTAAGATAGTTATATAATATTTGAAAAAAACATGTGTAATACTTTAAAGGTAAATATATAATACTTGAATTGAGAGAATACAACGTTTGATGTTAAATCTGTCTATTCATCCCTTGTGCAAGGAAAAGTTCTATGTTGCAAGGAAATTTAAAATTTAAAAGGCAAAGAAAAAAAGAATGAAATAATATTCATAAAGATTTGTCTTAGAAATGTGGTTTCTGATATGTTATTCATCTACAAATGCAAATCAAATCTCAACTCCAACCATTTTCTTTGATTAAAAGTGATCCTTGATAAAATAAATTACTAGCAAGTCAAAAAATGTCTAACAATTACAGTACAACTACTTTCATTTGTTATCTTGTATTCCCAAAGGTTACTCAATCCCACATAACAAACTTCATTTCCCTTTCTCTCCATCTAACCTCCTGCTTCTTTTGTTCATTTTTCTCTTCTGATTGTCAAACATGATTAGCATATGATCACAACAATACCGTATATTTTATCGAACAATCAGAAATTAGAGATTCAACGGTGGTGGATGAAACCCACCAAACCCCCTGAAGTCGCGCCGCTGCCGCCGTACATGGCGAAGACAACCAAATCACCACTTTCAGAGCCTGACATCGAACCGCTGTTAGCTTTAGTAGCACTGATGTTGTATAGAATAAGTCACCACCATTACCTCCGGCTGAAGAGAAACTAAAAGAAGTCATCACTGTTGGAAATTTTGGATTAAATTCCAGAAATTTTACCTTGCTTTGGGCATTAATTGAACGTGGGTTTTGAACCTGATTGTGGTGAAGTAAAGTTGGAATGTGTTCACATCCGTGAGAGGTTTATGACGAGCTTTTGTACTCCCAAAACAGATAAAGGGTGAATGAGAAATTGTGTCTCAAAATTGCATGTTTGGATCATTTTTAAAGGATGCTATCCCGCATCGAAAAGTTCAAGTTATTTTCTCTAATATATATTGTTTTTCCCTTTCGTGGATGTTAAGAAAGTTTGGCAAGTAGGCTCTTTCTCGCGCACAGGGGCGTAGGGGAGGGTACAAATCACGGTCCGATCTGAGCTCTTGGGCCATAGACTTGTGTGCACCTACGTACACGAATGTCGGTCCGGAAAGTGACAAACCCGGTCTCTTTCCTTTTACCACTTTTTCGTCCAGTTTCATGGATTGTTGGCCTTCCAACTTCCAAAATGTCTAGGCACGTTCATGTCTTCATTGCAGCCGTTTCGAAATGGTTTTGGAGTGCCTATAAAACGAGGCTCCCACATATGAATTGATCATCCAATCCAATCTTTTTCTTTCATTTGTTTTACTCTCGTTTTCTTCTCTGTGTCGTGATACCAATCGAACTGAATCCAGTTCACCCTTAAGCTAGAGTTAGTGCTTAACTCTAAGCTTCGTAGTCGTTGTATCCTGGAAAACGGACACCGGTGAAACCTCAAGCACCTTAGGAGGCGGTGAATCTGTTTTAAGGAAACTGTCCAATTACAGTCCTCGGTCTTCTCGATTTTTCTTTTTTCTTCCATTTTCTTTTAACAATCTTAAAACAGATCTTTTCTTCAACTTCTGAAAATGGCGACCATTCCTGCTGCCCCTGCTCAAGTTCCCCCTGCCGGACAAAACGGACCTGGTGGACCTACTGGACCTCCAGCTCCTGTTAGTGTTCTAATCAATTACTTGGACAAACCTGAAAAGTTTAATGGACTTAACTTTAAACGTTGGCAATAAAAATGATGTCTTATTTGACTATGTTGAACCTTGCTAGGTTCTTGACTAAAGATGCTCCGGTTCTTGGTGACAATTCGGATGCTCAAGCTCCTCATGCTCTTGATGCGTGGAATCATTCTGACTACTTGTGTCGGAATTATGTGATGAATGGTTTGGGCGATGGATTATACAATGTGTATACTTCCATGAAAATGGTAAAAGAATTGTGGGAATCCTTGGATAAAAAGTATAAGTCGGAGGATGCTGGAGCCAAAAAATTTATTGTTGGCAAATTTCTCGACTTTAAAATGCTTGATTCAAAGACGGTTGTTAGTCAAGTACAAGAGATTCAAGTACTCTTGCATGAAATCCATTCCGAAGGTTTTCAAGTGGCTGCTAATATTGAAAAGTTGGCACCGGGATGGAAAGACTTCAAAAATTATTTGAAGCATAAATGAAAAAAAATGAATGTTGAAGAATTGATCGTGCATCTTCGTATAGAAGAGGACAATCGTGGCTCTAAAAAGAGATTGGTTAGCCCTGATGTGGCTAAGGCTACCGTGGTTGAGCATGGCTCAAGGAGGAATTTTAATAATAACAAGAAAGCCGATCTACCCTCGAAGGGTGTCTTGGGGCCGAAGAAAGAAAGTTTTAAGAGGAAGTTTACTGGAAATTGTTATAATTGTGACAAACCGGGTCACAAGGCGGCTGAATGTAGAAAGCTGAAGAAAAAACAAGAATCTAACATGGTTGAAAACATCACTAAAGATGTTGAGATATGCACCTTGCAACAGTGATTTCTGAAGTTAATTCAGTGAACTCAAATCCGCTTGAATAGTGGATCAATACTAGAGCTACTCGACATATTTGCTCGAGCAAGGAGTTGTTTAATAAACTTGAAGAAATCGGGATCGAAGAGAAGCTTTACATGGGAAACTCTGCCACCTCTGATGTGAAAGGGTTTGGAAACGTGGTTTTGAAGATGACCTCTGGAAAGGAGTTGACGCTCAACAATATGTTGTATGTGTCGGAAATTCGCAAGAATTTGGTGTCCGATTCGCTGCTGATTAAGCATGGTTTTCGCATTGTATTTGAATCTGATAAAGTCATTTTGACTAAAAATGGAATGTTTGTAGGGAAAGGATATGTGGTTGATGGGTTGTTTAAGCTCAATAGCTCAATGTAATGTTGTTAAACCAAACAAGAATATCAATAAAACCTCTACTTCTTCTGCTTATATGCTTGAGTCTTCGTTTGTTTGGCACCGTAGACTAGGACATGTTAATTATGGTTGCCTACGCAGGTTAATGAACATGAAAAGCATACCTACACTTTATTTTGATTCTAAACAAAAATACGAGACTTGTGTTGAGGCGAAACTAACAAGGTCTTCCTTCCAATCTATTGAAAGAAATAGTGAACTACTAAGTCTTATTCACACAGACGTATGTGACTTGAAATCGATGCAATCTTGTGGTGGAAATAAATATTTCATCACATTTGTGGATGATTGCACTAAGTATTGTTTTGTCTATCTTCTAAAAAGTAAAGATGAGATAATAGAGAAGTTTATTCTCTACAAAAATGAGGTAGAAAATCAACTTAATAAGAAGATTAAGGTGCTAAGAAGTGATAGAGGAGGTGAGTACGTATCATCTTTCGCCAACTTCTGTTCTGTGCTCAGTATGGAATTAGGCATGAGACAACGACACCTTATTCAGCTCAACAAAATGGCGTTGTAGAACATAAGAATCGCACTCTAAAGGAGATGATGAATGCAATGTAATTAAGTTCGGGCTTACCTCCAAACATGTGGGGAGAAGCTGTGCTATCAGCCAACTACTTTTTAAATAAGGTGCCCCGAAAGAAGTTAGACAAGAGTTCATACGAACTCTGGCATGGAAGAACACCTTCTTATAAATACTTAAGAGTGTGGGGGTGTCTTGCAAAGGTTGTCGTATCTCTTCCAAAATAAGTGAAAATCGGCCCTAAAACTATTGGCTGTGTTTTTATTGGATATGCACTGAATAGTAGCGTATATCGGTTTTTTGTGTATGAATCTCATATAAATGACATACACAATAACACGATAATCGAATCACGAAACATTTCATTTTTTGAACATGTTTTTCCACACAATACGAAAATGGATGTTGCATCTGTTAATAGGGATGTGGAACCTATGGAAAAAGAACAAATTGAAGATAACGAGGTTGAGCTAAGACGTAGTAAAAGGGCTAGAATTGAAAGATCATTTGGTGATGATTTCCTTACCTACATGCTCGAAAGTGAACCTCAAAGTTATTCAGAGGCTGTGAGTTCTTCTAAAGGACCTCTTTGGAAAAAGGCAATCCAAAGTGTAATCGATTCAATCCTGCAAAATCACACTTTGGTTACGTAAAATCGAAAGAAAATTTGGTGGATCCATTAACCAAAGGGTTAAGTAGAGACTTAGTTGCAAGTTTGTCAAGAGGGATAGGGCTAAAGTCCTATGGAAAAAAGGGTTGAGACGAAGGAAAACCTAACCTAGTTGACTGGAGATCCCAAGATCTAGGTTCAGAGGGACAACCGACTCGTTAGAACTCTAAAAAATCACTGTGGGGGATATTTGTTATGTCTCTCGAAGCCCATCCTTAGAAGAGAAACAGTGATGATGTTGGAAATTAGGATAAGCTTAAGGCTTTTAATGATTCGTTCATTTGATGAAGAATCACCTATGTGAGAAAGAAGTGGGGCCGCTTCAAAGGAAGTCGTTAAAAAGACTTGACTCTTAGCAATTCTCGCAGAACTAGGACGATGTTCATGGCCAAAACAAACATAATCATGAGAACTGGGTAATGTTAGAGAGAGTCTTGTGTGAGGTGCATCATCGTTTACACCAATGACAGATTAGTTCAAGGACATCGCGTCTATTAATTAACCAGTAAAGTAAATGTGTTTTCACAAGGGAAGGTTCAAACGGGTAACACCTACCTATCCTATACAAGACTCAACTATTGATCGGTATCTTTTTCCTCTTTGTATCAATTTTCAATCATGTGGGGGATTGTTGGAAATTTTGGATTAAATTCCTTACTTTGGGCATTAATTGTACGTGGGTTTTAAATCCGATTGTGGCGAAGTAAAGTTGGAATGCGTTCACATCCGTGAGAGGTTCATGGCGAGCTTTTGTAGGCCCAAAACGAATAAAGGGTGAATGAGAAATTGTATCTCAAAGTTGTATGTTTGGATCCTTTTTAAAGGATGCTATCCCACATCGGAAAGTTTAAGTTATTTTCTCTAATATATATTGTTTTTCCCTTTGGCGAGCTTTTGTACACCCAAAACGAATAAAGGGTGAATGAGAAATTGTGTCTCAAAGTTGTATATTTGGATCCTTTTTAAAGGATGCTATCTCACATCGGAAAGTTCAAGTTATTTTCTCTAATATATATTGTTTTTCCCGTTAGCGAGCTTTTGTACGCCCAAAACGGATAAAGGGTGAATGAGAAATTGTGTCTCAAAGTTGCATGTTTGGATCCTTTTTAAATGATGCTATCCCTCATCGGAAAGTTCAAGTTATTTTCTCTAATATATATTGTTTTTCCCTTTGGTGGATGTTAAGAAAGCTTGACAAGTAGGCTCTCTCTCGCGCACAGGGGCACATGGGGGTACAAATCACGGTCCGATCTGGGCTCTCGGGCCAGAGACTTGTGTGCACCTGCGACCTGCGTATACGAATGTCGGTCCAAAAAGCAGTGGGCCCGATCTTGTTCCTTTTGCCACTTTTTCATCCAATTTCATGTGACTGTTGGCCTTCCAACTTCCAAAACGTCTAGGGACGTTCATGTCTTTATTGCAACCATTTCGAAACGGTTTTGGAGTACCTATAAAACGAGGCTCCCACTCTCTGAATAGACATCCAATCCAATCTCTTTCTTTCATTCGTTTTGCTCTCGTTTTCTTCTCTGTATCGTGATATCAATCTGGCTGAATCTAGTTCGCCCTTAATCTAGAGTTAGTGCTTAACTCTGAGCTTCGTAGCCGTTGTATCTTGGGAAATGGACACCGGTGAAACCTCAAGTATCGTAGAAGGCAGTGAATCTGTTTCAAGAAAACTATCCAACCACATTCCTCGGCCTTCTCAATTTTTCCTTTTTCTGCCATTTTCTTCTAACAGTCACCATCGTAGGAAAAGACGTCTCTCTAGAGCCGCCGCCATCGGAACCCCGACATTGTAGATAGAGCAATTTTCGAGACTGCTACCCCTGAGTGGTAAGAGAGAGGCCAACGAAGAGGGTGATGGTGAAAAGGAAGTTCATATTTAGATCAACTAACAATTTCAAAATAATTAAATAAACTATATAAATATATGGTTAGATTGGGGGTACGGATCTAAGATCCCGTGTCCTAGGGACATACAATTTTTTTCATAATTTACATATTTTTTAAGAGTTGCACTTACGTGCATCTGTTGTATGAATCCATACAATGCAGATCGGGTCGAGTCGGGTCTAATCTAACCTGGATCTGTGTATTTTTTATATTTTACTTTAATGTTGTTTTAGTCATACATTTATATTATATTAAGAAAACTTTTATATAATATTTTCTAATTTTAGTAAAAAAAAATTAATTTCAACACAAAAAACCCTAATTTGTATATATATACTTTTATGTGGTATTATGCATATCTTTACGTAATAATAGTCTACATTTATGTAATACATAAATGTATTACTAACATAAACATAATTAAAATGTATAACTAACATAATATAAATATATATATTTAACATAATATAAATGTATGTTTAATATAATATAATGATATGACTAACATAACATAAATGTATGTTTAACATAATATAAAAATATATTTAATATAACATAAATGTAAAGCACCTAAAACGAATTTGGATGAGTTTGAATGCATCCATCCAAACATATGCGGGACACGTGAAGTAACGTATTAATTGATCGAATCAATTGCACGGATCATAAATCCATGCAACACTTACACACAATTTTTTGTGACTTTTTTAAAGGAGAAATCCCTCAAACCGCACGCCCAAATATTATATTTCTCTATATTTTGCACAAATTATCACCCATTTTTTATATTCAAGTTCAGTTGTAGTATACCAAGCATATCAATATTTATATATTTAACTTAATTTATAATACAAATAAGGTCTAAAATGTAGGTCTCCATAAAAATATAAATATTTTAAACTCACGAGAACATTAAATGACAATATTGAAAAAAATTAACAAAATGGATGTCATTTCCCTATTTCAATAATTATAATATTGTATTTTTTCTCTTCGTCATAAATTAATAAATTGCATAAAAAATTGGATAAAGGATTAAGAATTAGAGAAATAAAATGCTAAAAGTGAGATATTATTTTCTGATGATGAATAATATGGAGAAAAGTCTCATATTTTAATTATTTGTATCAAAAAAATTCCTGTGTAAGAGGTGCATAGATCCTAAATTCGAGCAATTCGAGTTGATCCATTTTGATCTATCCCGACACAATCCTCCATAAGCCGACACATGCTCCTACATGCCTTAGAAAGGACGCCACACACTTAATTTATTTTAGGCATTTTCTAGAAAAATATGTATAACTTTTAGTTATAATTTCCATACATTTATGTTAATACTTTCATATCTTTACATTTTTTTAGATAAATATTAATATTTTTCTTACATTTTAGTTATATTAGTTAAACTTTTAGTTATTTGGTTAAATCATTTAGTTATATATGTTAGATGTATCTTTATATATTACATAAATATATGATTATATTGATATAAAAATATAAGTAATATCACATAAAAGTACGAGTAATATCATAAAAGTGTATATGTACAAAGCTTAAATTCTTCTTCTTTTTTGAAATTATAGTATTACATAAACGTTAGAATATTTGTACATAAATGTCACATTAATATAATATAAAGATAGCACATGAATAAATAAAAAGGTAAAAAATAAAAAATCACGTGAGTCCTGATCGACCCGATTGCAGTATCCATCGGTTGCCTGATGAGACTAATTCTATTTGTATTTATTTTACAAGATATGGACAAAAAAGGACAACCCTTTTTTAATACTAAAGCTCTAATTGATAAGACACTCAGACTCATTGAGCCAAAGTGAGTTGAGCTCCAAGCCCATCTTGAGAATATTCACATCAACCACTTTGATATGATCAAGTAGATTTGGTGGTCATAATACGAATGTTCGGAACTAACAATTCACATTATATAATATTAATCATAATTATCACAAATATCAATATCAATATTTTCATAAATTTTATGTGTTGATATATTGGTTGATAATCAAATTTTGAAATTTAATATATTTATCAAACGTATTCATTAGCGATGGTGATATATCCATATATTTAAACATTACTTACAAGTTTACAACCATATATATTTTTGCAATGACTACAAATCTAGAAATGATGTTGTTCAATGCTCGGTTTACATGTATATATATAAAATATTTTGATACGAAGTTTAAATGTATGTATATAAGAATATATAATCAACCATCAATATTATGACCTATATAGTGTCATCAATCCTACAACACTTTTTACAAGCGTTTTCATTTTAATTGACACATCACAAAAATATCAGTAAATTTTGCAAATTTACTGCTTTTAAAAACACGTCAATAATGTTATATATTTAATGTTAAAAATTTCGAGTTTTTTTATTTTGTAAGCTGTCTTAAACATTTTCATACATTAAATAAACTTAAAAAAAAAATTCATCAAACACTTATTTGTAATATGAGATTTGAAAAAAAATGTCACGAGATTTGTATCACTAAAAGTCCCAACTCTTTTTTAAAATCTGACTCTTTAGAAAAATGTCAACATTTATATTGACAGTTTTCGGCAAGTGCTACAAATTTTCATAAATTAAACACGCTTTTAAACTACTTTCACTAAATACTCATTTTTAATGACATTTCAAAAAAAAACGTCATTAGATTTATTTCACTAAAAATTTTATAAAATTGATGAGACTTTCTAAATTGGCAAATATACTCACGCTTTTTGTAAGTGGCGTATTTTTTCATAAATTAAATATATATTATAAAAAAAACAGTAAATACTTATTTTTAATGACACTTTAACAAAACATTATTATATTTACTCACTGATGTTGCTCCGGTTCAACGTGCGTCTTCTCGGAACTAGAAACTCGAAATCTCGGCCGATCGGATCCAACGAACCTGCAAAATAGACACCGGGAGGGGTTCCCGGCGAAAGGACTCCGACGCTCAAGTCAGTCGAAAAGCTCTGAAATCTCTCAAGTAAAGTAATCTCTAAATTTTGTATATTGCGTGTGTGTAAAGTGTAAAAGAACAAGGATATATATACTCTCTGATGCTTGTTGTAGTAGAAATAGGAGTCCTAATTGTACTGGGCGTGGGAGTCTTCCGGAAATTAAGGGTTAGCTCGATAACCGCCTAGAAATCAGGGATATGGGTAACAAACCCGTGGAAATAGCGGGCAGTTGAGATCAGTTCGCTTTCATCTGATCATCCAGCTCGTAGATTCTCATCCGAACTAATGTAGTTCGCCGGGACAGGCATAGTTCGCCTATTAAAGTAGTTCGCATTCTCGGGCGTAGTTCGTCCTACACTAAGTAAGGAATTCGGTCTGGATAAATTCGAGTCGTGTTCAGTTCGGTTCGATTTGAAGCATTCAGCTCGATCACATCAGTACTCCCCCCCTTTTCGCAGTGTATATAATACACTGGGGAGGTTCGCTAAGGCGGTGACCGAACTGAACTGACGCCTCTTCCCGAGGAGAGATGTCCTTTCCATGTCTTTTCAGCTTCTATCGCTCTATTCGCACGACACGTGGCGAAAAAACTGTTCCCGCCCAAAGCTTTTTTTGTTTTCCACCGTTAGATTTCACTCCATCCAACGGCGGACAGATCGCGCCCCTTCAGATCTTCCCCCCCAAAATCAAGATCTTTTTCTCTATATATATGCTATTATCATCATCCTAAAACACTTTCGTGCTCCTCTGCTGTAGACGTTCGTCTTCTCCAATCCTCTTCTTGATTTAGGTTTCTTCTCCCAATCTCAGGTATTCCTTCCTCTCTTTTCTAATCTTTATTATATCAATGGCATCTTCCATTTCGGAAAGACCTAGAAGGAAAAAATCCATAGAAGATGCATTTTCTTCTAGCAAAGTTACTCCGACCCACACTGTGTTCCTAAGTTCACTGATGGCGGGGGGCTATACGGTGGTAATCCCGGGTCCTGAGGATCGACCTCATCGCGCACCACCTGGGCATCACTCCTGGTTTCTAAAGCAGGTCACCCTAGAATTAGTTCCTCACATCCATCCTTTCTTTTTAGATGTTAGTGCGGAGTTCGGGATATGTCCGAGCCAACTCCACCCGAACTCCATTAGTTACATAGTTTCTTTTTATATGGTTTGTAAATGGATGGGGGTCGAGCCCTCTGTGACTCGTTTTCGATCTTGCTTCGTGTTAAAAAATTCCAATCCTTTTCGTTTCTATTTGAGTCCTCGGAGTGGTGCGAGGCGAGCTTACTTCCTATCTCCCGGGGATGACAAGATCAGTTCTTGGGAGAAACATTATTTTTTTGTGAAAGCGCCGATAGGTCGGCCTTTTCGTTCGCTTCCTTGGGCCCAGCGTTCGGGTCAAACCGACCCCGCTCCTGCCCCAGATCACCAAATCACCACCCTGAACGAAATTTTTGCGAAGGGTTGGTTCGACATTGCCAAGCTGAGCTCCTGTACCGAACTGTTATCTTTTTAGGGGTTCTATCCGAACAGCCAGATACCCCCTCGCTTTGATTTAGGTCATTGTTACTGCATTCTCCTATAGGTCGAACTGATTGTTTTGTCATCTGACCCTATCTGTTCTCTCTTGCAGATCTCACAATGAACCGATTTTTCTCCATTGCTGAAGATGCATCTGACGAGGAGCGAACTCCGATCTCGCCCGCTCAGCACGGGGTAGATCCTGCTCTGGCTGCTGCTTATAAACAGGCGGAGGAAGCTCGTCTTGCCGAGCTGGCTGGTAGGGCTCCTGGCCCCTCCGTCGACATGATTCGAGAGGAGAGCGTCCTCGCTCCTGTTCCGGACCCCATTCCGGAGTCCTCCGCTCCAGCTGTCACTGCGACCCTCACTCCTCGTGGTTCACTTCTCATCGCAGCTCCTCCCTCTCAACCAATCGAGCTGACTGAGGAAACTGGCGAAGCTCCACTAGCTCGAACTCCTTCGTCTAAAAAGAGAGCCTCTTCCAGTTCGCGAGCCTCTCGTCCGAAAAAGGTGCGAGCAGATGAGACCGTCGCGGGGGGTCCGTCGGAGACCGAGGGAAAAACAACGGGGGGTGAAGAGGAGGAAGATGCAGAAGAGAAAGAGCTGCGGAAGAACCTGTCCCGCCTAGTAAACGCCCAAAAGTATTTCGTAGGCTATGCGAGGCAGGCTCTCCGTCGGAGGGACGAGCTGTGGGAGAGCCGTGTGCGACTGGCGGAGGTGATCGAGGAGAAGAAGACTCTGGAGAGTGATTTCTCAGTCCGCTCCGAGGAGACTGATAAGTTGTCGGCCTCGCTGGAGCAGGTCCAGGTCGATCTGGCGATGGCTCGCTCGGAATCTGCTCGAAAAGATGAGCTATTGCTGGCGAATGAGAAGTTCGCCATGGAGAGACATGAGGCCTTTGTTCGGGTAGAGACTGAAAATCGCCGGCTGAAGGAGGAGCTAGAGGAGGAAAGAAATGCACGAGCTCGTTTTGGGGAGGAAATGCGAGCCGAGGGTTTCCAGGCTGGGGTTGCTGCGGGCTACTATCAGTTCGCACAAAGTCCAGAGATGGAGCTGATAGTTGCCGAATATCGCGACCGGCTTTTTCATCAACTCTGGAATTCCACTCTCTTCCTCTCCAAAGCGGCTCCAATGGCAGAGGCTTATTTCAAGGAGGGGATCCGTTTGCGCCAGGAGGAAGTAACGGAGATTGTTCGGCGTTTCTAGGAGGAGACTGGGCAGACGTTACCGGAGCCCGTCCTTCGATACCGCATTTCCTCCCTGTTCAAAAAGCTAACTCAAACTTTTCCTATTCCTCCCGGCTGGCAAGGGGATCCGAACGAAGACCCAACAGCTGAATGGTGGGCCGGGTACTTGGAGCAGTCAATCAAGGATGTTCTTCCTACTCCTCCGAGTGTTGGTTCGGCTAACCTTCAGTCCGGAGAGGCCATTCCGAGCCAGGTTGTCGACCTGCCCGAGGAAATGTTTGCCCCTCCGCCTGCTCTGCCTTCAGTCAGCGAAGCTCCTACTCCCGCAGTTCCCTCCGAGGGTCCTTCTGATACTTAGTTTTTCCTCGGAAGTTTGTAATACTTTAGTTTTAGCAAGACTTTGCATAATGTAATCAATTTTTCTGAATACTATCGGATATCGTTTGGTGTTCCTTCTCAAGTTTCTTTTCACAAAGTAGTTTAAAATAATCAATCTCGTTTAGTTCGTTCCAAAGAAGGTTCAATTTGATCAGTTCCATCGATCAACCCTTCCGAGGAGAAAACATTTAGTTCGATCCAAGGAAGGTTCAATTTGATCAGTTCCATCGATCAACCCTTCCGAGGAGAAAGCATTTAGTTCGATCCAAGGAAGGTTCAATTTGATCAGTTCCATCGATCAACCCTTCCGAGGAGAAATCATTTAGTTCGATCCAAGGAAGGTTCAATTGATTAGTTCCATCGATCAACCCTTCCAAGGAGAAATCATTTAGTTCGATCCAAGGAAGGTTCAATTGATCAGTTCCATCGATCAACCCTTCCAAGGAGAAATCATTTAGTTCGATCCAAGGAAAGTTCAATTGATCAGTTCCATCGATCAACCCTTCCAAGGAGAAATCATTTAGTTCGATCCAAGGAAGGTTCAATTGATCAGTTCCATCGATCAACCCTTCCGAGGAGAAATCATTTAGTTCGTTTTTCACAATATAATACAACTTTTAAAACAGAATTGTAAAGACACAGCCATTTTAACGTGGTTCGGCTAAATCAGCCTACATCCACGAGTCGGATATCGACTTGTTTTATTAAGTTGACAGAAATTTAAAAAAGTAATCGTACAAGAGTAGCGTACTATGCATAAAATTTCTTCAAATGGCTCACATGCCATGGTCTTGGTAATAATTTCCCATCTCCATTAATCAGTTCGTAAGATCCTCCTGAAAGAACCTTGGATATGGTATATGGTCCTTCCCAAGTAGCATCCAATTTTCCATTATTGACCAAGGCATCTGATCGCCTTAGAACCATATCGCCGATCTGGAACTCCCTTTTCTGGACTTTCTTGTTAAAAGCCGCTTGAATCCGCCTCTTGTAAAATTCACTTCGAACTCTAGCCTTATCTCGGAGCTCGTCTAAGAATACTGAATCGATTTTGATCAGTTCCTCGTTCTTCAGAGGCTCGAAACTTGTGATTCTCAGCGCTTCTCCTTGGATTTCTGCTGGCACGACAGCTTCCATCCCGAATGCCAAATTAAAAGGGCTTTCTCCCGTTGTCCATCGTGGTGTAGTTCGATATGCCCATAATACCGAAGGTAGTTCGTCTACCCAGTTGGATTTTTCTGACTCTAATCGCTTTTTCAGCTCGTCCAATATGATTCTGTTCACCACTTCAACTTGCCCGTTTGCTTGAGGATGGGCCACTGCAGTGAATACTTGTAGGATCTTCATCTCTTTGCACCACTCGATAATTCTCTTTCCACGGAACTGGGCTCCATTATCTGAAACCAAAATTCTTGGTAAACCAAATCTGCAGCAAATATTTTTCCAAATGAAGTGGATCATTTCGGCCTCGGTGATCTTGGCTAATGGTTCGGCTTCGACCCACTTGGTGAAATAGTCCACCGCCACTACTACGAACTGCTTGCTTCCTCGAGTTTTTACGAAAGGACCAACGATGTCAATTCCCCATCTGGCGAACGGGCATGACGAACAGACAGTTAGCATATCTGCGGCAGGTATATGAATTCGCCATCCATGTTTCTGACAAGCTTCGCATCTCTTAACTATTTCGTTCGCGTCCTCCTTCATTATAGGCCAATAAAATCCAGCTCGTACTACTTTTCGAGCTAAAGATCTGGCTCCGGCATGTTCGGCACATCCCCCCTCATGGGCTTCCTCCAAAACTTTGATTCCTTCTTCTCTGGATAAACATCGGGCATCTGTCGTCAAGAAGGTTTTTCTGTACAAGGCCTCTTGCAGTAGATAATAAAACCGAGCTTGCCTTTCCAGCTTTTCTAATTCCTTTTCTGTTCCTTCTTTCTTGCCTTTTAAAAAGCATATAATTGGAGTTCTCCAATCCGAACTCACCCCGTCATCAATGCTCATTACTTCTTCTTCTCTTTCCACTCCCATTACTGTTATAGTCCTCTGCGAACAGTCTTTCAGCGAACTGCCTATTTTAGCAAGGAAATCTGCCTTCTAATTTTCACTTCTGGGGATCTGCTCGATTTCAAGTTTCTCGAACTTGCTCTCCATTGCTCTAATCTTTTCAACATACGAACTCATCCGATCTTCTTTGACTTCACATCGGTTTTGCAACTGTTGAGTTACTAACTGTGAATCAGACTTGACCGTCAGATGTCGGGCTCCAACCTGTTCGGCTATCTTTAAACCTTGTAGGAAGGCTTCGTATTCTGCTTCATTGTTGGAGGCTTTGAACAAGAATTTAACAGCGAACTGTAGCTCATCTTTTTCTGGACTGATTAATAAGATACCAGCTCCGGCTCCCTGACGAGAAGAGGATCCGTCCACAAAGAGTTCACATTCTTTCTTCTCCTGAATCCTGGTTGTCTCTTGTATGAAATCTGTCAAAACCTGACCTTTAATCGCCGTTCGTGGTTCGTATCTAATGTCAAACTGGCCTAGCTCGACGACCCACTTAACCAACCGGCCCGAGGCCTCTGGCTTCCCCAAAATGGTGCTCAACGGATGGTCAGTTCGTACTACAACTGTATGACTCAAAAAATAGGGTCTCAATCTTCTAGCCGCAGTTATTAGTGCATATGCTATTTTCTCAATCTCCGTATAGCGTATTTCCGCATCTTGAAGGACCTTGCTGACGAAGTATATTGGGAACTGGTCCTTGCCTATCTCCTTCACCAGGACCGAGCTAACGGACTCTTCTCCGACTGCTAGGTATATTATCAGCGGTTCTCCTTGGGCCGATTGTTTCAACAGGGGAAGTGTACCAAGGAAAACCTTCAGGTCGTCGAACGCTTTTTGACACTGCTCGTTCCAGCCGAACTGACTACTTTTCCTGAGAACTTTAAAGAAAGGTAATCCCTTGTCTGCCAATCTAGAAATGAATCTACTTAGGGCGACCACACGACCAGTTAAGACTTGCACTTCTTTCATTGTCCGAGGAGCAGTCATGTTTTGTATAGCTTGGATCTTGCTGGGATTGACTTCGATTCCTCTTTCAGTAACCATGTAACCCAAGAATCTCCCCGCTTTTACTCCGAAAGAACACTTCACAGGATTCAACCGCATTCCACTTTTCCGAATAGTTGTCATGGTTTCCCTTAAGTCCGCAGGATGTGTGTTTGCTTTAACACTTTTTACTAGCATGTCATCCACATAAGCCTCCATGTTCCGACCTAACTGATTGGTAAACATCCTGTCCACCACCCTTTGATAAGTGGCTCCGGCGTTTTTTAGGCCAAAAGGCATCACCGTGTAGCAATATGTTCCTGACGAAGTGATAAATGCCACATTGGGTTTGTCTTCGGGATGTAACATAATTTGATGATATCCCTGTGCTGCATCCATCATACTGAGCAGTTCGCACCCTGCAGTGGAATCGACCAGCTTATCGATCCGGGGCAGCGGATAATAATCTTTAGGGCAAGCTTTGTTGAGATCGCGGAAATCAATACACATCCGCCACTTGTTCCCTGGTTTGGGTACCAAAACAGCGTTAGCTAACCACCGCGGGTATAGAATTTTTTCGATGTGTCCGATTTCCAACAGCTTCTGGACTTCTCTCTCAATGATTTCATTCTGTTGTTCTCCGAAATGTCTTAACTTTTGCTTGATGGGTCGAACTTCGGGTTTGACATTTAATCTGTGAACGGCCATCTCTGGATCTATTCCCCTCATGTCTTCTGGCTTCCATGCGAACAAGTCCACGTTCTCTTTTAATACTTCTATTATTTCTTCCTCTATCTGTCTAGCTAGGTAACGACCAATGCGAATAGCATGACCAGGTCGTTCCGGAATTAGTTCGACGCTCATCAATTCTCCTTCTTCGAACTCAACCGTGTTCGCTTCTCGTCCTTTTTTGTGACTAATATCTCTTTCTCGATCAACATCATCCATTGGTTCTGAACTCCGCTTTCGGGACTCCAACTGACGAACTGCAGTGACATAACATCGTCGAGCTATCTGTTGGTCCCCATGAACCCTTCCTATACCCAGAATCCGGCCCTGATCATTCTCGATAGAAAACTTCATCATCAAGTGTGCCGGCGAGATGATTGCTGCATAAGTACCCAAAAATGGACGACCTAATATCACATTATACTGAGAGGGCGCATCAACCAATAGGAAGGTTATAGTCCTGTTTTGCTTCCATTCCCCTTCTCCTAACACCATAGGTAGCTGCACCTTGCCCAGAACAGCTACTGCTTCTCCAGAAAAGCCATAAAGGGAGGTTTCTACAGACTTCACTTCCACCGTCGACCTCATCTTCCTGAAACAGTCCATGAACATGATATCCACGGAACTTCCTGTATCCACAAATATCCTCTTAACCTCAAAACCCCCAATTTCCGCAGAATCACTAGCGCGTCGAACTGGGGACTTTGGATGGCAACCTTATCACGAGCTCCGAACTCTATCACCACGTTATCAAAGATAGTTTGAACCTCAGTATTCTTTTGCCGAACTGAATTCAACCTGGCCTTGCGAGCTCTATTGGAGTCCCCGTCAGTAGGACCTCCGATGATCATGTGTATTATCGGCCTCTCCTCTCTTGCGGGCTCATTATGTTGTGGATTCGGTGGAGGAGGAGGTAGTTCGGGCTGTTTTCGTCTTCTATCTCTTCTTGGCCCTCGCCGGCCATTTCGGTTGTCTCGCTGTTCGCGCGGAGGTTGCCAAACGTATCGGGCCAGTTTGTTTTCTCTAATCAATCTCTCCAACTCATCTTGCAGATGCCAACATTCATCCGTGCTATGGCCATACTCGTTATGGAACCGGCACAACTTCCCGTTACCATAGGTAGGTGGCTTCTTAGGATTCGGACTCCAGGTCGCTGGCCATTTTAACTGGGGCAGATTCCAGATTTCCATTAACACCTGTTCGGGCGGAATCGTTAATGGCGTGTATCGTTCATAGTGTCTTCGGCCTCCCTTGTTGTCTCTTAACTGCGGCGGTGCGAACTTGGTCTGGGATTCTCCAAAGTGTCGCTTCCTCACGTTTTCCTGTTCTCGTGCTCTGTTCGGTCGGCTGGAGCTCTCTCCTTTCTTCATCCGAACTGCCTCTTCCAAATTGATATACTTGGTAGCCCTCTGTAATAGATCGTCGAAATTCAGGGGGGTCTTCTTCACTAGAGAGGTATGCAGATCACCCTCTTTCAATCCTTGAATAAAGGCGCTGACCACCAGATCGCCCGAAGCCTCCGGAGCCTCCAAGACGGCGTCTGTAAATTTTTTGACATAGTCCCTCAACGTCTCCTCTGTCTTTTGTTGAACTCCGAATAACGTCTGAGCGGATCGCTTCTGCTTCCGAACATTGGCGAACTGATGCAAAAACATATCTGACAGTTGTTCGAAACTGTGAATTATCCCGTCGCTTATCTGACTGAACCAAGTCTGAGCAGCTTTGGTAAGGGTAGTAGCGAACACCCTACACTTAATCCCTTCAGAGTACTGGTGTAAAAGAGCAGTATTTTCAAATCGACACAGATGCTCCCAAGGGTCAGTAGTGCCATCGTAGTCGAAACTAACTGAGCGAAAAGAGCCAGGCAGCTTGTCCTTCATGATCAGATCAGAAAAAGGGTTTCCCCTTGAGTTTCGCGGAGCTTGACGAGCGTTCTGATGAGCTTCTCTCAGCTCTCTCCGCAGTTCAACAACCTCCTCCGATGGATTGGTGCGTTCCCGTTTTTGTCCCCTGGGCTGGTCGGAACGACTTTCCCTCTCGTTGGCTTGTGACTTGTCTTCTGGCTAATTTTTCTCTATTTCAATTTCCACATTCTCAGATTGTCCTTTGACATGAGCAGTCAAAGCCTTTTGAACCGCCGCCGATATCAAACCGGAAAGCTCTTCAGGAGTCAAAGTAATGGTGTGAGGAGGATTATCCGAGACGGTGTTCTGGTTGTCCCCTTCTCCTTCGCGATTCCTAGATGGTTCACCGACCTCCGTTCTCTGCGTTCCTCTAGTGTTTACCATATTTGCACTCAACGTCTCAACTCAGATGTTTCCCACAGACGGCGCCAATTGATGTTGCTCCGGTTCAACGTGCGTCTTCTCGGAACTAGAAACTCGAAATCTCGGTCGGTCGAATCCAACGAACCTGCAAAATAGACACCGGGAGGGGTTCCCGGCGAAAGGACTCCGACGCTCAAGTCAGTCGAAAAGCTCTGAAATCTCTCAAGTAAAGTAATCTCTAAATTTTGTATATTGCGTGTGTGTAAAGTGTAAAAGAACAAGGATATATATACTCTCTGATGCTTGTTGTAGTAGAAATAGGAGTCCTAATTGTGCTGGGCGTGGGAGTCTTCAGGAAATTAAGGGTTAGCTCGATATCCGCCTAGAAATCAGGGATATGGGTAACAAACCCGTGGAAATAGCGGGCAGTTGAGATCAGTTCGCTTTCATCTGATCATCCAGCTCGTAGATTCTCATCCGAACTAATGTAATTCGCCGGGACAGGCATAGTTCGCCTATTAAAGTAGTTCGCATTCTCGGGCGTAGTTCGTCCTACACTAAGTAAGGAATTCGGTCTGGATAAATTCGAGTCGTGTTCAGTTCGGTTCGATTTGAAGCATTCAGCTCGATCACATCACTCACTAAAAGTAATTTTTCTTGTAATGATGAAGTGTATTGTGAAAAAAAAAATTGGAAACTTTGGAATAATTTCGATAATTCTTTTATTCCAAACTCATTCCAATCATTCTCACCCCTAATTATAGCCAATATGTATTATAATTTAATTTAGACGTTACGTGCATATACCTTAAGTTAAACATACTTATATAATGACAAAATCTCTTGTTGGTCATTAAGTTTTTTTAATATTTTATTTATTCTTACAATGATTTTGAACTTTTTCATTAATTAAAATTGAAAATGTAATAAAATAAAATCGTAATTATATTTTCAATAATTACTTAAAAAAACATAATTTCCAAACTAGAATCCACTTTTTCGTTAAGTTTGGAAGAATAATAATATAAAAAAGTATGCTAGAATTGTAATATCAAGAAATAGATATCGTGTTATTCATTTCTTTGTCCATTGGGAATGTCTAATTAGGTAATTCCATATTTTATGTAATGCATAAGAATAAAGTGATGATTTGCAATAATAAATATAGAAGTGACATGATCATTAATAAAAACTTAAAAATGATTAGTCCCCTTTCACATACCAATCATCTCATATATCTTACACATAAATCAGAACAATAATTAATTAAAAAAACCTAATAAATCCCTTTCTTTCCCAACTTTAAACAAATAAAAACATTAAATAATGAGATAGACATGGTGTCCATGTGTTTGAATATCTGATCTATTCTTAATTAGGTAGTTTTAGCGTACAATGTCAAAACATTATGGCTGCATGTCTTCATATTTATATAAAAGATGCCCACTTGGAACCGTGTGTCTATAATAACAATCAAGGTTTTTATTTTATATTTATTCAAGTTCTTTTTTTTTTCTTTATTGTTAATTTTGATGATAAAATCTTTTGCCTATTTGGGTTTGAAGCTGTCCATTTCTAAATTTATTATTCAATAGCAAAATTTCTCATATCATGTTTGATGGAATTCTAATAAATTGATAATAATCTTTAACATTTCCTTTTCTGCTCTGTTATTCTATATTAATACCCTATAATTACAACCATAATCTTTTTTCTTTATGGATCATAATTGTATTTTTTTCCATTGTATCTCAAAGTCACGATTTTTTCAGATTCCAAACTAATCTAATATTTAGGTCTTTTTTCAACCAAAGACGAGATTTTCTTTGATTTTTGCTCAAACTATTCTCAAACCTATTGTAAGCTGGAGTTTTTTGATTTAGGGACATTCATTTGATTTGACATGCGAAGTGTTTTGAGATAACTTTCATGTACTTTAAATTATAAATCGGAACTTATCAATCTTGATTATGATAAAAAAATTTATCTAAATATTACATTAAATTGTAATTCGAAAAGTCGTCAACTTTGAAGTATAATTAGATCAAAAAATTATCTAAATATTACATTAAATTGTATTTCGAAAAATCGTCAACTTTGAAGTATAATTAGAGGAAAAAAAAGTTTATGCAGTAAATTGAAATACTGTTTGTGTTTTATATTAAGCTTTATTTATCATATCAATATCTAAAACTAAAAGGCAGAATATTTTAGTTATAACATTTGATTTTTTTTTTTTTTTGAATAAAGGCATATATTTTGATTCACGAGGCGCTCCTTATGTCTCCACACATTCGCACACGCGACACGCCTCTATGCATTTGAGTGAATGTGCTTAAACCCACTCAAATTCGCTCAAAATGTTATACATTTATATTATGTTAATATATTTTATGTTATATTAGTCATATATTTAGGGTCTTTATGTTAATTAAGCATATATTTATCTTATGTTAAACATATATTTAATATTTTTATATTATGTTAAACATACTTTTTAATTATGTTAGTTGTACTTTTATATAATATATAAATGTATGGTTCATATTACTTAAACGTGTGTGTAATACTACATAAATATATATATGTATAAATTATGATTTTTTGTGTGTTGAAATTAAGGTTTTTAGTCGAAATTAGTGTTTTTTTTAAATTATAGTATTACTTAAATGTATGTTTAATATAATATAAATGTATGATTAAAATAACATAAAAATTAGGATAAAAAAATATACAAATCGGGATTAAATTAAACTCGACCCAACCCAACCCAACCCAACCCAACCCAACCCACATTATATGAATTTAAAGTCTATATAATAGTTATATGGAAGTGCAACTCTTAAAATAATATATATCCGAAACCAAGGCCTTTACAATTTTTTTAGGGGGGACTAAAGGCACCTCAATCTCTTCTAAGCTCACCCCATAATAATAATAAAAAAAAAATTAAAAATAATAAAAGACTAAAACGCCCTTTTAAAAAATAATTTTGTTTCGTTCGGCCGAGACAGCAGAACATATTTTCACCCGTTCGGCCGAGGTGGCCGAACACTCTTCTATGTGTTCGGCCAACCAGGACCGAACGAAACTATTCGAGTTTGATTGATTTTTTTTATGTTTTTTCATACGATTTTCACTCGATTTTCATATATAATATCGTGGAATGTTCGTCATTATATTGGTATTACATTTCTCAAGAAATTAAAAGATTTAACATTAAAGAAGCAAGAAAGATGAAAAATAAAGAAATGGAAGAAGTAAACTAGGGTTTTTGGGTTCTATTTTTCATCTTTCTTGTTTCTTTAATGTTAAATCTTTTAATTTCTTGAGAAATGTAATGCCAACATAATGACGAACATTCCACGGTTTTGATAAATATATGAAAATCAAGTGAAAATCTTATGAAAAAACATAAAAAATCGATCAAACCCAAACAGTTTCGTTCGATTCTGGTTGGCCGAACACATAGAAGAGTGTTCGGCCACCTTAACCGAACAAGTAGAAGCATGTTCGGCCACCTCAACCAAACGGGTGAAAATGTGTTCGGCTAATTCAACCGAATGAAACAAAGTTATTTTTTTTAAAAAGTATTTTAATCTTTTATTATTTTTAAATTTTTTTTTTTATTATTATGGAGTGGGCTTAGAAGAGGTTGGGTGTCTTTAGTCCCATTTTTTTTTTAATGAAAAAACATCTGTTTAAAAAAAGAAAAAGGGAAAAGAAAAGAAAAGAAAAGAAAAGAAGAAGATGAAAACAAATGTCGTCTTACTTTAGAATGAACCACAGTGAATCAAACTGAACTGAAGAGGAATTACCCTAAATTCTCTCTGCTGTGGAGCTCTGCTATAATGTCGGCAATTTTAGGGTTTTCTTAACATTCGTGTGTTCTTTCCTCGCTTCAGTAAGTGACAAGCTTCGATTTCTTTATTCCCCTTTTTTCCCCTGATTTTCCCCCTTTTTTTGGAGTCATCAATATCGAAGTCGTTAGAAGGAAAAATGGAAGGGAATTGAAGTAATAATTCCCAGTTCGCACTGAGATTGGATAAAAAAAAAAATTCTGTTTATAAGTGTTCTGTTTTAGCATCTAATTTACTTTTGATCAACAGTATAAGCACCTGCAATTCTAAATGCAATTGCTTTGTAATTAGTGCTCATTAATGTGAGCAGAATTGCTTCTTAATATGATGTTGTTAGGATTTGGTGTTTGAGATATTTGACATGCTTTACCTGCTTCTATAGTTGTTAGTAACAGTTTCAAATGAGCAAAAGTTGTCTTTACCTTGATTTCTGAGAAGTATTTTTCAGTTACTTATGCCAATACATATACTGAGAAAGAAATATGTTGTGTGTGCCTAATGTTTTTGTGGAGATCTAATCCTATCCTATATATATGTATTGTTAGGTCTTGCTGAGAAGGAAAAGCAGTTGTGAGCTGCGTGCTATTGTGTTTGGAAAAATTAGCCGGAGTGTAACAATCTTTGGACTCAGAAGTTCATTTTCCTGAACAATTTTATTCCTCTCGCTGGGTAATATGGTAAGTTTGAATCTTTATTGGTTTCTAGTGGTGTGTGTTTTATACATTTTCATCTATACAAAGAACAGGTCTCATGTGCCTAGTGCCTCCATTGGTTTTGCATGATATTCATAGTTGTTCAAGATATTGTTGGGCAATGAAAACGTGCATGCATTGCTTACAAATTCTTGGAACATAGTATTGGATCTTTTTGTTCCCTTAATCTTCCATTGTGCAAAAGCTGATAGTTGCTTGAGTCAAGTATAGAGTGCAGTTGAAACATCACTAAACTGATTGCTTTATATGCCTTTCGATTGATTAAAATTAGCTATGTATGAATTTCCCTGACTTTTGTATTCTATAGTAACTGCTTTACTTAACTCACTAAGTTGTGAATCTTGTTTGTGGATGCCTAATGCATCTCTAATCTGTTTTAACTTCATTTTGACAAGTTGTTGTGTACTATGCAGGCCTATTGTAATTTTTTTGTATGACTCTACTGATGAGCTTTCTGCTTTTTAATCTTGATTTACAGAAGCAAAGAGAACCACTTGATGTGCCTTGCAAATTGAAATTAGATGCAGACAGACTTAGTAACTTACCAGGGCATATCATAGACAAGATTTTGTCACATCTATCTTTGAGGGATGCTGTTCGAACAAGTGTTATATCGAGCAAGTGGAGATACAAATGGGTCACCCTCCCTCATTTGGTATTTGATAATCAATCTGTTTTAGCCTCCACCCAAGATCAAACCCTTGTAAAGAACAAACTAGTGAATATTGTTGACCATGTCCTACTACTTCATACTGGCCCCATTCATAAATTTAAGCTTTCCCACCGAGACCTTCAAGGTGTTAGTGATATTGATAGATGGATTCTATTCCTATCAAGAGGTTCTGTAAAGGAATTTATACTTGAAATATGGAAAGGTCATCGCTACAAGCTTCCTTCTTCTATTTACTCGTGTCAAAAGTTGATTCATTTAGAACTTTTTAACTGTCTTTTAAAACCTCCATCAAATTTCAGTGGCTTTAGAAGCTTGAAAAGCCTTGATCTTCAGCATATCACCATGGACCAATTGGCCTTTGAGGAAATGATATCCAGATGTCCTTTACTCGAGCGGTTGACATTGATGAACTTCGATGGTTTTACCCTTCTTAACATTCATGTTCCTAATCTTCTTTTCTTTGATGTTGGAGGAGTTTTTGAGGATGTCAATTTCCTGGATACATTCCATCTGGCTGTTGTCTCTATAGGTCTATATGTGAACAATGGTTTTGAAAAAAATCTAGCTTTTGGCAGCTCTGGCAATTTGGTCAAGTTTTTTTCTTGTCTACCTCATATTCAAAGGCTTGAGGTGCAAAGCTTTTTCTTGAAGGTATGATTTCCTTTTTTTGTGTTGCAAAGCTTTAAATACCCACCCTCAATGTAATATTAAATTCCCAATATTCTTGTAAGAAATCTGAATTATCAATTATACATGCATTCTAATGTTCATCTCAGCTTATAACTATAGCATTCTCCTTTTGTCTCTTCTCTCCTTAATGTTTTCCAGTATTTGGCCGCTGGAACTATTCCAGGAAAGCTACCTACACCATGTCATGATCTTAGTTTTCTTTCAATTCGCATTAATTTCAATGACATGGAAGAGAATCTGGCTGCACTTTGCCTTCTGAGAAGTTCTCCGAACCTTCATGAGCTTGAGATATTGGTGAGTTTTCTTTCAATGACTATATTTATCTTTCATAAAGTTGGCTAAGTTTGCATTTGGATTGAAGAGTTTGTGGATTGATATGTATTTGAATTCATCTTTTTCCTTTGAACTAAGGATTGGGTGGGTTCGATATTTAAATGATTTCAAATCCTTGCATGTAAAATCCCTCAATCCAAACGCGACCCTAGGTTCTTGTTTTATCACGGTTCTCCATTTAGACATTTTTAGAACAAGAAACGATTAAATAAAGCCCGAACTATTGTCATCTGAAGTGAAGAAAATATTTTCCTTTTCTAATATTTGAGTATCAGTTACAGCCTTAGTATTACACATGATTGAAACTTTTATCATTGTACAGGCTCGCCCGGAGGAACAGGCTACTGCAAGAACACCTGCCAATGTTGTGGAAAATTTTCCGAGCTTTCTTTTTAATCAACTTCGACTTATTAAGATCGTTGGAATCTCTGGCATAAGACAAGAACTGAACTTCATCAACTTCTTGCTGGCAAATGCACCAGTTCTTGAAAGGATGACTGTTAAGCCTGCCTCGATGGATGGTGGATGGGACTTAGCGAAGGAATTACTCCGCTTTCGAAGAGCTTCAGTGTTTGCTGAAATAGTTTATCTGGACCCATAGGTTTCCATCTAATCCAAATTCTAATAAATCCTGCAATCTAGTCTCACCTATGCCACATGTATATCTCATAATGATGTCACTAATGAATATGTGACTTGTATTAAATATAGTCGGAATAGGAGATGAAACAAAACTTAGGAACAAAAGATCCCAGCTTATAGGTTTGGACTGTTTGTGTAATTTTACTTACGGAGACAGATTTTATGATTGTTTAGTTATGTTGATGTGATGTGATGTGATAATTCATGGTGATGTGAAAAGAAAAGGAAAATGAGCGATCAAAATGTGTTTCAATTTTAGTTCTTTCCTTTTTTTTTTTTTTTAACTCTAGATTTATTTTGTGAACTTAATTGTTTGACAAAAGCTGAATTCATCGAGTTGGTGCTGCATGTTTCAATTAGTCTCCTATTCTTTTTGGCAATAAGAGATGTTTCAGGGAATGGATGTCCATTTTTGATGCATCATGTGAAAAATATTATGTTGTACATTTATGTGTACTTTAAAAATGAAAAAAAGATTCAACAATATTCTATTTACTTGTTGATCTCAATTCTAGATTTAAATTTTGACATTTCTCAATATGGGATCCAATTTAATATTATTTCTTAAGTTTGGACTTGAAATTAAAATGAGTTCTCAATTCAAGTTTAGAAAATGAAACACTAATGAAGATAATTGAGTTTTTTTATTCATTTTTATCTTTAATATTACATATCCAAATGAAAATGAATTATTCCGTCCTATCTTTTTCCAAATTCATATTGTAAGAAGAGGAAATTCGAACAAGAAAACTATGACTTGATGTAGACTAATTGATAAGAGAGATTTCCACCATCTGATTTTGAGGAAAAAAACAAAGAGGCAATTCGTTGTCTCTATACACAGATATGTGGGAGCTACGGGAGTAAACAAATCAAGTCAAGTTGACTGCTGTTTGACTAACTCGATTTTAAAACTCGAAGCGAGCTTGAGCTTGACCAAGCTTACGTTTTCAATGAATGAGCTCGACTTGATACCACGAAATTATTTATAAAAAGAACTTAAATTTCTAAACATAAAACTGAAAATGGAAATTTAATGTAAATAAATAACTAGGGAAAATAGTAAATTTAAGGTGTGCTTGATTAGTCTTGCGATCTTGTTGAGTAGAGTATTAATATGTTCGGGTTTGAGATTAAAAACTACTTGAGTAGTTAATTAAGCTTGAAAGCATACGGCTCGATTATTTTGAAGCCAAATTTGATTCTTTTTCAAATTCATTTTAAATAACTCACAAGTTGTATTCAATGAGTTTGTGATTTGGATCCATCAGGTGTAACTTTAAGAAGGTTAAGGTTATCTTATTAATTTACCACTTAAGATGGATTAATTATTGGTTCAAAAAAAAAAGGATTAATTATTAATATTTAATATAAAACGCAAAATACTATATTAATATGGGATATCAGTTAGTGTGCAAAAACTACAAGACAAACGAGCCTAGATACATTTATCATCCCTAACCCTAACAAGCATACCAAACGAGTTCGTAACGTATTGAAATATGATAATTAATTAAAAATGATTTTATTTACGAACTTTTGTACTGTTATTACCGTGATCAAATGTTTGACAATATGATGTCTTCAATAATACAACTTAAATTGGATTTCCAATTGATGTTACACGGGATCGACTCCACTTCAATTGACATAATTAAAGTCTTGTTTTAGGTGGCCCATTTAATATAATTTAATTAGATTGAATCTAGACTGTGCCACAAATTTATATAATACTCTTGTATATATTAAATATTATTTTTCTATATATTATATAATATTTTTATATTATATTATGTAATATATGCACATAATACAAATGTATTACATGACATATAGAAGAATATTACTTAATATACATAAAAATATTACATGTTGGACGACTCACACGCAAGAGACAAGAGCACATGGAGGATCCGCACGTTTTTATACAAATCAGATCCGACTCAATTCGAGTCATGTATCTTATAATATAAAAATATTATTCGATATATAGAAAATTATTATCTAATACACATAAAAATACTACATATTTTCTTATAATTCAACCAAACCCAAATACATCCTTTAATATAATCGTATTACCTAATTAATATATAAAAACTATTATCTAATATACATAAAATATCACATAATTTCTTATGTCCGACCCAACCCTTCTGACGGAATAGGATCCATGAGATAGTCTCACCCAAAATTTTGTCATTTAATTATATTAATCTAGAAATTTCTTAGTTCTTAAAAAAAAAAAGAATTATCTTTCTATTTAAAAAAATATTTGTAAGACCAACTTATAGTTATATCCACCAAAAAGTTCATTGTAGCCCATCACGAATACTGAAATAATCTCTTCTGTGTCAATAATTTAAAAATGATGATAAAATATTTAACAAATTGATTATCTATTTTCCTAGTCATACCAAAAAAAATGTTTAAATATTGAAAATGGGGATGAAGGATATAAAGAAGAGAATGAAGGTGGCAATAAAAGTCCAAAGAGAAGAAGGTAGAAGAGATGGTCCACGTCATATTTTTGACGTGCAGGGCAGTTCAATATTCATGTATCTCGACATTATGTTTGACAGATCATCCTTAATTTGGTTCACGTCAACATTATGTTTGACACTTGAATGCTCATCCTTAATTTGATTTAAAATTCTTAATTGGTCGGGGGTTTTAATGTTCTTAATTGGTTGGGGTTCTAATGACCCTTTCCGAGATTTCGACAATTCACTTCCTATAATTTTGTGAGAGTTTGGGGAGAAAAAACAAAACTAAGTTGAATATTTAGTTTTTGAGAAATTATGTTATTTTTAATAAAGCTTTAATTAATATCGAAAAGAAGTATAATAAAATTAAGATATGTGTATGGAATTGAATAAGTGTTAAGAATAGAAAATTGTTAGATACCAACATTGAGAAATGGTTAGTAGAAGCAAGAAGCTGCTTTGAATAGCTTTGAAGTGTAATTTGGTAGGTTAAAGAAATATATAATGCTACATGATTGGAGACATCATTTGGTTTAAATATAGTACACCATTTTTAATTTAGTATTTTTTTTCTCGAGTTCTACGAATAATTCTGCTTTTTTAATTTGCATTGCTTTCTTGGGATAACACCTTTGTACCATATACAAATTAGTATACTAATTATTTTTCTATTAGATAATTTTTTTTTTCACACATAAAAACAAAAAAAAATGACAATTGTATCATATTGATCCCATAGTTGTGCACATAAATTTTGGGGTTGTAACTATTCTTTCAGATTAACTTTCTACATATATCTACTGATATGGCACTACAATATTCACTATATTACCATAAACTTGTATCTTAAGAGCATGCAACAAGTACAATACTGGACCAGGGAATTATTGGCATCAAAGCTTTTACCTTGTTTATATTGCTATTTTCCAAGCAACTTTGATGGCCATAATAGTATACAACTTATTAGAATAGTTTTAGAAGGATTACTAATTCCTTATCTTTAAATTTAATTTTTTTTAAATAACAGATACCTCTAGATTGAGAAGTCGAGGCGTTCAATCATCTCACAGGATCCTCGAGGAATCTAACCATTCCATCCCTTTGGTTGATTGTAGCAAAAATCTTGCCCTCTTGAATCTATATCCAATAAGAAACAAGAAAAAATGGTCAAATATACCCATTTTCATATAATTTGATCCATTTTTACCCATAAATATAACAATTGATCCCAAAATACTCATTTTTAAGTCAAGTCAACTATCCAACGAGCCTCACGAGTCCAATCAACCCCATGATTCTCACCCATCCACTTCATTAGACCATTTTCTCTGAGAAACAATATCATCACATGATGCTCAAACATACCACTTGAAGTACATGCATCCCAGCCTCCTTGGGACTATTTAGTTGGACAGTATTAGCAATGTCTTGTAGGGAAAGTGTCAGATATGTCTTGAGTCAATCTCTGAATATTGCGTTTATACATCCAAGACACCACTTGCTTCACCAACCCAAGATTCTTGTCCTGGAAGTTGAAGATAAGTCCACATCAGCTTAATGAGCACCAGAATGAACAACTTCAATGCAGTGGTCTGTACACATGTCTCAAGCTCTCATACTTTTCCACTACTATAAAGAGTTACCAACTCCAGGTAGGGCTGCTCAAAAAATAAAACACATACCAATCAAACAAATAAAATTACTAATTCAACAATATATATACATACATATAATACACATCTAAAGCTTAGATGGCAAAGTATTTTTAAAGGATCCCACAGGAATAACCTAAACCACATCTGATCAAGGTTTGATCAGATGAATGATATCACATGTCTATTAAGCATAGAGATAATTTTACAGAAGACCACTTTAAGATTAGAATATCTCATGATGAGATAACAACGAATAAAGCTGCTGCGAAAACGGATCTTCGGACTAAGAACCACTGCATTTGACTTCATTCTATTAAAAGAAAAATCATTTGCCAATTCAGCTAATCATTATCTAGAACAAGTTGACGAAAACTCACAATCGTATCTCTAATATACTAGTCCAAATTAGTTAAAGCTAATATGCAAAACCTAACTAAGATGGAGTACACTTAACACTTCACTTCCAAGAAGACAAAAGGGGGTGAGTGATATAATCTTAACAAAAATCTTCCATTGATCAGATGGAAAATAACACAACAACACGGAGATTACCAATATATATATATAATAAGCTTGTAGTTAGGTTAGAGAACAAGAAATAAAATAAAATAAAATAAAAGAATTTCATGCAAAGGTGTTTCAGTAGGACTCCAGGTGTCATATTCAATGCAGTGTCTGATGCTGCATTATATGGAGTTAGCTATAACCAAAGGAAGGAAGCAGCCGTAAGAGAAGAAACAACTTAGCCATAATAACAGTAGAGAAAAAGATCACGAGGCTGATCGACCTCAAATACATCATCCTCCAAGATGGAAAGACCAGTTTTATAGCACTTTGACAGCAAACAGAGAAGAAGAAAGTCGGGATGTAAAGTTGTCAACTGTTCAGTGGACAAGTGAAGCTTGCGAGCAGCTGTCAGCAATGGAGCCACACCACGCATGGGGTCTTCAAGCAACATTACTTGGTCCTTAAACCTTTTACAAACAGATATGACTGCAGGTCAAGAGGCCAACGACATTTTCAAATCAGCAAGGAAACAATTGATAAAGTTCAAACTAAGCATTTAAGGAAGACAGTGGTTACATTTTTCAGGCACCAAACGAATTTGCTCTGCAGCAAATACATTGATAAACCTTGCTATGGAAACCACGACATCATTTGCTTGCTCTTTCGATATCTGACCAGATGTACATGCCTCCCTGGAATTTGATAATAAAAAAAAAAAAATATATATATATATATATTATGAAAATACTAAAACAGACAAGAGAAAAAGCAACTCTGGGCACACAAACAAAATCCTTATATACACCATAACACGCACTAGTGAGCTTCATATGCTACCACCTATACATTCAAAACAAATCATGCATAAACGAAACAACACAAGCTACATAATAAATTAGTGAGAAAGCTGAAAACTTTTATTTATTTATTTTCTTAAGATAAAAACCTACATAATTCCATTTATGAGACCTTCTAAAGAATCTTGTTTTGTGAAACATGATCAACTCATAATTCAAAAAATAGATGATTTACTTGTAAAAATGAAATTTATTATATCTGGCAAACGGTTTTATATAATTTTTTATGTTTATTTATTAAGTTATACATATGGTGGTAGACGGTTTTATATAATTTTTTATGTTTATTTATTAAGTTATACATATGGTGGTAGGATGGATGTGGATAATTTATTGATACTATTTTCAAACCCAAGATAAGTGATTTTTGTTGGTTGATATTAAATAAAATTCAATTAAAACGAGATAGACCTATTTAATTATTATTATTTTTATGTGAGATTTTAGATTTATATTATACTAAATTGACAACAATTCAAGTTGTCTAAAATAATTTTATGAGACGGAAACTAGCTGCCTAACCCAACTAACAACCCACCTCACATAATTAGATCCGCGACACAATAGCCTCATAAAAAGTTCCGCATTTTATAATTTAATAGAAATCATAGTCGAGCAATAAAGCAAACACCGAAATATCCACAGTTTAAACCGCTGAAGAAATCCTAGCTACATAGGAATGCAAGAAATGCTAAAACAACAGCAGATATGCTGGAGTTTATCAAGAACAGAAGTATAACAGCACACATGCCAAATCCAGATCTATGAAGAGTGGATAAACGAAGCTCGGACTGTTATGCACTAACTTCTGTATCGACCACCTCCCTCTTCTTGCCTTTTTTCGTATTTGTAGTACTCTGTTCTTCCCAGTTCAGCTTTCTTTTGAGCCCGGATCATAACTCGTCTTGCACGTGGACGCATTTCACGCACTTGTCTTGGAGGCATTATGTAAGGTTCAATGGGCCTATCACCAAAAGGGTGCTTACTGCCAGCAAATATCCTCAATTTTCTGTCTCGGTCCTGAACAAACAAAGTCTTCATGTCAAGCTTATGAAGAAATTGTGACAACTCCATAATTTTGGAACGAATGATTGCACTCTAGCACAGAAAGACAGTCACATAAAGCTTTCTTAAACATAAACAAGAAATCTTGACATCTTACCTCAAGTTATAAACGTGCCATGTAAAGAATTTATCTTGATATGACTTGGTGTTTGAGATCATACATTTTGATCACATTTAATCATAAAAATTACGAGGACAGAATCTATCATGACTACCCATCTAGGTAATGAAATTGTACTCCTGTAAATAACCCATTCATATTGTTGGAAGTGAGAAGGCATCAACTTAGCTCAATAGCAAGACAGAGTATTCAAATTTATGATATCTTAGAAATCCCACTTTCCAGTAAAAGTGGTTTACATATCTACTAGTAATCTAATCATTTTCAAGAAAATTAAACTCATTTCAGGCTAGTCAACATACCCCAAGGTACGAAGAAATTGAGTGAAAATAATATCCAAACACAACACACCATGGTGAAAAAGATGTATTGTCAAACAAAAGTATACAAACACATAGACTCACATCGCGTAATTTGTTTCTAGGAAGCATCCGTAGGACAGCTTTGCGAATAACTTCTGTTGGATCCTTGGCCATCTGGTCTTTCAAAGTCCTTTCCTTGAGATGACCTACGTACCTATTGGGTCAAAATTCACAATATCACAGGCATGATCATTCAATGCCACAAATCATAGTCATTTTCCTTAACTTCCCAAATTTGCAAAGCACTAAGAACCAAAAGGCAACAACATAATCAAAAACCATTCAATTACATCACCATCTAAGAAACATGAGATATATAAAGTGGTACTTGCCCTGTAAGCCAATGATACAACTTATCGGTCATTTTTCTTCCAGTGACACACACATCATTTGCATTAATAATAACACACATATCCCCATCATCTCGATTTGGAGCATATGTAGGCTTGTCCTTGCCCTGAACCACAGTTGATATATGCGATGCCAGCCTTCCCAAGACCTAAAAATAAATGAAACCCCATTACCCCCATCATCCACAACTTATAACCAGGTATACAACATTCAAGATTTGAACAGACAGGTACAACCAAACCTATCCTTTAGCATCGAAAACCCTCCATCTCAGGCCTTCCAAATCGATTCGTCTCAGTCCTGCAACTGCTTTCTGTGTGATTGTATTCATATTAGCAGAAATTCACTAAACATCATACAGTTTTAAAACACATCAAGTTTCCAATACAAATAACATCACATTTCCTCAAAAGTTCACTACTTCTACCATCAAGATCAAAATTAACTATGATAAAATGCTGGGGAAAAATATCTAAAAAATATGCATACCAATTGTAATGATTAATTACATCCGAATGTCGATACCATGCCTTACCAAACACTAGAATTATAATTTCAAACAGTCACGAAATAAATTTTCTCTCTTCCAATTGAATGAAATAACCAGATTTCGAAAACCTCACATAGAACACGATGTCAATTGCGCAAAACGCTACTGAAGTTTAGAAATCCCAATCATTTTCTTCGAAATAGTTTTGTCAGTAAATTTCACAAACACCTAGCGGGCGTCCATAACTACTCAAACCAAACATCCCACGCCGCGGATACAACCAAAAATGGAAAGAACACCTACCTTGAGATTGCCACTGAAAGATTGAGCTGCAGTCGACATGTTGAATTTGTTCTCTAATGGCTAAATGAGGAAATTATAGGCAACACGAGAATTTCAGTGTTTGCAAATTTACGCTTGTTAAACCAAAAGAGAGATGGAGATGGAGCGAGAAAGACTGGAGTAGGGGCCAGTAGCTTAAATTGGGACAGCCCAGTAATCAAATATCTATGTGCATTGTTGGATTATTATAAAGGATTAGCCCAATTGTTTTGAAGAACACTTACAAAATGTAGAGGTAGCCTAGAGAATGTATCGAAGGATCGAGTTCGTTGAGCAGAGGAGCGAGGCGAGTGGACTCGGTGTGGAGCAGCTCGTCGGACTGCTTCAAGAAGTTGCGGAGTTGAGTTAACTAGGCGGCGCCGATTCAAAACAAAATTTTATATTTTTTATTTATATTTTAACTTGTATTCATATTTTGAATAAATTATGATAAGTTAGTGTGTTTTAAGAACAATTTTGACCAGACTTATCTTAATTTATATAAAAAAAAGAAAAAAAATATAATTAATTTTTTATAAATTTATATTAAATTGATACACGAATACTAAAGGCGTAAGGATATCTAACAATTATTCTCAGAAATTGATATTGTTACACCACATCGATCCCCTATACAAAAGTATAACATTGAATACGCAGGGTTTCCAACCAAAACTTTGAATAACTATATTTGATATATTTTTACCAGACATTTAAACTCTTAGGAATTTACTGAGCAATTAAGACTTATATGTATTATCAGATCTCCTTCAACCCACGAATGCCTCAAACGCCTCTCTGGCTAAAAAGGTGAACATTAAGATCGTATAATACATCGTAGTACTTAAGCCTCAAACCTGGGTGTCTTAACCTTTCATTAGTATTCATGTTTCCATAAATCTAAAAATAAACAGACATGCTTAAAAGAACCAGCAGTATTTATCTAACACATAAATATCTAGCCTAATAGGCCTTTCATAAACATGTAAAATAAAAAACTTAAAACAGAAATATTAAATACTTACAGAGTCTACAGAACACCAAGAACACAAAAGATTTATATATTACAAGATTACAAAGAGGAAAACTTAGAGAGAGAAACTAGAGAGAAGGGAGAGAGAATGGACGAGTACTTTACTCAAGCATGCCCTTACAAGAGAAAAACAAGCCCTACAAATAGGAAAAAAGAAAAGACTAAAAGACTATTACAATAATTGTTTTATAAAAGCAAATAGTAAAAATTCTTTTTATTGGACTTTATTGTCCATTCCAACAATATGAGGGGTCCACTAAGTGGAGAGCATATTTATTTTCTTTGTCTCTTTTATCCTGCAAGAATTGAGCTTTGGGTTTTGAACGCCTTCAGTAATTCTTTGAGCCTCAAGTAATAAATCATTATTTTCATCATTTTGAAAATATGGATTAAAAATAAGTAGTTCTTTTACTTATTTTATCTTCCTTTCAATAATTTTTATTTTTCCTTTGATTGTTGAAACTCTATTCCAGCGTCCTTGTCCTTCATAGAAGATCGGATTAAAAAATGGTAGCCATAGTGTGTGTGGATAATTCCTCTGAATGAAATATAAATCTTCTATAATATGATGATTTATATCTTGCATTTTAATCTTTGAATTTTTGAAGTAGAGATTCTCTGAGAATGTCGAACGACGCACTTAACTCAGGATTTTCTTCTTCATGATCTTGGCCTTCTTGTTCAGAATATAATCTTTTTGTTTCTTCCTTGCTGCTAGAGTCAGAAAGCATTGAAGTATCAAATTTTGAACCTGAACATCCAGTATTTTGTAAATTCTTAAAAAGATCATTTTTCATCTCTTCAAGATATATATCTATCATTTTTTGCTTGAAGAATGTTCCAGCATATTTTTGAGAGATTCTCTTGAAAGGACTATTTAAATCCTTTATCTTTTCTTTTATTGTTGTATAACTCCTTATTTTTTCCTTGATATTATTAATGGTAGATTGAGAATATAATTCTCCTGTTTCGGGATCAATTCTTGTCATTTTATCCACATCTTGGTATGATCAATTCTCCATAAGCAAGGAGTTTCATTATCGGTATAACCGAATTCTGGTGTCCATTTCCATGGAATACCTGATTCTATAAAGAATTGACAAGGGGTTTGACCCTTTATTGAATTATTTTCAACTGAAGGTGCACACATAGTCAATTCTTCCATCAGATTTTTATAATTATCCGGTAGAATATCTATTGTGGTACCAAATATTTTCCACCATTTATAGAACCAGTTATTAACTGGATTTTGAGCAATTGCTACAAATTTTTATCAACCATGTATGTTTCTTTTTCTTATTTTCAAAGAAAAGGGCTTTATGAAAGCCATCAACATAATCCCAAAAATTAAATTTATAAGAATTTCTTTGACTAGGATGTATTACTTCCTTTTCAACCAAGGGAGATAATCCCCATTCTTCAAGAGATATAATCTTCTTGATAGTGAACTTTGAATATGCATGTTCATTTGTCTGGTTATTTCCAGAACCAAAATGTTCAATATCAACACTTTCTAATGCTTTAAGCATTTCTTCATAAAATCTTCTTGATCTTTTTCTTCTATTAGAAGAATTAAATCTCTGTATTCAGATTTTTTAAAGAGTATATTACTCTTTTCCTCAAAAGTAATACTAGCATAGGAAGATTCTTCATTTTCTTCAGGACTATGTTCCTGTGATTTCTTTTTTTAAAATTCTTGAAAATCTCCATATAATGGATGATTTTTGTCAGGAATATTTCCTGATACATTTCCAGAAATATTCTGGGAAATGAGCTTTTGTTTGCCATATTGGGCTAAGATTTGGTGGGAACTTCTTCCCCTTCCTCTTCCCCTATTAGGGAAATAGGATCCTCGTCCCTGTTGACTCATATCTGAAATCATAAAAGAAATTCTCTTGTTAAATAATCAGGCAAAAGATATACCTACTAGTTTCCTTCTTGCAAAAGATATTACTAGTAGATATATCTTTTGCCTGACTATTTAACAAGAGAATTTTTTTTATGATTTCAGATATGAGTCAACAGGGACGAGAATCCTATTTCCCTAATAGGGGAAGAGGAAGGGGAAGAAGTTCCCACCAAATCTTAGCCCAACATGGCAAACAAAAGCTCATTTTCCAGAATATTTCTGGAAATGTATCAGGAAATATTCCTGACAAAAATCATCCATTATATGGAGATTTTCAAGAATTTTTAAAAAAGAAATCACAGGAATATAGTCCTGAAGAAAATGAAGAATCTTCCTATGCCAGTATTACTTTTGAGGAAAAGAGTAATATACTCTTTAAAAAATCCGAATACAGAGATTTAATTCTTCTAATAGAAGAAAAAGATCAAGAGGATTTTATGAAGAAATGCTTAAAGCATTAGAAAGTGTTGATATTGAACATTTTGGTTCTGGAAATAACCAGACAAATGAACATGTATATTCAAAGTTCACTATCAAGAAGATTATATCTCTTGAAGAATGGGGATTATCTCCCTTGGTTGAAAAGGAAGTAATACATCCTAGTCAAAGAAATTCTTATAAATTTAATTTTTGAGATTATGTTGATGGCTTTCATAAAGCCCTTTTCTTTGAAAATAAGAAAAAGAAACATACATGGTTGATAAAAATTTGTAGCAATTGCTCAAAATCCAGTTAATAACTGGTTCTATAAATGGTGGAAAATATTTGGTACCACAATAGATATTCTATCGGATAATTATAAAATTCTGATGGAAGAATTGACTATGTGTGCACCTTCAGTTGAAAATAATTCAATAAAGGGTCAAACTCCTTGTCAATTCTTTATAGAATCAGGTATTCCATGGAAATGGACACCAGAATTCGGTTATACCGATAATGAAACTCCTTGCTTATGGAGAATTGATCATACCAAGATGTGGATAAAATGACAAGAATTAATCCCGAAACAGGAGAATTATATTCTCAATCTACCATTGATAATATCAAGGAAAAAATAAGGAGTTATACAACAATAAAAGAAAAGAAAAAAGAAAAGATAAATGATTTAAATAGTCCTTTCAAGAGAATCTCTCAAAAATATGCTGGAACATTCTCCAAGCAAAAAATGATAGATATATATCTTGAAGAGATGAAAAATGATCTTTTTAAAAATTTACAAAATACTGGTTGTTCAGGTTCAAAATCTGATACTTCAATACTTTCTAACTCTAGCAGTAGGGAAGAAACAGAAAGATTATATTCTGAACAAGAAGGCCAAGATCAGGAAGAAGAAAATCCTGAGTTAAGTGCGTCTTTCGACATTCTCAGAGAATCTCTGCTTCAAAAATTCAAAGATTAAAATGCAAAATATAAATCATCATATTATAGAAGATTTATATTTCATTCAGAGGAATTATCCACACACACTATGGCTACCATTTTTTAATCCGATCTTCTATGAAGGACAAGGAAGCTGGAATAGAGTTTCAACAATCAAAGGAAAAATAAAAATTATTGAAAGGAAGATAAAAGAAGTAAAAGAACTTCTTATTTTTGATCCATATTTTCAAAATGATGAAAATAATGATTTATTACTTGACCTATGGAGGCTCAAAGAATCACTGAAGGCGTTCAAAACCTAAAGCTCAATTCTTGCAGGATAAAAGAGATAAAGAAAATAAAGATGCTCTCCACTTGGTGGACCCTCATATTGTTGGAATGGACAATAAAGTCCAATAAAAAGAATCTTTATTATTTGTTTTTATAAAGCAATTATTGTAATAGTCTTTTAGTCTTTTTTTTTTCCTATTTATAGGGCTTGTTTTTCTCTTGTAAGGGCATGTTTGAGTAAAGTACTCGTTCATTCTCTCTCCCTTCTCTCTAGTTTCTCTCTCTAAGCTTTTCTCTTTATAATCTTGTAATATATAAATCTTTTGTGTTCTTGGTATTCTCCAAACTCTATAAATATTTAATATTTCTATTTTAAGTTTTTTATTTTACATGTTTATGAAAGGCCTATCAATGATAAGCTAGATATTTATGTGTTAGATAAATATTGCTGGTTCTTTTAAGCATGTCTGTTTATTTTTAGATTTATGGAAACATGAATACTAATGAAAGGTTAAGACACTCAGGTTTGAGGCTTAAGTACTACGATATATTATACGATCTTAATGTTCACTCTTTTAGCCGTTTTTAGCCAGAGAGGCGTTTGAGGCATTCGTGGGTTGAAGGAGATCTAATAATACATATAAGTCTTAATTGCTCAGTAAATTCCTAAGAGTTTAAATGTTTGGTAAAAATATATCAAATATAATTATTCAAAGTTTTGGTTGGAAACCCTGCGTATTCAATGCTATACTTTTGTATAGGGGATCGATGTGGTGTAACAATACCAATTTCTGAGAATAATTGTTAGATATCCTTACGCCTTTAGTATTCGTGTATCCTGGGTTTGAAAATTTAAGAAAATAAAGGAATTTTAATTTTTAAATTGTATTTATTATATATATATATATAATTTATATATATATATATAAAAAATGAAATTTTATCTTGAATTGAGAACTCAATCTAATTTTCAAGCCTTAAATTGAGAAAAAATGTAAAATTATGCCCCTTATTGAGAAATTTTAAAATTTGGGTGTAGAATTGAGAGCTAGTTTATAAATTGGGTCTTGTTATAAAATTTATCCTTCCATTTATGAGACCTTCTAAAGAATTTTATTTGTGAAACAGGATAGACTCATAATTCAAAAAATAGATGATTTACTTGTAAAAATGAAATTTATTATATCTGGTTTATGGTTTTATTGATGAGTTCTATTTTGTGTAATTTGATTATGATGTTTTCCCTTCAATTTAAATGTCAATTAGTCCTTTATTCTTGATTTTGATAAAGTTTTGTGATATATAGGGCAAGATAATGATTTAATTGATATTGAAGGCTTTTTGAATTGACTTGGAAGAAATTTAGTGGAGTCCTCAAAGCTTACAAATTCTGCGACGATTTTAACTTTAAGCGTGAGCACGCTTAACATTTGAAAATTGCAAAAAGAAGAAGACGTGGATAAAATCTGTGGAAGTTATTTTCTTTAACTGCCAATTAGATTTATTTTAGGGATAGTTATTGAAGGAGAGATATAAGGGGGATTCTAAGGGTCAGATGGATTTTGAACTCTTTTTCTATGTAAAAACTCTGCAACTTTTATTTGTGTAATATAAATTCTCTATGGAAGGCTAGATTCTAACAAAAATCTCAAAACCCCCCATCATTTATTTTTTAACAAGTGTCTAAAAACACAATCGTTTTATCAATTCCTTTGGATTCGACCTTGCTCACCGCTATCTCAAATTTATATCTTTAGAGTAAGATTTATTATTTGTTGGATTCAACACCCATCATTTATATAATTTTTTTATGTTTATTTATTAAGTTATACATATGGTGATGAGATGGATGTGGATAATTTATTGATACTATTTTCAAACCCAAGATAAGTGACATTTGTTGGTTGATATTAAATAAAATTCAGTTAAAACGAGGTAGACCTATTTAGTAATTATTATTTTTGTGTGAGGTTTTAGATTTACATTATATTAAACTAACAACAATTCAAGTTGTCTAAAATAATTTTTTGAGACGGAAACTAACTGCCTAACCCAACTAACAAGCCACCTCACATAATTAGAAGCGCGAGACAATAGCCTCATAAAAAGTTCTGCATTTTATAATTTAATAGAAATCATAGTCGAGCAATAAAGCAAACACCGAAATATCCACAGGGTCTGGGTAGTTTTCGACAAAGTCTACCAAAATGGATCCGTACTCTTCAAGAAAGGTCTCAAGATAAGGAATAAGAGAATTCCTAATCTCAAGAGTTGTGAGTTCTCTACCTGTAAAGACAGAGTACATAATATGGAGTTTTTTGAAAAATGGATCAAGAGAACGAGAAATCAAACCTACTAAGTATCGAGACTCGTGAACAGAGTGTAGCCATGACAGTAGGTGATCAACAAAGGCATCAGACTTGTTTATAGTTCTTGCTGCAACTGCATTGCTTAAACCTTGATTTTTCAAGAACCAAGTCAACACAGCCTTGGCTTCTTCCTTCTCTGATGCTAGCAAGGTTGAAGGTACCACTCGTAGGCTATACGATCCATCTAATCCAGATTCAGCTTTCAATCAAAAGGAATCCAACCAAGTTATATCGTGAAAAAGGGTTCACCTGGATGCATTTTCAGGGTTTCCATGCCAAGTAGCACCAATTAGCAGTCACATCGAAAACACTAGAGTAGTAGTAACTTACCATGCTTAGCTCGAGAAAACAAAACCTTCTGAGGAACACTTAGCTCAGTACTACAAAAGAAAAACATAGATGGAGAAAATAAATGCTATAGAATTATTAAAAACTGTAACAGCATAAAAAAGTTTCAGAATATATAGAGTAAAATAGGCTACAATGACAAATATTAATATCAATTTACACAACTTGAGTAACCTCACTGTAAATTAGGCATGACAAAGTTGTTTCAAAGCTCTGGACTAGAAGGGCAAGGCAGAAGCTATTCAAGGTTGGCTTTTAGAATCTGAAATTTCCTTATATGTTCATTTTAATATAAAAATCTAGAGCAAATGTTTTGAACCACATGTATGTAAGTTGTATCGATTCTGTTTCCACTTTGAGACCTCCCTGTTTTCTAAGTCTTCTGTTTTTGTGCTTCTCGAAGCCTAATAGTAAGTACAATACATTTCAATTTGATGGAATGAAATTACAACAACCACAACTAATGGTATCAGCCTCAGCTGTGAAAATTGGTACGAGATACATCCATGGTTTCGTTTCTCAACTTTTTAGTGAGCAACCACTTAAATGGCTGTATGAGAAGCAAATTTAGTCCTCAAACAAGCTATCAACAGATCAACCACAAAAAGAAGACGAACACTAAAACAACTACTACAAGTTCAATGTCACATAAACTATGTTCCCAATAATTCATCTTCATAGCTCAAAACTCCAACATCTTAGCATACTGGCATTTAACATCTTGAACTTAAACTTAAACAAACCAAATTTAAAAAAAAAAAAAAATCAATCCCATTAAATTCAAAAAAAAAAAACATACGAAAACTATAACTTCACACAACCACATTACAACTTCACAAAGATCAATAATATTAAATTACCATTTCCATGAAACTCAATCCCAAAGTATTAACCCAATCAAAGATGTTCAACATTAAATAAGCTACTCCTTATCCTTCATTCGATTTTCCAAATAAATAACATCCACAACTGAAAATAACATCCCCAGATGAAATGCAGAGAACAAACAGTACCTAGACTGGAGAAATCGTGGTTTGGAGAAACAAGGGATTCCCAGAGGCCATCCACAGATGAAACACAGAGAATAAACACAATACCTTGACTGGAGAAATCGTGGTTTGGAGAAACAAGGGATTCCCAGAGGCAATTCAGATATCGAAGCTTTCATTTTTCACTAAACAACATACAGTTTTAAAACACATCAAGTTTCTAATACAAATAACATCACATTTCCTCAAAAGTTCACTACTTCTACTATCAAGATCAAAATTAACTATGATAAAATGCTGGGGAAAAATATCTAAAAAATATGCATACCAATTTTAATGATTAATTACATCCGAATGTCGATACCATGCCTTACCACACTAGAATTATAATTTCAAACAGTCACGAAATAAATTTTCTCTCTTCCAATTGAATGAAATAACCAGATTTCGAAAACCTCACATAGAACACGATGTCAGTTGCGCAAAACCCTACTGAAGTTTAGAAATCCCAATCATTTTCTTCGAAATAGTTTTGTCAGTAAATTTCACAAACACCTAGCAGTCCATAACTACTCAAACCAAACATCCCACGCCGCGGATACAACCGAAAATGGAAAGAACACCTACCCTGAGACTGCCACTGAAAGATTGAGCTGCAGTCGACATGTTGAATTTGTTCTCTGATGGCTAAATGAGGAAATTACAGCCCAGTAATCAAATATCGACGTACATTATTGGATTATTATAAAGGATTAGCCCAGTTGTTTCGAAGAACACTTACAAAATGTAGAGGTAGCCTAGAGAATGTATCGAAGGATCGAGTTCGTTGAGCAGAGGAGAGAGGCGAGTGGACTCGGTGTGGAGCAGCTCGGACTGCTTCAAGAAGTTGCGGAGTTGAGTTAACTAGGCGGCGCCGCCCGATAGTCCCTGGATTTGAGCCACTAGAGATTCCGCTGAACTCATATTCAGATTCATCGATTCAATAACTTAGCCCCTTTTTCGTTTGGGCCCGGCTATACACACCCCGGGTCCTTCTAAACACACCCCAAAAAAATAATGGAAAAAGAAATATAAGGAGAAATGTCCAAAATGCCCTTATTATTTAAAAAAAAAACATAATCAAACTAATTATCTAAACACACCCACCAAATATGATTGCTAAACACATCCCACTTCTCTCTTCTTCTTCACCAACAAAAAAAAAAAATTGTGCAAAAACCCTACCCAAAACCCTACTACATTTGTGCAAAAAAAGATCATGGATCAAGATAGAGTACGGAAAATGGATAATGTAAGTCATTTAACATAGTTTTACCGATTTATTTTTCAGTGTTGTTCGAAAAAAAAAATATCGCGCAGTTCCCGATCGGCCAATACAGGCCGAACAATGTGCAGTGTGTTCGACCTGTATTGGCCGAACATGTAGTATAATGTTCATTCAGCACTGGTCGAACATCTAGATAATGTTCGACTGACTCTGGTCGAACGTTATGCAATGTGTTCGGTTGGTTCTGGTCGAACATATGCAAAATGTTTGTCTAGTAATGGTCGAACATATTGCATATGTTTGAGGTATTGCGGGAGTAAATAGTCGATTGAATTTAGGTTTTTTGATGTGGTCAATGTATTTACGCATGCTCTTTTTTTATAGGAATATGGCTCCAATGAAACACGATTTAGTGTTGTGAACGTTATTGACCCGATGTATGAGCAAGCTCGATTTGACAACATTCGGAGTTCTTACTATCCCTAACAGAAACCAATTCGATATTGCTGTGAAAAACAACTTGTAATGCACACAAGAACTTGGTTTAAATTAATCAAAAACACAAAATAAAAGATAACATGCGTAACCGTTCGACAAAAGTTGTTCAAATGTGAAATGTGTAATACAGAAAGAGACAGTTCTTTAATAGATGTCGAAGCGATCGGAGGATGAGTGGTGCAAGCCTCCTCAGCCCGTCGGTTCGATGCGGTCGGACGTGTCCTCCTAGTGTAAAGAATATCCTATCTTGCAATATTCATGAACAATTTAATCAATTCGCCTATATATGTAGTAGTCAATTCAATCTAGTTCAATCACCGAACAATCGACCAATCCCTAAACAAATGGACTACAATGTTGCAACATAAAATCTACCAATTGCGTTTCGTTGGAGCCATATTCCTATCAAAAAAGAGCATGTGTAAATACATTGATCCACAACAAAAAAACCTAAATTCATTCGACTATTTAAAACATATGCAATATGTTTGACCATTACTAGACAAACATTTTGCATATGTTCGACCAGAACCAACCGAACACATTGCATAACGTTCGACCAGAGTCAGTCGAACATTACCTAGATGTTCGACCAGTGCTGAATGAACATTATACTACATGTTCGGCCAATACAGGTCGAACACACTGCACATTGTTCGGCCTGTATTGGCCGATCGGGAACTGCGCGATATTTTTTTTTTCGAACAACACTGAAAAATAAATCGGTAAAACTATGTTAAATGACTTACATTATCCATTTCCCGTGCTCTATCTTGATCCATGATCTTTTTCTGCACAAATGTAGTAGGGTTTTGGGTAGGGTTTTTGCACAAATTTTTTTTTTTGGTTGGTGAAGAAGAAGAGAGAAGTGGGGTGTGTTTAGCAATCACATTTGGTGGGTATGTTTAGATAATTAGTTTGATTATGTTTTTTTTTAAATGATAAGGGCATTTTGGACATTTTTTCTTATATTTCTTTTTCCATTATTTTTTTGGGGTGTGTTTAGAAGGGCTCGGGGTGTGTATAGCCGGGCCCTTTTCGTTTATGTAGGACGTTTTTAAGCTAATTATTGAAAAATAAAAAATCTGGAGAAAATTAGAGAATTTCTTTTTCTTGAAGAAATGTAAAGGGGGAGTGAAGAAAATCGGTGGGTTTTGAAGTTTGGGCCGCCTTCTGATTTAGTTGGGCCAAAATCCGTTACCCAAAATAGGCCTTGAAATGAACATGGCCCATGTCCAAAATCCAGCTTAATAGTCCTAAATAATAAATTAATGAGAAAGCTGAAAACTGTTTTTTATTTATTTTCTTAAGGTAAAAACCTACATAATTCCATTTATGAGACCTTCTAAAGAATCTTGTTTTGTGAAACACGATGAACTCATAATTCAAACATTAATGCATTCTAGAGAACAAATATTAATGCATTCGATGTATATCTATCCAATTTCTCTTTTGAATTCAAAATTAATATAACCAGTCATTTGATGATTTTGATTTAGGGACCAAATCAATCAATAAAAAAATATATAATAATTTTAAATTAAAAGCATAAATTTATTAAAATTTTATCTTACTTTTTTATTTACTTAATTCTTGATAGTATCTATTTATATTTTCATCAAAACTTAAATATTGATTATATATAATTATTAGAATACAAAAGCTACTAATTTTAAAAAATATTTTGATTTTTTTTTCTTTCTTAAAAAAAATAGATATTCTAATAATTTAATCAACAAAAACCAATTATATATAAAAAAAATTTCTTTCGGGGGCCTAGTGCCTCCTTGGCCCTACCATTGGTCCGTCCCTGACTATAGTGTTAGTGATTATACTCAATTATATATCTAATTATAAAAAACATTATTTGAAGAGTAGGTCTCATGTACATCAGGTGCATGGATAAATCTTAAATCCATGTATGCTGGTTGGATCGAGTAAATCTGCACATTTCTTTTTTCCCTAACCTTTATGTTAATTTAGTCATACATTTATATTATATTAATCATACTTTTATGTTATATTAATTTTACTTTAACTATAAAAAATCCTAATTTAGGTATAATTTGTACATATATATCTTTATGTGGTATTATTCGTACATTTAAGTGATATTAGTCATACTTTTATATAATACATAAAAGAACAACTAATATAACTAAAAGATATGATTAACATAACTAAAATGTATGACTAACGTAATATAAATGTAAGATTAACATAACATAAATGTATGACTAATATAATATAAAAGTACAATACCTGTAAACGAATTTAAGTGGGTTTAGACACACTCCCTTAGGTATGTAGGGATGCATGAATGACACGTGAAAATATATTGGGACGGATTTGAACTAAGTTGAATCGAGTGTATAAATTTATGATCTCTGCAACACTTTGCATAAAAGTTTTTATCTTATTTAAAACGCTTTATTGGCGTTAGAAACATGCATTTCAAACGTGAATAAGAGGTGGATGTGAAACTTCATTTTCAATCTCAGTAATTTAAAAGCTAATTAAAGAATGCCGTCCATGGCGTTGCAAATTCATGGAAAATTTTATTAGCATAAGTGATGAAATATCACATTGTGATTGAGAAAAATTAGTCCACATATATGATGTGATATATACTCCCTTAATTATTATATAAGTACATACACAAGTATTTAACTCAAATGTGTCATTTATTACTCCAACATAACTTACCGGTAAATGAATGATATAAATAGATACAATAAAAATTATTGGATCCATGCACCTAATCTGACCCGATCCACGTGTGCACACGCATTCCCACATACATGAGTGGGTGTCCTCAAACCCACTCAAATTTGCTTCAGATGCTATACATTTATATTATGTTAAACATACATTTAAATTATGTGAAGCATACATTTATGTTATGTTAGTCATACTTTTAGGGCTTTTTTGTTATATAAAACATATATTTATGTAACGTAAAACATACATTTATGTTATATTTAGTATACACTTATGGTTTTATGTTATGTTAAGCATACATTTATGTTATATTAAGTATATTTTTATGATTTTATGTTATGTTAAGCATACTTTTAGGGTTTTTATGTTATGTTAAACATACTTTTATGTTGTGTTAGTCATACCTTTTAATTATGTTAGTTGTACTTTTATGCATTATAAAAAGATATGACTAATATTATTTAAAGGTATGCATAATATTATATAAATGTATATATGTACAAATTAAAGTTTTTTTGTGCTGAAATTAGAGTGTTTCATCGAACTTATTTTTTGTCAAAATTAGAATTTTTTTTTAAGTTAAAGTATTACATAAATGTATGCTTAACATAATATAAAAGTATAATTAACACAACATAAAAGTTAGGATAAAGAAACAAAAAAAATGCATGGATTCGGGTCGGATTCAGCCCAACCCGACCCACGTTATATAGATTTTAGATTCATACAACAGTTGCACATAAGTGCAACTCAAATAGATTTTATGTGAAACTTTCTTTTTTGAATTCATGTTCATTTTATATTATTTCAAAATAATTAGTATATATTACATGTGTTAAATAATATTATTCTTTTTGAATATGTAATGTATGCATGTAAATATAGTGAAATGCAAAATGAAGTTCTTATTGAAATAACATTAATTTTCACTGAAAATTCAATTCCGATTGAATAGGAATAGGTCTTTTGTAAAATTTTCTCGTGAATCTCATCCATTGCTAATTATTTTACATCAACTTTTGTGTAATTTGTATTAAAGAATATAATGTCTGTTTTTAAAACGATTGTTACACAAAAAAATATTTGATATGCATAAAATTATCAGTTGATGCGCCAAAATATTATCTAAGAGTATTGAATAATTGAACATTAAAATATTGCTCATTATGGTATATTTAATGTATTAGTATCATAAGTATGACATTATACACACACAAATTCTGATGTGTATAAAAGTATTATATGATAAAAAAAAAAATCTGATACACATAATATGATACACATAAATTATTATATGACACACAAAAGTATTATATTCTACGTATAAATGTGTTACATAGTATACACAAAAGTAATTCTTGGTACACATAAATGTATTATTTGATACATATAAAAACATTATATAATCGCATAAAAATATCATATAATATGTATAAAAATATTATTTTATACACACAAATATGTATTTACAAGTTTGTAGGATTTTTTATTTGTTTACAAATAGTAAAAAGTGTTTCCATTCATAAATATAAGGAAATATGATTTCTATCCACTTTTTTTCTTTGTTTTTTTTTTTTTCTAATAAAAACCCCTTCAATTTAACTTAAAAATACTTTAGTATTTCTAATGAAAAACAAACAAAAAAATTGTGTGAAAAATGACACAAATATTTCTCCACAAACATTATATAAAAGCCACTAGAGGTTTAACTTAACGAGTATTTTCGTACGGTAGTGTGTCTGTATGACTATATTTTTTGAGTGGAGCCCACATTGCACCCACTAAAACGAGGACTTTCAATTTTCTGATAGTCCATTCTGATATTAGCCCAGCTTGACTTTTTTGACCTTATTATTAATTTCTTGAATAAAGACAAGACGAGGGACACTGTTAATTAGAATAATCCTTTGATTTTCCATCCCGTGAAACAAGAATTGAGTTTTTTTTAATTATGTTTTTATAGTTAAAATATTTGATGAAAGTGCATAGCACCTACGTACGGTTTAAAATACAAAATCTAAACTATTGACGTCAAAAATTTATAGAGACAAATCCAGATCCAACACAAAATAAATTGAATAAGAAAAAATAGATTGAAAATAAGGTAAAAATTTCAAATAAATTCAACTAAATTTGAGCTCGAGAAAATTTACTCGGTTAATCCTATCAAGACGAATTTGACCGTTCGGGATGAATTATTCCTCCTAAACTCAAGATACATATTTAAGGAAGATAAGATCGAATCTCTCGATTTTAGGGATCTAATAAAAAAATATATAGATTTATTCTCATTTAATTCGGATATGATATGATTTTGGATATGTCTCATTTTTTTAGATTTCTTGGGCTTGAAGACTTTCTCTTGAGTTGAATTTCAAAGACGGTTGGGCTCTTATCAGATAGATGATATTTTAAGTAATATTTGGTCGTCTAAGTTGAACTTTAAAGGTGGTTAGACTCTTGTCTGACCGATGATATTTTAAGTAATCTTTGATTGTTTAAGTTCTTGTATCTTTGGTCTACTCGACCTCCTTGACCAACTAGGGTGAGAGTTGATTTTATCTTTAATTTTTTTTTTCTGAATATTTCACACTTGAAGAACTCTACTTGGAGTGACTCTTACACTCCTTGGATTGTGTTGGGGGTGAGAAGGTTGATCCAAGCTATGGTCAGTTCGATGAGCTCTAGCCGGCTAGGTCTCTTTTGGCCGGCCCCGACTCAGGACAGTCCTCTAAAGTTGAACTAGGCCGGCCCTTATTCGGAGTTTTGGCCGATTCGATTATTGGACAAACATTCCTGAATCCTCATATGTTCGGTTTGGTTCAACTCAAATTAGGAGTACAACATAAACACAACTTTTTATCTTATAAATTCATTAATCAAATAATTAATGACAAAATAATTCTGTTAGTGATAAATTTTGATTCTACTATTTTGTTATCACTAACTCAATTAAAACAATGTAACAAATATAATTTCATGAAATAGAACTCTATTGTCCATATTAAATTATCCAACTTTGTTAAACACATAAATAGACGGTCAATTAATACGTTTCACAACTTTGATAAACACATAAATGACGGTCAATTAATACGTTTCACAAAATTAAATCGTGAATGTTTGAATATTTCGTCATATCTCTTCACATTTGAACTTATTGTTTTGTGTGGTTATTCCCTTGTTATTATATTTATTTATGTATTTGAAGGGGAAGCCAAGCCAATGCCAACCAAACAAGAGCATAAAACAGGGAACAAATCATGACTTATGGGCCACTGGGACATAATCAATCCAAGCAACTCCTTCATAAAGTTGAAAAGTAAACCAATACACTAATCAATTAACATTCTTAATCAGTTTGTTAATTTGGTGAACAGCTATTTACTTTGTCCTTCCTTATGAATTGACTGCTTAAGAATTTCTAGATTAATTTTCCCATTTTATATTAATCTAAATTACATCTGAAAAATACATAATTTATCATAATATATTATATTAACTTTTCTTGTTGCATTTAATCCTATAACACCTTCATCCAAAAGCCATTTATAGAGGTCAATTGAAATGGTAAAGTATAACAATTTGCACAACTTATATATTAGACCAATGAAATCACAATTTTAATATGAAAATTCAAATAAGCAAAATAAATAATGAAATTAACGTCATTTTTCAAGACGAGTTATCGTTGTCTTTTTGACGGAAACTTACGAACGTGTTCGACAAGGAATGAAGTAGTTCTATAATATTGAAGTGAAAAGGTGGCACATTTTTCTCACCCAAAATGACATCATCTTTCATTTATTTATTTATTTGAGTGACAATATGGACAAGTTGTCGAACATGTCGAAAGGTATTAGTTGGAAAATTAATAATGATTCCAACAGAAAAATAAGGTTAAGTTTGTGATATTTTTGCTAGGTGTGAACATTTTTGTTAAAGCTGAAGATTTGATGAAAATTTGTGTTCATTTTGCAATATTTAAGCAAAAATAATGGTGTATTGTTGATGTTGATCAGTAAGAATTAGGAAAGAAATTAGAAAAGAAAAGTAAAAAGACTTGAATATGCTTTTTTTGCTTTTTATAATATTAATATAATAAAGAGACAATTATACGTGTATACGACGTGCCAACAAATATTGGACTCTTTATGAGGCATTGTCAATTAATTAAGTAAATAACTCAAACAAGAAGACTTTCTCCCTGACCATTGGCCCATATAATACAAATAATAAAAGAGTATGACTGCTGTACACTTGATGTACATACAATTTGGGTTGATTCGAATCCGTATATTTTTGTTTTTTTATTTTTATTTTTTATTCTAGGGCAAAACCTTTATGTACAAAGTTGGTAACCTTTATATACAAATTCTGTGACCTTTATATATAAATTATGTGACCTTTATGTTAAATAACTTAGAAAAAAATGAAGAATTTCAGTAAAATTTGTACATAGATACATTTATGTTATATTCATATGATCCTTATGTATGTTTATGTGATCTTTATGTATAAATATTCATACTTTTATATACCTTTATATATTACATAAATGTATGAATATTTATACATAAATGTCATATGAATATATATAAAAGGTCACATGAATATTACATAAAGGTATTTATGTACAAATTTTGCTGAATTTTTTTTTTTTCTAAGTTATAATGCATAAATGTGACAACATTTATACATAAAGGTTACAATATTTGTATATAAAGGTCACCAAATTTGTACATAAAGGTCAAAATATAAAATTTATAAAAAAAAAAAAAAATTTCGCTGGATCCGGGTCAGGTCGACCAGAATTGCACGGATCTTAGATCTGTGCACCAGGTGCACAGGAGAATTTGTGATAATAAAATACCTCATTTCTTTTCTCAAGTTAAATAATTTAAACTCAGCCAACATCAACATAATTTGTATGAATACACGACTAACAATACATAATTCAAAAAAAACACATATGTGACAATTTATCAATATAAATTTGTGAGACGAGAATTTTACTGTTCATAAACCACAAACCAAATTCATAAATATATTTGGATTACGAATAATAAATTGACCATCTTATTTCACATATTATATTCATAAAACAGTCCCATCAGAAGAATCCTAACCTAGTTAATGTACCATTTTAGTTACTTTCCTATAAATTAGAAAACAGAGTTATCTTTTTATATTTGAAAAAATATAAAATGTGGAATTTCTTTTTTTCTTTTTTTGACTTTTCTATCTATATTTTTTGGGGTATGTAACCAAAATCAAATGATTGAAAGAAAAATTTGTTAAATGTCCCACAAAAGTTTGAACATAGGACAAAGTAATAAGAAAAGCATCTCCATTTAACCCCTACTCTTTCCCCATCATTTGTTCTTATCTATTTAAATAATTTTCACTTAATGAAATTGTTTCCTATACATGAAGATCAATAAAAAGATTTAGAAGGCAAATGGTGTTGAATTTCACCAACCTTAGCTACAAATATTACTAGTAATACAATCTATTCTATACAAAACACTCTCTTGAATATGAAATCAAAAGACCTTAATTTCATCTTCTTCCTCTTCACAATCCTCATCCCTTCATCTTCACCAAAACCCTGGTGCAACAACACTTGCGGCGATCACAAGCTCCAATTCCCCTTCGGCTTCTCCAATGGCTGCCAAATCCACCTCAACTGCACCTCCAACGCCACGATACTCGCCGCCGATCTCCCCGTTCACTCCGTCACCGCCGACACCATCTCCGTCAGCCTTCCGGTCATGTGCCGCCGCCCCGTGGAGGCGCTCCACCGCCTCTTCACTTCCAATTTCGCCCCCAATTCTCACAACGCCATCCTTCTGCAGAACTGCGGGAACCACAGCAGCGAGTGCTTCATTCCGACGACGCTGGTGGAGACGCATTTCGAGATGCTCGATTGCGACGCGAAGAACGCGAGCATTAGCTGCTACTCGGAGAGGGATAATGCGACGTCGTTTATCGATTACGGCAATTTGATGAGGAGCGGATGTCGCTCCCTGTTCTCGGCGATCTCGATGGAGTCGTCGGCGAATAGCTCGTTGGTGTCGTTGGATGTTCAGATTGTGAGATTGGGGTGGTGGTTGATTGGGGATTGCCGGTGCTCCGATCACGCCAAGTGCGTTCGTGTTTCGCCGCCGCTTCCCGGCGATACGACGGCGTATCGGTGCGAGTGCTTAGAGGGGTTCGCCGGTGATGGATTTTCCGATGGGGTGGGCTGCCGGAAAGGTACATTTCTGTCGTGTTTCTTTTATTGGTTTCCGTTATTTATTTTTATTTCATTTTCTTTTTCTTTATTTGCATTTGACCAAACCACTTTTTCTTTTTCTTTACTTTGAACATCTCACTTAATTTTTAGCTGTCACTTATGATCAAATCATAATTAATTATGTTACCCACTTCAATTCTTAACAAAATTCATAATTATTACTATGGTGAAGGGGATGCCATACCAAGATTCCATATTCTTGGTGTTAAAAAAAAAAAAAAAGGTGGTTGTCCTATAAAATTCTAGTAATTCTCAACAATCTCATTTCTATACTAGTAATTGAAAGAAAAATTAAATTAGTCCTTGTCATACTCTATTCATATTTAATGAGTAACCTGTTTTTAATAACTATTTAATACCTAAGTTTTTTTTTTTTTTGAGACTGAAAAGATTAAAATGATTAGGCGTATAATAATAAATATTTTTTTTGATAAAAAGTGAAATATATCTTTGAAACTATTTGGAAAAGAGAAATAAATTTATGGAAATGAGGGAGAACAAGATTAAGAGCGAGTCCATATTCCGGCTATTTAATATAATATTTTTATTTCACTATGATATATTGTACTTAAATTAACAACATCTTCAACTTGTACATAAATAAATGGAGTATATACAATGTCTATATATATATATATATTTGTAGTCAAGTTGAAGTATTGAACGAATGAAGAATCCAACTACTTTCAGAAGACGTGCAGCCATAATTGCTGACTATTTACCTACGATGAAATTCTCGTTTCTCATATTTTCATCACTATTTACTATTTATACTTTAGTATGCTAATAAAATAATAAAAATAAAAATAATCATATGTATATACCTAATATTGTTTAGTAAAATATCACGAAATTCTATTTAAGCCGATTCAATACATTGACATGGTTTATTAAATAAAGCGGTGTTTATTTACTCGTGTTGTGTTGTTGTCAAAATGGTCAAACTTTCTAGCTTTTAATTCAAATAATATTGATATAAAATAATAAATTATTAATAACAGTCCACATTATTAATTTGATTGGTTTGTTGCGCAAGTCATCATTTGGTGGTGCTAAATCTAATCCACTATCCTAATGTGCCAAAATTTCTTACATCATTATGCCCTGGAAAATTTAATAATCCTCATCACTATTGTAATATACAAAAAAGATTAATTAGAGTGACTAAAAAGTCCAATAAATGCACTAAAACGGGGGCCTTTTTATAATAATGATGTTGGATAGGGACTGAATATGTGGATTTGGTTTGAAATCTGTGTCTGCTTTTGCGTAAGAAGATAACCTTACCACATATAAAACAAGAATACGACTCTGTAGAATCTACAAAATCGATGTCTATTTAATCACAAGTAATGAAGTAGTAGAATCTGAACATTTGGTTTTCTTATAGTATCAAATTAGACACAAATTATTAGTTTTTTTTTTTTTTTTGTTGAATCTGACACAAGCAGGGCGGAGCTAGACAACTTCTGTTGGGGATTCGTTGGCTTTGGAGACTAAATTATTATAAAATGGATATTTTATCACTTAAAATCAAAAAAATATACATAAAAAATTAAATTTTTTAAAAAAAAATTTGGGGGGTAAAGCCCCCCATAGCTCCATGAGGCTCCGCCCCTGGACACAAGAACATTAATTCTTTGCAAAATATAAAAGTAGATGATTTTATAATAATTAACATACCATTTAAAATCCAAGCAAAATACAAATATATTAGATATATTAAGACACTTTATGACTTAGGGTGAAGCCTGTTATTTGAAATTATGTACTAATAATAATCCTATGTTGTAATGCAGAATCATTTGCATGTAATCCATCTACATACTTATCAGGGAAATGTGGAGGAACAACTAGAATTGGTGTTTTGGTTGGAGGTAAAATACTTCATCTTCTTACAAACCATATCCATAATCATAAGTTTTGTGCAATAACTCATCATCTAAATGCTTCTCAGGTGTAGCAACAGGAGCTTCACTAATGATTACTTTAACTCTGCTGTTCTGTTTCATTCAAAAACGATCCAAGCTGCGAAGCAGAAGCAGAAAAAGCCGTCAACTGTGTGAGACAATAGGCATAACCATTCCTATCTATCCTTACAAAGAAATGGAGAAAGCCACAGAGTTATTCTCAGAGAAAAGAAGGCTTGGAAACGGCGCTTATGGGACTGTATACTCTGGGAAAATAAACAACGATGAATGGGTTGCGATTAAGAGGATCAGACATAATGATGCTGATAGTATTGAACAAGTGATCAATGAGATCAAACTCTTATCCTCTGTGAGCCACCCTAACCTCGTACGTCTCTTAGGTTGTTCAATCGAAAACGGAGAACAGATTCTTGTCTATGAGTTCATGCCTAATGGCACTCTATCTCAGCATCTTCAAAAAGAAAAAAGCAGTGGTCTCCCATGGCCCGTTCGTCTAACCATTGCCGTTGAAACGGCTCAGGCTATCTCGTACCTCCACAACGCAACGAATCCTCCAATTTATCACCGGGACATAAAGTCTAGCAATATACTCTTGGACTACAACTTCAAGTCCAAAGTCGCGGATTTTGGGCTGTCGAGACTAGGGATAATAGAGTCGTCCCACATCTCGACCGCCCCTCAGGGCACCCCAGGGTACCTCGACCCTCAGTATCATCAGCATTTCCATTTGTCAGATAAAAGCGACGTCTATAGTTTTGGAGTAGTGCTTATAGAGATAATAACAGCTCTGAGAGTGGTGGATTTTGGCCGGCCTCAGGATGAAGTCAACCTGGCTGCCGTTGCTGTTGACCGGATCGGGAGGGGGTGTTTGGATGAGATTATTGACCCATTTTTGAAACCCAGCTTGGATGAATGGGAGCATTTGTCAGTGCACAAGGTGGCTGAGTTGGCATTCAGATGCCTTGCATTTCATAGGGATATGAGGCCTTCAATGATGGAAGTTGCTATTGAGTTGGAACAGATTAGGCTAAGCAAATGGAGTAATTCGGAGATACGAATCATGGGATCATCATTAGATTCATCGTATCGTTCATCGTCTTCCAATTTGAGTGAGAAGCCATTGAAGAGTGTAGGCTTATTTAGTAGTACAACTTCACTTGATACAGTGACAGGTTTTTCTCCTGTTTCTGTGGAAGATTCATGGCAGAGTGATCAGAGCTCACCATCATCCAATGGTTTGCTAAATTCTGTGAACTAATATTGGCATGGCTCACACTTTTGAATGTTGTTGTATATTGTGTTAGATATTAGATGAGTGTTGTTAAATGACTATTTAAAGTGTGTTTTTGACTGTGAATACAGCATCAAATTTTTTCTCCTTGCTGTTTGAAATGATGTTGGCTTATTCAATGGTTAATTGGGGGTTAAATCATGATCTTTATTTGTAATTGGAATTTGAATCAAATTTTTGGATATTAGTAAAATATACATGACTTCCGATATATCTCGCAAAGTCAAATTAACGGGTAGATTTCGATTTCGATATTAACAAGACAAACAAAGAATACATTTACAACTGAAGCTAGAGATACAGCGATATGGTAACTGAAGCTAGAGATACAGCGATATGGTAAGTTTATCACTTTAAATTTATCAGAAATTTCTAAATTGAATTCTATTAGGTGATTCGAATTTCACAACATATCTGAAATCATGTTTTGTTTTGCTAATATCCAACAGTTTTATTAAATTTGCAATTAAAGTAAGGATGTGTTTGGATTGAAGGATTAAGAAAAATAATAAATTTCAAATTTATTCAAATCAGAATAAATTCAAAATTCCTTCATATGATTTATTAATTTGTTCAAAATAAAAATAATAGATTTCAAATTCATATAAATCCATATTTTTTTATTATGAATATTAAATATGTGACACCACAACTCAATTTAAAAGGGTTGAGACACCATTTTAACTCTTAACTTTAAATGCTCAAAATGTTTGTAAAAAAAAAAAAATTAAAAATCAATTTCGTAGAGAAACTTAATGGAAGACTTTACTAAAAATACGAGTATTTTTTTTCTTTATGTTTTAAATAGAAATGCTTAACAAGTAACTAATTCGTGTTCTACCGATATTTGTAAATCAAAATCTTAACATATTTAAATCGTTTAACAAATTTACTTGAGCCACCATCACATTTTAAAAAATGCATCAACCATATTAAAATCATACATATTAAAAACATTTAATATATACATATGCTTTTAGAGAGGAATCCGTGTAGCCGGCTATACATCCCTTCATCGTAAGTTGGACTTAAAAAATATTTTAAATAACATCATGAGGCTCCTCCGAAGAGAAAGTACTTCTATAATACATTGAGATAATTAAACTATTAAGCATATACTATAACATCGTTCTTTAGGTAAGCTAATCTTTAGACCTTAACATGACATCGAGGAATGTGGGATCGCTCGCCCACTAGACCTTGCTTCATAGATTAGACACTTTCGCCCTTATGGTCATTTCGGTAGGGAAGCTACTTACCATGGTGCTTCTATTCGTAGATTTTCATACCTAACTTACTAATTCAATTAACAAGTAGCTAGAGAGTAGAAGTTATCCACTTTAAGGTTTGACTCGAAGCGGGGATAGCTATTGAAGTATTCGGTTGTCTCATACTGCACTCAGCACATTCATTAACTTTTAGTTTTTAAATCACATCTTATTTATATCATAAACATACATACATATTCATCTTCACTAGTTACTTATTCAACATATTATTCGGTATTTGTTGATGTGTTTCAATTAATTCTAATTTCATTAAATCATATCATAACCATCTAACCTAGTGTTGGACCATCAAACGCTTTACCGCTACATCAAAAGGATATTCAATGGGTATAGGGCACAACTTTAATATCTTATACTTATATAGCTTTGTGCTCAAGGATTTGAACCTGGCAGAATCGTGCCTCGCACCAATTTAAGTTCCGACCCAAGGTAGGATGCTGGAAAAATTCCCAACAATTCCCTCTCCCCTAACACCTGCCAGTCTCTCCACTTCAACAACCTTGGAACACTTCGGTATCTTCACTTAATTCCCCGAACTCAGCTATTGCGACCCGACATCTTCATGACTCGACACCGAATGCCTTCTCGCCACGCCTCGATGTCACCGTAACTCGACATCTTATCTCGCGCCCCTACGCCACACAGGCTCCGCTGCCACATGTCTTCTCACCACGCCTCGATTCCTTTAAGCTCCGACCCAAGGTTCCCAACAATTCCCCCCACACCAACCTTGGAACCCTCTGATATCTTCACTCAATTCCCCGAACTCAGCTACTGCAACCCCGACATCTTCATGACTCGACACTGAATGCTTTCTCGCCACGCCTCGATGTCACCATGACTCGACGTCTCATCTCGCGCCCCCACGCCACACAGGCCACCCGTCACACAGGCTATCGCTACGCCACACAGACTCCGCTGCCACATGTCTTCTCGCCATGCCTCGATGTCTTTAAGCTCCGACCCAAGATTCCCAACAATCCCCCTCCCACTATCTGCCAGCCTCTCCACTCCAACAACCTTAGAATCTTCTAATATCTTCACTCAATTCCTCGACAATTCCCCCCCACACCACCTGCCAGCTTCTCCACTCCAACAACCTTGGAATCTTCCGGTATCTACATTGAATGCTTTCTCGCCACGCCTCGATGTCACCGTGACTTGACATCTCGTCTCACACCCCCACGCCACATAGGCCACTCGTCATACAGGCTATCGCTACGCCACACAAACTCCGCTGCCACATGTCTTCTCGCCACACTTCGATGTCTTTAAGCTCCGACCCAAGGTTCCCAACAATTCCCCCCCCACACCACCTGTTAGCCTCTCCACTCCAACAACCTTGGAATCTTCTGGTATCTTCACTCAATTCGCCGACAATTCCCCCCACACCACCTATCAGCCTCTCCACTCCAATAACTTTGGAATCTTTCGGTATCTTCACTCAATTCCCTGAACTCAGCTACTGCAACCCGACATTTCAATGACTCGACACCGACATGCCTTCTCACCACGCCTCGATGTCATCGTGACTTGACGTCTCACCTAGTATCACCACGCCACACAGGCCACCCCGTCACACAGACTATCCGTTACGCCACATAGGCTCCGCTAACATATGTCTTCTCGCCACGCCTCGATGTCCCGACATCTCAATGACTCGGCACCGACATGCCTTCTCACCACGCCTCGATGTCACCGTGACTCGACTTCTCACCTCACATCACCACGCCACATAAGCCACCCCATCACACAGGCTATCCACTACACCACACAGGCTCCGCTGCCACATATCTTCTCGTCACACCTCAATGTCATTGTGACTCGATGTCTCGCCTCGTGCCACCACGCCACATAGGCCACCCCACCACAGGCTCTGCTGCCACACCCCGCCACACAGGCCACCTAAGCCGTTCCCTGCAACCCGACATCTCCATGCTCTGCAGCCACAGGCTCCACTACCCACCTAGGCAACCTAGGCCGTTCTCCATGACTCGGCACCGACATGGCGAGATTGGAATCTTCCGGTATCTTCACTCAATTCCCCTGAACTCAGCTACTGCAACCCGACATTTCAATGACTTGACACCGACATGCCTTCTCACCACGCCTCGATGTTACCGTGACTTGACATCTCACATTACATCACCATGCCATACAAGCCACCCAATCACACATGCTATCTGCTACGCCACACAGGCTTCGCTGCCACATATCTTCGACACCGACATGCCTTCTCACCACAAATCGATGTCATCGTGACTCGACGTCTCACCTCATATCACCACGCCACACAGGCCACCCATCTTAATGACTCGACACCGACATGCCTTCTCACCACGCCTCGATGTCATCGTGACTCGACGTCTCACCTCATATCACCACGCCATACATGCCACCCATCACACAGGCTATCCGCTACGCCACACAGGCTCCGCTGTCACATATCTTCTCGCCACGCCTCGATGTCCATATAGGCCGCTCACCGCTTCACACAACCTCCAACCTCTCAATTTTGAGACCACGCAACACAGGCCACCCCATCACCACGCCATACAGGCCACCCATCACACAGGCTATCCGCTACTCCACACAGGCTCCGCTGCCACATGTCTTCTCGCCACAACTCGATGTCCATATATGCCTCACATCACCACACCACACAGGCCATCCATCACACAGGCTCCGCTACCATATGTCTTCTCGCCACGCCCATCACCACGCCACACAGGCCACCCATCACACAGGCTATCAGCTACTCCACACAGGCTCCGCTGCCGCATGTCTTCTCGCCACACCTCGATGTCCATATATGCCTCACATCACCACGCCACACAAGCCACCCATCACTTAGGCTCCGCTACCATATGTCTTCTCGCCACACCTCGATATAGGCCGCACACCGCTCCACACAACCTCCAACCTCTCAATTCTGAGACCATACAACACAGGCCACCCCACCACACAGGCCACCTAGGCCGCTCCGCACAATTTCTCAGTTTCGAGACCACGCCACACAGGCCTAGGAGGATCTTCATTCAGTAGCAAATTCCGAGACCACGCAACACAGGCCACCCCGTCACACAGGCCACAGGCCAACCTCTCAATTCTGAGATCACGCAATACAGGTCACCCCGCCACACAGGCCACTTAGGCCGCTCCGCACAACCTCTCAGTTCCGAGACCACGCCACATAGGCCACCCCTCAATTCTGAGACCACACAACACAGGCCACCCCGCCACACAGGCCACCTAGGCCGCTCCGCACAACCTCTCAGTTCCGAGACCACGCCACACAGGCCACCCCGTCACACAGGCCTAGGAGGATCTTCATTCAGTAGCAATGTTCCGAGACCACGCCACACAGGCCTAGGAGTGTTGGTCCCAAGTGGTGTCCGAGGTTCAGAGGGGGGGTGAATGAACCTTGATCGATTTTTTAGAATCTTTAAAACAACCGTTCTGCACTGCAAGTTATTTGAGCTTGCAGCGATAGATGGTTACTGCTTGCAGCGCTAGGATGCAGTGCTGCACGCTGTAACCTGAAGTTTTGTACGCAGCGGAAATATACTTTTAAACACAAGGCTGTTTTACACAAGAATGCTTCTTTTAAACGTTTTATGATGAGAAAGACAGATATATGCAGAAAATAAGCACAGATAAATAAAGCGATAAAACACTTATGGCTTATAGTGGTTCGAAGGTGGTGTAATCCTTCTACGTCCACTCTACTGCTTCTCGAGCAGGTACTTTGTTAAGCAAGATTGATTTACAGGACTCTCCTAACAATCTATCAACTTACAAAGTTAACCACCTACTAAAGTCCAGCGTACACACAACAACTGCAAACTTCAAAGGCTAACCCACACAGGGTTCTATACTCCCACACAGGGAAGCTGCCTAACTCTAGACAACTAAAACAAACAGCAAGGATCTCTCCTATCAACTGCTTGACACCACTAAAACAACCTAAGCACACAGCAACAAGGTTAAAAGGATAAAAGGTTTTCTTCAACTTGTGCTTCGAAGTGAGCTTCTGAATCCGTAAGGAATCTTTCAGCTTGAACTCTACTTCACTTCGATAGGTTGAGTGATTGAAACTGTTGGCTTGAATACTTTAAATTTGTAAGCTCGAAACTTTGGCGTATGGAAATTAGATCTCAGTAACAGTGACCAGTTTCAGTACTCCTCAACCTCTATTTATACTTGTAGGAGAAGATGTCCGTTGAAGGAGACATCCCTCTTTTGAATTTGAATTAGCCTGTCCAAAGTATGGTTCGCATTTAATGTGACTTGACTTTTCTTTTCGGAGCATTTAATGCGGCAGTTGCGGCTCGCAGCTTTTTGCGGCGCGTCAGTCCATGTGGCATCTTCTTATTGGCTCCGTGTCTGTTACTTTAACTTTTTCTTGAACGACTCTTTTGTTCCTGCTTGGATCTCCGTTCCTCGTACTGCATTTATCCTTCCTGGGATCTACAGGATACTTCGTCTTGTAGTTGGCGCTGTATTTACTTAACTGTCCTGTAAGTCTGCGCTGTATCCTTGGTCTTTGTGCAGCTGATGCATTCTTTCAATGCTGCTGTATTTTAGACCTGCTTGCAGTATCATCTGGCAGTGCTGCTATAATCATCGTTCTAGCAGTACTCCTGTATCCTTTTCATGCAGCGATGCTGCACGCCGTTCTTCCTTGTCTTGTTGTATTGAAGTACAGCCTTATTTATGCTTTGCTGTTCCTTTCTTCTTCCAGCAATGCTGTATCCTGCCTTTATACAGCGATACTGTATCCTGCCTTCTTACAGCGATATCTTCCTTTAAGGCTTAGATGCAGTTTTATCCTCTTTTAACCTCCATTTTAATCCTTGACTCAAGACTCAATTCTAGTCTATTTATTCACTTAAACAACGTGAAAATGGGGTACTCAAAACTTCCTATTACATGATTGGTTTGTCTCATCAAAATCTAAACAATAAAATCCCAACAAGGAGGATCTTCATTCAGTAGCTGCCAGCTCTCAGTTTCAAGGAAACTTCATTCAGTAGCAATGTTCCGAGACCACGCCACACAGACCATCTCGCCACATAGGCCTAGGAGGATCTTCATTCAGAAATCTTCATTCAGCCACGCCACACAGGCCACCTCGCCACATAGGCCTAGGAGGATGTTTCAAGGAAACTTCATTCAGTAGCAATATTCCGAGACCACGCCACACAGGCCACCCCACAATGTTCCGAGACCACGCCACACAGGCCACCCCGCCACACAGGCCTAGGAGGATGTTTCAAGAAAACTTCATTCAGTAGCAATGTTCCGAGACCACGCCACACAGGCCACCCCGCCACACAGCAGGCCACCCCGCCACACAGGCCTAGGAGGATCTTCATTCAGAAATCTTCATTCAGCCACGCCACGCCACACAGGCCACCCCGCCACACAGGCCTAGGAGGATCTTCATTCAGAAATCTTCATTCAACCACGCCACACAGGCCATCCCGCCAGGCCTAGGAGGATCTTCATTCAGAAATCTTCATTCAGCCAGGCCACCCCGCCACACAGGCCTAGGAGGACCTTCATTCAGAAATCTTCATTCAGCCACGCCACGCCACGCCACACAGGCCACCCCGCCAGGCCTAGGAGGATCTATCTTCATTTCATTCAGAAATCTTCATTCAGCCACGCCACACAGGCCACCCCGCCACACAGGCCTAGGAGGATCTTCATTCAGAAACTTCATTCAGAAATCTTCATTCACAGGCCTAGGAGGATCTTCATTCAGTAGCTGCCAGCTCTTAGTTTCAAGGAATTCCGTGTTTCAAGGAATTCCGTTCCCCGCCACACAGGCCTAGGAGGATCTTCATTCAGAAACTTCATTCAGAAATCTTCATTCAGCCACGCCACACAGGCCATCCCGCCACACAGGCCTAGGAGGATCTTCATTCAGAAACTTCATTTAGAAATCTTCATTTCATTCAGAAATCTTCATTCACAGGCCTAGGAGGATCTTCATTCAGTAGTTGCCAGCTCTCAGTTTCAAGGAATTCCGTTCCCCGCCACACAGGCCTAGGAGGATCTTCATTCAGAAACTTCATTCAGAAATCTTCATTTCATTTAGAAATCTTCATTCAGCCACGCCACACAGGCCACCCCGCCACACAGGCCTAGGAGGATCTTCATTCAGTAGCTAGGAATTCCGTTCCCCGCCACACAGGCCTAGGAGGATCTTCATTCAGTAGCTAGGAATTCCGTTCCCCGCCACACAGGCCTAGGAGGATCTTCATTCAGAAACTTCATTCAGAAATCTTCATTTCATTCAGAAATCTTTATTCACAGGCCTAGGAGGATCTTCATTCAGTAGCTGGCAGCTCTCAGTTTCAAGGAATTCCGCCACAACACAGGCCTAGGAGGATCTTCATTCAGAAACTTCATTCAGAAAGAAATTCCGCCACAACACAGGCCTAGGAGGATCTTCATTCAGAAACTTCATTCAGAAATCTTCATTTCATTCAGAAATCTTCATTCACAGGCCTAGGAGGATCTTCAGAAATCTTCATTCACATCTTCATTTCATTCAGAAATCTTCATTCACGGGCCTAGGAGGATCTTCATTCAGTAGCTGCCAGCTCTCAGTTTCAAAGCTGTCAGCTCTCAATTTCAAGAAATTCCGCCACAACACAGGCCTAGAAGGATTTTCAGAAATCTTCATTCACAGGCCTAGGAGGATCTTCAGAAATCTTCATTCACAGGCCTAGGAGGATCTTCATTCAGTAGCTGCCAGCTCTCAGTAGTTTCAAGGAATTCCGCCACAACACAGGCCTAGGAGGATCTTCAGAAATCTTCATTCACAGGCCTAGGAGGATCTTCTCAGTAGTTTCAAGGAATTCCGCCAGGATCTTCTCAGTAGTTTCAAGGAATTCCGCCACAACACAGGCCTAGGAGGATCTTCAGAAATCTTCATTCACAGGCCTAGGAGGCCTAGGAGGATTTTAGGAGGATCTTCAGAGGATCTTAGGAGGATCTTGAGGATCTTCTCAGTAGTTTCAAGGAATTCTGCCACAACACAGGCCTAGGAGGATCTTCAAAAATCTTCATTCACAAGTCTAGGAGGATCTTCATTCAGTAGCTGGAGGATCTTCAGATTTCTGGAGGATCTTCATTCAGTAGCTGGAGGATCTTCAGATTTCTGGAGGATCTTCATTCAGTAGCTGGAGGATCTTCAGATTTCTTCAGAACTTCAGATTTCTTCAAAAATCTTCATTCACAGAAATCTTCATTCAGATTTCTTCAGAAATCTTCATTCACAGGAATCTTCATTCAGTAGCTGGAGGATCTTCAGATTTCTTCAGTAGCTTCAGAAATCTTCATTCACAAATCTTCATTCACAGGGTCTAGGAGGATCTTCATTCAGTAGCTGCCAGCTCTCAGTTTCCAAGGAACCACTGACAGCTCCCACTGCAAAGTGCTCCCAGGGGGGGATTCGAACCCGTGACCTGCTTTGATACTAAGTGTTGGACCATCAAGCGCTTTACCGCTACACCAAAAGGATATCCAATGGGCATAGAGCACAACTTTAATGCCTTATACTTATGTAACTTTACGCTCACGAATTCGAACCTGACAGACCGTGTCTCGCACCAATTTAAACTCCAACCCAAGGTAAGGTGCTGGGAAAATTCCCAACACCTAGCATGCTTATCATACATGTCACATATTGTATATCATAAACACATAATTATAGATTTAGGAGAATTTTAAAGCATATTTTATAACAAGCATCAATTAACTGATAAAACTAACATCCATATTCTTAAAACTTAACTGATTCATCAATTCACATACAATCTCTCATTTTATCACTTAAGATTAGTTTCAAATTATGGTTTAATTGCATGTTTAATAGTAGATAAATTATTGATCATAAAACTAGTAACATGTGGGTAGAAAATACACTCTTTACCACGACAATTTTCATAATTCATATAATCATCTAAAATTCATGAAAATAATCATACATTTATATAATAACCCTAATTTAACCATGCTAAGACAGTAGAGATAGATTCTAATCACACAAGATTTAATAATTAATATATTATACTAAAACATTATTCGAAAAGTATTTTAAAACTATTTTGTTTTATAAAATTCACCATAAACTATTTAGTTGATGAAGCATTTTGAAATTGGTAATTTAAACTTCTAATATCATGTACTTCAATATTGTAAAACAGTTTTGAAAAATTATAATGGACTGATTTTATAAAATTATTTTTCTAAGGTCCATAACTGCAGAATCATAAATTCGAAATTAGATTATTTTAAAAAATCATTATAATTTGTACACTACTCCAAAAATTTTCAAATTTCAACCATAGACTCAACATTTCATATAGTATAACATATTAAAACAATTTTGAAAAATTGTAATTGACTAAATTTATACAATTATTTTTTTTAGGTCTAAAACTGTATAATTACAACTCAAAATTGGATTATCTTTGAAAACTCACCATAATTCATTAACTACTCCAAAAATTACCAAATTTTAACTATAGACTCAACACTTCATGTAGAATAATATATTAAAACATTTTTGAAAAAAATCCCAAATATATGATTTTATAAAAATCGTCAAATTGAATTGCCTTTACTAATGTTTTTCACAACTTGATTAAACTTATCAACTTTCTTAATTAAAATATAGATTTGACTTTCATAACTTTATTAACCTCAAATAAATCATCTTGACTCAATTTCTCGCACATGCAATGGGCATACACAAGATAATCAAACATGTAAAGACTAAATTAACATGCAATTGCTCAATCAACTCCCAAAAGTGACATATTTTAAAGATTAACCACATAGAACAAGACTTTGAACAAATTTCTTCACATTAGTAGAAAATCACCCTTGGATCATTCATGCAATGAATTTAGGTAAAGAAATCAAACATGCAAAGCTTAAATCAACATGTAATTGCTCAATCAACACTGAAAATAACATACTTTTGAAGATCAACTACATAGAATAAGGTATTCAACAAAATTTATCATATTTGTAGGAAATCTCTCTTAGATCTTACATGCAACTCAAAATTTAGAATCTAATCATGCTCCTAAGGAAAAAGATAGATGAGGATTTGCCAAAATTACCTCTTGAATGCACAAACTTTGTGTTCTTGAAACTTGCTTGGAAGAATATTTTAATTTGAGCTTACTTTCCCAACTTGTCTTAAAAAGATTTTGATTCTTCACTTAATTCTTGAAAATGACAGCTTGTTTGAAGATGTGAATAAAAATTTCTTAGGGGAAGAAAAGTGTAGAGAGAGAAGGAGGAGCAACTAGCTATGGAGAGTATGTGCATATTGCCAAATTAAAAATAAAAGGCTTAAATATGGACTCTCTCCTTTTTATACGTAGTATATAATATACAAATCATAATTTAATACATGTAGTATACATGTAGATCACTTGTATAATGATATAATTTAAGATATAATATTATGTAGTGATATTGATATATGTAGTTGATTTGATGGAAACATGAGAGGTTGAGTATTGTTTTATCTATTATAACATAAATGAGGATATGATCATGATGGTGTATTTATCATAAATGTAATAGTGACACATAATATTTATTTCATGAAAAATTAATCCAATATATGTCACACATAAATAAAATAGAATGACTTGAAATTAATTTGCACATCTTTGATAATATTGTAATCACATAATTATGCATGAAGGTATGTTAAACTTAATATATCATATAAATCATATAATTTATTATACATCTATATAAAATAAAATATTAATCCACTTAACTAAATCGAACACATTAGCCATATATAATGAAGAGAAGGAAAACATACATGCATGCTGACGTGGAAACTGATGTGGCAAGGCTCAGGTGACATGGATTGACACGTGGTTGAAGGGGTCTGGATCTTATGCTAGGTGGCTGGATTATAACCGAAGAAATTAGCTGGATTAGTTAGTTAGAAAATCAATTGCATGGGAGTTACTTTTCATAGGGCTAAATTAGGGTTTTCTACACTGTAGCGAATCTAATCGGCTAATGTTGTGAGATTTCAGTTACGATCAGTTGTAATTAGCATAGGGTTTTTGATCAGCATATAAACATGCACATTCGACTTTATTTTCATAGAGTTTGATCGTAAGAATCGAGAGCTTGCATTCTAGGGTTCTTAGCTTAGAATTTCAGATTTGGGGGTTTTCATTTCTGTAATTGTTTCTTCTCTGATTTTGAATAAAGTTGATCATTATTGTGCCGTGAATGTAGACTGAAGTGGACAGAGTCGAACCACGTTAAATCCCAATGTCTTTCGATCGCGTTTTTCTCTCGTTTTTCTTGTGTTCGTTTTCTACATTTCTTGAGCTGTGAATTGGTTGTTGTGGAATTCTGGAGAATATATCCAAAACGACTAGAACAAGCCAACTAAATTTGCTTAGAGTTTCTGACCTACCAGAACGAGCCAACTAAATTTGTCTGAATAGACACAATTTTTTTCTCTATTTTAAACTTAATTTCATTATCCGATTCAACTTTTTTAAGTCGAATCGATTTATTTAAATGTTCGACTATAAATTTATATTTAAATAAATTCAGACTATTATGACACTTTCCCTACTATAGGAGCCTGATGGCAATACAAGACAAGCAAGAGCTGACTCATCACCGATCATTAATCATCAATTAGCATTACATATAAGATAACTAGATAATAGTAGCCGTCAATACCTCATTTACAATACAGTAGTTTTCTGAGTTTGATAACGATGGTCAATTTTCACTATAGACAATTCTGAAATATCTTCGTAATAATGAAATCGCCTTTAATTGTTTGTACAGATGTTGTGTTTGTATGCAAAATTGTTTTGTACCAATTTGCTGGAAAACTTACTATTTGGCCGGTCTACAAACTTCAATTCATGTTTGTTTATTCTTTTATTAAGAGTATGAAATAAGGGGACTACTAGTTATTGCCACTTTAATAGATGGAAATGTTTTTTATTCATTAAAAAAAATTCATAACAAAACCCAATTTAAAGATTTAAATATTAGTTTTTAATTTTAAACCTAAATTTTAAAGTTTCTTAATAAGGGATTCAATTTAACTTTTGTTCTCAATTTAAAACTTGAAAATTAGATTGAGTTCTCAATTTAAGATACAATTCAAAATTCTTTTTTTTTTATACTTATAGATTTATTTATATTTCACTCACCAGGGGATGAGATCCTTGCTTGCTTCTGACGAAGCTTATAGCACTAGATAATAGGCATTCTCATATGACAGGAATATCACTTTAAGTCGACCACTATATAGGAACGATAGCGAAGCCAAGCCATATAAAGGTGAGCAGCCCTTATAGCAATAGCAAAGGGCCTACTTATAACCCTTAAAACATCAACTAGCCGCCTAGCTTTCATTCACACTCTTTTCATTCTTCTTGTCAACCATTACCTTCTCGTTTAGTACGAGAATCAATTCAGCTTTGAAAAGGCACAAGCCGCTTTGAGATGAGAAAATGCCGTATGAGAGGTGACGCACGTTCCGTCTTAGTACCGACAGTAGGGTTATTGAGATGGTTACTCATTGATGCTTTTGCTTCTCCGATAAGTTAAGATAAGTTAGTGCAATTTTGGAACGATCTTCTTCCAACTTGTATTAATATAAATTAAGATAAATTGAATGGAAATTATTCTTAAAGTGCACTAATTTATCTTAATTTATCCAAAATATGAATGTATATTGAAATATAAATAAAAAGAAAAAAAGAAAAATAAAATTTTATCTTGAATTGAGAACTCAATCTAATTTTCAAGCCTTAAATTGAGAAAAAAAAATGTAAAATTGAGTCTCTTATTGAGAAACTTTAAAATTTGGGTCTAAAATTAAGAGTTATTCTATAAATTGAATCTTGTTATGAAATTAATCCTTAAAAAAATGTTTCTCAACTCAATTAACGTGTTTTTTAGTGACCAAATCCGATCAAATTCGAGTCATGTATCCTATAATACAAAAGTATTATCTGATATATAGAAAAATACTATCCGATACATATAAAAGTATTACATATTTTTTTATAATCCAACTCAACTCAAAACAAAAGTATTACCTGATATATAAAAAAATATTATCTAAAAGTATTATATATTTTCTTATTGTTCAACTCGATCAACTCAAAACCATCTTATAATACAAAGTATTAAGTAATATAAAGAAAAATATTACATAATTTTTTTAAAATCTGTTTTTTTTTAGATTTTTTAACTCAATATCAATGGAGTCCGTGAGATGGTCTCACCCAAAATTTTACAAAAAACACATATTTTTCTTATATTTTTCGATATAAATCATCTTCACTACAAATGTTGATCAATGATGGTGAATAAAAGATCGATCTGAGTCCATGAATTGCTATTAGCATGTTGTTTCACTAAATGTGTACGGGTTACCTATTACCCACAATCAATTAGAAAAATTTAAATACCCAAAATTTCAATTTCAATTAATAGAATTAGATACACCAATCGAAAAATTGAAATCGAAAAACTGAAACCCAATAATACCCAATCCAATTCACATCACCTTGATTATGCTGTTACCAATATATAAATTCTCTTTAATTTGTTTTTAGGACTAAGGGAGATTCATACTATTCAAGCCAATAGCAATGCATAAAACAGGATTTGTCTACTCTCTTCATGTGGAACAGTTAAAAAAAAATAAAAATTATCTATTAATATTTTAAAATCATCTCATATGTCACACATCCAATACGGCATTGTTGGGAATAATTCCTACAGAACAAATTCAAATATACAGTTGACACAACCTAGTGAATCTACTGTACAATCTGATCGATTATTGCCCCACCGCTCAACGGGCTGGGCCGCCGTGTTCCGCCGCCTTCTTTACTTTCCGGCAAGTCAACATAAGACTCCTCCTAATTCATATTGACTATTATAAATGTTCTAGAAAGTGGCCCGTTTCAGAGACGTCACGGTAACGGAGGAGCCCAACGGCGAGGCGCCGACCTCAATGTCAAACGAGTCGTAACGGCGGAAAAGCTCCACCAGCAGTAGCCTCCCCACGAGCACCACGAACTCCTTGCCGGCGCACTGTTTGTTGCTGACGGTGGGGCTCTCGTTCTCCGGTCCATTGGACCAGACCACATGCTTCAACAGCTTCTCCCCCTCTTCCCCGACGAACCGCTCCGGCACGAACTCCTCGGCCCGGTCGAATATCTTCTGATCTCTGGTCGCGAACGGCTGGAATCCGTACAGCATTTCCCCCTCCTTGATCTGAAACGCCGCGTCGTGAGACTCGACCACGAAGTCGCGTTTAGCCTTGCCGTACTGCGACGAAACCGGCGGCTCGATCCGCAGCGTCTCGTACACCGCCGACTTCATCAGCGGCATGTTCTCCATCGCCGCCATTGTGACGTGGCCGCCGGCGGATTGGATCGCGGATCGGATTTCCCGAGCCAGGTCGGCGTGGAGCTTGGCGCCGGCGCGGCCCACCCATTTGAGCATGTTGGGGAAGAAGATCTTCATCCCGCCGAAGGAGTTGAAGCACGTGGCGAACACGAGGTTGTGGCAGGCCTCGTCGCGGGAGAGGCCGAGGGTTTCGCCGTGATCGAGGATGGCGGTGGAGTTCTGGTGGAAGAAATCGTAGAGCCGTTGGTAATCCTTCTTAATCAGAAATGGGGGGAGAGAGAAAGTGTGGAGAATGCCGTCTTCTAGCGGTCTAGGTAGACCGAGAGTGAGCAGCGGGTGCAGGTGAAACAGAACCCATTTGCTGATCAGCTTCGGGCCGTCGGGGCCGAGCATGGTGTCGATCGGATTTGCGCCGAAGTAGGATCGGGCCAGGAAATTGAACGCCGCTTGATCATTCGCATCGCCGAAACTGGCCTTCCCTTTGGTTGCCAATTCATCCTCCAAACCCTTGAAAAGCTCCAAATAGCAACTATGGAACTCAGGAATGATAAGATCGCGGCGATGAGAGAGAAGGAAGAACATGAGCTTCTTCAGCTTGGCGTGATTCGGCTCCGACGGGTCCAGATAGGCCAACATTCTGTAGCCGCCGGTGAGATCGGTGGAGGGCATGAAAGTTCCGGTGAACAGGTCCTTCTTCTCCACTTTCCCGGTGTCGAAGAGCGTCGGAAAGCTCTTTCCGTCGAGCAAAACGACGACGTTGGGATGGAAGGAAATGAAAGGCCCCGGCGGCATGTTGGTTCTGAATACAGTGGATTGGTATTTCTGGATTCTCGATTTGAAGAACTCATCTCTCCCTTGGTTGTAGAAGAAATCCTGCCTATCCTTCCACGGCCCGATCAAGGGGAGCCCGTAGTCTCCGGGGATCTTCCGGGCAGGGAGCCTGGCCGGCGGCGGCGCTGGCTGAGAAATCGGTGGCTTCTCAGATATGGCGGCGGTGACGACGGAAACTCTCTGCTTGTTCAATTTAGTTGATGAAGATTGGGAAGAGAATTGGGGATTGAAAGTAGAGAGAGAAAAGAAAGAGGAAGAAGCAGCCATGGCTGAGATTGTTGGAGCTTTTGATCAATAATTGATGACGATGAGAATGGAGGAAATGTGTGAGAGCATATTATATAGATACGTATGTATGATGGGATTAATGAATAATGATAAATGTGATGGAAAGAAGAAAGAAATGGGAAAGGTGGCCCACCTACCCATTACTGCTTTTACTTTTTAATTATGAATACTTTTTTTATTATTCAACCTAGAAATTATGTTTCAATTGGAATAGTATTTTTTTTTAAAAATGGAATCGTGAAATGTGTGCAGTATTAATAACTTCCACTCACCTGGGTTTGTGTGGCCAAGTGCACAGCACAGACTGCACAGCACAGACTGCACAGTGATGCTGTCCCTCTTCGATTATTCTAGTTCCTGCATGAATCATAATCACGTGACACATTAATTCAATTTTCAGAATATTGTTAAAAACAAAATAAAAAAGAATTGGACCATGAGTACGAAGATTTGGACAAATTATCAAAGTGATTTCGTGGTTAGGGAATGTGGATCAATTCATTTTAGTGTGTTATTAATTAAAATAAAAGGTGTATTAATTAATATAGGTGTGTTTTTAAGTGTATGTTTTTGTGTAGTTAGTGTGTGTGTTAAGTTTGAAGAATGTATTTTTGTCCCCTACTTTAATAATTGCCCAATGATTAATATAATGACACATCATTAATTAATGTCTTTTGGTTTTTTTTTTTTTCTCATCTCATCTCAATATATTTATTTTCTTTACTTTTTCTATACAAATAAATTATTTTCTTTTCTTTCCTATACAAACAATTTATCATTTTTGTATAATTTATACATTTTAATGTGAGTTGAAATTTTTTAATGTAATAATTAAAAAATTCTCTATACAATTTACACTAAAATTAATACAACAAATAAAGAATTAATTTGAATTGATATAAATAATAGAATAAGAATGGTAGATAGTAACCACCCTTTCTTTGAATTTGGTAGATATAAATTTAATTGTTCATTTATATTAATTGTATGTTCAATGTATTGTAATGTCAATTGCTTATTTTCAATTAATTGCTAGCTATATCTATGTCTTTTTTTAGATAATTAATTTTTTAAAATAATATTTAAATATTATTAATTATATTTTAATGTGAATTGAAAATTATTAATATCATAATTAATTAATCCAACATACAAGCAATAAATAATTACTTTAAATTGATATAAATAAAAATAAAGAATAAAAATTAGTGAATCATGAGACCCACATGTAATGATTGTATTTGTGTTAAATTGATTGAAATTTGTGTTAAATTGATGTAGATGTGTGTTTTAAAAAAGTAGATGTTTTTAATTAGTATGGTGGCATGTGGGCTCCACACTAAAATAGTGTGCTAATAATTCACTAATGTGGATGCTCTTAGTAAGACCTGTAATTAGAATCTTTTCATGATTAACACATGATTCTAGTAAGGGATGAATGTCCTAAATACCACATTTAATATAGCACTTACTCTTTTATATCACAAAATATATAATAATACCTTTTTCTACCATAAATTGGTAAAAAGACCAAAAAATCCTTTGACATTATATGTACAATGATTGAAAAATGTTATTTCCACTCCAATTTTATTATTTCCAAACCAATTTGTTAAGTCATATGTATTAAACCCGGATATAATTATCTTGGTATATCGGCTAAAAACCATTGCGTATCCAATACTATACTCATGTTTTCACTTGTATAGAGGATCGATGCAGTATAACAATGCCACGTATTAAGTGATTATTATTTGGAAAAAAATGAATAATAGAGTTTTTCCATAATTTATATTTATTAAGATTTGATGCATGAAATAGTATCAGAGTCAGGGTTTATTGAAGATATAAATTAAATTATTTGTACAATATTATTTGTACATATTGTAGGAACCGCCGGATCGCCGACCCTATACGATTATCCGAATCGGGGTCCATGCAAATATGATTAACGCGCAGCGGAAAACGAATCATACATTTTGCACCGAAATTAGTTCTAAGATCAGAACCGTAGATGGAGGAATCGATGAAGCCTGGACCTCACGATCTTCTGCTGTATTCCTCGTCTTTATCTCGAACGTTGTGTCGGCAACGAGCTATCGAGACTTTCAGCCGTCTTCTACTAATACGTATCTCAAATTTTTATGTCTGTGTGTCTGTATTTCTGTGTTTAGAAAACGGCTGACTTGAGGCTTATTTATGGGCTACAACAGGGACCTTGAGGAGGATTAGGAATCGGTCTCCTGATAGGCTTAGGAGTCCTAAATTCAATCTGAATATACTTCTTAAGCCTATTAATAATATCTCAATCCACTAAAAAGATATTATTGAACTACCGTCCCTTATCCATATTAGATATGGCTCCTATTTATTATGTGCGCGTTTATCTTCCCACGTTTAAGATATCGAATGTCCATTAATTAAATGAATTACTGACAATTCAATTAATTAATATTTAATTCCAAGAGTAGTAGCACTCAACTTTATTATCATGCCGGAATAAATCCACCTGCAGGGTTTACATGATAATCCTTATGAGTTCCTCAAGGGGACATCATCATCCTAAATAATTAGGACACAGTTTCATTATATAATGAACAGCACACCATATAAACAACACTGTATCCCAATTTACCAAGCTTATTGATTTAATAAATAAATCTCACCCATTGGTAAATTAAAGAAACATATATCGAGTATACATGCCTGTTATCATACAATGATTAAGAGGACGCACATCCATAATAACAGAAGTCTTGTTTTATTTACGTAGTCAGTATAAATAAAACAACCTCAATTGGTCCTGCTCAATACATACAAAATGTACTAGTGTAATTTTATAATCAAGACAGATTAATACCAAATTACACTACAACCATTCCGATAATTTGTCCAAAATTATCTCGGCTGTGAGCTACCATTTATAATTTACAAGGAACTGATAACATGATCTTCTGTGTGGCACCACACACCATGTTATCTACAATATAAATTAATTGGACAACTGCAATAACATATATAACAAATATATAAAATGCAAACATTTGACCACAAAAGATTCTCATATCATAAATAGATGTTCATACAAAAGCTAGGCTTATAGTATACATCCTAACACATATAAGGTTATCAAGGGGAACATGTAGATTGATGAACGAACGTTTCAAAGATGCGTTCAGAGATAAACCAATCATTCCCAAAGGAAAGGCTACAGAAGTCCCAAAGTCTAAAAGCTACGAGGAACATCAAGAAGAAGAACTTTCAATCGAGCTCATACACGAACCAATGAAAGTTTCAAAGATTGCAACTATTGAACGTGCGGTGCGAAAGGTCATATTTCACTAGATTGTCCACAGAAGCAAAGTGAAGTGCGCCAGTTCAAGCCCACAATTAACATCTTTGATGCAGTTTACTATGGTGATTTGATACCCATTTACCGGTTCGAGGACATTTTCTCAGATGAAAGCATCTGTGAAGAAGAGTTCAAATCTGATTCGGAGAGTTTTTATGGATCATCTACAGAATCAGATCAGTAGCTCTAGTGAACAAGAAGATAGACTCAAACATCGGACGATCTATCAGCATTCTTTTCAAAATGACCATCTCAAACAAGACGATGGAAAGAATCATGCAGCAAGATTCAACCCTAAATCTATATGACGGCTTTAAGATTGGAAGTCTTAACTGAATCTGTAATCAGATGGGGCTAAGACAGCGCAAGCACCATATCATATATTGGGTGAACTCAGGTGAGTTCTCAATTCCAATAGGATTAACCGGGAATAAAATTGAGATGCAACTTTTTCCAAAAGAAGAAATTCTTGAGGAACTGAGTTGTATCAAAGAAGAAGTAGCGGTCACGATGAAATGGATTCATATTGGAACCATTGAAGTAGTGATTAAAGCTACCTTCAAAGAAGGAATTGATTCTGAATTACATTTATCTGTGATAGATATAAGAATCAATAATTTGAGAGAATGGTACAATGGTAGGAAATTTATATGCTGGCAAACTTATGTTTGACATACATCCTAGAATTGCATATAACCTAGCAGATTAAGATTTCAATAGTGTTTTAACCCTTCATCAGGACTTTAAAAGAACTGATTTAATGAAAGAAGAAAATAGATCATATTCTATCACGTATAGAATTGCATATGCGCTTTCCAACACACATCATTCAGATATGTTTCTTAGGAAATAGTATATAAAAATTCCTAGAATTTTCAAGGAATTTGCTAAAGTAATGACACCAGATCCAATCCAAATACCGAGGATATGTGGTGTTGATTTACTAATCAAAGATCATCTAATTTTAAATAATAGATCATTAAAGTTTGATTCTAAGATTAGTAACATGTTGTCCTTTTTCGAAGATAGGATTTTAAGTCTAAGAGGAAAAGAACCAAGTGAAGATTTTAATCCACAAAAGATTAGCGTAAGAAATATTAAAATGAATTACCCTGATGGATGTAAAGAAATCCGTATTGTTTTTGATATATCTGAAGCTGACAATTTGTTTCCTTGTGATGAGATATATCATTTACAGCAACTGAGTATTAATAAATATGAAGACATGTTAGAAATAGCAGGCTATCAAGTATCTGTTACAGGAAGTGCAGGTAGAACTAAAGGTTTTATGACCCTTGGTCTAAGTTTCCTTGAGGAACACCAACCATGGGGAAGAAATGGAAAATAGATGGAGTTCAATCTTGATGGACACACAATCAGAGTAGAATGAAGAAATCATTTTCTATTTAATATGTCAGGTTTGCGTATAGAGGAAGAAATTGAGAATCTCTTAAAAGAAAGAGATGGGTTGTTAGACATTATAAGGAACATGTGAAATCAAGGTCTAACTTATCATATGCAAGATGTGATAAGATTGCAAGCGGTTATGTTTAAGCTTAATCAAACAAACTTAAGAATAACCATGTTAGAATCCTGAAAAAGTATGAAAGAATATCCAGAAGAGTCTAAATGACGAGTGTTTTCTCCATATACATATTTGTTGGGATATTATATGATCAATATAAGACAGAGTATTTTGCAGCTTATATTAACCTAGGTTCAGGCATTTGCACAGCAAAACCAGGAGTTTTCTCCAGTGGAACAATTGAAACTTTACCTATTATTGTAGAAAGGGTTTCTCCCAAAAGATCCTAATACTCAATAAGGGTATTTGAGAATCAAGAATAATGATTGGAGGCGCATTTGGCACCCCATAGTACAAAGTAAGAATGCCACCAATCTATATTCATGATACAGGTGCTGATATTTTGTTGGGTAATAATTTTATCCAAACATTTGCAAAATATGAGCAGGATAATCACAAGAACCAGTTAACCTTTACTACTAACTGTGATAGTTTGATACAGGTTTTGCGGTGAGAGAAAGTTTTTAATAGGATTATGCCTATTAATTTTAGCAGCAAACATGGTGATAATGATTCCAAGTTAACTCATCCTAAAATGTAGGATAAGAGGAAATTTGAAGAAGCTCTTTTATCCTATAGACAAAAGGGAATTGGAGAGGCATTAGAAGAAGCTATTCAGTTTCTGAAAAATACCTTACAAAATCATCCTAAAATGTAGGATAAGAGGAAATTTGGAGAAACTCTTTTGTCTTATAGAGAAAAGGGAATTGGAGAGGCACCAGAAGAAGCTATTCAGTTTCTGAAAAATGTCTTACAAGAAGGACCACCTCAGATTGACATTAATGAGGAAAGTTTACTTTCCCTTGAAAATGTTAAAAGGTTGATTCAGAGGAATTTCAATGAAAATCCTTTAGTCTGGTGGGACAAAAACCAGATCGAAGCAACACTAAAGGTAAAAGAATAATACCGATATGAGTTAGTTCGATACAAGCCGATTCAGATGAATATTGAAGATCAAAAAGATATGCAAAAGATTATTAAAGAGCATATCGATCTCAATCTCTGATCGAAGCAGGTATTTATCCTTGGGTTTTTAGTAAGAAACCACGGTGAAATAAAGAGAGGTAAGACCAGGTTAGTAATTATCTATCAAGGTATTAATAAGATTATCGAATTTGATGGTTATTACATTTCGAGTAGAGAATACTTAATTGAATGCATTGAAGGATCAAAAGTGTTTTCAAAATTCGATTGTAAATCTGGATTCTACCAGATCAAGCTAGAAAAAGAATTGAAAAAATTAACTGTTTTTTCTACACCTCAAGGTCAGTATGTCTGGAATGTACTTCCTAAGGGACTTGCAAATGCACCCCAAATATACTAAAGAAAGATGGATAATCTTTTCAAAGATTATTTTGAGTTTATGTTTGTTTACATAAACGACATTTTAATTGCTTCTAAAAATATGAAAGATCACTTAAAGCATCTTGAGATATTTTCTGAAGCATGTCATAAAGAAGGATTAGTGCTCTCTGAAAAGAAAGCAATAATCGCGGTTAATAGAATCGAGTTTCTTGATGTTATTATTGACCATGCAGGTATAGAACTTTAGGAACACATTGTGGAGAAAATCCGTAATTTTCCAGATGTTCTTAAGGATAAGAAGCACCTTCAAAGCTTCTTAGGAGTGAATAATTTTACAGGTTCGTTTATCAAGAACTTAGCCAAATATCGTAAAGATTTTTGTCCTTTATTACAAAAGGATGAGAAGGCTAAATAGAAATGGTAAGACATCCATTCCCAATGTGTCCGAGAATTAAAACAGATTTGCAGTAACTTGCCGAAACTCACGATTCCTCAAGATGAAGATTAGTTAGGTATCTACACAGATGCTAATGACTTCCGATGGGCAGCAGTGCTCATGAGAAAGACGGCTACTGGTGAAAAATCATATAGATACACATGAGGGTTGCTTACAGAACAATAAGCCAGAGTCTGGCATATTAACGAGAAAGAATTCTTTGCAGTTTGGAAGACATTTAAAAAATTGTCTTTATTTTTATTAGCAAAAGAATTTGCATTAAAGGTTGATAATACAAATGTAAAAACTTTTTTGAAAAAAAAACTCGAATCAAAAATAAAAAAAGCTCATATTATCAGGTGGCAAGCAAAATGCCAATATTATTTATTTGATATTGTCATTGTGAAATCTAACGAGAATGTTCTTATAGATTTCTTGACAAGGGATGAACATCCTTGAAGCGGATTTCATCATGATTCGAGCAAGACACCTCAAAAAAAATCTTGAGGAACTGTACAAAGCATTTAAGTTGCTAAGGACTCGAGCCGAAGCAGCTACATATGTTCAGAAGACGGATTTGGATAAAGTCCAAAAAGCCATACAAGCTTTCAGGGTCGCCCAATGCTATTTGTGGAATGCATTAGAGGGGCCTCTGCATAAGGCGAGTTCACTATCGGTGATCCAAAAAGAAATATAAGAGAAAGGTTTATCATCGATGAACAAGCAGGGTGTTTTTATACCCGAAGCAGGACATCCTGCAAACAAGTATTTTTCATCGGATATCGATGAAAAGACTAATAACGCCAAAACAAGTATTTTATCGGACTTCGATAAAAATATTAATTCGGAAAGTTAGGAAGAAATTTTAGGCAACCCGAGTCAACCCAGCACCTTTGGGGTAAAAGAGGGAGAGGTTAACTTGAGGCCACAGACATGCCCAAGACAGGTTAATACTAACCAATCTATTTCTCCATTTCAAGTTTATCAACGAACGTGGGAAAAATTGATTACAAAAAATGTGATCAATCCAGGAAAAATTACTGCTGATTTGTCTGGAAAGTATTCAAGACTCTAGATGCTCCCAAGTGTAAACCCATAAGACGTTAGAGAATGGTTTGACTTCGGAGCAATTACTTAGGTATTCACGACCGCACCTAACTTTCCGAAAATTTCAAGATTATCGAAATGGTTATCGACTGCTGTGCACGATTCATGGCAAAATAACCCATATTTGGGTAGAAGAGATACACTGGAGTTAAAGATTATCTCAGCCGCTCTAGAGATCATAGACAAAGGGTCTCACCCAATTTTCCAGTTTATAAAACTATAGAGATCGGACATGGTGGCGTACAACAGAGCTAAAGCACCACCATCAAATAATCCTTTAGTAGTCGCTCTCAACGAGGAAGAAATATCTACAAGGCGAGTGTGGGGATTATGGGTCTGTCTTACTGAGATGGACAGAGTAAAATACCCATTCAAAATTTTCCAAAATTTTGTGAATGAGTCTTTCCTGTTAAATTTAATGACAGGAAACACAACCAAGTTTGCTGAAAGCCTCTTCGAAAATAAGAGGAAATTAATTTGGGAAAACAAGGTTTTGGCAAAAAAACAAACAAGAAAAAAGATATGTAACATGATACATATCGGAAGGTGGGAAGAATGAATATGTTCTTACTGCCAAACACAGGAGAAACCTTTGTTCGGACAGGGTTTTAAGGTTAAATAAGATAAACCCGATTACCTGAAAAAGAAGAAAAAAGGGAAATGGGTTTTTAAAAAATAAAAATAAAAAATGTAATAAAAGGAAACGAGTCTAATGGACTCGATAATAGACAAGTGGTATTGTATTATGAAAATGTAATAGATAGGAATACAGTATAAAGGGTTCAATACAAACCCTATACAGGTTTAAAGGGTGCTAAGAGATTTTCTTGGCCCTATCAAGCACATGACATTTCCGTCAAATATGGTGTAATGAATGGTCCACCATCTTTGAAGAAACAAGCACCGATGATAGACGATGGCCAAAAGACAAAAGTGGAGGACCCCTCTACTAACCAAAAGATTCGTTGCCGACGCAAAAGGACAACGAAGCCATCAAACCTGATAATAAATGGTGGAAGGTGCACTTACCTAACGGTGGGTGGAAAATTAAAAGAAGGTCGGCCCCATACCCACTAAACAAGTGGAGAGCAAGCTGGCAATGTAATAATGGATCCACACAGGAGTACATTAGCGTCTATAAAAGGAGGCATTTGGCCTTAGAAGAAGATCATCGAAAATCCACAACTTCTCTTTCTATCATAAGTTTCGAGAAATCTTCTTTCTAGAGTGTAATAGTTTAGCTTTCAAGTTTTCCTGTTCATGGGGGTTTCCCCTTCTCGAGTATTAGCCATGATAAGCTATACAAGCTTTCTCCTCTAATGACGGAGAAAATTATTATTGTAAAATAGTTTAGTTTATATTCTTTAATAAACAAGGTTTTTGCTTTCCGACATACTTTCTGCAAATTTATATTTTTGAGTAAAAATTCATCCAGTAGTGAGTCTCCCCATGATCCCCTTAAAGGCAGGTGGTCGTTGAGAAGGGTTACGATCTAGGTTCTCAAGAAGATCGGTTTAAAACCATAGATTGCGGGCAAGTGGTTGGATCTTTTGATCCGTAAAACCTGAACTGAGATCTAGGAGAATTTAAGAGACAAAGACGAGGTATGATTTAAACTCAGTTTTATTTTATTTATGGAAGCATGTTGGGTCTGATATTGATCAAAGAACTAATCCGGATCTAATAAGTATGAAGATTGGAAAAATGAAAAATGGCTAATGACATGAATGACATTTTGAAAATTAATAAAAGTCAACAAGAATAAAATAGTATTTTGCTTTAAAAATGTGGTAGAAAAGGAATATATTATAAGAATTGTGGTATAAAAGAGTTATATTATATAAATTGTGGTATAAAAGATTATTTGTAATATATAATGTGGTAATATGAGATATTAACCCTTCTAGTAATGGTAACGAGATTGGGGCTATCCAGGCCTGCTTCGTGTATATGTCTGCAAACTCATTCCCATCTCGTGCCTCGCCACTGGTTTTGTTTAGCATCTCGTATCCCGTTCCGTATGGAGTTGGCCCACCCCACCCCGTTCCTATATGTTTTTGTAAATATAATTTAACACTCTTAATCCATTTCAACAGTAAGTCCACAAAATCAAAATCATGGACCAATATCATAAATTCAAACATTCACGAAGATGATTTAAACATGAATACAACAAATTTAAAATTAAACGGGATCTTTCACCACAAAATGAAAATTGCGCCTAAATTCACAGCCGACTTCGATCCTTAGAATCTGCACAAATTCAGAGAGTAACAAAGTGTTTAACGACTTTACTATTTCGATAAATTTATACAAGGTAGTGCAACGACTTCAATGTTTATTAAAGAGAGAAGAAGAGAAACTCTTACCCTAGAGAGACTATGTCTGCAAGCTTGGTAGTTCAGTGGCTTCAGTGTTTATTAGAAAATAAAAATAAATATTTTTTTAAATATATAATATTATATATATTAATTCGGGATGAGGCGGGGTCTATGTGTTATCCGAACCAGCCCCATTTCTAGCACGGAGTAGGTTTTATCCGCCCCAAATATTATGGGCAAGACGGATACCCACAGGTCGGGTCGATATTGTCATCCTTATATGATTCATTAGAATTAGTTGGAAGAGAAATTTCTACTTCTTATTTCGTAGTTAAATTCAAAAAAGAGATACGGATACTAATACAATAATAAAATAACGGTTTGTACAAGTACTTCTAATTGGTTTCATTCATCCTCACTCCTAATAAATGGACTATGAAACAAAACGGTCAATCAAGCAGTTCGAGTTAAAATATAAAATTGTATAATATAATATTGATATAAAGAAATGAGTCTAAATGATATTATTTATGAAAATCGACTAAATGTTGCGTAATTGTTTTTGTAAAAATTTGTAGTTAAAAATTATTTAATTGTAATTTTCACTAATCTTAAAGTGATAGATATAATTACAAAAATGATCCAAAGAATATTATTAAGAAATAACATTGTTTGGCTTCTAAACACAAAAGGAATATTGTTTAAAATGCTCAATTTATGATTTAGTGATTAAAAAAAAAAAAAAGTCAACACTTGAATAGTTTTCGATCCCTGTCAAGCACATGTTAGTTTATCCGAAGCCTTAACATCACAATTAAGAGGGTTAATCTTTTAATATAAAATAAGTTGATATGATATTGACATATGGCAGTACATAAATTAAAATTTGTCACCATAGTGTATTAGTATCGCAGTAGATTTTCATGAGTATTTCGAAAAAATAAATAAATAATAATAATGATAATTTTAATTATCCAATACTTTGAGACTTCACAGTTAAAAATGAGTCAGTATATATATATATAAAGGAAAAAAGGACTGTTCAAAGATAGCAACCTTGAATTAATTTAGAAAATAGTACAGTAATTTTATTATTAATTATCTTAATAAGAACTCCTTTTTGAAGTATTTAGATTTTAAAAAGAAAATCTAAAGTTTTTATTAGTTATAGTATATTACTTAAAATTTTATGCTTGTCAATTTTTAACAAATTTCTAAAATAACACATAAATGAAAACGAAGTAAGCATAATATTCATTTTGTATATACACTTTTTGGGTAATTCTGCTATACATCAGTGGTATTGATATACCAATAATTTTTATTGTGGTAAAAAAAATGAAAATAACTTTTGAGTTTTGGATTGAGCTCTTAGTTGTGGGCTGCATTGGATCTCTTAACAAGGTTGAAATGTACATGCGCCCTCTTCACATCATACCCATACAATTAATTCTACATTTGTGTTAATTAATTAATTTTTAAATAGTATTTAATTGAAACCAATACTGTTATGAAAATAATTAATATTGGTAATTTAGTATTTAATTAATTAATCAATACGGTTAATTTTAATACATATATTAAATATAAAATTAAATTAATACTTGTAATGTAGTATTACATTTAATATTTAATACTTGTAATGTAGTATTACACTTAATATTTAATACTTGTAATGTAGTATTAAATTAATTAATTTTATTTAATTAATTAGCAAAAATGTTATTATTATTAAATTAAATTAATACTTATGCTATTATATTAATTAATCACACTCACTTTTTAATTTAAATAGTAATATTAAATGTGAAAATAAATTATATTATAACGAAAAAATGTAATTCAATATTTAATAATATTATTTGAATGGAAACTTATTGATTTTGTTAAATGTTAATTGTGCACTTTTCTCATTAATATTGCATACTAAACCATGGACACAATCACCTTGGGTGTTATGTTCATGACACTTTTGTTAATACGAGGATTACATGTACACTAAATAATATATATCGAATATGAGTCTCAAATCATTCGTCATCACAAGCTCTATAATATAAGAAGATTTAATAATGCATTTGTGGTTGCTATTGACAAATAATTACAATTATTAGAAAAGGTAGATATAGAGTATATTGACATGTGAAATTAGATTTTTTGGAGGAATTTTTATGATTTATTACAGTAAGTTTTGAACCAAAGTAAAAAAGATAAATAAAAAATGAAGGGTTAGGACTTAGGATATAATGATGAAAGATCTAATAATTAAAATTAATGATGTATCAATATCACTGATGTATTTCAATATAATCAAAACTTTTTAATATACATCATAAGTGTGTATACATATTTATGATATTATTTTACACATCAAATTTCGACAATATTTAAAATAGAGAATTGTCAAAGTTTAGGTCGGCTGGAATAATTGTATCAATATTTTTTGCCAAGTTTTGACCAAAGAAAAGGTCAAATTAGACTCGTATTTTTTGTTTTGTTTTTTCTTTTTGGTTTATATAGTGGGCTATTAAAATTCAGATTGAATTTTGAATTATCCAGTGCTAAGAAATATGGACGGAACTAAAGAAGGGAAATTTGGAAGTCAAAGATCACATTCAAACACGACCGGCCAGATGTACAGCGCGCTGTTTTGCACGTGTCTCCATCTAAATTCCGGCTATCGAGGAGTAGATAAATATATTTAAAGGACAATGATCATATCCCAAACATTTCACCTATTATTTAACTCTGTAAATCTCTAAATTTATCCATGTATTAGATATAAGTCACATGATTAAGGGTTGTTTGTATGGAGTTTAGGTAGAATGGGAGAAATTTGACTTTAAAAAATAGGGAGTTTTTAAAATAAAAATGAATAATTAAAATTTGTGTTTGTTTAACGATTTTATAAGGTATGATTAATTTTTATACATATTAAATTAATATTGAAAAAATATATTTATATAATATTATATTGTTAATTGATGTAATAGTAATGATTGAATGATTGTAATAGTAGAAATTTAGGTGTGTAAGAGAAATTATGTATTAATTATTATGTTTCTTTTTTTAAAATATGATACTATTTGAGTGAATATCATAATTTTATTTGTTAAAGGTTTCAAACAACGAGATTTTAAAATCTTAAATCCTAACCCATAAAATTAAATCTTAAATCCTAACCCATGAAATTAGAAACAAAACATAACCTTAAGTTTTATTTAAATTTGATAAAAACTCATGGACACATGATGCGTGGATTTAGAATCAGTATAATTTGATTCCATTTGTTTTTACACGTTTTAGGAGCACTTTTATTTTACACCTGCACTTATTCATACATGTTCAAAATAAGTGTTAATTGAGTTTTTGTTATAAATTAAGAGATTAAATATTTAACAAAAATATTTTTAGATAATATTAATCTCTCTTTATTTATTTTTAAATTAATATGAGAAGAGATAATATAAAAGAAAGAAAAAAGAGAAAATTGAGATAACAAAAAAATTGTAGAATTCTGTGTTGGTAAATTTTAAAGAAATTAAACAAGTAAGTTCAAAATTGAAAATTCTTTTAGGGATAGGGATGAAATTAACTTTTTTGAAAAATTGGTTGATATAAGTGTGGGAGGTACAACTTTGACTAATAGTTAAGTGGTTAAAAGTTAATTCTTTTAAGGAGTGGGTGGTGAAAGATTAATCTATGTTTGGAGTAGATAATCCAAAAATGTTGAATCACTCAAAATCAAGATTTAGTGAGTGAGGAATTAAGCATCTTTTGGTAAGTGAGAAATTAAACATTAAAGTTGACCACTTGAAATGCGAATGTGAAAATCTTGAGTGTGGTAGAAGAACTTGATTATTCCACATAAGAAGATAACTTTGGAAATGCAAGTATTAAAGAAGTCATGTGAAAAGACTTAGTAATTAATATACTCTTAAAGTGGTATGCTTGTGCAACACACACTCACATGCGGGGCTTAGCTCGATACGGCTCAACTCGTGTTGAGTCAGGTCCGGGATGTTACAGTACCCAGTCGAAGATGCAACATGCAAGTTACAGTACTCGATCGAGGATGCAACTCTATGTTGTATATTCATTTTTTATTGCCATTTCATTTTTTGAATGAGATGCTTTCTTACTTTAAAAGACCATTGGTGGATAGTTATTTCCCATCAATTTTTAAGTGTGATCCCATGGTGGAGACCTATATATAGGAGTCTTCATGCATCAATTTACACACATGAAAACTTGAAGTCTTGCATAGTTTTTCCATCTTGCATTAAGCTCAGTTCTCTAAACACCTAAAGTTTGCTTGAGCTCTCTAGATTGTGGTGCTACTTCTCAAGAGACGAAGTCATTTTATCTTTGGGAGACGATGATGATTCAATAAGAACTACCCTGAACGTATCTCATCTTAAGGAGATAGGTCTTCCTCGACTCGACTTGAAGTTGTTGTAACTTTATTATAGTGTAGGCTATTTTATAATTCACATTTCTATTCTGTTAGTTTGTTTTATTTATGTTCGACAGGTTCTGCCCTTTGTATACACATATTATCAAACAATCTTAAGATAAGATAAGCAATTATGTCGGAATGCAACAACAACAACGATGGTAATGAGAATCCTCCAATGGTCCCCTTTGTTGTAACTAACACTGCTACAACTTTCCATGCAGTAATGAGACTTGTTATTTTGCCTATAGTGGAGAAGCTCGATAGGTTTATTGGTGAAAATTTCAAATGGTGACAGCAGAAGATGTTGTTCTACCTTACCATTATTGAAGCGTTGATATATCTAAGGTAAGACCCTTCAATCGCAGTCAAAGATGATATAAATATGGAGACACGTACAACCATCGATGCATGAATGCATAACAACTTCTTGTGCAGAAATTATATCTTCAACGGGATGAGCGACTCATTATATATCGTGTACGCGGGCCTGCAAGACCACTAAAAAGCTATGAGATACTCTTGAGGAAAAGTATAAGACCGAGGATTCTGGGTTAAGAAATTCGTTGTGGCCCATTTCCTCGAGGTCCAAATGGTAGATACATGTCTTGTGATGGACCAAGTACAAGACTTTCAATTTGTTGAAAAATTGGTTGATATAAATGGTGGGTGACACTACTTTTATCAATAGTTAAGTGATTAAAAATAAATTCTATTAAGGATTGGGTATCAAAAAATTAATTTATGTTTGGAGTAGATAATCGAGGCATGTTGAATCATTCAAACCAATTTTTGGTGAGTTAGAAATTAAGCATCAAAGTTGATCTCTTAAAATGAGAATACAAAGGTCTTGAGTGTGAGAGGAGAGTTTAACTATCCCTAGAAAGATGGATCCTCAAAATGCAAGTATTAAAAAAGTCATGTGAAAAGACTTAGTAATTAATACACTCTTGAAGTGGTATGCTTGTGAAACACACACGCGTGCATCGCTCAGCTCGGCATGGCAAGGCTCGGCTCGATCCCAAACCAAATCTGACCTCGATCGTGGGCTTTGATCCTTGATCCTTGGCAATTGAATTATAGGTTGAACTTGGATGGACGGGGCAATTGGTTCTTGGCAACACACATGCACGTACGAGGCTCAGCTTGAGTCGGGTTGGGTTTGGGACGTTACAACACCAGGCCGAGGATGCAACACCGTGTTGTAGCATATATTTTTTGTTGTCATGTTATTTTTTGAATGAGGCATTTTCTTACTTTAAAAGATTTTTAGTGGGCAGTTATTTCCCATCAATTCTCATGTGTAACCCTCATGGTGGAGATTTATATATAGGAGTTTTCATGCATCATTTTATACACATGAAAATTCAAAATCTTGCATTGTTTTTCGATCTTACATTAAGTTCAGTTCTCTAAACATCTAAAGTTTGCCGGAGCTCTCAAGACTGTGGTGCTATTTCTTAAGAGATGAAGTCATTTAATCTTTGGGAGATGATACACACAATCCAGTGAGCACTAGTACCTTGAGCGTATCTCATCTTAAGAAGAAATATATTCCTCAACTCAAATTAAAGTTGTTGTTGCTGGAACTATAATAGTATAGACTATTTTATAAGTCACATTTGTATTTTGTTTGTTTGTTTTATTTGTGTTTGATAGGTTTTTGCCCTTTATATGCACATATTATGCAACAAACTCGAATTTAGACCGCTATTTGAAATCTTTGTGAAAAACATTTGATATCTTATCAAATGTTTGCTTTAGGGATAAACTTATGAAAAAGTTGTAAAATAGTAAAGTTGATAGCTTAATTTCGAACAAAATTTAACATAAACAATGACACTTTGAATCAGATGGAATGTATAATTTTTGTTGCATTCAACTAGTATAGTTGGAGGAATGGAAATTAGGTATCAATTTTTAAATAAAGCTGATTAACGCTTAATATAACTTCAGTAGTTTATACATGAAAGTAAGATGCCATTAAAAATAATGAGATATTAAAATGAAATAGAAGATCAGGAATTAGTTGATGTATTAAAAGGAGATCAAGCCGATTAAATTAAATATTTATTAGGTGTTTGGGATAGTGTTCTTAATATAATTATAATTTTTTTATATTTATATACGATAGTTATTTTCCATCTTTTATATTTATTGTATGTATTTCATGAACATTATAAAATATTCATAGTTTATTTGATATAATCATAATCTTAGTATATAAATGTTATATACAAGAAAATTAAGATTATGAATAATAAACTCAAATTAAGTTTATGATAAAATTAATTAAAGTATGAAATCTTTAATTAAAACATCATTAATGTGGCCTAAAACTTTTTCAATGTGATCATTTGATCCGGACCATCGATGTGGAAATATTTGAGTGGAGACATTTATATATGATTTGATCATATAAGACACATACCGATTTAATTTATATTTTTCTACATATTCCGTTTAGATATAGAAAATAAAATTAAATTATAAGATGTCCATATGTGGATAAATGTTAATCTTGAGTTGTAACACTCTAATTTTCATAAAACTTGCATAGCATATTTTTATATAAAAATTTGCATTCTTTATAACATAATTTATAGCGTATGATCTTTTCGAGTTTAAGACGAATTTTACTATTTATCAAGAATGTATGAGCTAATGTTTCTTTAAGTCTAAAAGTCTTGAAGGATAGTTGTTGGTTCCAAGCGGTGTTCGAGATTCAGAGGGGTGTGAATGAACCTTAGTCGACTTTGCAATTCTCTTAAAAAAAACTTACTGTTCTGCAAGTTATTTGAACTTGCAGCGCCAGACAGTTACTGCTTACAGCACTAGGATGCAGTGCTGCACGCTGTAACTAGAGTTTTATATGCAGTGGAAAAATACGTTTTATAACACAAGGCTGGTTTTCTCAAATATGATCATTTTTCAGAAAAAATTTATGCTTATGGCAGAGATAGATATATGAAATGAAACACATATAGGAAAACAATAAAACACTTATGGCTTATAATGGTTCGAAGGTGGTATAATCCTTCTACATCCACTCTACTGCTACCTCGAGCAGGAACTTTGTTAAGCAAGATTGGTTTACAGGACTATCTTAACAATCTATGAACTTTACAAAGCAAACACCTACTAGAGTCCAGTGTACAGACAGCAATTGCAAACTCTAAAGGCTAATCCACACAGGGTTTCAAAGTCCCACACAGGAAAGCTGTCTAACTCTAGACAACTATATAAATAGTAAGGATTTCTCCTATCAACTATTCAACACCTAAAACAACCTAAGCACACAACAACAATGTTAAAAAATATATGGTTTTGTTCTTCAACCGGTGCGATGAAGTGAGCTTCTGAATCCTTCAAAGGATCTTTCAACTTTGAACTTGCTTCACTTCACAGAGGTTGAGTGATTGAAACTGAGAGTAGACTTGAAAGAGTATAGCTTGAATGCTTGAGAGTTTTTGCGTAAATGTTTCAGTAGTCAGCTTCAGGGTTGCTCATCCTCTATTTATATTTGTATGAGAAATATCCGTTGAAGGAGATATCTCTCTTTTGAATTTTGAGTACTTGATCAAAAGCATGGCTCGTATTTAATGTGACTTGACTTTCTCTTTCGGAGCATTTAATGCGGCAGTTGCGGCTCGCAGTTTTCTGCAGCGCGTCAGTCCACGTGACATCTTTGTATTGGCTCCGTATCTGCAACTTTGATCTTCTTTGGAACGACTCTATTTATTCTTATTTGAATCTTTGTTCCTCGTACTGCATTTATCTTTACTCGGATATCAGGATACTTATCTTGTTTGTTATTGGCGCTGTTTGACTGTTTGAGCAGTAAGTTTCGCACTGTATTCTAGGTCTGCTTGCAGCTGATTCTTCTTTGCAGCGCTGCTGTAACTTAGACCTTCTTGCAGTATCCTTATTCAGTACTGTTGTATCTTTTCTTGCAGTACTCATGTATCATTTTCTTGCAGCGATGCTGCATGCCGTTCTTTCTTAATTAGCTGCAGTGCTGTATCTGCTTTCTTGCAGTGATGCTGTAGCTGCTTTCTTACAGCAGCTTCGTTCTGAATTTCTCGATATAGCTTTATAACATATGAAAACCTCCATCTTTCAACACTTATATTTAGACTCAAACCTAGTCTATATTTTCACTTAAACATTGTGAAAAATGGGGTACACAAAACTACCTATTACATATTTGTTTTGTCTCATCAAAATCTAAACACTGAAATCCCAACAATAGCTACCCGAGGAGACTGAGTTTGATCGTAATGTACTCGACATACACGAGTAATGAAATGAAAAAAAAAAGATAAGTTACACATAAAATAATTTTAAATAATTGATAAAAGAAATGTGACTTATGTGTTTAATTATAATTATGTAGATTTTTATTATATAGTTTATGTGCAATAAGGTATGTGACTATTATGATATATTAAATTAAATATATTTTCAAACATAATAGTTTATGTGATTATGTGATGTGCTAATTTGGTCATAGTTTCATGCATAATTATCATGATTAAAAATTATCCATGCATGTCATATTAGATAGAGCTACACTTAATCTCTCATGCCTCCATCAAATCCACCACAAATCTCAATGTTACTAATCATCACATATCAAGTTTCTATGCACTACAAGTTATGATCTAATTACTTATACCATTGTATGTTATATTATGAGTGTACAAAATATATATATATATATATATATATATATATATATATATATAATTAGGAATGTGCTATATCATTTCTTTGGTTTCTCACATTACAAATCCAACACTACAAACCTCTCTCTTCCCCCTCCATTTGAAGCTCTCCCTCTCTCTCTAGCATGCTCCACATTCTCTTTACAAACCTTTTCATCCAAAAGCCCTCATTTCCACCTTTAACAAGGCTAGAAAATCAAGATTGAAGAAAGGAGAAAGAATCCCTCAAGACAAGAAGCTAAGTAGAGCCCAATAACTCTTTTGTGTGCAACTCTAAAGGTATTTTGACTTTTCCTCACTTATATTCTTCCTTAGGAGTATGATTAAGTTTTAATCTTAAGTTGCATGTAAGATCTAAGTGAGATTTCCTAAAAATGTGATAAAATGGTTGAATATCTTGTTCTAAGTAGTGGATCTTCAAGAAATATATCATTTTAAGTGTTGATTGAGCAAATGCATGTTGGATTAAACTTTGCATGTTTGATTTCTTTACCTAAATACATTGCATGTATGATCCAAGGGTGATTTTCTATTAATGTGAAGAAATTTTTTTAAAGTCTTATTTTATATGGTTGATCTTTAAATATTGTTACTTTTGGGTGTTGATTGTGCAATTGCATGTTTGATTATCTTGTCTAAACTCATTGCATGTGTGATAAATTGAGTCAAGACGGTTTATTTGAGGCTGATAGAGTTATAAAAGTCGAATCTACATTTTAATTATGAAAATAGGTGGGTTTAATAAAGTTGACAAATTTTTTAGAAATGACAGTGCACTTTGTCGATTTTTATAAACATGTATACATGGATTTTTTCAAAACTGTTTTAGTATGTTATACTACATGAAGTTTTGAATTTATTGTTAAAAGTTGGTAACATTTGGAGTAGTTTATGAATTATGATGACTTTTCAAATATAGTCCAGTTCGAGTTGGAATTATGCAGTTTTAGACCTTAGAAAAATAATTTTGTAAATTCAGTCAATTATAATTATTGAAAACTATTTCAGTATATTATACTACATGAAATTTTGAGTTTATGATTGAAATTTGGTAATTTTTGAAGTAGTGTACGAATTATAATGATTTTTCAAAATAAGTCCAGTTTCGAATTTGAGATTCTACAGTTTTGGACCTTAGAAAATTAATTATATAAAATTTGTCCATTATAATTTTTCAAAACTATTTTACTATGTTTAAGTAAATGATGTTAGAAGTTTAAATTTTAATTTCAGAAGATTTCAGTAAATATACGATTTACGATGAATTTTATAATACAGACTGGTTTTAGAGCATTTTCGAACAATTTTTGATTATAGTAAATGACTTCTTATAGCTTTTGTAATTCGAATTTTCCATAATATTTTAGCATGGATAACTAAGGGTTGCTATGTAAATGTATGTTTATTTCCATGAATTTCAGATGATCATTTAAATTATGAAAATTATTGTGATATACATATATTATATGTACGATAAGCATGACAGGTTAGTTAAGTATGATACATAAGAGTTTATGAACGTGCAAATCAACGTCAAAATTGAGTAACATTTATTTACAATTACATTGATTAGAATAACTTCTATGTTGGGTATGATGAAATGAAATGACACCTTCGGGTGAAGTACCAGGTTGATGAACCTTGGAAGTCAAGTCTTTGAATCTTGGATGTTTATGCCATGTTTTCGCATCTTGAATGTTTATGCCAGGTCTTCGGATCTTGGAAGATGATGTTTCAATGTATTGATTAATCTCTTTAACATAATAGTTCATAAACGTTATCCACTAAGATTTCTCAAATCTTATATGTTGGTATGTTTAAATATTTTCAGGACCCCCTACGACGAAGCGGATGTGTAGCCAGCTGTACAGATCCCTCTCTAGAAGCATATATATTATATATTTTTAATATATGTTAATATGTATGAAATTAATATGCTTAATGCGTCTTTTGACACTTCCGATGTTGGTTTAAGTGAACTTTTAAAATGTCTTAAAAATATCAAGGTTTTGATCTATAAATATGAGTAGAATACGAGTTAAGTTTCTTGCATACTAAGCTTCTGCACCCTACATCGTACACTTGCGGGAGTAGCTAAAAATAATTAGTGAACAAGTTTTTGGTGCCGTTGCTGGGGACTGGAGTTTAGGAACAATTAATATTCGAATTTGTTGTCTTTTGTAGTGTAGGATTTACTTTTATTTTATTTTTAAGAGAGTATCTGATACTTGTCTTCTAGGTGTTTTCAGATTGTGCATGAACACTCGCTTTAAAAAGGCGAACTTGATTGCATTAGATTTGGAGATTGAAGCAACTTGCAGACGTAGTAAAACACGAAGGCAACTATTTACTCCAACTCAGATGACTGACGATAATCCAGTAGAACACGTACTAAAGAATCAAGAAGGAGTGAACCAAACACCACAAGTTGTTGCTCAGAGACCCATCAGAGATTACTTTCAACCACAAGAAAATGGAAGGGGGGTTGTGCGACCACCTATTCGAGCAAATAATTTTGAGTTAAAGTCGGGTCTGATCGGTATGGTTCAACAAAATCAGTTTGGGGGAAGTCATTTCGATGACCCCAATGCGCATCTGGCGCAGTTTCTTGAAGTCTGTGATACGATCAAATTGAATGGTATTTCTGATGATACCATAAGATTACGATTGGTTTCTTTCTCTTTACGAGATAAAACAAAGTTGTGGTTCAACTCACTCCCTCTAGGCTCAATCACTACGTGGGATGGATTAAGTAGAAAGTTAATATTTAAGTACTTTCCACCAAGTAAGACTTTGAAGTTGAAGAGTGAGATTACACAGTTCAAGCAATTTGATGGGAAGTCCTTGGGCGAAGCTTAGGATGTTAAGGAGATGTCCTCAGCATGGATTCCCTGATGATCAACAAGTCTGTTTCTTCTATAATGGACTATTTAGATCAATGAGAGTGATGATAGATGCAGTGGCAGGAGGAGCTTTGTTAGCAAAGAGTCCGGAGGATGCTATATATATCTTGGAGAAAATGGCAACAAACAGCTACCAATGGCCGTTTGAGAGAAACACATATAGGAAAGTGGCGGAGATTCAAGGTCAAGACCAATTGTCTGCGTTATCCTCACAAATAGCAGCTCCCACAAATCAAGTATCTGCACTGGCAAAGCTTCAAACCCAAAACGTAGGAAGTGTTGGGAGTTGAGGATGTGATTTCACCCAACAAGAGGAAGTAGAAGATGTCAACTTTATGAATGGGCAAAATTACAACAATCAAAGTTTCTGAAACAACCAAAACTTTCGAAATAGGGGTATGTATCAGTATAAACACGGAGGGACGAATCATAAAAATTTCTTTTATGCAAATAATAAGAATGTTCTGCAACTACCTCCAGGCTTTTCTGTTACGAATGGAGTTATCGATGAACCAAAGAAACCGGCATTAGAAGATTTAGTAGGTGCATTTGTGAATGAATCACGAGATAGATTCACAAGGATTGAAAAAAAACTTGATGCACAGATGACGGCCTTGGAGTTACAAGTAGGGTAGATGGCTGAAAATATAGGGAATCAACATAAAAAGGGACAATATCCAAGTACTACTGAAATAAACCCAAGGGAGTAGTGTAAGACAATCCAATTGAGAAGTAAAATGGAATATGAGGGACCAAGCATGCTAGTGGCAGAGGAAGATGAAAACGAGAGGAAAGAGGAAGAAGAATTGGCGGAGAAAAAAGATGAAGTCGAACAAAAAGGGGCTGAGAAGCCAAAATCAAATTCTAAACCTTCACTCCCATTTACTATTTTTTTTCTTCCTTTTCCTCAACGTTTTCAAAAGAAAAACCTAGATGCTCAATTCGTTAAATTTCTGGAAATTTTTAAGAAAATTTACATTAACATTCCTTTTGCAGATGCTTTGGAACAAATGCCAAATTATGCAAAATTCTTGAAGGATGCCATGTTAAAGAAGAGAAAAATAGCGGATTATGAAAGAGTGAATCTTACGGAGGAATGCAGTGCAATCTTACAGCTAAAGTTGCCACAAAAGCTTAAAGACCCAGGAAGCTTCACAATCCTTTGTGTGATTGGAGAATCAATTTTTGACAAGGCTTTGTGTGACCTAGGAGCGAGTATAAATTTGATGCCGCTATCCCTCTTCAAGAAGCTTGGTCTTGGTGACATGAAACCCTCAACAATCACATTGCAATTAACTGATAGATCGATAACTTACCCCAAAGGAATCATTGAAGACGTACTAGTCAAAGTTGATCGATTCATCTTCCCAATGGATTTCGTAGTTCTCGACATGGAGGAAGATCATGCTGTGCGTCTTATTTTAGGACGACCATTCCTAGTTACGGGACGAGCATTGATTGATGTACAAAAAAGAGAGCTTACCTTGAGAGTAAATAACGTACACATCTTGTTCAATATTTACAAGGCCATGAGATTCCATGACGAAAAGGAGACTTGTAGCTGCATTGGAGTAGAGGATGTTTGTGTGCAGGATCAAAATGAACGAATCTTGTTAAAGGATTCGTTGGAATTTTGCTTAAGTGAATCTTTACAAACTCAAGTGAAAAATCTTGATTCTAAAAACGAGGAGGTTATTGACTATGTGTATTGTTTGGATGCTTTACAGGAAATACCAAGGAAGAAGTGTGGCGAAAAGAAAAAGAAATGAGGAAATGAGAGACAAATAGAAGGTGGAATGACCGGGCATGACCGTGCCTGGTAGAAAATTGATACTGGACAATGGGGCACGATCGTGTTGTACTGCACGGTCTATCGTGCCCGGGCCTATGGCATGTATGCAGGTCGAGCACGACCGTGCTGAGGGGCAAGGTCAGACCGTGCTAGACCAAAAAGAGGTTGTTTCAGACACAAAAGACATCATGTTCATTTCAGAATTGAAGCACCTTCCGGATCATCTCCAATATGCTTTTTTAGGAAGTGATAAAGCTAATCCGATAATTTTTTCCTCATTTTTAAACTTAGTCCAATTAGAAAATCTTCTACGGGTATTGAGAGAACACAAGCATGCCCTTGGTTGGTCAATCTCGGATTTGAAGGGAATAAGTCCGTCCATTATTATGCACAAAATAAGGATGGAGGATACTTATAAACCTTCAATCCAAAACCAACGGAGACTTAACCAAATCATGCAGGAGGTGGTGAAGAATGAAGTCCTAAAATGGATGGATACAGGAATTGTGTATCCCATTTCCGACAGTAATTGGGTAAGTCCAGTACAGGTGGTGCCAAATATTGGAACCGCCGGATCGCCGATCCTATACAATTATCTGAATCGGGGTCCATGCAAATATGATTAACGCACAACGGATAAACGAATCATACCTTTTGCACCGATATTAGTTCTAAGGTCAGAACTGTAGATCGAGGAATCGATGGAGCTTGGACCTCACGATCTTCTGCTGTATTCCTCGCCTTTTTCCCGAACGTTGTGTGGACAACGGGCTATCGAGACTTTCAGCCGTCTTTTACTAAATCGTATCTCAGATTTCGTGTATTTAAAAACGACTGACTTAAGGCTTATTTATAGGCTACAACAGGGACCTTGAGGAGGATTAGGAATCGGTCTCATGATAGGCTTAGGAGTCCTAAATTCGATCTGAATATACTTCTTAAGCCTATCAATAATATCTCAATCCACTAAAAAGATATTATTGAACTACCGTCTCTTATCCATATTAAATATGAGCTCTTATTTATTATGTGCGCGTTTATCTCCCCGTGTTTAAGATATCGAATGTCCATTAATTAAATGAATTACTGACAATTCAATTAATTAACATTTAATTTCAAGAGTAGTACCACTCAACTTTATTATCATGCCAGAATAAATCCACCTGCAGAGTTTACATGATAATCCTTATGAGCTCCTCAAGGGGACATCATCATCCTAAATAATTAGGACACGGTTTCATTATATAATCAACAGCACACCATATAAACAACATTCTATCCCAATTTACTGAACTTATTGATTTAATAAATAAATCTCACCATTGGTAAATTAAAGAAACATATATCGAGTATACATGTCCGTTATCATACAATGATTAAGAGGACACACATCCATAATAACAGAGGTCTTGTTCTATTTATGTAGTCAGTACAAATAAAACAACCTCAATTGGTCCTGCTCAATACATACAAAATGTACTAGTGTAATTTTATAATCAAGATAGATTAATACCAAATTACAATACAATCATTTCGATAATTTATCCAAAATTATCTCGATTGTGAGCTACCATTTATAATTTATAAGGAACTGATAACATGATCTTCTGTGTGGCACCACACACCATGTTATCTACAATATAAATTAATTGGACAATTGCAATAACATATATAACAAATATAAAATGCAAAACATTTGACCATAAAAGATTCTCATATCATAAATAGATGTTTACACAAAAGCTAGGCTTATAATATACATCCTAACACCAAAGAAAGTAAGAATGACAGTGGTAAAGAATGAGGATGAGAAGCTTATAGTACTCGAATGGTAACAGGGTGGCGGGTGTGCATTGATTATAGAAAATTGAATATCGCCACCCGAAAAGACCATTTTCCTCTCCCGTTTATAGATCAAATGTTAGATCGTTTGGTTGGATATGATTATTATTGTTTTCTCGATGGATATTCTGGATACAATCAAATTGCGATTACACTAGAAGACCAAGAGAAAACAACTTTTACATGTTTGTATGACATATTTGTATTTCGGAGGATGCCCTTTGGATTATGTAATGCACCAGCCACGTTTCAACGATACATGATGGCAATTTTTCATGATATGATAGAAAATATGATGGCAGTGTTTATGGATGATTTTTCAATTTTTGGAACTTCATTTGATGTTTGTTTAGCTAACCTATCTCGAGTTTTGCAGTAATGCAAAGAAACCAATTTGGTTTTAAATTGGGAAAATGTCATTTCATGGTAAAAGATGGAATTGTGTTGGGTCACCGTGTTTCGTCTGCAGGACTTGAAGTAGATAGAGCAAAAATCATGGTAATTGAAAAATTACCCCCACCAAAAACAGAAAAAGCAATCCGAAGTTTTCTAGGGCATGCAGGTATCTATAGGAGCTTCATAAAAGACTTTTCAAAGATCACCAAACCATTGAGCCGATTGCTAGAGAAAGATGCCGACTTCAAGTTTGATGAAGAGTGTCACTTGGCATTATTCGAAACATTGAAGAAAGCATTGACAAGTGCACTAATTTTGGTGACTCCGGATTGGTCACAACCATTCGAGTTAATGTGTGATGCAAGCGATTATGCTGTGGGAGCTATGCTTGGACAAAAGAGAGACAAAGTGCTAAGACCGATATATTATGTCAGTCGAACGCTGGATGAAGCTCAACAAAACTACACCACTACGGAAAAGGAGATGTTGGCAGTCGTCTTCACATTCGAAAAATTTCGTCCTTACTTTATTGGCACTAAAACAATAGTTTATACTGATCATGTTGCAATTCATTATCTTTTTGAAAAAAAAGTGTTAAATCACGTCTAATATATTGGGTTTTATTGTTGCAGAAATTCGATTTGAAAATTAAAGATCGCAAGGACTGCGAGAATGTGGTAGCTGACCATTTGTCAAGATTGGAAAATGGAGAAGTTCATCAAAGCGAAGAGATCAAGGAAAAATTCCCAGATGAGTGCATACTGGCTTTAAATGATGCTCTGGTGTCATGGTATGCATATATTGTGAACTACTTTGCACAGAGGGTCCTCCCATCAGACTTAGATGAGTATCAAAGAGAAAAATTTCTTCATGATATAAAGTTTTATATGTGGGATGACCCGTACCTGTTTAGGAGATGCACATATTTGACAATTTGGAGATGTATCCCGTTAGAAGAGTGGGATGACATTATGGGGATGTGTCACTCATCATCTGTATGAGGACATCACAGTGGGAAGAAGACGACTATCAAATTGCTGCAATCAGGTTTTTATTGGCCAACTTTATTTAAGGATTGCTATAACTTTGTGGCAGGTTGTGATCGATGTCAAAGGATAGAGATAATATCGAGGAAACATGAGATGCCTCTTACCAACATATTAGAAGTGGAAATTTTTGATGTATGGGGCATAGATTTTATGGGGCCTTTCCCCCTATCCAATGGATATAATTACATTCTGCTAACTGTGGATTATGTGTCCAAGTGGATAGAGGTTATTCCCACCAAAACTAATGATGCTAAAGTTGTTCTACAAATTTTGAAGAAAAATATCTTCAATAGATTTGGGACACCCAAGGCAATTATTAGTGATGTGGGAAAGCACTTCCTTAACAAAATTTTTGCTAGATTGTTGGAGAAATACGGAGTGAAGCACAAAATGACGTTGGCATATCATCCTCAAGTAAATGGGCTAGCCGAGATGTCAAATCGGGAGATAAAGACAGTCTTGGAGAAAACTGTGAGTGTAAATCGAAAAGATTGGTCGTTTCGCTTAGATGACTCCTTATGGGCATATTGGACAGCATTTAAAATGCCGATTGGTATGTTCCCTTACCAACTTCTTTTTGGTAAATCGTGTCATCTCCCGGTGAAATTGGAATACAAAGCGTTTTGGACGACAAGAGTACTAAATTTCGACTACAAACGGGCAAGTTCGGATCGAATGCAAAATCTATTAGAGTTGGATGAGTTCCGAAATGATGCCTATGAAAACGCTCGAATCTACAAAGAACGAACCAAACACTTTCACAATAAAATGATTCAAAAGAGGACATTCAAGCCAGGAGATCCGGTATTGTTATTCAATTCGAGACTCCGATTGTTTCCCAAAAAATTGAAGTCAAGATGGTCGGGACCCTTTTGGGTTAAGAAGGTGTTTGATTCAAGCTATGTAGAGTTGTTGGCAAAGGATGGCCGCACGTTCCCCAACAACGCACAAAGAATCAAGTTATACTATGGAAATGGAACAAATGAGACTGTCAGGTGCATTTATTTCGTAAATGACTTATAAAAGGTATGTTTTCATCTCGTCCAGCTGAAGATGTGAAACCAAACCTATTAGTTAAGTTTTGTCTTTATTTAAAAATATATATATATATATTGTGGAGCACGGTCGTGCTCCATGAGGTACGGTCATGCGCCATCATCTAACAAAACTGGCTGTCGTGCACGGACCACCGTGCTATGTAGCACGGTCATGCACGGCCAGATCGTGATTCAAAAAGAGGCCAAGGGGGAAAGAATTCTCACAAAATTCTTCCCCCAATTCAAACCCTAACTTACAATTCGTCAAATTGGATGATTTTTTCCCTATTACTCACTCTTAAACACAAATTCCTCACTTCCCCACTCCATAACAACATTAATCACCAAACACATTGGAAGAAAAGTGACCCCATTGACGTTTTAGGACCCTCAAGTGAAATTTTCGATTTCTCATCAAGTAGGTACGTTTCTTTCCGATTTTTGCCTTTTTTTCCAAGTTTTTACCTGGCACGTGAAAGAAGGTGTCTAATACCATGGGGCACGTCTATCCAAGTTTTAATGTCTTCTTTGGAATTGTAGAGTTTAAGTTTTAATGTCTTTCTTCGGTGGCGGATAAATGTGCCCCATGGAGATCCTCCAATGGTCCATACGCTCCATGACGTCCGCCATCATCGTCCGGTAATCCCGGAACTCTTCTCACAGCTAATGCAAACCTGTCTCCAATGCCCCCAACCTAGCGTGGTACTGAGGAGCATATCTGTGCTGCTGCTGTGCCAAGAACTCGTTGGGCTGTGGAGGCGTGGCATAGTCATTGTCCGCCCCTTGCTCATATGCCTCATCTTCCTCGATCACCTCCCTTGCTCGTCTGGCATATCATTCATTTCTTTCTTCCGACCATTGTAACCCTGCAAACACTCCCATAGTTAGTCATAAGCGGTATCCTAACTTTCATTTCTCATCCATGTATACCCCAAACTTAAACACAAGCACAATGTAAAGTTTGTGTAGCCACATTATCAAAACATGAAAGTAGACCCCAAATGATAACAAGTAATCATCAATTTATCAGCTCATGCGAAGAGAAACATCATATTATTGAAAAACCACAACCTATCATGCTCAAAAACTGAACAAAAATCAAGATAAAGCATACATACCAAGTGTTCGACAAAAGTCCCCAATGACATAATTCTTCAAAATGAAATTTTACTCCGATTAATATCTTACCCAAGTTACATTCAACACTTCTAATGTGAAAGAAAGGCAAAAATCGGAAATAAACGTACCTGTTTGATGAGAAATCAAAAATTTCACTTGAGGGTCCTAAAACGTCAATGGGGTCACTTTTCTTCCAATGAGTTCGGTGATTAATGTTGTTACGGAGTGGGGAAGTGAGAAATTTGTATTTAAGAGTGAGTAATCGGGAAAAAATCATCCAATTTGACGAATTGTAAGTTAGGGTTCAAATTGGGGGAATAATTTTGTTAGAATTCTTTCCCCCTTCGTCCCTTTTTGAATCGCGATCTGGCCTTGCACGACCAGCCAGTTTCGTTGGATGATGGCGCATAACCGTGCCTCCTGGAGCACGATCGTGCTCCACAATATATATATATATATATATATATATATTTTTTTTTTTTTTTAAATAAAGACAAAACCTAACTAATTGGGTTGCCTCCCAAGTAGCGCTAAGTTTCACGTCTTCAGCCGGACGAGATGAAAACGTACCTTTTATGAGTCATTTATGAAATAAATGCACCTGACAGTTTCCTTTGTTCCATTTCCATAGTATAACTTGATTCTTTGTGCGTTGATGGGGAACGTGCGGCCATCCTTTGCCAACAACTCTACATAGCCTGAATCAAACACCTTCTTAACCCAAAAGGGTCCCGACCATCTTGACTTCAATTTTTCGAGAAATAATTAGAGTCTCGAATTGAATAACAATACCGGATCTCCTGGCTTGAATGTCCTCTTTTGAATCATTTTATCGTGAAAGTGTTTGGTCTGTTCTTTGTAGATTCGAGCGTTTTCATAGGCATCATTTCGGAACTCATCCAACTCTAATAGATTTTGTACTCAATCCGAACTTACCCGTTTGTAATCGAAATTTAGTGCTCATGTCGCCCAAAACGCTTTGTGTTCCAATTTCACCAGGAGATGACATGATTTACCAAAAAGAAGTGGGTAAGGGGACATACCAATCGGCATTTTAAATGTCGTCTGATATGCCCATAAGGAGTTATTTAAGTGAAACGACCAATCTTTGTCCACCCGGGCACTATCGTGTTATACGACACGATCGTGCCCCATTGTCCAGTACCGATTTTCTGCCGGGCACGATCGACCGTGCTGTGGCCAAGGGTTCACAACCAATCGCCTAGGACTGACCGTGCTATGGGGCATGGGTCTCTATGATTTCTTTTTTGATCATCCATTATACTTGAAACTTGCACTATTTCTCATTAAAATCATGAAACTAAGCACAAACCCGTTAAATGCAACTTATACAATATAATCTCAGAAATCACCATAAAAACGTATCTAACATATTCAAATGAATACATAAACATACGCAAAAATACGTGAAAAATAGAAGTTATCAAAATGACTGAGAATATAAATTCATAGATATGGAATCTATTCCTTCTTACGAGAAGTAGAAAAACAATTCTCTCATTTGTTGATTTTAGAATTGAATGGTTTGAGATCTCTAATTTATAATTCGATTATAAATTAATCATTCACTAGTAAATTAATGGTAAATGAGGAAAATAGGTAATTGAAGAGGTTGACGGATAATACCAACTTCAATTACGAATTGTCAATGAAGGATTAATCTATTTGTAATGATTATATCAGTGGACAACTCAATTTGAAAGAGTAAAATATTTTATAATTGTAAGAGTGCAACTCTGTATTTTTAATGGAGTAATAACGGAATTAATAAGTCGAATGAATTAATTAAAGAGTTTAGTTATTTATTTAATTTATTGGAACTTACGGTTATGTGTCCGTGGCCCATAGTACTCCTTTCTAAGTATAATTGGTTAAATACAAGTTTATGTGTGTCTAATGAATTATGAGAAATAATTTTTCATTTTATTTGGGCTATTATATAAATATCATTTAATTTTAGAAATTTGAAATTTGATATTCTTCAGTGATAACTGTATGAAAAATTAAATAAGTATTTTAATATTTATTTGTGATATTAATATAGATAATAAAGTTGATATTATAAGATTAAGATTGTGAATCTTAATAATATTAGATTTCTAGTTAGAGACAAACTCCAATTAGATTGAGATTAAAATTTCAATTAGATATGTAACTAATAGAATTGAGTTTATAAAAGAAGCCACGTTTTCTCTCCCTAGATACAAAGATGCACACATGTATCAAAAGAAAAAGATACACCTACTCTATTTGAAAAACACGCCAGATTGTGAATCTTAAGTGTTGTCTGTTTTGTGGTTCTTTATCTTCATAGAGTAGTTCTATACCTTCCAACTCGAGATTGTGATTCTTAATTGTCATCTATTTTGTGGTTCTTTTTCTTTATAAAATAATTGTATATCTCTTCCAACTCAATTAGCCTAATCATATGATTTTATGAGTTTAGTACATTGTAGAAATAATTTAATTAGGAATTTATAATTGATATTTGGGGTGCCCACACACTATCATTGAAAGGAAGGAATGAATCGAAAGATCGTGGTGTCTTCAGCAATTCGTGAATTCAACCATTGAATGCAGTTAGAGTAAAAGAGAAAATGAAATCATCAAAGGTATATTTCTTTTCATATTTATAAATTTAAATAAATTTAATATTGATGATATGTTCTTATATTCTAAGTTTCATATTTGAAATCCATCGCTTCTGCAATTATTTTATTAGATCGAAAAGATGGATGTTATACGATTCGAATTCGATTTGAAACCCGTTTAATTTCCAACATTAGGTTTGTTGATTTTAATATTAAAAGAATAGAGCAAACCATTCTTCCAATGATTGATGAGGAACTCACAATATGTAGAATAAATAATATCAATGTCTACGAGATGCAACTTTATCAATTAAGAATTTGTCATATTTGGCCAAGAACGATCTTGCAGCTTCATCTCCATCAAGAACACTCTTCAACCCATTCAATTAGTGGTCGAACACCTTTTGTTTGATCTAACTTGTTCGACTGATTAGGGTCGAACATAACTCGTCTAGATTCGTACACTCAACACGCGATTCAGAATTTTTTTTTTATTTCTCATCTACCTTGTAACATGTTTTCCACAAAAATACTTCCTAAACATGAATTCTAAACATTTACATTCTACTTCGAATTTAGGTCGATCGCTTCAATAAAAATTATTTCTTGCAAATTTTAAGTATAAAATTGTGGATTAGGGTTAAAGTAGAAAGTAAAACGGTTGTTGTAAGCAAGTTGAGAGTACAACAGAACAACATTATAAGCAACAAAATTATAGTAAGGAAACTGTTAGCTAAGTTATAGTAAGAAGAACCAGGTTGCAGAGAGTATTCTTAAAAAATGAAGAGACAAGATGTTTTGAAGTCATGAAATGATAACATCAATATAGTACGAGGAAGATCATTCGCAGTTCGAGAATTAATCACTTTAACGAAACTAAAATTAGCCAATAGAACAAGTTGAAGGATGCAGTGAAAAAAGCCAGTGTAACACCCCAATTTCCTATATAATCTCTATTATCAGATTATAGACTAAAATTTTAGTTATCATGATTCAATAATAAATCGTAGAGATATTATTTGTATGGTATTTCAAATGCTATGTTTTATTTAGATAGAACGTTAATTAACAGTAGATTATATATAAAAAGGTGTGAGCCGTTATTAAAATATTATAAAGTTGATGATTCCCATCAAGAATTTGATCGTCGGGTCGTGCTAATTCCATACGAATCAGTACCCTTTCATCCTTCTCTGCCTGTAGAAATATAGACGCTTCATTCGACGATTGTGAACTCGTTCAGGAAAGACCAAACATGGAGAGAATGATTGGATTTGGCCTATTGAATAGTGACTTATCGCATGATATCAGATCCGCTGATTCATCACCGGACGACCAAAGTGGCATCCAAAGGTTCTCAACAGAATTTTAAAATATTAATTTTAGCAATTAGTTAATACTTTTTACAATATGTCATTAATTTTAATAGATAAAAATAAAATAGAAGATGTTGTTGAGATATACTAGAAGCCCATTATTTCCTAAAAGATGAGAAATCTCAAACCTTGATAAGAAAAGAATTAAGTTGTTGAGAAATATAAAAAATCCACGTATCTTAGGGAGTTCAAAATACTATCTATAGATTTATAAATCATCTCACTTGGAGATTTAATACGTTGATAGCCGAAAAAGGAAGAGACAAGAAATTAAAAAGAACATTCTTCATAATTTTTTTTTTTAGCATTAACATGGTCTCCAAATTTATTTATAATTTAATTGGTTTGATTAGTTAGGAATTCTGTTGTTTTCATATTGAAATTATCCAAACATTATGTATAACAGATTAGTGTCCAATTAGTTAATATGCATTCCAATTTTCATAACATCCAAATTTAAGAATAATAAATAATTAATTGTCTTGACGTGGTAGATCATCCCGGCAGTGAAGTAATATGTATGAATTTGGCCCTCATATTTCTAGGAATTTTGAATATTTGGAAAATAAAATATTGGACAATATGATTAACCATAATTAATTGACTATTTTCTCTTATCTATTAATTGATTAATTTGTAAACAATGTTTTTCCAATGTCTGATATGAGAATAGTTAAGCAAAATATTTTTAAGGAGTAATTAATGCAAAGGTAATAGACTAATATTATGTATATAAACAGTAAAGGTGCATGTAGATTTCGTATTAGTTAAACCATTACACATTAAATAAGTATCGTAACATTGTTGATGGGTTTACTAGAATTCCATAAATTAAAATTAAGAGTCTCATTTAGGTCTATACAGAGTGGCCTAATCTTTAGTTATGACATTAAATGATTTCCTTAAGAATTCTATGTTGTAATCATAAGGAGTTGGAAGATTATAGGTTTAGTATGTGTTGATTTGATAAATGATAAATTCTAAACTATCGATTAATTATGTTATAGATTTTATTGAAAAAACTTAGAACTCGATTAAAAGGCTTGAGATATCATAAGCTTTGGGAATTTCAGGTAAGTACATCTCTTACCTACAATATGAATAGTTTTGTTTTATTTGTTCAATGTTAATGTAAAATTTATGGGAATGCTTATTTTTGTTATTTTTTAACATGCTTTAATGTTTTGCTAAATTATGTATTTTGTGATTTTTATTTATAATCCTTTATGAATATAAAGTGATTAATTGTTAAGTGATATAATTTCATGTATTTGATCTAGTACAAAATGTTTGTTATTCTTTTTATGTAAATTGAGAAAATCATTTTGAGGTAGTACATATATATATAGTTTTATATATTTTCAGAGACTGGTATCAGGTTCTCAGACCGCCCACTAGAAGAAATTAAGGGCTTCTAGACCGTCCTATCAGTATTTGTTGCTCTGTTTGAATTTCGGTGGCTAGCTACCCCGGGTTCTTCAGAGTTGCGCATATTGGTATCATGTTCGGGCCCACGGTATATTATTTTCAAGTATAAGAGAATATATATTGTTTTATTAATTGATTTCTTGCATTTTTTTCAAAAGTTGCAAAGAAAATATTTTGTGAGATTAGGTGATGTACTTGCTTAGCTTTTATTTATAGTATTTACCTCATACTACAGACAAAAGCAAATGTAAGATATGATGCAAAGGGGTAGCAGTGCTGAAGCGTAATTGGTGGTGATGGCCTCAGAATTGGTTTAAGAAATTTTTTTTTTTTATTCATGCTAAGAAGACTTTTATTTCTGATTTCTTTTGACAAAAAAATTGTTCAAACAATTTAATTTCTTTTGAGATGTTTTAGTTCATTTTAAAACTCTAGCATGTTTCTTACAAAGTTTATTTATGTTGCTTTCTTTAAAAGCTAAAACAAATCCTTTATAATCCTAAGAAAAGGGGGGTGTTACAGCCAGTAAGCAATAGACACGTGGCCTGACACATTGTGTAAATTTGCACCAAGTACAACCGCAGTAAAAACTGTATACTGTAAGATAAAAAACATTCAATGTAACCTGAACTCTACACCAACAAGAAGAGTTCAAATTTTAGGTTACTCTTTTCTTCAATGGGTATAATACTTTTCCTATAAGTAGAGGAAGAGTCAACTGATATAACTATTGAAATTACAATTGATCAAAACTAGAGTTTAAAAGTTTTAAAAGTTAAGAAAACCTCAAAGTTTCAGTCCATAGAAGAGTATGATGACTAGAAGATTCAAATGCAAACACATCTTTCTGCAATGAATGACGAAATATGGTACGTCATTACTGAAGTACCACCTATTATTACTAAGCCCAACCCTACCCTTGGAAGAAAAATTAGAAGACAAAAAGAAAGAGTCAAAGCTGAAGTGGCATTAGTTGTAACAGAGATTGCTATAGTGGTAGAATGAGTAGTGGATGGAGAATCTTCCGATGAAGATGAAGAGGTCGACAGACTTCCAGCAGCACAACCACTTCCTGCAAGACCAAGACATTAAGAACCAGAATACAGGAAAGCCTTATCTCCTAACTTTCTAATTAAGTCTCGACACGAGTATACATTAGATGATAGGAAGCGAGCAAATTTGGACAATATAAAAAAGAATGCTTAGTGATTCACTCTTGATAAAGGAACATACAACAAGGTGAAGACCTGTAAAACTGCAAAGGAAGTGTAGGATAAACTGAAATAAATTTTCGAAGAAACAATGCTCACCAAAGATAACAAGATATCAACCACAACACAATTGTTTGAACTCTTCGATATGAGACCTGATGAATTTTTGGAGCAGCTGGACTTAAGGTTCATATAGATCGTGAACAAATTAGAGTACTTGGGAATGCACTACATCCAAAAAAAGAAAAATATAAAGGTGTTAAAGCATTACAAGTTGAGTGGGACAACAAAACCACTACTCTATGGACTTAAAGTCCATGAGTACGTTTCTAACTTATTCTCTGATCTGAAGGCCTTTAAGTTCTATATCAACCAAAAGAAGAAAGAGATTCAAGAGTTGAGCACCAAAGTTATATCACTTATTACAAGATCCTCCAAAGACACAGCAACTGCAAAAAGTAGTAAGTAGATAGAGCTTTTCATGGAAGATGCAGAAAATGATATGGCTTTACTTCTAAAGAAGTTCAAGAGATTCATGAAAAACAATAGAAGAGATAACTTTAAAAGAAAACAACCAACTCCACACGTGTCATCAAACTCACAGTCAAATACAATTTCCTCTGACTTGTGTTACAACTGTAGAAAATCAGGCCATTATACTAGAAACTGTCAATATCCAAAGGTACATAAGTACCCTAAAGAGGAAAGAAAACAAAGAAAATAAAAGAGAAGAAATGACAAACAAAAGATGAAAACACTTCTAGGAGAAACAGAAACAACTAAGAATACAAGCACATCTAGAGAAGATCAAAATGAACAAAGTTCTTCTAATAGTGATATTGATTACTCAACATCTGATGAAGAGGGAATGATTTGATTGATAGCTAAAGATTGTGAAGAAGAAGACAACGAAGAAGAAGAGATAATCTACCAACCTTAAGTTATTCAAGTTATTGAGAAATTGAACATGATCCAAGCCTTTAGCCAGATCCTGAGAGATTTTGAGTAGATAAAGTCAACTCATGAGGAGCTCAAGGAAGAAAACGGGATACTCAAGAGTGAGCATACTGTATTAAAAGAGATTCTATCAAATTATGATTATAATATCTTAGTATACGATGAACTCCAAGATAAAGTATCCAGACTTAAGCTGCTAGCCACTAAGCTAGAAAGTGTGAAGAAAAGTTTGTAAACCACCATTAATATCGTCAGTAAGTCATCATAAGATGCATAAAATTATCTGATAATGACCAGAAGTCTCTGTGAAAAATCAAGTCTAGGATACAGTGTTACATACCTCTCACAATTCAGCAAACACATCAAAAGCTGGATAATTTGTTCGAGCAGTAGTACCAATGTTTGAAGATTTACTCAGTAACTCAAAAGAAGGCTTGAAAAAATTGTTGGTCCCAAGTGGCTCAAAGGTTTAGAGTGGGTGTGGTGAATAAACCTCTATCGATTTTTTGAAAACTATTGAACTTACTACACTGTATCCTAAAACAGGTTACAACACTGTATGTAGCTTCCGTGTACAACACTAGTATGCAGTGCTGCTCACTATAACTTAGAGTTCGTATAGCGGAATCTTAACTTTAAAAATAGGGTTTGTTTTAAAGCCTTTGCAAATATGAGTATTCAAATAAGCTTTTATGCAGAATGACATATATATATAAGCAAAACATGGATAAAATTGAACAATAATATAAGCAACACACAAAGGTCTTTACAGTAGTTTGAAGATGGTGTAATCCTTTTACATCCACTCTATAGCTTTCTCGAATAGAAACTTCATTAAGAGAGTTTGATTTACAGAACTCGACCTTACAAACTATTAAATCTAGCGAAACAACACATATTGAGATTTAGCTCTCACATAGTTGCTCAAATCTTAAAAGCAGGCCCACACAATATCTCTCACTAGTGTTTTGTTATTCCTAATATCATAGTATGCAATTCATGTTTCAAGATTGTTTAAGAATTGTTGTTAAATTAAAAAAATATAATCTAAACCACTAGTTGTTTTGAATTCTTAATATTGAATATTTAACATCATCATACTTAATTAATTTCATTGAGAAATCATATATTGATAGTTCATATTGGACATGATTTTTATTTTTACATTGATAACAGAATGAAAATAAGGGAACTCCAAATAGAAATTGAAGATGCTAGAAAATGTTCATAAGAACCCAACTTATTCAGTTGTCTCATTATTACAAAGTCATACTATTCAAAGGTTATTGCGGTCATAATTTAAGTGGGACTATTATTTAATTATGCATAAGGGAACAATCGGGCATCTATCAGTATCTTTTATTTTTTGGTTTAATTATGTTATGTCATGTATAAGTATTTATTTGTACTTGAATTCAGAATAGGTGAATGTCGATTTCGAACCTAATTGATAAACATCCACCTAGAAGAGAACAAAGAACTGCATAAGGTACATCTTTTTCATCTCCGAGATCACTAGCTCTGGCAGTGCCTGAATCCTTTCTTTCGACTACTAACTTACTCGAAGTTTGTTGATTGGCATCATTTAACACAAAAGATAACCTTTCACAACCACTTAGAAGAGAACAAAGAACTATATAAGGTACTTCTTTATCTCCGAGATCATTAGCTCTAACAGTGCCCGAGTCCTTTATTTTTACTAATTAACTCGAAGTCTGTTGATTGACATCATTTAACACAGAAGATACGCTCTAAAAACCACCTAGAATAGAACAAAGAACTGCATATGGTACGTCTTTTTCATCTTCGAGATCACTAGCTTTGGCAGTACCTAAATCCTTTATTTCTACTATCTTACTTGAAGTTTATTGATTGACATTATTTAATATAGAAGAAGATATCATCTTCGAAATAACTTGTAGTTTATGATGTTGAGTTTATCTCTCTTACGAGACGAGTTGCTTCCTTAGATGATAAATACATGATCATCATCATCACAATAAAAATGAATACTCGTAGATGAGCCATTGTGATAGATGAACACCCTTGTTTTCTTAACATTAATAAAGAAAATGTGAACTTCTATGCTTCGATATAATCCATATAAATAGTGAATTGAGAAAATAATATAAATACATATGCATAAACTACTAGTATTACATCTAACTTACATGATTGTGGACTAGTATTTTAAAACAATTAAGTTAGTTCAATCTAACTAATTGATTTAGTCATTAATCAATACCTAACTTGTAACGAATATATACATAGTATATATGAGAAAAAAAAAATTACAACATGATATTATTTAAGTAATTAAAAAGGTGATCTACAATTAGCTTTGAATGCCTTAGCTAGCCTGTTATACTTTCCATTAATTGTGAATATGTTATATTAATATATGTATTTGTGATATACTATAATGCCTGAAAAATAAAATAAAACGTATATAGTAGGCTAGTAAACTCAAATAATCAAGACATTGTGTTGTAAATTTTGAGATTGGGGATACAAAGTCTTGATTTGTATGAATTAACATTAATGTTTGGGGTAAAAATATTTTCTCATCCAAACTATACGTGATTTTACATTTTTTGGTATAAATTTTTAAATGTTGCATTTTGCCGTATGAATACAAAGTCTTGATTTGTATGAATTAACATTAATGTTTGGGGTAAAAATATTTTCTCATCCAAACTATACGTGATTTTACATTTTTTGGTATAAATTTTTAAATGTTGCATTTTGCCGTATGAATTTTAAATTTGATGCATTTTATGGTATTAGACAAATCCTAGTCGTCGATTTAGGACACGTGTACGACTATGATTTGTTCAATATTGTAAAATGCAACAAATTTAAAATTCATACGATAAAGTGCAACATTTCAAAATTTATACAAAAAGTGTAAAATCACGTATAGTTCGGATGAAAAAATGTTATTAACCCTTAATGTTTTGGTTAAAATATCGAATGATATATCTTGTCGAAGATCTAATATTACTGCTGATATAATATCAAAATTGTATTTATCCATAGATGATTAAGTGCTCGTGTTATCAAATCCCTAAACTTATAACTAATAAATTTTCATATATATTTACACACTCTTATAATAACAACATATATAATTATGTACGAATAAGAGACTTTTGTAGACATGAATTTGAGTTATGTATATCATCTATAAGTTCAAATAACTTTAATTTAAAAACTACAAAGACTAATATAAATATTTGACTTTTAATTTAGGTATAAGATTGAAAAAATAAATTAAAAGTTTTTTGGATGGATATGGAAAAATTCGAAAGATGTTTACCTTATTATTATAGGTCAAAAATATTTATATATTTTAACAAAGCCTTTATATTATCTTCATGCAACCCAAATATATATATATATATATATATATATATATATATATATATATTACGTGGTATGTTACATGTAATTAAAAAAAATTAAAATTAGAAAAAATAGAAAAATAGGTAAAATATATTAGAAAATTTTGAAAAAATTAACACATTCTGATTAATATATTATCTAATTGTTGAATTAATATATGTCACAATAGTAAAAGGGTCACACCCATATCCAATTCCATCAGGATTGAGTCACATCACTGAGTGCTTTTAGTATGATTTATAACCATATTTCTTATCATCAATATATGTCTGAGCAGCCTCAGGGTCACACCCCAGATAGTAACGTTTCGTGGTAATGTGAGAAGATATTTCTGTCAACGCATGTTTAATCCTCGTATTGAACAAATTTCTAATGAAATATTGTGAAAATTTATCTAAGATTCAATCATGTTGAGTATCTCCCAAGAATATATGTCACTCAAATATATTCTTCAAGTTATATTACACAAGACTAAAGGGTCAACAGTCGAAAATAAGGTGATCTTTCATCCTCTTACCGAAACCTATGCCCGAGCATTTTTCTTGTACATTTATTATATTTTTGAAAGACTATTCCTAATAATAATTCAAAAAAAATTATTCGGTTATTCACTTTAGTTTATAGCGGCTAAAACTTGATCTCCTCCATTCTTCCACCTATTTTATGGATTCAAAAACTAACCTACATTCACTTAAATATTGTGAAAAAATGAAATATTCTAGGTTCATATTACACTTGTCTTTTGTCATATAAATCTAAACATCAATTTTCTAACAAAATAGTTCGTATGAATGTGTTATAAAGTATTCTATGTAATTTATTTGACTTTCATTTCTTTATCATTTAATTGAAAAGAAAATTTGGAGTAGAATATTATAATAAATATTAAAATATATAAATTTTCTAAATAATAAATAAAAATTTATTATGTTCTTTTACTATTATGATATTTATCAATTCAACAATTAGATAATAAATTATTCAGACAATGTTAGTTTGTTCTAAATTTTCTAATATAGTTTACTTATTTTTCTCAATTTTATAATTTTAATTTTTTTTTAATATAAATTAGTACTCATTCAAATATGGGAGAATTTCAGTCACTCCTCGAACTAAATGAAATTATACGAAGAACATGCAGCACCATTAATTAACTAGCTAGTTGGTTCCATATGCCTAAGGCATTGAGAAAAAAAAATTGCATTAATACTTTTAAAGTATTAATACCTTAAGAGTATAAATCTATAATTTTCACATAATACATTATATATAATTAGGTGGTGCGTGATATACACTAATTATGATATGATCGTACATGAAGGTGTGTAAATGCGAATGGCAACGTCCCACATACCGAGTCAGGTTGGGGGCGGATGCTTACTTTAGATGCACATAAATTTTTGCCTCAAAAAACAGATATGGTACGAAGTGTTGGAACACTTCATATAACACTTAAAAACTATGAAACAAGAAATCACAACATGTAACACTAACAAATTTATTTAAATACATTCCTTTGAATTAATTAAAGTGTACACATACATAGAAAAAAAAAGGGGTAAGTTCCAATCAATAGGAAAAAAGAAAAAAATACAAAAGAATGTCACTCAACAATAACTATGCACTCATTGTCGGGTGGCCCCAACTGTGAACCACTTGGACATGCATCCTGAGCGACCCAATTATATAGACAGTTCTGTCCACCCACCCACCGTGGGTACATTAATATGTACCCACGATTGATGTGTCAAAAATTTAGAGCATCTATTAATTTTACTTTTCATATAACGAGGGAATGAGATGATTACACTTTATCGATGGATATATTAAAAATTGCCCACGGTGGATATTTGAGCAAAACCAATTATGTAGATGTCTCTTTCCTTCCACTCCAATGATTTCTTGATTATAGTTCACCGACTGTAACCATAAATATTGTCACATTGTAAATGCAAACATGTCTTGCGTTGGGTGATTACTCACCAATCGATTTGCACAGCTCGAATCCTTGAAGATTACTCGAATACAAATTTTTTGATGCTCTAGATGATTACTTGCCAACCAGTTGGGAGAGCTGGAGATTGTTTTGGGTGTTTACTCAATATCCAATTGGGAGACCCAAAATCATTAGAGATTACTCTCCTGATCTATATATTTTACAAAGCTCACACTCTTTTGTTGATAGAGCTGAAGAATCCGATAATTACTCACCAACTAATTGACAGAGACCAAATACTTGGAAATTACCCTTCTTGAATTGCAGAGCCACACTATTAGACTTTACAGAGTTCACATACTTTGATTTTGTAGAGCTCACATTCTTTGATTTTGAAGTGCTCATGAAGAAGTTTTTGGTATGGATATATTGATTAGACACGAAGACTCATACTATATAAACAAAAAATAAGTTTTATGTTGAGACTGAATCATTAAGGGTATGTTTCCAAATGAACTGACTAGTACAGAGTTAAGATTTCCATATCCCGTAGTATGTTTGTTTGGAGCTTCAAAATTGGAGCACAAAATCCAATCACAATCTTCCCGATTAGGGTAGTGTTTGTGTGCACCAAGTGCATGGGTCATAATCCATGCAATTGAGCGCATGGATCGGGTTTAGCCCGGATCCGCACCCAATTTTTTTTTTAAAATCTATATCATAATCTTTATGTTGTAATAATATAACCTTTATATACAGATTTCATAACTTTTTCAATGAATAATTTACATTTTTTTCACTATAAAAATTCATGTAATATAGCCGAAACCTTTATATTGTAATAGTATAACCTTTATATACAGATTTCATAACATTTTCAGCAAATAACTCATACTTTTTTCACTATATAAATTCATATAGTACAGTTGAAACTTATATATTATAATATTTTAACATTTATATTATATTAGTACAACTTTTATGTTAGGATTTCAATGTTTAGATTTTGATGAGACAAACCAAATATGTAATAGCAAGTTTTAAGTACCCAATTTTCCACATTGTTTAAGTGAATAAATAGACTATAATTGAGTCTTGTGTTAAGTGTTAAAATGGAGGATGAAAAAGGATAAAACTGCATCTAAGCTTTAAGGGAAGTTATCGCTGCAAGAAGGCAGGATACAGTATCGCTGCAAGAAGATAAGGATACAGCATAGCTGGTTGAAAGAAGATACAACAACAGTTCAACGAGTTAAATCTTCTATACAACAAAGTAAGAAAGAACGGCGTACAACAACGCTGCAAGAAAAGGATACAGGAGTACTGCTAGAAAGAAGTTACAGCAGCACTGCCAGAAGATACTGCAATCAAGTCTAAGTTACCGCAGCACTAAAAGAAAGTATCAGCTGCACGAAGACCTAGGATACAGCGCAAAGCTTACAGTACAGTTAAGTCATACAGCACCAACTGCAAAACAAAGTATCCTGTAAATTCTAGAAAAAATAAATGCAGTACGAGAAACGGAGATTCAAGCAAGGATAAATGGAGCCGTTCAAGAAAAGGTCAAAGTAGCAGACACGGAGCCAATAAGAAGATGCCACATGGACTGATGTGTTGTAGAAAGATGCGAGCCGCAACTGCCGCATTAAATACTCCGAAAGAGAAAGTCAAGTCGCATTAAATGCGAACCATACATTGGTCAGACTACTCCAAATTCAAAAGAGGGATGTCTCCTTCAACGGACATCTTCTCCTACAAGTATAAATAGAGGTTGAGGAGCACTGAAGCTAGTAACTGTTACTGAAACCATTACTGAGATCTAAAAGTCATTCGCAAAATATTCAAAGCTTACAAGATTCAAGCATTCAAGCTTACAATCAGTATCAGTCACTCAACCTACCGAAGTAAAGCAAGTTCAAGCTGAGAAGTTCCTTATGGATTCAGAAGCTCACTTTGAAGCACAAGTTAAAGAAAAAAACATTTTATCCTTTTAACCTTGTTGCTGTGTGCTTAGGTTGTTTTAGTGGTGTCAAGCAGTTGATAGAAGAGATCCTTGCTGTTTGTTTAGTTGTCTAGAGTTAGGCAGCTTCCCTGTGTGGGAGTGTGGAACCCTGTGTGGGTTAGCCTTTGAAATTTACAGTTGCTGTGTGTACGCTGGACTTCAGTAGGTAGTTTTTTTGTAAAGTTGATAGATTGTTAGGAGAGTCCTGTAAATCAATCTTGCTTAACAAAGTTCCTACTCGAGGAGCAGTAGAGTGGACGTAGAAGGATTACACCACCTTCGAACCACTATAAGCCATAAGTGTTTATTGCTTTATTTATCTGTGCGCTTATCTTCTGCATTATTATCTGTCTCTCATCATAAAACGTTTGAAAGAAGCATTTTGAGAAAAACAGCCTTGGGTCTAAAAAGTTTATTTCCGCTGCGTATAAAACTCCAGGTTACAGCGTGCATCACTGTTTCCTAGCGCTGCAAGCAGTGACCATCTAACGCTGCAAGCTCAAGTAAGTTGCAGTGCAGAACGGTTTGTTTTAAAGATTTTGAAAATTGACCAAGGTTTATTCACCCCCCCTGAACCTCGGACACCACTTGGGACCAACAAATGGTATCAGAGCAAGCTGGGTTAAAAGCCAACTTATCTGGTCACCTACCCAGATCCACCCTTGTTTTGCTGTTTTCTCTGCATAAAACTCATTTTTCAAGCATATCATGGATTCCTCCAATCACAAACTACCTATGTTTTCCGTAGAGGAATATGATGATTGGAAAATAAGAATGCAGGCACACCTTTCAGCCATGAACGATGAGATGTGGACGGTCATAACCAAAGGACCAATAATCCCCATGAAGGTGAATCCAATGTATGGGAGAGACCATGCGGAAGGAGAGCAGCCACCACCTAACTTCCTGATCAAACCATATCAAGAGTGGGGAAATGAAGATAGGAAGAGAGCCAATCTCGATAATGTGGCAAAGAATGCTCTATTTATTACTTTGGATAAAGGCACATTTAGCAAAGTGAAAACTTGCTCAACATCCAAAGAAATATGGGAAAAGTTTGAGCAAATCTGTGAAGGAACTGAGCTCACCAAAGACAACAAAATCTCCAACGCGACCCAACTATTCGAGCTCTTCGAGATGAAGAATGAAAAGACTCTTGAACAACTAGATTTGAGATTCACATCAATAGTGAATGAACTAGAAGCTTTGGGCAAACACTACACACAGAAAGAGAAAAACATGAAGGTGTTGAGAGCCCTACCTGCGGAGTGGGATTGTAAGACCACTGCCATGAGAGTATCTATGGATCTGAAGTTCATGAGCACATTCGACCTATTCTCCGACCTGAAAGCATTCGAGTATGACATCAATAGAAGGAGAAAGGAGTCAGAGGAGTCAAGCTCCAAAGTTACAGTGCTGCCGGCCAGAGGAACCAAGGATACAACAACCACTAGTTGCAGTAAACAGAATGAGGATACAGCAGAAGTTGCTGAAGAGGATATGACGCTTCTTCTAAAGAAATTCAGGAGATTTATAAAAAGCAACAATAGTAGCAACACCAACCTCAACAAGAAGAACGACTTCAGAAGAAGTCATCCACCTCCTCAGGTATCCTCTTCTCCACAATCAAATTCAAGCAATATTGACCTGTGTTACAATTGTAGGAAACCAGGACACTATGCAAGGAATTGTCCGTATCCAACCGTGCACAAGTATCCAGAAGGAGAAAGAGAGCAGAGGAGAGATAAAAGAAAAGAGGAAAGACACAAGCTTCGAGCTCTCATAGGAGAAATGGAAAATACCAAGAATGCAGTAGTTCCAAAGGAAGTACTGAAAGCTGCAGAATCCTCTAGCAGTGACACTGAAACCTCATCCTCTGATGAAGAAGCGCTGATATGCCTGATGGCCAGAGATGGCGAGGACAGCGAAGAAGATGAGGTAATCTACCAACCGTTGTCCATACCAGAAAGTGAGGAGCTGAATATGATCCACTCCTTGAAAAGGATCATGAGTGACTTTGAGCAGATCAACTCAATTCATGAGGAACTGAAGGTTGAGAATGAAAACCTAAGAATCGATAATGAGATCCTCAAGAGCAAAAACATCGATATTGCCAAAATGCTCGCTGCACGAGAGTCTGATAACTCAAAGTATAGTAAGCTGCAACAGGAGGTCTCTAGATTAAATCTGCTGGTCACCAAGCTAAAATCTGAGAAGGAAAGTTTGCAGTTCACGATAAGCACTTTCACTAAATTATCAAAGGACGCAAGAGATTGCATAAATCAAAATAGAAACCCTTTTGAAAAATCGGGTATAGGTTACAGCCATCATACCTCTCAGAATACAGCGAGTACATCCAAAGCTGTAAATTTTGTTCAAGCTGAAACTCCAATGGAGAAAGAGTTACTCTGTGACTCTGTAAAGATAGTGAACAAAACAACAATGATGGATAAGGGGAAGAAACCCCAATGCTCAACTGCAGGAAGTAAGCCTGCATCTAAGAATTGGCTGCAGCAGAAGCCATCTGCTGCATGCAGCAACCAACAAAGTTGCAGCATAGAAGAAACTTTCCCACCTATACTGAGACTTACATGTCTAAATCTCAAAGAGGATATACTCTAGGGAAGTATGGTGGAAGACCGCACTACAAAAGTGATGGTATCACACACATTGTTAATGCACATTCTTTTAACATGCAGTTTTACAAGACAACTGCATACAGCACGAGAACCAACAAATCTTACAGTAAAACAGTGACTGTTAAGAAAGTTTGGGTTCCCAAAGTAACTAACCCCAAAGGACCCGTACAGATATGGGTACCTAAATCTGTTTGAAATTGTTACAGGTTACAGTGCCAGGTTGCAGCAGTGATGTATAGTATATCGACAACGGCTGCTCAAGGCACATGACAGGCAGTAAAGACACGTTAAGAGACTTCCAAGAATGTAAAGGACCCAAAGTCATCTTTGGAGATGATTCCAAAGGAAGCACAAAAGAAAGTGGATGCCTAGTCAAAGGGAAAGTAAAGATCGAGGATGTATCCTATGTAAAGGGGCTTAGATACAATCTTCTAAGCATAAGTCAATTCTGTGACAAAGGATACACAGTGGAATTCAACCTCAACAAATGCTTAATCAAGGACAGCACCACGAATGAAGTAAAACTTACAGGAACAAGAAGAGGAAATATCTACCTAGCAAATTGGAACTCCTCCACTCAATCAACATGCTTCATTGTGAAAAGTCCACCAGAGCTGAGCTGGCTATGGCACAAGAGGTTAAGCCATCTGAACTTCAAAACTAGCAAGAAAAGGCCTCGTGAGAGGTTTACCAGACGTAGCATACAAAAAGGAGAATGTCTGTGGAGCATGTCAAAAAGGAAAGCAAGTTAAAAGCTCATTCAAAGAAAAGACTCAGAAATCATCTCACAGAGTTCTAGATCTTCTACACATGGACCTTTTTGGACCAGTAGAACCAGTAAGCTTGAGTGGGAAGAAGTACTCCCTAGTAGTAGTAGATGACTACTCCAGATACACATGGACGATCTTTCTTGCAAAGAAGTCAGAAACTCAAGAGAAGCTACCTGGTCTCATGAAGAAGATTCAGAATGAAAAGAGCTTAAGCAAGCACCTAGAGCATGGTACGACACCTTATCTCTTTATCTTCTGGAAAATGGCTTCCAGAAAGGGATGGTCGACAAGACGCTGTTTAGGATATAGGATGGAAAAAGTGTACTCTTAGTACAAATATATGTGGATGACATTATTTTCGCCTCCACAAACAAAGATCTATGTGAGAAATTCTCCAACCTGATGCAGTCAAAATTCGAGATGAGTATGATGGGAGAATTAAGTTTCTTTCTCGGACTGCAAGTAAAGCAGCTACCTACAGGAACCTTCATCAGTCAAGTCAAGTATACGAAGGAACTTATCAAGAAATTTGCCATGGAGAATGGAGCAGCAACGTCCGTTCCCATGTCCACATCCACAAGTCTTGACAAAGATGAGGAAGGCAAAGATGTTGATATAACCAAGTACAGACGACTCATTGGATCATTGTTGTATCTCACAGCAAGCAGGCCAGACATTATGTTTGCAGTAGAAGTCTGTGCAAGGTTCCAAGCAGCACCAAAGGAATCACATCTATTAGCAGTAAAAAGAGTGATTAAATATCTAAAAGGAACTCAGGAAGTCGGCCTATGGTATCCTAAGGAAGGAGGATTCAGGCTTAAAGGCTATTCCGACTCAGATTATGCAGGCTGCAAGATTGATCGGAAGAGCACCAATGGGACGTGTCAATTTCTGAGAAACAGACTTGTCTCTTGGTTCTGTAAGAAGCAAACTTCTATCGCAACCTCTACAGCAGAAGCAAAGTATGTTGCAGCAGGAAGTTGCTGTGCGTAAATTCTATGGATACAGCACCAACTAAGGGATTATGGAATTCAAGAAAAAAAGACTCCAATTCTCTGTGATAATACGAGTGCTATTGCAATAACACATAATCCTGTATTTCACTCAAGAACGAAGCACATTGATATACGTCATCATTTTATAAGAGACCATGTTGAAAAGAAGGATATTGTGCTTGAGAAAGTTCACACGGATTTCCAGCTTGCAGATATATTCACAAAGCCCTTAAGTGAATCAAGGTTTTCTATGCTAAGGAGCGAGCTAGGAATTCTTATGTTATGAAGAGAAAAGGAAGATGCAAGAACCGAAGGGGAACCTCTGCATGCTTGCGAAACGCAGTAAGAACGGTACTGTAAGCTACGCTTCAATACAACACTGGGTTCAGACAGCGCTGCATCTTATATTCTGCAGAAATCAAGAATTCAAGCAGCACCAGGTTACAACATTTATTTCAAAGAGAGTATTGATTACTCTGTAACCTCGTACTTGAAAATGCAGCAACCTTAAAAAGGCATTTATTTAGGCGGCAAATGACATATCTTTCAGCATTTAATGCATGTCTGCGTGTGTCAGGAAGCGGAAATGGCACAGTCAGACCCACGCGCCAGGTAATTATTAGCGACGATTTGACATCTCCGCTTTTTCCTGAACCACAAGATCATTCCCTTGATTAATCTCAACCGTCGATCTTACACACGTCCCTTGAGAACCGCCATAAACACCATAACCGTGTCTTTTGAATTCATTATTCATCTTCCAAGGAGAGAAAACATTCTTCGTGAAAAACCCTCTAAGTCCAAATCTGCGAATTTCTCTCTTTTTCTCTCTCATCAAATCTTCAATGGCTGCCCGATGTACCATTGTTTTGGATGGAAGGCTGATCAATCAAGAGCATGTCTATGCTTCAGGGCTGTATGACCACGCTCTTATCAAAAGGATTTTCGATGCTCTTCAACAGACCCAGATCCTAGGGTTGTTGACCACTGTATATGCTGGTTTCTCTGTGAAGTCAGTACATAGATTTTATGTCTACGTCAGGCAGGCGGAGGAAAGGAACTGCATCCTGTTCAGGATGGATGCAGAAGATGAAGAACGGTCTTTGACTATTAGGGACATCGCCACCACCTTCAGCATCTCCGCTGCAGGTCTTACCCCAAGTCAGTTGACAATATATGGGGAGGTATCGGCTCAAGAGATGTGGGATCTCTTTCGAGCAAGGGATGCAGAGGCTGAAATCAAGAGAAGCGCCCCCAAGAAGCTCTTCAAACCGGAGTTTGAACTACTCCACGACATTTATGCATACTCCATCGAAGGAAGGACCAGAAGTTATAACAAATGCACGGATCTCCGGTTCCGGATCATGTTTGCCATCATGGCCGGAGAAAAGATGAACTGGGTGAGGTTCATCATGAAGAGGCTGTGGGAGGAAGCAGAGAAGATAACGGAGCGTTAGAGCTACGGTATCACCATCTGTTCTCTACTCTGCAAGCTTGGGCTTCAACTTGCAGCACCCGTCCCCATTCACATCGGAAAGTATCTCGGGAAGAAAAAGAAGGGAAAGACCCAATCGAAGGCTGCAGGAGCGGGAGTTGCGAGGAAGAAAACCAAAGACAAAAAGAATGCAACTCTTGCTCTGCAAGATGAAGCTGCAGGCAGCGGGAAGGAAGCCGAAGAAGAGGACGCTTCGAGTCATCTTCCTATTATCAAGAGGAGTTCAGGGAAGGCTGTACCTGAACTTGAATTCTCTTCCTCGGATGATGACGCACCCTTGGTGAGAAGGGCTCCACGCAGCAAGAGGGCTGCTACTGCTGTTGTGGATGAGTCACATCAGCCTAGGGATAAAGAAGGCTCTCCTTATTCCCAACTCTCTACACCTTCTATGGTTGTAGTTGACCCTACGGATGAGTCACATCAGCTTTAGAAGCCATATCAGCACCGGGTCGAGCCAACTGAAGAAGAAGCTCGTCTACAAACAGAAGCTTCAGTGCTCGATCCTACCCTTCCAGCGACTAGAAATATGGCTGCGAAGTACTCTCTCTAGAGAGAGATGAGACTGGCTAAGGGGGAAATTCTGTTGAAGTGGAAGGATTTCCTGACAGTCGAGCAAGCTGTCCTGGAGTGGGCCAAATCAGAAGACATTCTGGCACTCCTGCAACCTGACTTTGCAGTAAGAGTTCAAGAGCTCGAAGGATGCAGTGCTGCACAGAGAGCAAAGGACAAAGGAAAGGGTAAAGCTCTTGCAGAATCCGACTCTGCAGAGCTGCCGATGAGAGCAGCAGTGGAAGATGCGCAGGTCTTTCTTGCCCCGGCTGCGGAGGCTGTAAGAAGGGGCGATGACGTCGCGTTTGCTCGAGAGCAAATCAACACCTTGGGAGTGGAGCAAGCTGAAGAAGCTATGCTGCAACAGGCGCTGCAACAAAGTATGAAGGAAACCAGAATGCAACACACTCCAAGGAGAATGCGGGGAGAAGGAAGTTCAAGCCAACATCCCATGAACTCCCCTGCATACGACCAATTAGTTGAAGGTCTCTCCACGATCATCTCTCTTGATCCTCTGGAGGAGGAGACTCAACTATTGGATTATGGTGATTCCCCAGCTCGTGAAGATGAAGATGCTGCGTTTGCAGATTCTTAGGGGGAACCATCAGCCATAATCAGAGATGTCATCTCAGACATCTCTGAGATTGCCGATGAAGCATCTACAGAGGAAGTTGCAGAGGCGGTACTCCCTGCACTGGCCGTGACAGCAGTGCAGCAAGCAACCACCCTTCAAGAAGTAGCAGCTGAAGAGCCAAGTAGGGTGGAAGCCGAAATTCTTGCAGTAGTGGAGCATACAGTGCTGAAAGCTATGAATGCTGCAGGAAGCCAAGCAGAGCTGAAAGAACCCATTCTTGCAGCAGAGTCTGTCGAAGTTTCAGGACCGGCCGAGGAGACGGGGTCCTTGGAGAAGACCTCAGGGGAGGATGTTGTTCTGACAACACTCCCTGAGGGTGAGAAGACCTCAAGTGGGGAGGCTGTTCAGACAGTACCCACTGAGGATATTGGAGTTGAAGTTGAGGTAACCCCAGTGCGGCTAGAGACACCTCGAGAGAAGGTTGATGCTGCAGCTGTTGCATGCTCTCAAGAACCTTCCAAGGTTACAGCAGCAGAGGTTACTATGGAAGCTGAGGTTTCTCATGCCGACTTCGCAAGGATGATAAAGGAACGCAACATAGCTGTTCATGGGCCAAAATCTGGCAGAGCAGATCCTGTTCAAATCTCATCCGGTGAAGAGGAGGCAGATGAGGAAGAAGAAGAAGAAGAGCACTCATCCTCAAGCTCTACAAGCTCTCAAACCAGCAACCATGAGGATGAGGTTGCGACTGAAGTTCCGAGGTAGGATGCAGCACCAGTATGTCAAGTAGTTATTCCATTTGCTGCATCCATTGTTGCCTCGACGAGAAGGAATTCGGGACTGACCCCTGATGAATCAATCAACCGAGTTGAAGCTGCTGTTAGACACCTTCTGCATGCTCTCCAAGAGCATGAGTCTACCATGCGCAACAGTCTCAGGATCACTGCCCAATTTCATGCTGAAACCATGACAGGTTTCAAGAAGGACCTGGAAGTACTGCCGGAAATGATCAAGAGAACTCTTAGTGATCACTCCAACAAGCTGTACTGGGAACGGGTCAGGATGGAGAAGGAGCTAAAAGTTGAAGCTGCGCTAACACGCCAGGAGATCAGGGTGTGCAAGCGTTATGCTGAGAGTGCCTCTGATAGGCTAAATACTTACTCCACTGTCCTGGAAACACTTCTGGATCGCGTAAGTGATCAATCTCAAAGAATCAGAAGTGTGGACGATCGTTTGGGGAACCTGGAGCTAATTGTGGGAGAACTGAGGGACATCATGGTCCGAGCTTTCCCTTAGCATGTTGATGTTCCAGCGGCCGTCCCAGAACCGACCCGTCGCCCACGTTCCAAAGTGGTTCCAGCTGCCCCTGCTCAGCCCTCGGTATTTGATGATGCCAAAAAGGGAGAAGGAGTAGAAGATAGATACAGGAGCAAAGGGGTTGTTGAAGAAGAAGAAGAGGATGATAACCAGCAACCTCTCAACAGGAGGAGAAGAAGGTCTGGATCATCCGTTGCTGCTGACATCCCCTCTCCAAAGAGATGGAGAAGAGATGATGATGGAGCTGGAGGTGCTGGTGCAGCTGCTGGGAGAAGACCGGCTGCAGGCACTGCACACAGCAGAGCTGCAAGCAAGGATGTAGCGCCTCCCTCCTATCACTCAAAGAGAAGAGATGATAGCCAGCAGCAAGGCTCAAGGAAGAGGATGAGCGGGGACGAGTCTGAGAGTCATAGATGCCAAAGAGAAGAAGATGTAGATCCTAATGCCTGGATTCAAAGACTCGGTGTAATTGGTGATAGAAGAATAATTCCAGATCGCTTCTACCAATTTCCTCCTCAAGAAATTCCTCGTCTTAATACAAAAAATATCTCTACTGAAGTGTCTGTCATGATGGATCAAAGGCCTGAAGGAGAAAACATGGCTTGGAGATTTGACATCTTCAAGAAGGTCAGACTGCCTTATGACAGGAATCCATCATTTGAGGCGATTACCATTTTCAAACGTTCAGAGTACCTCAGACACTTCAGAGAACTATGCAGAAAAGATAAATTAAGCAGGTATCAGACTTGCAAGACTGTATTAAGGAGATATGAACAGCTCGCTCAGGAAGGAAGCCTTAAAATTCAAGAATTTTACATCAACCGAGTAAAGGAAGGGCTGATTGTACCATTCTGTGAGGACTTCTGGCTTAGGTGGATTCAAATTCCTGTGATCATGCACAAGCTACAAGAGTCCTATCAAGAGTCCATTAGGGGCTGGTGGAAAGGATCAAGAGGAATGGAAGGCCTTGAAAGATTTCCTGAAAGAAGGCCAGAAGAACCGCCAAGTAAAAGGTCCCTGTTTCAATAAATTATATATATCCTCTTGTGATCCATGTTATAAATCTTCTATCTTGTAAAAATTCTCTCTGTCAATGAAGAAATTTTTCTTTCTGTTCTGACCAAGTTCAATTCTTATGAACTCATGCATGCTGTTTATGTTTTCCTGTTAATATATGTTGAAAGGAATAGCAAGATGCATCTCTGATGAATCCAGGATTATATTTAATTTTATTAAGCTGTTCAAGCATGTAATCCTGATAATTCATATGAGTTAATGTAGAATAAAACTTCTTCATGAACGAAATAATGTAAAGGTTTTGTCATCATCAAAAAAGGGGAAATTGTTAGGATTTCAATGTTTAGATTTTGATGAGACAAAACAAATATGTAATAGGAAGTTTTAAGTACCCCATTTTTCACATTGTTTAAGTGAATAAATAGATTAGAATTGAGTCTTGTGTTAAGTGTTAAAATGGAGGATGAAAGAGGATAAAACTGCATCTAAGCTTTAAGAGAAGTTATCGCTGCAAGAAGGTAGAATACAGTATCGCTGCAAGAAGATAAGGATACAGCATAGCTGGTTGAAAGAAGATACAGCAACAGTTCAACGAGTTAAATCTTCTATACAGCAAAGTAAGAAAGAACGGCGTACAGCAACGCTGCAAGAAAAGGATACAGGAGTACTGCTAGAAAGAAGTTACAGCAGCACTACCAGAAGATACTGTAATCAGGTCTAAGTTACAACAGCACTGAAAGAAAGTATCAGCTGCACGAAGACCTAGGATACAGCGCAAAGCTTACAATACAGTTAAGTCATACAGCGCCAACTACAAAATAAAGTATCCTGTAAATTCTAGAAAGGATAAATGCAGTACGAGGAACGGAGATTCAAGCAAGGATAAATAGAGTCGTTCAAGAAAAGGTCAAAGTAGCAGACACGGAGCCAATAAGAAGATGCCACATAGACTGACGCGCTGCAGAAAGCTGCGAGCCGCAACTGCCGCATTAAATGCTTCGAAAGAAAAAGTCAAATCGCATTAAATGCGAACCATACTTTGGTCAGACTACTCCAAATTCAAAAGAGGGATGTCTCCTTCAACGGACATCTTCTCCTACAAGTATAAATAGAGGTTGAGGAGCACTGAAGCTGGTAACTGTTATTGAAACCATTACTGAGATCTAAAAGTCATTCGCGAAATATTCAAAGCTTACAAGATTCAAGCATTCAAGCTTACAATCAGTATCAGTCACTCAACCTACCGAAGTGAAGCAAGTTCAAGCTGAGAAGTTCCTTACGGATTCAGAAGCTCACTTCGAAGCACAAGTTGAAGAAAAAAACTTTTTATCCTTTTAACCTTGTTGCTGTGTGCTTAGTTTGTTTTAGTGGTGTCAAGCAGTTGATAGAAGAGATCCTTGTTGTTTGTTTAGTTGTCTAGAGTTAGGCAGCTTCCCTGTGTGGGAGTGTGGAACCCTGTGTGGGTTAACCTTTGAAGTTTGCAGTTGCTGTGTGTACGCTGGACTTCAGTAGGTAGTTTCTTTGTAAAGTTGATAGATTGTTAGGAGAGTCCTGTAAATCAATCTTGCTTAACAAAGTTCCTACTCGAGGAGCAGTAGAGTGGACGTAGAAGGATTACACCACCTTCGAATCACTATAAGCCATAAGTGTTTATTGTTTTATTTATCTGTGCGCTTATCTTTTGCATTATTATCTGTCTCTCATCATAAAACGTTTGAAAGAAGCATTTTGAGAAAAACAGCCTTGGGTCTAAAAAGTTTATTTCCGCTGCGTATAAAACTCCAGGTTACAGCGTGCATCACTGTTTCCTAGCGCTGCAAGCAGTGACCATCTAACGCTGCAAGCTCAAGTAACTTGCAGTGCAGAACGGTTTGTTTTAAAGATTTTGAAAATTGACCAAGGTTTATTCACCCCCCTAACCTCGAACACCACTTGGGACCAACATTTTATTTATTTAAAAAATACCATAAGGTTATATTATTACAATATAAAGGTTATACAATTACAACATAAAAATTATGTTATTACAATATAAAAGTTTTGAAAGGTATTATAAATATGTCATTCACGGCAAAAAATTATGTGCATATAACTAAAAGGTTATGTAAATAGAATTAAAATATTAAGTTCGCTAAATTAAAAGGTTATGTCAATTAAGATTTGGACGCGTGTGGGTACGTGTAAACGCGTGAGGCATGTATTAAAAGTATGAAATATTACTCTCAAATTGAATAAATCCAATTATTTAAATTTAGAATCCGTACATTTAATATATATAAATAATTGTGTCCAGATTATTAGAACGTATATCTATAAAACCTATTTTTTACCATATCTAATTCTTGAACACATGTCCGAATACATATTAACAACCCCGTATTCAAACTCTATATGACATGGCACTTAAAAAATCCAACCAATCTCTCAATGCGCGTGCAAACAAACATATATATTGGCAATATTGTTAATATATATACATGTATACTATTATTTAATAAAATATAATTATATTATCATAAATTCTTATATGCATCAACTGGATGGATATTAGTATTATTTAGTAAAATATGATTAAATTATCACAAATTATTCTGTACACAGAGTATATAAATCTAAAATCCATGCAATTTGGATTGACTTGACTCAAGTCTGCAAGTTTTTTTTTTTATATGTTAACCTTTATGTACAAATTCGATATATTTATGTACAAATGTTGTGAAATTTACGTGTTATAATTTTGAAAAAAAAAAAGAATTTCAACAGAATTTGTACATAGATACTTTTATGTGATATTCATGTGAATATATAAATGTATAGATATTTATACATCAAAGTCACGTGAATATACATAAGAGTTACATGAATATCACATAAGATATCTATGTACAAATTTTGTTGAAATTCTTCCTTTTTTTCTAAGTTATTGTACATAAATGTCACGAAATTTATATATAAAGGTCATAACAATACAACATAAATGTCATACCGATACAACATAAAGGTTTAGACCTGAAGTAAAAAAATAAAAAATAAATAAAAAAACACGCGAATCTGAGTCGTCTCAAATTGCATGTGCATTAATTGCATAGTAGACACACTCTTATATTATATATATGGATGTTATATTATATAGATATAAAATATATGAAATACAAATTTAGATATATATATATATATAAATATAATTGTATTGGAATATTTATTTGAACACAAAACATAACTTATGTATAATATATATATATATATATATGTGTAAATATATTTAAATATTTTCAAATAAATATCATATATATTTATATATATATATATATATAATGTTAGGATTTTGAGAACAATTATAGAGAATTTGATATGAACGAAAAATAAGAGACAACGATTTGTTCACCCAGTTCGTCAACTGACTACGTCTGGGGGCACTACCAAGCCAGGAGAATTTACTAATTTTCTTGTGTTATCAAATACAATGAGTCAAAGGGTTATTTATAGGGAAGAGTTCTAATGCCTTTAAAACTAGGAATCCCAATTTTAATCTGATTGGAAGTCCCAAGTCTTATCTGATCAGGAGTTCTAAAGTCTATCTAACTCAGACTCCATATCCCAACATATAAATATTTTCATACATTACAATATTTAGAATATTTATATATAACCAAACATATGCATATATATATATATATATTATGTTTGTACACAACACCTAACAATTTAACACATTTCCAATATAGAAATCAACTATCTTACAATAATATTATCATTGTCAAATTCATATCTCAGTAATATAATACTACATAAACTCACACATTTCAACATTAATTTCACATCTATACTATATTTATATTCCTACCATATTAAACTTTCAAACAAACATATATTTTCACTATTAAAATTTACTTCATAATCTAAAATTTTAAAATCAGGATTTTCCCAATTTCTCATAATCTCTTTCCAAACATACTCTAAGGAGAGATGAATATATATATATATATATATATATATATATATATATATATATATATATATTACCATAATCCCAAATTCTTATAAAAACCCATGTTCATTAAAGGTAAATGAGATTATTATTTATGTATTCTTTTTATCTATGCCCTTTCTGTTAACTAACTTGAGGGTTGAAAAAAATTTGAAGTGTCTATGTTGTAACATGCTCCGACATGATATTTGTAGGAATCTAAACATTCTTTGAAAAATCTCGTTTAACAAATAATTTAGAAATAATAATGCGTGAAAAATAATTGGTTAAAAAATGAATGTGATGATATGAATTAGAGAGAATGAAAAATGATTAAATGAATAAGTAATATGTTTAAATATAATTTGATTTTGGACAGTGGACGTTGAGAAATATGTTTAATATAATCTAATGCAAAAAAAATTGATTTAGTCCTTGGTTGATTGTATCATTAATCATTTCATTTTTTTTTTTTTTTTGGTATGAGGAACTTATCATCTTAAACATTTGATTTTCCAATTGATTTTATGAATTGTTCAAAGTTAATATTGGACAAAATCCTGAAAAAAGAAAAAACAAAAAGAAAGAAAAAGAAAAATTCCATGATCATGGAATTTAGCAAGGGTTTAAGGATAATTTGACTTGGCTAAACCCTACCTGCACAATCCCACCAGTAACCCTCACCTCTCCACAATGAAGCTGCAACCTGCCTGTTTTTCCCTTCAAAATTCTCCTCCGCTCACCCATTTCTCACCTCCTCAACTTCGCGCCGTAAGTTTTCTTTCTCCAATCTCTCAATTGTTTCCTTTTCTGTAATATAATCTTCCGAAATTGAAATTTGTTTGTGCAACGATAATCTTCTGTTCTATAGATCAACAAGCATCATGGAAATCACAGCGGCTTGATACGACAGTTGCCCAGATTCCAAATTGAGGTTAAATGTGCGTTTTCCCCTCTTTCGTTCTCATTTTATTTGGTTTCCCATGCCCAATTTTTTAAATTTCGTTTTCTCTGTCAGCTACTGTGCCATCTCTGAGAAGCGATTCTGTTGCACGCGCCGCCGATTTGTATTCTCGAAAGAAGTCGGGTTTTCGGGTTGTTGCTAGAAAAGGGGCAGAGCCATTTCGTGGAAATCCGGGTTCTGTTTCGTTTGGTGGGTTAAGTCACCAATCGGTTGAGGAAAAGCAGTTGGTATCGGCGCCTTTTAAGGAAGGCACTGGCTCACTGCTCTGGGTTTTGGCCCCTGTTGCTTTGATTTCTTCCTTAGTTGTTCCTCAGTTCTTCATTGTCACTGCTATCGAGGATGTTTACAAGAATGAGATTTTCGCTGGTATGCTATAGCTTTCTGTATTTTGTGGCTTATATTGTTCTCAGATTGGCATTGGTTTTTTTTTTCTTTCTAATTTGTATATATGATTTTTGGGGTGTCATGTGCTTAAAATTGCTGTTTGATGATTTGCTTTTAGCAATAATGTATCACAAATCGATGACATAAGTTCTATTTCTAGTTTACAGTGTGATAATCAAGTCACTTCCAAGTATTAATTGTATAATTCTCAGCTACCGGCTTTGACTACTATCGACTAATAGAAAACAGGCTTTGTTATTATGCAATATTAACTTTTGTTTGTTGGTTTTTTGTCGATTTGCCTTTATAGAAATGATTCTTGGTACATGAAATTGTTAGATATCTATATCCTATATTTTTGTGATATAAATGTTTTGATGAAAATCCATGGAACGGTCTTTCATTCTGTCTATCAAGTTCTTAGAGACTTGAATCAGCCGTTTTGTTAGTGAAAGTCTCTTTATCATCCGAAACTAGGTTTATTTTTTGATCCATGTCTCCTTATCAAGCCCAGACTTTCAGTTACAGCATTTAACTTGATGCGATCAGGGTGGTTTATCTTGAGTTTTGTTCATAGGATGTGCATCTAACATTATGTGTTTTTAATTAAAAAAAAAACGAGGAAATAAATAGAAAGGAAATACACAGATGAAAGACGAAAGCTACTGAGTTTAGGCTTAACATATTCAGCTTTCTAACAATGCGGGCTTCAGTGTTGTAATGTATTTCTGAATTTATGTTCTTGGGATTCCTCCTTAGCCCATGTTCTAAATAAAACTCAGCATTAAAAATGAACTGCTGGATAAGAGATAGAGATGCTAAATAATGGGAATGTTCTATTGAATGATGCGACTACTATGAATGAGTGTGAAAATTGTATGATTTTCTTGTTTTTATTCTGTTGTATTTACCCTTGTATGCTAGATAAACAAATAGACTAGATGAGCATCAGATGCTATAAATCTGTTACATATAACGCGGGAAATCGTTAAACCAGACTTTCAGTTTTTCCAAGTTCTATAATTCTTACATCCCCCTCCTTCCTCTTGTGTGTTTCTCTATGAAAAATACAACACTTCTTCATATAGTACAGGCATTTACTAGTGTTCATGTCAATTTTGGTGCAGAAATTGTTTCTTCCTTCTCAACTGAGGTCATCTTCTACGCCGGAGTTGCTATGTTTCTGTTTGTAACTGAACACGTTCAGAAGCCATATCTCCAGTTTAGCCCAAAGAGATGGAGTCTTATCACAGGACTAAAGGGATACTTAACATCCGCCTTTTTCACCATGGGCTTCAAGGTTTTCGCCCCAATTATTGCTGTATACGTCACTTGGCCAATACTTGGATTGCCTGCATTGATTGCAGTGGCTCCTTTCTTGGCCGGTTGTTTGGCTCAATATTCATTCGAGAAACTCCTAGAATCGAATGGTTCATCCTGTTGGCCTCTTTTACCTATTATCTTCGAGGTACAAAAAACCACTTCTAATCCATTGTTCATTCACTGTATTGAAATGAGAATAGTGCCCCCTTTATAATAGATCGTTCTTTCCTCAGATTTATAGGATATATCAGTTGACAAGGGCTACGAATTTCATGGAGAAATTGTTATATGGGATGAGAGACGCGCCTGTGACCCCTGCAGTTTTAGATCGAACTGGGGCATTGGTCTCAATGATGGTGACTTTCCGGGTCTTGGGTGTCGTTTGTCTATGGTCCTTCCTAACATTTCTACTAAGGCTCTTTCCTTCGAGGCCAGTTGTGGAGAATTACTGATGTCTATACCAGATTTTAAGAGAAATTATTGTACGTCTTTATATAGACAATCTTTTGTATTCAGAATATGTTTTGAAAGTATAGGGTGTTCTCAGTTTCTGGTCATATATGAATGAAATTTTTTAATATTGTCATATATTTGTAGTTGGTTCAAACTTAGAGCTAAAAATCACATTGAACTTCTCAACTTTGGTCCCGTGTTGTGTTTTTTCTTGTCATTTTCAATTCTCGATGATCGTAGGGCTACATTTGTGACCATATGAAAGATATTAAGCTACAAAATTTATTACGTATATGACCAAAGTTGGGATTGGTTTATAAATGTATTGAAAAATCAAATTAAACTTATTTTTGCTATTTCATAAGGACAAAATGACAGATGATATTACAATGAGAGTGCTTAAGGGAAAAAAAAATTATTCATTCACCAATTTTGCAAAAAAGACATGCTGAATCAATTATAATCATTACAAAAGTAACCACATTTTTATTTTATAGCACTATTTTTGTACAAAAGACTATCACCTCAATTTTGGTATGAAGATTTTATACCGGCAATGGGAGGCAGATATTGTATTTACCAAAAGTCTCCGCAAGAGCAATTCCCATCCTTGAAATGATGAAATCTCTTATTATCTCTAACAATAAATTCCCTTTTCTCAAAGGTAGACAAAATCTTGATAAAATTATGACAATCCCCACAAATCCTCAAGTTCTTAATGACCCTCAGTGTAGTCCCAGGTGGAGTACTAATGAGCCCATAAGCTATAGCCAACCTTTCACTATGATAAAGAAGAGCTCTTTCTTTTGCTTCTTCATCCACATCATGGTGCACAAACCTTGTATCCGCCACATAACCGGCTACCTTAACCTCCTCGCTCAACGACCTCAGCTTCACGTACACTGCCATGTTCTTGTCTGGACCAGCACGGTGTCGTTTCACCATTAGTTTCTCCTTCCCTTGTTCATGTGATGCTCCAAGAATTGGATACTTTTTGGTCTTATTATTGGAAGTGATGAATATGGCTTTGTGAAGAGGATGAGTGAGTGTGGTTTTGAGCATTGGATGTGAGTAGAAAGTGATGGATACCATTTGGGGTTTACTTAGTGAGGTGAAGTAAGATGGCCCTCTGCTATTTCAGTGGTTTTTGTGAAGAGCTCAGCAAAATCATCTGAAAAGAAAATATGTATACCTTATCTACACTACTAGTTCCAAAATATCTGGAATTTTTATGGAATTAAGGTTGATTTTTTTATATGGTTAAATTTTTTAGCATAATACATGGAAGCTGGTCCCATTTGTTACAAAAGAAGCCAAAAAGAGAATATTTTCCATTTTTACAATTTTCACCTATTTTACTCAATCTGAGCCTCAATTACATTTTAGTATTTCATCTTGTATTTCATTATCTTTAATACACGACACATGTTATTATTGATGCTATTTATACACGTGACATATAGTAACATTTTAAAATATCAGATGAAACACAACTAATAGATGATTTGTCTGTACTTTGTGTTCTCCCTCCATCTCCGAGTTATACAAGACAAAAACACAAGGATTGAAATCCTAAAACTGGCAAGAAATTCTGCTTTAGATCGTTTGTGTTAGCTTTTATGAGGCTAAGATGAAAAGCTTTCAGTTAGTCATTCTTTGTAACCAGTGATTTATGACAAAGATCAACTTGGAAAATGTTACAAAACTCTCTAACCAGTGATTTGTAAGTAGCATAAATCAAACCATAATCATCACTATGATGATTATTATCTTCTCCACGCCCTTTAGATTTAAAGGATTCATTTACGAGCCCCTTCAAGCTGCCAACTTGACGATCCCTAATCCCACACGGAACTATCTGGTTAAAAGGTGTTATATCTGTGGTCACATTCAGTGCCAAGCCATGATATGTTATCCATTGTGATACTTTAATACCAATGGCAGCTAATTTCTTGTCACCTGAAACAATTCAGTGTGTTAAAACTCTGCAAAATAATCGGGTGAATAAAGAGAGAATCTGAAGAACAAATTCCAACTCAGCAGACTTAATATATCAGTAAAGATCATACTAGCTTCTTCACATATTAGATGCATTTGAGATTTTTAAGGTCAAATGAATCACATCCTAGAATACCTATTCATAATTGCATCAGAGGTTTGACGAAGAAATGCCTAACAGAAAACATAAATATGAGAATTCATATAGGCTATGTTTAATGAATGCAACGAGAACTATACATCATCCATAGCTGGAAACTAATATGAGCTGAGCTTCTTGAACAAATTAGCTTATTTTACCCATAGAAACACTACAAGCACCAAAAAAAAAATCCATTTTGCCATCCTTTCTAACTGACTTCTGTTCATTTAGGCACCTCAAAAACTTCAAGGAACTTTTAGAATATATGTACTTCGATATTTAGACATAGTCAGGTCCTAAGATAGCAAAATTATTTCTTTACACTGTCTACTTGTGACAAAAACTATACATTATCTTGTGACAGAAATTACGTGTTTCCCTTATTGTGCATCGGAGAATGGCTTTTCTGCCAAAGCAGTCAGGCTTGCCTTGGTATTTTTCCTATACACATTAAATACATCTCAGAAGCAATCTTTTTATAACCAACACTTTAGTATTTGTGTCCCACTTACTCAAACTATTCACTAACATTCACAAATTACCAACGTATTAAAGCTATACCCCTCTAGCTATATTACATATAAGTTCATAAAAGCTCTCATGATAACTCTCACACCTCGAAGTTCTTATGTACAAGTGTAACTTGTATGTTTTTATATTGTGCATTCTACACCGATAATCATAAAGCATTGAAAGTCGAATGATGATACATACCAACCCAAACACCAGTTAAGCCCTCAACTCGTGAAGCATCAATAGCAAAGGTTGAAGAAAGAGCTCGAATAACCACCTCTTCAAGTGATCTTAGATACCAATGGAGATCCATCTTATAATACCGAAGATTGATGATAGGATACATCACTAGCTACAAACAAACAAGCGTGTGTACTCAATCTGTTAGGACAAGAAACCAACACAACGATCCACCTCTCTACATATACTTTCTCATCTAAACATGGTAATCATCAATTTACATTCTAATCTTTCAAAAATTAGCATCTCAGAGTAACCGACTAATCATTTCAAAGCCATTAGGCCTACAAAACAACATCAGGCAAAGACTAATTGATACATTATAACCGGAATAAGGAAGAAATATACCTGACCAGGGCCATGATATGTAACTTCACCACCTCGTTCAGTTCGATACAAATCAAAAGGGGCATTCTGCAAATCAAAATTTAAGTACTCTTTGGAACTCCCAGTGCCCAAAGTGTAAACAGAAGGGTGCTGTAAAATAATCAAAGAATCAGAAAAATCTTCATTTCTTTCACTCAATGCTCTTCTCTCCCTCACAATCGCCTTCTGCCATGACCATGCCTCAGCATATGGAATCAAATCCTTATGCAAGTCATAGAAATCACACCTGAAATTAGCATTTAATAAAGCAATATGTAAACTAACTTGCCAATCACAAAAATAAATAAATAAACACACACACTAGCAGCCCAAAAGTGGAATTTCTAGAAAACACCTTCTGGGTAAATGGGTCGTTGAAACGGATGAATTAATGTGATAAGAATGGATTTTTAGGGTTCTTTTAGTAGGGTTTTCAAGCAAAGGTAGTGGAACATAGCTCAAACTAGAATTGGAAACTAAATTCATAAGTGAAGATTGAGTTAGAGAATGACAAGGGGTAAAGAAAAAAGAAAAATGGAGGTGAAAAGCTTAAACCATTACCGGTATTTTCAAGTGGCGGACCAACCAAAGCCAATGAATCGCGTGGCGACCTGCGTATCATGTTAAGGCTGAAGGCATATTTTTTTTCTGAGATTGATTTCCATTTGTCCAAATAAAAAATTTATTTATTAATTATAAATTCTTCGAGCTATTTTAGAAAAATGACATTTCTTTTGTAAAAATCATAAAATAGAACATGATATTCTACACAATATTATAACTAACTTTAATTTATATATTTAATTTAAAATTTCAAATAAAATAACAAATGTAAAATAAATATGGAAATCGATCGGATGATAGAGGACAATGAGGTGAATGAGGCAGATCACAAATTATATAAATGTTGTTAGACATAATAATATACAATTTTGATCAGGCACGCACCTAAAGAATGCGCATCGTGCGCACCTCTTTAAGATTCTTTTTTAAATTTTTTATATTTTATATTATATATAAAATCTTTTTTTTCACGCTATCACTTCACTTATAACCCCTTATCAACATAGACATTTAACAATTCACATCTCACACATCAATCATATACCTTCTCCCCAATTCTCATCCACACAGATACAACCAAGAAAAATATTGAAAATCAATTAAATAAAACAATGAAAAATATTCAATTAATCAATTCTCAAGAAATCCTAAATCCTAATCAATATTCGACATAAAAATTAAAATACGAATTGAGCAACAAAGAGAATAAATTCTCAACAAATCTTCAAAATCAATCCTCAAAATCCCAAGTCATCAATTACCAAGAAATCTTCAATCAATTCTCTAAATCCCAAGTTTGTTTAATATGAAGTAATGAAAAATATTCAATTAATCAATTCTCAACAAATCCTAAATCCTAATCAATATTCGAGAAATCCTCAAAATTAACCATAAAAATTAAAATACGAAAATCCTAATCAATGTTCGAGAAATCCTCAAAACTAACCATAAAATTAAAATACGAAATCCTCAAAACTAACCATAAAAATTAAAATACGAAATCCTCAAAACTAACCATAAAAATTAAAATACGAGCAACAAAGAGAATAAATTGTCAATAAATCTTCAAAATCAATATATCATATCCTCCAACTCAATCATCAATTACCAATATTCGAAAAATCCTCAAAACTAACCATAAAAATTAAAATACGAAATCCTCAAAACTAACCATAAAAATTAAAATACTGGCAACAAAGAGAATAAATTGTCAACAAATCTTCAAAATCAATATATCATATCCTCCAACTCATTCATCAATTACCAATATTTTCTCAAAATATTTTTTATTATGAATTTTTTATATGTATTTAAAAGATATTTATCAAATTTAAGCTTTATTTATTTCTCTATATCTATATGTTTGTCTATAAATGGAATAAATAATAATTTTAGTTAAATATTTGAAATAAATTAACACACTAGCATTTAGGTTCCTCTCATAATTTAATTAATTTTAGTTAAGTTTTTTGGAATTTAATAAAAGGATTAAAGGATTATGATGTATATATCAGTGTTTTCATAACCGGATCGAATCGGTCGGTTCAACCGGTTCAACCGAGAATCGGCACGAAAACCGGTCCAAATACACCTAATTAACCGTTTTTTCGGTTAAACAAAAAAAAATCGGTCAAAAACCGGTTGAACCGATTATAACCGGGAACCGGAAACTGGTTCAACCGGAAAATCAGTTTTTTTTTTAAATTATATCCACTTCTTATTTTAGGTTATGAAATAATTATCTTTCATCTTTGGGCTCCCAAATTGGGCTTCAAAAGTTAAAAAAGAAACTAAAAGAAGTAAAGAAAACGACGATCCTTTGTGATATGATCATCAAGATTCAAAATATTTTACTTTTTCATTTTATCTATCTTAAATTTTAGTATTTAATATTTTAATTTTTAGTTTGAGACTTCATTATGGATTATGGAGTATATAGTTTGACATTTTATGATTTTATTGTAATTATTTTAATATGAATCATATAAGTGCATAACTTTTTTAATGTAACATAAATAATATTGAAAAAAAAATAGACAAAGATCATTTTATCGGTGGTTCAACCGATCCGACCAGTTGAACCGTGAATCGATGGCCAAAAGTTGAACCGTGAACCGGTGGCCAGACCGATTTGGCCATCAATTCGGTTATGAAAACATTGATCCAAAGAAAAGAAATGCTTACCCTTTAGTCACTTGCAATAGAAAAATATATTTATTTCATCTTAGAATTTAGGGAAAATATCAAATTTGCTTTTCTAAGTTTACTAGTTTGTTTCCAATGCGTTGCACGGGATTAAGTTTCTGACAAAATATAATTATAACATTTTATATTTAAAATATTTAAAATTTATAACAAAAAATATAATATTAAATCTGATAGAATAAAAAAAAGTGTTTTATATATTTAAAATATTTTATTAATGAAGATTAACTTTAGATATTGTAAATAACTTAAATATTATAACGTTTAAACTTAATTCATAAGTTTGTGAACTGAATAATATATATTTAGAAGTAGAGATGATTGGCGAAATCAATTAAACATGTAATTTACATTTTTTGAAACACTTCTTTATTTACAATATTTGTGGTGATCACCTAATTCAATTGGTCAGTTTTAAGAGATAAGTTAGCATGGTTTTTCAGTTAGTAGATTAGTTTCTTTGTTTCTTTCTTTGCAAGCTAAGCAGGTATATATATATATATATATATATATATATATATATATATATATATATATATATATATATATATTTCCATTAAAGAGATAGATAGAAGAGAAGTTTTAGAGATTACCAAGAAAAGTGAAAACTGAGAGAAGAGAGTTTTTCTTCTTGACCGCCGGAGATTTCTTTACGCTCTGCCATGACACTCTCGCTGAGCTCAGTTGTGAACAGGCATAATAATTTAAATCTGGCCTTCCAACAACAAAGTTTTAGACAATGTGTGAAAGATAAAACACAGACAGCTCAAGTTAGGCGGTTTCTCCGGCCTGATTAGAATCAGGCCAAATAGGAGATTCACCGGCCCGATTGCCCTTGCTTATGCAAGGGAGAATGGTTTCATGATATGGTACAGGTATGTATTATTGAATTCATGTTTTAAGTTTTCTTTTTCTTTTTTATGCACTTTTTAATTTTACTACTGTCAGAGATATAGATAAATCATAAGTATATTTTTTATTGTTAGCTAGATATCTTTCTTGTCGATGCATCGACGCTATCTTATATTCTAGGTTGTTATTTTGTTTCATCTTTTGTCAATGTATCGACGCTATTTATTTTATTGGAATGGAGTATATCTTTTATTGTTAGCTAGATATCTTCTTTGTCGATGCATCGACGTTATCTTATATTCTAGGTTGTTATTTTGTTTCAACTTTTGTCGATGTATCGACGCTATTTACTTTATTGGAATGGATTGTTTCAGCTTTTGTCGATGTATCGACGCTATTTATTTTATTGGAATGGAATACAATTATTGTTGTGACAATTATCGCATCTCTACAATAACCTTTATATACAGATTTCATAACCTTTTCAGCGAATAACTTATACTTTTTTCACTATATAAATTCATATAGTACAGTTGAAACTTTTATATTATAATATTTTAACATTTATATTATATTAGTACAACTTTTATTTATTTAAAAAATACCATAATGTTATATTATTACAATATAAAGGTTATACAATTACAACATAAAAGTTATGTTATTACAATATAAAAGTTTTGAAAGGTATTATAAATATGTCATTCACGGCAAAAAATTATGTGCATATAACTAAAAGATTATGTAGATAGAACTAAAATATTAAGTTCGTTAAATTAAAAGGTTATGTCAATTAAGATTTGGGCACGTGTGGGTACGTGTAAACGCGTGAGGCGTGTATTAAAAGTATGAAATATTACTCTCGAATTGTTTTCAGATTATGTAGAAGAATGAAGATTTTGAAGGGGTGCAGTGTTGAAGATGTTCTATAGGGAAAATAGCCCAAATTACCCATTTTTTTAAACTTTGATCCCATTTTACCCATTGATATAGTAATACATCCCTAAATAACCCTAAATATAGATTTTGAGCCCAAAATACCCATTTTTTTGAAAGTCAATTGATAATTGTGGGCCCATGGGAGATGAGACACATTGACATTGTCATTTTGTTAACTTTGATGGAAGAATACACTATTTTTAATTAATTACATAATTTTGTCTTTTGATCACTGTTTTCAAATACAGTATTGTTAATTAATTATTAATTTATTCATACTTTGTTATTAATTAATATTTTATTATTTTGAAAACACTATTATTAATTAATTAATGATTTTCGAACATATATACGACTGTGACACTATTACAATATTAATAAAATATTATAATTATTTCCAACAATATTTTTATGAACTATATATTATAATTATTTTCGAAAATTAGTGAATTGACCTAATTTTCGAAAACTATGATTTTTTAATTTTCGAAAATAAACGCATGCACTTTTAATCATATTTTAGTCATAAATAATTAATAATGTTCGAAAACTATTATTAATCATTTATTTATTAATTAATTAATTTATGCAAGCAACAATGACTTATTTTCGAAAAATTAGTCACTGTACTTATTGTTCGAAAAATGTATTTTCTTAATGTTCGAAAATTAGGTTTTGTTAATGTTCGAAAATATTTCATGCACTTTTAATAATATTTTATTAATTGACACTAATTAATTAATTATTTATTAATTAATTTATGCATAAAATTGCATGGACTTATTTTCGAAAATTTGTGCACTACACTTAATCTTCGAAAACTCTGTTTCCTTAATGTTCGAAAATTTGGTTGTGTTAATCTTCGAAAACATGTCATGCGCTTTTATTAATATTTTATTCATGTACACCTAATATTAATTAATTATTTATTTATTAATTAATTTAGGCATGACTTATTTTCGAAAATTAGTGCACTACACTTAATTTTCGAAAATTCTGTTTTCTTAATGTTCGAAAATTTAGTTGTGTTAATCTTCGAAAACATGTCATGCACTTTTATTAATATTTTATTCATGTACACCTAATATTAATTAATTTAGCCAACAATTGCATAGTTTATTTTCGAAAATTATATGATACAATTGATCTTCGAAAACTCACATTTGTTAATCTTCGAAAATTTGCATAGTGGTCGAAAATCACCTCACAATTTAATAATGTATAGATTGTTATTGCATTTTCGAACTATAATTATTGATCATTTTCGAAAATTGTTATGCATTGTTATTGCATTTTCGAAAATTTTATTGCAGCGAAAATTTTAATCATTTATTGCATTGTTATTACATTTTCAAAAATTTTAATCATTGTTGTGAAAATTTGTGAACTATAATTATGCATTTTCGAAACTATAATTTGTGAGGTGATTTTTGACCATTAGCTATGCAAAGTTCGAAAAATGAAATGAGTGTAGTGCACTATTTTTTAATTAATTTATTTTGGCTTACAGCTAATTTTCGAAAATGAGTGTAGTGCACTATTTTTTAATTAATTTATTTAGGCTTACAATTGCATGACTTATTTTCGAAAAGTAGTTCACTAAGACTTAATCTTCGAAAAATCTATTTTTTTATTGTTCGAAAACTTTAATTTGTTATTTTTCGAAAATGAAAACATGCACTTTTAATTTTATTTTATTCATGTTATTTTGACTCCTATTATTAAATAATTATTATTTTTTACTTAATTTATTTAGGCTTACAATTGCATGACTTATTTTCGAAAATTAGTTCACTAGACTTAATCTTCGAAAAATCTACTTTTTTATTGTTCGAAAACTTTAATTTGTTATTCTTCGAAAATTAAAACATGCACTTTTAATACTATTTTATTCCTGTACACCTATTATTAATTACTTAATTAATTAATTAATTAATTAATTATTTATGCATGAAATTGCATGACTTATTTTCGAACATTTTTGCACTGTACTTAATCTTCGAAAATCCTGTTTTCTTAATGTTCGAAAATTAGGTTCTGTTAATGTTCGAAAACCATGTCTTGCACTTTTAATAATATTTTATTCATGTACACCTATTATTAATTATTAATTAATTAATTAAGGATACTTGGTTTTCGAAAATTAGCAAACTTGACTTAATGTTCGAAAACTCTATTTTGTTAATGTTCGAAAACTATGTCATGCACTTTTAATAATATTTTATTCATTTCCTCCTATTATTAATTATTTATTTATTTATTTATTAATTTATGAGCATGACTTATTTTCGAACATTAAAACTGTCTTAATCTTCGAAAATTGACTTGTGTTAATCTTCGAAAATTCTAATTTGTTAATTTTCGAAAACTTTGTCTGGCACTTTATTACTTTAATAATATTTTAGTCATTCTTCCCTATTATTAATTATTTATGTATTTATTTATTTTCGAAAACTGATTTGAAATGGCTTATTGTTCGAAAATTCTGATTTGTTAATATTCGAAAATTAGGTTTTGTTAATGTTCGAAAATATTGCATGCACTTTTAATAATATTTTATTCATTTCCTCCATATTAATTAATTATTTATTAATTAATTTATACATGGAATTGCATGACTTATTTTCGAAAATTAGTGCACTACATTGAATCTTCGAAAATTAGGTTGTGTTAACCTTCGAAAACATGCCATGAACTTCTATTAATATTTTATTCATGTAAACCTAATAGTAATTAATTATTTATTTATTAATTAATTTAGGCATGAACTTATTTTCAAAAATTAGTGCACTACACTTAATCTTCGAAAACATGTCATGCACTTTTATTAATATTTTATTCATTGACAACTATTATTAATTATTTATTTATTTATTTATTTATTTATTTAGGCATGAAATTATTTTCGAAAATTAGTGCACTACACTTAATCTTCGAAAACTCTGTTTTCTTAATGTTTGAAAATTAGTTCATGCATATTTTAATAATTTTAGTAATTTTCCAAAAAATGTTTTTCATTTTCGAAAATTCCTATAAAAATTTTCGAACATTTTTTTCTTTACAATTTTAATGTTCGAAAATACTAATAATAATTTTAAAATTAGTGTCATACTTTATTAGTATTTTTCGAAAATTATATATTGTTATATATCATAGTGTTTTCCAACATAATTTAAATTTCGAGAATTAATTGAAGTACTAATCTTCGAAAATTTTGGACATGAGCTTGTAATATTTTTTTTATTGTTTTTTGAGTAATTTTTTGAAATTTTTTAAATATTATTATTTAATAATTTATTTTCGAACATTAATATAGCTACAACTTTTTCGAAAATTCCCTAGAACTACTAATCTTCGAAACTAACTCCTAATGTTCGAAAATGTGAGGCATGACCTTTTAATAATATTTTATTGTTCTTTGTAAAACACTATTATTTTTTTATTATATGATAATGTTCGAAAATTGCATAATGTTCGAAGATTAATATTTTCGAAAACATTAGTGTCCAATTTTTGAAGATTCTTTTTCCGAAAATAATAATCTTCGAAATCATGAATAATAATATTAAAAAATTTCGACAACATTTTAATTAATTGTCGATATTGCATAATTAAGTTTCGAAGAATATTTTTTCGACAATATAAATTTTCGAAAACATTAATAATAATATTATAAATTCTCGAAAAATTTAGGGGAATTAATTTTTGATGATTAATGTTTCGAAGCTAATAAAGCTAAAAAACATGAATAATAATATTAATAATTTTCGAAATGGGAAATTTTAATTTGAGATATTGCTTAGGCAAATTTCGAAAACATTTAATTTCTCAAATTATAATGTTTGAAAACATTAGTAATAATATGTATTAATTTTCGAAAACCTTGTTATAAATTTGCGTAAATCTGTAATTAATTTTCAACAACCTTTTGTGGACAAAATAATAATGTTCGATAAATTAAATAATCATAACATTCGATAATCTGGCCATTATACAACATGCAGAAATAGGTCACCATTCCAAATCATCATTCCAACTCATCAGGCTGTATAGTGCTTGCATCACTAGAGTACCCGTAAACCGTCAAAGTCATATTGCGCCTAACATTTTTCAGTCCCTCTTGTTTTAGTTGAGGTATAGGCCATTTCCCAGTCAACGTGCTTTCAATAGCAAGCAAGGCAAAAACACCGCATGTATGATTACCTTTCTGGACGTAACATTTGGACTCTTTTGCAGTACACATTTCCAGCTCATCTGGACAAACTTCGATCTGCCTTCCCTTTTGTGCCGCCCATTCGTAGTATCCGGTGTTTTTTAAGAGTGCCGGAAATACGCGTCGGATGCACAAGGTCTGTCTCAATCGTTTTTGCCATTTCGAATTATCCCAGGTCCATCTCATGCTATCGAAAAGAATGATCCGCATTTTGGGAATTTCAATTTCACAGGCCACCCAGTGTCCTTCCAAGTTGATGACCGTCAAAAGCTGCATTTTAATGGAAATAAACTTTTAGCTACCGAATTCAAAGCAGGGCATACAATGCTGATTTATATCTGTAGCAAAATTAGACAAAAACTTACGGAGTCAATATCTTTCCACCACGGCTTCATGTCCCACCATTTCGGCCTCTTTCCTACGACATATGGAATAAGTACCTCTAGTTTGTCCGCTGGAAAACTCTTCTTCAGTGGTCCTGCATATTTGGAGTTAGCAAAAAGTCACAACCATCGTGCTGTATCAAATTTGTGATAACCTAATTTCGAAATGTATCACTAAGTAAATAAATTCATATTACCTCTCCAGACAGTGCATTTGTAATATCTGTAGTGGATTTTTCAGTCGACCATTTCAATATTCTAGGCAGGTGAAGTCGAGTGTCCAATCGACGTCCAGCTATGGTACCAACGACGGGAATCACCTCGTACGCCCAAACCTAGGCAATGCAAGGTGAACAACCGTTACATACATAAGTCTAGAAAACGTATTCAACAGTAATAATCATATATAAAATATTACTAACCAGTAGAGCAACTGTAAATCCGTAGAAATGGTACATGGGCGTCTTGTTTGTCACACTTTGGTCTGCAATCTGGTGGGGAACCATATCCATCGACTTCAGCAACGTACTTATAGGTATTTCTGTAAATGTCTAATTGTACTTACATGTACTATTCTATGATACAAGCTTTTGGTATACAAGGTGCAGTAGCCACCTTAACGAAGGCTGGAGAACAACGATGGGCTCGAGTAAGATGTCCTGTTAGAAGATTTAACTTCATGACATCAAACGCGGTTGAGACATGGAATAGTCGTCTTGTGTGGGCAAGAAAGCTACATGTATGTTCTTTTCTAGAGTGTGCTCGACGAATAATCGAAAAATAATTTTATGAAAGGAGGACTGCTGCTGAAGATAGAGAAAATTCTCTGATGAAGGCAGCGCATGAAAGACTAGTCGAAGCTATCAAGCTTGGTCGGCGTATAGAAGTGGATAAATTGGACCGAAACAAATATAAGGTCACGAACGGGAGTAAGATTTTCATTGTCGAGCTAACCCAATACGAGTGCACATGTTCAATTTTTCAGAGTGACCTAATACCGTGATCGCATGCATGCGCAACAATAAGGTACTCATACGAAGCCACCTTTTTACATCTCAGGCGACAATTATGCATCGTGAATGTATTCTACGTTAATATACCTCTTGACCATTTGTCCAATTTTTGTTACAATTTTATGAAGGAATCATTTATGAAGGAGGATGTGGAGCGGTACGGTTAATCCCGTGCCCGAGCCAGAAGTTTGGGTGGCATCCGATAAAATTCAAAATCAATTATGTAGAGCACCGGACAAGCCTAAACAAGCAGGACGACCGAAAGGAAAACAGATTCCTTCTGCCCGATCCGGAAGATACAGTCGATGCGGCCGTACAGACCACAATAGAGCAAGATGTACCGAATGGGTGCCCATGCAGTATGACTATAGAGATGACGAAATCGCTAATGAACACATTGGTGGCTGCAGCAATGAAGGCATCCGAAGGTTGGAAAAGAAATGTTCGATTTGCAAGTCAGAAAATCATACAAGAAGAAAGTGTCCAATTTATTTGACTTCAACGACTGAGTAAAAAAACCATTTTTTTTAATTAAGTCGAAAACACTATTATGAAATAATTATTAATTTTTCGAGCATGCTTTGTTAGCAATTTTCGAAAATTGCATAATTAGTGTTCGAAGATAAATAATTAAAGTAATATAAAATTAGTAATATAATTTCACTATAGTGTTCGAAAAGTACCTCTAATGTTCGTAAATTACTAATGTTCGGAAATTAATACTAATTTATCAGTAATGTTCGAAAATTAATGAAAATGTTATTGAAGATTAATTATGCAATTTGATCTCAAATTAATATCATTGTTTTGGAAAATTAACCACAATGTTATGATTAATTAATTTATCGAACATTATTATTTTCTCTAGAAAAGGTTGTCGAAAATTTATTTACAGATTTTGGCAACTTTATAACAATGTCTTCGAAAATTATAACATATTATTACTAATGTTTTGAAACATTATAATGTGAGGAAATAAATGTTTTCGAAAAAATTTCCTAAGCAATATCTCAAATTAAAATATTACTATTCGAAACATTAATCTTTAAAAATTAATTCCCCTAATTTTTTCGATAATTTATAATATTATTATTAATGTTTTCTTAAATTAATATTGTCGACAAAATATTCTTCGAAACAACAAAAATATTTTTATCGAATTTGCAACTTTGTTAATAATGTTTTCGACAAATTATTATTAATGTATTCGGAAATTAATAATACAATTATTTAAATATAAATATCAAAGTATGCCTAAATTAATTACAAAATAATTAATTAATTAATAATAGGAGTCAAAATAACATGAATAAAATATTATTAAAAGTGCATGTCCACATTTTCAAAGAATAACAAATTACAGTTTTCGAACAATACAAAAGTAAATTTTTTCGATGATTAAGTCTAGTGAACTAATTTTCGAAAATAAGTCATGCAATTGTATGTCTAAATAAATTAATTAAAAAATAATTAATTCATTAATAATAGGAGTCAAAATAACATGAATAAAATACTATTAAAAGTGCATGTCCAAATTTTCGAAGAATAACAAATTAAAGTTTTCGAACAATACAAAAGTAAAATTTCAAAGATTAAGTCAATATTATTAATTTTCGAAAATAAGTCATGTAATTGTATGCCTAAATTAATTAATTAATAAATAAATAATTAATTAATTAACAATAGGAGTGAATGAATTACTAAAATTATTAAAAAGTGCATGAACTAATTTTCGAACATTAAGAAAACAGAGTTTTCGAAGATTAAGTGTAGTGCACTAATTTTCGAAAATAATTTCATGCCTAAATAAATAAATTAATATATAAATAATTAATTAATTAATAATAGTTGTTAATGAATAAAATATTAATAAAAGTGCATGACATGTTTTCGAAGATTATAACAAATTAAAGTTTTCGAACATTAAGAAAGTAGAATTTTCGAAGATTAAGTGTAGTGCACTAATTTTCGAAAATAAGTTCATGTCTAAATTAATTAATAAATAAATAATTAATTACTATTAGGTTTACATGAATAAAATATTAATAAAAGTTCATGGCATGTTTTCGAAGATTAACACAACCAAATTTTCGAACATTAACACAACCTAATTTTCGAAGATTCAGTATAGTGCACTAATTTTCGAAAATAAGTCATGCAATTCCATGCATAAATTAATTAATAAATAATTAATTAATATGGAGGAAATGAATAAAATATTATTAAAAGTGCATGCAATATTTTCGAACATTAACAAAACCTAATTTTCGAATATTAACAAAACAGAATTTTCGAACAATAAGCCATTTCAAATCAGTTTTCGAAAATAAATAAATAAATAAATAATTAATAATAGGAAAGAATGACTAAAATATTATTAAAGTAATAAAGTGCCAGACAAAGTTTTCGAAAATTAACAAATTAGAATTTTCGAAGATTAACACAAGTCAATTTTCGAAGATTAAGACAGTTTTAATGTTCGAAAATAAGTCATGCTCATAAATTAATAAATAAATAAATAAATAATTAATAATAGGAGGAAATGAATAAAATATTATTAAAAGTGCATGACATAGTTTTCGAACATTAACAAAATAGAGTTTTCGAACATTAAGTCAAGTTTGCTAATTTTCGAAAACCAAGTATCCTTAATTAATTAATTAATAATTAATAATAGGTGTACATGAATAAAATATTATTAAAAGTGCAAGACATGGTTTTCGAACATTAACAGAACCTAATTTTCGAACATTAAGAAAACAGGATTTTCGAAGATTAAGTGCAGTGCAGAAATGTTCGAAAATAAGTCATGCAATTTCATGCATAAATAATTAATTAATTAATTAATTAATTAAGTAATTAATAATAGGTGTACAGGAATAAAATAGTATTAAAAGTGCATGTTTTAATTTTCGAAGAATAACAAATTAAAGTTTTCGAACAATAAAAAAGTAGATTTTTCGAAGATTAAGTCTAGTGAACTAATTTTCGAAAATAAGTCATGCAATTGTAAGCCTAAATAAATTAAGTAAAAAATAATTAATTATTTAATAATAGGAGTCAAAATAACATGAATAAAATAAAATTAAAAGTGCATGTTTTCATTTTCGAAGAATAACAAATTAAAGTTTTCGAACAATAAAAAAATAGATTTTTCGAAGATTAAGTCTTAGTGAACTACTTTTCGAAAATAAGTCATGCAATTGTAAGCCTAAATAAATTAATTAAAAAATAGTGCACTACACTCATTTTCGAAAATTAGCTGTAAGCCAAAATAAATTAATTAAAAAATAGTGCACTACACTCATTTCATTTTTCGAACTTTGCATAGCTAATGGTCAAAAATCACCTCACAAATTATAGTTTCGAAAATGCATAATTATAGTTCACAAATTTTCACAACAATGATTAAAATTTTCGAAAAAGCAATAACGATGCAATAAATGATTAAAATTTTCGCTGCAATAAAATTTTCGAAAATGCAATAACAATGCATAACAATTTTCGAAAATGATCAATAATTATAGTTCGAAAATGCAATAACAATCTATACATTATTAAATTAATAACAATCTATACATTATTAAATTGTGAGGTGATTTTCGACCACTATGCAAATTTTCGAAGATTAACAAATGTGAGTTTTCGAAGATCAATTGTATCATATAATTTTCGAAAATAAACTATGCAATTGTTGGCTAAATTAATTAATATTAGGTGTACATGAATAAAATATTAATAAAAGTGCATGACATGTTTTCGAAGATTAACACAACTAAATTTTCGAACATTAAGAAAACAGAGTTTTCGAAAATTAAGTGTAATGCACTAATTTTCGAAAATAAGTCCATGCCTAAATTAATTAATAAATAAATAATTAATTAATATTAGGTGTACATGAATAAAATATTAATAAAAGCGCATGACATGTTTTCGAAGATTAACACAACCAAATTTTCGAACATTAAGAAAACAGAGTTTTCGAAGATTAAGTGTAGTGCACAAATTTTCGAAAATAAGTCCATGCAATTTTATGCATAAATTAATTAATAAATAATTAATTAATTAGTGTCAATTAATAAAATATTATTAAAAGTGCATGAAATATTTTCGAACATTAACAAAACCTAATTTTCGAACATTAAGAAAATACATTTTTCGAACAATAAGTACAGTGACTAATTTTTCGAAAATAAGTCATTGTTGCTTGCATAAATTAATTAATTAATAAATAAATGATTAATAATAGTTTTCGAACATTATTAATTATTTATGACTAAAATATGATTAAAAGTGCATGCGTTTATTTTCGAAAATTAAAAAATCATAGTTTTCGAAAATTAGGTCAATTCACTAATTTTCGAAAATAATTATAATATATAGTTCATAAAAATATTGTTGGAAATAATTATAATATTTTATTAATATTGTAATAGTGTCACAGTCGTATATATGTTCGAAAATCATTAATTAATTAATAATAGTGTTTTCAAAATAATAAAATATTAATTAATAACAAAGTATGAATAAATTAATAATTAATTAACAATACTGTATTTGAAAACAGTGATCAAAAGACAAAATTATGTAATTAATTAAAAATAGTGTATTCTTCCATCAAAGTTAGCAAAATGACAATGTCAATGTGTCTCATCTCCCATGGGCCCACAATTATCAATTGACTTTCAAAAAAATGGGTATTTTGGGCTCAAAATCTATATTTAGGGTTATTTAGGGGTGTATTACTATATCAATGGGTAAAATGAGATCAAAGTTTAAAAAAATGGGTAATTTGGGCTATTTTCCCATGTTCTATAATAGCTATTACAACGATTATTTTTTCTTGAGAACTAGCTTTGCATTTTCGTCAAATTTTGAATATCGTGGAGGGTACTTCTTGTAATTGCAAAAGTGCTATTGGAAATTTCTAGAATTGTATTTGTTAGATTTGTGTCACTGATTGATTAGATGTATGTGTACTACTTAACTGGAGTGTAAAGTCATCACTAAAACACCATATTAAAAAATAGGCCTCGTAATGATTGCAATGATGCTTATCTCATGATTTTTTATTCAGCTAAATCCGATCTAGTATTGACTTTATCAATCAATTTATGTGGATATTTGCTTTTCTTTCATTTCCTATGATATTAATAAGGGTTAATACCCTAAAATATCCATTTAATTATAATAACTTTTAAAAATATCCATTGATATAACAAATAACTCAAAATGCCCATTTTTGGTGAAAAGACCTAAATACCCTTTGAAATCCAAAAAGAAATGATTATTTTAATTTTGAGAATTGCTATGTTAACTCCTAATTTATTATTGTCAAACCATATTGCTAAAGAATATTTTGAAAACCGGATATAATTGTTTTGGTATATTGGTTGGAAACCTTTCTCGTGCCCCAAAAAACACTTGTATTTATACTTGTGATATGGTCTGAAAGGTATAACAATACCACGTACTGGATAATTTCATCTGGATAAAAGATTTTATTCGAGTTTTTCCACGATTTATATTTATTGAGATTCGATGCGTAGAATGGTATCAGAGTCTGGTTTTATTGAAGAAATAAATTAAATTATGTTGAACAATATTATTTTCTTGTGCCTAACGGAAGAGAAAATCAAGAAAATGTATCCGAAAATCTTTCGAGATAACACAAGTGCAGGATATCAGTAATGACATCCAGCTCAGATTGGAACACAATTGTTCCAGACACATCTAAGGTCACGCAAGACCTTAGGGAGATCCAGAAGACCATCATTTATTATGGTGGACAGATGGAGAAGATAGTCCGATCTCTATCCGAGATTCAAAAAGAAGTTTCAGATCTGAAACAAGAAATTGTAGATCTGAAGAGAAGACCATCCAAAGGAACTGGAAGATCAATGAACGAACGTATGAAAAATTCGTTTGGAGATATTCCAATCATTTCCAAAGGAAAGACTACGGAAGTTTCGAAGCCTAAAAGCAACGACGAACTCCTACTTGATCTCATAAGACAAGTCGGATGGAAGTCTCAAGAGTAGACCTGGCAGAATTAACTGAATCCCTTTCCAATCTCAGAATTGTGGATCTGGTAAACCTCAGGATGAACGAGCCGATTCCGAAGAAGGAAGAGGAAAGCACAAGTACACCAGTACCTGAAGCACCAGTACCTAAAGTACCGGTTCCTACCGAACCCAGGTGGTGGTAGGACGGGGTTGAGTATGAAGAATACATAGCTCGACAAGCCAGAAGTAGACATGGGAGGTTTAAAGGAGTATCCAAAAGCCCTTGGGCAAAAACGATGCTTGAACCAACCTATCCGTTTGGAGTAATGCTCACAACAGACATCATCGATTTCAGAAATATGGAAGTTTTGATCGATGAGTGGATGTCATCCATGAAAGTTGCTTCATCAACACTGGATGTTGATAACGATCATTTTTGCCAGATACTGGTAAATAGTTTGCAAGGTTCAGCCAAGAAGGCATGGGAGATGACCGAAGCCTCTCTCAAAAAAGAGATCTTATCCAACGAGAATGTTATAACAATTGTCGAAAGGATGGGTCATCTACTCAAAATATGTTTCCTCGGGGACGGATATTTTGAGGAAAGAAAAGACGTTATAAGGATACAAGAGGCTGCGTTAAAAATAAGTCAAATTAACGCACGAATAGACATGCTAGAACGCTGGAGGAGAAGGATTTATCCAAACAATCCAGACAGGTTCTAAATTATGCCCGGAAGGTGTATTGATGAAGAGATCCAGGATCTCAGAAAAGAGAAAGATGAGTTGACGGAACGCATTAGAGAAATGCGGGATAATGGACAGACTCATCAAGTAAGGTTTCAAGAGTTGATCCGTGAGCATAATGTTAGAAGCTCGAGGATAAACTTGTTAGAATCTTGGAAAAGAGGAATCTACCCAGACGATTCTGAATGACAAGTATTTTCTCTATATATATATCTGTAGGGATATTATATGACCAATATAAGACGGAATATTTTGCAGCTTATATTGACTCAGGTTCAGGCATTTGCACAGCAAAGCCAGGAGTTTTTCCCAGCGAAGTAGTGGAAAAATTACCTCTTATTGCAGGAAGAGACTTCTCACAGAAGATCCTTATACTCAATAAAGGTATTCGAGAAACACGAATAATGATCGGAGGCGCATTCGATACCCCTTGGTATAAAGTAAGAATGCCACCAATCTATATTCATGATACAGGTGCTGATATTTTGCTTGGTAACAATTTTATCCAGACTTTTGCAAAATATAAGCAGGATAATCACAAGAACCTATTAACCTTTACTACTAACTGTGGTAGTATGATACAGGTTTTGCGGCGAGAAAAGGCTTTTAATAGGATCATGCCTATTAATTTTCGCAGCAAACGTGGTGATAATGAAGCCAAGTTAACTCATCCAAAAATGCAGGATAAGAGGAAATTTGGTGAAGCTCTTTTGTCATACAGACAAGAGGGAATGGAGGAGGCACATGAAGAAGCTATTCAGTTTCTGAAGAATGCCTTACAAGAAGAACCACCCCAGATTGACATTGATGAGGAAAGTTTACTTTCTCTCGAAAATATTAAAAGGCTAATTCAGAGGAACTACAATGAAAATCCTTTAGCCTGGTGGGACAAAAACCAGATCGAAGCAACATTGAAGGTAAAAGAACAACACAGATACGAGTTGGTTCGATACAAGCCGATACAGATGAATCTTGAAGATCGAAAGGATATGCAAAAGATTATCAAAGAGCATATCGATCTCAAGTTGATCGAAGCAGGTATTTCTCCTTATAGTAGCCCAGGGTTTTTGGTAAGAAACCATGACGAAATAAAGAGAGGAAAAGCAAGGTTAGTAATTAACTATCAAGGTATTAATAAGATTACCGAATTTGATGGTTATTACATTCCAAATAGAGAACACTTAATTGATTGTATTAAAGGGTCAAAAGTGTTTTCAAAGTTTGATTGCAAGTCTGGATTCTACCAAATCAAGTTAGAAAAAGAGTCTAAGAAATTAACTGCTTTTTCTACACCACAAGGTCAGTATATCTGGAACGTAATGCCTATGGGTCTTGCGAATGCACCGCAGATATATCAACGAAAGATGGATAATCTTTTTAAAGATTATTTTGAGTTTATGTTTGTTTACATAGACGATATCTTAATTGCCTCTAAAAATATGAAAGATCATTTAAAGCATCTTGAAATATTTTCAGAAGTATGTCATAAAGAAGGATTAGTGCTCTCTGAAAAGAAAGCAATAATCGCGGTTAATAAAATCGAGTTTCTCGGTGTTATCATTGACCATACAGGAATGGAACTACAGGAACATATTGTGGAGAAAATCTGCAATTTTCCAGATGTTCTTAGAGATAAGAAGCACCTTCAAAGCTTCTTAGGAGTGATTAATTTTGCAGGTTCATTCATTAAGGACTTGGCAAAATATCGAAAGAATTTCCGTCCTTTATTACAAAAGGATGAGAAGACCAAATGGAAATGGGAAGATATTCATTCCCAAAGAGTTCGTGAGTTAAAACAGGTTTGTAGTAACTTGCCAAAACTCGCAATTCCTCAAGATGAGAATCAGTTAGTCGTCTACACAAACGCTAATGATTTTAGATGGGCAGCAGTGCTCATGCGAAAGACATCTACGGGTGAAGAATCATGTAGATACACAGGAGGGTTGTTTACAGAACAGCAAGCCAGAGTTTGGCATATTAACGAGAAAGAATTCTTTGCTGTTTGGAAGGCTTTTAAAAAATGGCCTTTATTTTTATTAGCTAAAGAATTTATATTAAAATTTGATAATACTAACGTTAAAGCTTTTTTGAAAAACAAACTTGAATCCAAGATCGAAAAAGCACGTATTATCAGGTGGCAAGCAGAATGCCAATATTATCTTTTTGATATTGTCATTGTGAAATCTAATGAGAATGTTCTTGCAGATTTCTTAACAAGAGATGTATATCCTTGAAGCAGATTCCATCACAATACGAGCAAGGCACCTTAGGGAAAACCTTGAGATACATTACAAGGCCTTTGAGGAACTAAGGGTAAGAGCCGAAGCGGCATCTTATGTCCAGAAAGCTGATTTGGACAAAGTCCAAATGACTCTACGTGCAGCCATAACTTCAAATAATGATTTGTGGAATGCATTAGTAGATCCTGTAAACAAGGTCTGTTCACCATCGGTGATGCAGAAAGAATTATACGAGAGGAGTTCATCATCGATGAACAAATAGGGTACTTTTATACCCGAAGCAGGACATCCTGCTGATAAAAGTTTTTCATCGGATATCGGTGAAAAGGCTGATAAGGCCGAACCAAGTGTTTTGTCGGATTCCGATAAAATTATTAATTCGGAAGGTCAGGAAGCAATTCCAGACAACCCGAGTCAACCCAGCACCTCTGGGGTAAAAGAGGGAGAGGTTAACCTAAGGCCCCAGACTGGCCCTAGACAGGTTAACACTAATCAAGCTATTTCTCCTCTGCAGGTCTACCAAAAAACATGGGAGAAATTGGTGACAAGAAATGGGATCAATCCGAACAGAATTACTGCTGATTGGTCTGGCAAGTATCCAAGACTTTGGATGCTCCCGGGGGTAAACCCTCATGATGTGCGGGAATTGTTTGATTTTGGAGCAATTGCTTCAGTGTTCACTACCGCACCCAGCTTTCCGGAGATTTCCAAATTATCGGATTGGATATCCACTGCTGTGCATGACTCATGGTAGAACAACCCATACTTGGGTCGAGGAGATATACTGGAGTTGAAAATTATCTCTGCTGCTCCAGAAATTATAGGAAAAGGGTCTCATCCAATTTTTCAATTCATAAAACTACAGAGACCTGAGATGGGGGCGATAAACCGAGCCAAAACACCCCCAGAAAACAGCCCTTTGGTAGTCGTCTTGACTGAAAATGATATATCTACGAGGCGAGCTTGGGGTCTTTGGGTCTGTCTCACCGAGATGGACAAAGTGAAGTATCCATTCAAAATATTTCATAACTCTGTGAATGGATCATTCCTGCTAAATTCCATGACAGGAACAACTACAGGATTTGCTGAAAACCTCTTTGAAAATAAGAGAAAATTAATCTAGGAAAACAAGGTTCCAGCCACGGAACAAACAAGGAAGAAGATATGTAATATGATACATATCGGGAGATGGGGAGAGCGTATATGCTCTTACCGTCAAATATAAGAGAAACCACTGTTTGGACAGGGTTTCAAAATAAAAAAGGACAAGCCCGAATACCCAAAGAAAAAGGGAAAAGGGAAGGGTTTTTAGAAAGTAAAAACCAAAAATGTAATAAAAGAAAACGAGTCTAATTAGACTCGATTGTAAACAAGCTGAACATGTATTCTACTAATGTAATAGTATAGGAATACATTGAAAAAAGCATAGGATGTCAAGTTCAGACAAGAGATAGTGGCATGTCCCACCACCATTGAAGAATCTGCATCCTGCACCAAAAGACAAAGGTGGAGGACCCCTCCACTAAAGAAAAACTCGTTGCCGACACAAGAAGACAACGAAGATAGTAGATGCACCTACCAAGTGGTGGGTGAGAAATAAAGAAGGCTGGCCCATTACCCACTCATCTAGTGGATTGCAAGCTGGCAAAGGCAATAATGCAACCTCAACAGGAGTACATTAAGGCCTATAAAAGGAGGCATTCAGCCTCAAATGAAGATCATCGAAAATACACAACACTTCTCTCTTCATAAGTTTTTCGAAATCTTCTCTCTAGTCTTGTAATAGTATAGCTTTCAAGCTTTCCTGTTTATGGGGGTTTTCCCTTCTCGAGTATTAGTCATGATTGGCTAATTCAAGTTTCTCTTCCAATGGCGGAGAATAGTAATATTGTAAAATAGTTTAGTTTATTTTCTTCAATAAACAAGGCTTTTGCTTTTCGACATTCTGTCCAAAAATTTTATAATTTTGAGTGAAAATTCATCCGGCAGTGAGTTTCCCCATGAGCTCCTTATAGGCAGGTTGCCGTTGAGAAGGATTGCGATCTGGGATCCCAAGAAAATCGGTTTCAGAACCATAGACTGCGGGCGAGTGGTTGGATCTTTGATCCGTAAAACCTGAAACGAGGTCCAAGGGAATTTAAGAGACAAAGGCAAGGTATGATTTAAACTCAGTTTTATTTTATTTACGGAAGCATGTTGGGCCTGATATTGATTAGAGTGCTAATCTGGATCTGATAAATATAAGTGTGGAAGAATGAAAATTTGGCTAAAGGCAATCTTGGTTTTTTGGTAATTAATGAAAGTCAACAAGGTTAGGATAGTAATTTTCCAAGAAAAATGGGTAGAAAGTGATGTTTTGTTATATTTATGGGTATAATGGGTTGATTATTATATTAATGGGTATAAAAGAAAGATGTTATAGAAAAGTGGGTAGTATGGGTTGGTATCCCATATTAATAACTAGATATGTTCCCGTGATTATTCTATCATATTAGAGATAGTAGATTCTTTTTCTTTCATTCAATATTTATATATATATATATATATATATATTTTTTTTTTTTTTCTTTCTTTTTCACCACCAATCCTCCAAAATAACATTTTGATCCTCAAAATTTTTCTACAATTCCATTATTTCAGTTACTATTCCACATGTAAGGAGTAGAAGTATTTTTGACAAATTAATAGTTTTTAGTAAAAAAAGTAACAAAATTATTTTTTGTGGTATTCTCCATATTAATTGTAGTATTTGAGACTAGTATCTCATATTATGTGTTAATTTTTGGTATTTAAAAATGAAAATAGGCAAGGGGGCTATTAACACCCTTTTAATATGAATACACCCCCAATTTTTACAACAAACATAATTTATGTAAATTGACAAAAATTACCTGTTATTTATTGATTATTTTTTAAATGGATGTTGAATTTGGAGAATCGCCGACAAACACAGAGGGGAGCCGTCATGGAATAAATCCCTCTCTACCACGCCTTTTTATTTTGATCTCTTTCTTGAAATTCTTTTTATATGTTAGATGTTACTTTTCATAAATTTAAAAAGAAAATAATTCTTCCATTCATGATTTTCAGAACACCAAAAAAAGTATTACCGTGTTATTCAATATTCGATATACAAAATATAAATATCATATCATTTATTCATTTAACAATCGATAAAAACATGTATATATCGTTTGGGGTTCGTTTCTTATTTGTAAAGCAAGAACTTCCATTTTCCTGGACATTCGATTTCTTCTTCATAATTTGAGAGTTTTTTCTTTGGCGTTCAACAGTGTTAAGATTAAAATTTCATATATTTTTTTTAATATACAAGGATATAATTGGTAATTTTGGGAGTGATGAGTAAAAAATTGAGATTGTAATTTTCTAAAAGAGATGTATTTAGAAAAATGGGTGTGTTCATAAAAAGAGGGGTGGTAATATCCCCACGCAATAGGCAATTGGGAAGGAGGCTAGAGCAATTTACAATAAAGGTCAGACAAAATGGATGAACATTTTGGGCACCAAGTATAAATATATTTAGGAGTAATTGTCCAATTACCACAATTCCTTGTATTTGTGCTTAAAATACCACAAAATATAGAGAGTAGTTTCCATTTATCACAATTCCTTATATTTGTGCTCCAATTACCACAATTTTTAAAAATGTCAAATGTGTAAGTGTTGATAGGATATGAATTGGTCGAATGTCAATTATATGTAATCAGCTTTAATCAATTAAATACACAATTTTTAATTATTTTAGAAATGGTGTAAATCTTACACGAAATTCTAGCCAAACATGTGTAAAAATTTTAATCAATTAAATATATAATTTTTAATAGTTTGAGAAATGATGAAAGTCTTACACGAAAATTGTGGCCAAACATGTGTAAATTTTTTAATCAATTAAATACACAATTTTTAATAGTTTGAGAAATGGTGCAAGTCTTACACGAATTTTTGGCCAAACATGTGTAAATTTTTTAATCAATTAAATACATAATTTTTAATAGTTTGAGAAATGGTGTGTAAGTCTTATACGAAATTAATTTAATTTTGTGTAAGGTTAATTTTTTTTTTTTTGGCATGATGTAGAGTTGTTTTTGTGTAATTAAAAAAAAAAAATTTAACTCTACACGAAATTAAATTTCGTGTAGTTTTTTTTTTTTTTTTTTTTGCATGATGTAGGGTTGTTTTCGTGTAAGGAAAAAAACAAAAGAAAATTAACCCTTACACGAAATTAAATTTCATGTAAGGGTAAATTTTTTTTTTATTACACGAAAACAACCATATATCATGCAAATTTTTTTTTTTTGTTTAACCCTTACATAAAATTAAATTAATTTCGTGTAAAACTTACACACCATTTTTCAAATTATTAAAAATTATGTATTTAATTGATTAAAAAATTTACACATGTTTGACTAGAATTTCGTGTAAGACGTGCACCATTTCTTAAACTATTTAAAATTGTATATTTAATTGATTAAAAAATTTACACATGTTTTACCATAATTTTGTGTAAGAATTGCACCATTTTTTAAACTATTAAAAATTGTGTATTTAATTAATTAAAATTTTTACACACGTTTGGCCAGAATTTCATATAAGACTTGCATCATTTCTCAAATAATTAAAAATTGTATATTTAATTGATTAAAACTGATTACATATCACTGACATTCGACCAATTCATGTCCCATCAACACTTACATATTTGACATTTTAAAAAATTATGGTAATTAAAGCATAAATATAAGAAATTATGATAGATGAGAACTACTTTTTATATTTTGTGGTATTTTGTACACAAATATAAGAAATTGTGGTAATTGAGACCAATTACTCATATATTTAGGGACTCAAGGTGGGGTAGGGGCCAGGAGACAACTGACGAAGACCCATTGGTGGCTGCAAAATAGGCCGTGGCGTATGTTAGAGGACTTCAAGGGGATAGATTTGAAGGAGGGTAAAACAGTCATCTTTTTGCCTTCGCTTGCTGAAGCACTTCACCGCCTATGACTTGGACAAATGGAAGGGAATTGGTCGCTTCCTTTTGATGCTAAGGTAATATTAAATTAGTATATATATTATATATTCATTCAAAAATATTTTAAGCTAAATATAAATACAAAATATTATCTGTACGACAGATATTCTGAATATAATAATAGCATATGTATTATCCTGAAATATTTCTCCAGAGATTCTATTCTTAAAAAGAGGAGCCTAACTCTTCACATGAAATTGCTAGAAATTAATTGGTGTACAGATAGATGTCGCGGGTCCTTTATTGGAATTGCGTCCACATGTAATTGATTTTGGTTGGACCTATGATGGTCTTGTTACATCTAAATAAAATAAAAAGGTTAATTTTAATTTGATATTTATAGAATTTTTTTTTAAGGTAGGTGTATAAATACAAAAAAAAAAAAAAAAATTTCTAACACTGATCAATTTTTTTTTTTTTTAATTTATTGTTATTTTAAGCACATATTTTTTAGTCAAAATTTTTCGAAAAACTCAAAAAATTTATGATTCATATACCAAAATGATCGTCTTTCGAAATCAAATTATAACTCTAATTTAATTTAAAAATTTTTGTTTGATTTAATTTTGAATCGAATAAAAAATGTTCAAAGTCCTAAAATGACTTTTGTTCGATTCGTAATCGGATCGAATGAGAATCATGAAATTGATATGGAGTTATTATATGGCGTATGAATGATTCATTTTTTTTACTAATATTTGAAAGTGAATTGCATTTTCAAGTTTTTTGATGGATTTTGAAGTATGAATAATGCATTTTTTTTACTAATATTTGAAATTGAATTGCATTTTCAAGTTTTCTGATGGATTTTGAAATGAAAATATATATTTGGGTAGAAATCGGAAAATTTTGAAAAGATTGACTAATGATCGAAATTTTTTTTGAGTTTAGACACCCAATAAAAAAAAAGTGTAATAGTTCAGGTAATAAATTCAAATTAATCCTAAAATAAATTATAATACTGTATTACAATTGAATTTGATTGTATCCCATAAATCACTATTTAATTCTTTCATTATTACTTTTTTTTTTTTAATAATTATCCACCATTTACGTTCGATATTTGCTTCAAATCTATATAGTATTACAATTTTAAGAGTAATTGGCCCCAATTACTACAATGGATATCCCATAAATCACGCTTTAATTCTTTAATTTTTATTTTTTTAATAATAATCCGCAATTTATTGTATTTTGCTTAATGGATATCTAGATAAAAAATAATCTGATTATTAGTTTTTTGTTTTGAAATTTTATGACTGCTATCTCAAACTCAAATTTTGACCTATTTTGAAATCAAAAAACTCAAAAACGCAATTTACCTCCAACTATCAGTCTAAAATGCATGATTCATATATCAAAATAACACTTATTAAAAATCAAATTATAATCTCAAGTCTATTTCATGATTCCCATTCAATCCAATCACAAATCGAACAAAAATCATTTTAGGATTTTGAACGATTTTTATTTGTTTCAAGTTTAAATCAAACAAGAATAGTTAAATTGACTTATGGTTATAATTTAGTTTAGAAATGGGTCATTTTGATGTATGATTCATGCATTTTATTTGATGTTTCAAGCTAAATTGTATTTTTGAGTTTTCTTGTGGTCGTTCTACTTTTTCTTTTCCAAAAAATGTGACAAAAATTGAGTTTAGGTAACAAAAAATTTCAAAGAAAATAAATAATGATCAGAAATTTTTTGAGTTTAAAACCTCACTGGGAAAGTGCAACAGTTCAAGTAATGTAATAAATTGATATCAACCATATATATTTGATAAGTTGTTCACTATTAAATTTTTTAATTAATTAAATTATTGTCTATCTATGATATATATACTGTATATATTTTTAAATATGTGACAATCCAAGATCTGGTAGACACACGTGATGGTCCTCGACTGACTAGTAAGTTTTACGATTATGAAATTCCAATATCAAATATATAAATATAAATAAAACAAAATACTATTTAACACTTTTTTCATGTGGCAGACCTGACACTTTAGATGTTCATACCATGGAAGAGTTACATAAGAAATTGATTTCACAAGCCATAGAAGTAAGCTCATTATCATTTCATAATTTTTTTTTTCGCTATTATATATATATATATATATATATATATATATATTTGTATATTAAATTACTTTCTTGAAAATATTAGTATTTTATTTAAAAACCCCTCTTAAATTGAACCATTGCAGATGCTTTAATAGATAGATAGAGCATTACGAGTTCCTTTTCTCATCCATGACGTTACACTATTCTTAAATTAACTCAATACCATAATTTAAAAATTAATTTCTCAAAGTCAAATAATTTATTTCAAGATTTATTTGAGTGTGTTTTATGATGAGTGTTGGCTCTAGTTGACAACCCATCTTAAGCTAGTTGACAAACAACCATTCTATGATGCTTCATTTGATTATTAATTTTTGATGTCATGCTTCGCAACTTGTTTCTGTTTATTTAATCATTGAATTTTCTCAAATATATATATTGTTAATTTCCCAATTAGAATGGGTCTAAATGGTCTCTGACGCTAACATCTCCATTAGAACTGCTCATTCTATATTGTTCCCTAAAATTTATGATTTATGATCAGAGTTACTACAATATTGATATAACATATTACTACACATGATGTGAAGTGCCGCCGTTGATATGTTGCATGTTTGGGTAAATGAAAAAAATCATATCCCTCGAGTTAAAAGACAACACGGGTAAATAATGCAAAAAAAGATAATTATTTTTTTAATGACACAATCATGACGTGTATCAATATTTATAATTTTCTAGAAATTTTGAAAAAAAATCTAAAACGTTTGACATATTAAAAAGAAAACAAACATAATCATCTTTGTAAATTACAAAGTATGCTTTAATAATTTCATTTTCTTGAGATAATTAATATAATCATATTACCCCTGTGATTGAGTACTAATTTTATCGAAAGAGCGGTATGTGTCAATAGAAAAATACAACAATTAAGATTCTTTAAAATTGTTTTCAAACAACACATGTCATGTTAAATGGAATTAATACACAATATTTGGAGATAACATAGAATTTTCCGTAGTTACACATACAATCGATCCATCACAAAAAAAGTAAGATAATAAGATAGACTACAAAAATATATATGGTCCAATTTTCTTTATTTAGAAAACCAAAATATGATGCTACTATAAGGTAACATATCACGTCATATTTCATCAATGTTTGATCTTATTTTAATTAATTTCATTGCATAGCATTAATAGAGATGGCGTGGTGCACTAATTAAATTAATAAATTAATGGGAGATTGCGACAATTGAATAAGGGGAAATTGATTAACCTCTTTTGTGAAATGCTAAAATATCAACAATTTGGTAAATCTTAATATGTCCATCAATAATGTGTAATAATTTCATTTTAGAAAAATGAAATTAATAAGTTCACTAGATTTTTGACATATCTGTCGTGAACATATATTAACATGCTCACAAATCACAATAGGTAGGATAGTAGAACTAAGTGTCATAATATAAAACTAATTATTTAAGAGTGAGTGGCCCGCTTTACCACAATTCATTTAAATTTGACCCATACCATACAATACAACGAATAGTCCAAATATACAATAATTTATAAAAATGTGCTCAATATACCACAATTTTTGACCTAATCACATATTTACCCCCACTTTATTGTATTGGATGGGACAATAATGGGTTCTATCTGCCACCAGCTCTGCAATTCTGCCAAATTGCAAAAAACGTCCTTGACTGTTGGACGAGACCATTTCAAACTGTTGAAATTTCGTGTATCACTGAATGCCCACTCACTCTTCACTCTTAAAACATTAATATCACATTTCAAACTTCATTAGACGAGCACTCTGAAAAACTGCAATTCCATGGAGAGATCTAAACAATTAGGCGAGCGAGATTAGGAGTATTTTGAGAAGTTCGTGTAAGTTTGGACGAGTTTTATACACGAAAATATTTGAGCCGATTATATGGAAGGAAGACAAGTAAAGATTTATTTGTGCCGATTGAATATGTTAGGGTGTTTTTTCGAATTATTTTCAAATTTTATGTTTGAATTTGTGATGATTATGTTCAAATTTTTGTATATATTGATGCTTACTAGAAATAAAGGGATGAGTCTTAGGAATTCTATCGATTTTGTTCAAAGTTTAGTGCATATTTATAGCACCCCAACCCATCTTTGTAGGATTGAAACACCACCTTAACTTTATATGCTCAAAATATACATAAAGAAAATAATAATTTTTCTTTTTATATGATTTTCATAAATAAACTCAGTGGAAGACTTTACTAAACTCGAGTATTTTTTTACTTTCTGTTTTAAATCAAAAACTTAGCATGCAAGTAACTAACTCGTGTTCTACCTACATTTATAAATCAAAACCTCGACATTTTAAGACATATTAAAAGTTTACTTAAGCCAACATCGGAAGTGTCAAAAGGGGCATTAAACATATTGTTGATCCCAAGTGGTGTCCGAGGTTCGGGGGGGTTGAATGAACCTTGGTCGATTTTGTAAATCTTTTTCAAACTTACTGTTCTACAAGGTACTTGAACTTACAGCACCAGTAGTTACTGCTTACAACACTAGAATGCAGTGATGTATGTTGTAACTTAGAGTTTTTACGTAGCGGAAAATATGTTTTGACCAAAGGCTTGTTTTCTCAAAAAATGCTTTTCTTTTAAAGATGTTTTTATACTTATGCCAAGATATGTATAAGATGAAGCACAAATATAAAAAGCAGTAAAAACACTTATGGCTTATAGTGGTTCGAAGGTGGTATAATCCTTCTACGTCCACTCTACTACTACATCGAGCAGAAATTTCATTAAGCAAGATTGAATTACAGGGAAACACCTAACAATCTATCAACTTAACGAAATAACACCTATTAGATCCTAACGTACACACAGCAATTGCAAGTTCTAAAGGCAAACCCACACAGGATTTCACACTTCCACACAGGGAAGTTTCCTATCACCTAGACAACTATGCAAATAGCAAGGATAAATTCTATCAACTGTCCGACACCTAAAACAACCTAAGCACACAATAACAAGGTTAAAATATATAATGTTTTCTTCAACTGGTGCAGCAAAGTGAGCTTCTGAATCCTTTTTCGAATCTTTTAGTTTGAACTTTGTTCACTTCACTTTTAGGTCGAATGACTGAGAACTGTAGAATGCTTGAGAATGTAGCTTTGAATGCTTTGTTGTTCAGTTTTTCAATTAGTCAGTTTCAGTGTTGCTCGACCTCTATTTATACTTGTAGAAAGATATCCGTTGGAGGAGATATCTCTCATTTGAATTATGTGTACTGATCAAAAGCATGGCTTGCATTTAGTGCGCCTTGACTTCTCTTCTCAGAGCATTTAATGCGGTGGTTGTGGCTCACAGCTTTCTACAGCCTGGCAGGCCACGTGTTATCTTTGCATTGGCTCCATGTCTGCAACTTTGATCTTCTCTCGAACGACTCTAATTTTACTTGCTTAGGTCTTCGTTCCTCGTACTGCATTTATCCTTCCTCGGATTGTAGGATGTTGTTTCTATTCGAGATAGCCAAGGTTTTGTTAAGTATGCAGCAAGTCATGGTCTCTGCTTTATATCCTTGACCTTTTTGCAGCAACTCCTTATATACAGTACTGTTGTATCTAATACTTGCAGTGGTGCTGTATCTTTTGCTTGCAGCATTGCTGCAACTACTTCTTGCAGTATGGTATCTCTTCTTCTTACAGCTGTATTGCAGTGACTTCTTCCTACAACCTGTATTTTCTATTTACAGCGATGTTTGGCGTTCTTTCATACTTGCTGCATTACTACAGTTTATACTTGTAGTATCTTTATACTTTCACTTTCTTGATGCAGCATAACCTTATTGAGCTCCTCCATCTTTCCGAACCTGTAACTGTAGACTCAATCCTAGTTTATGTTTTCACTTAAACATTGTAAAAAATGAGGTACTCAAACTTCCTATTACATATGTGGTTTGTCTCATCAAAATCTCTGAAATCCCAATAATTTCCCCCTTTTTGATGATGACAAAACCCTTTACATTATTTCGTTCATAAAGAAAGATTTTACTCTACACATAGTATGTGCTTAATAGTTTAATTATTTCAATGTATTAGAGAAGTACGGTTATCCCACTAGGCTTCCTTTCCAGAGGAGTCTCATGATGTTATCTAAAATGTTTTTCAGGTATAGCTTACGATAAAGCGGATGTGTAGCCGGCTATACGAACTTCTTTCCAGAAGCATATGTTTTAATTTATTTTAATCTGTATGAACTTTGATATTACATAAAGTCTTTGTAAACTTATATGTTGGATTAACCATTCAAGTAAAATTTTCATGTGTTTTAAATATGTCATGGTTCTGATTTACAAATATGGGTAGAACACGGGTTAGTTTCTTACATTCCAAGCTTTTCGATTTTAAAAATAATATACTCGTGGTTTTAGTAAAGTCTTCCACTAAGTTTCTCTACGAAAATGATTTTAAATTATTATTATATATTTTTACAAATATTTTGAGCATATTATGTTAAGGTGGTACCTCAATTCTCCTAAGTTGGGTTGGGGTGCTACAACTGTTCTTCATCACTCACACACACTCTCACACTCTCTGAAAACCCTCTTCTCTCAAGCACCGAACTGAAAAATCTCCCTCTCTCTCTCACACATCTTCCTGAAATAGCACCCAAGAAAAACCAGATTGTTGATGGCCGTCTTGTTGACGAGAAGATCATTTTGAACATGGTGGAGGAAGAAAGTCACTCACCAGCCTTGATGGAGACCATTCTGGAGTGTTTTCATGACACTGGCTAATTGGGTCTCTACACCTGATTCATGGCCCCATAAGATGAGGGGTTGGTAGTCATGTTCTACTCAAGGAAAGAGGTTTCTGAAGACAGGTTTGAAATCATCGTCAAACTTGGCGGACAAAACCTTGTCATCATTGCTAGATACTTGTCTAAGGTTTTCGCTCTTCCCATGAAGGGAATAAATATCGGTGACCTTGCTACCTATGGGGAAGATGAGCTGGATTTCCACTGGAAGATGTTCAGTAGAAAACACAACACTGCACGGATGTCCAGAAACTGCAGTAAGAAGGTATTCCTGCTGAAGTATGAGATGCTCCATGACATCTACTACCACATCATCGAGAACATATCGGGTTTCTTTGATAAATGTATCAAATTTCGATACAAGATGATGATGGCGATAGTGAAGAAGAAGAAGGTAGACTGGACCAGTTACCTGTTCTCCAGGTTGGTGGAGAAGGGGAAGAAGACGGTGCGAAAGCCGACATATGAGTTGGTAGTGAACACCATTCTGGGCTACATGGGCTTCGACCTTTTCAAGGGAAAACTCATCCCGAAGGACATGTTCATTGGTACGGGGAGACACAAAGAATGCCAAGGATGCAAAGGAATAGAGTGCGTCTGAGGGGGAATAACTGGAAGTTTCCCCTCCCCAACAGTAGAAAAGACCGAGGAGGTTGAAGCAACAGGCCAAGAAGAGTGTATAGAGACAGTTGGAGGTCTCTGATGATGAAACAATAGTTGCTGAGTCAGAGATCATCACATCTACTTAGACCAAAGAGGCTGTGTAGGAGGTCACTGCACAGGTTGCTAAGGAGATAGGACAGGTCGAGGAGGAGGTGGTGGAGATCGTTATAAATCACGTCAAGGTCAAGGCTGATTTTAACAAGTTGATGAAGAGATTCTCCATCTGGTGGCAGTACATGCACCTTCCTTGTGAAGATCTAGTTCAGTGGGTGGATTTGAAGGATGAGGAGTGAGCCATTCACTGGGCGGAGACAGATGATTTGGAGGAGCTGTTGGAAAGAAGTTCCTGAAGCAGTTAAGGAAGAAGAAATGATCGGAGTTTTTGGAGGCTGTAGAAGCTGAGGTAGAGCTTGCTGCAAGGACGGTGATGAAATATAAAGACACTGTTTCGGAGCTACCCGTACCTTCACCAAGGACCTTGAAAGGGAAGGAGTCCATCGAGCAATCAGAATTCTATAGGGTATGTTTGGAAGGGTTTTCTGCAGTCAGGATTTGGGTTTTCCCAACTCATACTTATTATTTGTTTACGAATTGAAAAAGATTTCAAAATCCAGACAAATCTTCCTCTATGTTAATAGGATATGCACCTATCAATATATATATATATATATATATATATATATCTTTTATTTAATTTCTATATTTCCAATTTTCAATAAAGTTAACCTCACCTAACAACAACTTTTCTATGTTTACACGTTTCTCACCTTTGTCATCCATATTCTCTCTCTTCTTTCAATACATTCATCTTCTCTCTCACCTTATCTCTCATTCATATTATTGTGCATTCATATGGATGAAGATACCAGTTATATATATATTCTTTTTAAGAAAAATTACCAAAAATCCTTCTCTTCAACTATATCAAATTGTGTTAAATTTTTCTCCATACATAAGAAGAGTTAGGTGTGATCTGATTTTTCTCAATTTTAATTTTTCTATTTGCTTACTCCCTCTACAAAAAATACTGTGAGAGAGGTGGATTTCTTAGACTATGGCTATGTTTGAGTTTTTTTAGATATAGATCTACTTTTGCAGATTTTATTAGATTTTTTGTTCTCTTTTGACTCATGAAATATCTCTGGGTATGTTCGTTGCCAGATGTGGAATACTGTTATATATGATGGATTTATATGTATATCTATTATGTGTATATATGTATCTTTTATCTGATTTTCAGAGATTCGATTTAAAATATTTTTGTGTATTATATGTCTGATATAACTTCTCAGTTGCAGTTGAAGGGCTCTATTTATTGTATATCTACCACCCGTACATTGTATTAATTATTTTCTGAGGTAAGATTAGTTTTTGTAAGTTGGGTTATTATTTGTGTATATATATTAGCTTTATCAAAGATGGGGGTTCCTCACACACTACACACACTGTGCACAAAAGAGATTGAAAAATCAGCAAATCGGGAATGTTTATCGAAGATCGTCGGATGTTTATCGAGGATCGGTGATACAGATCGAAAGAGGAAGCACTCATCTTCAACCGAATCGAGTCGAGAATCTGTGGGGAGTAGCATACATCCGTGTCCAAGAGACTTACAAAAGGCATGTTTACATCCACTAAATCTTTTTTTTTTCTCTAAATCTTGATAGAATCTGAAAGTAAATAATTTAGTAGTAATCAGACTATTTCAAGTGAACATCAGATCCAATAAACTTTTAGCCATGGACTTATTTGCACATAGAGAACTATAGAAGTACAGTTGAAAATATTGATTGGTAGAAGCGTGTGTATTGGGTTGTCTCACTTCAAGTGCAAACCTCAGTTGTATTTTTCTGCCCTTGAGGCTTATATCTACTAAATCGCCAGTTTTATCTTTTTTATGTGATTTGGTTAAATGTATAGTTTGTTCTAATAATATGTTTATTATGATTATGATAATTTGTTCTGTGTGTTTAAAAAAATATGATGCTCATGTATGTATAATTTTCAAAGATTAGTTGATGATTGTTCATATTTAACTATGATTAATATTACACACATAAATATTACCTAATACAACTTTTATGGTTCTTATAATCATTTTATAAATATGTTATTAATTTTGTTTTATATTTAGACTACACACTATTTTTATTTAACTGTATAGTTTTTCGTAAATATAAATTTAAAGATTTGGATATATATTTTTAGTTAAGTTCAAATTATAATAATAATTTGAAAAAGACAAACGGAAAACCAAAATATTCAAAATAGCAATTCAACTGATATTTGTCTGAGAATGAATATAACACTTACATTAATAACAACAATTCAATTTAAATGATATTAGCAAAAATAAAATCATACATACATTATTTTGACAATGTCATCAATATTTATCCAATATTACATGATAAAGATATAATATTAATTACAAATTACATTTTTCAATATTTGAAAATTAATGTGAAATCAAATTAAGGATATAGTTTAATAACAGAAATAGTATTAGGTACATTCTTATACACTAATATCAACAATCTTACCTTAATATTATGTTTACGAGAAGTGCTTTTAGTTTAATTCAAGTTATAATAATAATATTTCTAGTTATTATTTTATTTTACGATTAAAATGATTTTATTTATCACTTTAGATGCAACGAGTGAACAATCAAGGCGGTCGTGCTGAAAAAGTAACTTGGTTGAGAGAGAATGAGGCTCAATTTATTGTTCTTTGTCATCAAGAGTATCTCAACGGTCATTTGCTCACTACTTCATATAGTAGGTCAATCCTTAATCAAATTTGTGACAAACTCAATGCTCTAGTTATTGGGGGATATTTTTATAGTGCCGATCAATGTTTGACAAAATGGAAAAATATTAAGAGGGCTTGGAGGTTGTTGTATAACCTTAAACATAAAAGAGGCTCGGGGTTAGGATGAGATCCTGATAAAGAAACAGTAATTGGCTCTGAAGACCAATTGAATTCCATTTATAAGGTAATAAAATTTCACTTTACATTTTAATGTTTTTAACAATAACACTAATTTATACATATGCACAATCTGATTTAAATAAACTATATCAATTTAGGAGCATAAGGAGAATCGTTTGATCATCAATCGCGGTCTTCCACACTTCGATTTGTGTACTAAAATGTTTGATAAGAAGATTGCCACATGAGATTATTCCCGTTCCTCTAGACAAGAGTTGACCTCTGATGAGGATGAACTTGAGGATATCATGCAGCCGCCACAGCCACCACGTGTTGGCCCTTCTCCACTTGGTAACTCTTCAAGCAGCCATTCAACCTACAATTTCACTCCTGACTTCACATCCCAAGATTCACCCGATTCAAGTCATCTGGAAAGAATCGTTCCTCAACTTCAGCTGAGCGAGATGCAGACATAGCTCGTGCCATATCCACCATCGAGGGATATTTTATGGATAAGCGGGCTAAGAATTCTAATATTAATTCATCGTATGACACATGTGCTGAAATCGTTAACGCGATGAATGATATCTTGATTACCAATAAAGTTATGGCGTTCGAGTGTTTTAGGAGTCATTCCACTCGCTATATGTTCTTGAGGATGAACGACGAACAACGTCGTGAATGGATTAGGTTACTTGGACCTTGATTGAGTATCTGTATGTTGTTTGTCATATGAATGTTTTTATTTATGTTCCTAAATGGATCTTTTATGTATTTTACATTTATGACATTATCACATCTTTTTCCATGGATTTTGTATGCTCATATGACTATTGTAATTGAATGTTTTTGTTGGACTTTGAATCTTACATCAATTAAATCAAATTTTAATGTGTAATATTTTTATACTTGCGTGTGTTCATTTTTTCTTTTTTAAGTTTGGTAATTTTGTATAATGTATTTAAATTTTGTTTCTTCATGGAAAATTTAATTTCATTAACATACTTGACAGAATCATGTCACATTCTTCGAGCAATAAGTCTGAAGATGACACATTGAGTGGAAGCTCTGATGAAGAAGAAGCATTTGCAGTTATGTCTATTTTAACTTTGTCACGAATGGGAACAAAAAGTAAAGTACCAAGAAACACATCAAGACTCCAAGGAGCTGATTGGGTTGGAGAGATTCTAATGGGAACTGACGGTCGATTTTATGACAATGTACGAATGACTAAGGCATGTTTTCACGCGCTTGTGGATGAGTTAATGGGTCGGGGATTGCTTTCACAAGGGTTGTATGCTCGAGTATCAGTTGTAGAAGAGGTCTTTATTTTTATACGTACAGTTGCAATGCACACCCGTCAGCGTGATTCTATAGAGCGATTCCAACATTTGTTGGAGACAGTCTCTGGACATTTTCATAAAGTTCTGGATGCATTAATTAGTCTAGCACCTGTGTATCTGGTGTCGCCCAACTTTAATGAAATTCCTTCTAAAATATCAAGCAACACAGATTATTTCCATATTTTGAGGTAACGATTCCTTAAATATCATTTCTTATACTCCTAGTTAATTAAATATATTAAATATCTCAATTGTGTCGTATGAATCTATATTAGGGCACAGTTGGTGCAATGGATGGAACATTAATCCCAGCATGGGTTCCAATAGCACGACAAAATGCTTTTCGTTCTCGTAAAGCATCAATATCATAGAACGTACTTGCCATATGTGATTTCAATATGATGTTTACATATGTATATGCTGGATGGGAGGGAAGTGCATGCGATGCAAATGTTCTTAGAGATGCCGTACAAAATGACCAAAATTTTCCTTGGCCCCCCACAGGTACTTCTGTTGTCTACTTAGTAGGATATAATTTTTTAAACCTTGTTATGTTGTCCATAATTGTCATCATGTTAATTTGTTATTATTATTTGAATTGTGCTCATTTAAATAGGTAAGTATTATCTAGTTGATGCTGGATATACAAACTATGGACCATTCCTAGCCCCTTACAGAGGGACACGGTACCACGTAAATGAGTTCATACGTAGTGGACAACAAGCTTGTACACCAGCTGAATTATTTAACCATCGTCATTCGCGTTTGAGAAATGTCATAGAGCGGTGCTTTGGCATGTTGAAAAGTCGATTTCCAATGCTTAAGTAGGGCATGCTATCTTACTCGATTCCTACCCAGGTGAAGATTGTAATTGCATGTTATGTTGTTCACAACTTCATCAGAAACTCAGGATTTTCAGATGATATATTTGAGGGCACATCTAAGCATAACACCAATGATGAGCATATAATCTCTAATCGTCATCAAGCGACACAACCAGAAATAAATACGCAATCTCAGCTTCGTAATGACATTGCTAATGCAATTTGGGCCAATAGGAATACTTGAAGCAGTTTATAACATTTGGGACAAAGTTATCTAGTTTTATTTGTAGTAATATGACAAGAAATCGTGTCACAAACATTTGTCTTCACTTATTTGACAATGAGATACTTAATAATTATGTCGTTCTCATAACATGCAAATGTCATTTGTTACATATTTTATTATTTTGTTTATTTTCTACTAACTAAAAATCATTTTACTTGGCGAAAATTCAATCCTCATTATTTTGTTTAACATAATTATTATCCTTATAGGAATTTTCATTGATAAATAATTATGAGATGGTTGCATTTGAAAATCAAAACGAATAGCAATTATGTTTTTCGTTGATATATTCATTATTTTACCATTTATTTCATTATATGCAATTATTAAGTTTAATAAATGAATAAATAAATAAATAAATTCACAGTAAATTTGTTATTAAATTTTTATGAATCCAACACCAATTAATATATATATATATATATATTCATATGTATCAATAAATGCAAAATTAGATTACAAAGTATATACACTCACATGTGTACTAATTACACAACACCCAATAAAGTTATACATTTATCAATATCACAAATTAATCATCTTACAATCATCCAATCATTACAAAACTTACATTTTTATTATAAAATATTACATTAACCAACTTTTTCCAACATCGATTTGATATCTACATATAATCCTACCCTACAAAATCCTCAAACAAACATACATTTATACTATTCACCTTTACTACAAAATCCAGATTTCAAAGTCAGGATTTCCCCAAACCCACTAAAATCCGTTCTAAACATACCCATAAGGATAAGGTAATTCTGGATGCTGCTACTGATCAGGTTAGAACAGGCGATGACGTGGGCTTCACAGCTATACAGATAGAGAAGTTTGGGAAGAAGGAGGCGATGAAGAGGATGGTGATGTAGGCGTTAGATATGAGCCTGGTGGACACGAGAAGGAGAATAATGTCGAATGTAGTACAGTTTGGTGAAGGGTCCTCGAGTGCAATATCCTCAAAGCTTCATCTTCTAATTGAGCCAATCAACAGAAAGTCCCCTTCACCAACTGAAATGAATGGAGAGAAATTTTCAGGTCTTATGGACCTAATTGTGTTGCCTGAGGTACCTGCTCAATTGCCAATGAAGAAGGATACCCCATTTCCAGATTCAACCAATATTCCCAAGGCAAAAACGTTTGTGGACACCCATACTGATGCTGCTAAATTTGAGAAAATACTAGAGGTTGCTGAGGAACCCGAAGCAGCAGCAAGCAATGAAACATTTGTGCCAACAATTTCTGATCATGCACCAAGGTACAAGAGTTGGAAGGAGCTATTCCGATGAAGGTAGAAAGGGTAGTTTCTGTTGATCCAGTAGACCTTGGAGAGAAGGTCACTGAGGAGAATAAGGAGGATAAAGAGGAATAAAATGAGGATGCTAAGAAGAAGAAGAATAAAGAGGATGCTGAAGAGGAGAAAGATGCTGGATCAAAAGAAGGAGGATCTAGTAACACTTCCAACATCGCTGATGGATCATCCTGTGAATAGAATGATATTGAAGCGGAAAAATCCAAGCCTTTAACAATTCTTCCTTTTTCTTTTGAGCATGAACCTACTGCTGCTTAAGAAGTCAATCTTTTTCCGTCCAATGAAGAAGTCTTGAAGGCGATCGAAATGATGGGGAGTTTATTAGTGAAGTGTAGCAAGAAACTCCGCAAGGATACTCAAGCTAGCACTTTCAAGATGCAGACATTTTTTGACTCCCTCAACTTATCATTATCAAGACTTCAGAGGATAATTGACGCCAAGATCTCAGCCCCAAAGAATATACTACTGTGGAGATAATCAAGGCTGTCATAGATAAATTGAACAGACAAGAGCAGAAGATGATATCCATGGAGTCTGATCAGAAAGCTCTGGTCTCCACAGTAGAACGAATGGATGAAGAACAGTTCAATCAGACGCAGACTCTAAGAGAGTATACCGATATCCTATCAGACATGCACTTAATGATGAGTTATGCTATTGGTCGAACTGCTGATGACAAAAAGGGAAGCTGGAGGGTCAAAGGAGAAAACAGGAACCTTCGTCATACAGGCAAATGGTCGTGGGCAGAAAAGAAGACGAAGGAGGAGATGGAGGGAGTAAGAGAGCTGGATGGAAAGGTCACTCAGACAACAGCCTCAAAAGAAATCAGAAGTTGTCTTAGGAACAATTCATTCGGACTTCAGAAGGGGAGCTGGGGAAAGGGAAGAGAAGAAAAGAAAGGCTAAAGATATGTTGTAATACCCCCTCTCCTTAGGGTAGTTATCAGCATAATTTTCTAAATTTATAAAAATTCTCTTAAGGTTTTTTTTTTTAAAACAACGGAATTTAACTTTGTAAGAAATATGCTAGAGTTTTAAAACGGTCTAAAGCATTTGAAAAAGAATTAAATCGTTTGAGAAAAATTCTTCTCAAGGAAATCAGAAATAAAATCTTTTTAGCATGAATACTAAAATAACATTTCTTAAACCAATTCCGAGATCGTCACCACCGATCACGTTTCAGCACTGCTACCCCTTGCATCACATTTTACCTTTGTCTTTATCTGCAGCATGAGGTAAATACTATAAGCAAAAAGCTTAGCAAGTACATCATCTAATATCACAAAATCATTTTCTTGGTAACTTTTGAAAATACCAGACATCAGCTAATAAAACGATATAAATTCTCTTATACTTGAAAATAATATACTATGGGCCCAGACATGGTACCAATGCGCGCAACTTCGAAGAACTCAATCCAAATGGAGCAACTCAATACTCATGGGCGGTCTCGGAGCCCTTAAATTCTTCTAATGGGCGATCTCGGTGCCCGGTATCAGTCTCTAAAATATAAAATAAACTATATATATACTTGTTGGTCCCAAGTGGTGTCCGAGGTTCGGAGGGGGGGTGAATGAACCTTGGTCGATTTTTCAGAATCTTTAAAACAACTGTTCTGCACTGCAAGTTACTTGAGCTTGCAGCGATAGATGGTTACTGCTTGCAGTGCTAGAATGCAGTGCTGCACGCTGTAACCTGAAGTTTTGTACGCAGCGGAAATATACTTTTAAACACAAGGCTGTTTTACATAAAAATGCTTCTTTCAAACGTTTTATGATGAGAAGAGATATAGATATATGCAGAAAATAAGCACAGATAAATAAAGCGATAAAAACACTTATGGCTTATAGTGGTTCGAAGGTGGTGTAACCCTTCTACGTCCACTCTACTGCTCCTCGAGCAGGAACTTTGTTAAGCAAGATTGAATTACAGGACTCTCCTAACAATCTATCAACTTACAAAGTTAACCACCTACTGAAGTCCAGCGTACACACAGCAACTGCAAACTTCAAAGCCTAACCCACACAGAGTTCTATACTCCCACACAGGGAAGCTGCCTAACACTAGACAACTAATACAAACAGCAAGGATCTCTCCTATCAACTGCTTGACACCACTAAAACAACCTAAACACACAGCAACAAGGTTAAAAGGATAAAAAGGTTTTCTTCAACTTGTGCTTCGAAGTGAGCTTCTGAATCCGTAGGGAATCTTTCAGCTTGAACTCTGCTTCACTTCGATAGGTTGAGTGACTGAAACTGATTGTAGATTTGAATACTTGGATCTTGTAAGCTTTGTGGATTTAGCGTAAAAGTTTCAGTCACCAGCTTCAGTTCTCCTCAACCTCTATTTATACTTGTAGGAGAAGATGTCCGTTGAAGGAGACATCCCTCTTTTGAATTTGAAATAGCCTGGCCAAAGTATGGTTCGCATTTAATGCGACTGACCTTTCTTTTCGGAGCATTTAATGCGGCAGTTGCGGCTCGCAGCTTTCTGCGGCGCGTCAGTCCATGTGGCATCTTCTTATTGGCTCCGTGTCTGCTACTTTGACTTTTTCTTGAACAGCTCTTTTGTCCCTGCTTGGATCTCCATTCCTCGTACTGCATTTATCCTTCCTGGGATTTGTAGGATACTTAGTCTTTGTAGTTGGCGCTGTATTTACTTAACTGTTCTGTAAGTCTGCGTTGTATCCTTGGTCTTTGTGCAGCTGATGCATACTTTCAGTGCTGCTGTATTTTAGACCTGCTTGCAGTATCGTCTGGCAGTGCTGCTGTAACTTCGTTCTAGCAGTACTCCTGTATCCTTTTCATGCAGCGATGCTGCACGCCGTTCTTCCTTGCTTTGCTGTATCCTGCCTTCTTGCAGCGATATCTTCCTATAAAGCTTAGATGCAGCTTTATCCTCTTTTAACCTCCATTTCAATCCTTGACTCAAGACTCAATTCTAGTCTATTTATTCACTTAAACAATGTGAAAATGGGGTACTCAAAACTTCCTATTACATGGTTGGTTTGTCTCATCAAAATCTAAACAATGAAATCCCAACAATTTCCCCCTTTTTGATGATGACAAAACCTTTACAGTATTTCGTTCATGAAGAAGTTTCATTTTACTTTAACTCATATGGTTTATCCAGATTACATGCTTGCACAGCTTGAATGAATAAAACTAATCTTGGATTCATCAGAGATGCATCATGCTATTCCTTTCAACAAACTCAACAGGAAAACACAAACAGCATGCATGAGTTCATAAGAATTGAACTTGGTCAGAGCAGAAAGAAAAAAATTTCTTCATTTAGGAGATAGAAATTTTTACAACATTAAAAGTACAATAAGGATCATAAGAGGGTATATGAATACAGCTTAGTAAAACGAAGACCTTTTGCTTGCAGATTCGTCTGATCTTCTTTCAAACCTTTCAAGGCCTTCTCTTCCTCTTGATCCTTTCCACCAGTCCCTGATGGACTCTTGGTAGGACTCTTCCAGCTTGTGTCTGATCACAGGAATCTGAATCCATCTCAGCCAAAAGTCCTCGCAGTATGGTACAATCAGCCATTCCTTGACTCGATCGATGTACAGCTGTTGAATGTCAAGGCTTCCTTCGCGAACGAGCTGTTCATACCTTCTCAATGCAGTCTTGTAGGTATGATACTTGCTGAATTTGCCCTGCCTGCATAGATCTCTGAAGTGTCTGAGGTACTCTGATCGTTTGAAAATGGTGATCGCCTCAAATGTTGGATTCCGATCAAAAGGCAGTCTGACTTCTTTGAAGATGTCAAATCTCCAAGCCATGTTCTCTCCTTCAGGCCTTTGATCCATTAACACGGACACTTCAGCAGAGATGTTCTCTGTGTCAAGGCGAGGGATTTCTTGAGGAGGGAATTGGTAGAAGTTGTTTGGAAATATTTTTCTTTCACCAATTACACCGAGTCTTTGAATCCAGGCGTTAGGATCAGCAGCTTCTTCGTACTGACGCCTTTGATTCTCAGACTCGTCCCCGCTCATCCTCTTCCTTGAGCCTTGCTGCTGGCTATCACCCCTTCTCTTATGATGATAGCTGGGCGGTGCTGCATCCTTGCTTGCAGCTCTGCTGTGTGCAGAACCTGCAGCAAATCTTCTTCCAGCAGCTGCACCGGCTCCACCAGCTCCATCATCATCTCTTCTCCATCTCTTCGGAGAAGGGATATCAGCAGCAGCAGATGATCCAGACCTCCTTCTCCTCCTGCTGAGAGGTTGCTGGTCATCATCTTCTTCCTCTTCTTCAGGTTCAGCCGCCCCTTTGCTCTTATAGCAATCTTCAAAGCCTTCAAACCTTTCCCCCTTTTTGGCACCATCAAAAGCCGGGGGCTGAGCAGGGGCAGCTGGGACCGCCCTAGATCGCGGGCGTCGGGTCGATTCAGGGGCGAGCTCTGGAGCATCGACATGCTGAGGGAAAGCTCGGACCATGATATCCCTCAACTCTCCTACAATCAGCTCCAGATTCCCCAACCTGTCGTCCACACTTCTGGTTCTCTGAGATTGATCGAAGACACGATCCAGAAGTGTTTCCAGGACTCTGGAGTGTGAGTTGAGTCTGTTAGAGGCAGTCTCAGCATGCAGCTTGCATTGCCTGACCTCTTGGCGCGTCAGAGCAGCTTCGACCTTCAACTCCTTCTCCATCCTTACCCGATCGTAGTACAGCCTGTTTGAATGATCATTGAGAGTATGCTTAATCATATCAGGCAGCACTTTGAGGTCCTTCTTGAAACCCGTCATGGTTTCAGCATGGAATTGAGCACTGACCCTGAGACTGTTGCGCATGGTAGACTCATACTCTTGGAGAGCATGCAGCAGATGTCTAACAGCGGTCTCGACTCTGTTGATGGATTCATCAGGAGTCAGCCCTGAATTCCTTCTTGTTGAGGCAGCAGTGGATGCAGCAAATGGAATAACCTCCTTGCATACTCGTGCTGCATCCTACCTCGGTACTTCAGAAGCAACCTCATCCTCATCCTCGCTGGTATGAGAGCTTGTAGAGCTTGAGAATGGGTGCTTATCTTCTTCTTCTTCTTCTTCTTCTTCTTCTTCTGCTTCTGCCTCCTTTTCGCTAGATGAGACTGGAACAGGAATTGCTCCGCTAGATTTTGGCCCATGAACAGCAATATTCCGTTCCTTCATCCATCTTGCGAATTCGGCATCCGACATATTAGCGTCCACAGTATCATTCGCTGCAGTAACCTTTGAAGGTTCTTGAGAGCTAGCAGCGGCTGCAGCATCAACCTCCTCACGAGGTGTCTCTAGCTGCACTGAGGATACCTCGGCTTCAACTCCAGCATCCTCAGTGGGTACTGTCTGAACAGTCTCCCCACCTGAGGTCTTCGCACACTCAGGGAGTGTTGTCAGAACAACATCCTCCACTGAGGTCTTCTCAACGGACCCCGTTTCCTCGGCCGGTACAGAAACAGCTTCGACAGTCTCTGCTGCAAGAATGGGTTCTTGCAGCTCTGCATGGCTTCCTGCAGCGATCACAGTATTCAGCACTGTATCCTCTATTGCTGCTAGGATCTCAGCTTCCATCCTGCTCTTCTCTGCAGCTCCTTCTTCCTGTTGAAGGGTGGTTGCTGGCTGCACTGCTGTCGCGTCCAGTGCAGGGAGTACCGCCTCTGCAACTCCCTCCGTAGATGCTTCATCGGCAATCTCAGAAATGTCTGAGATGACATTCCTGATTATGGTGGATGGTTCCCCCTCAGAGTCTGCTTGAGTAGCATCTTCATCTTCGCGCACTGGGGAATCACCATAATCCAGTAGTTGGGCTTCCTCCTCCTCCAAGCGATCCAACGTGATAATGTTGGAGAGGCCCTCAACTACTTGCTCGTATGCAAGGGAGTTCATCTGATTTGAACTTGAACTGCCTTCTCCCCGCATTCTTCTTGGAGTGTGCTGCATCCTGGTTTCCTTCAGGCTCTATTGCAGCGCTAGATGCAGCATGGCTTCTTCAGCCTGCTCCACTCCCAAGGTGTCGATTTGCTCCTGAGCAAATGCGACATCATCACCCCTTCTTACCGCCTCTGCAGCCGGGGCTAGGAAGACCTGCACATCTTTCACTGCTGCTTTCATCGGCAGCTCTGCAGAGTCGGATTCTGCAAGAGCCTTGCCCTTTCCCTTGTCCTGTGCTCCCTGTGCAGCGCTGCAGCCATCGAGCTCTTGAACTCTTGCTGCAAAGTCAGGTTGCAGGAGTGCCAGAATATCCTCTGATTTGGCCCACTCCAGGACAGCTTGCTCGACTGTCAGGAAATCCTTCCACTTCAACAGGCTTTCCCCCTTTGACAGCCGCATCTCTCTCCAAAGAGAGTAATCTGCAGCCATATTTCTAGCCGCTGGAAAGGTAGGATCGAGCACTGAAGCTTCTGTTTGTAGACGAGCTTCTTCTTCAGTTGGCTCGACCCGGTGCTGATATAGCTCTTGAGGCTGATGTGACTCATCCCCAAGGTCAACTACAACCATATCAGGCTGATGTGACACATCCCCAACAGCAACAACAGCTCTCTTGCTGCGTGGAGCCCTTCTCACCAAGGGTGCGTCATCATCTAGGGAAGAGGATTCAAGTTCAGGTACAGCCTTCCCTGAACTCCTCTTGATAACAGGAAGAGGACTTGAAGGATCCTCTTCTTCAGCATCTTCCCCGCTGATAGCAGCTTCATCTTGCAGAGCAAGAGTTGCATTCTTTTTATCTTTGGTTTTCTTCCTCGCAACTCCTGCTCCTGCAGCCTTCGGCTGGGTCTTACCCTTCTTCTTCTTCCCGAGATACTTTCCAGAATGAATGGGGGCGGGTGCTGCAAGTTGAAGGCCAAGCTTGCAGAGCAGAGAGCAGATGGTGATACCGTAGCTCCGACGCTCCGTTATCTTCTCTGCTTCCTCCCACAACCTTTTCATGATGAACCTCGCCCAGTTCACCTTCTCTCCGGCCATGATGGCAGACATGATCCGGAACCGGATATCTATGCACTTGTCGTAACTCCCTGTCCTCTCTTCGATGGAGTACGCACAGATGTCGTGGAGAAGTTCAAACTCCGGTTTGAAGAGCTTCTTGGGGGCGCTTCTCTTGATTTCAGCCCCTGCATCCCTTGCTCGAAAGAGATTCCACATCTCTTGAGCTGATGCCTCCCCATACGTCGCCAACTGGTTGGGGGTCAACCCTGCAGCCGAAATGCTGAAGGTGGTGGAGATATCCCTAACGGTCAGCGACCGTTCCTCTCCATCTGCATCCATCCGGAACAGGATGCAGTTCCTTTTCTCCGCCTGCCTAGCGTAGGCGTAAAACCTCTGTACTGACTCCGTGGAGAAGCCAACATATACTGTGGTCAACAGCCCTAGGACTTGGGTCTGTTCTAGAGCATCAAAGATCCTCTTGATCAGGGTATTATCATACAGCCCTGACTCCAAGATGTTCTCCCTGTTGATCATTCTTCCATCAAGAACGATAGTCTTTCTGGCAGCCATTGAAATCTTTGTGAGATAGAGAGAAAAGAGACAAGGGTTTTGCACTTAGAAAATTTTCTTGCGATCACAGCGTTTCTCTCTCTGAAGATGGTGAAAAGTGAATTTCAAATGGCAAGTTTTGGTTTTTATGGCGGTTCCCAAGAGACGTGCGAGATTGACGATTGAGATAAATCAGGGAAATGATCTAGTGGCTTAGGAAAAAGCGGAGATGTCAAATCGTCGCTAATAATTACTTGGCGCGTGGGCTCTGTCAGCGCCCTTTCCACTTCCTGACACCCGCAATCATGCATTTAATGCTGAAAGACATGCCCTTTGCCGTCTAAATAAATGCCTTTTTAAGGTTGCAGCATCTCTAGTACGAGGTTGCAGAGCAATCAATACTCCTTTTGAAATTAATGCTGTAACCTGGTGCTGCTTGATTTCTTCGATAACAGCTGTACTGTAAGAACGTAGATTGCAGCGCTGTCTGAACCCAGTGCTGTATTGACACGTAGCTTACAGTACCATTTTTACTGCTTTCTGCAAGCATACAGAGGTTCCCCCTGCGATCTTGCATTTTCTTTTTCTTCACAACTTAAGGATTCCTAGCTCGTTACGAAGCATAGAAAACCTAGATTCACTCAAAGGTTTTGTAAGGATATCTGCTAACTGTAGATCCGTGTGAACCTTCTCAAGCACGACATCTTTCTTCTCAACATGATCTCTTATAAAGTGATGACGAATGTCAATGTGCTTTGTTCTTGAGTGAAAGACAGGATTATGGGTAATTGCAATAGCGCTCGTATTGTCACAGAGAATTGGCATCTCTTTTTCTTCTATCCCATAATCTCTAAGTTGCTGCTGTATCCAGAGAATCTGCGCACAGCAACTTCCTGCTGCAACATACTCTGTTTCTGCTGTAGAGGTTGCAATTGAGGTCTGCTTCCTGCAGAACCACGAGACAAGTCTACTTCCCAGAAATTGACACGTCCCACTAGTACTCTTCCTATCAATCTTGCAGCCTGCATAATCTGAGTCGGAGTAGCCTTTAAGCTTGAATCCTCCTTCCTTAGGATACCATAGGCCGACTTCCTGAGTTCCTTTCAGATACTTGATCACTCTTTTTACAGCTAAAAGATGTGATTCCTTCGGTGCTGCTTGGAATCTAGCACAAACTCCTACTGCAAACATAATATCAGGCCTGCTTGCTGTGAGATACAGCAATGATCCAATGAGGCGTCTGTACTTCGTAATGTCTACATCTTTACCATCTTCATCTTTGTCAAGACTTATAGATGTGGACATGGAAACGGACGTTGCTACTCCATTCTCCATGCCAAATTTCTTGATAAGCTCCTTCGTATACTTGACTTGGTTGATGAAGGTTCCTGTAGGAAGCTGTTTTACTTGCAGTCCGAGAAAGAAACTTAATTCTCCCATCATACTCATCTCGAACTTTGACTGCATCAGGTTGGAGAATTTCTCACATAGCTCTTTGTTTGTGGATCCGAAGATAATATCATCCACATAGATTTGTACAAGAAGTACACTCTCTCCGTCCTGTATCCTAAACAGCGTTTTGTCGATCGTTTCTTTCTGAAAACCATTTTCCAGAAGATAGAGAGATAAGGTGTCATACCAAGCTCTTGGTGCTTGCTTCAGTCCATATAGGGCCTTTTGTAAACGAAACACCTTCTCTTCTGCTTGATCCTCGAAACCAGGAGGTTGCTCAACATATACTTCCTCTGTAAGGAGACCATTCAGGAATGCGCTTTTAACATCCATTTGATAGACGTTGAAATTCATATGTGCTGCATAGGCTAAGAAAATTCTTATTGCTTCTAGCCTTGCCACTGGTGCAAAAGTCTCATCAAAATCAATTCCTTCTTCCTGACAGTATCCTTTAGCAACTAATCTTACTTTGTTTCTTACAACGACTCCTGATTCATCTAGCTTGTTCTTGAACACCCACTTTGTTCCAATTACACCTTGATGGGTCGGTCTAGCGACTGTTTGCCATACTTGATTTCTCTCAAATCCATTCATTTCTTCCTGTATGGCCTGTACCCAGTTGCTATCTTGTAGTGCCTCTTCAACATTCTTAGGCTCTGATTGTGATATGAAGCATGCAAACATTGCTTCATGTGGGATGGATCTTCTTGTCCTTACACCGATGGATGGATCTCCTATAATGAGATCTCTTGGATGATTTCTAAGCCATGTCCTATCTGGCTCAAAAACGTGCGTTGGTGTATTTTGCTCATCATGTTGCTGTAATGCAGGAGGTTCTGCTGCTGTAAGAATGTCTGCTGCATCCAAGGTTGCAGCTTCTTCTTCTTTATCTTCTTCTGTAGGCAGAACTCCTTCTATGTATGGTACATCATTCTCTTTTCTAGGAGCGGTCTCTTCAGGTGGTTTTTCCAGCTTCTTTGTGTCACAATGTGGTTCATCAAACACCACATGTACAGATTCTTCTACCACCAGGGTTCTCTTATTAAACACTCTGAAGGCTTTACTTACAGCAGAGTATCCTAGAAATACTCCTTCGTCTGATTTAGCATCAAAAGTCTTCAGATGTTCTTTTCCATTGTTGAGAACATAACACCTGCATCCAAAGATATGCAGATAGGAAATGTTTGGTGTATGACCATTCCATATTTCATACGGTGTCTTGTCAAGATCCTTGATGATTAAACATCTGTTCTGCGTATAGCATGCAGTGTTGGTTGCCTCAGCCCAAAATCTCTTGGGTATTTCTGCTTCTGCTATCATCGTCCTTGCTGCTTCCTTGAGGGTTCTATTCCTTCTTTCAGCAACCCCGTTTTGTTGAGGTGTTCTTGCAGCAGAGTATTCATGACGAATACCATTGTCAGAACAGAATTTCTCTATAAACTTATTCGTGAACTCGGTTCCTCTGTCTGATCTTATCTTCACTATGCTCAAGCTTTTTTCATTCTGAATTTTCTTCATGAGGCCAGGTAGCTTTTCTTGAGTTTCCGACTTCTTCGCTAGAAAGATCGTCCATGTGTATCTGGAGTAGTCATCCACTACTACTAGAGAGTACTTCTTCCCGCTCAAGCTTACTGGTTCTACTGGTCCAAAGAGGTCCATGTGTAGAAGATCTAGAATTCTGTGAGACAATTTCTGAATCTTATCCTTGAAAGAGCTCTTAACTTGCTTCCCTTTTTGACACGCTCCACAGACATTCTCTTTCTTGTAAGCTACATCTGGTAATCCTCTCACGAGGCCTTTTCTTGCTAACTTGTTGATAGTCTTGAAGTTCAGGTGACTTAATCGTTTGTGCCATAGCCAGCTCAGCTCTGGTGGACTTTTCACTATGAAGCATGTTGATTGAGTGGAGGAGTTCCAATCTGCTAGGTAGATATTTCCTCTTCTTGTTCCTGTAAGCTTTACTTCATTTGTGGTGCTGTCCTTGATTAAGCACTTGTTGAGGTTGAATTCCACTGTATATCATTTGTCACAGAACTGACTGATGCTTAGAAGATTGTATCTAAGCCCCTTTACGTAGGATACATCCTTGATCTTTATGTTCCCCTTGACTAGGCATCCGCTTCCTTTTGTGCTTCCTTTGGAATCATCTCCAAATATGACCTTAGGTCCTTTGCATTCTTGGAAGTCTTTCAGCGTTTCTTTATTGCCTGTCATGTGCCTTGAGCAGCCGCTGTCGATATACCATACATCACTGCTGCATCCTGGCACTGTAACCTGTAACAAACTCAAACAGATTTAGGTACTCATTTCCATACGGGTCCTTTGGGGTTAGTTACTTTGGGAACCCATACTTTCTTAACAGTAATTGATCTACTGTAAGATTTGTTGGTTCTCGAGCTGTATGCAGTTATCTTGGAAAACTGCTTATGAAAGGTGTGTGCTCGACAAACATGTGTGTTACCAACACCCTTGTAGTGCGGTCTTCCACCATACTTTCCTGGAGTATATCCTCCTTGAGGTTTAGACATGTAGGTCTTAGTATCGGTGGGAAAGTTTCTTCTATGCTGCAACTTTGTTGGTTGCTGCATCCTTTTGCTGCATGCAGCAGATGACTTCTGCTGCAGCCAAGTCTTAGATGCAGACTTATTCCCTGCAGTTGAGCATTGGGGTTTCTTCCCTTTATCCGTCATTGTTGTTTTGTTCACTATCTTTTCAGAGTCACAAAGTAACTCTTTCTCCATTGGAGTTTTAGCTTGAACAAAATTCACAGCTTCGGATGTGCTTGCTGTATTCTGAGAGCCTTGATTGCTGTAACCTATGCCTGAAATCACAAAGGGATCTCTGACACTATTTATGCAATCTCTTGCGTCCTTTGAGGATTTGGTGAACGTTCTCATCTTGGACTGCAAGATTTCCTTCTCAGATCTTAGTTCAGTGATCAGCAGATTCAATCTAGAGATCTCTTGTTGCTGCTTACTACACTTTGAGTTATCAGACTCTCGTGCAGCGAGCATTCTGGAAATGTCGATGTTTTTGCTCTTGAGGATCTCATTATCGATTCTAAGGTTCTCATTCTCAATCTTAAGCTCCTCATGAATTGAGTTGATCTGCTCGAAATCACTCATGATCATTTTCAAGGAGTGGATCATGTTCAGCTCCTCATCAACTTGTATGGACAACGGTTGATAAATTACCTCATCTTCTTCGCTGTCCTCGCCATCTTTAGCCATCAGGCATATGAGTGTTTCTTCGTCAGAGGATGAGATTTCAGCATCGCTGTTAGAGGATTCTGCAGCTTTCAGTACTTCCTTCGGAACTACTACATCCTTGGCTTTCTCCATCTCTCCTATGAGAGCTCGAAGCTTGTGCCTTTCCTCTCGTCTTTTATCTCTCCTCTGTTCTCTTTCTCCTTCAGGATACTTGTGCACTGTTGGATAAGGACAATTCCTTGCGTAGTGTCCAGGCTTCCTGCAATTATAGCACAAGTCAACATTCCCTGTATTTGACTGAGGAGAAGAAGATACCTGAGGGGTTGAGTGACTTCTTCTGAAGTCATTCTTTTTGTTGAGGTTGGTGTTGCTGCTATTGTTGTTGCTCTTGATGAATCTCCTGAATTTCTTTAGGAGGAGCGCCATATCCTCTTCAGCAACTTCTACTGTATCCTCACTCTGCTTGCTGCAACTGGCGGTTGCTGTATCCTTTGTTCCTCTGGCGGTTAGCGCTGTAACTTTGGAGACTGACTCCTCTGACTCTTTTCTCCTTCTATTGATGTCATACTCGAATGCTTTCAAGTCGGAGAATAAGTCAAATGTGCTCATGGACTTCAGGTCCATAGACACTCTCATGGCAGTGGTCTTGCTATCCCACTCCGCTGGTAGGGCTCTTAACACCTTCATGTTCTTTTCTTTATGTGTGTATTGTTTGCCCAGAGCTTCTAGTTCATTCACTATGGATGTGAATCTCAGATCTAGTTGCTCAAGAGTCTCTTCATTCTTCATTTCGAAGAGCTCGAATAATTGGGTAGCGTTGGAGATTTTGTTGTCCTTGGTGAGCTCAGTTCCTTCACAAATTTGCTCCAGTTTTTCCCATATTTCTTTGGATGTTGAGCAAGTCTTGACTTTGCTAAAGGTGCCCTTATCCAAAGTAATAAATAGAGCGTTCTTTGCCACGTTATCCAGGTTGGCTCTTTTCCTGTCTTCGTTTCCCCACTCTTGTCGTGGTTTGATCAGGAAGTTTGGTGGTGGCTGCTCTCCTTCTGCATGATCTCTTCCATACATTGGATTTACCTTCATGGGAACTATCGGTCCCTCAGTTATGACGGTCCACATCTCATCATTCATGGCCGAAAGGTGTGTCTGCATTCTAATCTTCCAGTCGTCATATTCCTCTATGGAAAACATAGGTAGCTTGTGATTGGAGGAATCCATGATATGCTTTAAAAATGATTTTTATGCAAAGAAAACAGCGAGACAAGGTGGATCTGGGTAGGTGACCAGATAAGTTGGCTTTTAACCCAACTTGCTCTGATACCACTTGTTGGTCCCAAGTGGTGTCCGAGGTTCAGAGGGAGGGGTGAATGAACCTTGGTCGATTTTTCAGAATCTTTAAAACAACCGTTCTGCACTGCAAATTACTTGAGCTTGCAGCGATAGATGGTTACTGCTTGCAGCGCTAGAATGCAGTGCTGCACGCTGTAACCTGAAGTTTTGTACGCAGCGGAAATATACTTTTAAACACAAGGCTGTTTTACATAAAAATGCTTCTTTCAAACGTTTTATGATGAGAAGAGATATAGATATATGCAGAAAATAAGCACAGATAAATAAAGCGATAAAAACACTTATGGCTTATAGTGGTTCGAAGGTGGTGTAACCCTTCTACGTCCACTCTGCTGCTCCTCGAGCAGGAACTTTGTTAAGCAAGATTGAATTACAGGACTCTCCTAACAATCTATCAACTTACAAAGTTAACCACCTACTGAAGTCCAGCGTACACACAGCAACTGCAAACTTCAAAGCCTAACCCACACAGGGTTCTATACTCCCACACAGGGAAGCTGCCTAACACTAGACAACTAATACAAACAGCAAGGATCTCTCCTATCAACTGCTTGACACCACTAAAACAACCTAAGCACACAACAACAAGGTTAAAAGGATAAAAAGGTTTTCTTCAACTTGTGCTTCGAAGTGAGCTTCTAAATCCGTAGGGAATCTTTCAGCTTGAACTCTGCTTCACTTCGATAGGTTGAGTGACTGAAACTGATTGTAGATTTGAATACTTGGATCTTGTAAGCTTTGTGGATTTAGCGTAAAAGTTTCAGTCACCAGCTTCAGTTCTCCTCGACCTCTATTTATACTTGTAGGAGAAGATGTCCGTTGAAGGAGACATCCCTCTTTTGAATTTGAAATAGCCTGGCCAAAGTATGGTTCGCATTTAATGCGACTGACCTTTCTTTTCGGAGCATTTAATGCGGCAGTTGCGGCTCGCAGCTTTCTGCGGCGCGTCAGTCCATGTGGCATCTTCTTATTGGCTCCGTGTCTGCTACTTTGACTTTTTCTTGAACAGCTCTTTTGTCCCTACTTGGATCTCCGTTCCTCGTACTGCATTTATCCTTCCTGGGATTTGCAGGATACTTAGTCTTTGTAGTTGGCGCTGTATTTACTTAACTGTTCTGTAAGTCTGCGTTGTATCCTTGGTCTTTGTGCAGCTGATGCATACTTTCAGTGCTGCTGTATTTTAGACCTGCTTGCAGTATCGTCTGGCAGTGCTGCTGTAACTTCGTTCTAGCAGTACTCCTGTATCATTTTCATGCAGCGATGCTGCACGCCATTCTTTCTTGCTTTGCTGTATCCTACCTTCTTGCAGCGATATCTTCCTATAAAGTTTAGATGCAGCTTTATCCTCTTTTAACCTCCATTTCAATCCTTGACTCAAGACTCAATTCTAGTCTATTTATTCACTTAAACAATGTGAAAATGGGGTACTCAAAACTTCCTATTACATGGTTGGTTTGTCTCATCAAAATCTAAACAATGAAATCCCAACAATACTTTTTCAAAGAAATATATATTTTTCTCACTTTACATCACTTAACAACTCATCATTATATATTCATAGAGAAGCAATGAATAAAACTCACAAGACATATAATTTAGCAAACCATATATTCAAGCATATTTACAGATAACAAAATGAGCATTCACGTAAACTTTGCATCAATATCAAACAGATAAAACAAAACTACTCATACTCCAGGTGAGAGATGTACTTACCTGAAGTTCTCAACTTACGTATCTCAAGACTCTTAATCACGTTCTAAACTTCCTCAACCGAATCTAAAACGTTAACAATAGATTAAAAAAACACAATTAATATCCCCTCCTTCGATATCTAACTAGTATTAATCTCTTTCTTTTAATACCCATTTATTTTCCTTTTAGTTTCAAGCTTCCTTTAGACAATTATACATGAATACACCTAAATACTCACTGTACCTTTTCAATCTATAAGTTGAATTATCTGTACTTATTATAAATAAGGCATAACCAAATATATGAAAAAAAAACATAAACTGGAAGATAGTCGCAGACTTCCCTAAGTCAATTAAGGCATCTAATATTGTCTACCAAGTTTAGATTAATAATAATTAAGCTATTATGAGTTTAATTATTTATTTATAAATCCAAAATTTATGAAAATTGGTCAGTGGCATTAACATACAGATTAATCTAATTGATAACATGAAATCGGAAGAATTACTAAACTAAATTATTTACTTAACATGATGTTATCTTTCATAGTAATTAACTATTTAATTAACTGAGTACATCAATCCAATCTCAGAAGCATAAGAATGAATAATTAACTAATGATTTTATTTACTTTAAGTACTAAACTTAAAGTTCTATAAATCCTAGAATCAACATACGATGATCCCATTTAGAATTTCTAATTAATGCAAAATCATCTACAAGTTTAACTCAGAAATATGATACCTGATCACTGCTCAATTCTGTTCGCGAAATTGGAAAAATCTCTTACCTCTTTCTTTTCTCTTCTAAAACTTGCGTCTCTTCTCTTTTTTCTTTTCTTTTCTGCTATTAACGTACTAAATCTCCAAGTGAGATGATTTTATAAATTTATAGGTAGGGTTTTGAATTCCCTAAATACGTGAATTCCGTATATTTCCCAACAACTTAATTATTTTTTTATTAAAGGTTTGAGATTTCTCAAGATACTGGACTCCTAAAATATCTCAACTAATTAACTTATATATATTTATTTTCATATCTCCATGTTATCACTTTAAAAATTCTAAAGATTTATTGCTAACCCACTAAATCTTAGAGTCCTAATCACATTAGACGTAGTATTTCATATAACACCTAATTAATTTCTCTATAAGATACTATTAAATCATGATAATTAATAAAAGTCTAATATTCGTTGAAGAGATTTTAATTAGAAAATTTGGGGTATTACAATCCCCTATATCTTATAAAAGTTTCGTCCTTGAAACTTATAATAACTCGGGATACTTTTGTTTCATAACCTCTTCACGCTCCCAAGTTGCTTCCTCAAAACGATGATTTTGCCAAATCATCTTCACTAGTGGTATTTCTTTATTTCTTAACTTCTTGATTTCTCGGGCATTTATTTCAACAGATTTATTTTCGTAACTCAAGTCTTCTCGAATTTGCACTATTTATGGTTGAATTATATGACTCGGATCAGGAACATACTTCTTCAACATCGAGACATACACAACATTATGAATAGCTGACATCTCTTCAGGTAAATCCAGCTCGTAAGCTACTTTACCGATTCCCTTTGTGATCATGTAAGGTCCAACATATCGAGGACTAAGCTTTCATTTCTTACCAAATCTCATCACTCCTTTCATATGAGCTACTTTAATGAACACTGCATCTCCAACTTCAAACTCGAGTGGTCTCCGATGGACATCTACATAACTCTTCTGTCGACTTTGAGCTGTTTCAATCCTTTGACGAATAGTTCTGACAACCTCAGTGGTCTTATCAATGATATCAGTTCTCTGACCCATTCCTGACTCTAATTCTTTCTTCTCTCCTAGCTCATGCCAACATATAGGTGATCTACATTTCCTCCCATACAAAGCCTTGTAAGGTGCCATTCCAATTGTAGACTAATAACTATTGTTGTATACAAACTCTGCCAAACACAAGTACTTGCACCAACTTCCTTTAAAATCCAATGCACATGCTCATAGCATATCTTCTAAGATTTGATTTGTTCGCTCTGTCTGTCCATCTGTCTGAAGATGAAAAGCTATATTGAATCGCAACTTAATTTCAAGAGCTGTTTGAACGCACTCCCAAAAATGTGAAGTAAATCGACTATCTCGATCAGAAATAATAGTCTTAGGAACTCCATGCAGTCTGAAAATCTCTTTAATATAAAGTTGGGCTAATTGTGCCATTGAATATGTCATCTTGATTGCCAAGAAATGCGCAGACTTGGTCAATCTATCGATAATCACCCAAATCGCATCACAGCCGTTTATCGTCCTCGGTAATCCAACTATGAAATCCATGGTAATGTCTTCCCATTTCCACTCTGGTATCTGAATGGGTTGCAAAAATCCTCCAGGTCTTTGATGTTCTGCTTTGACTCTTTGACAAGTAAGATATGCACTAACGTATTATTTTTACTTTTTGCCGTGAATGTTTACAGAAATGACGATGGCAATGTGAGAGGATTTGCAATTTTTCTGGGCTTTTTAATTTTTAATTACTTGAGTTTGGTTTAGATATGTTGAAGTTCTGATCTGGGTTTTGGTTTTCTGTTTGTGTGAATGATTTCTGATTGATCATCAATGGGAAATCTTTGCCTTCCATTTTACTTGAAGATTTTTGTGGTGCTAGTGTGGATATCTGTCATGTAAGCTTGAATTCGAGATTATAAGCCTGTCTTTCATGCTAGTGTAAATTAACTTGAAGCGATTGAATTTACATATCATTGTCCTAATATGGGGGTATTTAGCTGACATCTAATGTAGAAATGGTTATTAGTTGTTTGATTTGAGAAGGATTTTAAAACACTTGATACTTATAGCTCTTTTAGGCTTTTTTGATCAAAGTATTTAGCCTTTCTTGACTTACTATGTGATTTCCTGTTCTCTTTTGCTTTAATATGTCAATGTTTCGAGTCTCTAGCTTTGGGGGGTTGATGCTTAGTTAATAAGGAAAGTGTAGAAATTTATGATTGCTGTATTTATGTCTACATGTGACTCACAATTTTAAAATATCCGTACAACATGGGACATCATCATATGATTTCTAGCTGTCATTGTCCCGTGGCACTTATTGTTTCCATCCTTAGCTGATCAATTAGGTTGTGCTGAATATATGATGTTCCTCTCAGGTTTTATGTGATGTTGATAGTGGAAATGAGTCCTTATTATGTGAGTATAACATAGATGCAGATTCTTATAGGTATGCATGATACTGTACGTCTTTATAAATCCTTGTCAAACGACATCATGAATGGAAAAAGATTTCTTGGAGGGTTTATGTGTGCACTTGGTCTATACTTGCAAGCATTTTAAATCAAAGTTTTCTTTTCTTTCTTTTTCTTTATTGGCATAACTGAGATGTCTGTTTCTTGTTTTCCACTCTGTGGTCAAATAAATACCATCCCCCATTAGATGACGGACTTTATCCATCTATGGAGTTGAGGAAACTTGAGATTGAAGCAAACGATGTCTTTGCTATCTATCGTAAGTAGCGAGGTCCTTTACTTACCTCTTACTTTCTATAACCATAATTGAGCTTGCATTTACTGCATTTGTATACATGATATTTGGTGCAGTCATTTATAATTTTCATCTATCTTGTTTCCTAAGAGCTTCTTCCAGCTTAAGTTAACCAATCAAATGGTAGGTAATATGAAGGTGGCATTTCGTCTGTTAATGTGTGGTAGACTGAAGATGAAGGATTTATAGGTTGTTTCTTAATTAAGGAAGGTGATAACTTTTCCCCAAGTTTATGGTTAATATTGTTTTTCTTCATCTAATTGTACGACGGTATTCCCCATTGAAGATGGCTCGACAAATGGACCTTTCCTCTTACCTACCTCCATAGTGATGACCATTTTTTTCATACTTTAGGTTGGACCTGACGTGGAAGAAACTGCTCGTTACTGTTTGACCAGTTCTGTGATGCGTTCTTTGAGCACGAACGATGAGTCCTCAGACGCCTTCAATTTGTCAGGATAAATTAGAAGACAGGCATTTCACCTTCCATAATATATATTTACAAATGTGCAAATATCCCACTTCACTGATCTTGTTTTATTCTTTGTTCTATACAGATGGATATGGAGCTTTCAGTTGTAGATGGTCATTTACGTAACATGGGGAAGATGATAGAAGAAATGGAGAATAAGCTGAGAAACTCATGGGACCAGGTATGTATTTGTTATCACACTTTGCGATGTTCTTTCTTTTACTTTTATGACGATCAGAAATTAAGTGAGATATGCAATCATTTCCAGGTCTATTTTGGGAAGACGAAAGAGATGGTGTGTACGTTATGACCACCTACTGAAATAGTTCAAACAAGACTTCCAGATAACAGAATACATGATGTTGTGGAGTAATTTTTGGATTTCTTTCTATCATATATGAAGTTTTATCTATGATTTGTTGTTCCTGATATGTTAGTGATTTTTGTGGAAGATTTTAAGTAAGCACATGATATGTATTTTGCCTCTTTGATTTGTTAGAAATGTGATTAAACTATTGTTTGAACATAATTGTGTATTTTGCCTCTTTCTAGGCCTGCCAGAGTAGTTTAAGTATGCTATGAAAATGTTGGATAAATGTGAAAAGCTAGAAAGGTACTATGTTAACAAAAACTCATATAACATGGTTTTATGGACATAAATTTTATGATATGGAGTCACAATATCTGCAAATTAAAGCCATTTATTCTATTTAATTTTGTTTCAAGAGTTAAATATAAAATCAAGTTATTGAATTAGGGATTTTCTTTAAACTTTTGGGCTTGAATTGTAAATATAGCAAATAAACATGAATTTATTTTCAGTGTCTGTAAAGTTTGAAGTTTTACTTGAACTCCAGTTTGATAAATAAAAAAGGTAAAAAAATGGAAACCCCCATACTTAACCCTTTTTATTTACACACATTCTTTTTTATCAAGGTTTTATAAATTATTTTTTTCTAGCAAAGATAATATTTTGTTACCCCATTATACCCTTCTTGCATTGGGATTTTTTTTCTCTTTTAATTGTTGTTTCTTCTCTCTTATCGACAAAACACAATAATCTCCATTAAGGCAAAATTGACGACTAAAAGGCTGTGTAATTATTGACAGCACATATCTCTTTTAACGATTCTAATTCTTGGGAAGGAAGACGAGTAGCAGGTAGGTGTGGAGGATTTTTTGAGGAAGAACAAGTATTAGGAATTAGGGATTCAATTGACACGATTGCGTTCTTTTTATTCAGTTTTTCTATCTTTTTTTTTTTTTTTCTTATTTGACTTCATTAAGAGCATTATAGTCCAAATTTTTTTTTCTCCCAATTATAAACGAACAATTTTAAAAACCTTGATAGAAAAGAATGTTTTATTTTTAGAGTAGGCTATTTAAAACTCTACCCCTAAATAAATAAATAAATTCTATCAGAGATGTTTAGTGTTAAAAAGAATCAGAATGAGATTAGTGAATCGAAGCAAAAAACGACGGAGGTTTACACGCATTGTGTTGGTTTTTTGAAAGTTCCCGTTACGAATTCGCCAATGTTGAGTTGGGTGCTTTAACCATTCAGCCAAAGCAGTTTACCGGGGTTCCGTTTTGGGGTATTTGAACGTTTTCAACGTCAGTTTCGCCATGAAGACTATCTATGGCGCTTTCAAAAACAAAAAAAAAAAGGAAATCAATAGGGCTTTCTAAATGGGGGTGCCCGGGGCACCTCATCTTCTCGTGAGCATCCCATCTCATAAGGAAAGCCGCCAGGCTTGGTTTCAATCTTTTTTTCAATTAATGCATGCATCCGTATTTGAAAATCATTTAGAACTACCTCTATACAATATTTATCAATTAAACTAATTGAAGAAAATGATCATGTATATTACATTTAGATTATATTGACTGAGCTTTTATTTGTTTATTTATTATTTTTCTATTTTGAAAAATTCAAGAAATATATACCGTATAACAGTAATTCTATTCACATCCATAATATTTTTTTATACATCTATCATATATTTAAACACAAATAATTTTATACCTCAAGGATATGAATCTAGATCTGTGCTTCCAATCTAACTCGATGTATGGACCCCACGATGGCCACACCATAATTGGTGTGTGCCGTGCACCAATTAAGTTTATATATAGTTCATCCATCGAAAATGTCCGTTGTATATTTTTAAGGTATTAATTGTTCATTCATTGAAGATATTAGTTATATGTTCTTAAGATATTATTTGTATATTTTTAAAATATTAATGTTTATATTATAAAATATTATATATACACTTCTAATATATTATATATTTATCTTTACAATATTAAAATAATAATAATAATAATAATAATAATAATAATAATAATAATAATAGATTAAATATCAATGTGAAATAGAATATATCTTTCCGTGCTCAATAAAGTCTTCTTCAAACTTCAATAGTAATATATAATATAATATAATATAACAGCTTTTTTTTTGGAGGTTGGACCCACTATTTGATATTAATTCAATTTGAAAATAAAAACAAAATGTGGCATCAAAATATCTATGCAAGTAGAGGAGCAGAAGAAAGAGGAAGTGGTGTGGCGTGTAAACACAAAAATGCAAGGTCCTGCAACTTCTTCTCTTCTCTACAACCCTTCTTCAATGATGATCCCATTTACGAATCCCAAAACGACGACGTTGGGCATGATCAACCACCCCAAAAGGCTCTTGTCTCAACAGATGAGAAGTAAGTCTTTAGCATGCAGATCCTCATCCCACCACTCTCCCATCACAGAATTTAATCTGTACGAACTGCTGGGTGTGGATGCCTCATCTGATAAGACCCAGATTAAGGAGGCTTATAGGGCCCTCCAGAAACGCTGCCACCCTGATATCGCGGGCCCACCAGGCCACGACATGGCCATCATCCTCAACGAGGCTTATGCTCTTCTCTGCGACCCCAACTCCAGATTGGCTTATGATAAGGTTCAGCTAACTCCATCATTTCTACCATATGTTTATCATTTCTAATTTGTGTTGTAGATGGATCCTGCAAAGCACAGGCTCCAGATCGAACACTTAAAAATATGATCTGGATCCTCTGTAGCTTGATTATACTCCCTTCCTTTCAAAATAAATTTGGATTTGGGAGTTTGCATCTATATTAAGAAAACTGGTAAAAAGACTGATATATAAGTACAAATATTACATAATATTAACTGATGATAGTTCTGGTAGAATATGAGCAAGTGTTTTTTTTTAAAAAAAAAATCCTATAATGACACTTGTTTGGGACAAAAAAAACTTGGTTAAAATGATATTCATTTAATTATTTTATGATGGAGGGAGGGAGTATTTCATTGTCTTTAATACCCTTATGTGTGGGCGAGTGGTGGTCAATTTGAAATATCATATAAAACAAATATAGTGAAACAGAAGATATCGTTTGTTAACTGCATGACAATACAGGTGTATGTCACCATTTTGATGGGTGGATACTTATGTGTTTGCACAATTATGTAATTTATTTATCATCTATCTGAGAATGTGCAACTCAAAGTCTCTTTATATTAGCTCTAATTTGGTTGGAAATTGTAAATTTTCAAGACTGAATTGCAAGTGACTTTTGTAATGAAATGACGACCAACTAAATGATACATAGTTTATATGAAAACTTGATTTATATAAGACCAAAACTTAGACAATTACACTATAATTATAGGACTAAAGTTATATCTTTCTGCAAGTAGTATATATGTTAATGGTAACAAGAATTGTTCGAATGAACAATTCAGGAGCTAGCAAAAGTGGCAGATCTACAAGGCTATACAGGGAGACCTATATATTCTACATGGTTCGGACCCGAGACAGAGCAGAGAGCCGTTTTCGTGGATGAAGTGAAGTGCATAGGTTGCTTGAAATGTGCCTTATTTGCACACAACACATTTGCTGTGGAATCAGTTTATGGAAGAGCAAGAGTTGTGGCTCAATGGGCTGACCCTGAGCACAAGATTCAAGAGGGTATTGATGCTTGTCCAGTTGACTGCATCTCGTAAGAATCATGCGTATAATCATGTTTGGTTTCTTACACAATCTTATTATAATCTTGATATCTATCTTCACTAACATCTGTGATAATTTGATGGATAGGATTGTGGAGAGGTCGGATTTGGCTGCGCTAGAGTTCTTAATGTCGAAGCAGCCACGTGGGAGAGTTAGGATTGGTGTAGGGAATACAGTGGGCGCGCGCGCAGGAGATATTTTCAATGAGGTTGCAAAATTCAAGGCTAGATATGCTCAACATACTTCTAAAAACGATTCCAAGGTTATTTTTCTCTCTTGATCACTTGAGGTGTGTTTGCTACATGATTTTTCCATAAGAATTTTAGGTTTCGACATTTTAATCCTCGTTTATTTTGGGACTCAAAATGTGTTTTGAAATCTTGCTATAATCCAACTCTATCAATCTTGCATAATTCAATCTTTTGTTCATGTAAACACTTGCACCAACCTTTCCAACATGAATGTGTGATTCTACGCAAAAAGCCACTACACAATGTTCTAATTAATAGTCAAGATTTTTGTCTCAAAAATAAGTATTATTAAGGATTTCAAGAAACATTTGTCCATATTCTACCAAAATTGCTTCCATTTTTTTACTCTTACATTAAATGACATACACAGTGATTATTACAAAATAAACTTATAATAGTTGTACTTAAATGAGTCTAGATCAATCATTTCATCAACTTCCTCAATCTATGTAAAAAAAAAAAATCCTAAAACGACATTTAATTTGTGATGAGAGAAATATTTCATTAAGATTTTCCAATTTCAAGATTTCAAAATTTGGATTTTCTTCTTCAAACTCAATCTGTTATAATAAGCACTATAATTAATTTTCGAATTAGAGACAAAATGTGTAGATGAATAACATATGTCCCTAATGAGTGATGAAAGGAAGATTGAATAATGACATGCTAAACATACCCAGCTTCTAGTTACTAATACAATCGATGAATCCATCTCTACTAAGTTGATATCTAGTGCTAAACATACCCTTCTAGTTATTCTCTGAGTTCATTAATTTAGATCAAAGCTTGTTAAATTCGAACGCTTCATCATAAATTTACCACATATTAATTAGTTTTACCTTATACGTACGCGAAATGATATTGGTATCATTTTTATATAATGAGATATGAATAACAGATGTACTCAATTTGATTGCTACCAACTCCAGTTGTATATTTCAGTCACAGGCTCATACAGAATCAATGATGTCGGCTATTCAAGCGATTCAATTGATATCGAATTGGTTGTACTGGCAAACTCCGAGCACGGATGGTACACCTCTAGCCATTCAGAGCTTGAAACGAGCCACAAGGCGACATGCTGGTCCGAGCATCAAGAAGCTGAAAGCTGCTGCAGCTCTTCGGAAACAAGCAACAACTAGTGCACGTCCACATAACACTACCGACGAGTACTGGGTCCCATCTCCCCTCGGGCTACCCACTCTTGATCCTAGTCCCAAATCTCAGGTCGAACCTATTCCAATTAGGAAAAAGGTTCGACGCAATAATGGTAAAGTTCCGAACCCTAATAGGGAACGTTCGGAAAACCCTTTACGTTGGGGTGTACCAATGGGAGCATCGTTCGTGGCTGCAACCGTTGTTCGGTTGCAGCTCGAAGAACAGATGGGTGGTGGTATAAAAGACCACATTGGTGGCTCTTTGGCACTAGCCATTGTTAATAGTTCATGGATGCAAGTTGCTTTAGCAGGCCTTACATGGTATCTCATTGCTTTGTACATTGTCATTTTAGTGGAAGGTTTTACGAGGAAATGAGGTTATATGTGTACATAGTAATTTTGTCATATCTTTAAGAACCTATGGTACTATATTTATATGTGTATAGAACTGAAAATTGACAAATTTTTAGTGTAGCGGTTAATACCCTTTGATTCGATTGTATACTTGTACAGATTATAATGATCGTCATGATTTCATATACTCTTATTTCATATACTTTATAACCACGTTTTGTGTTCCTAAACTTTATTTATTTATTTTTGTCCACTGTATTTCAAGAATAATTGTAAATTTAAGAATAATTGTAAATTTAGAACACTATTTTTGAGTCATTCATTATATAGAGACACTAATTTTTAATTTGAATGATTTTAAGACAATTGACTCGATATTCTGAAGATTTAGATCTAAATCATATGTACTATGCATGTGTCTCTTCAAATCTGGTCTTTTCAAAAATTTGATTAATTTGATTCTAACTTAAATCGAGCTTGAATCGAACCAAATTCAGTAAATTGATTTAGGTTCGGTTTTTCTATAACTTGAGGAGATAAGTAATTTAGCGTATAAAACATACATTTTTTGTTAACTTTTGAGAAATATCAAGTTTTGGGTGAGGTTGAGGGTGATTATGGTGGATTTCGATGGTTGAGGCGACGGTTATAACAGACCTTTTTCAAAACTAAACCAAAATGTATATTTTCACACCAAAACACTCCCCTTCTTAAGACATAGGATAACCCTAAATGATCAATTTTACAAATTTGAGTTTTGATTATAATGATAATCAAACACAAATTTCAAATGAAATTTTTATTTCTTCATGATTCAATTCATGTATTTCTTTAAAGTGATTGAGGAATTCTTCATCCCTAGTATACCTGCAATAGTCCATATAATTCAATTTTAACATCATCATTCACCATTCAAATTCGCCATAACCATTCCAAACTCACTAAAGATTCGATTTTTTAAAAAACTTAATCAAAAAATGTATATTTCATATGTCAAAATACTCCTCTCTTCAAGTCTTAACCAAGCTCCAAACCAATTTATCAAATTGAAGCTCAATTTGAGGAAGAATTAACTCAAATTTAAAAAAAAAACCAAAATTTGGAGATGTACAATCTCTACACATGTAATTTAGTCCAAATTTTTAAAATTTTGGGCTAATTGTCTTAAAATCATCCAAATTAATGACCTTAATTTACAATTTTTATAAGTATGCATTTGACAACTACAATATTATTTATATGCATATAAGTATGCATTTTGCAGCCATAAGTATCAATAAATGTTATATAAGTATGTGTTATATTAATCATATGTATCATATAATAGTTGTTTTAAAGTAGTGTAAATGTCTCTCATTATCCCATTTTATAAGGTAAGAAATTTTTCTACCCTTTTTTTATGAAAATAACTTTTTTATCCAATTTTAGTAAAAAAAAGTCTAATTTGCCCTCAACTTCACCTACAATGTATTTCATATCTATGTATTTAAAATTTAAATCTAAATACACTATATTATATTTTATATCCAATTTTTCTACAAATGTCTTTGATAGACAAGTCTCTAACAATCATTCTTCAAATACAACATGCAAGTTTTTTTAAAAATCTGTTTATTTAGGAAAAAGATTTCAAAAATTTGTTTATCCGGTAAAGATATGTTTATTTGGAAAAAAAGATTTTGAAAATCTGAACACCACACTTCAACCAAAACCCTTTATTTGGGAAAAATCATCTAAGATTTGTTTATCCTTAGAAGATATGTTTATTTGGGAAAAAAGATTTTGAAGATCTGAATACTGTATTGCGTTTCAACGTGTACACGATTATAATCTAGGATTTGTTTATACGATATGTTTATTTGTGTATTGCGCTTCAAACAAACTTATCTGGGATTTTTTTGAGAAAATTTGGGAAAATCATCTGAGATTTGTTTATACGATATGTTTATTTATGTATTGCACTTCAACCAAACTCATTTGGAATTTTTATTTTTTTGGAAAAATTTGGGAAAATCATTTGAGATTTGTTTATACGATATCCAAACCCATCTGGAATTTTTATTTTTTTGTACACGAGTATATTTTATGGAGTACACGATTATCTCGTGTACACAATGTAGGTATCGTGTACACGATTCATAATGTGTATACAATTATAACATGGATTATAATTATCGAATACACGTTGTAAAATAGATATCGTGTACACGTATATTATATATATATATATATTATACGCGTGTACACGTATTAAGATACATATCTTGTACACGAGTATCATATACACGGATATCATATACATATTATAATCGTGTACACGTATTAAGATACATATCGTGTACACATATACATATCTTGTACACGATTTATTGTGTACACGCATAATATACATGTACATGAATATTAAACAGATATGATTTATCGTATACAGTAAGATACCTATCGTGTACATATATCAGAATATTAAATGATGCATGATTTTGATGATTTTCTCCTACTTGTGCATGTACGTACACGATTACGATGGTAATTATACACAAAATTAAAAAATCCAAAAAATTTCACAATTATTCACGATTATGATTGTAATTATACACAAAATAAAAAATAAAAAATTGTCTCAAACTCTTATCTCTCTCTTCTGATGTCTCACCTTCCAATATCTAGATTTGTCAAGTGCAAATTTTACTTCTTCCACTCTTTTGTCATCTCCGTCAAGAATCACCGTTGTTTCTCCCATCTCCCAAACCTCATTCTCATTTCAGTTTCTCACATCTTCCTATAACTTCATTCTCATCTCAGATTCAACCATTATCGCACAAAATATCTTCAAATTCATCAATAAAATTCGAGCTCTACCCTAGGATTTTCTTCCGCCATTGATGTTGAAGTGGTGGAAATTGAGTTTCGGTGGAGCTTGGGGTTGGGAGGGGGAAAAATGAATTTTCAACTTTTCAAAATTTTAGATTATAGAATTTTATGTATTTTGAATATTAAATTTTGTATTGAAATAGTATATTTGAATTTTATTTAGTAATTAAAATTTAAATATACTTAAGGGGTAGTATTGGAATGTATTTAGCAAAATACCTTAAAAATTGATAAAAAAATTATTGTTATAAAAATAGGGTAAAAAAGTTCCTTGCATTATGAAAAATGTTAGTTTTAGACTTGGCCCTTTAAAATATTACATGATATACATAAATATCACTATGATTGATACCGATTATTAACCGGTGTTGATCAACGTTGACTAACATTGGCCGATATTGATCGACTGGTCAACAATGTTGATCAGATCGAGTCGATGCATTTCTTGAAATGAGATTTGTAAAATGATCTTATGTAAAATTATTTTTAAGAATGAGGTAAATCAACGTATAAAAATCATTTTTAAATAATTCCAGTTCCATAATTTTTTTTTTATATCATAATTATGTGTTTTTTCTTTCACAATTTCATCCCATAATTAATAAAATTGTTCGTTTTTGGTCTAAATTTTGATTGAAAATAGAAATATTTATCAAGTTTTAACCAAAATTCATGTTATGTTGGGATGTTCCCTTTTCAGACCAATTCTAAAAATCAAGTTGGAATCGAATTCAATTTTACAAAAAATAATCATTCAAAAATTCGATTGCAACTTTTACCCAAACATTTGAGGGTTTGCAAAACAAACATGACATGATTAGATATATTTTACAAGTTCAATCACCAAAAAAAATTTAAATTCATTTTGGCTGACGTGTCTAGTTGAAGAACATCTTTTGGATATATATTTCTACTTTATAGCTCTTGATCAACGTCTTACAATCTACCTGGTGACCAAAATTGTAAAATATATCTTGTCTTATTTTTTTTCGCCCACCCAAAAATTTGGTTATAATTGCAATTGAAGTAAATTTGATAAATTTTTCGACAATATTGAACCCTAATAAAATCATGTAGTTTATCTTCAGTTTCACGTAATTTAGCAAGTTTTATTTAAGTTACCTTCAGAACATCACCAACAAAACACAATTTTAGTGCAGATATTCTGCATTGCTGTAGTATAAAATTAATTATAACTCATCTTCAGTAATGTTCACTACTTTTTACACAAAAATAAAAATTTTATTTAAATAATCATAATAATTATTATTTTTCGTTCGAATCGTAAATAAACTTGAAAATCACTCACTATATTTTCAACAAAGAATTGAGTGGGTGGGAAAAATCAATATATCACCATTACAGATATGCACAACCACTATCCATCAATTAGCATATGAAATTTCGATCTAATGCATATTTCAATGAGTACTTATTGATGGGTCGGTCAACCTCTATCAAATATCTTTTCAATTTATGTCAATATGTAGTGTACATTTTTGGTGATATTGTAGTTGAGGAGATCAACTACAGACGATATATATCATCTTCTCTAAAGACATGAGAGATTGACTTCCCAACTATGTTGGAAAAATCTTGACTATATACATTGAGAATGAAAAATTAGATCAGTTGCTTGGAAATGTCTGTAGACAAGAAGACATGAGTCTTCTACAATCATCCTTCAAGTCATCACCTCTCAATACCTATGTATATTACAATTTACAATGTGCATTTTGCTGGTGTTGCAAACTCACTTAATGATATTAATTTGTTGTGTAATTTCCCTTTTTTTCAACAATGTGTTGTAACTTGTAAGGTTAAGTGAAATCAACAAATTTGAATAAATATTTTCTTTAATGAAATATTCTTTTTATTTATGACATGCGAAATTCAATTTGTTTTTTCAAAATTTTAAAATCCAAACTTTCGGAAAGGTCTTGAACTTTGAAACTCATAAATAGTTGATTTAGAGTTGGATGGAATATGTGGGCGTTGGTATGAATTAAAGAATTATTGATGTGGAAGTGAGTATGGTATGTGATTAAATAAATTAAAGTTGAGTTGATTGAATTAGATTGTTCTAAATACCAAAATCTAAAGAGTGGGAGGAGTTACAATAGCTTTCAACACATAGAGGCTACGGCTAACCTATACCATCCTATAGTAGGAGGAAGAGAAGGAAAACAAAGTGAATTTGTTATCATAAAAGCACTACTACACTAGTTTCTGCTACCACTTGCCAACCATTAGTATTTTAGCCAATTAAAATAGGACCTAAATTCTGAACAACTGTATTATAGAGATATACTTAAATTCTCAACAGTGAAGACAGATTTTAGAAAAGAAAAACAAATCCACAATTGTTTTTATGCTTTGGTGCATGGATCAATTCGGGTCATATGACCTAAAAGATGCTGAACATGCGTCTCACATGTGCTCACACACCCAACTTTAATTATTTTCGTCTAACCTTTTAATTTGACGAACCTAACTTTTTAATTACATTCGCATAACTTTTATGTTATGTTCGCATAACATTTTGTGTTATGTATACTGAAAAAAATCTAAGTAATATCACTTAAAGGTTATGAAATCTATACATAAAAGTTATATTAATATAACATAAAATGTACATAACTATTATGTTATTTATATTGAAAAAAATCTAAGTAATTTACGTAAAAGTTATGATATATGTATATACTAATATAATATAAAGATTATACTCGTACAATATAAATGTTACATAACTTCTAAATAAGTTATTTGTTCTGGAAAAAAATTAAATAATTTTATCCAAAAATTGTGGTATATATACATAAAAATTATACTTGTATAACATAAAAATTATAACATTTAAAAAAAAAAAAAACTCAACATGGATCCAAGCCAAACCCTCCCGATCCCCGCTCCTAATTACATGGATCATGATTCATGCACCTACTTCACACAAACATTATTCAAACAAATCATACATGAGGTGGTTTGATTGGGGAGAAACCTTGTTACACAGAACAACCTCCTACCTTCTTAAGTATCAGACTTTATTCACTCTACCCATATAAATACCATCCTCATCTCCATGTCATACATCCTGTAATGTTGTGATAATACTCGCATGAAAAAATAAAAACTTATCTGATGCATGCCAGAGAAAAAGGGAAGGTTATGTCTACAATTATTTGTCCACAATTAATACCCAGAAATTTAATGATGTAATCCAAAATCCATCAAATGAGTGATGTTACAATTAGTGGTTGGCAGCTGATCCACCCCATTCTCTCACTCGGTTTTCTGCTTCATTGGCCTGCAAAATGGAGAAATGTGAGCCAAATTCTCATACAAGAATATGCATCTCAATAAGAAATCATTTAAAATTTAAATCAGAATACTAACTTCTTTATCCCAGTTTCTAGTTGCAACAATTCCTATCAAGATAAGGGTCTGCAAACAGATTCCTGCAATCATTCCTCCCCAAATTCCCTGCACCACCATTCAATAACATTACCTTTTCAATTTGAATAAACAAAGTGTTTTAGGATCAGTTGGACCTACAAGATACGACTAATCACAGTGAAAGTGGCATCTTTCATATAAATGATGCAATAAATTGATGTAGCCTTTTGAATTAATCACATCTAGGCCCGAGTACATAATTAATTGGCATGAAAATTATCAACGATTTTTCAATTAGTAGACCATAAGGAATTTTTTGTAAGAAATAGTATTTCAACATTCATTTCATGGTAGATACAATCAAGATAACAAATATATGTTTCGGTAGAAATATCAATTTTCTAATCTTACGAAAATATAGATGAAAATATTGATATTGATTTGAAAAAAATTTAAAAAATGATGGAAGTTAAATAGAAATTATGAAATTTTATTACTTCTTCCATCCCAAATGTCATTTTAGCAAAAAAAATAAAAAAAAACTCAAAATGTCCCGGATTAAGTGTCATTATAGGATTTCAAGACATATTACATATAATCTACTGAAAATACCATCATTTACTTCTACCAAATTAAATATGTTAAAGAGGGTTGTTAAGTGAGAGAGAAAAAAACTCACATTAATTATATTTAAATAGACATAAATCATTTTTTTTTTTTACTTGTGGAAAAACTAAAACATTTATTTGGGAAGATGCAGCATGAAATTCTAAAGAATATTATTATCAATATTTTTTTTGTTAAAATTTAACTTAAAATATTGATAAATTGATGTCATGATAAACAAATTGTTGAGATCAGCATATTGAAAGATCAATGGACCGCAAATGATACAAACAGTTTGTTACAATAATAATGTGTAATTTTACCAAGACCGATATTTCCCCAAATTACCAAAATTTGAACTGTGAAGTCGATATCAATATCGAAACTCCAAAATTTCGACAAAATTTCACTAATTTTCATTTTTGTATAAAATCATCATACTCCACGTGTATAAAATGACATCATTAATATATGTGTAAGAGAATTTTACCATTGCTCCAAAGTCAAATACAAAGCCTAAGAGTATCCCAAGTGGTAGTCCCACAATGTAATAGCAACCAATGTTGATATATGCCACAACAGATTGCCATCCAGCTCCAACAGCAACCCCTGTCAAAGTAAAACCATAAACAAGCTTATAGTTTCTTCCATCCTACATCTGGTGCACTGCACCCATACAATTTGATGTCTGAGTTCTTACCAGATAAAACTGGCTGAAGCCCGTTTAAAAGAACAGTAAGTGCGAGAAGAATTGACAGCCTAGTAGTCTCGTTAGCTACAGCCTCACTGCTGGTAAAAAGATAAGGAAATGTATCCCTTGTTGCTAAAACTACCGCAAAACCAATTATACCGATTAGTATAGTTGTAATGGAAACTACGACCACAGAGAACTTTGCCGCTTTTGGATTGCCAGCTCCTAGTTCATTTGCCACTCTCACACTACACACATTATTTGGTTTGGTAACAGTAATCAGAATAATGTGCATATTTTTATTTGATTTAAATGAAAGATTTTACACATACAAGAAAGATGGAAAGATCACCTTATGGCAGCATTAAATCCGATTGAAATCATTGCATCCCATCCACTAATGTTCATGCTGCAGAAATTATGCTATAGGAGTTCAGCCAAACTTTTCAATAATAAATAAAGTAGAAACACATCACTAAAACAAAGTAGCCTCGTTTTTCCATCCAACAAAAGAAGAATTTGGTGTTCTTAGTTGAACACAAATTAAGACAATAATGATATGAAAAGGACCTCATACCATATAGAAAGGGCATCCACTGGTATTACAGGATTATCCAAGTGACCAGCTATTACTATTAATATCATCAGATACCAAAATTCCAAGCTGCACATGATTCCACTTATTTAGAATATTAATACAAAATTCACAAATATTGATCAGGGCAAATAATTCAGGGAGAATTTTACCATAACATTATAGCAGAGGCCAAAGAGAGCTTGATAAAGCTGTACAAGTCTCGAAAAGCCAACCACGAGAACCCACTCCATGCACCGTCAGATTTGGTATAAAAGATGTAGATCAATTGCAATATGACAATGAGAAACCATGAGGCATTAAGAGTAACCGCGGCTCCCACCAAGCCCCACCCGAGTTTCAAGATCACCAACCAGCTTAAGAATATATGTAGAACCAACACAGCAAGGGAAATCCAGGCCATTACATCGAGTTTCCTTTGTGATTGCAAGAACTTCTGTATTGGAAAATTTATAGCGTATGCAAACATCTGTGGTATCATCATCAGCGCAAATTTACCTGCAAGAAAAATACTTGCAAGATTAACTTTTTTCAGCAAAATATTGATATGATTCTTCCTACATTGTACTAAGACCAACCTGCTGCTCGAGAAATCTCCTCGGACTCCCCAAAAACTATGAGGATTGGTGGGGCAAAGATGTAAACAGGGAGCAGCAGACAGGAAGTGGCTAGCAAGATCACCCATGACCTTTGCATGTATACACCCAACATCGTAATCTGCCCTGCACCAAATGCTTGTCCACACAATGTCTCCAATGCACTTCCCATTCCCAACTGCATGTTTTTCAAATTCAATTTAAGGAAACAAGTATTACTGCATTTTTCATGTAATTAGATCTTGTCAAACCTCCCTTTAGACATGTTTGTATCTCTACTATTATAACCAAACTTAGAAGATAGCTCATTGTCTTTTTCTTTATATTTTTACTAAGAGTAATGCTCAACAAAACTTCATATATTGTCTTTTATTCAACCTCCTCTTTCTACCAGTGGCATTCTATACTCCATTTACAGCAAAACGTAAATGAAAAGGAGTATCAATCATTCAATTCAAGCAAAAGGACTGAAAACAAAAGAGCCCCTGCACTCAATTTCGATCCACGATGACAAAGCATAGTACATGAAAATCTTCGAGGAAACATGAGAAACGATAAAAGCTAAAAAGATTGCAGTATTTTACCATGACGCCAAAAGCAAAACCCGAAATCACAGAGTTTCCCACAGAGACAGCTGCGAGCTCCAGTTCCCCTACTTGCCCGGTAAATGTTTGAGTAAATGCGCCTAAAGAATATTGAAATATGTAAGTAATTATCGCCGGCCCAGAAATCTTCCATAGCGTCTTCGATTCAGCAGCAAACCCTTTGACGAAGCTCTGCCGCTGGTGGTGGCGCTTTTCAAGAAGCACCTCCGTTGAGCCGCCGCCGTCCATGAGGTCCACCCAATACTGAAGCACTGAAGAAGATGAAAACGAAACTGGAAAGAAGCTTTACCTTGTCTTGTCAAATAGTGTAAATTACATATTTATAGTAATAGAACTTAAAAGAGGTTGGAAAATAAATCTTCTAACAGGGGTGATTTGGTTGAAAAAAAGACGAGGATAGAAGTAAAGGAGAGAAAGTTCAATGGATAGCGAAATGACACAGCATTACATATTTACATGAGAATCGATATACGCTTCTAAGCGGGAGATATTAAATAGTAGCGTGAATGGTTGGTTGAAAAAATTGTTAGGTGGGAATTTTTTCCTTCCCATTGAAAATTGATAGTGAAGTTTGGGAATTTTATTTTTTAATGAATTAGAGGGATGGAAGGAAAGGATTAAAAATTATAAAAAGTGATTCAAGTTTGAATTTTGGTTATCATAATCTGTATTTTTGTAAAAATGTGGGAATCAATGAGTTATTAGTGTTGTGGTAAGTTTGGAAAGTTAATAATACTATTTATTTAATATTTATATTAAGTTCTAAGCAGAGTAAGTAAGATTTTATAAGAATTGATGTAACAGTTTATACATTAAAATCAATTATCAAATTACTTGTGAATCAACACGAATTAATTCGAAATCGAACTTTTACATATTTATGAAGTATTGTTTTAGGATGGAACTATCCACCTCCATCAATATTCTAATACACTCCATATTTAAATAAAACAAAAATAAATGGATATTGAAAATCTAAAATACCTTTAACGAACTTAATGATTTTTATTTTCTTCCTTATATCTACTCAAAACCCTAATCTTCAAAAAACTCTATTGTTTCTCACCTCATTTTATGAAAAAAAAAATTATAATGGACCATCAAGACACATTAAGAACAACAAATTTTGTAAAGATAACATATCAAACTCAAAACATCTATTGATATTCAACCTATACTTAATGTTCGATGGCCAAAACTTATATGCACCAGGGGCATGGATCTAGATCCGTGCCCCCAACCCGATCCGGCGCGTGGGCCGCTTTCAGGCGCATTCACGCGCCCCCAGCGCGGCCACATCATAATTGGTGTGCGCCGCGCACCATCTGAATTTTTATATTTTAAGATATCACACATTTACTCTTAAGGTATCACACTATTACTCTTAAGGTATCACATGTTACCCTTCAGGTATTACTGTAAAAACAGTATTGCTTTTTTTTTCCTTTTTTCTCATTCTTCTTCTTAATCTCTTTTCTTATCAATTTGTTATTCTTCTTATTTGTTTTGTACATTCTTCTTCATCTCTATCTTCATGTTCTTATTCTTCTTCTCTATCTTCTTGTTCTTACTCTTCTTCAAATCTTCAAGGAGTCATTTATGAGGTTTTTTCTTCCTCCTCTTCTCTTTTACTTATTTTCATAAATTTAGATAATTGATTTCAAATCAAAATTTATTATAATAATTTTGAAACATTGAAAATTAATTATTTCAATCAATATAAATCATGATTTACAGATTTTGAGGAAGGAGATGATGAAACATTTGAAATTTTAAGATTTTCAATGAATATTAGTTGTATGCTCTTAAGGTATTACATAACACCTTATAGGTATTACACATGTTCATTTCAAGTATCACATACATACCTTATAGGTATTACACATGTTCTTTTCAAGTATTACATAAAATAGGTATTAGTATTACATAAGTACCTTATAGGTATTAAACATGTTTCTTTCAAGTATTACACATGTTCATTTCAGGTATTATATAAGTATTTTATAGGGTATTACAGATGTTTCTTTCAAGTATTGCATTCTCCTTCTCTATCTTCTTGTTCTTATTCTTTTTCAAATCTCTATAGAGTCATTTATGTGGTTTTTTCTTCTTCCTATTCTCTTTTACTCATTTTCATAAATTTAGATAATTGATTTCAAATCACAATTTATTGCAATAATTTTAAAACATTGAAAATCAATTATTTCAAACAATATGAAATCATGATTTGCTGATTTTGAGGAAAAAGATGAAACATTTGAAATTTTAAGATTTTTCAATGAAGATATTAGTTGTATGCTCTTAAGGTATTACATATTACACAAGTTTATTTCAGGTATTACATAAATATCTTACACATATTACACATGTTCTTTCAAGTATTACATAAATACCTTACAAGTATTATACATGTTCATTTCAAGTATTACATAAATACCTTACATGTATCACACATGTTCCTTTCAAATATTACATTTACCTTACATGTATTACACATATTCCTTTCAAGTATTACTTAAATACATTACATGTATTACACATGTTCATTTTAAGTATTACATAAACACATATTCCGTTCAAGATATTACATATTTACCTTACTAGTATTACATAGGTCCCTTTCAGGTATCACAATTTTTATTTTATTTAAATTAAATTTATACCTTAGTAGGTCAATGTGAAATTACCAGTTAAATAACAAAGGTCTTGCACCTCTTCACAAGCGAAAAGAAAACAGAAAATTAGAAACTAAATCAAAAAATCCAATCTCTTCACAAGCGAAAAGAAGACACAAAATTGAAAACTAAATAAAAAATTGCAAATAGAGAAAAATTCAATAATAAAAATAAAAATAGAGGAAAATAAGAGGAAATGAAAATGAAGGCTCAAATTTATGGTAGAGAAGAGACAGTAAGAAGCGGCAATGTCATTGCTGCGAATTTATCGGTTGCATCTAACCTAGTCCGATTCAGATGCCATCCGGATTACCCCCTCCAAGACACCGGTTGATATCTCAATACCCAATTCAAAAGTTCAGAAAAATAAAAAAATTGAAAACTCCCCACACACTCCACACACATTCCTCCACCCAACCCTCCGGCATCCTCTTCCGCGACAGCAGAAACCTCACCACCGGATTCTGCTGCTGCTGGCTCATGATGTTGAACATTGTCTCCTCCTCATCCAAATCACTCTTCGAGGAATCCATCGCTGTCTGATCTCCGACGGTCTTCTCCTTCTCCTTCTTCGGCTCTCCGATCGAATTGTCGGCGCCGCGGTAACGGTGGTGGGGGACGTTCGCTCCACCGAGGATCTAGGTGGTGGCGCTGGGGGGTGAATTTCCAGTGGCTCCGCCGCTTGATGACATTGCTCGGAAGATACACATAGAAAATTGCTACTGAAATTATGGGTGTAGAGAGAGAAAGAAGGGAAGGGCAGTGGCCATGAATGGTCAACCGTTGCTTTGTAATCTGTAAAAAAAAAATTATATATATAATGTATAGGATTTGGGTCTGGAGCGGGTTGGGGGCATGGATCCTAGATCCGTGCCCCAGGTGCACATAAGTCCTTCTTATGTTCGATCTATACTAATCGCACACGTTTGATATCTTTTGATTTCAAAGAATCAAAAGCTCCCAACAATATTCAGTCATTTTGATCGAATAACAAGAGTGTTGATCTTATGAAAATTGAACATTTTTATTTAGAAAATGTAAAAAAGATATTGGGCATTTTAGAAAAAAAAATTCACAATTGAATTACCAAAAAAAAAAGTTTTAAATCTATTGTATTTAATGTTCAATCTACAATGCTGGAGTGAAAGGGGTGGTGGGTTCACAGGAGAGAGACAAAGGGGGAGGGGCAATGGGGTCCAGTGGGGGAGAGAGAGATAATGAATTGGGAGATTTTGAGAGATTTTTTCTACGAAAAATATAATATAATATATTACACGAAATATATTATATTTATACTATTAAAGTATTAGTTGTATATTTTTAAGATATTAGTTGTTTGTTTAGTGTAAGATATACTCGCAAGATATTACATATTTATTTTTAAGGTATTAATATTTATAGTATAAGGTATTACATATTTACCTTTAAAATATTAATGTTTATAGTTTAAGGTATTACATATTTATGTTTAAAATATTACATAAATACATTTAAAATATTTTATACATCAGTAAAACTTATATGCCCCAAGGGCATGGATCTTAGATCAGTGCCCCCAACCCGCCCCGCACCGACCCGGTTAAAAATGGGTTAACATATATATATATATATTTTTTTTTTTCTCTTATTCTTTCCTTCAGCGCGATTGCAATTCTTCTCTCTCTTCCTTTCTACGTTTCATTTCGAAGTTGGGAGCACAGAAGTCGGTTGCTGTAACGATGATGAAGATGTTAGGGATGCATCATTGGAGGTCCTCAACGCAGCAGATTTGAAACAGACACCACAGATCTTTCCCTTCTCGTAGAGGACAGTGAGGGTAGCGATGATCTTGCCATAGCCGTTCTTTTCTAGGTCGCCGTAGTCATAGGCACCGTCGATGATGTTGATGGGGTCCACGACGGCGTAGTAGGTTGCACGAGTGGAAATCTAATCAAAGATTTTGATGTGGTCGATGGTGGTTTTCTTCTTGAGAAACTATGCCTGAGGCGGGGGAGGGACGTTGTCATCGAGGGTGCCATAGTTGTCACCGATGGCGGCGGCGACGAGAAGGAAGAAGGTGCAGAGAAGAGAGCATGTCACCATGGAAACAAAGAAGGAGGGAAGAAGGTTCTAGTATGAGTAAATGAATTCTTGTAGAGAGAGAATGAAAATGAAAATGGGTAATTAAGTTGATATAATAAGGAGGGTTCAGAAAACATGTATTGGGATTGAATAGAGATGAAGAAGGGGTGGAGAAGAAGTAGTGGAAGCTTGGGAGGAGTGAGAAGAGAAAATATGTTAGAGAGAGAAAGATGAGGGGTGGTGTGCCATTTTGAACAGCGAAAAAGGAATGACAACAATTCTCTCATTCTCTTCCACACTAAACTATAATGGACTTGTTTTCATTTTTGTTGTTTCATGCTTTTCAATTTTAAGCTTATAATTTTTTTTTAAAATAATTCTTATATTTTCGCAATTTGCAAAAATTTGAGAAAAAAAAAAGATGAAATATTTGAAATTTTAAGATTTTAAACTTACACTCGAATATGAGTAATACATTTAAGTTATACGAGTAATATCTTTACATGTAATAAGTAATACCTTAAATCATATTTTTCACTAAAACAACACTGATACTTTTTGAATATATGCGACACATTTAAGTTATACGAGTAATACATGTAACAACTAATACACTATGAATAAACAAAATAATATTTTTTAGATACATAAGTACCTTATAGGTATAGGTATTACACATGTTCCTTTCAAGTATTATATAAATACCTTACATGTATTATACATGTTCTTTTCAAGTATTATATAAATACCTTACAGGTATTACACATATTTCTTTCAAGTATTATATAAGTACTATTACACATTTTCATTTCAGTATTACATAAGTACCTTATATGTAATTATACATGTTCCTTTCAAGTATTATATAAGTACCTTACATGTATTACAAATGTTCATTTTAGGTATTACATAAGAACCTTATAGGTATTATACATTTTTTTTCAAGTATTACATATGAGTAATACCTTTAACTTATACGAGTAATACCTTTACATGTAACAAGTAATACCTTAAGAAATATTTCACTTAAACCAAACAATGATATCTTTTGAGTATATGAGTAATGCCTTTAAGTTATACGAGTAACACTGTATACCTTTTAGATATATAAAGTATTACATATGCACCTTTAAGGTATTAATGTTTATAGTATAAAGTATTACATATTTACCTTTAAGGTATTAATGTTTATAGTATAAGGTATTACATATGCACCTTTAAGGTATTACATATTTACATTTAAGGTATTAATGCTTATAATATAAGATATTACATATGCACCTTTAAGGTATTATATATTTACCTTTAAGTTATTAATGTTTATAGTATAAGGTATTACATATGCACCTTTAAGGTATTACATATTTACATTTAAAGTATTAATGCTTATAATATAAGGTATTGCATATTTACCTTATAGGTAGTAATGCTTATAATTTAAGGTATTACATATTTATCTTTAAAGTATTACATATATGCGGTTAAAATATTTTATACATACATATATGCGGTTAAAATATTTTATACATATATTTAAGGTATAACATTTTTACCTTCAAGATATTACATAAATCTCTTTAAGATATCACATATTTACCTTTATGGTATCATAACAACATCGGCCATAAACTGAGAAAAGCCAAATTCGTCTAATTTTTTGGGAGAATCAATTATGAAAATAATAAGTACATCAAAAAGAAAAATAAATAAGTCCAATGATATTAAGTGTAAATTACCATTGCGGGCTGATTGTACAATATTGGAGCTAAAGCAAGATGACAGAAACATGAAAAGTAGTAATGTAGTAATTAATTGTTTCCAGTGTTGTCATATCCTACACAATCTTTGAGGCCTTTGCAGAGGGGGAATTCTTGTTTCTTGTTGAGGACATGGGTGATGGCGGCAGCAATGGGGTTGCTCATCCCCATCCCACCCCCACGATCCTCCTCCCATCGCTCGACTTCATCTCTTTAGCCCCATCTATGGCTACCGTCACCTCACACACTCTTGTCATCCTGAAATCACAACTCTCCATCTCCAACGCATCCACCCACGAGAACATAAATGCTATGTCCATTCTCAGATCGTAACATGGAATCAACATCACTTTCACCGTGTCTCTCAGTGTCAACTTCCTAGACACCTTATTCAGCACCTTCTCTGCTTTTCTCGATCTTCGCCGCAGGTTCAACACCGAACGATAGTCACTCCTCAACTCGCGACCGTTATCCACAATGAATCTAAGAAACTCGTCGGCGGTGAAGATGAGTGCGCCGTCTGTGTGGCACGTAAAGGAAAAATCCTAGACGATTGTAGATTTGAGTAATAGAAGAAAAATATATAGAAATTTAAAAAACCGTAGATTATAGTAGCCATGAGGACGAACGAAAGGAAAATTTCCTATTTTGAAGAAATCAAAAGTTTGAGATTCATGAAGAAGAATAATGAAAGAAAAATAAATGTAGAATAAGATGAAGCCGCTGAAGACACCGCCTCTCAATTTCCTCATTATGACCTGCAGAATTAAAAAAAAAAACTCATATATATAGGTGGTCGGTGCGGGTTGGGGGCACGGATCTAAGATCCATGCCCCTGGGGCACAAAAGTGTTTCTCTTTATACATACGTATAAGGTATTACATTAAAAACCTTCAAGGTATTACATAAATACTTTTAAAAGTATTGCCACATAAGATATTGCATACTCTTAAGATACAATTTTTATACTTTTAAGGTATCCGTTTTATACTATGAATATATCAGTGTACTGAGGGTAACTTTGAAATCATAAAATTTCAAAAGTCCGATTTTCATCATTTTCTTCCTTAAAAATTTTGCAAATAAATTCATATTTTTCAATCAATAATCATTAAGTTGGAATACTAAAATAACAGTTATTTGATTATGTTACACAACAATCATCATAACTACATGAAATTGTTATTGGATGAAAAAAATTAAAAGAAGAAAAAATCATTAAAGTAAAATTGTGATTTGAAGAAAAAATCACAAATGTGAATTTATGTTTTGAAGAATGAAAAAAATAAGATACAATAGAAGAGATAAAAAAGTGATACGAACAAGAGTAAGAAGAAGAGAGGCGCCAAGTAGACTGAAAAAGAAGGGCAACATGGTGGGGAAGAGAAATTGCTATCATGGTGGATGAGAGATTAAAGTTTATAAAAAGAAAAAAAATTAAAATAAAAAAAATAGGGTGGCGGGCGGGTCGGGTCCTTCTCCTAAAGTAAACCAACTAAAACAATAATAAATCTAAATCAAATCCAAATCCTCTCTCCCCTCAATTGCACACGCCACCTCCCTCTTCAGAAGTGCACTCAAATTCTCTAACGTGCCGAATAGGTAGATGCAATCTACCAGAATTGATATGTCATTAATAGAAATGAAATGCAATATACGTACTTATTGCCATGTTAGTGGATTATCATTTATTCACAATATTATTATTATCCAACTTAAATTTTTTTAAAAAGAAATTAAACCTAGTCCATCAGTATAAATTCTACAGAAAACATGAAAATGTGCGGAAGGACACACACAGATCTGATCGAACTGATATTTACTGTTATGAAACACCATAAAAAACAGCAGAATTTCCCAATCAGTTGCTTCCAGTATGAATATATACAATCAAAATGCGAAAAAAGATTAAGAAACTGTGCACTAGAACAATTTATGACAGGCTATGATAATGAATGATATGCAGGTAAAGAGAAGACAAACAAGTAGATCAGAAACGGCTAGAACATATCACAGGTAACTCAGTGAGGGGAAAGAAAAAATAACTTGATTGGACGTCCTTCAGTAAGAACGCCTGCGAAAGTGCCTCCTCGTTGATTCAAGTAATGCATTAGTATCGAGTCTCTGCATGTGCCCGCTTCTACAACCAATTGAATCCGAGTCCAAAGCTAGGGGGGTTATGACTGAACTTCCAGCTTCTAACATTCTTACCACCTATTCATGTCAAGAAAAACTATAACTCAAATTCACTGGCAAACCAATCTTCGATACTTAAATTGAACTTAACAAATTTGGATGATTATGCAAATGATACGACTACACAAGCCAAGAATCTTGGTTAAGCATACATGAATTATGAGATGAAGAAGTGCTGACCTTTGACATAGGAGGTCTTAGGTCCGGATCTTGGTGTAGACACAATGAGGCAACATATGCCATCACATGAAGCTCACATGGGAAACCTTGGGGTAAAGCGTGTACATTATCTAGCAAGAATTGATGTTCCATGCGGTATTGCAAATCATGAGCTCTTTGGCCCGTGATTAGCTCTAATAATACTAGGCCATAAGCATATATGTCAACTTTCTCTGTCATTTGACCATCATCGAAATATTCCGGAGCAAGGTACCTATGGATGTAGAAATACAAATATAATAAATATCAATATCATTAAAGGAGATGGGTATCTGATGTCTGCAAAAATGTACTTGAATTATGTAAATCAAACTTTCATTGCATCTCAGAATATTAATAGTCTAGCTCAGGTTATAAATAGTCAATGATAAACAGGAGAAATAAGTAGTTAACACAACTTCAATGAGGTGTACGATTTACCCTGAAGTTCTAACAACTTGGTTCCTATCACAGAATTTCCACTCATTGTGCAATCTTCCCAGACCAAAATCAGCAATCTGAAATGACAAAATGCAACTAAACTAAGATAAATTTATAAAAAAGTATGAATTGTGTTAAAGTAGATAATGTTAATCACAATAATGCATCTGAAATTCAAGAATCAAGCTTTGACTTCCCTCACAACTGAATTTAAGCACATTCAGCTAATTGACTGAAACTATTTATAAAGCCTTAACAGGGTATAAATGTAACCTATTACAAACTCTACTTGCAGTTATTTCTTCGAGAAGATTGATAGAGTACCAGAGGCTCAAAATCATGAGTTAAAAGAATGCTTTCGGGCTGCAGATTTCTGTGAATTATACATCCAACTCTGCAATCCTCATGAAGGTACCGTAATCCTCTTGCAGTGCCAGTAGCTATCTTTAAGCGGGTTTGCCAATCCAATTCTGGCATTTCATTTCCTACAAATAATGTGCATTTAGTATTGCAACTAGGTGCCACAATTAGTGGTTGAACATGCAATAGGTGTAAAACAGTATATAGAAACCATGAAGCAAACACCATGTAAATGAAAGTCCAAGGAGTTATTGCATATGTATTCATAGACCAATAATCTTTTCTCCCCCTCAATGCAAAACCCAATCAGCACCACTACATTCCTGTGCTGGGCACAACTCAGCATGCGTACTTCCTGGCAGAAATCAGCATCTCCTTGTGGCCCAATGTACTCAAGTTGCATCACTGCAATGACCAACCCATTCCTCAAAACTCCCCTATGAACTACTCCGAATCCACCCTCTGCAACATAATTTGTGTCTGAGAAACCATCTGTAGCTTCCTCTAACTCGCTGTAGTAAAACTGCTTGGGGGGTTTTCCAAATATTGGAGCCTTGAACTGACAGAGTGAACACAGTGGAGGAGGAGTAGAGGAGGTTTTACTTAAAGACACAGCTTCCCGGATGCTAGAGTTGAACAAAGATTCTTCACTGCTATATTGGTTAAACTCAAGTGCTCTTGTCGTATTGTATTGCAAAAAATAATCTGATTTGGTTCTCATGGGGGTAATTGCTGATTTAGACATGTTATTGCAGTTTCCACTTGCCAGGATATTCTCATCAACAGTGTTATTTTGAGCAATCCGGAAGACTCTTTGATTCCTAAAACTTTCTGACTCTGGGGTTGCTGTAGAATTCTTTGCTCTTTCCCTTAAATGGTCAAACGAATTCTGTGTACAGGGTTGACATTTATTCTTATTAAATCGTTCATAAAGGGGATTTTTTTCATACAAAACAAAAGCAGAAGCTCCAATGTCAGGACTTGATTTTGAATTTTCTCCAGAGGTTCTAATGTAGGACGAATTTGGATTCTCAGGACTGGTAACAGGGGTGCTATGCTTCATGTTGTAGCTTTGCAGCTTTTCACTGTCTTTAAGAGGAGAAGAAGAAGCAGAATGGAAGGGTGATTCAAGATCATTTGACTGAGCTAGGTTGAGCCGATGAACTTTAGCATGGGAACCATTCATGACAACAATATTACAGTGTAGCTCATCCATGCAATGCTTTAGCTCTCGCTTCAGTCTCCTGTCAAATGGAATTAACACCAATGTAACAGTGCTTTCATATTTCAATAACATAGATGGGTCAAATGTGCAGCTCAAGAGATAAGACTCGATCAGGAACAAAACAACAATGAAACAAGTAATTTGGTTTGTCACAGATGCGAATAAATATAGAGGACAATATTACCAACAAGATGTTTGAAGAAGATTGATTAGGGAAGTTTTAATCAATTCGTAAAACTCATATGTAGACCATGTTTCAAATATTGTAACTTAGCTACGAAAGCATATCACCAAATTCTATAAGCTAGCCAGGCATGGAATCTACAATTTTGCACTAGATAAAGGGGCTGTTAGCAAAACTTTGGGCTTTCGAAGAAGCAACTATAATTTAGAAATATGGAAAAAAGGGCTTAAAAGTAGAAGTGTAGTGTTTCAAATAAGAAGTGATTATTTTCAAAATCTTGATGTTGGAGTGTGGTGAAATTTTTGGCAGAAGTCACATTTTTGGGTAGGTTAAACGAAAAAAAAAAAGTTGGTGATATTTATAATAATACCATAATGACCTAAAAGCATCCACATCTAACTTTTGTGTTTTGGATTGGATTCCAGCAGCTTCAACAGCTACAATAGAGTGCAAAAAACTACAAAATGCTTGCTATAACCTGACACTGACTATGTCACAGAATTTTTTCCAAATACCTCCAAAATGTTTGAATACCTGTATTTATGACATTGAAGGAGAGGGTTGAAACTAGAAAGCATAAGAAGACTTGAGTATTAATGCTAATTAGCTTGTATCAGGATAATGTTAGAAAACTTCAAAATAAAATGGATGATTATACCTACAAAGTAGATGATATATGTATAGCCTCTGACATTTTGATAGATATATTCATTACTCAAATTTGTTGGCATCTAAGAAATAGACTTAGTTGTTAAGATTTGTAATGAAAAATAGCCATATCAAAAGAACAATCAGTAAAAATCAATTTGCTATATACTGAACATTCGCTGGGTGTGGATATGAAACCAGCCACACCCATTAAGTTTCTATACTTACATCAATCTCCCGAAAATTCTGATATATAACCCCCAGCCTTTGTTATACTCTTTGGCATCATAATCTTGTAAGACTTGACAAGTTTCTATACCTGGGAAATTAGTCTATATATACAAAGAAAGGTCCCTTGAATTCCTACATATCTACACTAATCACTTTGCAATTTATCAGATTTATGCTACCTCCACTCAAGATATAACATGTCTAGTTTATAATAATGTTTTGAGATGAACTTCTATGCTATTGATTACCACATTCCATATTATTCTAATTGAAATTAGTAATATTAAAAGTAAATTACATGTATCTTTTACTTTTAAATTTTTTGAATCACCTGATCTTCTATTTCAATGGTTAACCATCACCAAAATGCATCATCTGGTCAATTTTCTCAACTACTTATATCTGGAAATCTCACTTTTAGAAGTAAACTTCGAATTGCCTAATTTGAGATCAAACATGATTTTTTACAAGTGACAAGAAGACAAACTAACAATAAGACAACTGACAAGATACTGAAAGATATTCTATATAACTAAACTTAAATATAATCATTGAACTAAATTTCAGTTTGGACATTTTGCTTGGTTTATGAATAAATGGCTCTTTATACGTTGAGGATATTCTATTATTTATTAGAATAAATCACAAAGATCTAAATTTGAAATGACATCTGATTATAATATCACAATCCTCAGTGCTGCTTGGTTTCTCAAATGACAGAAATAAAACTGTTATACTGATTATTTTTCTGAGTGCTTCCTCTTATATGTCTCATATACCTAATCCTAGATATATCACAGAAATCATCAAAAGTTTGCTCCTTCGCTTTCTTCTGTGCACTTGAATGTAGGAAATACATGTTCAGTCAATTTCTGTAACTATTTAACATGCATAACTGACTGGTGTATGTCTGAAATTAACCATTTTAGTGTGAAAGAATGGCATACCAATGCATAACTGTGAAAGCAAAAGTATATAAACAAAAGCTATTTAAAATATGTTTGTTCATTTACTTGTCTAATATGACCCACTTGGCTGCAATGCTCTTTGATTCAGCTGCAACAGCACCAGCAGAGATAACTGATACAACCTTAATCCACAAACTGACCTACATGAATAACTAAGTTTCAAACTACAACCAACTGCCATTTTGCGAATTTACAAGACTAAATATCACGAAACAGTAACCCTCTTCATAAGAAGATGCTACTAAAAGAAGTCGCTTAGATTACATTGAAACTCCAGTAGATAAACAAAAGGACAAAGAAGGTATACACATACAATAATACTAATAACAGTAATTTACTAAAAGTAGCAATTATGGTTTGTGGTGAGCAGGGATAAATATATAAATGGTTTTGCTCCCTTAATATATAAATGTTTCACCGTGAGTCGTCTTGGCATACACCATCAGAACTAATAGGGCTATACATATATCTTAACCACAAATAATAAATATGTGATTATAGTTCAAGTCTTGAACATCACTCTCTAACCTCTTTTCTTCAAATTAATAGACATTGGAAAAGAAGTCTCATGCTTTATCCAAAATTGAATCCTTATTCTGTGTTGCACTTTAATTCTAAAATTCAAAGAAAAAAATTTATTCACACTTTAAATAATGTATTTCTATGCTCTAAGGATTTGCACTTTTTGTCTTTTCCTCATCATTTCTCAACTTCTTGACTTAAACATGACATAAAAATCTAAAACCAACATTAAATAAATGCATTTCAATTTCAGATCCATAAATAGACTTACATAATCTCCCAATTAAAGCAATAACTATCAATTAGGAAAAACTCCATAAAAAATGAAACTATCGCATGCGTTTAATTCAGCACCTGAATTTGATTCTGAACTTGAAGAACCATCTGAGAACAAGAGTCATATATTCGAGAAATCCGATCCGCTAACTTAGTAGAATCGCCGCTCCGACAATCCCCTTTCAGCCTTGGAAACCCCCAAAACCTCCTCCCACCTATAGTTTCAGGAACACTCACCAAACATTTTCTCTATTTTTATGTATCAGCAGGAGTAAGAAAAAACAATGTAAGAGAAAAACGAATTTTCATTTCAGAGGTTCATCAAATTACCGGTTTTGTTGTCAGTGATAACGGCGAGGAGCGTAATGCAGTCGCCGGGCTTGGCCGCATGCGACAGAGCCCAAACGAAGCCGGAGTTGGAGATCGCATTCTCTGCTTTCACAGCGACGATCAGTCTCTCCGCCGCATCGCCGCCGCGTGTGGTTACTGGTTGTTTTGGCGGGAACATTAGATGGCGCCAGGGTGTCGGTAACGTGTGAACTAAAAACAGAGGACGAGTTTAAGTTTCGTGTTCCTGTTAATTCTATATAATATATATATATATATATATATATATATATATATTTTAGGATTTGGTTTACTCGATTAATTATTATATTATATTTGAGCTCGAATTTGACCGAGTAGAAAAGTCAATAAAAAAAGAGTGAAACTTGTATGTAACTGTTGTATGGATGCGGGTCGGATCGGACTCCGATCCGACCCGAATCTTTGCATTTTTTTTTTATTCTGACTTTTATGTTGTGTTAGTCATACTTTTATATTATGTTAAACATATATTTATATTATCTTAAGCATACCTTTATGTAATAGTTTAGTTTTTTTTTAAAAAAAAGCCTAATTTTGACAAAAAAACCCTAATTTTAAAGAAAAAATTATAATTTCAGTACAAAAAACTCTAATTTGTACATGTATACCTTTATATAAATATTACGCATACCTTTAATTAATATTAGTCATACTTTTATATAATATATAAAGGTACAACTAACATAATTAAAAGGTATGACTAATATAACATAAATGTATGTTTAACATAACATTATAACTCTAAAGGTATGCTTAACATAACATAAAACCATAAAGGTATGCTTAATATAAGATAAAGGTATGCTTAACGTTGCATAAAGTTATGCTTAATATAATATAAAAGACCCTAAAAGTATGATTAACATAACATAAATGTATGTTTAACATAACATAAAAGTATACTTAACATAATATAAAGGTCTAGTACCTGAAGCGAATTTTGGGTGGGTTTGAGCACACCCACCCAGGTGTGTGGGGGTGCTTGCGAAAGCGTGGAGGGCACGTCGGGTCAGGTGTACGGATCCTAAATCCATACACCAATTGTATAAAAGTTTTTGTAATAAAAAAAAGTTAAGATAATCGTATTCAATTAAATTAATAAATAAAGTTTTACACGATACCCCACTTGATGAATCATGAATTATTATGCTTGAGCTACTTAAGACTAAGGTTAAACTTAAAACTAAACTTGATTAATTTCAAATTTAAGTTTATGTTTTCTTGTTTCGATTCCAAATAGCTGTCATATGATATGATTATGTTGATTAAGATTGTTTCGTATAATATGCGATTATAAATATTTGAAGTTAATCAAAGTGCCTGAGTTAATGCAATCTATGCAAACCCAAATTTTGATTTATTTGATTATATTTCTTTTAATTTTCAAAACTATTACGTAGCTGAATTAAAAGTATTACTTTGAAAAATATTACATTTAAGTTTGAAAACCTAATTAAGAGAAGGAAACCACAAAAAAGCAAAGATAAAATTTTCAATATTTTAAGTGGAAACTAAAAATCAAAAGATGACCTCTATAGGAAGGCAGACATCAACTATCAGTCTATTGTGACAATCAACGGTTCCGAAAATGATGTATGAAAACTCATGAACGGCTATGATTTCCTGATGATAATGTCCCCTACTAACATATATTTCCTCTGTCTCAATTATATAGACTGATTGGATTTTTCACAGAAATGAAGAAAATAATTTGAAAAACAAGTAAATTCCTGTTATACTTATATTTAATGAGTGTAGGTTTTCAAATTTATATACATTAGTAAATGACTTAAATAAATTTTACCATACATAATAAATGAATTATATATTTAAAACATCACAAAAAGGAATGCAAGTCGACTCCAGAAGTACAAATTAGTTGATCGAGTTGTTTTCATTACAGTCCATTCATTTTACGAGTTGCATGTGATGGACATAATCATGCAATAAATATCATCTCTCCATATTGGTCCACTCCATCTATATATAAATGATCCAATATTGGAATTAGGTGTAGTACCTATTCGTGTTTTATATTGTGGGATATTCATGTTGTCTATTGTGTTTTTACATTACACATTGTAACATATCTTTTGGAATTTTTTTTTTTTACTTTTAATCCTATTAACTATGCTATGTGAAAATAGTTTGTTAAGTTCAAAATATTCATTGTCTTATAAGTTCAATTAATGAAGAAGTTAATGAAGAGATAGAACAATGTGTGGTCTTGGAAATAAATTTGATGAAGAGTTAAAAGATGTATATATTTTAAATGAAAAAAAAACTTACTCATTTCTGAACCAAAATCGGTTGTGGACTCTAATTTTTATTATAATGCTACTATGATAATTGTAGATGTTGTAACTCAATCTGCTGTAAAAGTTGGAGAAGAAGTATTTGAAGGATCTGTGGAAAGAATAATAAAGAAATCAAACAAGAAATTGTTTTTTTGACATGGATATTGTATTGAGCAAGCATATTCAAGATTATTGATGGATGATGATGAATTTTTAAATAATCTATAAGTTGTTGTTATTATTATTATTATTATTATTATTATTATTATTATTATATACAGAATTTTCAATATGTGAGGTATTTTTAAAAGTGATGTAACTTCCATAATTGATAAACTTACATATACTTTTGCTTATTTTCATAAATTATTATAATATTATCTCTTAAAAAAACATATGTTTTTAAAACAAAAATGTTTATTTGTTCGATACCTCGTTGCATAAAGCTGAGGAGACGATCTTGGCTTCATACAAGTTTCGAGGTGAGTAGCTTTCTTGTTGGTAGTACCAAAACTACCTCGTGAAAATACGTCTTTCTAATCAATTGAATAACAAAAAAATGAATTATTATCCATTTCATAAAAAAACAAATTTTCTATTTTTTTTTTTTCAAAATACCTTAGACCATCCACAGCAGTTGGCACTACACTACAGTAAAATTTATATTACACTACAATAAAATTCACACTATATTAAATTTATCTCCAGCAGTCAACACTACATTCTGCACTACATTTACTATTCTTATTTTTTATTGATTTAAAATTTATACAACGAGAAGAAAGAATTATGATGATTGATTTGGATAGCATTGGAGATTCACGACGGTGTGAATATTTTAGAAAAAAAAAATTATATGAAAAAATGATGAACTTTCCCAACAACCACCAACAAATAATACTTTTGATATGTACAATGGATATTTTTCAGATCTCGGAGGTCAGAAAGTAATCTCGGAGATTATTAATTAGAACATTTAAATTCTCGTATCGTACTTTTTTAAGTCTAATCGTTATTTAGATGTTTTATGTTTATTTTAATTTAGTTATTTTAGCCTAATTGCCATGATGTATTTTGTGATTTATGTATTTTAATTTAATGTATTTTGTGATTTAATGTATTATGCTTACTTTTATATTATACACATGTAGTAAATAATATTTTTTTCATAAACAATAATATTGTTTCATGAAATGATGAAATGTAAATTCTATTAAAAATAAATTGTGAAATTAAAATTGTATTAAAAAAATCATAAAGTAAAAATAAAAATGTAGTGTAGTGCAATAATGTCAACTACATTTAGTGGTACACTATTCATTTTTGTAGTGTAATGTGAAATGTAGTGACATTGCTGGAGCAAAATCTCACACTACATGTAGTGTAGTGTGAGATCTAGTGCAACTGCTGTGGATGCCCTTATAAGTGTTCTTATCTTTTCAATAATTTCATTTACCACTTTTATCATCTCTTTTATGTAATTCAAAATATTTTTCATCTCTTCCTCCCACTTCTCTCATATAATCGATTTGAAAGAAATTTAATCTCTTAGTTATTGCTCAAAATAGGTAATATAAAAATTATCTCTTAATTATTGTTCAAAATAGGTCATTTAAGAATTACTTTGAAGTGTAGAAATGTACATATTTATGGATATTTTCGTTTTAATTGTTTTTAAAAAGAATATTCTTTAGTTTCGAGATCTATGTTAACGTTTTTAGATATAAATTGGAGAGTTTTTTTTTTTTTCAAAAAAATGAAAAACTCAAAGATTTATCATTTTAGAACAGATTACAATGATAATAAGTGATAGGACAAAATATAATAGATTTTGATGAGACAAAACGTGTAATAGATTAGAACCTTAGCTATCTGGATAAGTCTTTAATGTAAATTTGCTAAGGCAAGGATGCTGGAAGGACTTGAAGATTCTGCCAAGTAGCCAGGAAGCCGAAGTCCCTGCTACCTGCATACTGTATCGAGCAACCAGCAAGCAAAGCTCTAGAAGGATGCTACAAGGAACCTGGAGATAATCAAGGAAGCTGACTGACTCAAAGAGGATACTACCAGATACATCAGAGTCAATGCAACCTGACTAGCCAGTAGAGTCACTCCAGTTCCAACGAATCAGAATCTGCCATGTGTGATAAAGTAGCAAGGACATAGTACAAACAGTCTGCAGAATGAAGTTGCGCAGATAAAGGACAAGCAGTTGCAGAACAGAATGAAGGCATTTCAGAACAGGTGTCAGAAGATCGGCAGAACCAATCAGAAAGAGACACCTCATCATACAAAGGACTGCCTTACCAACGGGCAGAAAACTACCTGATGCCTATAAATAGAAGTCTGATTTTCAAAGGAAAAAGAGACACAACGATCATACACAACCAAGAGAGAACTGAGAAGCAAATAGACGCACAAGCTTATACTCTCAAGTTAATCAGACTGAGCAAGCAGCAAGCTAGCTACCTTTATGTTCTTCTGAAGTTCAAGGAGCCTGCTGCATTTGATTGTGCTCTAACCTTTCATTTTATTCTAAATCTGATAGGAGTCGCTTAGGCAGGTGTTGAAACTGCTAAGTTGTAATCTCTCTGAAGAAGAGAAAGGATCCTGTGTGGGTCGGTTAACCTGTGTGGAGATCCTATGTGGGTCGATAGTTGGTCACTGTGCAGCTACCTGTGTGGATAGAGCTGACAGTTTGTTTAGAGTTTAGTTTGTGTTAGCTGAGTCTATTGTAAATCAAACTAGCTTTAACGAAGTTCCTCCTTGTGAAGGAGTAGAGAGGACGTAGAGGGATTACTCCACCCTTGAACCTCTATAAGCTTGCTTGTGCCTTTTATAGCTTCCTATCTATCTATCTGCATCTAAGCATACTGCATTAAAAGCGCGTTTCGAAAAATATAAGTATTTCCGCTGTGCATTACATTCTCTGACTAAGTCCTGAGGTCACTGCCTGAGCAGGAACCTATCGAGCAGTAAGCTTACTAGCTACCTGTTCATCAGGGACTTAACATTCTTTGGAGTAAAAGTTGAAAATTTGATAAGGTTAATTCACCCCCCCTTTTAACCTTATACCACTGGGATCAACAATAAGCATGATGATCTATAGATTTCAGGCTAAAAAACTATCATGATTTAAATTGAACACCATGACCTGATTTCACCTGTCACGAGCCTCCCTTGAGGCTTATGGCCTCTGACCATCATATTGTGCACACACATTAAAAATATAAAAATATTATTTGTAAACCTGCATTGAAAATATGAATAAGTCAAATGAATTGAATTAATTATTTATATTTTTTTCTTTTTTTCTTTATAAATTAAAAAGTCAAATGAAAAAACTTCTTAATTTATCCAAAATATGAATATATATTGAAATATAAATAAATTTATAAATATAAATAAAAAAGGAAAATGAAATTTTATTTTCAATTGATAACTCAATCTAAATTTCAATCTTTAAATTAAGAAAAAAAATGTTAAATTGAGTCTTTTATTAAGAAACTTTAAAATCTGGATTCAGAATCCAGAACTAATCTGGATTTAAAAATGTTACTCGATTGCTTTGTGCAGACAACTCAGATGATCGAAGAAGTACTTCTTTTGTAATCGTGAAGTACTCCGGAAAGTGGTGCACTATCATTCATATTCTCATCCAGTGATTTTATTTCGGGAAAATATGATACTTTAATTATAACCAAATAATAAATAATTACTATGTCTATTTCAAAATAATTGTCCTTAGAAAAATGGTATTTGTTCCAATTTATCTGTTGCTTTTTTATTACAAAAAAAAGGTTGATGAGTGACATTAAGTTGCCGCGTATTTACCATTCGTAGTGATGTATAGACAAGATTGTTGTATTTTAGTGTCATGTGTTGTAGAATTTCAAAAAAATGTTGTAACGACTCCCGTTGCTCTCTTGTTCTCCAATAGCTATGCCATCTTTATTTCCTAACATTTATACCATATTGTATTTAAAGAGGGGAGGATTAGAATGTGGCAATGTCAGTAAATGAGACATATGTTTGTAGACGAAGACGTATAATGCTAGTTAACATTCTCGAAATTACATGATGAGAAATACCTCGAGTAGTAGTATAGCTCACTCTATCATCATTAGGTTGCTCTGAGTTAACTACATATTTTGCGCTGTAATAATTGAGTCCTACAAAGTCAAATGATCCTTTCACCATCTCCCCCCTCTTTCGTGAATTCAAGCAATCATTCCCCAACTCGTGTTTTTATAATTTCCAAATATCTACCAAATGTGATTGGAACCATGATCTTAAAAGATGCACACACATGTAAAAAGTTCTTAAAAATGTTTATTTATGAGTGTTGGATAAGAACAAAATGCAAATTGCAAATTCAGAACACTATCTTATGATTATTCACCAATGAATGACACTAACTTTCAGGCCTTAACATTGAAACACTAACTTTTCAATTTGGATGATTTTAAAACAAAAAACCTGAAAATCACAAATTTCGAGCCAAATCACGTGAATTTCAGGTCAAATCACATAAAAAAAAACTCAAACCTTATGCAATTGGCCTAAAATTCGTAATTTCAAATTTTTTTATCCTAAAATCGCTCATATCAAGAAATTAATGTCTTAATATCGGGTCCTAAAAGTTAGTGTTCTTTATTAATGAATCACATAAAGATAGTGTTTTAAATTCGTAATTTTGTCTATAACTTTTTATAATTATAAGCAAAAAAGTAAATTACCTTATGAAAATTGAAAAAAAAAAAAAACTTAACAATTGAAATAATATGGCTACATCAATGCAAATCTTGTAGTTCGCGGTAGGTCACAAATTTTTTTAATTTTCATTAATTTTTATTTCTAAACTAAAAAAAGACATTTATTTGTGCGACACATACATAGACACACACTCACACAGCGGCGGACCCAATTGGGGACAAGGGGTACAGCTGTACCCCCAAAATGGATTTTTTTTTATATATATATATATTTACTAAAAGTCTAAAATAGCCTTATTTTATATTATAATTACAAAATTGCCATTAAAGTTTCAACAACTAACCAAACATCAACTACAAACCTAAATTTATGAAAATTACCTTTGCACAGCAGCAGCAGCGATGTGAGTGAGCTGTGAGAGAGGAATAGGGCTTCTTCTTCCTCATTTTTAGGTATTTGTTTTTTTTAAATTTATTTATCTATTTTATATATTCATATTGTATATATATATGTATATATTCATATTTATTGTTTGATTTAGATTATTATGTAGTGAATTTGATGTGTTTATTCATTATTTAGGATTTGTGTTTTTTCTTATTTTGAATGATATTTATTGATTTTGTGATAAATGTGTTGTTATTCTTTATGAATTCTAATTGTAATTGTTAGGGTTTTAATTGTTATGTGTTGTTAGAGTTTTAATTCTAATTGTTATGTGACTATGTGTTGTTATTCTTTAATGGATTCTAATTGCAATTGTTAATGTGTTATTATAGAATTGATTTTATGCTTATTATTTATTATCATTCTATTAGGATGAAGAATACTCCTAAATCAAAGAAAATAAAGGCAATGGAAAAGCAACCCGATCTTCGACAATTTATGTTTAAGAAAACGAAATCTCAAGAAACTTCTTGTTCTTCACCAAGAGATATCGAAGTTCCTCAGAAAGATATTCAAGTTCCTCAAAAAGATTGTGAGTCTTCTTCTTCTCAATCACTTAATTCACCCATTCAAGAAAACAAAATGGAATCAAGTGGTTCAAGGGAAAGTAGAACGACATTAGAAGAGGAAGAATATTTATATGATGTCAAACTTCTTCCCCACGATCCAGGGAAAAGAATTAATATAATGGATTATCCTTCAAAGCAACGAAATGCAGTGAGGAGAGCATATATTCTTAAAGAACCATGTCAACCAAAAACTCATGACTTTCCTCAAAGAGAACTTGGAGGTATACGTCGATTTAGTGTCTCTTGGTTCAAAAAGTATGATTGGCTTGAATATAGTATTGAGAAAGATGCAGCATTTTGTTTCGTTTGTTACTTGTTCAAGAATGAAGTATTTCTTAATGTGGGGGGAGATGCATTTGTTAATGGAGGATTTAGATCATGGAATAAGCCGGATAGGTTTGAGAAGCATGTTGGTGGGGTTAAAAGTGCTCATAATCTTGCTTATGAAAAGTATGTGAATTTAAGAGACTCAAAAAAGAAATCTATTGTATATGCTTTTGATAATGCAAGTGATATAATTCGAAGTGAGTATGAAACTCGTTTGAAAGCTTCACTTAGTTGTTTGAGGTATCTTTTGCGCCAAGGGTTGGCATTTCGTGGGCATGATGAAGGTGAAGAATCAATTAATAGGGGAAATTTCCTTGAGCTTTTGAAATGGCTAGCAAAACATAATGAAGATGTTAAAGGTGTTATTTTTACAAATGCTCCAGGAAATAATCAAATGACATCTCCCAAAATTCAAAAGGATCTCATTAGTTGTTGTGCAAAAGAAACAACTAAGCGTATTATAGAAGAACTTGATGATGAATATTTTGCTATATTGGCCGATGAGTCAAGTGATGTGTCTCAAAATGAACAATTAGCTCTTTGTTTGCGTTATGTTGTTGGTAAAATAGGAGTGGTAGTGGAGCGTTTTCTTGGACTTATACATGTCGGTGATACCACTGCTTTGACACTTCAAAGTGCAATTACATCTTTGCTTGTGGAACATTCTTTAAGTCCATCTAAAATTCGAGGACAAGGGTATGATGGGGCTAGCAACATGAAGGGTGAGATTAATGGTCTTAAAACTCTGATTATGAAGGATACTCCATGTGCTTACTACGTTCATTGTTTTGCTCATCAACTTCAATTAACACTCGTTGCTGTTGCTAGACAAAACAACGATTGTGGTTGGCTTTTTGAAACACTTGCAAATTTGTTGAATGTAGTCGGAGTTTCTTGTAAGCGAAGAGAAATGATCCGAGTAGTTCAAGCTCAAAAAATTGCTCAAGCCTTGGAAATTGGTGAACTTGAGAGTGGATCAGGTTTGAATCAAGAGGTTGGTTTGAAAAGACCTGGGGATACTCGTTGGGGGTCTCATTATAAAACTCTTTTGAATGTTATCCATTTGTTTTCTACAATTATTGAGGTACTCGTCATGGTTGGGGAGAATGCTTCATGTTCAGAAGATAAGGTAAAAGCTCAAGCCATTTTGTTCTCATTAGAATCGTTTGATTTTGCTTTCATGGCACACTTGATGTTGACTATTTTTGGGTATACTAATGATTTGTGTCTTGCTTTGCAAAGAAGAGATCAAGATATTGTTAATGCTATGTCTCTTGTTTCTTTAACCAAGCAATTATTGCAAAAAACAAGAGATTGTGGATGGGAAACACTCTTGAATAAGGTCACTTTATTTTGCAACAAGTATGACATTGTGGTTCCCAATATGGATGCTCCTTATAAGGCAAGAGGAAGATCAAGACGTTTTGTACAACAAGAGACGAACCTTCAACATTTTCGAGTTCAGGTTTTTCTAGGAGTGATTGATTTACAACTTAATGAACTCAATGATCGATTTGATGAGGTGAATATGGAATTGCTTACATGCATGGCTTGTTTAAGTCCTAAAGATGGTTTCTCTTCTTTTGATAAGGACAAAGTGATTAAACTTGCCACATTTTATCCATCCGAATTTTCAAATATTGATTTGATGACTCTTGAATGTCAACTGGACATATTCATTGAAGATATGCAAAAAGATGACAGGTTTCGGGATTTGCATGATATTGGTGCCCTTTCAAAGATGCTAGTAGAAACAAATAAACATGTGACTTATTCGGTAATTTTTTTGCTTATCAAGTTGGTATTGATTCTCCCGGTCGCCACTGCAGGTGTTGAAAGAGTGTTTTCAGGAATGGGCTATGTGAAAAATAAATTGAGGAATAGTATGGGTGATCAATTATTAAATGATTGTTTGGTCACTTTCATTGAGAAGGATGTGTTCTTGCAAATTTCTGATGATGCTGTCATAGATCGTTTCCAAAAAATGAAGAGTCGACGAACCAAATTGTAGCTTATAACTTGAATATTTTGTAATGTTTTATGTATTTGATTATCTTTGTTGTAAGACTTTATATATAAAACAATGTTTATGCGTAATTTTTTTTTCTATTGTCTATTATTTATTTGTTCGTACCCCCAAATTAAAATTCCTGGGTCCGCCACTGCACTCACATATATATATATATAAATATATTTCAAAGTATCCACATATTCAACTGCAAATATAAACAACATTATTAGTCTTAAACTTGAGCAAAACTCATGCATAAATCTGAAGAGACAATCTTGGTTTGACGCAAACTTGTAGCGGAGTAGCTTTCATATTAGTAGTTCCAAAACTGCTTGTCATATCAACTGCTCCACCAGAAGGAGTATCAACATCAAAGCCATGCAGAAAGCTCGCAAGCGCAAGCTGCACAGTGCGAAGGGCAAAAGAAATGGCAGGGCAAACCCTTCTGCCTCCTCCAAATGGAAGCAACTCAAAATGGAGCCCGTGAACATCGACCTCCTTGTGAGTTGTGAGAAATCTTTCTGGCTTGAACTCGAGGGAGTCGATCCAAACACGAGGATCACGTTGTATTTTCCACGTGTTGATGAAGATGCGCGTGCCCTTTGGGATGTGGTAGCCTGCTACAACGCAATCCTCTCCAGCCTCTCTAGGGTTTACGGGTACGGATGGAATAAGGCGCATTGTTTCCTTGATTATGGCTTGAATGTAGACTAGTTTTTCGATGTCCGATTCTTTTACCTGTCTTTCTTGGCCAACATGAAGGTCTAATTCTTCTTGAGCTTTTTCAAGAGTGTGGCGATTGTTGAGAAGTAAACACAATGCCCATGTTAGAGTTGCAGATGTGGTGTCAGTTCCTCCCACCATTATTGCCTACATAAACCCAAAATGAGTCAACAAAAATCCAACTCTTTTTTACCTTTTATGAGAATTGTAAAATTTGTCTATTTTTTTAAAATGTGATAGAAAAACAAGTTTTCTGTCACTTATACTAGAAAAGTAACTTATTACATGAGAAATGGTAAAAAAATCCATCGAGCCCTATTTATGATAATAAAGTAAATTGTTAGACTATATATATTTATCAGTGACACTTATCCAACTCATCCCAATAATAAAATATTAATTTTTCTCTCTTCCACTTACACAATCCACAACCCAATCTAATCCCAACATTTTCATAGTTTATTAGTGACACCAACCCAATCTAACCCAATATTTTTTTCCCAATATTTAATAATTGTATATTATTTCGTGAGCATATTTTTTTTATTATATTCTGTAATAAACTATATCGAAATTATAATAATTGAAATACGAAATAGAAATTACAATAATTGAAATATGAAATAGAAATTACAATAATTGAAATACGAAATTGAAAAAAAATTACAATAATTTTCAATATCAACATTTTAAATTATATCCCAAAAAATTAATCAAGACCAATAGAAAAATGACACGTGTATAATTTATATCCAAAGTGAATGTCATGACACCCATACTCTATTTTTTATTATAATAATATTATTTGTGGTGACATTTGGTGGTGACATCCACCAAATATCACCAATAAATATAGCCTTATATAGGAAATCAGAAAAATTCAGTTTTAATTGTGTTTCATGGGTATAATCTGTTTTTAATCTTGTTAATTTCACATTATCAATTTTAGCTCTGTAATTGAAAATTTTAATCAATTTTAATTTTTTTTGGGATTTTAATTTTCCATGAAACCTGCACTGTTTTCTGGTGATGTTCATTCGAGGATTTGATTTTCTGACATATGGATTCTCTAATTGGAGAGCATTAGTTAATTTGATTTGTTTTTTGGCTGTTGGGTAAATTATTTAGAAGTGAATGAGATGATCATGTTCTATCAGACAATGGATTTGGGTTTTTTTTAGAGGATTAGGGCTCTTGTGAATCAATTAGAGGAATGGATTGATTTGGGGATGAATTATTTGTTTAAATAAATTATTGTTTTTTATTTGAAATTTTATTTTTATCTTTTGTTACTTAATTACCTTTTGTATTCATTTTTATGTTTATTATTTTAGTAATAATGATGCGGTATAATGATGTGGCTTTTTAGTTGGAATAAAAAAAGCAACCTGAATTGCCACATAAGACAAAATTACCACATCAACACAACTGATCCGAATTGGTAATTTGGGAACATGCACCTCACTCACGCAAAAACCACCGGAAAATTCAAATTCACGCGAAAAAAAAGATTAAAACTGGTCAAAATTTTCAATTACAAAATTAAAATTGAAAATTAGGAATTAACATGATTAAAAATGGACAATACCTCCAAAGAATGACCAAAAATGAATATTCCCCATAAGAAATTGTAGAAAATCCAAAATCTATTTATTTTTGTCAATGAACAAATAGTATAGCACCTCAAAATTTCATGGCATAACAAATAAAAAGTGACGATAAAGTTGTGTATGGAGTTTTGTAGATTTTTGATAATTCTCACGTAAAGTGATATCACCATATTAGTCAATGTCACATTTGAGGAAATTGTCATCATTAGTTGGTATCTAAAGACACGATTAATGATGCTTCGATCCTCCAAGTAAGAACTTAAGCATGGCTAAAGACCCTTAATCTCTCTTAATTGGGCTGAACAAATTGAAAATAACTACTTTAAAATGTGGCTCAAATATTAAAGTAGCCATTTTGGATAAACAAATCTCTTTATATAGTTAAAAGATAGAAATATTATTAGTTTTAACCAAAGTCACAATAACACCCTTAATGAAACCGACTTCATCATAGGACTCATGACATGATCCACATAAGTTCTCATAATTCATATGATTATCTTTAAAATTCACAATACAATCCATACGAGTCACATATATTATGACCCACATAACAACACATACAACGTCCTACTGACTCGACCCACTTCACAATCAGCATGAATGAGATCTAAAACATTTAAACTAACGATATTTTTGTGAACGTTAATGGCTTCCAATACCCATTTTCATAAGGTGATGAATTTTTGTATCTATAATTGTAATTAAAAAACTTTTCTACCCATTATCTAAGGTCAAATGTGTAAATTGTCATTAGTAAACAAAGAAAGTCAAATATTTAAAATAAAGTCAAATACACATCACATATATATACATGATAAAATCATATTATATACACGATATATATATATTATCGTCTACACCATAGATTCATATCGTGTAAGTGTACATAATAGTACACAATCCAAATCTATTGTGTACACAATATACTTATCTCGTATATATGTAAACATTATATAATATAACTAGAAATGCACAAACTTTATCCAAATGCATACAGAGAAAATAAACAGTAAATTAGACCCAAAAAAAAAAAGTAAAAGAAAAACTTAGACCCGCTTAGAGAAAATCACGTTTCTTTTGTGCTAAAAATGAATGTTTCTTAAATCAGTAGCAAAATTAGCCTTTGACGTACCAGACATGTAGCTTTGTTAACAGTATCAGCATCATAGCAAGGAAACTCCTCAGCCACATCATCAGCAATGCTCAACATCTCAGTCATAAAATCATCTTCATCACCACCACCTGAACTTAATCTCTTATGCTCCTCCAACCATTCTTGCAGCATCTTATCAAACTCAGTCCCTATTTTCCTAAAAGCCTTAAGCATTCCTCCAAACAATTCATCCACCCACCACAGATAAGGCAGCACATCTGATATCGTAAACACAGTCATCATCTTGAAGAAATCCCTTATACTCTCCCGCCATTTCTCCCTCTCCTTCAAACCCTTCTTCGCCTCCACATCACCCGCCACCATTCTGATCATCAAGCTGAGTGTCAAATCCCCTAACACCTTCGCCATATCCACACTACTACCCATTTTTGCTTGACCGTTGACCCTCCTCATCATTTCCCTGACGTGAAGCTCACGCGCGGCTCCAAGAGCTGCCACTTTCCTGTTGGACAGAAGCCTTAGCATCGCTATCTTGCGCATCTCACGCCAGTACCCTCCATAACTGCTGAAACCAAACATGGCGAAATGGTATCCCATGATGCCCATAGCAGCAGTTCTCGGCCTGTTCGATAAGGCTAGGTCGTTGGTTCTATAGCATTCTTTTGCGGTTTCCCAGCTGTTGATTACTACCCCTTGGCGCGTGCCTAGGCGGATGCTGAAAATCGGGCCGTATTTATCTGCCATTTTCGACAGCGTCATGTGAAGTGGTTCGGGCCCTGATAGCAGAAACAGGTGACCGATTAACGGCCACCCACCACCTGCCCCTGGTGGCAGATTTCTTGGTGATTTTTTGGTATGATGCTTTGATGGAGAGTAGAAGAAAAGAGTTAGAGTGATTGTAGTCATGGCAAAGGAAGCAATCCATGGCCAAAGTAGGAACTCCATACTGAACTTAACAGTACAAGAAATATTATCTATTTTTTATCCTATCTAAGTGTATCAGTGTATGTATATAAAAATTGAAAGGATTAGTTTTGATTAATTGTGGATGTTGTTTATCTAGATAGACTAGTATTTATAAAATTTAACGTCGTCATCTTGTGATTTTGCTCAATTTTTAGTACCGATTTTGTCTACTATTGTAGGTTTAGGGCTTTCTTGAGATTTTTTTTCCTTTTTTTATTTGTTAGTATTTATCAAAATACAAGTATAAGGTTAGGGCTATTTAACTTGGATAAACCTGTGTTTGGTTTGTTAGTTTTGAGGCTCGGGTTAAAGATAGACCTTGGTTTAAAAAGGTAAAAATAGATGTAATGTGAGTTAAATAAATCCACCAAAATTGGTGGATTTATTTAACCCAATGTAAACCAATTATCAAAAAGGTGCAAAATACTATCTTTACCCATATTATTCAACTATTAAGGACAACTCAATCCTTAGTTTTCAAGTATTTATTCAATATCATTATATAAATAGTTGAGACAATATTTTGTAACCTAGTTTCCTCCATCAAATGTATTTTTTATTTCTAACCTTGATATGATTATCGAAATGGTTTGAATTAATTATTGACATTGATTTTCTTATGCATATTTGTTCATAATTAAAGTTTATGTAGTAGAATTTCACCAAGTATTAACCCACCAAAAAAATTGTACTACTTTAGTTTTGAATTTTAGAATTAATTTTGGAATTTAGAATTAATTTTTATTGGAAATAAATGTTAGAGGTATTTTGGTCAAATTAATATTAATCCCACAAAAAAATTGTACTACTTTAGTTTTGGATTTTAAAATTGATTTTTGAATTAATTTTGAAATTTAGAATTAGTTTTTATTGGAAAAAAAATGTTAGTGGTATTTTGGTTACGTTAATATTAAACCCATAAAAACACTTGATCCAAACAAAGACCTGTTCGATAAACTCATTGCAAAACCAACACTTAACATTTAAATTAAACACACAATTATTAAACTCAATCTAAACCAAACAGTGCAAATTTACCATAACCCAACTAACCTAACTAACGCAACACACGAACCAAATATGCCCTAAGTGTTTAACTAAAGCAATAGGACTGTGAAATTATTCCAAAGAAATTATCTAAATAGTGTTTCTGGATTCTGTTAGTTGGTTTGTGTTTCGTTTCGTTCTCATATCACTGCAAAGAAAAGAAAGATATATTTGCGTGCAAATTTTTGCATCAATATAAGCAAACATAGAATATGACCATTTTTATATGTTTTAATGAATAGTCACAAAAAGCATACATATATACAATATTTTTCGCATCGACATGACTAAAAAATTAGACTTGCGTCCAAACTGCTTTTCTTTATTAATTAGTTAATTAGTTTTTTTTTTTTGGTCCAGTAAAAGAGAAAAAAATAGAGCTCAGTTTTAGCAACGACAATGGTGGGTTTGAGTGTGGCCATATGTATATATATTTTGCATGCGAGAATTGATTGAGGAATAAGTTGGTATCTTAATTTGGGGGAATAACTTTGGTGGTGATGATTGATAGTGTGGGTTTTTTTGGTGAATGGTTTGGCTTTGGTCGTACTTTTCTTTCTTGTTCTTATGTTGGTGGCAGCCACACGTAATAGCTAGTAGTACATTTAACATATTAAGACATTTGTTAAATGTTTTCTCCAATCTAATGTAACAATAAACCGTCACTATTAAAAATACCGTATTAATGAATTATAAGATGTTTCTTTATAGTATGTAAATCATAAAGAAAAACGTAAAAACTCATATGCACCTGGCTCATGTATTCGGGACAATCCAATCTTGAATGCACTCTGAGATGCCTCCACACTCCTTATTTTCTACATCCAGCCACACCCGTGTGTCATACCTTTTAAAAAAATTGATTGTACCTTAACATTAATTTTAGGGTAAAAAACAAAAACTCATCTCAAGTATACGTGATTTTGCATTTATAGTAAAGTGTAAAATCACGTATACTTGAGGTGAGTTTTCGTTTTTTACCCTTAATTTTATACTGACATATAATAATTTATATATTTTAATTATGTTAATCATATATTTTAGTTATGTTAATTGTACCTTTTTATATTATATAAAAGTATGATTGTTGATAAAGGTATAAATAATAGTACATAAATGTATGGGTAATATCACATGAAAGTATATATATATATATATATAATATGCCGAAATTGATTTTTTTTAAGTTAAAGTATTACATAAATGTTATGATATTTGTTCATAATGATCAAACTAATAGAATATAAATGTTATATTAATATAACATAAAGATAAACGCATAAATAAAAAATAAATAAAATAAAAAATAAGAAGCACGGATCCCAATCGACTTGGTTGCATGAATCTTAGATCCATACACCTAATGCACAGAAAATCAACTTAAAGATTTTTTTTTACAATATACAATATCGATATATCTATTGATATATCCGTAAAATTAAAATTGCGATACGCATTGCGATATAGATATTTTCATCCTTACGCTCAATTACTCTTTTAAACAGTAAAAAACTAACACGATTTCTGATGCATATGATTGGGTAACCTCATCTAATTAATTATGATAAATATTAATATGTTTACATTAGGTGGTTGATCATTGGACATATTAGAACATACTTATCTAAAAGCCAATATATTGCTTTTATATTGTGATTTAGTGAATCATGATTAAAACCTCACTATCCACCAAAGTATTGTTCAACACGATTTTATTGATGATCCAATAAAAAGGAAAAATTAAATGTGGGTCTCATTTCTAATAAATTTGTAGTAGTAGTTGAGTGATGTTCAGATAAGGACATCGACCATAATCATCGTTCTATATAGCAGATATTGTTAAATTACAAAATTTGAACATAAATTATTATTAAAAAAATTGTGAATTCTAAAGTGATATGTTGGATGATGTGACATTAATTAAAATTAGTTTACCACCCCTGCAAGGGTTATAATATTAATAAATGGAAAAATTGTAAATTCATGAAAAGAAATTAGAAAAGCTTAAGGTAAAAGGCAAAATGTATACTCAAAATGGAAGACTATATTATTCATGCACATTCAAGGCAACAATGTATAGAATGTATAGAGGTATGTGATATCCTAGTCTATACAGGTGCCACTATGTGATTGGATACACAATACACAAAATTGTACTATTGGAATCTTTCTTAATTAATGTATACATTGTGCTGAGTTGTGGCATGGTGTACTATTTTGTGAAGTGTGATAAGTTGGTGCTACTACAGCTTCTATTCATTCAAAGCCTCAAATCAATTTATGAGTTCAATTTGATTAAAGCTCGATTTGAGAGAGAATCAAATTATATTTTCAAAAAAATTCGAATTTGGAGAGGCACATGTGCATGCAATTTAGGCATGAATTTTTGAAATTTAGGGGTTTAATAGTACTAAAATTCTCTAAATTTAAAAGATAGTGTCTCGATGTGGAGTTCGAAAAGATGGTGTCCCTATATGATGAGTGACTAAAGATAGTTTCTAAATTTATAATTTTCCGTTGAATCCAGCATGTTACGTAGAGTTTGAAATCGATTTGGGTTACTCAAGAACCAAGCGAAAAATCATTGAACCGACGGAAAGAAGAACTGCATACAGACTAGACCAGTTGTTAGAATAAGTCTTTTAATTTAGGGTCTCGTACAAATTAGTTTATTGTTGTGGATAAAATTTGTTGCTTAGTGGTTTCGATCTTAGTTAATTAGCATAGGGCTTTCACACACACACGCACACTTTCTCTCTCTATATATATACATGCACACTCAATTGTAATTACACTTAGAAATTTTTCATATCAGATTTATGGTTGAGCGAATGGAGCAGATATAAAATCATGGGTTGCCTAAATCAGGCTCTAACGATTGTCCCTTATTTTTGCACTCTACTTTTCAGATTTAGGGGCCAAAACCATTTAAATTCCTTAATATATGACTAAAAACCGCAACATACAAAGGCTTGTAGAGGAGAAATGACCTAACTATAATATTCAGGGATGTGGTGGTTTTGTACTCAAAGAGAAATCAGAGCCATTGATTCCAGAATTGAAGAAGCTAAAAAATTTATGAATAGGTTGGACATTATCCAAGGTGATAGGGACCTTAATGAAGATGAAATTAAATTGCTATGTGAATCTAAAGTTATTGCTTACCATCTAAGAGAAATTGAGGATAGCTACGCCTTTTAGGATTCAGAATTGAGAACCAATCTGGATTAAAAAATGTTACTCGATTACTTTATGCAGACAACTTAGATGAACGAACAAGTACTTCTTTTGTAATCGTCAAGTGGTCCGAAAAGTGGTTCACTATCATTCATATTCTCATCCAACCCTACAAGTGATATTATTTCGGGAAAATATGATACTTTGATAATAACCAAATAGTAAATAATTACTATATGTATTTCAAAATAATTGTCGCTTAGAAAAATAAAATTCGTTCCAATTTATGTGTTGTTTTTTTATTACAAAGAAAGTTGATGAGTGACATTAAGTTGCCATGTATTTACCATTGGGTAAAAAACAAAAACCCACCTCAAGTATACGTGATTTTGCACTTTGCTATATTATTTATAAATGTTTTCATTTTACTATATCAAGTACACGAACTTTGCAAAAAACAATAAATCCGACTTATTGACAAATGGTTGAGAGACACGTGTCCTCTTTCTGACAAGAAAAAATGACGTGGCAGCCGAATTTATTGTGTTTTGCAAAATTCGTATACTTGATATAGTAAAGTGAAAACATTTATAAATGATATAGCAAAGTGCAAAATCACGTATACTTGAGGTGGGTTTTTGTTTTTTACCCTTTACCATTCGCAGTGATGTATGGACAAGATTGTTGAATTTTAGTGTCATGTGTTGTACAATTTCAAAAAAATGTCGTAACGACTCCCGTTGCTCCCTTGTTCACCAATAGCTATGCCATCTTTATTTCCTAACATTTATACCATATTGTATTTAAAAAGGGGATCGGAGGATTAGAATGTGGCAATGTCAGTAAATGAGATATATGTTTGTATACGAAGACTATAATGCTAGTTAACATTCTCGAAATTACATGATGAGAAATACCTCGAGTAGTAGTATAGCTCACTCTATCATCATTAGGTTGCTCTGAGTTAACTACATATTTTGCGCTGTAATAATTAAGTCCTACAAAGTCAAATGATCCTTTCACCATCTCCACCCCTCTTTCGTGAATTCAAGCAATCATTCCCCAACTCGTGTTTTCATAGTTTCAGATATCTACCAAATGTGATTGGAACCATAATCTACATGATGCATACACATGTAAAAAGTTCTTAAAAATGTTTATTTATGAGTGTTGGATAAGAACAAAATGCAAATTGTAAATTCAGAACATTCTCTTATGATTATTCACCAATGAATGACACTAACTTTCAGGCCTCAACATTGAAACACTAACTTTTCAATTTGGACGATTTTAAAACAAAAAACCTAAAAAATCACAAATTTCGAGCCAAATCACGTGAATTTCAGGTCAAATCACATAAAAAAAACTCAAACCTTATGCAATTGACCTAAAATTCGTGATTTGAGATTTTTTTATCCTAAAATCGCTCACATCAAAAAATTAATGTCCTAATATCGGGTCCTAAAAATTAGTGTTCTCTATTAATGAATCACATAAAGATAGTGTTTTAAATTCGTAATTTTATCTATAACTTTTTATAATTATGAGAAAAATGTATATTACCTTATGAAAATTGAAAAAAAAAAAAATTAACCATTGAAATAATATGGCAACATCAATCCAAACTTGTAGGTCGCGGTAGGTCACAAAGAATTTTTAATTTCATTAATTTTTATTTCTAAACTAAAAAAACACATACATAGACACACACCCACACACACATACATATATATATATATATAAATATATATAAACATATTTCAAAGTATCCACATATTCAACTGCAAATATAAACAACATTACTAGTCTTAAACTTGAGCAAAACTCATGCATAAATCTGAAGAGACAATCTTGGTTTGACGCAAACTTGCAGTGGAGTAGCTTTCATATTAGTAGTTCCAAAACTGCTTGTCATATCAACTGCTCCACCAGAAGGTGTGTCAACATCAAAGCCATGCAAAAAGCTCGCAAGCGCAAGCTGCACAGTGCGAAGGGCAAAAGAAATGGCAGGGCAAACCCTTCTGCCACCTCCAAATGGAAGCAACTCAAAATGGAGCCCGTGAACATCGACCTCCTTGTGAGTTGTGAGAAATCTTTCTGGCTTGAACTCGAGGGACTCGATCCAAACACGAGGATCACGTTGTATTTTCCACGTGTTGATGAAGATGCGCGTGCCCTTTGGGATATGGTAGCCTGCTACAACGCAATCCTCTCCGGCCTCTCTAGGGTTTACGGGTATGGATGGAATAAGGCGCATTGTTTCCTTGATTATGGCTTGAATGTAGACTAGTTTTTCGATGTCCGATTCTTTTACCTGTCTTTCTTGGCCAACATGAAGGTCTAATTCTTCTTGTGCTTTTTCAAGAGTGTGGCGATTGTTGAGAAGTAAACACAATGCCCATGTTAGAGTTGCAGATGTGGTGTCAGTTCCTCCCACCATCATTGTCTACATAAAGCCAAAATGAGTCAACAAAAATCCAACTCTTTTTTAAATTTTATGAGAATTGTAAAATTTGTCAATTTTTTTAAAATGTGATAGAAAAACAAGCTTTCTGTCCATTATAGTACAAAAGTAACTTATTACATGAGAAATGGTAAAAAAAATCGATGGAGCCCTATTTATGATAATAAAGTAAATTGTTATATAGGAAATGAGAAAAATTCATTTTTAATTCTGCTCCATGGGTATAATCAAGGATGAAAATATCGATATCGCATGTCGTATCGCAACTTTGATTTTACGGATATATCGATGGATATATCGATATCGCATATCGATATCGCAAAAAATTTGAAAAAACAACGGAAATCATATTAAAATTTTGGAAATTTAATATGAAATTTTAGGGATTATTTTTACACATCATTACACAATTATTCCACTCAAAATCACATTAAAATAATATATTTAAAACTAACATATAGATAATAAGCATTATAAATACTGTATTTCGAATGAAAATTGACAATATATTACATAATACAAGACAAAATTACTAAAATTACATCACATAATACATTAGTACCAAAAGAATGACCTATGAGGTTCAAACATAGTAAATGGAATATCATCTTGATCCAAACAGTATTGATATTAACTCATCACATTAGAATACTTATTGGGGAAAATGTTCAAATAAGCCACTAATGTTTACTTTCAAGTTCATATATCCCACTAAAGTATGTTTAAGTACAAAAACACCATTAATGTTTATTCTTAGGTTCATAAATCTCATTGAAGTATTTTAAGGTACAAAAACACAACTAATGTTTACCTCTAAATACATATAACCCACTTAAGATTTATTTATAATATAATACACAAATAATGTTGTAAAATTAAAATATATATTTACACATTTTAATTTTTATTTCTTATTTGGACCTCATGTTTTTTTACATATTTTAGAATAAAAATTTATTCATGAAAACATAATATAATATCTTATTATATATATGTGTGAATATAAATATTATTATTAATAATTATTATTAATTACACTTTTTAATTTTGAAGACTAAAACTATTAAACAACTAGAGTTATTTGAAATAATAATTTCATTATGATATTATTTTTTAATTTAAATACAAATTAACCTCTATATTTTATGAAATGTTATGTGAAAGAAAATATCATAGTTAATTTTTTTTATTTCAAATCAACCTAATTGTTTATTTAGTCTTTAAAAGTAAAAAAAAAAATATATAAATAATAATAATATAATAATAATTAATAATAATAATAATAATAATATATTTACATATATATAATAAGGTATTATATTAATGTTTTCATGACTAGTTTTTTGTTATAAAATATGTAAAAGATATGATGTCTAAATAAAAAATTAAAATTAAAATGTGTAAATAAATATTTTAATTTTACAATATTATTGGTGTATTATATTATAAATAAATCTTAAGTGAGTTATATGTATTTAGAGGTAAACATTAGTGGTGTTTTTATACCTTAAAATAATTTCGTGAGATTTTTGAGCTTGAGAATAAACATTAATGGTGTTTTTGTACCTAAACATATTTTAGTGGGATATATGAACTTGAAAGTAAACATCAGTGACTTATTTGAACGTTTTCCCTACTTATTAATATAGTTATGCACATATCATTCATAAGTTGTTCTATCTCGTCCAACTGCTTCATTATGAATTAGATAGTGTATACTAATCCAATCATATTGTTGATATTCATTTTGGCCTTCATAGGATATTTGAGGGTGTGGGTGATCAAAAACATCTCAAGTAGTCCAACCAAATTGTAAATTTTTATAAATATCAAGAACATATGAATTTTGAGACATATCACTATAATTATTGCTATTCAAATTATGAAAATAATGACAAAATCAACTTTTTTTCCATCAAAAATGCGATTTTTGATGTTATTGCGATATTTCGCGATATATCCGCGATATATCGCGATTTCCATCCAATTTTGTTCTACACCGAACCGATATCGATAGCGATATCGATACTCTGCGATATATCCGCGATACCTGGGAAAAAAAACATTACTCCCCAATATCCGTATCGCAATATCCGTATCCGCGATATATCCGCGATATATCGCGATATTTTCATCCCTGGGTATAATCCGTTTTTAATCCTTTTAATTTCAGATTATCAAATTTAGTCATGTAATTGAAGATTTTAACCAGTTTTAATTCTTTTTTGCCGGAATTTTAATTTTCCATGAAACCTGCTCTGTTTTCTGGTGATGTTGATTCAAGGATTTGATTTTCTGACATATGGCCGATTCTCTAATTGGAGATTATTAGTTTATTTCATTTGTTTTTTGGCTGTTGGGTAAATTATTTAGAAGTGAATGAGATGATCATGTTCTCTCAGACAATGGATTTGGGGGTTTTTAGAGGATTAGGGCTCTTGTGAATCAATTAGGGGAGTGAATTGATTTGGGATTAGACCCGCTTAGAGAAAATCACTTTTCTTTTGTGCTAAAAATGAATGTTTCTTAAATCAGTAGCAAAATTAGCCTTTGACGTACCTGACACATAGCTTTGTTAATAGTATCAGCATCATAGCAAGGAAACTCCTCAGCAACATCATCAGCAACGCTCAACATCTCAGTCATAAAATCATCTTCATCACCAACACCTGAACTGGATCTCTTATGCTCCTCCAACCATTGTTGCAGCATCTTATCAAACTCAGTCCCTATTTTCCTAAAAGCCTTAAGCATTCCTCCAAACAGTGTATCCACCCACCACAGATAAGGCAGCACATCCGATATCGTAAACACAGTCATCATCTTGAAGAAATCCCTTATACTATTCCGCCATTTCTCCCTCTCCTTCAAACCCATCTTCGCCTCCACATCACCCGCCACAATTCTGATCATCAAGCTCAGTGTCAAATCCCCAAACACCTTCGCCATATCCACACTACTACCAATTTTTGCTTGACCGTTGACCCTCCTCATCATTTCCCTGACGTGAAGCTCACGCGCGGCTCCAAGAGCTGCCACTTTCCTGTTGGACAGAAGCCTTAGCGCCGCTATCTTGCGCATCTCTCGCCAGTACTCTCCATAATTGCTGAAACCAAACATGGCGAAATGGTATCCCATGAGGCCCATAGCAGCAGTTCTCGGCCTGTTCGATAAGGCTAGGTCGTTGGTTCTATAGCATTCTTTCGCGGTTTCCCAGCTGTTGATTACTACCCCTTGGCGCGTGCCTAGACGGACGCTGAAAATCGGGCCATATTTATCTGCCATTTTCGACAGCGTCATGTGAAGTGGTTCGGGCCCTGATAGCAGAAACAGGTGACCGATTAACGGCCACCCACCACCTGCCTCTGGAGGCAGTTTTTTTGGTGATTTTTTGGTATGATGCTTTGATGGAGAGTAGAAGAAAAGAGTTAGAGTGATTATAATCATGGCAAAGGAAGCAATCCATGGCCAAAGTAGGAACTCCATGCTGAATTTAATTGATGATTAACAGTACAAGAAATATTATCTATTTTTATCCTATCTAAGTGTATCAGTGTATGTATATAAAAATTGAAAGGAGTAGTTTTGATTAATTGTGGATGTTGCTTATCTAGATTGACTAGTATATATAAAATTTAACGTCGTCATCTTGTGATTTTGCTCAATTTTTAGTACCGATTTTGTCTACTATTGTAGGTTTAGGGCTTTCTTGAGATTTTTTTTCTTCTTTTTTATTTATTAGTATTTATCAAAGTACAAGGTTAGGACTTTTCAACCCGAACAAATTTGTATTTGGTTTGTTGATTTTGAGATCCGGGTTAAATATAGGTTCCGGTACAAAAAGGTAAAATTGGGTGTAATGTAGGTTAAATAAACCCACCAAAATTAGTGGGTTTATTTAACCCAATTTAAACCAATTATCAAAAAAGGTGCAAAATATCATCTTTACCCTTATTATTCAGTTATTAAGGACAACTTAATCCTTAATTTTTCAAGTATTTATTCAATGTCATTATATAAATAGTTGAGACAATAATTTTTGTAACCTAGTTTCCTCCACCAAATGTGTTTTTTTTTTTTTTTCTAACCTAGATTTGATTATAGAAATTGTTTGAATTAATCATTCACATTGATTTTCTTATGCATATTTGTTCGTAATTAAAGTTTATGTAGTAGAATTTCACCAAGTATTAACCTACCAAAAAAATTGTACTACTTTAGTTTTAAATTTTAGAATTAATTTTGAAATTTAGAATTAATTTTTATTGGAAATAAATGTTAGGGGTATTTTGGTCAAATTAATATTAAACCCACAAAAAAATTGTACTACTTTAGTTTTGGATTTTAAAATTAATTTTTGAATTAATTTTGGAATTTAGAATTAATTTTTATTGGGAAAAAATATTAGAGGTATTTTGATTAAGTTAATATTAAACCCACAAAAACACTTGATCCAAACAAAAATTTGTTTGATAAACTCATTTCGAAACCAACACTTAACATTCAAATCAAACACACAAATATTAAACTCAATTTAAACCAAACAATGCAAATCCACTATAACCCAATTAACCCAACTAACCCAACACACGACCCAAATATGTCTTAAATGTTTAACTAAAGCAATAGGGCTGTGAAATTATTCCAAAGAAATTATCTTAATAGTGTTTCTGGATTCTGTTAGTTGTTGTGTTTTTCGTTTCATTCTCATATCACTGCAAAGAAAAGAAAGATGTATTTGCGTGCAAATTTTTGCATCAACATAAGTAAACATAGAAAATGACCATTTTTATATGTTTTAATATATAGTCACAAAAAAAACATTCATATATACAATATTTTTCGCATCGACATGACTAAAAAATTAGACTTGCGTCCAAACTGCTTTTCTTTATTAATTAGTTAATTATTATTATTATTATTATTATTATTATTATTATTATTATTATTATTATTATTATTTGTTTGTCCACTAAAAGAGAAAAAAATAGAGCTCAGTTTTAACATATATATATTTTTAGTAAGAATTTTTATTTTTATTAAGAAAATGGACCCCTTAGAAGCTTCTTAAAATTAAATAAAACCTCATTTTCTTCAATCCCCAAATTAAAACAATAAATTAATTAAGAGAGGGATCCATCAAGGAGCAAGAAGCATACGCAGTCTACAGACATCACTCATCAATCCATGTAACTTGTAAGCTTCTTCTTTTTTTGTTTGGACAATAAGTTATTTATTTATTTTATTTTGTGTATTTTCTTGATATTTTGACTTGTGAGGGTGGGTGATAACAATCTTTATTTGCTTCTTGATTTATTTGTTGAGTAAATAAAATTCATGATCTACAATTCTTATAAACTTTGAATGGATTACTAATTAGATGATAGTTTTATAAATTTCACTATATAGTTTCAAAGAAAAATTACATTTCGAAATGATTAATTATAAGTTGGGAATCTAGTGGAGGGGCTTCAAATGTAATGAAAAAAACTTGAAAATTTGTAGTTGACACATGTTTATCTCTTTATAGATGAAAATACAAAAAATTGACTCAATCTTTAAAAGAAAAATTCCTAATAATGAAGCTTCGCAATCAAATTGACTTATAGATATTGATTGTTCGAACTCAGAAAGTCGTCCTAAAAAATCCTTAGGAGTTGCAATTGATGAAAATTTTGATATCCAATCATTGGTGCGTGATCCGGGATTGGTGCGTGATCCGGGATTACGACCACCAATATGGGAATGTCCTATTGAAAAACACGATGAAGTTAGAAGAGCTTATATCAAAAGTGGTCCATATCAATGTTTACTTACAAAATATCCAAAATCTGGTGAAAAACATTCTCGGAGCTTTCAAGCATCATGGTTTAAGCTATTCCTAAGTTGGTTGGAATATTCTCCTAGCGTAAATGCTGCATTTTGCCTCCCATGCTTTTTATTTCATTCTCAAGGCAGACCTTTTGAATTAGATGCGTTTACTATTAATGGATTTCGAACTTGGAAGAAGGTAAAAGATGAGATAAACTGTTCATTTGCTGCTCATATTGGTAAGGAGCTTACTTCATCTTATAGAAATGCTGAGAAAGCTTGTGCCGATCTCATGTACCAACAATCACATATTGTTCAAAGTATTAAGAGGTTCACATCTCAAGAAGTTATTGAAAATAGACTTCGTTTGAGAGCTTCAACTGAGATAACTAGATGGCTTGCATTTCAAGGATGTTCATTTAAAGACAATAATGAGTCAGCAACATCAACCAATCCTGAAATTTTTTTAGAATTGTTGAGTTTCTTAGCCTTTTACAATGATAAAGTAGCAGAAGTCTTGGATAAAGCTCCACGAAATGCAACATATACATCACTTAAAATGCAAAAACAAATCTTGCAAGTCATGGCAACTAAAGTCAAGAATGACATCCGAGAAGAAATTGGTGGTGTAAAATTTTGTATCATTGTTGATGAGGCTCGAGATGAATCTAAAAAAGAGCAAATGTCAGTTGTCTTGAGATTTGTTGATAAAGATGGCTATGTGACCGCGCTGTCGTGACGCGATAAAATTAATTAATTTTCTTCCTAACCTCACTTACTAGTAGTTAGGGTAAGTCGGAGTCGATCCCACGAGGAGTGTAGAATAAACTATATCATCCATGTTCAATTCATTAAAATAATAAACGGGGGGGGGGGGGGGGGGTTAGATTGAATAAATATCACTAAATAAATTAATAACCTAAAAAGCAAATAAATAACAAGAAATCAGCAGATGAAAATATTTCAGTTAACAGTTCAGTTATCCCCCGTTATCAATCATTCCCTAATCAATATAACTTCCATCTCTCAGATTATCATAGAATTATCACCCTTAGTCTAACAACAAGCTCTGTTAAACCGAATCGTCTCTTAAGATTAGTTAAATTAGGATAAGATCGCTAATTAACCCTATTCAATTGAATAACCTAGAATAAGCTCTCTAGATTTAATTCATCAAATGCATTAATCACTAAGACGATAAGATGAACTAGACCCTAAATACATAAGCTCAATTCGGTAACCCTAGGATTATACTACCCTAGAGATGCACGACCTCTAGTTTACCACTAATGAAAATTAGACCACAACAATTAGGATTCATGATCTAAAATTCTAGCAATCAATTATCAACACTTAACCTAGGTGATCAGTCTAAATCAAGCATCAAATAATCGAAAACAATATACACAGATAACATAATCAATTCCAATCAAATATCGAGAGAAAATTACGGGATTAATTAGAAAATAAAAGATAAACGGGTTCAAACATCCCTGCTAACCGGAATTACAGATTCAACCGAGCATTCTCAAAATCGAAATAATAAAAGCCATCGGAAAATCCATTGAACTAATCTAAAATAATAAAATCTCTATGTGAATAGTGCTGCGTGAATAGTGTTTTGTGGTGGATGGTGATGATCTCCAATTGTGTGATCTAGAAGCTTTAAATAGATATCGCAAATCTTCTTGGCATATCTTTTCTCCTTTTTCTTTAGGTAACAAACTCATTTTCCTTTAAAACTTAGGAATTTTCCTTTTATACTCCAAATCTGTTCTCTTTATCTCTAATCTTTGAAATCTTTATCTTGAAAACTCTCCAAAATACCTAAAATAGACAAGAAAATAATATATGAAGTATTTGGAGACACAAAACACATCTATGTAGAAAATCGATACATTTAATCTAATAAAAGATTATAAAATCTCACATTAATCCACAATAAAATGCATCAATTTCCTACCTATCACTATGTACAAGAGCCTTTTTTTTGGATTTGTTCATGTTAAAAATACTATTGCATCAACATTGAAAGAAGGTATCTTTTCTATCCTATCTTGTTATACTCTTATGTTCAAAATATAAGGAGACAAGGATATGATGGTGCAAGTAACATGCATGGAGAATGGAATGGATTGCAAGCTTTAATTTTAGGTGAATGTCCCTATGCTTACTACGTTTATTATTATGCACATCGCCTACAATTGGCACTAGTCGGTGCTTCCAAGGAAGTTATATCGGTCCATCAATTCTTTACCAAGTTGAACTCTATTATCAATGTTGTTGGTGCCTCATGTAAGCGTAATGACCAATTAAAAGCTACTCATTCTTCAAATATTGCTCATTTACTTGATATTAATGAGCTTGAAAGTGGAAAAAGGGCTTAATCAAGTAGGCTCTTTACAAAGAGTGGGTGATACACATTGGAGTTCTTATTTGAAGTCTATTTCTAGCTTGATGAAGATAAATAGTGCAACTTGTGAAGTTCTATTGAATATTGTTGAAGATGGAAATACATATGCTCAACGTGGAGATGCCGATTCTGCTTATGAGGTCTTGACTTCTTTTGAATTTGTTTTCATTATGCATCTCATGAAGAAAATATTAGAATTTTCTAATATACTCTGCCAAGCTTTACAACTTCAGTCTCAAGATATTTTGAATGCAATGCATCTTGTGTCGTCTACTAAGTTGCTTATTCAGAAATTGAGAGATGACAGATGGGATGAACTAGTTGCAAATGCGAATTCTTTTGTCAAGCAGTCAATATACCAATGTTGAATTTTGATGATCAATATATTGCAAGAAGAGGAAGAGCTTGTCATCAAGCAGGTGATATCACTATTAGACATCATTACAAATTTGATATTTTTCATGAAGTGATCGACTCTCAATTGCAAGAATTAAATAGCAGGTTTAATGATAACACTATGAAGTTAATTATTCTTGCATCAGCACTTGATCCAAGAGAGATGTGTATATCATTCAGAATTGATGATATTTGCAAGTTGGTAGAAAAATTTTACCCACATGATTTTGAAGGACATGAGATACTACAGTTGAGAATGCAGTTTGAGCATTTTGATCATGTACGATAACTTTCTGACTTTAGAACATTGACAACTATTTCTGATTTATATCGGTGGATGGTGAAAACTAGAAAATCAGAAGTTTACCCTCTTGTGTTTAGAGTGGTAACTCTTATTCTCACGCTTCCTGTTTCTACGACTACTACAGAGCGATATTTTTCTACAATGAACATAGTGAAGACTGCACTTCGTAACAAGATGGAAGATGATTTTCTCAGTGATTGTGTAGTAGTATATATCGAAAAGCAAATTGTAAAAAAGTTTAGCATAGATTCACTTGTAGATGACTTTCATGATAAGCAAGAGCGACGTTCTAAATTTTAGAAAATTTGGGATGTAATGATATATTTTGGGATAATTGATAATAAATATCTTATATATAATTTTGTGTAATTTTTTTTTATTAATGGCCCCCCTCAATTCTGGATCCTGATTCCGTCCCTGACCGTATGTATATATATTTTGCATGCGAGAATTGATTGAGGAATAAGTTGGTATCTTAATTTGGGGGAATAACTTTAGTGGTGATGATTGATAGTGTGGGTTTTTTAGTGAATGGTTTGGCTTTTGGTCGTACTTTTCTTTCTTGTTCTTATGTCAGTGGCAGTCATACGTAATAGCTAGTAGTACATTTAACATATTAAGACATTTCTTAAACATTTTCTCCAATCTAATGTAACAATAGACTGTGATATTAAAAATACCATATTAATGAATTATGAGATGTATTTATTGCATGTAAATCATAAAGAAAAACACAAAAACTTATATGCACCAGGTCTATGCATTCGGGATAATCCAATTTTGAATGCACTCTTAGGTGCCTCCACGCTCTTTATTTTCTGCATCGAGCCACACATGTGTGTCATATCTTTTAAAAAAAATTGATTGTACCTTAACATTATTTTTATACTGACATGTAATATCTTATACATTTTAATTATGTTAGTCATACATATAATTATGTTAATCATACATTTTAGTTATGTTAGTGATAGGATAAATTGTAATAGATTTTGATGAGACAAAATATGTAATAGACTAGAGCATTAGCTATCTGGATAGGTTTCCATATGTAAAATAGCTAAGGCAAGGATATTGGAAAGATATGAAGATTCTGCTAAGGAACCTTAGAGCCAAGTCCCTGCTACCTGCATGCTGCCACAAGGAACCAGTAACCAAGCTTCGAAGGATGCTACAAGGAACCTGGAGGAGGTCAAGGAAGCTGACTCACTTGCTCAGAGAGGATACTACCAGATACATCAAAATCAGTGCAACCTGACTAGCCAGTAGAGTCACTCCGGTTCCAACAAATCAGAGACTGCCATGTGTGAAAAAGTAGTAAGGACACAGTACAGCAGACTGCAATCTGAAGTTGCGCAGCAAAAAGGACAAGACAGTGGCAGAACAGAATGAAGGCATTTCAGAGCAGGTGTCAGAAGATCAGCAGAACTAATTAGAGAAAGACACCTCATCAAGCAAAGGACTGCCCATCCAACGGGCAGAATACTCACTGATGCCTATAAATAGAGGACTGAATACACAAGAGAAGGAGAGACACAACAAGCAAATCAAGAGAACATACGCGAAACAAATCTTTTCAAGCTCAAAGCATTCATATCCAAGTTATTTAGTCTTAAGCAGCAGCAAACCAACTACCTTAAGTGTTTTTCAAAAGTTTAAAAGAGCTTGCTGCACTCGATCATTTACTATTACATATCTTATTCAAACGAACTGTTTAGGAGTCGCTTAGGCAGGAGTTTACCCTGCTAAGTTGTAATCTCTCTGAAGAAGAGAAAAGATCCTGTGTGGGTCGGATAACCTGTGTGGAGATCCTGTGTGGGTCGCTTAATTGGTCACTGTGCAGCTACCTGTGTGGATAGAGCTGATAGTTTTATCTAGAGTATAGTTTGTGTTAGCAGAAACTATTGTAAATCAAACTTGCTTTAATAAAGTTCCTCCTTGAGAAGGAGTAGAGAGGACGTAGAGGGATTACTCCACCCTTGAACCTCTATAAGATTGCTTGTGTTTTACAGCTTTATTTATATATCTGCATCCTGAGCATACTGCATTAAAAGATCGTTTCGAAAATCATAAGTATTTCCGCTGTGCATTATAGTCTCTAACTAAGTCCTGAGGTCACTGCCCAAGCAGCAACCTATCGAGCAGCAAGCTTACTAGCTACCTGTTCATCAAAGACTTAACATCTTAGAGTAAAAGTTAAAAATTTGATAAGGTTAATTCACCCTCCTTCTTAACTTTATACCACTGGGACCAACAAGTGGTATCAGAGCAGGTTGGATTAAAAACCCAACTTGTCGGGTCAAATCCCTGATCCCTGATTTTCAAAAATCTGCATACATCGCTTTTATCATATCATAGATACGCATAAGCTTCCTATGTTTTCTATTGAAGAATATGATGACTGAAAAATTAGAATGCAGGCACATCTCTCCGCCATGCACGATGAAATGTGGATGGTCATCACTGATGGACCTCCAAGGATCACCAAGCCCAATCCTATATTCGCAAGAGCCGCAGATGCTGGTGACGCAGGAGCCATTCAAGCTGTTATTGATAAACCTAGAGAAGAGTGGACAGCTGATGACAGAAGACGAGCCAATCTGGATAATGTAGCCAAGAATGCTTTATTCGTCACCTTGGACAAAGGAACCTTCAGTAAGGTCAAGACATGCAAAACGGCAATGAACATATGGAACAAGCTCGAACAAATCTGTGAGGGAACAAAGCTTACAAAGAAAAACAAAGTGTCTACAGCAACTCAAAAATTCGAGTTGTTCGAGATGCTACCTGAAGAGACCTTGGAGCAGATGGACCTGAGGTTCACAAACATTGTAAATGAGCTGGAGTCTCTGGACAAATTCTATACCCAGAAAGAGAAAAATATGAAGGTGCTAAGAGCGCTACCTGCAGAGTGGGATAGCAAGACGACGCAATGAGGGTCTCCATAGATTTAAAATCTATGAGTACTTTTGATCTCTTTTCTGACCTAAAAGCTTTCGAGTATGATATTAACAGAATGAAGAAAGAGGCAGAAGAATCCAGCACAAAGGTAACTGCCCTAACAGCCAGAAGTACAAGGGAGATTGGAGCTACCTGCAGTAAGCAAGGAGAGCTACCTGCTAAGAACACTGATGAAGAAATGGCCCTCCTTCTGAGGAATTTCAAGAAATTCATCAAGTATAACAGGAGAGGTGATTTTAAGAAAAATCAGGCACCTCCCCAACAGCCCAGTCCCCAACAACCTAACCAGGATACTTCCGACCTATGCTATAACTGTCGAAAGCCAGGACACTATGCCAGAGAATGTCCTCATCCAAAGGTCAACCGATATCCTGATGAGAATCTTCCCAGAAGAGGGAAAAACGAAGAGAGAAAAGGAGAAGAATCAAAGCCTTCCTCAGTGAGATGGAGAAGGGGAATGAGCCTTCTAAAGAAACCCAGCAGATTGCAGACTCTTCTGATGATGAAAATGACTTATCCTCGACAGAAGACGAAGCACTCATTTACCTGATGGCACAGGAAGCATAGGAAATCGAGGAAGATGAAGTAATATATCCAATCCAACCCCTGCAGGAAGCAGAGAAGCTAAGTAAAAGCCTCTCCCTAAAATAAATTATGAGCGATTTCGAGCAGATAAACTCAATTCATGAGGAGCTGAAACTTGAAAATGAGATGCTCAGGAGGGAAAACAAACAGCTAGCTGAAAAGCTATCCGCATATGAGCTCAGCAGCTCAAAGTGCAGTGACCTCCAGGAGCAGGCATCTAAGCTTAATCTGAGAATCGCCAAACTTGAGAGCGAGAAAAATGATCTTCAGGCAATTGTGGGAACCTTTAGCAAATCTGCTAAAGAAGCCAAAGAATGCCTTATGTCGGCCAGAAATCCCTTTGATAAGACATGCCTGGGATACTGCGCTGAAACCTCTCAAGATACAGCAAGCTCATCTAAAACTATTGCCTTCGTTCAAGCAGAAACCTCAATGGCAAAATAGTTATCTAATAACTCAACAGAAAGCTTGGTGAAAGCAATAGACAAGGGTAAGAGACCAATGTATACATTCACAGGAACTAAGCCTGTTTTCAAAAGCTGGCTACAGCAGAATCAATCTGCTGGTAGATACAAAAGAAAACAGCAACCTACAAGGATGCTGTGCATAAACCTCTACTCCACTCATACTAAGACCAGAATGTCTAAACCTAAAAGAGCTCATGCTCAAGGGAAGTATGATGGAGGTCCTCACTTCAAAAGTGATGGGTACACACGGTTCACACACACACAACAGTACTTTAAGGATACCGCTCATAGAGGAAGCCACCTAGTCTACAACAAAGCAATTGTTGTGAGACAAATCTGGATTCCAAAATGTACTAACAAAGAAGAACCCGTACATGTATGGGTACCTAAGAACCAGTAATCTCTATTTTTGCAGGTACCTACAACAGAAACCAGCAAGGAAGTATGGTACATTGATAGTGGGTGCTCAAGACATATGACTGGAAACAAAGAAATCCTCAGTGATTTACAACCATGCAAAGGACCCAAAGTAATCTTTGGAGATGACTCTAAGGGTAGCACTAGAGGAGTTGGAACTCTCATCAAATGAAACACTCACATAAAGGAAGTGTCATATGTGAAAGGCCTAAAGTACAACTTGCTCAGCATAAGCCAATTCTGTGACAAAGGTTACTCAGTTGAATTCAATCACAACAAGTGTCTGATAAGGGACAGCCAATCCAAGGAAGTAAAACTATCAGGAACCAAAAAAAGAAACATCTATGTAGCTGACTGGAACTCAGTAACCGCAGCTACCTACTTCATTGCAAAAGGATCATCAGAAGCTAGCTGGCTATGGCATAAAAGGATGAGCCACCTGAACTTCAAAACAATCAACAAGTTAGCCAGAAAAGGGCTGGTCAGAGGATTACCTGACCTGGTATATAAGAAAGAGAGTCTCTGTGAAGCGTGTCAAAAGGGAAAACAGACCGAAAGCTCTTTCAAAAACAAAGTTCGAAGATCAACTGAAAGGGTGCTAGATCTACTTCACATGGATTTATTCGAACCAATAGATCCAGTAAGCATGAGTGGAAGAAAGTATACACTGGTAGTAGTGGATGACTACTCAAGATTCACATGGACCTTGTTCTTAACAAAGAAATTTGATACTCAGCGGAGGTTACCAGAGTTACTTAAGAAGCTGCAGATCGAAAAGAGCCTAAACATTATAAAAATCCGAACAGACAGAGGCACAGAGTTCACAAACAAGTTTACTGAGGAGTATTGCTCTAACAATGGAATCAAGCATGAATACTCAGCAGCTAGAACGCCACAACAAAATGGTGTTGCAGAGAGGAAAAACAGGACCCTAAAGGAAACAACGAGGACAATGCTAGCTGAAGCACAATTACCCAAGAGATTTTGGGCAGAAGCAATCAACACAGTATGCTACACTCAGAACAGATGCATCATCAACAAGGATTTGAATAAAACTCCTTATGAACTATGGTTCGGCTACACTCCAAACATTGAACATTTCCATATTTTTAGTTGCAGGTGCTATGTGCTCAACAATGGGAAGGACTACCTGAAGGCATTCGACTCAAAGTCAGATGAAGGAGTATTCTTAGGATACTCTTCGGTAAGTAAAGCCTTCAGAATCTTCAACAAGAGAACACTTGTTGTAGAAGAAACCGTGCATGTGGACTTTGATGAACCACATTGCACTAAGGCTGATATAGATGAACTTAATGAAGACTTTGGAAAAACTTGCATTACCAATATTCGTGTTGAATATATTGATGCGGAGTTGCCAAGTCTCCAAAATATAGAATCAATTCAGAATTAGCAACCTGTACCAACTCAGCAACCTGGAGAACAGGAACCTACTCCAAACCAGCAAGCACCAGTGACTCAAGAAGAGATGCATCACCCTGAAGGAATTCAACTGGAAGTACATTTAGAAATACAGCCTGACCCAAATCAGCAAGTTGCACAGAATGATCAAGAGCAACCTGTTGAAAACCCGAATGAGCAGCAAGCTGAAGAAGCTAGAAGAAAATGGTTAAGGAATCACCCAAGAAATCAGATCATAGGAGACTCCACCTCGGGAGTAAGAACAAGAAGAAGCAACCCCCATGAAACAATATTTGCTTGCTTTATTTCACAAACAGAAACAAACTGCATAGAGGATGCTCTAGCAGACACTAACTGGATTCAAGCAATGCAGGAAGAGCTCAATGGATTTGAAAGAAATCAAGTATGACATCTAGTTCCAAGACCCACTCACCAAGGAGTAATAGGCACAAAATGGGTATTTAAAAACAAGCTCGATGAAGAAGGACAAGTAGTCAGAAACAAGACAAGACTAGTGACGAAAGGTTACTGTCAGGAAGAAGGAATAGATTTCGAAGAAACCTTTACACCAGTAGCAAGACTAGAAGCTATCAGAATCTTTCTAGCCTACGCAGCTCACAAAAATCTCACCGTTTATCAAATGGATGTTAAGAGTGCATTTCTCAATGGACTGCTCGCTGAAGAAGTCTATGTGGAGCAACCTCCCGACTTTGAAGAAATTCCAGAGAATATGGTCTTCAGATTGAAGAAAACTCTCTATGGACTCAAGCAGGCACCTAGAGCCTGGTATGACACTCTTTCGAAGTATCTACTGGATAATGGATTTAAGAAAGGAAAGGTGGATAAGACACTCTTCAGAATTCAAGATGGAGAAAGCATACTGCTCGTTCAATATATGTCGATGATATTATCTTCGGATCAACAAATAAGGAATTGTGCTAGAAATTTTCAAGTCTCATGCAATCCAAGTTTGAAATGAGCATAATGGGAGAACTAAGCTTCTTTCTCGGTCTCCAAGTCAAACAGCTAAGCAATGGAACCTTCATCAATCAAGTGAAATACACCAAAGAATTGATAAAGAGATTCGGCTTGGAAAATGCGAGCACAGTGAGCATACCGATGATAACCTCAAGAAGCCTAGACAAAGATAATGATGGTAAAACAGTAGACATCACAAAATACAGGAGACTCATTGGGTCACTGCTCTACCTAACAGCTAGCAGGCCAGATATCATGTTTTCAGTAGGAATGTGTGCAAGATACCAAGCAGCTCCAAAAGAATCACACATGACAGCAGCCAAACGAATCATCAGATACCTCAAAGGTACCCAGGAAGCTGGCCTATGGTACCCAAAAGAAGGAGAAATTAAGCTTATTGGCTATACTGACTCTGATTTTGCAGGTTGCAAAATAGACAGGAAAAGCACAAGTGGTACCTGTCAGCTATTAGGGAACAAACTAGTGTCATGGTTCTGCAGAAAGCAAACCTCTATAGCAACCTCAACAGCCGAGGCCGAATATGTTGCTGCAGGAAGCTGCTGTGCACAAATTCTATGGATTCAACAGCAACTGAAGGATTATGGAATTGAAGAAAAAGGAACACCCATCCTATGTGACAATACAAGTGCAATAGCTATCACACACAATCCAGTTCTTCATTCAAGAACTAAACACATTGACATCAGACATCATTTCATAAGAGATCATGTTGAAAAGAAAGATATATCTCTTGAAAAGTGCATACCGATCTACTGCTAGCTGACATATTCACTAAGCCACTTTGTGAATCAAGATTTTCTTTTCTAAGAAACGAGCTAGGGATAATAAACCTGAACTAATCATCTTTAGATAACCGTTTTTGCAGGAAACCCCTCGATATCCACAAAATGTCACATCAAGTACTTGAGCGCACGTACACCGTGCCAAAAATTTCAACCAATGGATTAAGAGTCTTTTCAAATTCAGGATCAACCTGGACCATCCGATCAAAACCCATCAAATTCAAATATAAGGGAGTCTCTCTTCATTCTTCTCTCACACTTACACATTTCCATTTTCTGCAAACCCTAACTTCTTATTTTTTTTCCTCAAGCTTTTCAGTACCAGTCTTACTCTCTCTCTCAGAAATGGCACCAAAACAGTCTCAAGTTGTTGATGGCCGGCTGGTGGACCGTGAAATCCTTCTCAGGATGATGGAAGACGAAGGTAACAAGAAGGAACTGATGAAGGACATTCTTCAAAGTCTTCCCATCACAGGTCTCCTAAGACTCTGCTCTTTCCACAAGACCCCTTACGCGGATGAGCAAGTTGAGAAGTTCTACCCGCGGGCGACGGTATGGACGTCAGTGACCTCTCCACATACGGATAAGACGAACTGGAGGAGTTCTGAATGACCTTCACCGACAGGGAGGACACGGCGGGGATATCTAGGAGTTGCAGCAAGAAGGTCTTCCTTCTGGAGTTTGAGATGCTGCATGACATCTGCTGCTATATCATAGAGAACCGCTCTGGTTCTTTTGATAAATGTACCAACTTCAGGTACAAGATGATGATGGCCATAGTGAAGAAGGAAAAGGTGGACTAGGCCAGCTACCTGCTCTCTAGGCTGGTGGAGGAGGTGGAGAAGAAGGTTGGAAAGCCAACCTACGGGCTGATTGTGAACACCCTCCTAGGACACTTGAAGGTGGACCTGTCCCAGGGGAAGCCTATTCAGAAGGGGAAGTTCATAGGAGCGGGCAGGGTGTTTGCCAAAAAGACCACCGCTCGGTCATCCCCAGTAACCAGGGAAGTCTCTGAGGGTTCCAAGGGTGCTCCCAGGACAAGGAAGGCATTCCGCCGGACCAGCAACACCTCATCTTCGTCGGAAAGCAGCTCGAGGATGGAGGAACCCTCACCAGCTCCTGTGGTGCCAAAGAAGATTATGCACAAGAAGGATGTGCAGAGGAGACTGGTCATCTCTGATGATGAACCAGAAGACACTACTACTCGGGCTGTTAAGAAGCCCGTAGTAGAAGTGGAGATTGATTCTCCACTAAGGAATGAACAGGCAGGAAATGCTGTTGTTCATGATGATGCTGAGGAGGAAGAGGATGAGGAGGATGTGATGGAGTACGTTATCAGCATACCGAAGCTGGAGGAAGAGTTCGGTAAGATGATAGGGAGATTTACCACCTGGTGGCAATACAGGCACCTGCCCAGAGAGGAACTTATCCAGTGGGCTGACTGGAAGACAGATGAGGAATGGGCGCTGAACTGGGCTGCCATGGATGATTTGGAGGAGATCTTTCAAAAGAAATTTCTGAAGGATCTCAGTAAGATGAAGTGGCCAGAATTTCTTGAAAATGCGGAGATCACCGCTGAATGTGAGGCCGGAAGTAGAAGGAAGTTGCCAAACAGCTGCCTGGCCCCAGGAGCCTGAAGGGGAAAGCAGCCGTCGTCCAGCCAAACTTCTACAGGGAGGAGGTGATTTTGGATGCTGCTGCTGACCAGGTCAGAGCAGGCGATGACGTAGCCTTTGCTGCAGCATAGGTAGAAAGATTCGGAGAGGATGAAACCCTGGAGAGGATGCTGAAGCAGGCTGCTGATATCAGCCTGAAAGAGACTAGGATGAGAAGGCCAGTAAAGGAACCCCAGATGGGTGAAGGATCCTCTTGCTCAGCTCTCATGGTCGAACCCATCAGCAGGCGGTCACCTTCACCAACGGAGAAAAATGGTGAGGAATTTTCTTACCTTACTGATCTAATCATTCTGCCTGAAGTCCCCGTGCAGACACTGATGGAGGAGAGGAGCTCGACACCAACTGACTTTCCCGAGGCAAAGGAGTTGGAAACCCTCGCTGCTGTGGCATCCCTGGATGCCATCTTATAGCTTACTGACTTAACAACAATAGCAGCCGCCGATGACACCACAGCAACATCCATTCCCATACAGATAGAGGTAGAGGCTGAGGGGGAACAAGTGCAGGAGAAGAAGTCACCTGTTCTAATTGAAGTGTTGGAGGAACCTGCCCCGGTGGAGAAAGAACTATCTGCAGCAGCTGTTCCAATGGAGGTGGAGGAAACAGTACCTGTTAAGCCAGTGGACCATGAAGAGATGGTCACTGAAGGGGAAGTAGCTACGGAGGAACAGGTGGAGGAAGTGTAGGAGGCAGGAAGAAATAAAGAAGGAGAAAATGAGGCTGAGGTGCGGGAAGTTGAGAAAGAAAATGAGGCAGATAAGGAGGCTGATGAGGAAGCTGGCAGTCAGGAGAAAGCTGGCAAGGGAAAAGAAGCTAAGGAGGATAAGGAGAAGGAGGCTGGAGATGAAGAGGCCGGAGAGGAAGCCCCAGCTAAGGACACTGGATCAGGAGATGGAGGATCCAGTAGCCCTTCCAACAGCGATGATGGGTCGCTTAGTGAACAGGGTGACACCGGAGCTGAAAAATCCAAGGCGCTAACATCTACTTCCTCTGAACAGGTAACAGCAGGATAAAGCCAGGAACCTGCCAGATCAAATGAAGAAGTGCTGACAGCCATTGAGCAGATGGGGAAGTCCTTAGTGAAAGCGAGCAGGAAACTCCGTAAGGAAACCCGCTCCCATTCTGTCAAGACTTATTCCTTCATGGACTCTCTCAACATCACCCTGCCAAGGCTTACTCAGATGATCTCTGCCTACCGACCCCACAAGGAGGATGCTGCAGTGGAAGTAGTCAAGAGCGTTATGGAGAAGTTGAACAGACAAGAGGAGAAGATGATCTCCCTTGAAACCAACCAGAGAGCTCTTGTCACTGCAGTAGACCGAATGGATAAGGAATAGTTCAACCAATCACAAACCTTGAGAGATCACTCAGGCACCTTATCTGAGATTCACTCTATGGTCAGTTTTGCGTTTGGACGAACTGATGATGACAAAAAGGGGGAATGGAGGATAGAAGGCTGGCAGAAGATTGGGCAGGATCCTACTACCTGCAGGCAGATGGTAGTAAGCAGGAAAAGAGACGACACTGGAGATGGGGGACAAAGGGGAGCTGGACCAAGGGGCCTCTCAGACAGCAGCACAAAGAGAAAATCAGAAGCTGTCTCGGGGTCAGTACATTCAGGATTCAGAAAGGGAGCTGAGATGAGAGATGAGAAGAGGAGGAGGACTGAAGCTGAACTGAAGAGCAACCTAGATGCTGTCTTTTCAACAGATCCAAGGGCTGTTCTTGACAAGATCATCCCACCACACAAGCTGCTTGATATGGCTGAAATGGAGAAGAACATGCAGAGTCCTGACGTTACAGCAAGTGCCTCTCTCAGAAACTTTTTGGAAGCCAGCCCGGATCCCAAGAGCGACAAGTTTGTAGTCCCAGAGATTCCGGAGGTCACTCTCCCCACTGAGGTCAATCCATCATTCTTCCAGATTGAAGCTTTCAAGAGAATGGAGCTGATGAAGTATTTCACCACACTCTGCAAGGAGTCTGCTCTCTTCAGAGGATTCCGAACAAATAAGGAGGCTTTGGAGAGGTTTCTGGAGTTGACAAAGAAATGTGGACTTCCAATCCAAGTTAAGCTAAGGTAGAAACTGGGAAAAGAGTTCATACCATATAGTGAAGACTTCTGGCTCAGGTTTGAGGAATCTGAGGAGATGGTGAAGAGGATGGAACCCAGCTATCAAGACTCCATAGCCAACTGGTGGAAAGGTACAAGATTCGAAAGAAAGAAAAAAGCCAGCTGGTTGAAGACATAGTGTTATGCTCTCTGTTTCTGTTTCTGTTTTATCTATCTATTTGAATCTTTATCTGTTTAGCTCTCTGTTAAATTTGTTCATGCTCTGTATCTGATCCTGATTAATGTAAAATACGATATTTTCTGATTGATAGAAGCTCACATCTTGTGAACTTAATGCATGCTTATGAATGTTTATATTCTTCTGCATTATTGTTTCAAGTTAATGGAATACGGTTCTTTGATTCTATTAAGGAGTTTTATCATCATCAAAAAGGGGGAAATGGATAGGATAAATTATAATAGATTTTGATGAGACAAAACATGTAATAGACTAGAGCATTAGTTATCTGGATAGGTTTCCATATGTAAAATAGCTAAGGTAAGGATGCTGGAAAGATATGAAGATTTTGCTAAGGAACCTTAGAGCCAAGTCCCTGCTACCTGCATGCTGCCACAAGGAACCAGTAACCAAGCTTCGAAGGATGCTACAAAGAATTTGGAGGAGGTTAAGGAAGCTGACTCACTTGCTCAAAGAGGATACTACCAGATACATTAAAATCAGTGCAACCTGACTAGCCAGTAGAGTCACTCCAGTTCCAGCAAATCAGAGACTGCCATGTGTGAAAAAGCAGTAAGGACACAATACAGCAGACTGCAATCTGAAGTTGCGCAGCAAAAAGGACAAGGCAGTGGCAGAACAGAATGAAGGCATTTCAGAGCAGGTATCAGAAGATCAGCAGAACCAATTAGAGAAAGACACTTCATCAAGCAAAGGACTGCCCATCCAACGGGCAGAATACTCACTGATGCCTATAAATAGAGGACTGAATACACAAGAGAAGGAGAGACACAACAAGCAAATCAAGAGAACATACGCGAAGCAAATCTTTTCAAGCTCAAAGCATTCATATCCAAGTTATTTAGTCTTAAGCAGCAGCAAGCCAGCTACCTTAAGTGTTTTTCAGAAGTTTAAAAGAGCTTGCTGCACTCGATCGTTTGCTATTACATATCTTATTCAAACGAACTGTTTAGGAGTCGCTTAGGCAGGAGTTTACCCTGCTAAGTTGTAATCTCTTTGAAGAAGAGAAAGGATCCTGTGTGGGTCGGATAACCTGTGTGGAGATCCTGTGTTGGTCGCTTAGTTGGTCACTGTGCAGCTACCTGTGTGGATAGAGCTGACAGTTTTATCTAGAGTATAGTTTGTGTTAGCAGAGTCTATTGTAAATCAAACTTGCTTTAACAAAGTTCCTCCTTGAGTAGGAGTAGAGAGAACGTAGAGGGATTACTCCACCCTTGAACCTCTATAAGATTGCTTATGTTTTACAGCTTTATTTATCTATCTGCATCCTAAGCATACTGCTTTGAAAGATCATTTCGAAAATCTTAAGTATTTCCGCTGTGCATTATAGTCTCTAACTAAGTCCTGAGGTCACTACCTAAACAGCAACCTATCGAGCAGCAAGCTTACTAGCTACTTGTTCATCAAGGACTTAACATCTTGGAGTAAAAGTTAAAAATTTGATAAAGTTAATTCACCCACCCTCTTAACCTTATACCACTGAGACCAACAGTTAGTTGTACCTTTCTATATTACATAAAAGTATGATTGTTGATAAAGGTATAAATAATATCACATAAATGTATGGGTAATATCACATTAAGGTATATATATATATATATATATATATAAATATGCCGAAATTGATTTTTTTTAAGTTAAAGTATTACATAAATGTTATGATATTTGTACATAATGATCGAACTAATTGAACATAAATGTTATAGTAATATAACATAAAGATAAGCACATAAATAAAAAATAAAGAGCGCGGATCCCAATCGACTTGGTTGCATGTATCTTAGATCTATGCACCTGATGCATAAAAACTCAACTTAAAGAATTTTTTTTTCAATATGCAATATCGATATATCCATTGATATATCCACAAAATTAAGGTTACGATACGCATTGAGATATATATATATATATATTTTTTTTTTTTCATCCTTACACTCAATTAATTTTTTAAATAGTAAAAAAACTAACACGATTTCTGATGCATATGATTGGGTAACCCCATCTAATTAATTATGACAAATATTAATATATTTACATTAGGTGGTTGATCATTGGACATATTAGAACATACTTATCTAAAAGCCAATTTATTACTTTTATATCGTGATTTAGCCAATCATGATTAAAACTTTATTATCCACCAAAGTATTGTTCAACACGATGATTATTGATGATCCAATAAAAAGGAAAATTAAATGTGGGTTCCATTTCTAATAAATTTGTAGCAGTAGTTGAGCGTAGTTGAGCGAGGTTCAGATAAAGACATCGACCATAATCGTCGTTCTATATAGCAGGTGTTGTTAAATTACAAAATTTGAACATAAATTATTATTAAAAAATTATGAATTTTAAAGTGATATGTTGCATCATGTGACGTTAATTAAAATTATCACCACCCCTGCAAGGGTTATAATATTAATAAATGAAAAAATTGTAAATTTAGAACATTTTTTTTTGAGCATTCATTAATTAAGAACATTATCTTCTCGGACCTCAATATTAGGTTATTGTCATTTTAATTTGAGCAATTTTAGGACAATTAGTCCAAAATTAATTTCAAAATTTCGACTCAAATCGCATACGCAATACATGTGCCACCTCCATTTCAGTTTTTTTGAAAAATGAATTTATTCTTATTCAAATTAAGTTTAAATCGAATTAAATTCAATAAATTGATTTGGGGCTTGGCTAGTGCTTAAAAAGAAGAGTGTTTTGATGTAGAAAATATATTTTTTTGATTAAGTTTTGAGTAAGTTCTGCCAACACCATCGCCTCTTTCGCTAGAATCCACCATAACCACCATCAAGCTCACTTAAAATTTGATATTTTATGATACTTAACCAAAGTGTATGTTTCACACACTAAAAACTCATCTCCTCAAGCCAAAACAAAGTTTGAAAGCAAAAATAGGATTTCATGAAGAGAAATTAGAAAAGCTTAAGGCAAAAGGTTGCTGAAATGTATACTCAAAATGGAAGCTTATATTCTTCATGCACATTCAATGCAACAATGTATATAATGTATAGAGATGTGTGATATCCTAGTCTATACATGTGCCACTATGTGTTTAGATACACAATACACAAAATTGTACTATTGGAATCTTTCTTAATTAATATATACATTGTGCTGAGTTGTGACATGGTGTACTATTTTGTGAACTGTGATGAGTTGGTGCTGCAGCTTCTATTCTTTCAAAACCTCAAATCAATTTATGAGTTCAATTTGATTAAAGCTCGATTTGAGTGAGAATCAAATTATATTTTCGAAAAAGTCCAAATTTGGATAGGCACGCATGTGATTTAGGCCTAAATTTTTGGAATTTAAGGCTAATAGTATTAAAATTCTCCAAATTTAAAAGCCAGTATCTCAATGTAGGGTTCGAAAAGATGGTGCCCCTATATGATGAGTGACTAAAGATAGGTTTTAAATTTATAATTTTTCGTTGAATCCAGCATGTTAAGTAGAGTTTGGAATCAATTTGGGTTACTCAAGAACCAAGTGAAAAATCGTTGAATCAACGCTAAGAAGAACTACATACAAACTAGACCAGTTGTTAGAATAAGTCTTTTAGGGTTAGGTTTTCATGCAAATTAGTTTGTTGCGGATAAAATTTGTTGTTTAGTCAGTTAATTAGCATAGGACTTTCACACATACATTCTCTCTCTATCTCTCTCTATATATATATACATGCACACTTAGTTGTACTTACACTTAGAAATTCTTCATCTTCAGTGAGATAACTAGATCTAGGGTTCTTGAGAGAGTTCATGCATAAACCTTAAACTGGGTCATCTTATAAACTGATTTTTGATTCGTTGTTGGAAAATTGATTGTTATAAGTGGTGGGTGGCACCACTTTAACCAATAATTAAGTGGCTAAATGTTAATCATTTTAAGGATTGAATGCCAAAATATTAATCTACGTTTGGAGTAGATATTCTAGACATTTTAAATCACTCAAAATCAATTTTTGGTGAGTATGAAATTAAGCATTCAAATTGGTCACTTGAAATGAGAATGTGAAGGTTTTGAGTGTGGGAAAAAAGTTTAACTATCCCACATAAGAAGATGAACCTTATAAATATAAGTATTAAAGAAGTTATGTAAAGTGTCTTAGTAATTAATACACTCTTGGAATGGTATGCTTGTACAACACACACGCACGCAGGGCTTAGCACGGTCCCAGTCCAGAACCCGACACGATCTTGGCCGTGGGCCTTGGTCCTTGGCAATTGAAGGTTGGATTGAACTTGGGCGGACAGGGCTCGGGTTTTACCCATTCCGCTGCTGCTGCACCGTAGGCAGGTTGCTACATTGCAATACCCGATCGTGGATACAGCGTGCTGGTCGAGTGGGCTGGTTGCTGCATTGCAGTACTCGACCGTGGATACAACATGCTGGCTGAGGATGCAGCACTGTGAGCTGGTTGCTGTAATTCAGCTCGGCCCGACTGTTGATACAGTGTCGTGGACTAGTTATTGTATTTCAGTCCCGACTGTGGGTGCAACACCATGGGCTGGTTGCTGTATTTCAACCCGGCCGTAGGTGCAGCGTGCAACTTACAACTCCCAATCGAGGATGCATCGGGCAACTTACAGTACCCGGCCCTACCATTGATGCAGAGAGTAAGTTACAGTAACCGATCGAGGATATAGTGCCAAGTTGCAGCATACGTCTTTTGTCGTTGTTTCAATTTTTAAACTGAACATTTCTTGCGTTAAAGACTCTAATAGGATAAAATGTAATAGATTTTGATGAGACAAAACGTGTAATAGATTAAAACATTAGCTAACTGGATAAGCTTTCATATGTAAAATAGTTAAGGCAAGGATGCTGAAAAAGATATGAAGATTCTGCCAAGGAACCTTAGAGCCAAGTCCCTGCTACCTGCATACTGTATCAAGCAACCTGTAACCAAGTTTCAAAGTATGCTACAAGGAACCTGGAGTTGGTCAAGGAAGCTAACTTACTCGAAGAGGATACTTCCAAAGACATTAAAATCAATGCAACCTGACTAGCCAGTAGAGTCACCCCAGTTCCAACGAATCAGAGTCTGCCATGTGTGAAAAAATAGCAAGGACACAGTACAAACAGACTGCAGAATGAAGTTGCGCAGACAAATGACAAGGTTGTGGCAGAACAGAATGAAGGCATTTCAGAACAGGTGTCAGAAGATCGGAAGAACCAATCAGGAAGAGACATCTCATCAAGCAAATGACTGCTCTCCAACGGGCAGAAAACTATCTAATGCCTATAAATAGAAGACTGAGACTGAATGCAAAAAAAAAAAAGGAAGGAGACGACCCAGAGAACCTAACAAAGAACTACAAACAAGTCGTTCCAAGCTCAAGCAATCATATCCAAGATAATCAGTCTTAGCAGTAGCAAACCAACTACCTTTGTGATCTTCAGAAGTTCAAGGAGCTTGCTGCATTCGATAGTTTGAAAACTCTCATTTTACTCTAAGTCTGATAGGAGTCACTTAGGCAGGAGTTTACCCTGCTAAGTTGTAATCTCTCTGAAAAAGAGAAAGGATCCTGTGTGGGTCGGATAACCTGTGTGGAGATCCTGTGTGGGTCGATAGTTGGTCACTGTGCAGCTACCTGTGTGGATAGAACTGACAGTTTTGTCTAGAGTATAGTTTGTATTAGCGGAGTCTATTGTAAATCAAACTTACTTTAACAAAGTTCCTCCTTGTGAAGGAGTAGAGAGAACGTAGAGGGATTACTCCACCCTTGAACCTCTATAAGCTTGTTTGTGTTATTTACAGCTTTATATTAATCTATCTGCATCTGAGCATACTGCATTAAAAGCGTGTTTCGAAAATCATAAGTATTTCCGCTGTGCATTATATTCTCTGTCTAAGTCCTGAGGTCACTGCCTGAGCAGAAACCTATCGAGCAGTAAGCTTACTAGCTACCTGTTCATCGGGGACTTAACATTTTGGAGTGAAAAGTTGAAAATTTGATAAGGTTAATTCACCCCCTCTTAACCTTATACCACTGGGACTAACAAGTGGTATCAGGCAGGTTGGATTAAAAACCCAACTTGTCTGGTCAAATCCCTGATCCCTGATTTTTGAAAATCTGCATACACTGCCTTTATCATATCATGGATACGCATAAGCTTTCTTTATTTTCTATTGAAGAGTATGACGACTGGAAGATTAGAATGCAGGCACATCTCTCAGCCATGCACGATGAAATGTGGATGGTTATCACTGATGGACCCCCAAGGATCACCAGCCCAATCCAATATTCGCATGAGCTGCTGATGCTGGTGATGCAGGAGCCATTCCCCACCAAACTGTTATTGACAAACCCAGGGAAGAATGGTCTGCTGATGATAGAAGACGAGCTAATCTGGATAATGTAGCTAAGAACGCCTTATTCGTCACTCTGGACAATGGAACATTCAGTAAGGTCAAAACGTGCAAAACAGCAATGGACATATGGAACAAGCTCGAACAAATCTGCGAGGGAACAGAGCTTACAAAGGAGAACAAGGTATCTACAGCAACCCAGAAATTTGAGTTGTTCGAGATGCTCCCTGAAGAGACCTTGGAGTAGATGGATCTGAGGTTCACAAGCATTGTGAATGAGCTTGAGTCTTTGGACAAATTCTATACTCAGAAGGAGAAAAATATGAAAGTGCTAAGAGCACTACCTGCAGAATGGGATAGCAAGACTACTGCAATGAGGGTCTCCATGGATTTAAAGTCGATGAATACTTTTGATCTCTTTTCTGACTTGAAAGCCTTCGAATATGATATCAATAGAAGGAAGAAAGAGGCAGAGGAATCCAGCACGAAGATAACTGCCCTCACAGCCAGAAATGCAAAAAATATTGGAGCTACCTGCAGTAAGCAAGGAGAGCTACCTGTTGAGGGTACTGATGAAGAAATGGCCCTCCTTCTGAGGAATTTCAAGAAGTTCATCAGGTATAACAGGAGAGGTGATTTCAAGAAAAACCAGGCACCTCCCCAGCAGTCCAGTCCTCAGTAACCTAACCAGGATACTTCCGACCTATGCTATAACTGTCGAAAGCCAGGACACTATGCCAGAAAATGTCCTCATCCAAAGGTCAATCGATATCCGGATGGAGAATCATCCCAGAAGAGGGAGAAACGAAGAGAGGAAAGAAGAAGAATTAAAGCCTTCCTTAGTGAAATGGAAAAAGGCAAGGAACCTTCCAAGGAAGTTCAGCAAGATGTGGACTCCTCTGATAATGACAGTGATTCATCTTCTTCAGAAGATGAAGCACTTATCTGCCTAATGACACAGGAAGTAGAGGATAGCGAGGATGATGAGGTAATGTATTCTGTCCAATCCTTATTGGAAGAGGAAAAGACAAACAAAAGCCTCTCCCTGAAACAAATCATGAGTGACTTCGAACAGATAAACTCAATTCATGAGGAGCTGAAACTTAAAAATGAGATGCTAAGGAGAGAAAACAAACAGTTAGCTAAAAAGCTATCTGCATATGAGCTCAGTAGCTCAAAGTACAGTGACCTCCAAGAACAGGCATCTAAGCTCAATCTGAGAATCGCCAAACTTGAGAGTGAGAAAAATGACCTTCAAGCAATTGTGGGAGCCTTTAGCAAATCAGCTAAAGGAGCCAAGGAATGCATTAAGTCGGGCAAAAGTCCTTTTGATAGGACAGGTCTAGGATACTGTGCAGAAACCTCTCAAGACACAACAAGCTCATCCAGAACTATTGTCTTCGTTCAAGCGGAAACTTCAATGGCAAGAGAGTTATCTATTAACTCAACAGAAAGCTTGGAGAAAGGAATAGACAAGGGCAAGAGACCCATGTACACATCCACAGGGAATAAGCCTGTTTTCGAAAGCTGGCTACAGCGGAATCAATCTGCTGGTAGACACAAAAGAAAACAGCAACCTACAAGGATGCTGAACAGAAACCTCTACTCCACCAATACTAAGACCAGAATGTCTAAACCTAAAAGAGCTCATGCCCAAAGGAAATATGGTGGAGGATCTCACTTCAAAATCGATGGGTACCTGCGGCAGGAACCAGCAAGGAAGTGTGGTACATAGATAGCGGGTGTTCGAGACACATGACTGGAGATAAAGAAACTCTTAGAGACTTCCAGCAGTGTAAGGGACCCAAAGTAATCTTCGAAGATAACTCCAAGGGAAGCATTAGAGGAATTGGAACTCTCATTAAAGGAAACACTCACATAAAGGAAGTGTCGTATGTAAAAGGCCTGAAGTACAACTTGCTAAGCATAAGCCAATTTTGTGACAAAGGTTACTCAGTAGAGTTCAATCACAACAAGTGTCTGATAAGAGACAGCCAATCCAAGGAAGTAAAACTATCAGGAACCAGAAAAGGAAACATCTATGTAGCTGACTGGAGCTCAGTGACCACAGCTACCTGCTTCATTGCAAAAGGATCATCAGAAGCTAGCTGGCTATGGCATAAACGGATGAGCCACTTGAACTTCAAAACGATCAACAAGCTAGCCAGAAAATGACTGGTCAGAGGGCTACCTGACATGGTGTACAAGAAAGAGAGTCTATGTGAAGCATGCCAAAAGGGAAAACAAACTAAAAGCTCCTTCAAAAACAAAGTTCAAAGGTCAACTGAAAGGGTGCTAGATCTACTACACATGGATCTATTCGGACCAGTGGAACCAGTAAGCATGAGTGGAAAAAAGTACACACTTATAGTGATGGACGACTATTCAAGATTCGCATGGACACTGTTCCTAACAAAGAAGTCAGACACTCAGCGAAGGTTACCGGAGCTACTGAAGAAGCTGCAGATCGAAAGGAGCCTGAACATTATCAAAATCCGAACAGATAGAGGCACTGAGTTTACAAACAAGTTTATTGAAGAATACTGCTCCAACAATGGAATTAAGCATGAATACTCAGCAGTTAGGACACCACAACAGAATGGTGTCGCAGAAAGGAAAAACAGGACCCTGAAGGAAGCTGCGAGGACCATGCTAGCTGAAGCACTGTTACCCAAGAGATTTTGGGCGGAAGCAATCAATACAGCATGCTATACCCAGAACCGATGCATTATCAACAAGGATTTGAATAAAACTCTTTATGAACTATGGTTCGGTTATACTCCAAATATTGAACATTTCCATATTTTTGGATGCAGGTGCTACGTGCTCAACAATGGAAAGGACTACCTGAAGGCATTTGACTCAAAGTCAGATGAAGGAGTATTCTTAGGATACTCCTCGGTAAGCAAAGCCTTCAGAATCTTCAACAAGAGAACCCTTGTTGTAGAAGAAACAGTACATGTGGATTTTGATGAACCACATTGCTCTAAGGCTGATATAGATGAATTCAATGAAGACTTTGGAAAAACTCACATCACTAACACTCGTGTTGAATATGTTGATGCTGAGTTACCAAGCCTCCAAAATATTGAATTAACTCAGAATCAGCAACCTATACCAACTCAGCAACCTGGAGAACAGGAACTTACTCCAAACCAGCAGACACCAGTCATTCAAGAAGAAATACACCATCCTGAAGGAATTCAACTGGAAGTGCGCCTTGAAATACAGCCTGACCCAGAACAGCAAGCTGCACAGGATGATCAAGAGCAACCTGCCGAAATTCAAAATGAATAACAAGCTGAAGAAGCTAGAAGGAAATGGCTAAGGAATCATCCAAGAAATCAGATTATAGGAGATTCCACCTCTAGAGTAAGAACAAGAAGAAGCAACCCCCATGAAGCAATGTTTGCTTGCTTTATTTCTCAAATAGAACCAAGCTGCATAGAGGATGTTCTAGCAGACACCAACTGGATTCAAGCTATGCAGGAAGAGCTCAATGGATTTGAAAGAAACCAAGTGTGGCATCTAGTTCCTAGACCTACTCACCAAGGAGTAATCGGTACAAAATGGGTGTTTAAAAACAAGCTCGATGAAGAAGGACAAGTAGTCAGAAACAGGGCTAGACTAGTGGCAAAAGGTTACTGTCAGGAGGAAGGAATATATTTTGAAGAAACGTTTGCACTTGTAGCAAGACTAGAAGCAATCAGAATCTTCCTAGCCTACGCTGCTCACAACAATCTCACCGTTTACCAAATGGCTGTTAAGAGTGCATTTCTCAATGGACTACTCACTGAAAAAGTCTATGTGGAGCAACCTCCAGGATTCGAAGAAAATCCAGAAACCATGGTTTTCAGATTGAAGAAAGCTCTTATGGACTTAAGCAGGCACCTAGAGCCTGGTATGATACTCTCTCCAAATATCTACTGGACAATGGATTCAAGAAAGGCAAGGTGGATAAGACACTCTTCAGAATCCAAGATGGAGATAGCATACTGCTCGTTCAGATCTATGTCGATGATATTATCTTCGGCTCAACAAACAAAGAATTGTGTCAAAAATTTTCAAGTCTCATGCAATCCAAATTTGAAATGAGAATGATGGGAGAACTAAGCTTCTTCCTCGGTCTTCAAGTCAAACAACTAAGCAATGGAACCTTCATCAATCAAATAAAATACACCAAGGAATTGATAAGGAGATTTGGATTGGAAAATGCAAGCACAGTGAGCATACCGATGATAACCTCAGAAAGCCTAGACAAGGATAGTGATGGTAAAGTAGTAGACATCACAAAATACAGAAGACTCATTGGGTCACTGCTCTACCTGACAGCCAGTAGGCGAGATATCATGTTTTCAGTAGGAATATGTGCAAGATACCAAGCAGTCCCGAAAGAATCACACATGACAGCAGCCAAATGAATCATCAGATACCTCAAAGGAACCCAGGAAGCTGGCCTATGGTACTCAAAAGAAGGAGGAATTAAACTTATTGGTTATACTGACTCTGATTTTGCAGGTTGCAAAATAGACAGGAAAAGCATCAGTGGTACTTGCCAGCTACTAGAAAATAAACTGGTATCATGGTTCTGCAGAAAGCAAACCTCAATAGCAACCTCAATAGCCGAGGCCGAATATGTTGCTGCAGGAAGTTGCTGTGCACAAATTCTATGGATACAACAGCAACTGAAGGATTATGGAATAGAAGAAAAAGAAACACCTATCCTATGTGACAATACAAGCGCAATAGCTATCACTCATAACCAAGTTCTTCATTCGAAAACCAAACACATTGATATCAGACACCACTTCATCAGAGATCATGTTGAAAAGAAAGATATATCTTTGGAAAAAGTGCATACTGATCTACAGCTAGCTGACATATTCACGAAGTCCCTTTGTGAATCAAGATTTTCTTTTCTAAGAAACGAGCTGGGAATAATTAATCTGTGATAATTTTCTATATAACTCTGTCCTTTCTGTTTAAAATGGCTGTGAAGCTCAGGGGGAACTATAGGCAGGGCAAGAGTAAAACAGCAACCTAAAGGTTACTGCTCAAGGTCCCTGTACAGTTATTGGATACAATGATACTGCCCTCTAAGCTACCTGCAGGACCCAGTAACCGAAACGCGTGAAAAGAGAAACAGTTACCCCCGTCTAGCAGCCGTTTTTACAGGAAACCCCTCGATATCCACAAAATGTCACATCGAGTACTTGAGCGCACGTACACCGCGCCAAAAATCTCAGCCGATAGATCAAGGGTCTTTTCAAATTCAGGATCAATCTGGACCGTCCGATCGATCACCAAACCCTAACTTCTCGTTTTCTTCCTCAAGTTTTCCAATACCAACTTACTCTCTCACTGAAATGGCACCAAAACAATCACAAGTTGTTGATAGTAGGCTGGTAGACAGAGAGGTTCTTCTGAAAATGGTGACGGAGGAAGGAAACTCCACGGAGTTGATGACAAGCATCCTGAGATGTCTTCGCATCTCTGGACTCCTCAGACTCTGCTCCTTCCACAAAGCCCCCTACGCAGAGGAGCATGTGGAGAAATTCTACCGGAGGGTGAAGGTCTCTGATGATCGGTCAGAGATCGTTTCGAAGGTTGGCGGAGTGACGATGATCGTGGACACCGGTCTGCTGGAAGAGGTGTTCTCGCTCCCCACCGACGGCATGAACGCTAGTGACCTCTCCACCTACGGAGAAGATGAGTTGGAGGAGTTCTGGACAACCTTCACCGGCACGGAGGACACGGCGGGGATGTCCCGGAGTTGCAGCAAGAAGGTCTTCCTTCTGGAGTATGAGATGTTGCATGACATCTGCTGCCATATCATAGAGAACCACTCTGGTTCCTTTGATAAGTGTACCAACTTCAGGTACAGGATGATGATGACCATAGTGAAGAAGGAGAAGGTGGACTGGGTCAGCTACCTGCTCTCTAGGCTGGTGGAGGAGGTGAAGAAGAAGGTTGGAAAGCCTACCTACGGGCTGATTGTGAACACCCTCCTGAGTCATCTGAAGGTGGACCTGTCCTAGGGGAAGTTCATAGGTGCGGGCAGGGTGTTTGCCAAGAAGACCACTGCTCGGTCATCCCCAGTAACCAGGGAAGTCTCTGAGGGTTCCAAGGGTGCTCCAAGGACAAGGAAGGCATTCCGCCGGACCAGCAACACCTCATCTTCGTCGGAAAGCAGCTCGAGGATGGAGGAACCCTCACCAGCTCCTGAAGTGCCAAAGAAGATTAAGCACAAGAAAGATGTGCAGAGGAGACTGGTCATTTCTGATGATGAACCAGAAGGCACAACCACTCAGGCTGTTAAGAAGCCTGCAGTGGAAGTGGAGATTGATTCTCCACTAAGGGATGAACAGGCAGGGAATGCTGCTATTCATGATGATGTTGAGGAGGAAGAGGATGAGGAGGATGTGATGGAGTATGTAATCAGCATACCGAAGCTGGAGGAAGAGTTCGGTAAAATGATGGAGAGATTCACCACCTGGTGGCAGTACAGGCACCTGCCCAGAGAGGAGCTCATCGAGTGGGCTGACTGGAAGACAGAGGAGGAATGGTCGTTGAATTGGGCTGTCATAGATGATTTGGAGGAGATCCTTCAAAAGAATTTCTGAAGGATCTCAGGAAGTTGAAGTGGCCAGAATTTCTTGAAAATGCGGAGATCGCCGCTGAATATGAGGCCAAGAAGCAGAAGGAAGCTGACTCATAGCTACCTGGCCCTAGGAGCCTGAAGGGAAAAGCAGCTGTCGTCCAGCCAGACTTCTACAGAGAGGAGGTAATCCTGGATGCTGCTGCTGACCAGGTCAGAGCAGGTGATGACGTAGCCTTTACTGCAGCACAGATAGAAAGATTCGGAGAGGATGAAGCCCTGGAGAGGATGCTGAAGCAGGCCGCTGACATCAGCCTGACTGAGACCAGGATGAGAAGGCCAGTAAGAGAACCCCAGATGGGTGAAGGATCCTCCTACTCAGCTTTGATGGTTGAACCTATCAGCAGGCGGTCACCTTCACCAGCGGAGAAAAATGGTGAGAAATTCTCGTATCTTACTGACCTGATTATTCTACCTGAAGTCCCTGTGCAGACGCCGATGAAGGAGAGGAGCTCGACACCAACTGACTTTCCCAAGGCAAAAGAGTTGGAAACCCTCGCTGTTGTGGCATCTCTTGAGCTGATAGTCCCACCCACAGTAGCAGCCGCCGATGACACCACAGAGACATCCATTCCCACACCAATGGAGGTAGAGGCTGAGGGGGAACAAGTGCAGGCACCTGTTCAAATTGAAATACTGGAGGAACCTGTCCCCGTGGAAAAAGAGCAACCTGTTGCAGCTGTTCCAATGGAAGTGGAGGAGATAGTACCTGCCAAGCCAGTGGACCATGGAGAGATGGCCACTGTAGGAGAAGTAGCTGCAGAGGAACAGGTGGTGGAAGTTCAGGAGGAAGGAGGAGACAAAAGTGGAGAAAATGAGCCTGAGGTGCAGGAGATAGAAAAAATGAAGGAGGCTGAAGTACAGGAGGCTGCAGTACAGGAGGTTGTGGAGGATATATAAAAGGATAAGGAGACTGAAATGGTGTTCAGCAAGGGAAAGATGGCTGAACAGGACAAGGAACAGGAGGGAGATGAGGAGGATGCTGGAGAAGAAACACCTGCCAAGGACTCTGGATCAGGAGATGGAGGATCCAGTAGCCCTTCCAACAGCGATGATGGGTCACCCAGTGAACATGGTGACACCGGAGCTGAAAAATCCAAAACACTAACATCTGCTTCTTCTGAACAGGCACCAGCAGGAGAAAGCCAGGAACCTGCCAGATCAAATAAAGAAGTGCTAACAGCTATTGAACAGATGGGGAAGTCTCTGGTGAAAGCGAGCAGGAAACTCCGCAAGGAAACCCGCTCTCATTCTGTCAAGACCTACTCTTTCATGGACTCCCTCAACATCACCCTGTCAAAGCTTACTCAGATGATCACTACCTACCGACCCCCCAAGGAGGATGCTGCAGTGGAAGTTGTCAAGAGCGTAATGGAAAAACTGAACAGACAAGATGAGAAGATGATCTCTCTTGAAACCAGTCAGAGAGCTCTAGTCACTGCAGTAGACCGGATGGACAAGGAGCAGTTCAACCAATCACAGACCTTGCGGGATCACTCAGGCACCCTGTCTGAAATTCACTCCATGGTTAGTTTTACGGTTGGACGAGCTGATGATGACAAAAAGGGGAAAGGGAGGATAGAAGGCCGGCAGAAGACTGGACAGGACCCTCCTGCCTACAAGCAGATGGTAGTAAGCAGGAGAAGAGACGACACTGGAGATGGAGGACAAAGGGGAGCTGAACCAAGAGGCCCTTCAGACAGCAATTCAAAAAGAAAATCAGAAGCTGTCTCGGGATCAGTTCACCCAGGCTTCAGGAAGGGTGCTGAGATGAGAGAAGACAAGAGGAGGAGGACTGAAGCTGAACTGAAGAGCAACCTGGATGCTGTCTTTTCATCAGATCCGAGGATTGTTTTTGACAAGATCTTCCCACCACACAAGCTGCCTGACATGGCTGAAATGGAGAAAAATATGCAGAGCCCTGATGTCACAGCAAGTGCTTCTCTCAGAAACTTCCTGGAAGCCAGCTCGGATCCCAGGAGCGACAAGTTCGTAGCCCCAGAGATTTCGGAGGTCACTCTCCCCACTGAGGTCAATCCATCCTTCTTCCAGATCGAGGCTTTCAAGAGAATGGAGCTGATGAAGTACTTCACCACTCTCTGCAAGGAATCTGCTCTTTTCAGAGGATTCTGAACAAACAAGGAGGCCTTGCAGAGGTTCCTGGAGCTGACAAAGAAAGGTGGACTTCCAATCCAAGTGAAGCTAAGGCAGAAACTAGGAAAGGAGTTCATACCATACAGTGAAGACTTCTGGCTCAGGTTTGAGGAATCTGAGGAGATGGTGAAGAGGATGGAGCCCAGCTACCAAGACTCCATAGCCAACTGGTGGAAAGGTATAAGGTTCGAAAGGAAGAAGAAAGCCAGCTGGTTGAAAACGTAGTGTTTTGCTCTCTGCTCTCTGTTTCTGTCTTTACCTATCTGTTAAGATTCTTTTTTATTAGCTATCTGCTTAGTATGACTATGTCTTGTACTCGATTCTGATTAATGAGAAACTCGATATTTCTGTTTGTTGAAAACTCACATCTTGTGAACTTAATGCATGATTATGAATGATTATACTCTTCTGCATTACTGTTCCAAAGTTAATAAAATATGATTCTTTGATCCTGTTAAGGAGTTTTGTCATCATCAAAAAGGGGAAAATTGATAGGATAAAATGTAATAGATTTTGATGAGACAAAACGTGTAATATATTTGAACATTAGCTATCTGGATAAGCTTTCATATGTAAAATAGCTAAGGCAAGGATGCTGAAGAAGATATGAAGATTCTGCCAAGGAACCTTAGAGCCAAGTCCCTGCTACCTGCATACTGTATCAAGCAACCTGTAACCAAGCTTCAAAGGATGCTACAAGGAACCTGGAGTTGGTCAAGGAAGCTAACTTACTCGAAGAGGATACTTCCAGAGACATTAAAATCAGTGCAACCTGACTAGCCAGTAGAGTCACCCCAATTCCAACGAATCAGAGTCTGCCATGTGTGAAAAAGCAGCAAGGACACGGTACAAACAGACTGCAGAATGAAGTTGCGCAGACAAAGGACAAGGTTGTGGCAGAACAGAATGAAGGCATTTCAGAACAGGTGTCAGAAGATCGGAAGAACCAATCAGGAAGAGACACCTCATCAAGCAAATGACTGCTCTCCAACGGGCAGAAAACTATCTAATGCCTATAAATAGAAGACTGAGACTGAATGCAAAAAAAAAGGAAGGAGACGACCCAGAGAACCTAACAAATAACTACAAACAAGTCGTTCCAAGCTCAAGCAATCATATCCAAGATAATCGGTCTTAGTAGCAGCAAGCCAGCTACTTTTGTGATCTTCAGAAGTTCAAGGAGCTTGCTGCATTCGATAGTTTGAAAACTCTCATTTTACTCTAAGTCTGGTAGGAGTCACTTAGGCAGGAGTTTACCCTGCTAAGTTGTAATCTCTCTGAAGAAGAGAAAGGATCCTGTGTGGGTCGAATAACCTGTGTGAAGATCCTGTGTGGGTCGATAGTTGGTCACTGTGCAGCTACCTGTATAGATAGAGCTGACAGTTTTGTCTAGAGTATAGTTTGTATTAGCGGAGTCTATTGTAAATCAAACTTGCTTTAACAAAGTTCCTCCTTGTGAAGGAGTAGAGAGGACGTAGAGGGATTACTCCACCCATGAACCTCTATAAGCTTGCTTGTGTTATTTACAGCTTTATATTCATCTATCTGCATCTGAGCATACTGCATTAAAAGCGTGTTTCGAAAATCATAAGTATTTCCGCTGTGCATTATATTCTCTGTCTAAGTCCTGAGGTCACTGCCTGAGCAGGAACCTATCGAGCAGTAAGCTTACTAGCTACCTGTTCATCAGGGACTTAACATTTTGGAGTGAAAAGTTGAAAATTTGATAAGGTTAATTCACCCCCCCTCCTCTTAACCTTATACCACTGGGACCAACAGACTCCTTAGTGGGCAGTTACTTCCCATCAATTCTCAGGTGTAACCATTGTGGTGGAGACCTATAAATAGAGGTAGTCATGCATCATTTTTCACACATGAAAAACATACGAAACGAAAGTTTTCCATTTGCATTTGCTCAATTCTCTAAACATCAAAGTTCGCCGGAGCTTTTTGAGATTGTGGTGCTACATCTCAAAAGACGTAGTCGTTTTATCTTTGGGAGACGATACGCATGATCTAATGAGCACTACTTTAGACGTATCTCGTCTTAAAGATAGAGGGATTCTTTTCAGTGTTCGACAAGTTCTGTCCTTATCCTTTGCTTTGTAACAAACATTCGTTTCTAATGAATTTGAGTTTCTCATTTGTCCTCATAGAGTAGTAGACCAATGTAGTGTGCCCAAGTTGTATAATTCCTTGTGTTTTTTTTACGTTGCTTTTGTTTCTTTGATTCATTCTTGGTTGACTCAATTTTCTGCTCAAGTTCTTAAGTGTATTTGTGTGGTTTTTGAGTGAATCGTGTTCGAATTACTAACAAAAATTTACATTGAATTAAAAAAATATATATATCCTTAAGAATTTGTATTATATATTAATTCATTAATCATTTTATATATATTTAATAATGTTGGATCTTCATATGATTAGTGGATTGATTTGTATAATTTATTTTCTAGAGATATGATTTGTTATTATATTATTTACTTACTATAAATAACTTGTAACATATTATTATATATGTAAACCCACCCTTTTTTGGTGTTTGGAGGAATCACATCTTCGAATAACAATTGGATGAAATGAGTAAATTTGGAAAAGATATTTAGTGAATTAAGTAGTTATAAAAAAAACTTATATCCGTAGGAAAAATTACAAATTTAAAACACTAATTTTTGATCATTTAGCATTTAATTTTTTTTTTTTTAGTTCTGACATTAAGTTACAATGTTTTAAAAATGGGCGAATTTAGGATAATGTTGACATTTCATGTGCCTCCCTCAATAACAATTCGCACAAGATTCACACTTGCCTCTCTCAAATCGGACCTATTATTGATGAGGAATTCTCATTATTAAATTAATTCGGATTTAAAATTTCACCTCATTAAGACCATGTTTATCAGCAGGTCACATGACCCATTATGCAATATTATAATATAAAAAAAAAAAAAAAAAGGCAAGAGGTTGCACAACCGGGGTGCTCAACCAATCGGTTTGTGCACCTCTTTTTTAATAATTTTATCATACACATGATTGCCACATGGCATAGATATTGCCATGTGGCATATTCTGATTCGCTTGTTTAATTTTGTTTATATCTTTTACACACTCAATTATTTATAAAAAAAAATACCAAAATTCATGAATTTTTTTTCTCTATAAATAGAGACTAATATTTATACATTTTGAATCACAATCTCAAATTATCTCTTTTGTATACTCTCTTTCCTAATCTCTCAAATTTATATCATATTCTACTATTTCTCCTAATTTCTATTATGGATCCAAGTAGCCCAAATTTTTTTTCAAACAATTCGGATTATCCAAACTCCCAAAACTATCCAAATTTCCAGTCTTTTTTTAACACTGAAGACTATCAAAACTTGAGTTTTTCTCAAACTCCTCCATTATCTCCAAATCTAAGTCAAATTCCTACCTCTGAACAAGTTCAACCATCACAAAATATCTCTCGCAATTTGTTTCAGAATACAAATGAAAGGGTGGCCAAAAGTACTTGGAATGTGAAAGAAGATGTGGCCCTAATGTCATCTTGGATCTTCGTTAGCGAAGATAAAAAACAGGGCAGATTTCAAAGGACTGGCTCGTTTTGGACAAAAATCCATAAGATGTATGAAGAAGCTCGAAGAGAAAATCCAGGAGAAATAAATGAAAGAAATATAGAATCACTAAAAGGTCGTTTCACACGACTTAATAAAAATGCCCAGAAGTGGATTGCTGCTAACATTGAAGCTAATCGTTGAGTAAGAAGTGGTATGAGCCAACACGATGTGGAGAAAGAAGCCCATCAATTATACGATGGTAAGTTTACCGATTTGCATGTATTTAATGAAGTTATGAGTAAAATTCCCAAGTGGGAAATAAAATTTGATCAAGGTTCAAGAAGTCGTGCTTACGATGAAGATGGTAACGAAGAAAGTGGTGGTAGTACAAAGAGAACCAGGACCAGCGAAGATGGTGAATATTTCAGTCCCACTAATGTAGAAACTCCAGACAGTGGTGGTTCAGCTATTTCACGTCCTACAGGTAGAGATCAAGCGAAAAAGAAGAAAGGAAAAGGTAAGACATCAGAGTCTTCATCTGAAGTTGTTGCAGAACTTCGTGCATTAAGACTCACTAGAGATAGTGAAGTTCAAGTGTTCAACACACTGGGAAGAGAGAAAGTGGAAATAGAGAAAATGAAGATGAAGCTCTCTCTTTTGATGGCTTTGTTGGCCAAAGATCACTTATCCCAAGATGAAGAAGAGATGAAACATCATCTCTTGGCATTGTTTAAGTAGCGTTTTAGGATTATCTTGTAAGTTTTTTGTTATTTGATGGCATGTGTTTTAGTATTATCTTGTAAGTTTGATGTCATGTGTTTTAATATTGTCCTGTAATCTTTTTTATGAATGTTATTTTTGTTAAATCGAATTATAATTTTTTATTCTAATTAGTATTTATTCACTTTGTCACATGCCAAATCACTTTGTCAAAAGTTGTCACATGCACTTTGTCAAAAGTTGTCACATGCACTTGTCACTTTGCAGAATTCACATACACTTTGTCAAAAGTTGTCACATGCACTTGTCACTTTGTCACATACACTTGTCACTTAGCACCTAGTGGATGGAAAAGACGTGTGATAGTGGATTATTGATTGGTGAGTCATGTTTGTCATTATTGATAGTGGATAGTGGATGGAAATGACATGTGATAGTGCTTTAGCAAGTTGGTGAGTCATGTTTGTCATTATTGATAGTTGATAGTGGATGGAAAAGGCATGTGATAGTGCTTTAGCAAGTTGGTGAGTCATGTTTGTCATTATTGATAGTGGATAGTGGATGGAAAAAACGTGTGATAGTGGATTATTGATTGGTGGTACTTGTTTGTTATTTTGGATCACTGTCTATATATATATGTATCTCCTCATAATCTATTATCATCTCAATCATCTCAAAAGAAAAATTGTCATATTTAATAGTTTTACTCATTCTACTTTCCAAAATGTCTCACAATGAAAATCAATCACTAGATGATGAGACAAGTTTCGATCCTTTCTTTACTGCATTTGATGAATGGCAAGACCATGTTGCTCATCAGAATCGCCACGTAGATCGCATCGCCGAGGATCTGCTCTTAAACAATCTTATGTTGAACGAAGAAGATCCCACTCCTAGAGCTACAAGAAGATATTATGAAAGGCAACGCGAGTTTGGTCATGAATGCTTGATGAACGACTATTTTGTTGACAACCCAACGTATCCTCCTGAGATCTTCAGACGTAGATTTCGCATGCGGAAATCAGTATTCCTCCGTATCGTGGAGGCTGTTACTGCCAGTGACGAATATTTTCAACAGAGGCCTAATGCCACTGGTAGACAAGGTCTTTCCCCATTATAGAAATGTACTGGAGCTATGAGAGTGTTGGCGTATGGGACATCAGCAGATACTGTTGATGAATACTTGCGAATGAGTGCAGCTGTGACAAGACAATCTCTCATGAATTTCGTAGAAGGCGTCATTTCTTGCTTTGGTGACGAGTACCTTAGAAAGCCTAATGAACAAGATTTGGCAAGACTACTCTATGTCGGAGAACAACGTGGATTTCCGAGCATGATTGGAAGTATTGACTGCATGCATTGGGAATGGAAAAATTGTCCCACTGCATGGGCGGGACAATATGGAGGGAGAAGTGGAAAACCAACAATCGTTTTGGAAGCTGTTGCATCATACGACTTATGGATATGGCATGCTTTCTTTGGAACACCAGGTTCACTTAATGATATTAACGTATTCCACCGATCTCCAGTTTTTAATGATGTTTTGGAAGGTCGAGCACCAAAGGTTAGTTATGTCGTGAATGGTAGGGAGTACAATATGACATATTATCTAACTGATGGAATATATCCTTCATGGGCTGCATTTGTTAAGTCAATTACTTCTCCAGTAATCAGAAAACACAAGTTGTTCGCTCAACACCAAGAGGCGGTACGAAAAGACGTCGAACGAGCATTTGGAGTTTTACAAGCTCGTTTTGCATTTCTTCGACGCCCCTGTCTTATTTGGGACAAAAATCTGATGGCAAAAATTATGATGGCTTGTATCATCATACACAACATGATAGTTGAAGATGAACGAGAGACGTACCAAACTTATTATGATCCTACAGAATTTCTCAACGATAATCCCATAGGCGATGATCAAAATTTTCAATACTCTACTGAACGCATTGCAAGTCTATCTGCTTATATGACCAATAGAGAGCAACTTCGCAACAGAGAAGCTCACACCGCTCTAAAAAATGACTTGATTGAACATATATGGCAAAAATTCAGCACCGATAATTAAATATGCAATTTTCATCTTTTGCGTTGTTTTTTTATTTATTAAGTTGTAACTTAACTTATGTGATAATAATTTTGTATTTCAATTCTTGTAATTTTAGTTTTGTTATTGAGATTGTAACTTATTTTAAGTTGGTCATACTTATTTTTAATTACGAATTTGAAATATTATATAATTTAATATATTTTGTACATAATTCAAATAATAAAAAATTGATTATAAAATATATATATGTAATTATTAAATCATTAAATTAATAATTGTTATAGGTTGGGTTGATGTTATTGATAAAGTGTGAAAATTGTAAAAGTTGGGTTGTATTATAAATTGTGTATGTGGAGGAGAGATAAATTAATTTTTTATTAAAAGGTTGGGTTGTTTGGGGTTGTTGATAAAGATGGTGTAAACAAAAAGTCATATCATCGAATAAAATGACACGTCACTGAAATTAATAAAACAAATTAATCTTTAAAAAAACTTTACACTAAAAGAAGGGCCCAAATCACTTTTCTTCTCCAACATTCAACAATTCAATTTCACCCACCCACATCTCTATAACCCTAAAATTTCAGTCCTAAATTTAAGTTTAGATAAACAAAGTTCTTCGTGAGGTAGGCGATGGCGGTGGAAGAAAGCTGATTTGGTCGCGGAAGACAGAGGAGGCGGAGGAGCTCAATCGGCATGGAGGAAAGAAGCGATTTGGATTCTTCATAAACTTTTCCCTTTAAATAATCACAATCATTCTCTGCTCTTTAATTGAGCAGCCTCTCCTGTTTTCCATGACTGTGAGAATTGAACCCCAGGAAAAACTTAATCAATTGGTGGCATAAACACTAAGTAGAATTACAGACTTCAAGTAGTAAACACCTAGATTAATCCCACCTACACAGATTGGATTCGATTGAATTGGATTTCTGGGTATTTCAATTATTTTTTAAAGGAAAAATCATGGAAATAAGAAGAGAAGAAGGTTGGGAAGAAGGGGAACTATTTAGGATCTGCTTCTTGTTCTTGTTGTTATTCTTAGATTTTTTATCGATGGAGCAGGTGTGCGTGGGTGTGCTTCTTGTTCGTGTGTTCTTCTTTTAATTAAGGGTTTGTTATATTTTATTTTTGATTTTATTTAAATTTCAAAATTGTTTTGTTTTCCATCTCGCATTTTATTTACTTACGTGGGATTTAGAAATCAAATTTATCTATTAATAATGGACAATATCAGCGAGAAGCTCAAATTAAATGTGGCATGTGCATCTATATGGGGTGCCTTCAATGTATATTGTAAAGCTAGAAATCTTTGTGGTTGATCTGATGGTAATTGAATTTTCTGAAAAAAAAGATAAATTTAAATTAGATAACTTCTGGACTGAAGATGGTGTCATCGTTATTGAAGGGGAATGGCTTGCAACTGGCAGACATTGTATAAGTGCAAACATTTACAGTCCTTGTGATATTAGGGGTAAAGTCGAGCTGTAGAACATGTTAATTCGAAAATTGCTATGCAGTCCCTACACTTGTTGGTGCTTAAGTGATGATTTAACGAAGTGATAAACATTAGTAAAGGAAAAGGTCGATCTGGTAAATACATCTCGGCTAGCTAAGAAATCTTAAGGAATTCATAAATGATTCAGGCCTCCACAATCTACCTCTTCTTGGTAGAAAGTATACTTGGTCTCGATTAGATGGAAAATGCTGCAGCAGAATTGATAGAGCTCTCATATCAGATTTATGGTTGAGCGACTGGAGATGATGTAAAATCATGGGTTGCCTAAATCAGGCTCTGATGATTGTCCCCTATTTTTGCACTTTACTTTTCAGAATTGAGGGTTAAAACCTTTTAAATTCTTCAATACATGGCTAAAAACCATAACCTACAAAGGCTTGTTGAGGAAAAATAGCCTAACTATAATATTCAGGGATGTGGTGATTTTGTACTCAAAGAGATTTTGAAGCTAATCTAGGCAGATATCAAAGATTGGAGCAAGACTTTCAGAGACATTGATTCCATAATTGAAGAAGCTAAAAAATTTATGAATAGGTTGGACATTATCCAAGGTGATAGGGACCTTAATGAAGATGAAATCAAATTGCTACGTGAGCCTAAAGTTACTGCTTGCCATCTAAGAGAAATTAAGCTAAGAAATTAAGGATAGCCACGCCTTTTAAAAGGTAAGAGATCAGTGGATCAAAGAAGACAATGCAAATTCTATCTTTTTTACTTTCCATAAAAGCATCAATATCCGGAATAAAGTCAACAATATTGAAGGATTAATGATTAACAACTCTTGGGTGGAAGATGTTCATGTGGTCAAAACTGAAATTTTCAACCACTGTAGAAGTCACTTTTTGAGATGATCACTTCCTAGACTATTCATCAAGAATTTAGTTAAATTGATCAATATGTCAATGATCTTCTCCCTGCACCTTTTTTTTTTTTTCTTTTTTGAAGAGGGGGTTAAAAACATGATTTGGGATTGTGATGACAATACGAGCCCAGGATTGGATGAACTCACTTTCGACTTCATCAAATGTTCCCGGAAAAATTTAAAGGTAGATATAATGAGGTTTATGGAGAAATTTCATCATCATGACAGAATAGTGAAGGGGAAAATCCAAGCTTTGTGACTTTAATTCCTAAAAAAGACAACTCTAGATTCATTAAAGATTTTCGACCCATCTTTCTTATTGGATGTTGTATAAAATTCTTGTAAAAGTTTATAAAATCTTTACTTTTTATGCGTAACTTATAGATTTACTTAAAAATATGTTCTGATTTTTTAAATAATTTAATGGTTTTGTTACATAGTTTTTCGGAATTTATTATATTTTTCAAACTTTAATTTCAAATGATTTTAAATTTTATTTTTTATAATTTAATGCCAAGTCAAATCATAATTAGAAATAATAGATCAAAAAATTGGAAATGTTTGATGCGACATTTTAGAATAAGTGAAAATACCTCCAACTACCCATTATTTTAATAAAAAAAAATTGTTGTTCTACCAAATATTATAATTTATAATAAACAACTTTTCTAATAAATAGGGTTAGAAATGTTTAAACTAACCTTAATGAATATATAATTAAGAAAGTGTTATTTTTTATTAGATTTTTTTTTTGAAAGTGAACAGTGATTTTATTCTAAAAAAGTAAACAAATTATTTTTTATAACTATTCTTAAAAAGAATTACCTTATGAAAATTGATAAAAAAAATTGTTTGACCCTTCAAATAATATAATATAACCACATCAATAGAAAATGTAGAGGTATTCAAATGTTTCAACTCGTCGGTTTCGGTTAGGACCATGGATTTTAAAAATCGTGAAATCTCAAATCGAAATCGAATCTTTGGGCTTCTAGCTCCGGTTTGTAAATCGACAGTTTCGATTCAAACCGCCGGTTTGGTGGTTTTAATATATATATATATTTTTTAGTTTTAAAAAAAATTGCATATAAATATTACAATTATTCATATATTACAACATAATAATTTTATTTGAGTAGATAATTTGATATAAATGAAAATTTAGAACTTATATTTACAAGTTACAACAACACAACATTACAACTTACAAGTAACAATTTCAAATATAAGAAATTAAAATTTAAATACAACAAACACAAATCATATACCTAAAAAATTTATAACTTATAATATAAATTAAGAATAATATTCAATACAATTTAAAATGAAAGAGTAAAATAACATAAATATACAATATTATTTATATATAATATAAAATTTTAAAAAACAATAGATAAACTAAAAGTTTAACCATCGATTCCCAATTTGAAATTAACCCGAAGCGAAACCGAATTGTCAAACCACGATCGCGGTTCCTGTTTCGAACTGAAACTGGATCAATGGCGATTCGATTCCTATTTTCCGAATCGGATGACCACCTCTAAAAAAAAACGAGTCAATTAGTTCGTAGTAGAACACAATTAACATTTTTACAGAACTTTCAAAACATTTGACCTATTTTTGAGAGCGATGTAGCATACCTAATTGACAACGGACATGGATTGCCAATTTTCATTCATTTTTATAATATCATCCTTAAATAACACATATTTCTAATGAGTAAAAAAACTTTAATTTATTTGTTCGACACACACATATATAAACATTATTTAGACATATCCACTTATTCTACTGCAAATATAAACAACATTGTTAGTCTTAAACTTGAACAACTCATGCATAAAGCTGATGAGAGAGTACTCTTGGCTTGATACAAACCTCAAGTGGAGTAGCTTTCATATTAGTAGTCCCAACACTGCCTCTCATATCAACAGCTCCACCTGAGGGTGTATCAATATCAAACCCATGCACAAAGCTCGCAAGCGCTAGCTGCACAGTGCGAAGGGAAAAAGAAATGGCAGGGCAAACCCTTCTGCCACCTCCAAATGGAAGCAACTCAAAATGGAGCCCGTGAACATCGACCTCCTTGTGAGTTGTGAGAAATCTTTCTGGCTTGAACTCGAGGGGATCGATCCAAACACGAGGATCGCGTTGTATTTTCCACGTGTTGATAAAGATGCGTGTGCCTTTCGCGATATGGTAGCCTGCTACAACGCAGTCCTCTCCGGCCTCTCTAATGATTATAGGTATGGGTGGAAGAAGGCGCATTGTTTCCTTGATTATGGCTTGAATATAGACTAGTTTTTCAATGTCCGATTCTTTTACCTGTCTTTCTTGGCCAACATGAAGGTCTAATTCTTCTTGAGCTTTTTCAAGGGTGTGGCGATTGTTAAGAAGCAAACACAATGCCCATGTTAGAGTTACAGCTGTGGTGTCAGTTCCTCCCACCATAATTGTCTGCAACCAAGTTATACCAATATAAGGGTATAGTAAAAATATTGGTACATTAACTATGTAAACATGCCATGGTAAGAGTTCATAATTATTTTAACTTATACAATAATAAGAGTCTAGAATGAAGGTTATTCAAAATTATTAGTTATTTTTTATTTGCAATTTTTAGTATGATAAATTGAAAACTAATAGTCATTTCAAATTCCTAATATATATAAATATATATATATATATATGTGTGTGTATATGACGACATTTCTCCAATAAATACCCAAATCTCACTTAAATAAATTTCATAATTTTTAATTATCTATAATTGATAACAATATTATACCGGAATTTTGGGAAAAAACTTCTTTCAAAGTTTAAAATAGTCCCAAATCTCACCAAAATAAATTTGGTATTTAAGGGCTTGACAAACATTAGCTACCGTATTTTTTAATATCATAATAATGATAGAAAAGTAAGTTGTTATGAGAAATTGTAGAAAATCCATAGAACTTTGTTTATTGTTGTCAAATGAACAACACTAATGGTAAGGTATTAAATCCTGAGATATCACAATTCATAAGAAATTACTTTTATACCACGGTTTAGAAAATAAAATTGTTTTTTTAATAAAAGTAAAAAAAAAAATCAATTTTATGTTGGAGGTTACATGATATCGTTAACCTAGTATTTTTCAATAAAATTACACGATGCGATCATATCAAGTAACCATATAAATAAACACATATGATGTAACCTTAATATTTTTTCATAGGGTTACATGATATCACATATCGTGTGATATGGTGTAAACTCCGACATAAAATTAATTTTTTTTTACTTTTATCAAAAGAATAATTTTATCAAATTTTCTAAATTATGGTTAAAAAATAAATGATAGTAAAAAATAATCTCTCATATATAAAATTGTACAGAGTTTCGTAGGCCTATGAAAATTCATGACATATTAGACAAAAAGTGACGATAAATTGCACATAGAGTTTCGTAGGCCTTTGAAAATTTTGACGAAGTGATGTCATCATATTAATGTCAATGTCGCATTTGACGGAAGTGTCATTATTAATTGGTATCACATATATTTTTATGACGGTAAATTTAAAGAAACGATGCTTTGGTCCTCCAAGTAAAATTAAATTTAAGCTTGGCTAAAGATTTTTGTGATGTTTGAACTGGATTTGTCTCATTTGAATTTTAAATTTATTTTGGTATATGTTTGGAAAGAGATATTCAAAATTCTACTATCATACCTTTTTTTTTTTTTTTTATAATTTTCAATAAAAACATTTGTTTTTTTGATAATTTTCAAAAAATAACATTTGTGCACTTCTCAATGTGAAAAAACATTTTAATATAATCATATCCTACAAAATTCAAAAAAAAAATATAATATTCTAAAAATTCATACTCATAAAATCCTCTTATAACTTAAATCCAAACTTGTAAAATTCACCTAACAATCAGAACAAATATAACAATATTCTCTCTTTAGGATGAACAAATTAAAAAATAGCTAGTTTAAAAATTGGCTCAAATATTTAAGCAGACATTTTGGATAAAAATATCCCTTTTATAGTTAAAAGGTAGGAATATGTTTATTTTTAGCCAAAGCCACAACAACCACCATGGCCATGGAGATGTTTGGATTGGTGATTATAACTTATAAGTCAGCATTTGAGATTTTAAAAAATCTGAAATCTTGTTTGTCTTGAGTTTATAATAGGATTAATCTATCAAAATCTTATTTTATTTTAAAATACATGTATATAATTATTAATTTATTATTATAATTTATTAATACACAAATTTAAATTTTACTATTACAATCATCCAATTATTACTATTACATTAACTAACAATATAACATTACACAATAACATTTTTTCCAACATTAATTTGACATTTATAATACTAAATTTACCCTACAAAATTTCTAAACAAACATAAATTTTAACTATTAACCTTTATTTCAAAAACGCAGGATTTGAAAGTCAGATTTCCTAAATTCTGTAAAAACTCAAAACAAACACACCTAATGAAATCGATTCCGCCATTCACAATTTTTTTTAATATTCATCTCATCTGATTCGTTTCAAATGATTGATGTTCTACCCACAACACAATCCACATGAGCCACAATACGACCCGCAGAATATATAACCCATACGATCCATCGACATGAGCTATTGCGATCCATACAAGCCACATAATGACCCACACAATCCACATGACTCACAGACATGACCCATGACACAATACACCATGGGTCATGATACGATCCCACACCAACCCACACGACCTACACATGAGCCACATCACTAACACGCCGCAACCCAAAGACCTACACGACTCACATTACAATACCCATGATCCATGACACGACCCACACGACTCGAAAAAGAAGAAAGAAGTGAAGCATGTAGTGGGATCTAAAACACTTAAACTGACGTACCTGACATGTAGCTTTGTTAATAGTATCAGCATCATAGCAAGGAAACTCCTCAGCAACACCATCAGCAACACTCAACATCTCAGTCATGAAATCACCTTCTTCTTTCCCTTCATCATCATCACCAAATAAACTTTTCTTCTGCTCCAACCACTGTTGCAGCATCTTATCCAACTCACTCCCAATTTTCCTACAAGCTTTATGCATTCCTCCAAACAGTGTATCCACCCACCACAGATATGGCAGCACATCAGATATCGTAAACACAGTCATCATCTTGAAAAAATCCCTTATACTCTCCCGCCATCTCTCCCTCTCCTGCAAACCCATCTTCACCTCCACATCTCCCGCCACCATTCTGATCATCAAGCTCAGTGTCAAATCCCCAAACACCTTCGCCATATCCACACTACTTCCCATTTTTGCTTGACCGTTGACCCTGCTCATCATTTCCCTAACGTGAAGCTCACGCACGGCTCCAAGAGCTGCCACTTTCCTGTTGGACAGAAGCCTTAGCAACGCTATCTTACGCATCTCTCTCCAGTATGCTCCATACTTATTGAAGCCAAACATGGCGAAATCGTATCCCATGAGGCCCATAGCAGCAGTTCTCGGCCTGTTCGATAAGGCTAGGTCGTTGGTTCTATAGCATTCTTTTGCGGTTTCCCAGCTGTTGATTACTACCCCTCGGCGCGTGCCTAGACGGACGCTGAAAATCGGTCCGTATTTATCTGCCATTTTCCACAGCGTCATGTGAAGTGGTTCGGGCACTGATAGCAGAAACAGGTGACCGATTAACGGCCACCCACCACCTGCCTCTGGAGGCATTTTTTTTGGTGATTTTTTGGTATGATGCTTTGATGGAGAGTAGAAGAAAAGAGTTAGAGTGGTTGTAATCATGGCAAAGGAAGCAATCCATGGCCATTGTAGGAACTCCATGCTGAACATGATGATTAACACAAGGAATATAGATATGCATGTTTGATCCTATCTCAGTGTATGATTATATATAGTACGTCGAAAGGATTAGTTTTGATTTTTGGATGTTGTTTTTCTAGCTGGATTAATATTAATAAAATTTAACGTCGTCATCTTGCGATTTTGCTCTATTTTTAGTACTGATTTTGTCTACTAGTTCTAGGTTTACGCCTTTCTTGATCATTTCCTTTTTTTTATTAGTGCTGTGAAATTACTCCAAAGAAATTATCTAAACAGGTTTTTGAGATTCTGATTTGAATTTAGAATTTGAAATAATAGAATTTTAAATCCACTTAAGTTGGAGTGAATTTAAAATAAATGGATTTTAAATTTACTTAAACCTGATTAAATTTAAAATTCATCGAAATTTTCCAAAAATTAACTCAAAATGAAAATGATGGATTTCAAATTCGTATTTATTCAAACACCAACAATCAATATTTGCCAGAAATTTCAAATCTCTCATTCCAAGTGAAGTCTAAGTGGTTTTCCTTTTCGTCTCATCCTCATATCACTACATAGAAAATGACAATTTTTATATGTTATAATATATAGTCACAAAAAACATACAATCTTTTTTGCATCAACATGACTAAAAAATCAGACTTAGCTTTCGTCCAAACTGCTTTTCTATTTTATTTATTATTATCAATAATATTATTATTATTATTTTGTGTCCCGAAAAGAAGGAAAAAAAAAAAAAAAGTGCTCAGTTTTAGCAACGACAGTGGTGGGTTTGAGTGTGGCCTCATGTATATATATCTTCATGTAAAAATATCATATTAATGCATTATGAGGTATCTTTATAGATATGTAAATCATAAAGAAAAATATCAAATTAAAACACTTCAAAGTATAATGAAATTTAAAAGTGCACTTTTCCAAGGTAATCTAACCCTACTCTTTGGAAAAAAAAATGTAAAGGCATTATACTTTCAAATGTTACTAAGGTTTATTTTCTTATTTATTTATGACACTTAATGTCTCTTTATTTATTTACATTTCAGTTTTTTTTTTCCTTTTATGTTGCAATATTTAAAGATTATTTTTCATAACAAATATAATTTTTTATCTCATTGATAATATAATAGCAATTCTTATAGAGTTTATTATCAAATTTGCCCTGTAATTTAGTGGGTTTGGCAATTTCGAACTGTAATTTTTCGGACTAATAATTTAAGACCGTAACTTGTTGAGCTTCGCAAATTTTGCCCAAATTAAGCCCGAATTGCTTAATTTGGACCCAATTAGCACGTGAAACACACGTGAGGCCTGAAAATTAGCTAATTTGGGCTATTTCTACTGATTTGACAATTTTAAGTCCAATTGGCATTTTTCCTTCTTTTCTTTTTTTCACTCCACGTGGATTAATTTTGTCTAAATGTGTAGTTGAACCCCCCAAATCCCCAAATCGAATTTCACAACCCTAATTCCCCCCCAATTTGTTGAGAACCCATCGAGAGAATTACCTTCATCCGTTCCGGTTGTAAAGAGGCCGTCCCACTCAGCCAACAGAGCCAGCAAAGCGTCGATGTGTGAAGCAGTGGTGACTGATTCTGATATTCTGATATTCTCAGAAAGCAAGAACAAGCAGAATCCACAGAGAGGATATCTTCTAGTGTAATTTCCAGACCAAGGGAGATGGACGAAACCAAATGTGTCGATTGGAGGGTCACAAGAGTACTCTTAAATCTATTCGACGAATCTTTTGCAGTAGGGTCATCAGAAACATTTTCGGATGCAATTTTATCCTGGAAATTGACCCACCCTTCCCAAGGCAGAAGATATGCAGGCCCCTCAGAAGAAAAAATATCCAAAGTTCTCTTTCTACCAGAGAGAAACTGCATAAGCTCCAAGGAATAAACCCGAATACGGTTTGGCAGCTGCAATTTGTCACAGAACACAGACATTCTATCCCAAACGGCAAGTCTGACTTTCTTTAAATCCTCCAAATTTCCTTCCAGTTTACTCAGAGATGATAGTAAGTAGTGTAACCGTTGACGTTCAGGAGAACCACCAGCTATTAGGGTTCTCAACAAATTAGGGGAATTAGGGTTGTGAAATTCGATTTGGAGTGAAATTAATCCATGTGGAGCGAAAAAAAAGGGGAAATGCCAATTGGATTTAAAATTGCCAAATCAGAAGAAATAACCCGAATTAGCCAATTTCCAGGCCTCACGTGCATTTCACGTGTCAATTGGGCCCAAATTAAGCAATTCGGGCTTAATTTGGGCAAAATTCATGAAGCCCGACAAGTTACGATCCTAAATTGCCAGTCCGAAAAATTACAGTCCGAAATTGCCAGACCCCCTAAATTACGGGGCAAATTTGGTAATAAACTCATTCTTATATATAATTCTAAGAATCCATACTAAGATCATTTTCAAATCACTTCATTGAATTAATAAACATTATACAAATGAGGCAACTAAGGAACAAAGTTTAAAAAAATATCTTGTCAGCATAGTGAGGACATTGTTGATAATTACTCCCTCCGTCCCATCTTATTTTGTCTACTTTCCATTTTTGCTTGTCCCAACTTATTTTGCCAGCCCAAAAATGGCAAAAAAAAAAGCACTAAAAAAGCATAAAGTTAAACATTCAATCAACAATCAACTGTATTTTCTTAGAATCCGTGCCGGTCAAAGTAGGCAAAATAGCTCGGGACGGAGGAAGTAATTGTTAAAAGAACTGCTTTTGGGATCACCATAGGTTATTACTCTGCATAACATTTAAACTGAGATTTTTATAATTTTGAGATTAATTTGATTTTTAAATTATATTAACAAAATTCTTATTCTTATTTGTATTTTGAAATTTCGGATTAATATTTAAATATTCGATAAATTATTGGATTGTTCATTTTAAATATATATCCTGCAATTTTGTATTTTAAGTTTTTTTCTTAATTTTTTATATTTTAGTTGCATTTTTTATTATTTTAAAAATCTTCATATTTTAATTTTAATTTTTTGTTTTTTAGAATTATTTAAAGAGTTTATTATTATTTGTTAGCCCAGTAAATTAGAGGTCTTGTAATTTTGGATTTTAAATTTTCGTGCTTTTAGCTATTCAACCCAAATTGTTAATTGCGCTTTTAATTTCTAATTTTGTTTTTCTTTAAGTAAAAAAAATAAAATTCACCCATTGCACATTCTCTTTTCTCTCTATTCTATCTCCTCCCTCATTTCTTCACTGTGTGATCGGCTCCAACATCCCCATCACCACCTTAACCGCCACCTCTTCCATCCTCTCCTCCCCTCCCACCGTTGATGGAAAAGGACGAAAACAACGGTTGTTGCTTAGTAGTACGACGATGGCAGCTGATCTGCTTTGGTTGAGGTAAAGATCGACGAATCTCGTCGGAGAGAGGGCAGCGGCAAGACTCGTGAATCTTGTTTGTGTTTTACTATCTTATGAAATTCAAGATTAAGTTAATCATGTTTTCTTTTACTTTAGTTATTCCAATTTCCGATCAAGCTATTAAGTTATTGTTGTTTTATCTAGGTCAAAGTGTAGGGGATTGGTATATGTTCTCTTGTTTGTTTTGATTTTGATTCTGTGCAAGGGTGATGGTGAATTGATGATCAAAAAAATGGAATTAAAATTAGTATCATTCTTGTACTTTATTTAAAGAGTAATTTAGGAGTATATGACGACAAAATATAGTTTTACACATGAAAAGGGAGAAAGGAATTCATGAAATGTGGTATGGAGAAGTAGTTCCAGAGGTGGTGGAGGAATTTAACGGCCTGAGGGAGAAGATGAACAGTTAGATTATTTCCAAATTTTGATTTTTTATATTTTTGTTTTATTTTGATTCACTTATTTTTCTATTTTGTTATTTCCAATTTTCTAATTTTTATTTTTTTGTTTTGTTGTTTTTAATCTTATGTGTCACTATGATGTGGAAATTTTTAATACCACCTATTATATTATTCATAGACAAAATTAAGTGCCATTGGACCGAAAAGCTTGAAATTAAGAATATCACATACGATTCATGTGTAATTTATACCCAATTTAGTCATTTGGGCTGAAATTGAGTAAAATTCACTAAATCTAAAAAAATTAAAATCCTAAATTGTCTCTCAAAAAACTTAAAATTCGAAATTGTCACACCCTTTAATTTACTGAATAAAAAAAATTAATACACTCTTATTTAGATTATTCTTTAATTTCCTTGATTTATTTTGTATACTTTTATTGTATTTTTTATTTAGTTTATAATCTTGAGATTTTTTAATATAATTTTCAAATCTTTTTTTTAATACTTTAACCATCTTCATATTTTAATTTATTATTGAACTTTTAGATTTCTAATTTTATGAAAAAAATTATATGCTATATATATATAGTTAGTTTGTAAACATGAGATTTTCTGTAAGTTGATTATTTCCACATTTAAGGTATTTTGAAGATTTGAACCATCTTTGAATTTAATTTTTTAAATTAATTTAAATTCTTAATTTTTATATTATAGTTTCAAAGATTTATTGTAACACCCTAGAATATTTTTTTATTTCATAACTTTATGATATAAGTTTTAAAGCATTAATAATGTAGTATTATGATATAAGAGGATAAAGATGTTATGTCTTTGTCATCTCCTAATCTTTATCATCATCATAAATGAGTAACCCATTTTTCTCACCTAGCCCCAAATTGAAGAAACAATAATTCGGAAAAAATTGGAAAAAAAGATGGGTTGAACTAAAGGCACCCCATGATGTTCTAAGGGCACCCCATTTTAGTGTAAATGTTTTAGAATATTTACACTAAAATGGGGTGCCCTTAGAACATTATGGGGTGCCTTTAGACCCACCCAAAAAAGATATGCTATATCTCTCCTCTATTCCTCTCTTCTTCTCCACTCACAAGCCACCATCGACCACCTCCGTTGCCACCGATTGAAGCTCATCCGACAGGGTGGGGGTATGGGTTATCGGCGCTACTTGCACTGACGTGGCTGATTGTCAGCCACCGCCGCTTACAGCGGTGGCGTTACAGTGTATGTATATATATATATATGTATTTGTATGTGTTGATGTATATATATGTGCGTGTGTATGCATATATCTGTGTGTATGTTGACGGGTTGGGTGGCCAGGAATGGGGTGTGTGTGTGGCCGGCGTGGGCATGAAGGGAGGAGAGCCGCCGCTGAAAGCGGTGGCGGGTGTGTGTGTGTGTTTGTGTGTGTGGAGTAGGTGCAGTGTGTGCGTGGTGGTATTGGTGTTGCCGGCGACGTGAGGTCGCCGGCAGCAGCGGCAGGGAGATAGGGGACGTATAAGAACCCTAAAATATATTGAAATTGTAGATATTATTCTATAATTAAACAAAATTTGATATATGAAAACTAAGCTTTAATTAAATGACAAAGAGAAATTATATTAATTAAATTATTTTATTTAGACCTTTTTATATGTTGATTAAGGTATAAAACCCTAGATCCTTATCAAAATAATTAAGAAAACTTAGTTTCAGGTCGGATTTTGGAGTTAAGTGTTATCACCCTATCGTATTGCATTAATACTTAATTTTATTTTGTAAACCCTGTTAGATGGTCCGTTATCAGAAAATATTCTAAATTAAAAATGTAATTTAATTAAGAATAGTTCGATTAAATTCTAAAGCGAGCACTTACGCTTTGTAGGAAATACAAAAAGAGGAAAGAACTAAGCTCTTATAAAGGTAGACGTTTTGTAAGCATCATCCGTGAAAGGTGGGGGTAATTGTTTATTACGGTATTTATATTTCTTTCAAAGTATTTAAAATATGAAATCTTATACCTGAATGACATGAGGTCGATATACATGTTATATAAATAAAGTGCTATGAGCTAAGATGTTATGATATAATGAGTGAGGGTAATTTCTTTATATTACGATATTATAAAGTATATGCTATTAATATATGCAATGATTAAAGTGAATGTGATTGATGAATGATTAAAGTTAAGTGATAGATTATGAGTATAAATTGATTGAGTTAAATGATGGAAATTCTGATGATTGGTGAATGATTCAGATGAATGCTTGCATTATTGAATGATTTAATCCACGTGATGGATTATAATTGTTAATTGATTGAATTGTTTGATTGAAATTCTAGTGATTGGTAAACTGTTGGGGGTTTATATTATTGAATGATTTAAGTCATTTGATTGATGATAGATTGAGATGACTGTTTGTTTTATTGGATGATTTAAATAATGTGATTGGTTGTAAATGTTGACTGATTGGATTGTTTGACTGAAGTATTTGTGATTGATGAGATTGATCGAGTTTGAGCCCCGATATTGAACGGGTTTGAGTCCCTAAATAATGAAAGGGTTTAAGCTCCTATAAATTGAATGAGTTTGAACCCCTATAATGAAAGGGTTTGAATCCCTATAAATTGAACGAGTTTGAGTCCCTATAATGAAAGGGTTTGAGCCCCTATAAATTGAACTGGTTTAAGTCCCTATAATGAATGGGTTTGAGCCCCTATAATAAACGAGTTTGAAACCTGAAGTACATGATAAGTCAGGTTAAATCCCGCATTCATGTGATACAAGTATGTTAAATGATAGATTGCCGTGAATTATGTTTCATATTTTATTATTGTTTACTATGCACCATATATGTGGAATTATGCAACAGTTAATATGTGCATATGTGATAAATGAAATGTGATTTTCATGGTGGTTAAGATCCACAATTTCATGGCAGATAAGATCTGCGTTTTCATGGCGGCTAAGAACCGTAACTAAAGTGATATGTTTAAATGTGATCGATAAACATTTTACGTCAATCAGCTTCTTATGATAAAATTGTGTTATGAAGAGTCGTAAGACATTTGAATGAAATTCTTTAAGTTTATAATATTTTGAAATAGGGGCATAACAATTTCTTTTATCAAATGGTTTTAAACGTACATGTAATACGTTTTATTTATTTTGGAAATTACTTTATGTCATCCTGATTTTCCCAACTGAGTGTATTTCAAACACTCACTCCTCTTTTTAAAATGTTTTCAATTTAAAGAGTTAAAGTCGTGGAGTGCGAGCGGTGGATGCTTGATAGGATAAAATGTAATAGATTTTGATGAGACAAAATATGTAATAGACTATTTAGCCATTCAGATAGCTTTCAGTGTGTAATTTAGCCAAGGTAAGGATGCTGGAATGAGAAGGAGATTCTGCAAAGGAGCCTATGCCAAGTCCCAGCTACCTGCATGCTGCCAAAAGGAACCAGTAACCAAGCTTCAAAGGATGCTGCAAGGAACCTGGAGATGATCAAGGAAGCTGACTTACTTGCTTGAAGAAGACACTACCAGATACATTAAAATCAATGCAACCTGACTAGCCAATAGAGTCACTCCAGTTTCAGCAAATCAGAGATTGTCATGTGTGAAAAAGCAGCAAGAACAAAGTACAGCAGACTGCAGAATGAAGTTGCGCAGCAAAAAGGACAAGGCAGTGGCAGAACAGTATGAAGGCATTTCAGAGCAGGTGTCAGAAAATCAGTAGAACCAATCAGAGAAAGACACCTCATCAAGCAAAGGACTGCCCTCCCAACGGGCAGAATACTCACTGATGCCTATAAATAGAAGACTGGATGCACCAAGAAGGAGAGACCAGCAGACAGACCAAGAATTGAAATATCCTACGCAAAGCAACTCTCCTACAAGTTAAAACTTTCATATCTAAGACATACAGTCAAAGCAGCAGCAAGCCAACTACCATTGTGTTTTTCAGAAGTTTAAAGAGCTTGCTGCACTCGATCGTTTGCAATTTCATATCTTATTCAAATGAACTATTTAGGAATTACTTAGGCAGAAGTTTACTCTGCTAAGTTGTATTCTCTCTGAAGAAGAGAAATGATCCTGTGTGGGTCGAGGAACCTGTGTGGAGATCCTGTGTGGGTCGCTTAGTTGGTCACTGTGCAGCTACATGTGTGGATAGAGCTGATAGTTTTGTGTAGAGTATAGTTTGTATTAGCAGAGTCTATTGTAAATCAAACTTGTTTTAACAAAGTTCCTCCTTGAGAAGGAGTAGAGAGGACGTAGAGGGATTACTCCACCCTTGAACCTCTATAAGCTTGCTTGTGTTTTACAGCTTTATATTTCTATCTGCACCTTAAGCATCCTGCATTAAAATCTATTTCGAAAATCACATTATTTCCGCTGTGCATTATAGTCTCTGACTAAGTCCTGAGGTCACTGCCCAAGCAGCAACCTATCGAGTAGCAAGCTTACTAGCTACTTGTTCATCAAGGACTTAACATCTTGGAGTAAAAGTTAAAAATTTGATAAGGTTAATTCACCCCTCCTCTTAACCTTATACCACTGGGACCAACAAGTAGTATCAGAGCCGGTTGGATTAGAAACCCAACTTGTCTGGTCAATCCCTGATCTCTGATTTTCGAAAAACTGCATACATCGTCTTTAATCATATCATGGATACGCATAAGCTTCCTATGTTCTCTATTGAAGAATATGATGACTGGAAGATTAGAATGCAAGCACATCTTTCAGCAATGCACAACGAGATGTGGATGGTCATCACTAATGGACCACTAAGGATCACCAAGCCCAATCCCATATTCGCAAGAGCCATGGATGCTGGTGATGCAGGAGCCATTCCACATCAAACTGTTATCGACAAACCTAGGGAAGAGTGGACAGCTGATGACAGAAGGCGAGCCAATTTGGATAATGTCGCCAAGAATGCTTTATTCGTCACCTTGGACAAAGGAACATTCAGTAAGGTCAAAACGTGCAGGATAGCAATGGATATATGGAATAAGCTTGAACAAATCTGTGAGGGAACAGAGCTTACAAAGGAAAACAAGGTATCTACAGCAACCCAAAAATTCGAGCTGTTCGAGATGCTCCCTAAAGAAACCCTGGAGCAGATGGATCTGAGGTTCACGAACATTGTGAATGAGCTGGAGTCTCTGGACAAATTCTATACCCAAAAGGAGAAGAATATGAAGGTGCTGAGAGGACTACCTGCAGAATGGGATAGCAAGACGACTGCCATGAGGGTTTCCATGGATTTAAAATCTATGAGTACTTTTGATCTCTTTTCTGACCTAAAAGCCTTTGAGTATGATATTAACAGAAGGAAGAAAGAGGCAGAAGAATCCAGCACAAATGTAACTGCCCTAACAGCCAGGAGCACAAGGGAGACTGGAGCTACCTGCATTAAGCAAGGAAAGCTACCTGCTGAGAACACTGATGAAGAAATGGCCTTCTTTTTGAGGAATTTTAAGAAATTCATCAGGTATAACAGGAGAGGTGATTTCAAGAAAAGTCAAGCACCTCCCCAACAACCCAGCCCCCATCAACCAAACCAGGATACTTCCGACCTATGCTATAACTGTCGAAAGCCAGGACACTATGCCAGAGAGGGTCCTCATCCTAAGGTCAACCGATATCCTGATGGAGAATCTTCCCAGAAGAGGGAGAAACGAAGAGAGGAAAGAAGAAGAATCAAAGCCTTTCTCAGTGAGATGGAAAAAGGAAATGAGCCTTCTAAGGAAACTCAGCAGGATGCAGATTCCTTTGATGATGAAAGTGACTCATCCTCATCAGAAGACGAAGCACTCATCTGTCTGATGACACAGGAAGCAGAGGACAGCGAGGATGATGAGGTAATATACCCAATCCAATCCTTGTAGGAGGCAGAAAAGTTGAGTAAAAGCCTTTCCCTAAAACAAATCATGAGCGATTTCGAACAGATAAACTCAATTCATGAGGAGCTGAAACTTGAAAATGAGATGCTCAGGAGGGAAAACAAACAGTTAGCTGAAAAGCTATCCGCATATGAGCTCAGTAGCTCAAAGTGCAGCAACCTCTAGGAGCAAGCATCTAAGCTTAATTTGAGAATCGTTAAACTTGAGAGCGAGAAAAATAATCTTCAGGCAATTGTGGGAACCTTTAGCAAATCTGCTAAAGAAGCCAAAGAATGTCTTATGTCGGCCAGAAATCCCTTTGATAGGACAGACCTAGGATACTGCGCTGGAACCTCTCAAGATACAGCAAGCTCATCTAAAACTGTTGCATTCGTTCAAGTAGAAACTTCAATGACAAAGGAGTTATCTAACAACTCAACAAAGAGCTTGGAGAAAGCAATAGACAAGGGCAAGGGATCCATGTATACATCCACAGGAAGTAAGCCTGTTTTCAAAAGCTGGCTACAGCGGAATCAATCTGCTGGTAGATATAAGAGAAAACAGCAACCTACAAGGATGTTGTACAAAAATCTTTACCCCACTAATACGAAGACCGTAATGTCTAAAACCTAAAAGAGCTCATGCTCAAGGGAAGTATGGTGGAGGTCCTCACTTCAAAAGTGATGGGTACACACGGTTCACACACATACAACAGTATCCTAAGGATACCGCTTATAGAAGAAGCCACTGAGTCTACAACAAAGCAATTGTTGTGAGACAAGTCTGGATTCCAAAAGGTACTAACAAAGAAGGACCCGTATATGTATGGGTACCTAAGAACCGGTAATCTCTATTTTTACAGGTACCTACAATAGAAACCAATAAGGAAGTATGGTACATTGATAGTGGGTGCTCAAGACATATGACTGGAAACAAAGAAATTCTCAGTGATCTACAACCATGCAAAGGACCTAAAGTAATCTTTGGAGATGACTCTAAGGGTAGCACTAGAGGAGTTGGAACTCTCATCAAAGCAAACACTCACATAAAGGAAGTGTCATATGTGAAAGGCCTAAAGTACAACTTGCTCAGCATAAGCCAATTCTGTGACAAAGGTTACTCAGTGGAATTTAATCACAACAAGTGCCTGGTAAGGGACAGCCAATCCAAGGAAGTAAAACTATCAGGAACCAGAAAAGGAAATATCTATGTAGCTGACTGGAGCTCAGTAACCACAGCTACCTGCTTCATAAAAGGATGGGCCATTTGAATTTCAAAACAATCAACAAGTTAGCCAGAAAAGGACTGGTCAGAGGGCTACCTGACCTAGTGTACAAGAAAGAGAGTCTGTGTGAAGCATGCGAAAATGGAAAACAAACCAAAAGCTCCTTCAAAAACAAAGTTCAAAGATCAACTGAAAGGGTGCTAGATCTACTTCACATGGATTTATTCGGACCAGTAGATCCAGTAAGCATGAGTGGAAGAAAATATACACTTGTAGTGGTGGATGACTACTCAAGATTCGCATGGACGCTGTTCTTAACAAAGAAGTCGGATACCTAGCGGAGGTTACCGGAGTTACTGAAGAAGCTGCAGAATGAAAAGAGCCTAAATATCATAAAAATCCGAACAGACAGAGGCACTGAGTTTACAAAAAAGTTCATTGAAGAGTACTGCTTTAATAATGGAATCAAGCATAAATACTCAACAGCTAGAACGTCGCAACAAAATGGTGTTGCAGAGAGGAAGAACAGGACCCTCAAGGAAGCTGCGAGGACCATGCTGGCTGAAGCACTGTTGCCTAAGAGATTTTGGGCAGAAGCTATCAACATAGCATGCTACACCCAGAACAGATGCATTATCAACAAGGATTTGAATAAAATTCCTTATGAACTATGGTTTGGTCACACTCTAAATATTGAACATTTTCATATTTTCGGTTGCAGGTGCTATGTACTCAACAATGAAAAGGATTATCTGAAGGCATTTGACTCAAAGTCAGATGAAGGAGTATTTTTAGGATACTCCTCAGTAAGTAAAGCCTACAAAAACTTCAACAAGAGAACCCTTGTTGTAGAAGAAATAGTACATGTGGATTTTGATGAACCACATTGCACTAAGGCTGATATAGATAAACTCAATGAAGACCTTGGGAGAACTCACATCACCAACACTCGTGTTGAATATATTGATATGGAGTTACCAAGTCTCCAAAATATTGAATTAACTCAGAATCAGCAATCTGTACCTACACAGCAACCTGGAGAACAGGAACCTACTCCAAACCAGCAAGCACTAGTGACTCAAGAAGAGATACATCATCCTGAAGGAATTCAACTAGAAGTACGGTTAGAAATACAATCTGACCCAAATCAGCAAGCTGCACAGATTGATCAAGAGCAACCTGTTGAAAACCCGAATGAGCAGCAAGCTAAAGAAGCTAGAAGAAAGTGGTTAAAGAATCACCCAAGAAATCAGATCATAGGAGATTCCATCTCGGGAGTAAGAACGAGAAGAAGCAACCCCCATGAAGCAATGTTTGCATGTTTTATTTCTCAAACAAAACCAAATTGCATAGAGGATGCCCTAGTAGACACCAATTAGATTCAAGCAATGCAGGAAGAGCTTAATGGATTTGAAAGGAACCAAGTGTGGCATCTAGTTCCAAGACCTACTCACTAGGGTGTAATCGGCACAAAGTGGGTATTTAAAAACAAGCTCGATGAAGAAGGTCAAGTAGTTAGAAACAAGGCAAGACTAGTGGCGAAAAATTACTGTCAGGAGGAAGGAATAGATTTTGAAGAAACCTTTGCACCAGTAGCAAGACTAGAGGCTATCAGAATCTTTCTAGCATACACAGCTCACAACAATCTCACCGTTTATCAAATGGATGTTAAGAGTGCATTTCTCAATGGACTGCTCGCTGAAGAAGTCTATGTGGAGCAGCCTCCAGGTTTTGAAGATAATCCAGAGAACATGGTCTTCAGATTAAAGAAAGCTCTCTATGGACTCAAGCAGGTACCTAGAGCCTGGTATGACACTCTCTCGAAGTACCTACTTGACAATGGATTCAAGAAAGGCAAGGTGGATAAGACACTCTTAAGAATTCAAGATGGAGAAAGCATACTACTTGTTCAAACAAGGAACTATGCCAGAAATTCTCAAGTCTCATGCAATCCAAGTTTGAAATGAGCATGATAGGAGAACTAAGCTTCTTCCTCGGTCTCCAAGTCAAACAGCTAAGCAATGGAACCTTCATCAATCAAGTGAAATACACCAAATAACTGATAAAGAGATTCGGTTTAGAAAATGCGAGCACAGTGAGCATACCGATGATAACCTCAGGAAGCCTAGACAAAGATAATGATGGTAAAGCAGTAGACATTACAAAATACAGAAGACTAATTGGGTCACTGCTCTACCTAACAGCTAGCAAGCCAGATATCATGTTCTCAGTAAGAATGTGTGTCAGATACCAAGCAGCTCCAAAGGAATCACACATGACTATAGCTAAACGGATCATCAGATACCTCAAAAGAACCTAGGAAGCTGGCCTATGGTAACCGAATGAAGGAGGACTGAAACTTATTGGCTATACTGACTCTGATTTTGCAGGTTGCAAAATAGACAGGAAGAGCACAAGTGGTACCTGTCAGCTACTAGGGAACAAACTAGTATCATGGTTCTGCAGAAAGCAAACCTTTATAGCAACCTCAACAGCCGAGGCCGAATATGTTGCTGCAGGAAGCTGCTGTGCACAAATCATATGGATTCAACAACAACTGAAGGATTATGGAATTGAAGAGAAAGGAACACCTATCCTATGTGATAATACAAGCGCAATAGCTATCACACACAATCCAGTTCTTCATTCAAGAACCAAACACATAGATATCAGACACCACTTCATAAGAGATCATGTTGAGAAGAAAGATATATCTCTGGAAAAAGTGCATACTGATCTACAGCTAGCTTTGTGAATCAAGATTCTCTTTTCTAAGAAACGAGCTAGGGATAATAAACCTGAACTAATCATTTATATATAATATCCTTTTAAAATGGTTGTAAAGCTTAGGGGGAACTACAGACAGGACAAGGCTAAATCAGCGACCTAAAGGTTACTACTCAAGGTACCTGAACAGTCACTGGACACTATGATACTGGTCACCAAGCTACCTGCAGGACACAGTAACTGAAGCGCGTGAAAAGAGGAACAGTTACCCCACGTCAAGCAGCCGTTTTTACAGGAAACCCCTTGATATCCACAAAATGTCACATCAAGTACCTGAGCGCACGTACGCCGCACCAAAAATCTCAGCCAATGGATCAAGAGTCCTTTCAAATTCAAGATCAATCTGGACCGTTCGATCAAAACCCACCAAATTCAAAAATAAGGAAGTCTCTCTTCATTCTTCTCTCACACTTACATATTTCCATATTTTGCAAACTCTAACTTCTCGATTTTTCTCTCAAGCTTCCCATTACCAGTTTACTCACTCCTTCAGAAATGGCACCGAAACAGTCACAAGTTGTTGACGGCAGACTGGTAGACCATGCGGTTCTTCTCAAAATGGTGAAGGAGGAAGGAAACTCCACGGAGTTGATGATAGACATTCTGAGATGTCTTCGCATCTCTGGACTCCTTAGACTCTGCTCTTTCCACAAGACACCCTATGCAGAGGAGCAGGTTGAGAAGTTCTACCGACGGGCGAAGGTCTCTGAAGATCGGTCAGAGATCCGATCAAAGGTTGGTGGAGAAACAGTAACTGTAGATACCGGGCTGCTGGAAGAGGTGTTCTCTCTCCCCACTGACGGCATGGACGCCAGTGACTTCTCCACGTATAGAGAAGATGAACTGGAGGAGTACTGGAAGATCTTCACCGGTAGGGAGGACACGGTGGGGATGTCTTGGAGTTGCAGTAAGAAGGTCTTCCTTCTTGAGTTTGAGATGTTGCATGACATCTGCTGCCATATCATAGAGAACCGCTCTGGTTCCTTTGATAAATGTACCAACTTCAGGTACAGGATGATGATGGCCATAATGAAGAATGAGAAGGTGGACTGGGCCAGCTACCTGCTCTCTAGGCTGGTGGAGGAGGTAGAGAAGAAGGTAGGTAAGCCTACCTACGGGCTGATTGTGAACACCCTCCTGGGTCACTTGAAGGTGGATCTGTCCCAGAGAAAGCCTATTCAGAAAGGAAAGTTCATCGGCGTGGGTAGAGTCTTTACCAAGAAGACTGCTGCTCGGCCATCCCCAATAACCAGGGAGGTCTCTGAGGGTTTCAAGGGTGCTCCAAGGACAAGGAAGGCATTCCGCCGGACCAGCCGCGACTCATCTTTACCGGAAAGCAGCTCGAGGATAGAGGAACCCTCACCAGCTCCTACTGTACCGAAAAAGATTAAGTACAAGCAGGATGTGCAGAGGAGACTGGTCATCTCTGATGATGAATCAGAAGGCACCACTACTCAAGCTGTTAAGAAGCCTGCAGTAGAAGTGGAGATTGATTCTCCACTAAGGGATGAACAGGTAGGGGATGCTGCTGTTCATGATGAAGATGTTGAGGAAGAAGAGGATGAGGAGGATGTGATGGAGTTTGTAATCAGCAAACCGAAGCTGGAGGAAGAGTTCGGTAAGATGATGGAGAGATTTACCACCTGGTGGCAGAACAGACACCTGCCCAGAGAGGAGCTTATCCAGTGGGCTAACTGGAAGACGGAGGAGGAGTGGGCCTTGAGCTGGGCTGCTATGGATGATTTGGAGGAGATCCTTCAAAAGAAATTTCTGAAGGATCTCAGAAAGAAGAAATGGTCGGAATATCTTGAAAATGCGGAGATCGTCGCTGAATGTGAGGCTAGGAAGCAGAAGGAAGATGCCAAACAGATACCTGGCCTCAGGAGCCTGAAGGGGAAAACAACCATCATCCAGCCAGACTTCTATAGGGAGGAGGTGATTCTGGATGCTGCTGCTGACCAGGTCAAAGTAGGCGATGATGTGGCCTTTGCTGCAGTCCAGGTGGAAAGGTTTGGAGAAGATGAAGCCCTGGAGATGATGTCGAAGCAGGCTGCTGATATCAGCCTGACAGAAACTAGGATGAGAAGGCCAGTAAGGGAACCCCAGATGGGTAAATGATCCTCCTGCTCAGCTCTCATGGTCGAACCCATCAGCAGGCGGTCACCTTCACCAACGGAGAAAAATGGTGAGGAATTTTCTTACCTTACTGACCTAATCATTCTGCCTGAAGTCCCTGTGCAGACGCCGATAAAGGAGAGGAGCTCGACACCAACTGACTTTCCCAGAGTTGAAAACCCTTGCTGTTGTGGCATCACTGGACGTTGTCCTAGAGCTCACTGATTCAATCGCAGCAGCAGCCGCCGATGACACCACTGAAACATCCATTCCCACACCAATGGAGGTAGAGGCTGAGGGGGAACAAGTGTAGGAGAAGGAGGCACCTGTTTTTATTGAAGTGTTGGAGGAACCTGCCCCGACAGAAAAAGAGCTACCTGCAGCAGCTGTCCCAATGGAGGTGGAGGAAACAACACTTGCTAAACCAGTGGACCATGGAGAGATGGTCACTGAGGAGGAAGTAGCTGCGGTAGAACAGGTAGAGGAAGTACAGGAGGTAGGAGGAGATAAAAGAGGAGAAAATGAGGCTGAAGTGCAGGAGGTTGAGAAAGAAAATGAGGCTGATGAGGAAGCTGACGAGGATAAGGAAGCTGGCAAGAATAACAGAGCTGAGGAGGATAAGGAGGAGGAGGCTGGAGATGAAGAGGCCGGAGAGGAGGCCTCAGCTAAGGACACTAGATTAGGAGATGGAGAATCCAGTAGCCCTTCCAACAGCGATGATGGGTCACCTAGTGAATATGATGATACCGGAGCCAAAAAATCCAAGACTCTAACCACTGCTTCTTCTGAACAGGTACCAACTGGAGAAGGCCAGGAACCTGCCAGATCAAATGAAGAGGTGCTGACAGCGATTGAGCAGATGGGGAAGTCCCTGGTGAAAGCGAGCAGGAAACCCGCTCTCATTCGGTCAAGACATATTCTTTCATGGACTCCCTCAACATCAGTCTGTCGAAGCTTACTCAGATGATCGCTGCCTACCGATCCCCCAAGGAGGATGCTGCAGTGGAAGTGGTCAAGAGTGTAATGGAGAAGCTGAACAGACAAGAGGAGAAGCTGATCTCCCTTGAAACCAATCAGAACGCTCTTGTCACTGCAGTAGACCGGATGGATAAGGAGCAGTTCAACCAATCACAGACCCTGAGGGATCACTCAGGCACCTTTTCTGAAATTCACTCCATGGTAAGTTTTGCGGTTGGACTGGCCGATGATGACATAAAGGGGGAAGGGAGGATAGAGGGCCGGCAGAAGACTGGACAGGATCCTACTACCTGTAAGCAGATGGTAGTGAGTAGAAGGAGAGATGACACTGGAGACGGGGGACATAGGGGAGCTGGACCAAGGGGCCCTTCAAACAGCAGCTCAAAAAGAAAATCAGAAGCTGTCTCGGGATCAGTTCATCCAGGCTTCAGAAAGGGTGCTGAGATGAGAGATGAGAAGAGAAGGAGGACTGAAGCTGAACTAAAGAGCAACCTGGATGCTGTCTTTTCAAAGGATCCAAGGATTATTCTTGACAAAGTCTTCCCACCGCACAAGCTGTCTGATATGTCTGAGCTGGAAAAGAACATGCAGAATCCTGACAGCGCAGCAAGTGCATCTCTCAAGACCTTTCTAGAAGCCAGCCCGGATCCAAAGAGCGACAAGTTCGTCACACCAAGGATTTCGGAGTTCACTCTCCCCACTGATGTCAATCCATCCTTCTTCCAGATTGAAGCATTCAAAAGAATGGAGCTGATGAAGTATTTCACCACTCTCTGCAAGGAATCTGCTCTCTTCAGAGGATTCCTAACAAACAAGGAGGCCTTGCAGAGGTTTTGGAGCTGACCAAGAAAGGTGGACTTCCAATCCAAGTCAAGCTAAAGCAGAGACTGGGAAAGGAGTTCATACCATACAGTGAGGACTTCTGGCTCAGGTTTGAAGAATCTGAGGAGATGGTGAAGAGGATGGAACCCAGCTATCAAGACTCCATAGCCAACTGGTGGAAAGGTTCTAAGTTCGAAAGAAAGAAGAAAGCCAGCTGGTTAAGAACTTAGTGTTATGTTCTCTGTCTTTGTTTCTGTTTCTATCTGTCTATCTGTTTTAGATGCTATCTGTTTAGATCTCTGTTATCTCGCTTATGCTCTGTACATGTTTCTGATCAATGAAAAACTCGAGATCTTTGGTTGATGAAAGCTCACATCTTGTGAACTTAATGCATGCTTATGAATGTTTATATTCTTCTGCATTTTTATTCCAAGTTAATGAAATATAATTCCTTGATCCTGTTGAGGAGTTTTGTCATCATCAAAAAGGGAAAAATTGATAAGATACAATGTAATAGATTTTGATGAGACAAAACATGTAATAGACTAGAACTTTAGCCATTCAGATAGCTTTCAATGTGTAATTTAGCCAAGGCAAGGATGCTGGAATGATAAGGAGATTCTGCAAAGGAGCCTATGCCAAGTCCCAGCTACCTGCATGCTGCCAAAAGGAACTAGTAACTAAGCTTCAAAGGATGTTGCAAGGAACCTGGAGATGATCAAGGAAGCTGACTTACTTGCTCGAAGAAGACACTACCAGATACATTAAAATCAATGCAACCTGACTAGCCAGTAGAGTCACTCCAGTTTCAGCAAATCAAAGATTGCCATGTCTGAAAAAACAGCAAGGACAGAGTACAGCAGACTGCAGAATGAAGTTGCGCAGCAAAAAGGACAAGACAGTGGCAGAACAGTATGAAGGCATTTCAGAACAGGTGTCAGAAAATCAGCAGAACCAATCAGAGAAAGACACCTCATCAAGCAAAGGACTACCCTCCCAACGGGCAGAATACTCACTAATGCCTATAAATAGAAGACTGAATGCACCAAGAAGGAGAGACCAGCGGACAGACCAAGAATTGAAATATCCTACGCAAAGCAACTCTCCTACAAGCTAAAACTTTCATATCTAAGACATACAGTCAAAGCAGCAACAAGCCAACTACCATTGTGTTTTTCAGAAGTTTAAAGAGCTTGCTGCACTCGATCGTTTGCAATTTCATATCTTATTCAAACGAACTGTTTAGGAGTTACTTAGGTAGGAGTTTACTCTGCTAAGTTGTATTCTCTCTGAAGAAGAGAAAGGATCCTGTGTGGGTCGAGGAACCTGTGTGGAGATCTTGTGTGGGTCGCTTAGTTGGTCACTGTGCAGTTACCTGTGTGAATAGAGCTGACAGTTTTGTGTAGAGTATAGTTTGTATTAGCAGAGTCTATTGTAAATCAAACTTGCTTTAACAAAGTTCCTCCTTGAGAAGGAGTAGAGAGGACGTAGAGGGATTACTCCACCCTTAAATCTCTATAAGCTTGCTTGTGTTTTACAGCTTTATATTTCTATTTGCACCTTGAGCATCCTACATTAAAGTCTATTTCGAAAATCACATTATTTCCGCTGTGCATTATAGTCTCTGACTAAGTCTTGAGGTCACTGCCCAAGCAGCAACCTATCGAGCAACAAGCTAACTAGCTACCTATTCATCAAGGACTTAACATCTTGGAGTAAAAGTTAAAAATTTGATAAGGTTAATTCAACCTCCCCCTCCTTAACCTTATACCACTGGGACCAACAATGCTGGTAGCCAATAATAAAAAGTTGCAAATGATTTTTATTCAAAATGTAATGTTTTATGAATTATGAAAATGAATATTTTATAATAAATCTTGAATTTTATTTATTTTTATTAGTTCTTAAAAGAGTGATGTTTTTATACGTAAGTAACGTCTTGGTTAACATTTATTTACAAAAGAAACGGGATGTTACATTTATTTTATTATTTTTTGGGATTATTAATCAAAATATGAGTGCATGAGGTTCTTTTCTCTAAATTTAAGGGAATTATTTAAGGGTCATTTAATTTGATTATTATTATTGTGGGCTTTTTATATTTTTTTAATATTTTACTTTATTTTAAGTATATGTGATTTATAATTTTATTTATGAAGAATATATTTGTGGATTCATTTGACAATTCGATTTGATTTATATTTTATTATTGTTATTCATGAATTGTGAGTTATATCTTGTTAGAACGATATCATTGTTTTGAAATATCTGTACTTAATAGAAATAGAGCGATTATACCTTGTTGGAATCATATAATTACCTAATTGAATGAAACTAATAGAATTATATGCTTCGTAATTGTAGGTTATTTATTCACTTCTAAGTATCCATTTTGATTTAACTCATGTTTCACAAGAGTTAATGCGGTTATTAATTAATAGGAAAATGCATTAATTAATTAATTTATTTTAACTTTTGATTGAATATTGGGATTGAATATTGGGATTGATCAATGAAATTGGAAAAAATATATGACTTTTCTATAACTTCATTATTAGTTAAGGTTAAATACTTGAAAGTGCAAAATTATATTTGTAGTCCATGATCAATGATGCAATTGAATGTTGCTATCCTTGAATTGGAGTTTGGTAATATTAATTTATCTCTCATCTATTTTCATCATTTTGGTTATTAGTTTTTGTAATGAGCTAGAGGGGTGGAAGGGAGAAAATAAATATTGGAAAACTTGCGTAATTCAAGTTCGAATCCAATTTATCATAATCTACATCTTTATAAAGGTAAGGGGTAACACTTGAGTTATAAGATTCATGGTTGGTTTTTTTTGTTGCTAGTTAATTTTCTATATTTATTATTTGTTTTGCTTGCTTAGATTATAATATGATTTTAGTTTAATTAGTTAAGTTAATCTAAATCCCCCTTTTTCATTTGTTTTTCATCTCAAAAAGAAATAAATTATGTTCCTGAGGATTGAACCTATTCACTGTTACACTCATTCATTTATTTTTAAACTAAGTATTATTTTTGTTGGTTGGACACCTATCATTAATTAATTTATGCGAAAAATGAAATATATTATTAAAGTATATTGAGGAGTATATGATATTCCCCTGACCCCAACTAAAAGTCATTACTAAAAGTTATTCTAAAGTTTTTGTTAGAAATTAAGAAATATAAAAATGTGACAAATGTATCATGTTGATGTCGAAATTTATTTACATTGAAATTAAGAAAATCACTTAAATGAATCGAATCGAATTAAAAACCTAAATAAAATGTCTAGAAAATATTGTGCCTGGAGCCTACTCAAATAAATTTGGTCGGCTTATTCTGATCGGTTTGGTGTGACCGGTCAGAATGTATGTAATATATATTAGAGAAATGATCTCTCTAGTGTTTGAATACAATAATTTTCCAACCTTAATCTCATATCAATTTCTACTATTTATAGACAAAAATACAAGTAGTGGCAATAACCTCCACTTTTCCATGATATCTTATTCAACCGCCTCCTATCTTCAAGGAAGTGAGAAGTTGGCTTGCTTCCACTACTTCCTATTTTGTAGGATAGTTGTAAGAATGGTCTTTTTGGAGCCCTAACTATCTGTTTTTTTGGTCTTTCTCGCCAAGTTCTGGTCGGGTCGGTAATTGTCATTTCGGGACCGACACTAAGTCGATCCTGGTTGGCTCTTCCGAATTATCTGTCAGGTCTTATATCTAGTTGAGCTTGCATTGGGGGTTCAATGAGCTCTTCTCAGATGAGATTGATTTTGTATTCTTTGGTCGTTTGAGTTCCCGATGGCTTTAGCTCTTCCTTAGATGACTTACGTGGATTGATTTGTACTTTCTGGTCATCTGAGTTCCCGATGGCTTTAACTCTTCCTTAGATGGCTTATGTGGACTGTCAATTTTCCGATCGGCTAAATATTTTCAGGTCTTCTAAATTTTTACATCTTTGGTCGGGTCAATTATCTCTAATCGACTAGGTCATTCTTGGTCGGCCAAATCCCAAATTGATCCTTTGAAGATTTTTTTTTTGTCGACTCGACCACTTTTGGTCAGCCTCCTCAGCTGGCTAAGAGCTCGATTGAGTCGAGCTCTTCTAGTCGGCTTCTTACTCAGAGTTGTGACCGATTCGATTTTTGATCGGTCACTTCTGATCCTCCACATTTTCGATTTTGTTTTGTTCGGGTTAGGAGTACAACATACCATTTAATTAATTAAAAAATTTAAGATTTAGAATTGAAAAGAGAATTCGATCAATAAAAAAATGTTATATCAAATTCCTTAAATTTTAGTTAAGCAATCAATATTAATAGTCATAGTTTGAGAATAAAAATGTGTAAAAATCTAAAAAAATAAATAATTAAAAAAAACTATAAAACAACACTAAATTAAAATCGAGGAAGTATCATTCAAACAGGTGTCACTTTCTAACGACTGAAAAATATTTCGATCAACCAACCACGAAGTTACAATTTGTATTATTTCGGACATCTTTCTTTATCGCGTTCCGACCACTAAGGTCACGTCCACTAATCGTCGCGACTAAAACATTTAAAATCTTTTTTTGGTATTCTTATGCATTTTAGTCTTCCACCAACATGTCATTTAATTTCTTGTCCACATTTTCTTCTACTTTTTATGAGGTATATGATATTCTTTAAGTCATTTTTCTTTATTATTTTTAGATTTATCATTTGCGATGCTAACATGTATACGATTGCTTGCTAGTTAGGCTCTTTCTTTCTATTGTGACCAAGTCATGGTGGAGGGTTTTCCAGCATCTGCAATCTCTGATGTAAAGCTTTATTTGGGTTCCTATTTTATTAAGAAGATCGTTTGGCTGAGCTTATAAGTCTTTCAAATATATAATAAGATGTTTAAAAATTTATAATGTCCTCAAAAATGTTTGGTAAATATTTAAATATAGAACCTTATTAATTTTGATCATTAAAATTAAATAAGTCATATTATTACTTAAATTTTATAAATTCCACCATCTTATTTATCCAAAAATACTTCAATAATATAATAATAAAACATCTTAAACATTTTATAAGATGTAAGAGCTAGCTTATAAGCACTTTCAATTAACTTAAACCAAACACCCTCATAGTATAGATTTTGATTTTTACATAAAAAAGAGAAAAAAAAGGAAAATAAATTAAACCTAGTTTGTCATCATCAAGGGAAACTTAGGTTGGCCTAACAACTTAATTAGCCTAAGGGAGTGTTTGCGAGAATTGTGCTTTTAGGGAAGTAATTAACTTTTGGAAGTGTTGAAAAAGTACTTCAGAGTATAAAGTACTAATAATTAAAATATGTGTTTGTTAGAAAATATTATATAGTATGATTATTATAACTGTAGATGACAAATCATATTGAATTAAGTGTATTTATGTAATATTATATTATTATTTGATTTAATAGTAATGATTGAATAATTGTAACTAGTAAAAATTTGGGTTATGTGTATTGAAATTCGTATATTAATTGCGTAAAATGTAGGGTTCATTATAAATTTTTTTTCATAAAATAAGATGATATTGAAATTCATATATTAATTGGGTAAAATGTAGGGTTCATTATAATTATTTTTTTTTTCATAAAATAAGATGATATAATATGAGTGGATATTATAATCCTTACGTAAAATATCCAATAAATAAAGAATTGTAAATTTTAAATCGCAAATCCTAACTCATTAAAACCGGCCCCAAACAAATATCTAGTGTTTTAAGTGAAGGTGAAATTGTAAGAAAAGTTGAAAGTAGGAATGTTTGATAAAAAAATTCGATAAAAGTCAAAATTTTGGGAAAATTGTCAAACCTGCACTTATATGAACATGACTCTTCAATTAAAATTCATTTATATTTTTGTCTTCAATTTAAAGGCAAGATAGAGTTTCAATAAAATTTAAGGAAAATCAAATCTTCACAAACGCCCTAAAAATTAAACAACAATATGATAATTTAAAGGTGGAGGTTGACTGGCATACAAACCTCTGTATAAAAAAACAAAAAAAACAATATCATGCAATTTTAATAAAACCTGAAATATGATTAACAAATTAACAATGCAAGCAAGATGATTCACTAAAATTTGAAATTCTAGGTGGCTAAGGGAAGTTGGTTATTGCAAGAAGATTCACATATCAAACCAAAAATTGGAAGATGACTTTTCAATGTAAATCCACAAGAATTAATATCCAGTTTTAATAATTAATTTCCCCTTGTTTCCACATAGAAATAAATTAGTTTGGCAGGAAAAAAATTAGCAGCCACAATATCTGCAAAAATGACAATTTTATCCTACAGATCATCAATTCTCTAAACCACTATAAAAGATAGCATTATATTAGGGAGATATCATTGAACAGAACTTGGTCTATTGTTTTCCTTCTCCATGGCGTCTGCAATAATGATCCTATTGGGGCTGCTCATAATTCTCACTTTGGATTTCACAGGTTAGTATTATCTTCAAATATTACAACATATATATTCTTTCGGCTATCATATAGAAGGTTTTATCTCAATAAATTGAATTTTATTTTTAATAAATCATGTAGCTATATATGGAACGTGCATGCATGCTTGCTACTGGGTTTTAATTAGGTTTTACCATATTTAATGATTCTCTAGTTGTTGTGTAGTTTTTACTATAGAAATACTGTAGTTGTATTTTTGCAAAAGCACTAAATTACAGATTCTATGCAGAGTCATCGACAAAAACAGATTGTTTTAGCCTCTTGGGGCTCAACTAACGAATATATTAAAACAAAATATATAAAGATGGTCTTTTTGTGTAAATGGTCTTGTTTTTTTGTTATTTAATATGAAATCACTTTAATGGCCTTGAAACTTTTTCCACATTTGGAGGGCCCAATTTTCCCTTGACCACAATGGTCTTCTTCCTTTGCATAGTAGTCGATCTAAATGGTTCCAAAATCTAGTACTATTTCTATGGCGTGATGGATGGGGGTTAAGCTGTCATCAACTCCACCAAGTTGTTGAAGTCATGGAACTTGTATTGGGATTGAATGATTAGAATATAAAATTTAAAATGATCTCAAATTCACTTAAATTAGAGTATATTTAAAACTGTACCTAACATGTAGTGGTTTGCTACCATAAAACCTTATATATGACATTAATAAATCGCATCAAAATTGTTGAAAAAATAGTGATTAAATTGAGAGTGATTGATTTCGAAGTCATACCAACCTAAATTTAATATGCAAAATTCAAAACGGAAATTTGCAATTTTCATTCTGTAATGTAAGTTTTGATCATCTTTTTACCACCAAATTTATGTATCCAATTTTGGACCCCTAGTTTCACTTTTTTCCAAATTTCATCGGGCATATGGACGCCAAACTTCCTCAAGTGAATTTTTCAATTTCAACGTCCATATGGACAGAAATCGACATTTAGAGCAATTAAAATTAGACTCAAATTGAAAAAAAAAATTAACAAATACTTAAAAATTTTGGTAAAAAAAAATGAATAAGAATAAAAAATTTAAATTTCTCAAATTCAAAATCTTTTTCATATCCTACGATCCAAACACAACAACATGAATTGATCTCATGTCAATGCAGTGGCTCAAACTGGAGTTTGCAACGGAAGGCTAGGCAACAATCTGCCATCCCCATCAGAGACAGTAGCTCTATACAGGCAAAACAACATCCAGAGAATGCGAATCTACGATCCACATCAACCCACTCTGCAAGCCCTGGGAGGCTCCACCATCCAGCTCATGCTCGGCGTTCCCAACACCGATCTCCAGACCCTTGCTGCTTCCCAAGCCAACGCAAACGCCTGGGTTCAGACCAACGTACGGAACCATCCCACAGTACGCTTCAGGTAAGGAAAATTACAAATTTGGGATGCTATCTTTAGGCAATTAATCCAGATGTAATTTGGCCCCAAATTGTGATTTCCAGTTTTTATCTTTAAATCCTCCAAATTGAAAAATTAGTATTCCAATGTGGAGTCTCATCATTGGTGAATGATTTAAAAATAATATCTTAAACTTATAATATTCCCGTTCAGGTACATTGCTGTCGGAAATGAAGTCAACCCTACCTCGGACCTATCGCGGTTCGTTCTTCCAGCTATGCGAAATGTCTACAACGCCATCTCTTCAGCTGGACTCGCGAACCAGATCAAAGTTTCCACAGCCATCGACACAACTGTGCTTGGAAACTCTTTCCCACCAGCAGATGGGGTTTTCACTTCACAGGCAAGTGGTTATCTAAACCCTATAATCCAGTTTTTGGTGAGCACACGCGCCCCCTTGTTGGTCAACATATACACTTACTTTTCCTACATCGGAAACAAAGGCTCGATCAGCTTGAACTACGCCCTCTTGCAACCTAATAGTGGGGTGGTTGTCCCTGGGGGGACAAGGTACGAGAATCTTTTTTATGCAATATTGGATGCCATGTATGCAGCCTTGGAGAAGAGCGGTGGAGCATCGGTGGAAATCGTGGTGTCAGAGACTGGCTGGCCATCGGCCGGAGGAGATACCACGTCGGTTGAAAATGCAAGAATTTATAACAATAATTTGATTCAGCGTGTGAAGAGTGGGACACCGAAACGACCGGGGAGGGCTATAGAAACCTATATATTTGCTATGTATGATGAGAATCAGAAGAACCCGGAGTTTGAGAAGCATTTCGGGATCTTTTCGCCAAACAGGCAACCTAAGTATCCCATTACTTTCAACTAGTTGTTTTATTAGATGAACAACTATCTATATACATATAAAGATCTTTAGAATAAAGAGAGATTGTGCTCTATATTTGAATAAGTTTGTTATACATCTGGAAGGCAGTTGTTGCATTATACGAACGAAATAATTAAACTTTGTCTTAATTATGTCAATATATCTAAAGATTGATAGTTTATTTAATGCACAAAAAAATTATATATATAAGGTTGTTTCACCGATTTGCTTCGTGGAACGGAACCCCATATAGACAGGTCATATGATCCTGTCAATGCGGGTCAATACCGTTTAACAGATCAGTTATGAGTTAATACAATTACAAAAGTATGAGTAACACTAGGGATGACAATGGGGTCAAGGTAGGGCGGGTGGTAGAATATCCAGACTCGCCCACGATGGGTACTAAAAATTGTCCAGCGCCCAACCCCGCCCATTTATATAAAAAAAACTAAAATTAAATTATGAAAAATTTATGTATTCCAAAAAATTTATATATTGATACATATATTTAAAAATATAAAAATAAGTTAATTCTAATCATTTTAATTTTATCTTATAAGATTCATTATAAAATAATTTTAATTTATTTGTATAATCACATCTTTAATCATAGCAAACACTTCTCAAATAAGATAAAATTAAAATGATTATAATTAACTTAAATTTATTTTTCTAAATATATATATATATATATATCTTAAATATATGCATATATATAATACATAGCGGGACGAGGGGTGGGACATGAGGAGGATCCCGCCCCGCACACGCGGCGGGTCCGTCCCATCCTGCCCCGCCCTAAATACCTCGGCTCAGGTCGGGTACCCACGGGACAGGTCAAAATTGTCATCCCTAAGCAACACACAAAATATTTGTTTAAATGAATATTACTTATGCATGTATTACTAATACTTTTATGAAACTACGGACTGGTGCATTAACTTTTATTGATCATATTAACCATGTTGATCAGAGTTGACTAGGTTTATCCGTGTTGACTAGACTTTGATTAATTCATATGAAAAGATTGCATGTAAAAAATTTATGAGACGGTTTCATATAAAACTTACTTCATGTAATTAGGGTTGTGCATCGATCGATTCGACTACCGAATCAACCGAAATTTTTAAAATTTAAAATCGAAATGTTGAAAACATATTGGAATCAAGATTTAACCAAACAGTTCTTTTTCGGTGAAAGAATTTTTTTGGCTTAGAATTCTGAAATTTGAAACAAATAAAAATACATTAATCAAACAAAATTGAAGAAATAAAAAATTAAATTCCAAAATGTATCAAAGAAAATCTTAATTGATTAATGTATTTTATTTGTTTCAAATTCCAGAATTTTAAGTTAGAAATAAAATAAAATAATTTAATGTAAATTATATCAATTTAATTTCATTCTCTTTTTTTTTTTAGTAAGAAAATTTTAAAATATTTTTTTAGTTAATTTTAACAATAACTTATGTTAATTTTGTATTTGATTTTTTAAATAAATTAATATTAATTCTAATTTTAATTTAGTTTAATATAAATCAACATAATAATTTTATTATTTTAGATTATTAGTTTATAAAAATTAGTTTCATATTTTATTTGAATATTTACAAATTTATTAAACATATTCACATTGAATTAAATGTGGATTTCAAAATTATAAATTTTGTATTTTTAGTATATTAGTAAAAATAATTTATTTACTTAAATTAAATATTTTGGATTTAGTATTATTTAGAATGTAAATTTCAATTCTTTTATAATAACTAAATTTTCTTTGATTAATGAATATTTTATTTATATTAGTGGTTTTAATGTATTTTTTTTCCTTTTAAAGACGGTTAATGTATTTCAAATTAATGTGATTACCACGTGTAAGGATCTCATCGAATCGGGGCTCAAAACCCTCCAAATTAGGGTATCTGATCATTTCACGTGCGATTTGAGCATAATTGGACTAATTGATCAAATCTTCTGAATTTTCAAAAGTTATTGTGCTAAATTGTTAGCAAAAAAAGTTATGGTTCGAAAATGTCAAACCCCTAATTACTAGGCAAAATGGATAATAAACTATTTTAATTTCAATTAATTTTTTAAATATTCTTGTTATAACCTGTTAATCAAATATACAGTGTTTTATTTCCATAATTTAAATTAAACACTATATATATTCCATAAAGATAAGTCTAATCACTATTTCCGTCTGTCCTACAAAGATAGACTTGCTACTATATTGATATTTTTTTTCAATTTCATATAAGCTCTTTTTGATATTAACCCATTTCAATTTCCTATATTACTTTAAAAAAAATTCATTCAGTCTAAATTAATGAAACTTAAGGTTATAAATGGAGCTTCAAATATTTTAATTATATAAATTACACTTTCTTAATTTGTGTGAAATTAATTAGAGATCTATCTTTTTGGGACATATGGAGTATAAAATATTAACAAAGTGTAAAATCACATAATACCCTAAATGCAAATATGTTATATTTAGTTCAACCAATTTACAAAACTATAAAGTTAATCTAAAAATATCTGAAACAATATTGAGTGTCACTTGTCTTCGTCCTCAGTCTTACACTCACCATCGGGAAGATCACTAGGAGTTGCAATTTTGTGCTTGAAAAATGTCTAATGCCAGGTCTAACGTGTTTAGACATCTAAGACTTAGTATAGATGAGAAAGTGTCTTCTATGCTGCAACTTTGTGGGTTGCTGCATCTTCTTGTTGCTTACAGCAGATAGCTTCTGCTGCAGCCAGTTCTTCGATGCAGGCTTACTTCCTGCAGCTGAGCTTTGGGGCTTCTTCTCCTTATCCATCAATGTTGGTTTGTCCTGTAACTCATTCTCCATTGAAGTTTCAGCTTGAACAAATTTTACAGCCTTGGATGAATTTGCTGTATTCTGAGAGGCGTGAGTGCTGTAACCTAAGCCCGATTTTTCAAATGGGCTTCTGCTTTGACTTAGACACTCTCTTGCGTCCCTAGCTGACTTGCTAAATATTTTGATCGTGGACTGTAAGCTTTCCTTCTCGGCTTCTAGCTTAGTGACTAGCAGACTTAGCCTAAAGACCTCATTTTGTAGCTTGCTGCACCTTAAGTTATCAGACTCACATGCAGCGAGCATTTTAGCAATATCAATATTCTTACCCCTGAGGATCTCATTGTCGATTCTTAGGTTTCATTCTCAACCTTTAGCTCCTCATGGGTTGAGTTAATGTGCTCAAAATCACTTATGATCCTCTTTAAAGAGTGGATCATGTTCAGCTCCTCTTTTCCTGGTATGGACAGCGGTTGGTAGGTTACCTCATCTTCTTCGTTGTCCTCGTAATTTTTTACCATTAAGCATATCAGCGCTTCTTTATCAGAGGATGAGGTTTCAGGGTCGCTGTCAGAGGATTCTGCAGCTTTCAGCATCTCTTTTGAGACTGTTGTATCCTTGGCTTTCTCCATCTCTCCAATGAGAGCTCAAAGTTTGTGTCTATCCTCTCTTCTCTTTTCCCTCATCTGTTCTCTCTCTCCTTTCAGGTACTTGTGCACCATTGGATATAGACAGCTTCTTACGTAGTATCCAAGTTTCCTACAATTATAGCACAAGTCAAGATTGTTTGTATTTGTTTGTGGAGAGGAGGATACCTGAGGAGGTGGATGACTACTTCTGAAGTCATTTTTCTTGTTAAGGTTGTTGTTATTGTTGCTGTTGTTACTCTTCATGAATCTTCTAAATTTCTTTAAAAATAGAGCTATATCCTCTTCAGCGTCCTCTGCTGCAACCTCAAACTGCTTGCTACAACTGGGGATTGTTGTATCCTTGGAGCCTCTAGCAATCAGTGTTGTAACTTTACAGATCGATTCTTCAGACTCCTTTCTTCGTCTATTGATGTCGTAGGCGAATGCTTTGAGGTCGGAGAATAGATCAAATGTGCTCATGGATTTCAAATCGATGGACACTCTCAAGGCGGTGGTTTTGCTATCCCATTCCGCGGGCAGGGCTCTAAGCACTTTCATGTTTTTTTTCTTTTGAGTGTAGTGTTTGCCCAGAGCTTCTAGTTCATTCATGATGGACGTGAACCTTAAATCTAGTTGCTTAAGAGTCTCTTCATTCTTCATCTCGAAGAGCTCGAATAATTGGTTGGCGTTGGAGATCTTGTTATCCTTGGTGAGTTCTGTCCCCTCACATATTTGTTCCAACTTTTTCCAAATTTCCTTGGATGTTCTATAAGTTTTGACTTTGATGAATGTACCTTTATCCATTATGATAAATAGAGCATTCTTGACCACATTGTCTAGGTTGGATCTCTTCTTGTCTTCGTTATTCCATTCTTGTCTTGGCTTGACTAGGAAGTTAGGTGGTGGCGGTGCTCCTTCCTCTATGTCTCTACCAAGCATTGGGTTCAGCTTCGTGGGGATAATCGATCATTCGGTGATGACCGTCCACATTTCATCATTCATCGTTGAAAGATGTGTCTGCATTTTTATCTTCCAATCGTCATATTCCTCTATGGAAAACATGGGTAACTTGTGATTAGAAAATTCATGGTATGCTGTAAGAATGAATTTTTCAAGGATGCAGAGAAAATAGCGAGACAAGGGTAGATCTGGGTAAGTGACCAGATAAGTTGGCTTTTAACCCAACTTACTCTGATACTACTTGTTGGTCCTAAGTGGTGTCCGAGGTTCAGAGGGAGGGTGAATGAACCTTGATCATTTTGCAAATCTTTTCTAAACTTACTATTCTGCAAGTTACTTGAACTTGCAGCACCAGACAGTTACTACTTACAGCATTAGTAACTTAGAACGCAACGGGAAATATGTTTTATAACACAGGGCTGGTTTTCTCAAATATGATCATTTTCAAGATGTTTTATGCTTATGACAGATGCATATATAAGATAAAACATAGATATAAAAATCAATAAAACACTTATAGCTTATAGTGGTTCGAGGGTAGTGTAACCCCTCTACGTCCACTCTACTGCTACCTCGAGCAGGAACTTTGTTAAGCAATATTGGTTTACAGGACACTCCTAACAATCTATCAACTTACAAAGCTAAACACCTACTAGAACCCAGCGTGCACACAGCAACTGCAAGTTCTAAAGACAACCCACACAGGGTTTCACACTCCCACACAGGGAATTGCATACAACTAGACAACATTACAAACAGCAAGGATAAATCCTATCAACTGTTCGACACCTAAAACAACCTAAGCACATAACAACAAGGTTAAAAGTATATAAGATTGTTCTTCAACTAGTGCGGTGAAGTGGGCTTCTGAATCCTTCAAAGAATTTTTTAGCTTGAGCTTGATTCACTTCACTGAGATCGAGTGACTGAAACTGTAGAGAATGCTTGAGAGAATATAGCTTGAATGCTTGGTCTTTTTTGCGTAAATGTTTCAATAGTCAGCTTCAGAGTTGCTCGTCCTCTATTTATACTTGTAGGAGATATCCATTGAAGGAGATATCTCTCATTTGAATTAAAGCATACTTTGATCAAAGGTATGGCTCGCATTTAATGCAACTTGACTTTCCCTTTCAGAGCATTTAATGAGGTGGTTGCGGCTCACAGTTTTCTACAGCGCATCAGTCCATGTGTCATCTTGGCATTGGCTCCGTATCTGTAACTTTGATCTTCTTCTGAAACGGCTCTATTTATTCTTGCTTGGTTCTTCATTCCTCGTACTGCATTTATCCTTCCTCGGATTATAGGATACTTATTCTGATTGTCATTAGTGTTGTTGGCTGATTATACAGTAAGCTTCGTGCTGTATCCTAGGTCTGCTTGCAGCTATTCATTCTTTACAATGCTGTTGTAACTAGACCTTCTTGTAGTAACTTCATACAGTACTGTTGTATCTTTTCTTACAGTACTCCTGTAGCCTTCTCTTGCGGCGTTGATGCATGCCGTTCTTACTTACTTTACTGTATTGTTGTATCTGTCTTCTTGCAGCATTACTGTATTTGCTTTCTTGCAGCAGCTTCATTCTAAATTTCTTGATGCAGCATTATACATATACATACTTCCATCTTTCAGCACCTATAACTAGACTCAATACTAGTCTATGTTTTCACTTAAACATTATGAAAAATGGGGTACTCAAAACTTCCTATTACGTACTTGGTTTATCTCATCAAAATCTAAACATTTAAATCTCAACAAACTCCTTGAGAAATTTAGCATAACGAGGTATTTGTTTAATTGCATCAAGTAAATGAATGTTTACCTCAACCTTACGAAAGGTATCAATGATCTATTTTTCCTCTTCTTCTTTCTTAGATTTAGAAAACCTAGAAAGGAAAGAAGGACTTATCACAATAATTTTTTAAGGTTTAAAATTCAATTCTCCGGATTGATCAATTTAAGTGTGTTGGTCCCAAGTGGTGTCCGAGGTTCAGAAGGGGGGGTGAATGAACCTTGATCGATTTTCAAAAACTTTCAAAACAACCATTTTGCACTGCAAGTTACTTGAGCTTGCAGCGATAGAAGGTCACTGCTTGCAGCGCTAAGATATAGTGCTGTATGCTGTAACCTGAAGTTTTATACGCAGCGGAAATTAACTTTTAAACACAAGGCTGTTTTACTCAAGAATGCTTCTTTCAAAACGTTTTAAGATGAGATACAGATAATAATGCAGAAAATAAGCGCAGATAAATAAAGCGATTAAAACACTTATGGCTTATAGTGGTTCGAAGGTGGTGTAATCCTTCTACGTCCACTCTATTGCTCCTCAAGCAGAAACTTTGTTAAGCAAGATTGATTTACAGGACTCTCCTAACAATCTATCAACTTTACAAAGCAAACCACCTACTGAAGTCCAGCGTACACACAGCAACTGCAAACTTCAAAGGCTAACCCACACAGGTTTCTACACTCCCACACAGGGAAGCTGTCTAACACTTAGACAACTAAACAAACAGCAAGGATTTCTCTTATCAACTGCTTGACACCACTAAAACAACCTAAGCACACAGCAACAAGGTTAAAAGGATAAAAAGGTTTTCTTCAACTTGTGCTTCGAAGTGAGCTTCTGAATCCGTAAGGAAACTTTCAGCTTGAACTTGCTTCACTTCGATAGGTTGAGTGACTGAAACTGTTAGCTTGAATGCTTGAAATTTGTAAGCTTGAAACTCTCGCGTATGGATTTTTGTTCTTAGTAACAGTGACAGTATCAGTAACCAACTTCAGTTCTCCTCGACCTCTATTTATACTTGTAGGAGAAGATGTCCGTTGAAGGAGACATCCCTCTTTTGAATTTGAAGTAACCTGGCCAAAGTATGGTTCGCATTTAATGCGACTTGACTTTTCCTTTCGGAGCATTTAATGCGGCAGTTGCGGCTCACAGCTTTCTGCAGCGCGTCAGTCCATGTGGCATCTTCTTATTGGCTCCGTGTCTGCTACTTTGACTTTTTCTTGAACGGCTCTATTATTCTTGCTTGAATCTCCGTTTCTCGTACTGTATTTATCCTTCCTAGGATTTGCAGAATACTTCGTCTTGTAGTTGACGCTGTATTACTTAACTGACTTGTAAGTCTGCGCTGTATCCTTGGTCCTTGTGCAGCTGATGCATTCTTTCAGTACTGCTGTATTTTAGACCTGGTTGCAGTATCATCTGGCAGTGCTGCTGTAACTTCTTTCTAGCAGTACTCATGTATCCTTTTCTTGCAGCGTTGCTGCACGCCGTTCTTCCTTGTTTTGTTGTATCGAAGTACAACCTTATTTATGCTTTGCTGTTCCTTTCTTCTTCCAGCTATGCTGTATCCTGCCTTTATGCAACGATACTGTATCCTGCCTTCTTGCAGCGATATCTTCCTTTAAAGCTTAGATGCAGCTTTATCCTCGTTTAACCTCCATTTCAATACTTGACACAAGACTCAATTCTAGTCTATTTATTCACTTAAACATTGTGAAAATGGGGTACTCAAAACTTCATATTACATATTTGGTTTGTCTCATCAAAATCTAAACAATGAAATCCCAACAAAGTGTTAGGAATCTTAACTTATTTTTCACCTTCTTTTGGATTCCTTCTCCGAGATGGTCCAGAAAGCTTATTCAATTATTTGTCACTCCTTAAAGTAACTGCATTTGCGTTCTGCTTTGGGTTAACTACTGTTTGAGATGGCAACTTTCCTCGAGACTCCATTTGACTCATAGATAATGCTAACTAACTCATTTGATCCTCAAGCTTTTTAATACTTGTCCTCGTCTCTTGTTGAAATTGTTGTGTGTTGACTGCAAGAGACTTAACAATGTCCTCTAGAGATGCACTTGAACTCGAAGGTGACTGTTGTTGAGGATGAACAAATTCTCTTGGTTGGAAATTTTAATGTTGAGGCCTTGAACCATAGCTAAAGTTAGGATTATCCCTCCAACCTGGATTATAGGTATTAGAGAAAGGATCATACTTCTTTTGTGGTGGACCTGGAAATCCTCCAACTACATTAGCTTGCTCATGAGAGTCATCTTGAAGTGTAGGACACATATCAATTGGATGTCCAATGACAACACAAATCCAGCATGCTTTGACTTGTTGCACATTTCTTGTAGCCATTTGCTGAACAAGAGAAGATAGATTAGCAATCTGATTTTCAAGAGAAGAAACGCTTACCTCATTCACTATTCGATAAGATGTGTCTTGTCTAAACCCGAACTGTTGAGAGTTGACGGCCATGGTGGTAATTAATTATCTTGCCTCACAAGGAGTTTTGTTTACAATTGCACCTCTACTAGTAGCATCTATCATTCTTCTCTCCATGAAAAACAATCCTTTATAAAAATATTGTATGAGGAGTTGCTCAGAAATTCCATGTTGAGGGCAACTTACAGACAATTGTTTAAATCTTTCCCAATACTCATGAAGAGTTTTGGAATCTTTTTGCTTGATTCCACATATTTCCCTTCTAATACTTGCAGCTCTTGAAGCAGGGAAAATTTTGTCAAGGAACAATATGACTATCCCCGTCCAAGTTGTTACAGAGCCAGGAGGCAAGTAAAACAACCAATCTTTTGCTCTATCGGCTAAAGAGAATGAGAAAGCTCATAATTTGATTTGATCTTCAGTAACTCCTTGTAGCTTCATGCTTGAACATACCACATGAAACTCTTTTAGATGTTTATGAGAGTCCTCATTCTCAAGACCATAGAATCTAGGGAGCAAATGGATGAGACCAGATTTTGATTCAAAATCCACTTCCAATGTTGGAAATTGAATGCAAAGAGGTTGTTGATTTATATTTGGTGATGCAGTTAATTCTCTCAACTTTCTTTCTTCATTAGCTATTTTTGACTCAGTTTCAGAATCACTTGAAGAGTCAACTGGTGAAATTGCCAATTTCAATGAAGAAAATGTAGATGAAAAGACTTGTTTCCTCAATTAAGTTTTCTTTCTCAATTGATTTGAAGTCTTTTCGATTTCAGGATCAAATTGAAGTACACCTGCACAAGAAGAACATGACATTAAAAGAAACACAACAAATAAATTAAACTAAAAATAAAATTTTAAAAAAAAAAATAAAAACAAAAGAATAATCTACTTGACACCAATCTCCGGCAACAGCGCCAAAAAATTTGATGGATGTCGAAACCAACAAAACACAAATACTTGCTCTAAGTTAGAAATTTGCGATAGTGATGAGCAAGGTCGAATCCTCAAGGATTGGTGAGATGTATTCTTTTACAAGATAAATGAAAATTAATTAAATTAATTACAATTGGAGAGGGAGATTGAGATTTGTTATTAAACTAAATCAACTAACAAGAGCAATATTGAATTATATTAATCAAACTTAATAAAGGCCAATTTTAGAAATGGTTCATGTATCTGATGACAGATGCAATGATAGGTTCTTTACATTCAACTTTAGATTAGTTATGGTTGTTGGTATGACCTAACAACCTATCTCTCCTTACTTGTTCGATAATCAGGATACGATCTCTGATTATTCCTCTTACCAATGAATAATTCTAGATACGGTCTTATAATTTAATTCATTAACAACATTAAAATTTAAAGAGACTACCAATCATAATCAACAAACACAAATGCAGGTTCATTTAAATTATATCATATATCTCCACAACATAAATTGAAAACCTTCTATGTAATCAACCATGTCATTTGCCATAATCACTAAAACAAATAAAAAATTATGGATTTGATGTTCTAATTGGCAAAATATTATCTAGTTAATTGAATAATGAATCCTATCATACAGTTAACCAAACAATAATTTCAACAAGCACGGAAGATATTGTTAAGATGTATACTATAAGCCTAGTTTTTGTGTAAACATCTATTTATGATATGAGAATCTTTTGTGGTCAAATGTTTACATTTTATATATTTGTTATATATGTGATTGTAATTGTCCAATTAATTTATATTGTAGATAACATGGTGTGTGGTGCCACACAGAAGATCATGTTATCAGTTCCTTATAGATTATAAATGGTAGCTCACAGCCGAGATAATTTTGGACAAATTATCGGAATGGTTGTAGTGTAATTTGGTATTAATCTGTCTTGATTATAAAATTACACTAGTACATTTTGTATGTATTGAGCAGGACCAATTGAGGTTGTTTTATTTGTACTGACTATATAAATAAAACAAGACCTCTGTTATTATGGATGTGCGTCCTCTTAATCATTGTATGATAACGGGCATGTATACTCGATATATGTTTCTTTAATTTACCAATGGGTGAGATTTATTTATTAAATCAATAAGCTCGGTAAATTGGGATACAGTGTTGTTTATATGGTGTGCTGTTGATTATATAATGAAACCGTGTCCTAATTATTTAGGATGATGATGTCCCCTTGAGGAACTCATAAGGATTATCATGTAAACCCTGCAGGTGGATTTATTCCGGCATGATAATAAAGTTGAGTGGTACTACTCTTGTATTAAATATTAATTAATTGAATTGTCAGTAATTCATTTAATTAATGGACATTCGATATCTTAAACATGGGGAGATAAACGCGCACATAATAAATAGGAGTCATATCTAATATGGATAAGGGACGGTAGTTCAATAATATCTTTTTAGTGGATTAAGATATTATTTGATAGGCTTAAGAAGTATATTCAGATCGAATTAAGGACTTCTAAGCCTATCAGGAGACCGATTCATAATCCTCCTCAAGGTCCCTGTTGTAGCCTATAAATAAGTCTCAAGTCAGCCGTTTTCGAGACATACAGTAATACAGATACACAGACATAAAAATTTGAGATACGTATTAGTAGAAGACGGTTGAGAATCTCGATAGCTCGTTGCCCACACAACGTTCGAGATAAGGCGAGGAATACAGCAGAAGATCGTGAGGTCCAGGCTTCATCGATTCCTCGATCTACAGTTCTGATCTTAGAACTAATTTTGGTGCAAAAGGTATGATTCGTTTTTCCGCTGCGCGTTAATCAATTTTGCATGGATCCCGATTCGGATAATCGAATAGGGTCGGCGATCCGGCGATTTCTACAGATATATGAATAACGAAGAATTAAAGAATGAATAAAACAAGTTAGATCTCACAGATACGGAATAACCAAATCTTTAATTATCCTTTAATTGGAAAGAGAAATTTTAGACTCCCATGGAGATTACAAGAATTCTTGTAGAGAGCAAAATAAAAATGATCCTTAGAGAAAACTACATACGTTCTATGTTATTTGGCAAATTAAAGTTATCTCCCATTAAAACATGTCTATCCAGATATACTTCTCCATAACTACCTAATAAGAGTCCTAAGATATTCAAATTGATTTGAAATCTTGAGGAGAGAGAAAAGTGAGGCACCACTTTTGAAATTTTCACAACTGATCTTCTTCAGGTAAGGCATGCCCACGCCTTATACCAAAACATCTTCTGTAAGTGCCAACTCCATGAAAAATTATGCGTACCCACGCATTATACCAAAACATCTTTTGTAAGTGCCAACTTTATGGAAAATTCTTATATTCTTCAAAATCATCTAAGTTGATATCCAAGTTGTCCAAATCATCCAATTATCCTACAAATATCATTTTTAGTCTAAATACAAGAGTTAAACATATGTTTTCAATAAAGAATATAAGGAAATATAACATATAAAATATGAAATATGCATCATATCAAAAGGCATGACTCGCATTTAATGCTTCTTGACTTATCTTCTCAGTGCATTTAATGCGGTGGCTCACAGCTTTCTGCAGCCTGTCAGACCACGTGTCATCTTTGCATTGACTCTACAACTGCAATTTTGATCTTATCTCAACTGGCTCTATTCTGATTTGCTTTGATCTTAATTCCTTGTACTGAAGAATCTATTTATTCTTTCTCAGATTGCAGTAGGCGTTGTTTCTATTATTGTGTCTAAGCTTTTGTTGGAGTACGCAGCAAGTCTTGACTTCTGCTCTGCATCTTGGAACTTCTTGCAGCAACTTGAACTTACTATACTACTGTAACTTATTCTTGCAGCATTGCTATAACTTCTGCTTGCAGCATAGCTGTAACTTCTGTTTGCAGTGTACCTTCTTGTCCTTTTTACTGTTGCATTGTTGTAAATTTCTCTTGCAGTTTCTTCATTCCTTCTTCTCTTGATACAACACCACTTCTTTGACATCTTTCATCTTTCAGAATCTTAACATACAGATTCAATCCTAATCTATATATTTTCACTTAAACACTGTGAAAAATGGGGTACTCTAACTTCCTATTACATGGTTGGTTTGTCTCATCAAAATCTAAACAACGAAATCCCAATAGTTTTTTTTTTGCGAATTTAATAATAACAATTATGAAATTAAAATTCAAGAAAAGAAATAAATCAAATTAAAATTAAAAGATCTACAAATTTAATATTTTTACAAATAAAATAAAACTCTTTTGAAAATGTTTATTACTCATCATCTCGAGCTCGAGAATCAACCTTAGTCGGAGCAAGATGGCAACGGGCATCGAGGGGCAAGCGATGACTAGGTACAAGCTATTGTAGTTTGATGAGAATTGACAATGTTCCGCAGCTCTTTCTACCAGCATTCAAACTGGGTCATTATTGCATCATACGGAAGATGTGCTTGCTCTTCGACTTCTTAGACAATCCTATCATTTCTTACGGATTGTAGGTGGCAAAGCTTGTCATAGATCATCTTTTGATGACTGCTCACAACCCATACATCCGTCCCTTCTTCACACTAGTTATTTTGATGTATAATCGATCTAAATTTACAGGTTAAGACTCCGATGAGCCCTCTTATACTAACTAAGCTGGAACCTCCCCTCCTCAAAATCCTCTTGAAACATATTTATAAATTAAAAAATAAATAGAAAAATGATATTAATAAATTTTAAAGTTAAACTAGAGGATGTAAATTAAAAAATACTTACGAAAATTATCTTGAACCTACTGTTGGTGTTCGATCTATCTTCATCAGGGTCATGCAACCTCCTAAAAAGGTCATTATTTATGGTAGGGGCGATCTTCTACCGAGACTGCAAAAAAAAAGTAAGAAATGAACTTAATTATTAATTATAAGTAATAATAAATGAAAATGTGGAAGGGAAATACTTATGAGATCTTCCAAGCACTCAACAACCGATCTGGAGCCTCATTTATATTTGGAGGGACCTGTACCCAGTCTGTGTGGCTCGCTTCGTCGATTCTTGGAAGCCTGCTCGGACTTTGCCTTGACTGTGGGGTCAGACCAATAGTCTAAGCACCCCTTCCAAGTTGCATTCAACACACACATTTCAACTGCTTTCCCTTCGATATTCACTTCCACTTCCAAGCATTGATTAGATCGTGGTAGGGGGTAGCAGCCTTCTCTGGGTACAAGCATCGGATTTCATCATCCAACGATGTTTCCCATGTACACCATTTATGTAACAAAATAGCATTATTTATAAATAATAACTTCAAAACTATAATAATATTAAAATTGGAGAAAATTAAAGCAAAGAATTACTGAGAACTCCTCTTAGTGCACCGACTTGGTGTCGGACGAGACTACCTTTCAAGTGAAGCCCTTCGTACCAAGATAGCTCTTGAATACATCTTGAGGAAAAATAGAGCACTAATGAGACGACATTATGCTGCACAATTGAATTTTAATTATAAACAAAGTTTATTAAAAAAATAAAATAAAAGAAATTTATAACAATACTCACGCTCTAGCCTCAATCCGTAATTCTATTTGGCGAGATGATGTGGGCACTTGTAACGCCTGTAGTAATGAGTTCGAGCCCGATGTAGGGATCTAAGTGCACGTCAAGGGTCCCATGTTTCGGAAGGGGCTTGAACTCCACCCATCGAACCATCGAAAGAGATTGTTGGTGGTGTAAAGTTCAATGTAGAACGGTTCGGCTCATCCTGTAGCATTGATGGTCGTCTCGACCATCTTAACTGTCTTGACCAACACCAGCTCGTCTATGAGAAACTTAATGGCCTCTATCAATCAAATGAATTAGAAACATGTAAAGTAATTAAACTACTTAACCAATCTAAATTGTAATAACTATTTTAGCACCATTCTAACAAATAAATTACTAAAATTTCAAAATGACCAATGAAACTCTACAATTCGAAAATCATGAATATATCGAAAGCTCGACTAACTAAAATTATAACTAAGTTTAATTAAAATTAACCTAATAAGTAATTAATATTGGTATCTAACATTTCAACTAATTAAGTTAAACTGATTTAACATTAGCAACTATTTTAGTTTTTCAACTAACTAAATTAAACTATTTAAATTTAGCAACTAATTAGTACTAATTTAGCAACTAATTTGTATTAAAAAGATAATCACTAATCTTTTAGTTGCGGAACAACAATGGGAGACGGTGGTGGTGAGAACTGGTGACTGTGGTGACGGTAACGAGAGACAGAGCGGCCACCGATAGTAGTGGTGGTAAAGAGGGAGAGAGAGGGAGTGGTAGGGGTGTTGGTGACGACGGTGGCGGTTTGAAGAGAGAGTGAGGCAGGGGAAATGAGAAGGTCTGTAACCTAATTTAAGTCAAATAAGTTGTGTTGGTAAATCTGACAAAAACGACACCATTTTTCTCATATCCGGATTAAAATGTACAATGTTGCGAAATTAACAATTTTTTTGGATAGAAATAAAATGACGTCATTTTGTTTGAAAATTACCTACGGGTATTCTGTTGGAAATAACTTATCTTTTTTTATTAAAAAAGTAAAATATATACCGATGGAAATTTCATTGATAACATATTAAACTGATGTCGGTTTTGAGTTTTTTCGACAACATTACTGATGAATTTTCCGTCAGTAAATGTCTCGTTCCATTAATTCACATTTTTTAAAGATTTTGTTCCCACATTTGTTTCAATAAATATTTTGAGTTCTATTTACAATCTTATATGAAGAATTCAATTTTATAAATGAGTTCAATTTAATAAAACACACTGAACTTGCTAAATCGGTTGATGATATATATAAATGTCCGAAAAAAGATTCAAATATGTAAAATCGATCATTTGAATAAGATAAATAATAAAATAATATAATTGTATTATTACTATAACCATCTAATTTTATAATTATGTACATTAACTAGATTAAAATAAAGCTAGCTCGACTAAGTAATTATGTACGTAATTAGTTTATATTTCATATACATAATTAATATAATACAACAACAATATTATTGATTGTATATTATGATTATTAATACAAAATAACATTAATTGAATTAGGATTATTAGAGAAAAATCATCCCAAAAAAGCTTTTGTTAAAAGATATCCTAAATTTTGGATTTTCCGACGGAATTACTGACGAAATCTGAATTTCTAGATCACAATTGGATTTTCGGTCACTAACTCCGAAAAAACGATGTCATTTTTTTGGAAAAGTTTACCGATGGAATTTAGTCGACAAATCTGAAAAAAAAATCTTCGTTTTGTATTGCAACCTGATGGGTAGGGAAACGACATTGTTTTACCTTTCAATGTCGATGGATATTTCCGTCAATAAATTATCGATAAAATACTATCAGAAAAGTCATCGGACTATTGAAATTTCTAATGATTTTTATTTCGTTGATGATCCATTAGGTTATTAAAAAAATCAGGTTTTGCCAACGACTTTTTATTGGTAATTACCGACAAATGTTTTTCATGAGCAAATTTCATTGAAATATTGCATGTTGTTTGTAGTGTAAAATGTCTAGGGTTTTTTTTTTTTTTTGCGAAGGGAACAATTCGCTAAATATTGTATGAAATTATAATCACAAAGGCAAAAAAAAAGACATCGAAAAACTAAAAAATATCGTAATTGCACCTATACATAAGGTGGTATTATTTTTGCTAATATTAATTAATTTTGGTCAAAGTTGCAATTAGAAAAGAATTGTGATTTTATTGACAATAACCCTAAATTTATTGGTGTTGTTTGAATTGATAAAAAATTTAAATTTGTAACTAAATCTTATATCAAACTAATTTTTGAATGATTTTATATCAATAAATAACTTGAAATACACTTAATTTTGATAATTTTGAAATTCATTTATTTTAAATTCTACATTCAAATCCATAGTTTTTTTTTTATTAGAATATTGCAACTTCAAATTTTTATTAACAAAATATAGTGTAAAAAAATAAACTTAATAAAATAGGTGAAGTTACTATCGATGGTGACTTCTGACAAATCTCAAAATTTTAATTAATTTTTAATACAACTCATCACCACTGATGGTGACTTTAATTAATTTAATTATTTTTTAATACTAGTCGCCACTGGTGGTGGCGGCCATCATAAAACTGATAACGAACAAATATATTACGATAATATATAATTTACTACAATTTAATTCGTATTTTTTAAATACGTAAGTGTTAAATTATATTTATCAATAAATATTATTATTCGATAATTCATTTTGTTTGTAAGTTAATCTTAATTATTATATCATATGTGATATTAATAATAAATAATATAAGAGTGAAATAAATATATCAAACAACTACATATAAATATTACTAAAATTAATTTGTATATTTTAAATACGTAAGTGTTAGTTATATTTATCAATAAATACTATTATTCGATAATTCATTTTATTTGTAAGTTAATCTTAATTATTATATCATATGTGATACTAATATGTAATGAATAATATAAAAGTGAAGTAAACATATCAAACAACTACATATAAATATTACTAATAATATTAATCAGTTCTATAACGATGTTTAATTATTTATTTATAGTTATTTGATACGTTTATTTCCCTCTTATATTATTTTACACGGTATTTTGTTAATAAATATTTCAAATTACAATATTCTATTAAAAAGTTGTTTGTTAACGTTCAATGTTCATGAACATATTCAACTAATAAATAATAGAATACGAACAATTTCTTAAGATAAATAAATGAATATAAAAAATCCTCATTCGTTCGAGCTCGACACGTTTACACCCTATATATGATCTTAATAATAAACACTACAAGAAAACTCACCGATAGTGACGGAAAAATCCATCACTAAAACCAAAAATTCTGTCACTAATCAGGGTTTGTGACGGAAAAATTCTGTCAAAAGGAACTTTGTCACAAAAACCATAGTATTGACATGGTGGAAGGGTAGTGATGGAATCTATCCTTCACTAGTTTTGTGACGGAAAATTCTGTCACTAAAACTATAGTATTGACATGGCATGATGATGATGACGTGTCAATCGCGTCATCATGCCATGTCATCATACCTGCCATGTGTCAGCCACGTCATCATGCCCGCCACGTGTCAACACCCAATATTATGCATTGTCTGGGATTCGAACCCAAGACCTATTGTGGTAGGTTAACCACTAGACCATTGGTACTTTACACGTCGTTATAAAAACTGATTAGTATTATTAGTAATATTTATATATAGATGTTTGATATGTTTATTTCACTCTTATATTATTTATTTTTAATATATTATATGATATAATAATTAAGATTAACTTACAAACAAAATGAATTATCGCATAATAATATTTATTAATAAACATAACTAACACTTACGTATTAAAAATACACGAATTAATTTGTAGCAAATTAAATATTTTCGAGATATACATCTTCGTCATCAGTCATTAAATATATTAAATTTTCTGATGGTCGTCACCGATGGTGACAACTAGTATTCTAAAAATTTAAAGAGTTTGACACCCATTTTACCACAGTTGAATTAAATTGGGCCAAATATACCACTGATTATAAGAAGTAGTCTCAATATACCATAAAAAATAGGAAAATACCTTTCCACCACTTTATTGAACATGATGGGACAATAATGGGTCTTTGTTAGAATTTGATATGAGAATCTTTTATGGTCAAATGTTTGCATTTTATATTTGTTATATATGTTATTGTGTTGGTCCAAAGTGGTGTCCGAGGTTCAGAGGGGGTGAATGAACCTTGGTCGGTTTTGCAAATCTCTTGAAAAACTTACTATTCTGCAAGTTATTTGAACTTACAGCGCCAGACAGTTACTGCTTACAGCACTAGGATGTAATGTTGCACACTGTAACTTAGAGTTTTATACGCAGTAGCAAAATAGGTTTTATAACACAAGGTTGGTTTTCTCAAATATGATCCTTTTCAAAACGTTTTATGCTTATGACAGAGATAACAATATATAGGATAAAGCACAAATAAGAAAACAATAAAACACTTATGGCTTATAGTGGTTCGAAGGTGGTGTAATCCTTCTACGTCCACTCTACTACTACCTCAAGCAGGAACTTTGTTAAGCAAGATTAGTTTACAGGACTTTCCTAAAATCTATCAACTTTACAAAGTAAAACACCTACTAGGGTCCAGCGTACACACAGCAACTGCAAACTCTAAAGGCAAACCCACACAGGGTTTCAAAATGCCCACACATGGAAGCTGTCTATCTCTTAGACAACTATACAAACAACAAGGATCTCTCCTATCAACTATTCAACACCTAAACAACCTAAGCACACAGCAACAAGGTTAAAAAGTATATGGATTTGTTCTTCAACTGGTGCGGTGAACTGAGCTTCTGAATCCTTTAAAGGATCTTTCAACTTTGAACTTGCTTCACTTTACAGAGGTTGAGTGACTGAAACTGAGAGTAGACTTGAAAGAGTATAGCTTGAATGCTTGAATGTTTTTGCGCAAATGTTTTAGTAGTCAGCTTCAGGGTTGCTCATCCTCTATTTATACTTGTATGAGAAATATCTGTTGAAGGAGATATCTCTCTTTTGAATTTTAATATACTTGATCAAAGGTATGGCTCGCATTTAATGCGACTTGACTTTCTCTTTTGGAGCATTTAATGCGGCAGTTGCGGCTCGCAGCTTTCTGCAGCGTGTCCGTCCACGTGGCATCTTTGTATTGGCTCTGTGTCTGTAACTTTGATCTTCTCTAGAACGGCTCTATTTATTCTTACTTGGATCTTTGTTCCTCGTACTGCAGTTATCCTTCCTCGGATTGTAGGATACTTATTATGTTTGTTATTGACGTTGTTGATTGTTAGTGTAGTAAGCTTCACGCTATATCCTAGGTCTGCTTGCAGTTGTTTGTTTTTTACAGTGTTGTTGTAACTTCGACCTTCTTGCAGTATCTTCGTACAATACTGTTGTATCTTTTCTTGCAGTATACCTGTAACTTTTTCTTGCAGCGATGCTACATGCCGTTCTTTATTACTTTGCTGCATTGTTGTAACTGCCTTCTTGTAATTTTGCTGTATCTGCCTTCTTGCAGCAGCTTCGTTCTTTCTTTCTCGATGCAGCGTTATTATTTATGAAAACCTCTATCTTTTAATTTCTATATGTAGACTCAAATCTAGTCTATGTTTTCACTTAAACATCGTGAAAATTGGGTACTCAAAACTTCCTATTACATATTTGTTTTGTCTCATCAAAATCTAAAAACTGAAATCCCAACATATTGCAATTGTCCAATTAATTTATATTGTAGATAACATAGTGTGTGGTGCCACACAAAAGATCATGTTATCAGTTCCTTATAGATTATAAATAGTAGCTCACAATGAAGATAATTTTGTACAAATTATCGAAATGGTTGTAGTGTAATTTGGTATTAGTCTATCTTGATTATAAAATTACATTAGTACATTTTGTATGTATTGAGCAGGACCAATTGAGGTTGTTCGATTTATATTGACTATGTAATAGAACAAGACCTCTGTTATTATGGATGTGCGTCTTCTTAATCATTATATAATAATGGGTACATATACTCGATATATGTTTCTTTAATTTACCAATGAGTGAGATTTATTCATTAAATCAATAAGCTCGGTAAATTGGGATATAATATTGTTTATATGGTGTGTTGTTGATTATAGAATGAAATTATGTCCTAATTATTTAGGATGATGATGTCTTCTTGAGAAGCTCATAAGGATTATTATGTAAACCGTGTGGGTGGATTTATTCCGGTATGATAATAAAGTTGAGTGGTACTACTCTTGGAATTAGATGTTAATTTATTGAATTGTCAGTAATTCATTTAATTAACGGACATTCGATATCTTAAACACTGGGAGATAAACGCGCACGTAATAAATAGGAGCCCATATTTAATATGGATTTTAGACGGTAGTTCAATAATAACTCTTTAGTGAATCGAATTATTATTGATGGGATTAAGAAGTGTGTTCAGGCCAAATTAGGACTTTTAATCCCATCAGGAGACCGAATCATAATCTTCATTTTTTATAATTTGTGGTATAAGAAGAATACTGATACATTATACCCTTTGTAGTATATTTCGTCATTTACTCAATAATTAAATTAGTTAAAGTCATCATCGGTTGTGGCAACTTGTATTAAAAATTAATTAAAAAAATGAGATTCAGAAGTTGTCACCACCGGTGGCGACTTCACCTATTTTATTAATCTTTCTTTTTTCCACTATATTTTATGTTAATAAAAATTTGAACTTGCAATATTCCATTAAAAAAGCCCAAATCCATCAATCCAAATATAGTCTCAAAGTTAATGCAAAAATTAGGTCAATTTAGTTGAGAGAAATTTTTAATTTAGACATTGTTAGAAAGAATTATATAAATTTTGATGATGAGAATTGTTAATTAAGTTAGAGTGGAATTATCAAGTTCTGAATGATTTTGTACTTGTAGTTGTTTGTTAATGAGAATTCGAGCACACAAAATATTAATGAAAAAATATATAAAAAAATTGATTACAGAATAATGACCGCGAATTAGCTTCTAAGGGCCTGTTTGGTAGTTAGGTTTAGGGTGACGTGTTTATTTACTAACCTAAACACATGTTTGGTAACCGGGTTTGAGGCCCAATTTTTTATCCTTAGCCCGGAGTTAAATGTGGGTATATGGTTGATAAGTTGTGGGTTTATATTAAGCCCAACAGTAACTTATTTTATGGCCCATTGTACCCCTATTTTTTGAGATGAAAAGATGATTTTGCCCTTCAACTTACAAGAATTCTCGAAACTGCCATGATATATATTATATTTGCCTGTTGTTGATGAACACCTGAAAACTTAGATTTGAGGCGGGACCTGTCGAGGAAGAGATAAGTTTCGAACAAGGACAACTGACTAAAAATTCGAACAATCTGTGGTTGAAGGTACACGCAAGCCCGTCGACCACTTTGCTGATTTCTACGGCCACAAGGCCAGCAACACAGAGGGTAAAAGTCACAGAGCGGTGTCGACGGCTCGAAGAAGGTAACAATCTACACCTTTTGGAAATGTCTCGGTGTTATTTTGCTGAGGGATTTATTAAATGTTCTCTAACATTTAACTACATTTGAAATTATAATTTCTGATTCCCTTCCTTAAAAATAGGTGGTCTTTCGAAGATTATCCGGCAGAGGTTTTAAGGAGCGATCTCGAGAAGTTTAGGTTGTGGGTAAACTATTCTCTTTTATGTTTTGTATTATTGTTCAGCATAGTTTTTGAATGTGGTTTCTAATCCATATTTTATGATCCCAAAAATTTTTTGCTCATGAAACCTGCGCGCCAACAAGCAATAATGGATGCGTTCTAAGAAGCTAGGAACTGGTTATTCTTAAACTGAGGAAGAAAGTTGCAATAATAAAGTACACTTCTGTAGTTGGAAAATAATTTTTTCATACTTTAAAATGTAGATGGAAAATGTAAATTTTGAATGTGGTTCCTAATCAATATTCTGTTTTTTCATAATTTTTTCATAATAAGGTACACCTTTGTAGTTGAAAATGTAGATTCTAATTGCTTATGAACTACTTGTGATTTTGCAATATTTGGAAATTGAATATTACAGGTTTAAATCCTGTACAAAGTCATTTCACAATGTGAAACATATTTTTGAACTGAAATTTAGATGCTAAACTCTTTTCTAAAATATACACCAAACCTAATGTGCCAATTTAGTAACTGTTAGTACATCTGTTGTGTTGAGTGATTCTGTTGTATTTCAATATTTGTTTCCTGTTAATATTTGTAAAAGGATATGGCTCATTTCATGGTAAGTTAAATTGTGTCCGTATAATCGTTGATGTACATGGTACGTTGGATGAGGGTTTGTTGTTTGGCTCTATAAAGGATGTTAGTTGTAGAAGTGTGGTATGCTCTGGTCATTTGACTAGTTCTTTAGGAATAAGAGATGTCTTGGGCAGAGAAGTGAACTGTGAAGTTCATATGATCAGATTGCATGTTTAAATGTCTTTAAATGTGCCTCGAATATTTGTTAATAATGATTCCTATATTCAAACCTGAGCTTTAAAGCCAAGTGGGTGCAGGTTATTAGTTTGCAATTTGACTTCATACTTAATTGTTTGAAACAATGTAACATGTTCATATTTTCTATCACTTTTGAAAGTTGTGTAATCAAAGGAGGTTGGAGTGCAAAAAAGATGAGGAATTGGGGTTTTTAATTGCATCAAAATCTCACTCCGAAAGCAGGTACATTTTTATAAGTAATACATAGTTTCATTAAAATGAACCAACTAATGAAAACACTTACAGGCTTATCTAGTATTCAGTAGTGGAGTATAGAGGTGAATCCTTACGTTACAACCCATATTTTGTCAAAAAATCCACATATCTCTTACACATTTACATACGGCCGTGAATATATGTACATACATGCATATTATGCACTCTCTGCAATAGTTATTCATTCATATATTCAGGTTGCTATTGCTGTAAATGTCTTTATAAGATGGCATGTTGAATTATTACTTTAATCGTTCGTTATTTTAATTATGTTCATCTATGCCACTCTCTTTTACATATATCATGTTTAATTGCTTGAGGTTTATTGGCAATACTCCGCACCAAAGTAGTTGCTAATCTAATAAGGAACGAACAATATTGTAATGATCACATTTTGTATTTGTGATGCAGTTTATTGAATACATCTTGTTCTTTTATCTTGTTGATATTAATGTGGGAATCTTGCTCAGATAGGTTAGTCGTGTTACTTAGATTAAGAAGTTTAATTACGTAGTTCCTTCTTACTGAACCGGTGGTAATTATCAATTACATGTTTGAGATTTGTTGTTATAGATTTAGGAGATCTTCACTGGATGTGTTGGTGTAATTAAGTTTTAATAAAAGTGCAAAACCGGTTTTATGAATGTGTGTATTAATTTTATTAGTTCTAGTAGATCCTCACTAGATGACAAATCATATATTTTTGTAATGATTTATATTATTCCATCAACATGATAAAAAAAATGGCATAACCGTTTATTTGGCTTCTATATATTTATTTTCTGCGCAAATGCTCTATGTGACACCATTGATGTTAGTTAGTAGGTGTGTAATCGAATGCATAAAATCACATAATCCTCTCATGTGGTAACAAATCTTAATCTCCATAAAAATTAGATATAATGAATGTGACAATTAGTTGACTCAAGCAAACTTAAATTTAAATCTTAGATATTCTTCATTTTCGAGTTTGGACGTACCAAAATCTTTGAATATGTATTCACAACATATTCTTTAATAAAATATTCAAAATTTTAACGACCTAAACTGACCAAACTATGAGCTGTATCTAATCATACCAGATTGTCCCCAAGAGTAGTTGTAATTGACCTGTATATACACGTACAAAAATAATTAACTGTTATTTTGTATTTGATCGGAAGCATAAACAAATGTTCCATGGAAGGATTTACAATGGTCACATTTAATTAATACCCCACAGGTTGAAACAAGTGATTGATGACTGTTAATTATAGGTTTAGATTCAAAACATATTGCCCACAAAATCACTGGTGAACATATTGATTCTTAACAATATAGATGTGTAATAAACAACTTTTTCTTTCTATATAATGGACTACATAACATGGATGAAATGACACATCTTGAGGTTATTAGTTGTGGGTTAGAGGTCATTGAGAGATCATTCAAGACCTTGTGGCTCTTAACACTAATCTACGTACGCCGTCGTTGTACAAACACTTCAAGGCTGACCCTTAATGACGAACCACAAAATATACTTTGTCAAGTAAAATAACTCGACAATTAAACCATGTTCGTAACCTCACTCAAGTAAGCAATGAGACTTGCATCAATCACCTCTGAATGAGCCGTGATACATTCAGCCGATTGTGTTACCTTTTGGAGCACCTTAGGGGTATTCAACCAAACAAACACCTATCGATGCCTGAGAAGGTAACAATATTCCTTTCGATTCTTGCTCATCACCAAAAAATAGAGTCGTTAAGTATAATTTCACTAGAAGTGGATACACAATTAGCAAGCACTTTAACGAAGTCCTCAAGTGTCTATTGTCCCTTCACACAGTTCTTCTCGTCCAACCAAAATCGATTGAAGAAGATGAATCTACCGACTGTTAGAAATCTTTTAAGGTAAAAAACTCAATCGTCTTAAGTTAACAACAATTGTCTAAATTCAATTATAGAAATCCATTATTGCTAATTACTTTATATTACAACTTAACATGTTCCCTTCAATATATTGTTTCGCCATGTAGGGTTGTCTAGGTGTCCTAGATGGCACTTACGTCCCCTTGCAAGTACATTTCAAGGACAAGACACGATATAGAAAGTGAAAGGGATTTGTGTCTGTCAATGTATTGGGAGTATACGATCGTAACATGAACTTCATCTACGTGTTGGTTGGATGGGAGGGATCGACAACCGATGGTCAGGTTTTACGTGATGCAATCACTCTACCAAATGGATTGAAAGTCCTGACTGGTAGATTTTTCAAAACTAAATTTTTTTATTAACACAAGTTAAAAAAAACATATAACAATTTCTACAAAGTTTATTTTATTATCAATAATACCCACACACAATATTCATTGTTGGGACCAACTTCTCATTCCCAAATTTCTCATGTCCCTTCACAGGCAATTACTATTTGTGTGATGGAGGATACACAAATGGGGATGAGTTTCTAGCACCTTATAGGGGTGTAAGATACCATTTGCAAGAATGGAATCATGCATCCCAAACACCATCCAATTATCAAGAATATTTTAATTTGATTCATGCTAGAGCACGTAACGTAATCAAGCGATCATTCGGAATTTTGAAAGCCCGTTGGGGAATACTAAGGAGCAAATCATTTTATCCAATCAAAACATAAAATCACATAATCCTTGGTTGTTTGCTGCATAACTTCATACGCACAAACGTAACCATTGACCCAATAGAGAGTGAGGTGCCCGATATCGCAAGTGATCCAAACTGGGAACCTATTCCAAATCCATGCTACATTGATCAAATAGAGACGTCTCTGGGTGGACGTTATGGAGAGATAATATAGTTATGCAAACGTGGGAGCGTAGAAGCTCTTTCTTATGATACTCACTTGCTATTTTTCATTTTAATTTTGTAGTTATACGTTCCTATATCAGTATTGTTGTTAGATAATTTCTATGCTTGAATTCCGAACTGTTGTGTTTCATTTACAACTTGGAATGCAACTTACATGTATTTCATTTACAACTTAGAATTTATTACAGCTTCCTACTATTAGATGTGTATTTCTTTAGCCCCATAATCTGCCTTTCCACTGCTGATTTCAGATTCCATTACAAATTTAACCACTAAGTTTTATTAATGCAAATGTCTCGAAATGATTTAGACATGTACAACACTGTATCAATTGGAGACAAAAAAGACTAGATGTGGATCAAGAAGGACATGAAGTCTCCTTGATAAGCAACCACTGATCTCTTCATTGAAGGAGTTGATTGTACGGGGTTACAAGTCTGATAACGGATTTAGGACAGGATATCTTCAACTCCTTGAAATAATGTTCGCCCAACGTTTCCCCGGCATTGATCTGAGGGCCGAGCCACATATCTCTTCAAAAATTTATAATTGGAAAAAATCCTACGTCAACTTATCGGCCATGTTTGGAACTAGTGGTTTTGGAGTCGGTGCTGATCACATGATCAAAGTTAGTGATGATGTTTGGGAAAACTACATTAAGGTAATGAATACATTTGCACTTTCCATGTAAAGAATGTTGTCAAGTTTCTTTCATAAGCTGAAATTATAGACAAAGTCATTCACGAATGACAACCAAAGTGTGCATTTGGTAGAGAGACAACACTTTGAGATCAATGCGCTTCAAAACATGGTCATCTACAATGATTGGGTGGAGATATTTGGCAAAGATCGGGCCACTGGTGAGCAAGCTCAAGATTTTGTTGGTGCAATGAAGGATTTCTTAAACACCGGTAATAATAAGCCAGTTGCAGTCTCTTTAATGTCAACTCATCCCACAAACAACGCTTCCTCCAGTGCTTTCATATCGAACAACAATGTTGAAAGCTCCAACACTTCCATGAGAACTGGCAAGTCCAAATGTAGGAGGGCTGAATCATAAGATGACAAAAACCTATTGGTGGTGAAAATGAACGAGCACTGTGAGGCGAATTATAAGCAATTGACAATTATTGCCCAAAGGATAAGTGATATTGCCAATAGGAATTAAGAAACCGACCAACCGAGTGTGAAAAGAATGAAAGTGTATGGCATGCTCGAACCTTTCCAATTTCCATGCTTGCAAGCACGTGTTCATATTGCAAGGTATTTGTGCAACTGTGAAAGCGACTTGGATTTATTCTTAAGTGCTCTCGAGGAAGCTAAAATCATGTTGTTGAAGACGATTATGGACAAAATCTGATGCTAATTACGATTGTGTTTTTGATGTGCACCCAAAAAAAGACTATAAAATTTTACTATGTTTTGCAAAATGGATTGTTGTTTATGTAGTTTGTAATATAAGACATACTTCTTTGCTGTCTTCTGCCATATGCTAAGAAGTACCACTGTAAGTTCTTATGATGTAATATACAAACAATTGTAGTAGGCTACTATTATGACAATTGCCAAGTTTTTTGTGACATCCAACCCAAATTGATATAGTTGTTTTTTGAAAGAAAGTGAAAAATAATTGTTGTAATCATTCATGGTAGTAATTTGGTGTAAATGTACCTAATCCTAAGACAACGTACCCACAACATGTGGGTACATTGCAAATTATTGAAAACAATATCAAACGCAAAATATAGTAAATCCCCCCGTAATTAATGTTGATGATTAACAAATAATTTCAATAAACAGCACAATATCGTCGATGGATGATTTCTCATAGTTAGACAATTTCAGTTTGTCCAATATTCATAACAAATATTGCATGTTAATTCGAACTACTAAGGTGTATTACCAATTTAGTTAAAACAATATTCAACTACGATAATCAAGAGAAAATAGTTACGATGTGCTTAATTAACAATGAACATAAGAGGAACACAAGGTTACATATTAAAACATACCGATAAGTTCAAATACTAAGTCCCGATGGCTTAGCAACAAAATTCTCATCCGCATAATAGTAGGGAAAAGTACTTAAATTACTAATGTTAAACATACGCACATATATAAAATAGTGCTCTTACAAGCAACCATTCAAAACACCGAACATGTAATCCACCACCAGCACACCGACACAGTCAACAATGCCAATTATTTCTTTGAATTCGGGGATGCATGAGATGAAGACGACTTGTACGATGCACCATACAAGCTCATACATATGTTGTCCCTAAATTTATTCTTACCCTTACCTTCATCTTTCGTGTCATGAGTTAGGTTTGATGAGCCCATCTCCGTCTTCTAAGATTGAGAAATAAAGGAGTCATCATCGTCGGAGTCACCGCCAATGTCACCCAACTCATTCCAGAAGTTCGCTGACAGGGAACTGGACTTATCGCTAGAGATATCGATCACTTCATTTAATGGAGTGTACGTGTTACGAAACTTTCGATATGGGCCCTCATCCTTGATAACAATCACCTTATGTCCGTCTCCAACTGATGGTGGTGCCTCCACGGGCTTGACTAGGAGCCCATAAATTACTTGCAAATCCTCCCAATGTGGATCAGCCTATTAAAAACATAAATCTGTTAGGAAATAATGAAATGCAACGGAAACAAAAAAATTCAAATAATTTAAAAAATAAGTTGTTCAAAAATGAAATTGTTCAAACAATTCATTATATGCGTATATAAAATGAACAGCGTACACGAACTATTTCTGCCTATGTGTCATCATTACAAGCTACCTTATTAGTCTCCTCATTCCATGCGAGGTCATTGCAAAGCATTAGAGATGAGAAAGTAGCATGTCTTTTACTAAGCAAGCGTACTTGCCTAAAGGATCGATCAGTTCAAAATTTTTGTCGAAAAACTTGTTCACAACATATTGAGTTGTTTGAACGACTTGCCTATTAGTGCTATTAGGCATGAATTCTCTCATCCTCGTCTGGTCAGCGAGGACTTCGATGTAGAGCGTGACCACGTTGACATCCCAATGTAATCTGTAAATGTAGTCATCTTGTCTTAATCCATTATCTATCCCGACCATGTTGTCCTTCCGAAACATCCTTTAGTGTATTCTAACAATTTGCCCAAGATACACCAACACTTCAAACCACTTATATGTTATGATATCCAACACATGCAGTAGCTGTATTTATTTTTAACCAAAATTAGACTCATGCATATAAAGACTATTTTGTTGTTTGTCCTCACATCATATCCATATAGCTACTGCTTGAAATGAGTTGTCATTGGCAATTGGCAAAATTGGTATTCAGTTTTTCATTTTCAAATGATAGATGTTGACTGATATCACTCTCAAAGTCTAGCTATTGCGTATTTGAGTATGTAATTGCATTACCTGTTTTGAATGGAAATTCCATCTTTCTATAAATGAGTCAAAGATCATCCAATGGGTGATTATTTTATTAGTAGATTCAACATTTGGATGAAGACAAAGTACACACATTTTCCAAATCTGCAGAACCATGCCACATATTATATATTAATGGGATCTGGACTAGAGTCAGTCAATATTAATGACATAAAGTTGAATTCATAAATATAGATGCCACCCATAAAATGCATATGCTTTCACATGTTTTCTGTAAACACAGCTGGTATATTTAAGTATGACTCTTAAAAGCCATAGCTCCTGCATTAACAGATATGGCTACTAATCTCCTCACCTGGATGTATTTGTTTGATTATCTGCATTAAGATTGACCAACGCTCATTAGGTTAAGTGGTTCAAGTTGTCATTGAAACAATGATAATTGTTCTAGGCGAGTTTGAATGTAACAATACATGTTAAATGACATTAAATGTGTGTGAAAAACTATTCATTATAGAATCGGGTCAATGCGAAGATAGACTACATTAAAACTCAAGACGTGCCTTTTGTATAATCTTATCTATAATTTGGTAAGAGTGTGGAAGTATCATATGTTAATAATCATGTATTCCCAATGCATAAATATGTGTTTTTGACAAGATCGTTACGCAGGACACAATACCGAAGAGAAATCCTAACCTCGAGAATTTCTACTATACATTCACCTATGAAGAGGCCTCTTTGGTGATGGACAACTTGATGGCATTTGTCGTATACACACTATATCAGATGACAAAATTTTTACCACGACAATAACCTTACCCTGTACTTGGAGTTCTTGACCTACGTCAACAATACTGTTGGTGTTAAGTATAATCTGAAGAAGAACCGAATCAACGTTGGAGTAGAGTATTGGTTCTTCATAACAAAGGTATTCCCAATCAACTTATCTTGATACAAATGCTCCTCAAATAAATAAGACAATCAATAAACTGAAAATATGAATTCTCACAATATTTCATAAGACCAATCTCTAGCTAATTCAACTACATAACCACTGACCATGATGCATATGAATTTTTTTCAATGCCTATCTGTAAGTGTATAATCATGAACCATCAAAAATTGTCATGTTATTGATAGGAGACTCGGAGTTAAAAGCTGTTTAGGGAATTTGGTTTCCCCAACTTCAAATGGTGGTCGAGCATAATTGAAACACACGAGCCTGGTAAGGTAATGATGGTGGAGGTTGGCTCATATGTTGACACACCAATTGTTGTGAAGGAAGAGTCTTTTGATAGCGACGCAGTGGATGTGTGGGAGCATCATTTCGCCTCAGGGAACAAACAACCACTGATTGACCCATCTAACATCTCCCGGCTATAGGTAGGCTGGAATTTCCTATCGTTTAAGCTTCCTTTTTACAATCGGAAGCATGATATTTTGCAGCCCATGTTGTAAATCCAAAATCCTAAATTAATGAATGGCCTGGGTATATAGAGCATCTATATTTTAGTACATAGTAACCTACTCTTTTATTAGCAGTGATGAATATTTTGCAAACTTCAGACATAATCACTTCTAAAACTTTAGGATTTCTTAATGCATGTATTTTGTGGTTCATTTGGTAAATTATGAACAGTTGACTTACTATGTTATGCATGTCATGTTAATTATAACACCTAAGCAGGAATACATGTCTTTCCAGGTTTTGCTAATTAACCGAGTTATTCATCCAATAATCATACATATTCATATTCACCATTTTACTTGCGTACTCATCACAATCAATGTACAATGTCTTGTTCTTTTATGATTCAAACAATATCCAATTTTGCTAACTATGCGTAATCTCTTATACACAAATGTAAACATAATGTAATGCTATCTTACGAATCTCAAACAAGCAACATACCAACTTGTACTTATTTATATATGCATCAACCATCCTAATTAAAAGTACCATGTTTTCTGTTCGAGAACTCGTCTTGCAAACTAAATGGTATTTACCACAAAACACAATTAGATGCAGTCCACATATCACACAAAGGAGTTCAAAATACATCGTAATGTGATATCATTTAAAATACATGTTCCATATAAGTGGCAACTCTAAATCACGATCATACGTAACGTAACATAGTTTATACGTATGGAACCATTTTGAAATTCTATGCAAAACATATTTATGCAAATAGTACTCCTAATAAAATATTACAACTTACACATTACATTTGTTGATTGTAAGCTCGAATGCTGCATCCACCAAAACGAGAGGATGAAAAACAGGACAAAGACAATGATTAAGATTCTAGCTAGCTTCTTATATCTTTATGCAACAACTCTTGTGATCGCCAAGTCCGTTTTTAATCTTGTGATTTCATCGACGCATTCTAGAGTGACATCTCTAGCACGACCTTCAAGTGGCGGCTCCAACCAGATGAATACCCCACATGAATAGCTCTACAACAACAACATCAACTCAAATGCTTAGTTTTATGGTATACAACATTAATCATACAACTATAAGAGCACAAATGAGTGGCAAAAAAACACAATCGAATAAAGTAAGATCATCATACCCCTCGAAAAGGATAAGCCTTAAAACGTCGCATCTGATTTTTTTAGGCCCCCGAAGTTTGGATTTGCATTGGAAGGGCATGTCGACATCGGTGACACATTTCGTTGGGTTGAGAATTCCACTCAAAATGACCATTTTGCTGAGTAGAACTACATTACGAAAACCATCATCTATCAATTACGATGGAAAACACTACTTTCATGTGAAACTGAAGATAGTTATTAACCACAACATACATCTGTCATAGTTTGTACCCTATCTTCATACATCGAATAAACTGGTTCGGGGTTACATATTTGGACTAATGTTTTGGAAATTAAAATGACTTTTAACAATTCTTTCGATAACATTTTCGGGCAATTTATTAGCATGCCACAAACTAAGTTAACCGTATGTACACATACATAACACCACCATGTAATACCGAAGGAGTAATCAAAGCCAAAAAAATGCCAAAACACACAAATGAGCAAAAAACCTCACTCACGATATAAAGTAAAATTGTCACTGCGTTGCAAAATTGTTGCCTAAAGCCACACAACAGATGGTAGTTCCCCGTTATCAGTCCCTCCGATTAAATGTGTTGTTCAAATTGGTTTACAAATCGGATATTTTACCCATAAGTCAACAATCCATTCTTTATTTGATCAAAGTTAACAAAACCTTCAAACATCCAAAGATAAATTTTGGTATCGGCTCCACATTTTGTTGATGTAGTTTGAGACTTGTTGGTACTTCAATTGATGAAACTCCTGCACTAAACCCGTGGAGATATTTCTTGCAAACACACGATTCACGTTCGGGATTAACTCATAGCATGTCAAGAAGAAAGTTTGAAGCGGCTACAAAGAAACAAACGGCTAGATTAAAGGCTACGAATCTTAACTTTGCACAATTGAAGACGATAATACTTCATTTTGCTCAAGGGGATTGTGAATTACAGTAGATTTCTGAAATCTTAACTTTGGGGATGTTTTTTCTGTTCGAATCGAACCCTAGACATTCATCTTTTTTAATAATTTTGAATTACATTTTCTTTTAATTCATACCCAATGTATTCATTAATTTTATGTTAAGGGTAATATGGTAATTTCATATTTTTTATCCACCTTAACCAACAAAGCAAACACATTTTTTTATTTAAACCCATATTTGCAAAGAATTAATCATTCAAACCAAATATAAAATTTATCTCAAACCTATCCCAAAACCTATATACCAAACACCCAAAAAGTGTTATTTTGTCTTCAGTGAACAATAAAAGCCAGAAAAGCCCAACCAACCCAAATAGGCCCTAATAGTAGTAGCAAACTCAATCACATCAATCTTTCCATCAGGATCAAATGGGGAAGGAGAATTGACGTTCGGGGTCCATATGTAGAATTTCCCTAAAACTGATAATTAAAATCTCCTAAAATAACTCTTATCAATTAAAATATCAAAGATTAAATAGATTTAATTACAATCTTAGATTTAATCTTGTAAAATTGTTAAACTTTATTATTTTATAATTTTTTTAAACATTATTATTGTTATTAATTTTTTTTTCTAATTATATTGTTATACTTAAGAATTTATAAATGAGATAAATTTCATAATAAGATCTAATTTATAAATTAATTTTCAATTTTTGATCCAAATTTTAAAATTTCTCAATAAGAGGGTCAATTTAACATATTTTCTCAATTTAAGGCTTGAAATTTAAATTGAGTTCTCAATTCAAAATAAAACTTCATGTTTTTTTTATTTATAAATTTATTTATATTTCCATATGTATTCATATTTTGGATAAATTAAGACAAATTAGTGTGCTATAAGAATAATTTTCATCCGAGTTATCTTAATTTATATGAAGAAAAGAAAGAAAAAAATATAATCAATTCAATTCATAAAATATAATTTATATTAAAATGATTAATATTAAAATCGATTTTTTATACTTTTATTCATAAAATTAAGAAAATAAAAGAATCTCAATTTATTAAATTACATTTATTTTATATTTATATATAAATTAATACAAGTCGGATGAAAATCATTTTTAAATTGCACGAACTTATCTTAATTTATCTAAACTATATATACATATTAAAATATAAATAAATAAATAAAAATAAAATTTTATCTTGAATTGAGAACTCAATCTAATTTTCAAATTTTAAATTAAAAAAAAATAAAAAAATTAAGTCTCTTATTAAAAAATTTTAAAATTTAAGATTAAAATTGAAAACTAATCTGAAAAACGAATTTTGTTATCAAATTTATCTTTTATAAAATGTGTATGTTTATTCTTGGTTGTCTTTTCAAAATTATTTCAGATTTAGTACTGTTTTCAAATTTTTTTCTTAGTTTCATAAATTATTTTAAAATTATAATCCATCTAATTTCTTAAAAAAGAAAAAGAGCTCGAGGACAATTTGTTTTCAAATTCTACGACCCCTATTTCTCTCGTTGCGCCACCCACCGCCGCCGCCGCCTCCTTCTTCTTCTCTCCACCGCCAGCCCCAGCCACCTCCGGCTCTTCGCCGCTCCTCTTTTCCTCCCCCGCCACTCCTTCTCCACCGCCGCCAGCCCTTTCTCATCGCCGCCCGCTCCTCTCCACGACATCTTTCTTTTTAACTGTTCCGAAGAGAAAGCGGGAAATGATATGTAGATTGAGGTCCAAATTTCTTGCAAAAATTGCCTTGTTTCCATCCAAGCCACAGTATTTTGTTTCGGTTCACAATCTGGCTTCTTCACCAATTAATGATAGAAAGCCTAAAAGTTTCTCTCCGAAAACCTTAAGCAATCAAGAACAACTGAAGCAGGCTCCTAAAATCAACTTTCTCACTCCTCAAATCGTCTTAACCACTCTACAGAGCTGCCCATCTGATTTAGTTGCTTTGAGCTTATTCCTATGGTGTGCACGTCAACCCCATTACTTCCATGATAAACCCGCCTTTCATCACATGGTAAGCGTGCTGTCCAACTTGACCCACATATGTGGAACTGTGAAAGGAATTCTTCGTGAATTGGAGACTATAGGTTGCGTCACAAAGGCGCAAACTTTTCTGCTTTTGATGAGAATTTACTCTCGCGGACTCATGTATGATATGGTATTAGAGGCTTTTGAAGAGATGATTAACTATGGTTACGTTCCAGGAACGTATGTAAGGAACATTGTTATGGATGTGTTGTTCAAGATTGGGCATGTCGATGCTGCGCTTAGGTTCTTGAAGGAGACCCAGTCTCTGAATTTCTTGAGCTTTAACATTGCCATTTGTAATCTGTGCAGACTCAATGAATTCAATAATGTTAAAGCTGTGCTTAAGTGTATGTTGATGAAAGGCTTTTACTTGAATGCTGAGACCTATGCATTAGTATTGAATTGTTTCTGCAAGTTCGGTAGGTTAGAGGAGGCATCACAGTTGCTAGGCATGATGGTGGTTTTAGGTGCACCCGTTTCCGTAAATATTTGGAGCATATTGATAGATTGTTACTGCAAGTCTGGTCAGATTGAGATTGCATCTTATTTACTCGAGAAAATGATTGAGATTGGTTGTTCACCAAACATTGTGACATGCACTTCATTGATCAAAGGGTTCTTGGAATCTCAGATGCCCAGCAAGGCATTTGAAATCCTTGGCGCTCTGGAATCGAAAGGGTGTTTTCCAGATCTTGTTCTTTGTAATGTGTTGATTGATTGTCTCTCTAAGATGGGGTGGTATGATGATGCATTTGAAGTTTTCTCTAGTTTGAGAGAACGAAGATTGATGCCTGATGTTTATACGTATTCATCTCTTGTGAATACTATCTGTTTGTCTAGGCAGTATGTTCTTCTTCCTTTACTTACCAGTGGACTTGCTGTACAGCCCGACTTGGTAGTATGCAACTGCCTCCTCAGTTATTTCTGCAAAGCTGGTTATCCAGAGGGTGCTGTTGAGTTCTATAATGACATGATAGAAAGAGGATTTGAACCGGATAAATATAGTTTTGCTGGAGTACTGAGTGCCTTGTGCGGATTGGGCAGGATACATGAGGCTGTTAATGTGTACCATGGAATTATTCGCAGCTATCAAGGTGTTGATGCTCACATCCATACTATAATTATGAATGGGCTTATAAAATCTGGTAGTTTTCAGAAAGCTCTGAGAATATTCAGGAAAGCTACTGCACTTGATATTGTTTCATACCGTGTTGCCATTGATGGACTCATCAGGGCTGGTGAGACCGAAGAGGCTTATGCTCTGTTTAGCCAAATGAATCATCGTAAGTATAACCTGAGATATTGTTGGTTTCTGTAAGAATAGTGATGTTAACATGGTTATAAACATGTCCTGAAAGAAATGATGGACTATCAAGCTTGCATTTTGATGAAAAACCTTGTGTGCGTCTATCCCAACTCTTAATATACTTGTTCCGTCTTTTCCAGGGTCATCGTGCTCCATCTTCAACTGATTTTGTTTCATCGGGAAGTATAATTATGGTAAGAATTACTGCTGCTTTCTTGTCGGCTTTGTGGATGTTTTAGCAGGAAAAGAAAACTTAATAGGAATGGTTAGAATAGTCTTAGAGTAGGAAGATGTTGAATTTGAAAGTAGAAAATATAGATTACATACCATATTAGTGATTTGATACTTTTTTTTGGACAGGGAATGAAGCTACATCCTCATATGGAAAGAACTTTGATATATCAGTTTTCACAAACTGCAGTTTTGGGAAGATTTCCTGGGTTGTTTTGCTGTGACCTATTGCATAAAGCAGGTAACACCATTAAAGATTTTGATATGTTTTTTTCTAGTTTCTACAATTTCTGTACTTTCCCTCCTGCATGCTAAAAGTCCAAAATGGTCAAGTTGAATTTGTCAATGTATGAGTATCCTGCCCAAAGTGAAAATGATCAAGCTGTGTTGAGCTTTAATTGTGAATGCTAGCTGGTTTTCAAGCTTTTCTTTTCTATCGAAACTATTGGGGTCGAGATAACCCATTGTGGTTCCCAATAGTGTTTGGGCTATACATTAATGTCAAGACTATTTTATTGCAATTGAGTTATCTTACATGAACATCATCAAGCCTTTACACTGCCTAGCTGTTCACAAGAACAGTATGTCTCTCTGACTTTGCTCATTTTATCCCTTCCTGTGGATAGAAACAGAACAAGGAGTGTATCTAATTTCTTTCTTCCTCAAGAGTACTTAGAGTTGTTTCACCATTTGTCACTAGCATTCTTGTTACAATTTAAGGTGAGTTTCCATGTCTCTAAAGTGCCATTGATTCTTATGTTTTGCAGCTTTGCATTCTCTGCATGGCTGTGGCAGGCAAAGGCAGGAGTTTTGCAGTAGAAATGACACTTGGTTTGGGCAAAGCACCATCCAAGGTAGCCTGCTTTATTGTGATATTTTGGTTGGAGTTGTGTATTGGTTAGAAAGTAATTTAATTGAATTGTTAGTTTTACTAATTCATTTTATATGGATTGTTGGCTCATACAAGATGAGCAGCCTTTTACTGACATCAGGATGGTAAGGTACACTATATCTTGTTTTAACAATTAATAAATGTAAAAAAGTTAGTTCTAAGTGAGGTGATTGTTCTTATCAGCTGTGCTTTCTCTTGGCTAAAAGGAAATTTGAAAAGCCGAGCATTACATATTTGTATTACGTGCTCACAAACTTACTCTGTCGATTCTTCTTTTTTGATCGAGCTAAAAGGGATGATGATAGTTTTAAATCTAAGAACACATTGGAAGTTGTTAAAAATTTGTGAGTGCCTGCTTTCTTTATTGTATTTAATCAAATCATATCAAATAAACGATACTTCAGTTTTTGTAGTGATTTGGTGGCTGAATTGCGAAACGTGACCCATTGATGGAGTGGAAATGCCGTTGTACACTGCAGCCATAATCTCAAGTATTTCCTTCTCTTTCCCCTTAGCCTTGCATGGATAAACTTGCTGAAGCATTCCTATATCCTTATGTGTTTCGATACCGCCATTATTGTGGAGCCTTTCATTCTTATAAGGGATTTGATTCTAACATTCCTTGGTGTATAGCAGCTGCTCAGATTATGTTGATTGTCATGAAATTTCTGATTGAATTTTAGAATCATTTGGCCCTGTTTGCTCTAAACTGTAAATGCGTTCAATAATAGATTGATTATTTTGTTTAAGACAAAGGCCAATCATGCTCACTTTTCTTGTTTACCATATGTTTCTTTTTGACTTATTTGTATTACAGAAAGAAACACATGGGCATTATAGATGAGAGTTTGTGACAGACTAGGATTTGTTATGAAAAACTAGGACACACTGGTGTTTTCTTGAAAGAAACTTGTAATTAGTGGAAGAAAAAACTTAATTTGAACAATGAAATGCTCAAGGTGGTTTAAGTGCTAAAAAAATGGATTCTTTTATAAGACTTGAAAAATATGACTTAATAGGATTGTACCACCTCCAAACATCTATAATTGTTGTGTTATTTTATTGAGTTCACATTTAAAAATTTATTTACCTAATCATATAGATTTCTTATATTTTTCATCGCATTATCTCAAAGATATCGTCAGCTGCACAACTGAGTTTAATACTTGATTGTTTTTAACAAGTTAAGGCCTACACTTCCACTCAACATAGTCAGCCAAGAACAACTCATTTATTACATGGTTAAAATTTAGAATAGGATTTTGATGTCTCATTATGGGAAGTAAAAACAACCCTGGTTGAGTTATTTTTGGTCGTTAGATTTTGGAAACACACTTTCACAATCACTAAAGATAGATTTTCTTATTCCCAACTTCCTGAACTGATAGTTTTTACTGATTATTAATGCACTTTAACATACAGAATGACCTGATGTTAGAAATTATATTCCAGCATGTAATGACCTGATTTGACCCACATTAATTGATATTGTTTTGTTATCTTAAGTACTTTAATTAGCACCTGAGGATTAGCAGTAAAATTATCAATTACAGCAGCTGTGAAACAAAAATGAATAGTTTTTGCAAATATGAGTGTAAAAGCGTCTATTTATCTTTAGTCCTGTATTAGGATAAATGTCCAAAACAAATCTCATATAATTAAGTGTAAAAGCGTCTGTTTATCTTTAGTCCTGTATTGGTTAATTTTTTTCAATTATATGAAATAGACCCATCAATCACCATAGACCACTAATTAAAATTTTCTCCAAAAAAAAAAAAAAAGAACAAGAAGGAGAAGAACAAAAATCTAACCTTGTTTATTATGTTTTGGAGTTAAAGGTTTTGGTTCACCATATTGAAAATTTATGCTATTTTCAATTAATCGATCATCATCCATGTGAAGATGTAATGCAACTCTTCCTATTCATTAAAATCCACAAAATGTGAGTTGGCTCCAAATAATTTCTCACCAATTTCTTGATTTGTGTTGCTTAGATGATAAACAAAAGTAGAAATTAAAATTGGAGAACAAAAAATACAGAAATTGTGTATGTTTTAAAGTTGGGTAGTGGCATGAAATAGTCTAAGGAGAGATGATTTAGAATGGTCCAACTGCAAGTCTGGTCTTCCAAGGCTAAATTCTAGATCAGGAGTAGAAGACGAAGACAAACTGCTAAAATCAGTATCCAACTTCTCTCCACCAAACATAATTCCTTGTGCTGCCTCATTTCCATGTTCCTGAGAATTAAGACCAGACCACCCATGAAATGATGTTTTATTTTATGAATCAAGTATCAGTAAATACATATGATTTGGTTCTTATAATATATATATATATATATATATATAAAGTTCATTATACCTTGTCTAGGTCTTGCTCGCTTGAGGGCCTTGCTACAAGATTTTGATCTAGAGATGATTCCCACGAACCCCTGCTTCTTGCAAATTCAAAGGCCACATGCAACAAGAATTAATCAATTTTTCACTACTATTGAAAATATTAATTGTTAAATTGTATATTAACAACTGATCGGGTCTATTACTTTACCCATCATGAACGCATGTTAATGTGTCTATCGCTGATGTGTCATAAATCCAACATAATCATTAGTTTCAAATCACAATATTTAATTAAAGATATGAGATCTACACATCAACATAGAGCATATTTAGACATGTCTATAATGGGTAGATGATCATTATTTATCAACTGAATTTAAAATATTAAAAAAGGATTACCTACCCTAGCTAATACAAAATACATATTATGGGCAACAAATAGAACTCCCTTTATACAAAATTTAATTTCTCCCATGTTAAAAAAAAAAAAAAAAAAAACATATCTAATATGAAATTATCTTTTTTTGTGCCCATGGTATAGGAAAATGTAGATAGCGAGGCAAACAAAGAGACATTTTCTTGTTTGGAGCTTCCGTTCTAATTTGTAGCTATCAAAAGACAGCTGGCTAATCTATTTTATATTATTAATTTTCATCTCTGTCTAGATGCATGTATATTTTGTATTATATGGTGGTACTTCTGAATTTGTAAAGTATAATAGACCTTTATTATTAATCAATAATTAAATAATTTGAATTTCTTGGTAAATAAATATTCAGTTTCATAGTCATATATCCTCAGCCGTGTAGGGATGAAACTACTTACAAGGGACAAAAAATATGCTTCATTGAAATTCAAACATTAATTAGTTAGACCCCTACCATAGCACCAAAAGTCATCTTCTATTACAACATTATTTAGATTTGGACCATCTCTTTTTAACTTCATCTCAAGACACCTTTGAGATTTGTACTTGGAAACATCTAATGGATGTGAGATGTTTCAAACATTACTTTGAGATGCCACACAAAAACCAAAACAACTGCTACCATTACAATTCTTAGGTGGTACCCACATACATACCAAACATATATATATTCTTAAATTTGGGTGGAGGATCAGATCCATATATTTAATAATTTCCAACTAAAGTTATAACTAGCTAGCTACGCCATATTAATATGAACTGATCATGTTATTGTTTTCGAAACTCTCGACGACATAAACTTCATCACTCTCACCAATTTATTCAATCTCATTCACACAGTAGATACCTATCTAAATTAATATAATATATATATATATATATATATATATATATATATATATATATATATATTCATTAAGAAAACATCACATGCATTTTACCCCTATAAGTAGCACTGTATTTTCTCAATATGAACACAAAAGCTAATATGAAATGGTTTTATGGATAGTTAGCGAAAGATGGATTTTTATTATCCACAAACAAAACTCATTTTCACTTATTCATATGTGAATTGTAAATTGTGGGTTTGTGGGTTGACTCGTCTGATATAAATAGATTTATAAGATGATCTCATATTAGACTAACTCCAATGTGAATTAGTATGCCTTAAGTTTGAAAATCTTAGCTAAAATTGTATCATGTAATTATTTCCTCCATTCTACTCAATATGTCAAACAAGTATCAATAAGATTAAGAATGTTATTTGATAGGTTTAATTAATTATACGTATAAAATGAGTACACTACCCTATTTTTGAAGACAAAACGGATAGTGAATCAATTACTTCAAAGATTAGATAAAACCTACTCTAGCTAAAATTAAAAACAGTACTACAAAGTTGAAAAGAAATACATTTTCCTTTTTCGGATGGGTAATTTAAAATCATCAATTAGATTAGAAAAAAAAAATCATTTAATTAAACAACAGGTAGAATGAATGGAGCAGCATTTATTATTCGATTGGTATTGGATCCGTTAAACAGAAGCAGCTAAAGAACTTTAAAAAGATCAATACTGCACTACAAGACCGAAAGATTTAAGTTGGAAATTGTATATATCTTAAACTTAATTCTTATTTTGCATTGACAAGTGGTCTCTAGCTCCCAAACATATAAAAAAAAGATAGTCTAATTATTTTTACTATTGCACCCTTAATCATTCAACTATAACTCATACAAACATTTTGTTGTTTTGTAAGGAGAACATGTCAGATCCGAGCTGACAAAACTCGGATTGTATTTGATGTTACATCTTATATTTCGTAAGATATAATATGCTTCATTTGTTAAATAGTAATGTCATAGTGATTATTTTGAAATAAAAGATGTATGAGCAAGTAGCAAGTGTACAAATTGGAGAAATTAGTGATATTAATAATGTAGGAAATGGACTCACCTGTGAGTAGCATATTGCAAGGGATGAGTGGTGGTTTGTAATGATGATGAAAGCGATGGCAATGGGGTAATAAACACAGTGTTATCAGCTTTTTGATCATCTTGGATTATCCTTGTCCTATGCAGATTCAACCCAATATCTACCACCTGTCCACCTTCATCACCTGCACATGAATTCTTGTAATTTACTCATTCTCCTAATGAATATAATATATGCTGCTTTAATAACACAAATAATCATGTGTAATTACAAATCAGTCCATGATGATGATGTTATGCTTCTTTTGGGCTTCAGTTAACAGAGACATAGTAGAGTTTGTCTCCCCAAATGCACAAACAAAGAGAATAATGAAAGTGGGGATACAAAATGGGACCTTTCTTCATCTGATAATCCAAATTACCTGTTCCTTTGTCTGTGCTCTTCACTGTTCTGTACATCTGCATGAATATATACATAATTAAAAATTAAAAATAAATAATTGTAGGAAATAATAAGTCCTCAATATTGCTAAGATGCCCTTTTGTCCTCACCCTCTTGTACTCAAATTTCCAACATCACAAGACTGAAAGTACCCAATACTATGGAACTAATTTGAAAAAACCCATCATGATTTTGGATCTCTCCTTTGCAAATTTGTGTATAAAAAATGAAGAGAAAAACCCCAATTTCTAAGGAAATAAAGAAGAGAAAACCCACCTGCAAGTGACTCTTGACGTGAGCTAGGGTTAGATCCTTGACATTCATCAATTCTAGTACGGATTTAGGTGTTGCTCCTATAATATATAATATTATAAAAAAAAAAGAGAATTTGATGAAAGAAGAAAATACAAACTAGTTTGAAATAATAACATACGTTCATGGCCTCCAAGAAGGTGAACAGCGTGGACAAAATGGGCATGAAGAGTGGAAGTCCATCTCATTCTGGGGGCTCTAACGCTTCGTCTAATCCCACTACTGTTACTCATCAATCTTGAGCTTCTTTTGAACTGAGGCTGATGATAATGCTGGTAGTGTAATCTGGGCACTGGAAGATGATGATTTAATGGTACTGAGGTGTCAAACCCTAGACTCAAAGTGGGTTCAAGTTCAACCACTGGGTTGATATTATTTCTCTTTTCCGAATCCAAAAACCCATTGTTTTCATGGGTCAGATCGCTGCCACTGCTCCCTGAATCTGTTGTGGAGCAGTTTGATACTGATGGGAGGCTGATCTGTAAGGAGAGATCAGGCATGGAGGAAGAAGCCTTCGCCATTGTCATCGGGCTTGAGCTCAAGTACATCATCATCTAGAGAGAGAGAGAGAGAGGAAAATGAAAAGTAGAGAGTCGTGGAGTGTGATTATATCATGAGTACCTTATGATTTGCATGGATGTCTAATGTCTAAAGTTACTCTCTGTACTGAGAGAGAGAGAGTAGGCTTTTCTTGATAGCTACATAGGCATCTTAGTGACTAGAAGTTGCAGGGGAAAAAAAGCAATGACTTTATGCAGAAATTGGTAATATATATATAACAAATAAACGGGGATCAAAAAAGAGAAAAGTTAGTGAACAGAAGAGGGAAGAGGTATCAGAGTTTGGGTGAGAGAGAAGATGGAGAAGGAGATATATATGATGTAATGGATATGGAGAGATGTGCAGGATATTAGAATGGTTGGTTTTCGAGAAAACAAAAGCACCAATTGATATTATAGTATAATAATAGTGTTTTTAAATGAGTAATAGAATTCCATTTGTCTAATTAATAAATTCATGGATTGAGACCTGACTTTACTCTCGGTGGTGTTAGTGCGAAAATTAGAAATTACGGCATTTTTTCATAATTTTTAATATTTTGAATTACATTTTTACTATTTTCCACCCTTATCAATATATTCCTGTTTTTGATAGTGTTCAAATTGGAATATTTCTTTCTACGTATTCCTATGTTTATAAACTCATTTAATTTATTAAAACTAGCTGAAACCAATTTTCTAATTTTATGTATTTTTTATGAAGGATAATTAGAAACGAATTAATATGTTTCCTCGTACGTACGCATATGTTTATATGCTCATTTTGATTTATTAAAATTTGTTGAAACTTTTGCTAATTTCATGTGATATAAAATTAGATAAAATATAGTTTTAAATGATAAAATATAATTTCATATCTAAACTTATATTAGATATAAAAATATTAAATTATATGTATAGGATTCTAATATAAAATTGAAGGGTTATTAGGATTCTATAAAATTATAGAGGTATTATAATTTTATAGGATTTAGGGTTAGAAATATTTGGTGAGTTGGATTTGGAAGAGTCCATATAATGCAAAACATACTAAATTATATGTATAGAATTCTAAAGTGAATTATTATTAAACTACATGTATTTAAAATTATTGATTACTAAATTAACCTAATAATATTTAATAAGGATATATTAGACAATTTAAAATTTGTAAGAAATATCCACATTTATATAGATTATATATATATATATATATATATATATATATATATATATATATATATATTGTCTCCATGTGTTGCTACATCTAATTCCGTGTGCATTTGTTAGGAAATGTATTATTAATTGTATACTCAAAGGTAAAAACTTATATACCCTTGGTGTATGTGTCCCAAAAGGTATTATTAGTTTGATATTAGTTATATATTCATAAGGTATTAACTTTATATTCATAAAGTATTAGTTTCATACTTATAAAGTATTACTTGTATAATTGAAATATATATATTAGTGCACACAAATAGTGAAACATATTAGTTACATATTTATAAGATATTAGTTATTTACTTATAAGTTATTTACTTGTATAACTGAAATATATTGTTTAGTGAAAGATATCACTCAAAGTTTTACTTGTTACATGTAAAGGTATTAGTCATAGTACTTAAAATTAGAGTTGGAGTTATGACACACCATACCTCAAGGGGGTATACAAGACGTACTCATTCTCAAAATGTATTGTTTTCATACTCAAAAAATATTTCTTTTATAATTGAAATATATGTTTACCTAAAAGCTATTGGTTGTTCGTCAGAAAGATATTACTTGTATACTCAAAAATAAATTACTTGCATACTCAAAATGTACTAATATCAATTTTGATGTTAAACTGTTTTATTTCTTATAGTCACAATACTCTAACTCACTCCCATCATGATGAAAATTAAAATGTTTAATTATTAATATTAATTTAGACATATTAGATAAAGATTCTTTTTTGATATTAAAATTAAATTATAATTAAAAAGATAAAAATTACATGCTATTACATGTAAAAAGATTAGAAAATTATATTTTTTTAAATATAGAGGACTAAAAATAAAAAATTAGAAAATGATAATTTTAAAATATAAAAGACTAAAAATTAAAGGGTAAAAGATAAATGACTAAAAATCCAATAAGTCAAACATAAAAAAACATAAAGAAATATTTTTTCCAAAAACCAAAAAAAAAATTAAATTCGTGCGCTATTTCAACTTTCTTCTTCGGCGAGAACTCGAGAAAATCATTCCTCTATGAAACTTATTTCCGCAAGTTCGTCAATCGTTTGTTAATGCTAATGTTTTGTTATTAATCTGAAAAATTGTTGGTTAGTCTTAAATTTTCTATCTACTGTAAAATTTAATTTTTTTTAGCTATTAATCTGAAGAATTGTTCATTTAAGAAATCAAATCAATCGAAGTTGTTTCTCGACTGTGTTGGTGTTTATTTAGGAAATTAAATCTATTGATGTTGTTTTTGTGCTGTGTTGGTGATCCTCTTCATCTATTTGTTAGTATATAACATACTTGGTGCTCGAATTAAGATAGCTGGAGTGTTCATTACTACGACATTAACTTTAATGTTATGTGTTATTGCATATTGCATCATAACAACTTCACTGAAAAGTTTATAATTGGTTTCTTATTTCTAGGGTAGCATGTTCACCCTATTTGAGATTTGCAAGCATCACAGAAAAGTTTATAATTTCTTTTTATTAGGCTGAGATGATCAATAGAACTCTTTTATGTATAAGTACCATAATATTTATATAATATTTTAATTAAAAAAAAAAAGATCAATTTTTGTAGAATTTGTATATATATACTTTTATATGATATTCATATATTTATATTAATATAGTTTTAAATTTATATAATATATAAAGGTAGAATTAAGATAACTAAAATATATGGAATAACATAAGCAATGGGTGTGAAAGGTTAATATGTTTATTAATAGCACCAATTTATGAAGGAGTAATCAAGTGTGATTCTCCATAGTGCAATCTAGTGTGTTTGTGAATCCATGATTTGTTTTTACGATTGCGTCAAACATCTTCATGGGTGTAACTTGATGACAATTTATTATTGATATTAATAGCAAAGGTTGAAACCAAGGAGAATAAAAGGAAGAAACAAAGAAACTGGGATGAAGAAGAAGATAAATGTAATTATGTGGATTCCATGACAGATTTAGCTCATCCAGTAATTATCATTCTTGTATTGTATATATTCACACAAACATTCAAACATTATTTGAAAATAAAAGAAGAAAAAATAAAAATTCTTGATGTGCACGTTGGAAAAAATGCATGTAGCTAGCTAGCTGTACACGTGGGAATTGAATGGGGATAAGCGCCAAATAAAAGGTTGTATATGTGTAGTTGGAAATGTACGCATTGTAGGGAATACACATTTAATTTTACTTTTGACTTGTATGCAAAAGTTATTCTTCTTTTCGCTCATATTTTTACATTTTTCTCGTATAGGTTTGTTAGATTTTTCCTACGCATTAAGAAAATTATTAGAAAATTCAATGTTCATATTTAAGGAGTGTTATATTCTTTAATATATATATATATATATATATATAGCATTTAATATTTAATGGTTGTATAGTGTTTAAAACTGAATAAATTAAATTGAATAAGAGTATATATATTAGTGATAAGCTAAATAAATATTATTGGATGAGGTGGTATAGTTCTACTCCAAAAGTAAGGGATGGAACGAAGAATACTTTTAATTTTTAAAATTAAATGTAAAGTCTATCTTTATGAGTGTACGATATGCTCTAATAATTTTGATAGATCGAATTAAATTGAAGTAAATCAAAGTATTAAACTTGAACAAAATTATAGTCGTAAATGAGGTGATTATTAGATTGAATAGGTGATGATTAAATTATGGTGTTAAATATCTGGCAAATTAAATTAGGCAGCTGAGAAATGAAGAAAGCGACCATGTAGTTCTATCTCAAAGTGTTATTGCAGAGAGGGCCATCTAGGGTAGCATAAAATGTGTGTATTAATTTCAACGCAGACCAGAGTAATTATTATGTTTATATAAATATTTAATATTAAATACGTAGGAATGCTAGAAAGTATAGAGAGAAAGAGAAAAGGTATTCGTAACAAGAAGAAAGTAGATTGAGGAGATTGCAATAATATTCCCTCCACGTGTCCAAATTTTATTCAGCCTGCCTCGATATTCCCCAACATGCTGCTCCTCACGTGACTCTCCATCCATCTTGATCTTCATATATATGCTACATATTCAATTTTTTGTACTCAATATAATAAATCCAAAAACTGAATTTTTTTATTAAATTTAACTTACATTTATTTCTATTATGTGGACTTAATTGATAATTAATGCAAACGAAGGAGGTGTTATATTAATTTTTACTCCGTTTAGAAATCGGACTTTGAAACTAATTTGTTAAAATAAAAATATCATGTTAATTTTGTAACTCAAAAGTCATCCAATTTTAATCATTTTCTACTGAAATTAATAAAATCCAATAAATGTAGAATGGATTTGGATATTTCCTATTCTAATATGCACAATAAATGTTAATTATTATTATTAAAATATCTTATAATTAAAGAGGAGAAGAACCCTGAGGAATGCAGTTTAGTGCATCTAATCTTAGCTAATCCCAACTCAAAATTAAAAAAAGAGTAAGTTTCATTCCCCATTGCATCGAATTGTTTGTTTATACGATGGGATCACAGAAAAGGAAGAAAGGAGAAAGTGAAATAATATCGGTAAATAAATAAATAAATGAAATAATAGTTGAATAGTGGGCAGAGTCAGCGCCTGATGCGCTCTAGATTCTCCGGGAAATGAGAGATTTCAACCTCTTCCCTTCCCACTTGTTTAATTACAACCTACCTAATTACTTTTTTTATTTATATATATTTAATATATATATATATATATAATTATTATTATTATTATTATCAGCATATTATCCGGTCAACATGTCTCTCTACATTAGGGTTGGGTTTCAATGTTTTTGAAAAGGTTATATTCCATAAATATTCCTTGTGTTTGTCTTCTCTTCTCTATCACTCATCTTCTACTCTTTTTTGTCTTTGTTTTCACTCATTTTATTTGCATTGGAATGGGAAACTATTTTTTTTATGTATTTTTTTATTCCAAATCCTATTTATGTGCTGGGCCGGTGACCTTATAGCTAAAATTATAATCCAAGTATCATTATGCTTTTGACATTTTACTACCTAAATGAATTTTTATAACATTTATGATCTAAATATGTTTTTTTTCTTTTTCTTTTTACTAAACTTGTTTTTATACACTTGGTCATGTTAACTTATTATGAATTTTATTCTTTATCTCACACACTTTTCTTATGGCACTTTACTATAATTTTGATATCAAAAGAACAAAAAATTATTTCTCAAGTGATTAAGTTCGTAGGTTAATTCTCACCTGGAAAGGATATAATTTAGGAGATGAGCAAGTATGGTTTGATGATAAAATGACACATGGAAAGGTTGAATTGAAGTGCCAAAATTACGATAGTTGGTATATAAAGTAACAAAAATAATAATGAATTTTTTTTTTTTTTTGAGATATCAAAACAATAATGATAATAATAACAACAATAAAAATTAAGAGATAAGTTAAAGTGTAACAAATACAAAATTAGGATAACAAAATATTTGATTCCTGCATTGTATATTACTATGACAAATCCATCCAAATAATAGAGTTGGATGACTCAACTAGTTAAATGGAAGATGAGCTAGTATGACTACATAATTATTTGGGCATTGCCCTCTCTTAATTAAATTTTGATTGAGATATTGACGGTTATCAATATAAATACCTATTCTGATTCTAATTATTAATATGTTAAGATCATATAATAGAAAAATTAATTATCCTATTTGAAAGGAAAATTATTAACAAATTAATGAATTTTCTTTGATTCGCTCCAATATTGCAAGGGCCGCCTGGAAATTACACCAGATATAAATATATTATTGTTAATTTAAGTATTACATTACATATATACCAATCAATATTATTAAATTTACAGATTTAGGATCTGAACCTAAATTTAACTGATTATTTCTGATCCATGTAGAGTCAGTTAAACAATCAGTCGGCCCTTCTCTCTCCAAATTCACTCTCTTATTTGTATTTTGCCTATTTTGTTTTTAGCATTTCTTCAACTTTCATGATTGTGATTAGACTATTGATGTTGTACACTGTACCTTTTAATTAAGCTACGAAAAAGACATTTGAGCAAGCTAAATCACATATGCACATAGGTGGAACTATATACTGTCAAGAAAACAACGTTTGAATCATCTGTCAAGAAAACAACGTTTGAATCATAGACTTGTAGAAATTCTTATAGTAAATGTCTGATTTATATGTGCTCACCGTCAATATAGTGTAAAGAGAGTTATAAATTTAAAATCATAATAATTATGAAAACACTATTGTTTTAAAATCGTTTTAATTTAAGAATTAAGAAACTATCTAGTATGTATCATTATCCGTATATACTTATCATATCATCCAATATTCAGCTACTAGACATAGTGAATGTAGATATCTCAACAAATGAAAGTCTTGAGAAAAAAATAAGATGGGGAGATGGTAAAGGTAGAAGAGAATGGTTGCCTTATATTTTGAACTACAATATTATTTGATACATGAAAGATTTATTATTTAATGAGAGGGAGCTCGTATATCTATGTTAAATGAGGAGGAAGTTAAAAATAGAAATAAAATAAGAAAAAAGAATAATAGTATTGTCATAGTTGTAGATAGAGACATATGTGTGTTGCTTGGAAAATGGAATAGGGGAGAGAGAGAGAGAGAGGACAGAAAAGAAATTAAGGAAAGAATCAGCAGCGGAATGAACGCCTTCTCGGCTGACGTGAGCCATGAGCCGTGAGCCATGACTATGAGCCACCACCACACATATACTAATTAATTATATTATTATTCTATTCCCATGCACATTTCACTTCTAACTCACCTCTAGGGGCATTTTTGTCATTCATTCACATAATTTTGTGTTTTTTGTCGGTGGGTCGGGTCGGTTCATTACAACTTGCACCAAGAAGGTAAGTTTTATTGAAGTTGGACTTGGTTTGATCTTTTATTTTTTATGTCGTGTACTCGTGTTGTGTTTTTTTTTTCTTTCCTTTGCTTTTACCAGAAATTATTTCAGTTGCTCTGAATTAGTTATTACTTTAAAAAAGCCCTTATTACAATGTTGATAGTGTGTCTTAGGTTGGTGGTGAATTCATCGTCATAAATCGAGAGAGAAAACAAATGAGTGATTAATGAACACATGATACAAATAATTGTATAATGGGGAGACTTGCATGATGTTTGGTTTAAATATTAATTAATCAAACTTTTCGGAGTTAATCGTTTATATTGAGTTTGGATACTGACATGAATAGTGAATTAATTGATTAATCATCTTGAGAAATGAATTTAATTGATCAAAATTGTTGGTTGCTGATATAGTGAGAGAAAGTTATGAAATCATAACTTAAATAAATGAAAAGCATACTTAGGACTATATACAACTAGTAAATTTCGTTCTAATATATGTCTCCTATCCATATTCATAGCTATGTTGTTTTGTTAGTTTAATAACAATACAAAAACTCATAATTATCGTGAATCACTCACCAATAAAATATGAATTGTGAATATGAATTTTGGGTTTATTCTTTTCAAGTAATAAAACTGTGAAATGATCTTCGTAACAGATCTACTCTAATGATAATAGCTGATAAAATGTGAATCTAGCATTTGGATAATCTAATTTAACTTGAAACTATTATAGTTCTAGTACTCATTGATAACCTTTCATATATCTAATTTAACTTGAAACTATTATAGTTGTAGGACTCATTGATAACCTTCCATATCTACTATATTTTACTTGTTACTTCTATTAACTATATACATCGTATAGTTGCCATTTAACTTTAACTTTAAAGGCCTGAGAAAACATTAAATTAATTTGGTCCATAGCCCAATTTGCCTATTAGTTTTCATTATAGGTTGAGTCCTAAAGGGCATGAAGATTGAGGAACTGAGATCTCAAATTGTGGAGTTAGTAGAAAAAAGCCATATTGGGGACATGTGTTTTAATTGAATTTCTGCATATATATATAGCTGCATTTAAATCATACTTAAAATACTATGTACACCCAACAAGTGTCTACTTAACATGTGCAAGACCAACCTTCTGCCCAGTAGCATTAATGTAGTATAATTAAATAGAAATAGATCTAGATTGAACTGTTTGGAGTGGAATATCTTTGAAAAATAAATCAAACATTCAACTCAATACTATGACTTATTAGACGATGGGTAGCGTTTGTGTGAACTATATGTATGGATCATAATCCATATAATTGGACGTGTTGGTCGGATCGGGTCCAATTCAGCTTGGATCCACTCTTAATTTTTTTTTTTATGTCATAACTTTTATATTGTAATGATATAACATTTTATGTTGTAATTGTATAATCTTTATATATAAATTTCATAACTTTTCAATGAATAACTTAGACTTATTTCACTATAAAAATTCATATAGTATTCCCGAAACTTTTATATTATAATAATTTAACCCTTATATTATATTAATATAATGTACAAATATCATAACTTTTATGTACTTAAAGAATAACATAAGGGTATATTATTATACCATAAAATTTTGAAAGGTATTCTGGTTCTGTCATGTATTACAAAAGGTTATGCAAATATAACTAAAAGGTTAGGTTCAACTTAGGTCAATATAACTGTGAAACTAGAGTTTGAGCACGTGTGGAAGCGTGAGACGCGCGTGTGGAAGCGTGAGACGCATGAAATACACCTTTAGATCGGGTCAACCCAGTTGCACAGATTTAGGATTCGAACACCTAATACATAAAAATAATTGTATTAGACAATACTCATCAAAATTTAGGAATTCCTTTGAGCTCAAATATAAAGCATAAGAAAAACTTTAAAAGTTTTGGAAGGGAAAAAAACCATAAAAATTAGAAAACTTATGTGATCCAAATTCAAACTCTAATCATCACAATATACATTTTTATAAAGATGAGATATTACTTGAGCTATAAGACTCAATTATTAAAATGTTCTCTATCAAAATTCAAGACTACAATAATTTAACCGGAAAAGAAAAAAAAGAAAAAAAAACTTATGAAACCCATTCTTTTAATGTATTTGATTATTTATTTTGCTTCGTCCCTGAACTTTAAATTTTTATGAACGTTTGCTTTTCATGAATTTTCTACTCCTTGTAGAGGACGAAGATTAGATTGATAAAATTAGAAGTACTAAGAAAATAACACCACCTCCTTCACATGAAAATAATTATGTCTTTTATACCTTTTACTTAAAAATCATTATATATCTGAAAAATCAAATTAAGACAAGTTTTTAATGAAATATCCATAACGCCCAACCCTGCCATACCCGTATGGATGTTTCCATAACACCACATCCCACATCTTGAGACAGTAACAAAGAGCAAACATTGATATTTCAAAATGTTACGGAATTATTAATTAGTAGGATGGAATTTCTCAAATTTAACAAACTTGGATAAATGTATTTGATATATAATCAAACTATTAAATGAGAATTTGTGGCTTGTAAAAAATCGTAGCTTCTTTGGGCAAAACAAAAAATTGTATTTGACAAACTTTACTCTCTAAAACAAAATACAATCATCTCCACATCAATTCAAATAAATAAATAAACACCAAGCAACTAGCTTAACATCAAATAGACCACTAGCCTTGTAGTTCAAGTAGACATCTCATCTTTATAAAAATACAGATTATAATGATCCGCGTTTGAATCCGAGTCAGTGATTATCCTTATCCTCATCCCTTCCACTCCCCCAAGCTAATTAAAATAAACTAAAAAAAAAAAAAGTTTAACAACAAATAGAGAAGCCCAATAGTCTAAACTCAAGATGGTGCTCACTTCTCATTCTCGAATTTACAAGAAAAGTATCCAAGAAAAAGTGACCCACATTTAAAGGAAAATGAAATCACTCAAAAAGAAAAAACATTCAACATAAGTATTAAGGGCAAGCTCGTTACATGGCATAAATTGCATCATAGTAGAAGAAGCTAACCAAACTACAAGCTGTACACACTACCATCATCAGTCTCCTTATCCTTGTAAGAAATGTGATGCTGAAACAAATACTTACCAATGAAATACAAGAAGCAATGTCCGAGTTTCAACACATGCAATAATGAAAATGCCATCGACGAAGTTTCAGCATAACATTACAGTTATTGATGACATCATAAGTCATTTTTATCAATATCCTTCTACCAGTTATTCCACAGTGATACAAAAACCCCCGAGTGGAGCCATTTTCACCATCTTCAAAAGTCACTCTGCACAAATTGCTAGTCATAATCAGCACAACATTTCTTAATTTAAATGAAATGATCGCACTATAATCAGAACTTATCTAAGAGAGAAAGATTGTATGACAAAAATTAATAGGAACAATTACAATGGTTATTAGGGTCAAACTAATCAAGTCCAATTCCATCACTTGGAATCTATATTGGATAGGAAAACAACCACAGTATGTCTAGAGCAAGATGAACAACTAATAAAATTACAATTAAAAAGCAACCTGAATACAAAAAAACACTAGATTCCATTTGGATAGAGTGATTTGAAATGAATAGATTTCACTCAAGTTCGAGTGGATTTAAAATCGACCCACATTGCTCAAAAATCAGTTCAAAATGAAAGTGATGGATTTAAAATCTGCATCTATCTAAACACCATTAATGGATTTACAACTAGGAGTTTCAAATCCCTCCTCAAATCTCTTCCATTCAAATGGAGCCTCGGATTCAACTATTGTTATTCTGTTTACAAATACATGACTTCCAAATATATGGCACAAGTAGGCAAACCAAACTCATTTAGCAAGTTCTAATTAGTCAAAAATAATTAATTACGTTCTGAAGGTATCAAACAAAAATTGAAGAACAAAGAGAAAGAAATATAAATATTGCTTACCCCATTAGTTACTCTACATATCAATTGCCCTCCAAATTTTAAGGCAAAGGTCTTGCTCCATTTAGATAGTTTAGCCCTTTCTTCCCAATTCCACATATGTGAACGCGCATTTCGCATTTCCCAATAAGCTCAAAGATGCAAATATCTCCCATCTGAATGTCATTATCACGAACAAAAGCCATCCATCCACCACAGAAAGTATGCAACGTCTGTACCTTCAAGGTGGGGATAGAATTTACGGTCCAGCACTTACCATTCAAATTACGAAGAACAATCTCTGTTCTGATATTGGGAAGATGTTCCATCGAGAACTGGTATGGGATTTTCTGGAAGATCCAATTTAGAAGTTTCATCAGTGAATAATAAATAATTAAAAAAGCAGGTTGCGAGGTACAACCGCACTAGTTACAATAACAGAAACACAAATTAGCATGTCGTCTGAAAGGTCCCTCAAAACCTGCAACCCAGACAGACCAGGTGCCAAAGCAGGCACATACAATATCACAGCAAATAAATTATCAATATGCAGGTTATATTGACATTTGACAAAATCAATTAAAGCTTCAATGGCGATCCCTTAGTCACAGACTACCAATGTTTAACAGTACATAAGCTCTTCTCCCAAGGGTTGGTCAAGCTCTTAACCCTTTAATGAATTCTAAAACATGATCGGCTAAATGTAAGATTACAAAGCAAACTGTCCATGATTGTAGTGGCATTTCCTCCCTTGTGATCCATATTTTTCAAAATTCTCTAGTCCTATATATAACATATCATTCAATATTATATTTTATGCAATATAAATATAAATATCAAAGCTATATCGATTTTATCCCCACCCCAAAAAAAAAAAAATAGTAATAATAATAATTTGCTCCCTCAGCTTATTGTCTAGCTCTGACAGTTGATCCTAAACAATATTCCATGTCCAAAGCACTGAACATGCTATGAATGAATTTTATCAGAAAGTCTACTTGGCAATAGAGATCTCATCACTCTTATTGTTACTTCAATTTATGTGGTGAAGTCATTTAAAATGATACTCTTCTCTCCAAGCTTAAGGTTTAAAGTCATTTAACATTTTCAGAGACCAAGCCTACTAAAAGATCCTGTATTTGGGTCTCACAGTCACCCTTTTCAAAAAAAATCAGGTGAGGCTTCAAGCGGCTTTGAGTGACCTGTCTGCATGTAAGAGAGAGTCATTGAGATAAAATGATACTTCCTCTCCACAAGCTTAAGCTTTTAGACGAGGCAGTCATTAAGCTGCATTAATATACCCATCTAAGCTACTTATCTGCCCTACACAAGGTCGTGGAGAGTTGACACAAGTCAAATCATGAACATCAATGTGTTCCCTCATTTATATTAGATTCACTAGATACCTGCTTATTAAAAACTTAATATAAACATCAAATCTTTACAATAAAATTGGACATGTGGTCACAAATTTTAGCATTAGAATCATATAACTAAAATAACATGAAAAAAGCTCCTGCAACTAGGCACGAGAATGAGGACAAAATGTAGTAATTTGATAATGAAAATGACCACATGATAAAATCACATTAAAGGAGAGGAAACTTAGGCATGTGAATAGAGTAAAAATGTATTAATTCTATGCTGAAAATGTGATTGAAAAACAATAAAAATATAAATATAAAGAAACTGCTCACCAGAGTGTATGAACCACTGATATTGAACTTTTTCATAACTCTCACAAAATGAGGAAAGCTTGAAACAAAATATTGAGCGGCAATTTTTTCTTCAGGTGCTGACTTCATTGACACACAACCTTTAGTATGAGAACCTGGTTTGTCAAGGGAGCCAAATCTTTTAAGGATCTCTGTGCAATTAATTTTTTGCATTTAATAAATTTCTGTCAATGAATATAGCATCTCAGAAAGTGACGTAACTTAGAATCACTTTATCATGAAAAGATCAGATCTATTACCTGATTCTGCAACCAAACCATTCGATAGAGAGCAGATAGCAGATTTCTTAATACTATGAGCACTTTCGCCTTTTCTTTTTGGTTTACGTCTGGATATCTTATTTGTTGTTGAGCAACCATTGTTTCTCCCTCGATGATCTGCCTCTCCATCATGGCCATCCATCCCTTCCTTTCCTACTCTTAGAATTCTTACTTGCAGCTCATACTTGTGCAAGAGCTCAAAGATGCAGATATCTCCAACATCAATACTATTATCTCGAACAAAACCCAACCACCCTCCACAGAAAGTATGTGATGTTTGAACTTTTGTGGTTGGAATCGAATTCACTGTCCAGCTTTCTCCTTTTAAATTACGAAGCACGATCTTGACTTTGCATTTTGGGAGATGCTCTGTTGCAAACTGATAGGGAACATTCTGCGAAAAACCAAAAGCAGGTAGAAAATGGTAAATACTCTCAACTGAAAGAGAACAACAAATGCTCAGCAAGTGTGCTCTATTATTTCCAGCAGAACACAATAATGCTCACTCACTTGCAAGTATATTATATTGCAACGGGAGATGCAATATCTAGGTGTCATTAGATTTCAGTATCAACATAGCTAACAAAAGTTTCAGACAGAGAATAAGATGCACTTCCTGGAGGCTTTGTCAACACATATTTTCATTTTATTGCCTAGTGTTATTCAAATGTGTATTACTATTTGCTAAGAATCGACATACAGAAAGCATATTTCAACAATAAGAAATCAGAAAGCTCAAGTCTCACCAGAGTGTAAGAACCACTTATGTTGAATCTCTTCATGACTTTCAAAAAGCTGGGAAAAGACGATTTGAATGATTGGGCTATTCTTTCTGCTTCTGATGCTGATAATAGCATATCTAGCTTGGTGGTTCTATATCTGGCAGATGGATCTGCATCAAAAACCAAAACAAATGAAAATGTTTCAAAAGGCAAAGAAATATGTGCCATCAAAAAATTTATAGTATGCACAGCCCAATTGCATAAAGAAGTCAGCGACATATCTTCATCTCTCTGTGTAAATGACAAGATCTCAAACCCTCGCTCTGCACTAAGTATCAAAATGATTTATTTAAATAAATTATCAATTTTTATCAACCGTTACTTAACATCATTTGAGAAATATGTAATAACTTATGGTAACAACAATGTACTCTCACACTATAAGAATCTGATAACTCGAACCAGCAACCAACATTACCTGGGCTGTCATGTGGAACTGCTGTGAGAGGTAGAGCAACAGTGACAGCATCCTTCGTGTTACCATTACCATCAGCTTCATGCATCCATTCTAATGCATTTACTAAATGTCTAGAGTTTTCATGATCATTACACTTGCTTTCAGAGTGCAGGAGAGAGCATCTCATTTTTTTGGGAACACCGTCAATGATGCTATCTAAGAGAACTGATCTTTCCCTGCCTCTTTTTTTCACCATACTACTATCATATTTACTTAAATCTTGGCTGCTTTCAGCAGTAAATGCAGCTTCCTTCTCGCACATACTCCGGTCAAATATTTGCAATGTGAAGTTCAAATCTCCATCATACCTAAAAACTATTGAATCACCTAGATCAAGAAAGTGATCTTTAACAAAATCGGTCCATCCAGCATTGAGGAAAAAACCATTTTCGAGGAAAATTAAGTCCACAAACCAACTATTCCCACTAGGACCTACTAAAACTGCTGTACCAGGAGCTGCTCCTTCCATATATTTTACAAAGTTGCATGGTATATTCTGAGGGAATAAGGGTAGTAGATATATCAGTATGATGCAAAAGATCACAAGCACATCAGAATCACAGCCAGAGTTAAATGCTAACCAAAGATATTCACATATAGAATAACCATATTAATATTCTTAAGGTATATGGAACCTTCAGAATTTAAAGCAACACTTATCTGCTTCAAGCTGAATATATTCAATGCATAAGCAGTATACACTGAGTTGTTTGACAGCTACCTTGCCTATATACAGTGAATTCTTTGACAGCTATACTTGCCTAACTTATTCATGAAAGAAATGCTTAAATCAAAAGTAAAATACAGCACTGAACAGATAATAAGTAAGAAAATTTAACGTGATTGGAAATCCTCTACTTTCATTGTATATATTTAACAATAATCTAGTAGCTAAAAAGGCATTACATGTCAACCATTTTCAGTTAACAATGCTTAAACTCCACACCCTTTATTATTTCGTATGCACGTATGAAAGTTTTCCTTCAAACAAGATAATGGAATGAGTAAAAACAAAAAATATAAATAAAGAAAGACAGAAAAAGGAACTAAATTTCTACCTCATTTTGCTGCACATCATAAAATTTTCCTTCAAGATAAGCCCCAAATATAATCTCTGCTCACTTTTTCGCTAACCATATACATATACATCTAGTATCAAAACAATGCCCAGTATTTGCATGTATTAAACTCTTGTTATCCCATTAAACAAGATAAGACGAGGTTTAATCAAAAGAAAACGTATAGTAAAAAACCAAACTCCCCAAAGAAAAGCACAACATTGAGAAAATCATAAATTGAAATCTGAACCCATCGAATAGAATCTCGAACCACATTACATCTCAACCTAGATATAATTTCAATCACATAGAAATAAGAATGAATGTGGAAATTCGTAGATGAACACTGGCGCATATCCCTACAAAACACCAACAAGAAAATTGAAAAGAGAAAGTTACCAGTCTTTCAGAGCAAAGAGAAGGGTCGAAACCCAGAAGAAAATGAGGCCTCCTCATCTCCCACATCTCTCTCTCTCTCTCTCTCTCTCTCTCTCTCTCTCTCTCCCCCCGCCCCCAGAGAAAACCCACCAAAGAGAAGTTGTTGAACAGGATTCTGTTGCAACTCACATCTTTACAAATCGGGATTCTGAATGAAGGGTACGCACAATCGATTAAGAAGGAACAGAGAAAGAAAATAAATCCAAGTGAGTGAAGGAATTGAGGTGAAGGGTTTCAAGCCAAGAGGAAAAAAAAGATTTAATTTTTCTGCATATTAAATGTAAGTCCATCAAGTGATCGTTTGCGTGGGTCACATAACAACGTACATAGCGCGTGTGTTGAGAGTAGAGGGAGGATGGGCATAATATGGCCAAGCACAAGAATTTATGTCAAATTTCGATGGTTTTTATTTATTTTTTCTAATATAATGATGGTATTTGATAAATAAATATTGAGGAAATTGCCCTCTTTACACTAAAACATATAAATATAAGTTAGTATTAAAACTACCACATTCATTTTAATAATATCTCAAATTTTATTAAAAATATAATTGAATTAAAAGTATATTTGAGTGTCATATTGACTATACGAGAGGTGATTGGATAGAAAGCTGAAAAGTTTATGTATGTTTGTACATTTAAGTTCATATACATATAATATTTTTTCGGTGTTGTATTATATTTGGGTGTCTATTTAATGCCATATTTCATAGAAAAAATAAATTGCACCATAACATATATTCCATTCAATTGGGAATCTCTCCATTTTTTCTTAAAGAGGAGTGAGCTCTCTAAAATTTCTTACACGAGCAATTAACTACAAACATTGCTGAAATATTTGACAGTGAAAGATATATATTTTTAAAGTATTATTTGATTTTATTAGCATAAAACTTGTTGTTTATATAAGTATTTGGTGTAATTCGTGTAAGGTGAAATACATAAATGATTTTATATTTTAGCATAAGATGTTTGAATTGTTTGTATTTTCGTGTAGTGTTGAACTAAACATTATAATATTATATTATTGCATAATCAAGGGATACACGAAAATCTGTCACAGATTAATAAGGGAACTAGCAAATTATCTATAAATAAAAATATTGTTAAGGGTTACACGAAAATACACCAATTTTAGGTTACACTTAAATTAACTCATTTTTAGGCTCACACGAAAAGATGTTATAAGGCTGCATGAAAATGAAACATAAGACTATACGAAAATGCATACTTTTTTTAGGTTTTATACAATTTTTAACCCATTTTTAACCTTACACGACAAAATATTATTATAATAAAAGAATTTGAAATATTGCGTATTTATATGATTGTTATATTCTTATTTTTAGGTCATTTATATGCTTACACACTTTCACTTAAACAACATATCGTGTAAGGTTAGATGATTTTTTTAAGATGCAACCAATTAAATATTATTATAATAAAATAATTATACAAAATTGCGTGAAATCAACATATCATTTCTTTTTTTTTTATATATTGATATTCTTATTTAGTTAGAATAAGGAATTTAGTTGTTTTTTTTTTTTTTTTTTTGTGAAATAAGGAATTAAGTTAGAATTTGTATGTTGTTTGATTTTGTATTAATATATTTAATTTATTAATATATTATGTATTATCTAATTTTGTATTTTATAATTTAATATAAATATTTATGAACTATTTATGTTTTTATGGTTAAAATTGTAATTTTATCTGTTATAATTAATTTATTAATTATGATGATCTGACTTTTTTTTATGTCAAACACTATAAAAAATATGAGTTTTATGTCTGTAGTGGTTTGGTTTGGAGGCTATTGGGAAGGTTTAGAGTATAAAAACGGTTCTCAAGAGCTATTTCACCTACAAAGACTAACATATGGAGATTTATTATTTTCAATTCATGGAGTTGTGTGTGTCAACTCGAATTGTTGGGCATATGTGTTCCACTCACTAGTTGACACAAATGAAATATTGAAAAAAATTAAAATAAAGAATGATTTAAATCTGAAAATTTTACTAATGATCGATGAGGTTCTTATTGTGTTTGTTACTTGCAAATGATAGATGTTGGAGTATCTACAAGTGTGGAGGGAACAACAACTCAAAATACTATCCATGGTACTCGGTCAACAATAATTTTTTTATGTTTGATCCTCTTATTAAGAAGAAATAACAACATTTGATGAAGATATTAATCGAGATGGTCAAGTTTTTCGTCATTTTTCATATGATGTAGATATTAATCGATGACAATGCTTTATCAAAGTTTATTTTTTAAAATATTTTCATTGGTATGCAAAATGATGACGATTTTTTTTTTTTTTTGCAAAATGGGGTATCTTAAATGAAAATGAGATTAGGAGGGATGTGTCAACATCGAAAAAAGAACTTTTGAACGCATTTGTCATCATCTAATGGTCGTGTTTACTTCAAATTTGATTGGGGTATTGATTACATTGACTTAAATAGGTCTTCAAGAACCGATGGACAAAATCAGGAAACATAAGAGGAAGAATCAGAAGATGGTTCAGGACTGGGCAATCATGATCGACCAAGTATGTTTCTATTAATTGTATATTACAATGTAATACTTCAAATAGTTTATGCAATTTTATTAATTTATGCATAACTTGGTTTAGATCCCAACTATGATGAAGATGAATCGATCAAGCTATTAATCTAAATGATGATTTTGAGTTGGATAAAGAGGATATGGAGGCTTTGGATGATACGCAACGTGATGCCTTTCAACAATTTGTTGTGTACATTTTGATAAATCCACAAGAAAATCCAAATATAGAAGCTGAAATGGGTGATGGTGCAGATTGCAATTACAAATGATCGAACACTTAAGATTTTGAGTATGTTCCTAATATAAGACTAGAGTGGCTCATCCTCAAGATTCCATCATTTGACTAGCCTTGTAGGTATGAGTTTACCCATAATGAGATGGATCAACAATGATTGCAAAAATGATCCACTTTTCATAGCAAAATTGATTTGAAGAAAATAGTTGGATTCTACTATTAGAGAATCAGGTTCAATATCGTGTGGAATATTTTGATAAACACAGATAGTTTGTGAAGTGCAACCATAAAAACTGTAAGATCATACTCAACGCAACTGAGAAATATGAGGTTTGAAAAATCTCGAAAATTATTATCCCACATACATGTGAGCTTGATTTGAATCGTAGTATTTCTAGGTGAATTCCCTCTATGTTGATTGATCTCCAAACTCATTTCTGGGGGCATCATTCAAACTAGCGACATGGTTTAAATGTTAGTCATAGGGTTGCACTTAGGGCAAAACATCATGCAATGCAACGTCTATTCAAGGATTTTAGGGATATTCACGATCGGTTATAGTAGTGGATGGTAGTTACTTGAAAGACCAATATAACAGTATCGATTTTGTGGCAATCACGAAAGATGAGAATGATCAATTTTTTTCACTCACGATTGGGATAAGTGATATTGAAAAACATATGTGTGAAATGCTTTTGGATGCCAGAACAATTGTTTATTGTTTTTTATCAACGAATCCCCATTAGCAATGACATCACCAAAGTCTATCTAGATGTTGCTCATGCTCTATATTGTTTCCACTTACAACAAAATTTGGTAAAATATGGATCACACTAGTGAGTTTAAAAGGTACATCAAAACTACAATTATTTTAACATCATATTTTTTGTCTTGAAGCTAAGTGATTTTCCATGAAAGTAAAATGATTTTAATGATCCTAATGTAAGTACATGATGAGCCTTCAAGGAATCAATAGAAAATATGCTCTGGATACCTTAAAAAAGGCAACAGTGACCAGATGGGCTTGTGTTATATATCCAATTCGAAAATTTAATTTCATGACATCAAATATTGTAGAGACACGGAATTCTCGCCTACTTTGTACAAGAAAGCTACTAGTTTGTTCTTTTCTCGAATATACTAGATGAAGAATTGATAAATGCTTCTATGAGAAGAGGACAACTGCTGAAGAAAGAGAAAACACGCTCATAAAATAAATTCATGATAGGGTGCTTGAAGCCGTGAAGCTTGGACTCCGAATGCAAGCTGATAAACTTGAACAATACAAATACAAGGTCACGGATGAGAGTAATATTTATCATGTTGATCTAAATCATCATTCCTACATGTGTGAGCTTTTCAATGTGAGTTGATACCGTATTCTCATGCATGTGCAACAATAAGGTCTTAGATACTTTGTAGAATAAAATAAATCTGACTTTTATAGCAATTTACTTAGATTATAATGTGGTGACTATTGTTTTAACAGTTTCTCAAAAAAACCAGTCACTATGTACGTTGCTCACTACTACACGATAAATTAGTTGAGGGGAATATGATCAGGTAAGGCTATCCTTATACCAAAACCATAAGAATGAGAAATGATAGCTAAAGTAATTTTTCTGGTCTTGATAAATCAAAATAGGCAGGACGACCAAAAGGAAAACAAATTCCTTCCCATGGTGAACATTCTAGAGATGCATGCAAGATCGAAACATATAGTCGATGTGGAAGTACCATCACAACATAACTAAATATACCGAATATGTGCCAAGACATTCTTCATCCATTTACTAGGAGGTTAACAATTCCCTCAAATGGTAAAGTTACTAGAAGGAAAAAGAAAAAATGCACAATCTATGGATCAAAAAGTTATACAAATAGAAAGTGTCACATCATCAAAATTTACATATCGTGCAAGAAGAATAAATTCACAAATATACGAACTAGCTTATAATGTGTGAATTATTATGCATAATGTCTTTTATGTTTGATAACTATTTTATACACAATGTTTGACGTTTATATAACTCAATCAAACTGGTAAACAAATATGAAATTCAAGAACATTAAAACAAGCCAGACGAAAAAAATAAGATAAGTGAGAATCTGGCAACATATATTGATAAGTCTGCATTAAGTGTATTTAAAAAAAAGTACATAACAATGTTAATTAATTCATCTATAAAGACACTTAATGCAGACTTATCAATACAACACACCAGTGTAAAGTACTGGTGATGTAAGCAGTAACTGATTGGCGCTGCAAGTTCAAGTAACTTGCATAACAGTAAGTTTGTAAAGAATTTCAAAAAACAACCAAGGTTCATTCACCCCCTCTAAACCTTGAACACCACTTGGGACCAACAATTCATCCCCTTCAATAGTCGCTGCATCAATCGAGAATCAATAAATTGTCAAACCAATTTGTCATCTAATTTCATAAATGCCTTCATGCATATCCGATCACAGCCATATCACACATAAGTTGCCTCAATTACCTTCATGGCATATATACCACATGAAACATCACCATCTTGCCTATAACATCTCGACTGCTTCGTTGTAGCCATCTCCAACTCTTGATCTTGCCAATAAAAGTGTCCTAAACGATCATAATAGCCAGAATGCACCAACAGAGCTGTAAATACCCTACAAAGGGTCAGATTTGCTCAAATCAAAGCTTGGTTAACTCATTATCCCACACTTGCCGCTTACTATCAAACATGATGAGTCTGATTATTAGATGTATATCTCGACCGCAACCCAATGTCCATCCAAATTCATCATCAATAGTAGTTGTTCATTAAACAACAAATACACTTAAAGTAAGATATCATAAGATCATCACACATATATTTCAATTAAATGAGGTAGAACCTTTATGTAAACAAAATAGTACTTTTATGTGCTATATCTAATATCTTTATGTGATATTACCAATGCATTTATGCAATACAATTCTTATGTTTCAATAAGATACAAAAAATCATTTTTAAGTAAAATAAGATAATACCTTTAAACAAATAGAGTAATACATTTACATTATTTATGTTAATATCTTTACATGATAGAAGTAATATCCTCATGTTATATTTCAGTAAAATGAGACAATACCTTTATGTGTATAAAGTGATACATTTATGAAATACAATCGATATCTCTATGTAACATAATTGATACCTTAGTGTTATGCAACTAATTATTATATTTAAGTGAAATATCCATATTTTTCTACAATCAAGGATCCGCGCATTTTTGTAAAATTCGACCTAACCCAATTCGAATTATATATCCTATAATACAAAAGTATTACCTCATACACAGTAAAATATACCTCATACATATAAAAATATTAAATATTTTCTTATAATCTAACTCAATTCAAAATGCATCCTATAATACAAAAAATATCACATGATATACATAAAAGTATTACATAATAATATACATAAAAGTATTACATTTGACTTTTGTTGACCGGGTGTTGACTTTGACTGTTGACTTTGACTCATTGACCGTTGGCCTTATCTCGTTGGCCTGATCAAACCTGACTCGTCACACAGAATGAGATCCGTAAAATCGTCTTATACAAAAATTTGCCTAAGTGAAAATAAAATGTGAACTCTAAAATAACAATTAATTGGAATCAAATTAAGTACTAATGACATCTCCAGCAGTGCATAAAAATATTTACAATTTTAGCACTACTTTAGTATGATAACAGTCTAGGGGTGTTCAGAATTCGGTTAAAACAGATTTAACTAACCGAACCGAATCGACTTAAAATTTTAGTTTGGTATTTTAGTTTTCGGTTATAGTTTTGGTTATAGATTTTCAACAATTACGATTAACCGAATTATCGAATTAATCAAACTTCTAACATATATATATATATATATATATATCCATTCTCCAAATAAAATAATATATATTAATTATATAATATTATATAATAATAAAAATAATAATAATTGAAAATAGTAAACTCATACTTAATAAAACATTAAAACTTCAGAAAATGAAATTAGATACTCTCATAAGTTACAACTTCTTCAGTCATCTATCTTATATTCCTATTCGTAAGCCAGAAACTATAATCCCCCGTTCTCAATATTTTATCGTTGTCGGGGGGCCGCAGCCCGAGCCAGTGAGCTCCTATCCGGCATCCCCTCAATCGTCGACCATCTAGCATATCTTCACTACCCTCAGTCATCAACAGTCTCATGACAAGAAAACATTAAAGCTGTTGGAACCACCGGATCGCTAACCCTATACAATTATCTGATTCGGGATCCATACAAGATATGATTAACGCGCAGTGAAAAATGAATCATACATTTCACCGTAATAAGTGAAGACGAACCAGTTCTAAGGTCAGAACTGCCGAACAATCGATAGAGCCTGGACCTCTCAATCTTCTACTGTATTCCTTACATTTTTCTCGAACGTTGTATGGGCAATGATCCTTCAAGAATTCCAACCGTCTTCTAATACAATCGTTTGTGAGATTTTTATGTGTTTAGAAGCGGCTAACTTAAGGCATATTTATGGGCTACAACAAGGATCTAGAGGAGGATTAGGATTAGGTCTCCTGATGGGCTTAGGAGTCCTAGTTCGGCCTGAACACACTTCTTAAGCCCATCAATAATAACTCGTAAAGAGTTATTATTGAACTGCCGTCCCAAATCCATATTAAATATGGGCTCCTATTTATTATGTGCACGTTTATCTTCCCATGTTTAAGATATCAAATATCCGTTAATTAATGAATTACTGACAATTCAATTAATTAACATTTAATTCCAAGAATAGTACCACTCAATTTTACTATCATGTCGGAATATATCCACCTGCAAGGTTTACATGATAATCCTTATGAGTTGTTCAAGGAGACATCATCATCCTAAATAATTAGGACACGGTTTTATTTTATAATCAACAGCACACCATATAAACAACATTGTATCCCAATTTACCGAACTTATTGATTTAATGAATAAATCTCATCCATTAGTAAACTAAAGAAACATATATCGAGTATACGTACCAGTTATTATATAATGATTAAGAGGACACACATTCATAATAACAGAGGTCTTGTTCTATTATATAGTCAATATAAATCGAACAACTTCAATTGATCCTACTCAATACATACAAAATGTACTAGTGTAATTTTATAATCAAGATAGACTAATACCAAATTACACTACAACCATTTCGATAATTTGTCCAAAATCATCTTGGTTGTGAGCTACCATTTATAATCTATAAGGAACTGATAACATGATCTTCTGTGTGGCACCACACACCATGTTATCTACAATATAAATTAATTGAATAATTGCAATAACATATATAACAAATATAATATGCAAATATTTGACCATAAAAGATTCTCATATCAAAATAGATATTCATACAAAGCTAGGCTTATAGTATACATCCTAACAAAAGCAAGATCTGGTGAGCAAATTTATATGCTTGATGTTTTGTTTTGTTTAGTTTCCATGAAAAATATGCTCTGTTAAATTTATATGCTTGATGTTGTATTTATATTATAGCTCTTTATTTACAACTCTGAAAATTATACTCTGTTAAATTTAGTTTAGTTCCCAAGCCATCGTATCTTCTGATTCTTCTCTACCTTGCAATTTAATTCCCCTAATGTAATTATTAATCTATTTCCTAATGATACAAACATATGGTTCCCATTCCATGAACCTATCACAATAAATCAATTTAGGGGCTTGTCATTGCTTTGTAGCCTCTGTTAAACTTTTCAGCCCATTTAGTGGCTTGCTAAAACTTGAGATGGATTGTGACATGAGATATTAGTTATCCCATTTTGATCAATATTTTGTACAAAACTTAAATTTAGTACTTATGTGATACAAACTAATATGGATGAGATAATACTTATTGTTTATGTTGGGATTTCGATGTTTAGATTTTGATAAGACAAAATATATATGTGTTAGGAAGTTTTGAGTACCCCATTTTTCATAATATTTAAGTGGAGTCATAGACTAGTTTTGAGTCTAGATATAAGTGCTGAAATATGGAGGTTTTCATAAGTTACTTAACTGCATCAAGCTTATCAGAAAGATGCTGCTGCAAGAAAACAGATACAGCATCGCTGCAAGAAAGAAGTTACAACACCGCAGCAAAGTAAGAAAAAACGGCATACAGCATCGCTGCAACAAAAGGATACAGAAAGTACTGTAAGAAAAAAGATACAGCAGTACTGCCCGAAGACACTGCAAGCAAGTTCAAGTTATAGCAGCACTGTAAGAAGACATCAGCTGCACCCAAACCTAGGATACATCGCAGAACTTACTGTCTAAACAGCAAACAGCGCCTATCACAAACAAGAAGTATCCTGCAATCCGAGGAAGGATAAATGCAGTACGAGGAATGAAGATCCAAACAAGAATAAATAGAGCCGTTCGAGACAAGATCAAAGTTGCAGACACGGAGACAATACAAAGATGCCACGTGGACTGACGCGCTACAGAAGCTACTAGCCACAACTGTCGTATTAAATGCTCCGAAAGAGAAAGTCAAGTCATATTAAATGCTAACCATGCATTTGGTCAGAGTACTTCAAATTCAAAAGAGAGATGTCTCCTTCAACGGACATCTTTTCCTACAAGTATAAATAGAGGATGAGAAACACTGAAGCTGGTAACTAAAACATTTGAGCAAAAACTCACAAGCTCCCAAGATACAAGTATTCAAGTCTACCATCAGTTTCAGTCACTTAACCTCTCAGAAGTGAAGCAAGTTTAAGCTGAAAGATCTCTCGAAGGATTCAGAAGCTCACTTCATCGCACCAGTTGAAGAAACCAACCCAATATACTTGTAACCTTGTTGTTGTGTGCTTAGGTTGTTTTAGAGGTGTCGAACAGTCGATAGGAGAGATCCTTGCTGTTTGTATAGTTGTCTAAGTGTTAGGCAGCTTCCCCGTGTGGGAGTGTAGAACCCTGTGTGGGTTAGCCTTTGGAGTTTGCAGTTGCTGTGTGTACGCTGGACTCTAATAGGTTGTTACTTTGTAAGTTGATAGATTGTTAGGAAGGTCCTGTAATTCAATCTTGCTTAACAAAGTTCCTGCTCGAGGAGCAGTAGAGTGGACGTAGAAAGATTACACTACCTTCGAACCACTATAAACCATAAGTGCCTTATTGTTTTCTTATCTATGCTTATCTCGTTATTATTCATATATATCTCATAAGTATAAAACATTTTGAAAAGGAGCATACTTGAGAAAACCAGCCTTGTGTTTGAAATCATATTTTTTCGCTGCGTATAAACTCAAGTTACAGCGTGCAGCACTGTATCTTAGTGTTGTAAGCAGTAACTGTCTGGCGCTGCAAGTTCAAATAACTTGCAGAGCAAAAAGGTTTTTTTTTATATTTGCAAAATCGACCAAGGTTCATTCACACCCCCTTCTGAACCTCGGACACCACTTGGGACCAACAGTTTAGCATTCATTTATTTTTTAATTGATCTTCTTATTCAACCTAATTCATGTCTTCTTTCAATGTATAGATGTCAACTAACACACAAGAAAAAAATGTTGCCCAAAGGCCCCAAACTACTCAAGGCTCACGTATTGGCAATGAGTTACATATTCCACAAGACTAAGCTACAAGCCAACAACAACCTGACCTTCACAGTCAAAGACAATAGAAATGAAAAAAGATCAGAGGCGTGGAATCACTTTGAGCAATCCAAAGATCAGGATGGAAAAATCATAATAGCTAAGTGCAATTATTGTATGAAAGAACTTACTGCTAATACGAAGAAAAATGGGACTTCCTCTCTTATTAGTCATTTGAGAACTTGTGATGAAAATCCAAACAAGTTAGATGCCCGGTAAAAACTTTTAAATTTACAACCTACTAAGGAGGTAGTAAATATTGGGATGGGTAGTCTACCTACTTGGAATTTGGAAATATGATGAGGGTGAAATTAGGGATGCACTTACGCATATGGTGATTGTTGATGAATTACCCTTTAAGTCTGTGGAGGGAAAGGGGTTTCATAAATTTTTGTGTAAAGCATGCCCTAGATTTAAATGTCCTTCTAGATCGACAGTTACACGAGATTGCTTTAGGCTATTTACTGAAGAGAAGGTGAAGTTGAAGTCTTTCATAAAAAATAATTGCCAGAGAGTTTGCCTCACAACTGACACACGGACTTCTATTCAAAGAATTAATTATATGTGCTTGACTGCTCACTTCATTGTAATGATTGGAATTTGCATAAAAAAAATTCTTAATTTTATGTCGGTTTTTAGCCATCGAGGTGAGGACCTTGGTAAGACAATAGAAACTTACATCCTTGAGTAGGGGATAAAGAACATATTCTCTATAAATGTTGATAATGTTAGTAACAATGAAACAACTCTTAATGTTTTGAAAAAGAGAGTTGTGAATTGGGGTGGCGGTATTGCAGATTGCAAATTCCTTCATATGAGATGTATAGTACATATAATTAATTTGGTTGTTTTAGAAGGCTTGAAAGAAATAAATCCATCAGTAAAATGAGTTAGAGATGCAGTTAGGTTTATTAAGAACTCTCTAGCGAGACTTAGGAAATTTAAAGAGTATGTGGATTTGGAAGGGATAGAATGCAAGAGTTCGTTGTTCTTAGATGTCGCAATTCGATGGAATTCAACGTATTTAATGTTGAATAAGGCTGTAAAATTTGTGAGGGAATTTGAGAGGTATGCAAAGAGTGAATCGAGTTTCGTGGGTGATTTAGGATGGGAAGGAGTTCCAAGTAGTCAAGATTGGGATTGTACTTGAAAATTCTTAGATTTGTTGAAGCATTTCTATGACATGACCTTGCGCATATTAGAATCCTCATATGTCACTTCAAATAGTTTCTTTAATGAAATTAGTGATTTATGTTGCATCTTGAATGATTGGATAGCCAGTAATGACGATGAAGTAAAAAAATTAGGTGTGTCAATAAATTTGAAGTTTGATAAATATTAGGGGGATCCGAAAAAAATGAACTATCTCATCTTTTGGGCGAATGTGTTTGATCCACGAGATAAATTGGAGTATATGGAATACTCATTAGGTGTTATGTATGACACTGAAGTAGGTGGCAGATTTTTTGAAAGTGTGAAAAAAGAGCTTGAGGCTTTGTTTGTTGAATACAAATTGAAATATCAACCTGAAAGTGAAGCAAGTGCAAGTGCTACTAGTGGTCTCTCAAACACTAGTTCGGGACCTTCGAGTAGTGTTTGTGATAGCTCTTTGATCAACAAGCCCAATGCTCTCCTAAAATCTAGGTATAAGAAGCAAAAAATGGAGTTGGACGGTGGTGTAAAGAAGAAGACAGAACTTGAAGTTTATTTGAGTGAAGTTATAGTAGGGGATGTGGAGAATTTTGAAATTTTAAAGTGGTGGAAGTTCAATTCGAATAGATTTTCAATTCTTTCTCATATGGCTCGTGATATATTGTCTCTTCCCATTTCAACTGTTGTATCTGAGTCAATATTTAGTATCGGTGGGGGAGTATTAGATGCATTTATGAGCTCTTTAACTCCTGAAATATTTGAAACTTTGGTTTGTGCCCAAGATTGGCTACGGGGCGAATTCCCCATATGTGTTGAAGAGCAACTGAAAGAGCTTGAGAACATTGAGAAAGGTAATTTTATTTGATTGAATAATTCTTTAATTTATTATGTTAATCTATTTATATTTGTATAGTGTATTGATTAACTATATTTTCTTTATTTCTCAGATTTGCCAAATACCAATGTGGGAATTTGATCTTGAAGGAAAATGAAGTTGAAAATGTATTCAATAGTCAAGAATGAAGGTTGTCCAAGTCTTTGTTTTCTTTTTAAAATGAAGGTTGTCCAAGTTGTAATTTGTGATGTGGTATTTGTTGAGTTTTGTAAGGACTATAAGTATCATGCTAATTGTTACATTTACTTTGTTTAGTTTGCTACTGCCTAAATTTTGGGATCTTTTGTCTGCTAGTTTTAAAATTCAATATTTTGTTTGTTGGATTTATTATTAATATTATTGGATGATTAATGAGTAATTTGATACATTTTAGGTAAAAATCCAGATTTTTTTTCCATTTCGGTTATTCGAAAATCGAACCGAAAATTCGGTTTTGGTCACCCATAAATCAGTTTTCGGTTCGGTTAAGGTTTTTACCAATAAATTTAGTTTGGTTAATTCGATTTCGGTTCAGTTCGGTCACCGAACCGACTGATGAACACCCCTATAACAGTCACTCATTTATCCCAACAGTTTATGTTATTATTTACACTAAAAAAAATATTTCATAATATTACTTATTCCTATAAAAAAAATAAAAACTAAAATAGAATTAAAAGAGATTTAACATATTGAATGACAGTTGAAATAATTTAGTACGATCATTTACCTCGCTAACTTGAATGAAAAAGACTTCAAATATTAAGTTTGAAATGTTGATTTATTATTTTTTTAAAAACATGGTACATGTGAAGATAATTTAGAGGGAGTAAGATAGAACTAGATATGCGGGCAAGTCCAACATGAAAGTCACCCCATTCATCTTTATATCTGGAATCTTTTAGAGGTTGTGCCAAAGAACCCTTTTTAAATTGAATAAAAAGAAATCTGGCGTTTTCCTCTTCAGCATATTGTAAGTATAATACCACTACTTTACAACTTTATATAGTTTATAAATATGATTCCACAGCTCAAAAGGAGTGAAGTAAATCATTAGAGTCGTCTTCTTCTTCTTCTTCCCCAATTGTTGAGTTTTTATATATAGATCAATGGAAGCTCTGCCGTCCGCCGCCGCCATCGGCGGGCCAGCTGTCGCTATCGGAGGAATCACATTGTTTTTCATCAGAGAGTATGTTAAGCATCAAAACAAGAAATCCTCCACCTTCCCTCCTCCACCTGGTACTTCATTTCTCCATTAATGTTTAGAGTGAGGATAAAGGAAGTTAGATCATATATATATATATGGTAAATTGTGCATTTACATTTCTTTAAATTCGACATATAACCCTTGAATGATGATCAACATGAAATGCATAAATTCAGACTAATTTACCAATTGGACTAGTCGAAATATTGTGTGAGTTCTTTGTTATGTCATACTTAAGGGATGATTATAGTTTTCAGAAATTAACCTCCATATTTTCTTTGTAATTTGATATATATTGTGGATGTTGGATGTGTATATAAGTTAAATTTATTATTTTCAATAAAAAAACAATCATTAAAGTTCCCCCAATTTGCGATTCCCACATAAAATACAAAACTTTCCAATTAATTTCCTTACAGTTTTGTTTTGCAAATTTATTTATCAACCGAAATTTCAACGAAAAATTGGTGACATGTCCACCAAAATAATCCACTAAAATCGACCATTATCCTATTGGTGCTTAAATTATCTGTCAATCAATGCCGATTTGACTGACTAAGTTGGGTTATATATTTGGACATGCCAATAATTTTATTAGATTTGATTGATAATTAAATTAAGAAAAGTAGAAGTTGGTGAAGGAAATTAAGTTTGATGTGGTATTAATTTAAGATAAAGATGCATGAGTTAAAGAAGGGGGGTTTGGATGCAGAGGTGGCAGGATTACCAGTGATTGGAAATTTGCTACAACTAAAAGAGAAGAAACCCCACAAAACATTCACAAAATGGGCAGAGAAGTATGGTCCCATATATTCTATAAGGGCTGGTTCTAATAAGATGGTTGTCCTCAACACCAGGGATGTTGCTAAGGAGGTATCTATCTATCTACATATATATATATATATCCTTCTTAATTTTTCATAAACTACAACTCATTTTTTATTTTAGTTTTTGTAATTTCAGCTTCAATCATTCGAATTTCGATATTCCTTTTTATTTCTTATCAAAGAATGACATCTTCTTATGGAAACACAAGCTATTCTTACTCAAACAAGCATGAAATGTATGCATAGGTTAAATCGGAACTTTGAGGTCTTTTGCATTTTACCTATTGTTTTTCTTTGTTGCATTGTACCTTTTTTCGTTCTCTGATTTATCTTCTTAGAATTTTAATTCTGTTTCCAATTTATTTATTTTCGTTCTATAATTTTAAAACTTCTGAATTTTAGTTTTGATATAGCAAGTTACACTGTTTTATTGTTTTTACTTGACATTCAAACTTATGTATCGACAATTTTTATCTACATGATTCATATTTGGAACTTTTGAATAATTTAAAAAATTAAAAAGGTGCAACAAATATATATTAATTTATATTTATTTTTTAATAAAAATTAATTGTCTTAAAACAATATGTAGACCTATTTACTTTAATGTGCTAATGGAAATTAATACTTCTTAATATCTATCAATAATTTTTTTATATTTACTTTAGAAATTTATTATTTATAATATGTTGTTTGGATGTTAGAGTAAAGAACAACAACAGCAGCTCATTTTGACGTGTTATAGCAGAGAGCTATAAATCGAACGTTTTTTTAAATTAGCGAACTAAAAAAATGGATAGATAAAAAATATAAAAATATAAAGTTAGAAGGCAAAACAATTGGTTCCACAAAACTTTACTGGCAATCAAGTTACAATCTCTCTATTATAATTTTGTCAATGTCAAAAATAAGATGCAAGCTGTTTGAAAAATAAGGAATCTCAATTTATTTTTAAAATAAGATTTTATTTTTTAAAACATCTTCAAATTTGATTATTGAAATTACACAAATGTCATTATAAGCTCCATCATCTTACCATGCATGATTGTGCCTTGTGTGATTTGTTAGTGTGTTTCTATGCTGAATATATATCGACTAACTTAGGTGTGTTTGATTCGTCTTGCTCTATAGGCTATGGTTACAAAATACTCAAATATATCATCGCGAAAGCTATCAAGAGCCTTAAAGATTCTCACATCTGATAAAAGCATTGTTGCAATGAGTGATTATAATGAGTTTTACAAGGAAGCAAAACATCATTTACTTGCAAGTACTCTCGGGACTAATGCTCAGGTTTGTGCTTCTAATTCATCTCTCCATTTATATTTTCCAGCAGAGATTATTAACACCAACCATGTATTCATGCGCAGAAGCGACACCAAGTTCATAGGGACCTGATGATAAACAACATTTGTCAACAATTCCATGATCACGTGAAAATGCATCCTTCTGAAGCTGTCAACTTCAGGACAATATTTCAGTCTGAGCTTTTTGGATTATCAATGAAACAAGTGGGTTTTTTTTTTTTTCACTTCTTTGAACGTCTTTTGTTTGATTCTTACTTGAACTTGAAGTAATGAAATGGGGTTGTTCTTGCATGCACAGGCAATAGGGGAAGATTTTGAATCTATTTATGTAGAGGGACTTGGTGGCACCTTGTCAAGAAGTGAGGTGTTCAAGATATTAGTTCTTGACCCCATGGAAGGTGCCATTGAGGTGGATTGGAGAGACTTTTTCCCATATCTCAAATGGATTCCTAACAATAACTTCGAAAAGAAAATTGAAGGGATGCATTTCAACAGGAAGGCTGTGATGAAAGCCCTCATTCAGGAGCAGAAAAAACGTATTGCTTCTGGCAAGGTAGTCTCTTTTAATTACACTAATAGAGTTTAGAGTTTCGACCAGTTTCTAAACATCATGTTTTCTGCCCGGATTCGAGGTCAAATGACATAAATGCCCTTGGAGAAGTTAGATATCAAAAAAAATGTAAAAGATCTCGATGTTGAGTAGTTTCATTGAGCTACGAGATCTAAGGTCTTAGACAAAAAAAAAAAAAATCGAAACATGCCCAAGAACTTCGAATTTTGAAAATTAAATAGAAAATCGAGCAAGAGAGAAGAAAGAGATAATCAAGATGGGGTAGGAGATAGATGAGAGAGAGAATCGAGATGTAGAATGAAGGAGATGAGAGAAAATCGTTTTCTGCAAATTCAAGATAGATGATAGATAGTGATGTGGATGTGAAAATTTCCCATCACAAATTAGAGATTTACATAGGAAAATTGGATGAAATGGTGAGAAAGAGACGCAATATACTAAAGAATGAAATATCTTTCTTGAGAAAAGTAAGAGCAAAGGACATTTAGATATTTAGAAAAAAATTGGATAAAAAAACTTGTTTTTGTTATAAAATGGATAAATAACTTGTTCTATTATAAGCATTGAGTAGAAAGGCACATTTCAATGTAATATATTTTTGTAATGAGGTATTAATGATTAAGTTAATGACAGGATGTGAACTGTTACCTTGATCATTTGTTGTCTGAAGCGAACACATTATCAGAAGAGCAAATACTAATGCTTGTATGGGAAGCCATTATCGAAGCATCAGACACTACATTGGTGACTACAGAATGGGCCATGTATGAACTTTCCAAAGATCCAAAAAGACAGGTCATCTTACTTACTCCTCTACTCTTGATTACTTAATTTATTATGTTCTCAATCTTGGCCTCATATTATCATACTTTTTTGTTTTTCATTTTTAATTCATAACAGAACAAATTGTTGATGGAAATCCAAAATGCCTGTGGGATTCACACTCTTACAGAACAGAAATTGTGCCAACTTCCATACTTAGCTGCAATTTTCCACGAAACATTGAGAAAGCACAGCCCGGTTCCAATAGTCCCATTGCGGTACGTGCACGAAGGTACACAGTTAGGAGGGTATGCTATCCCTGAAGGCACTGAGGTTATAACCGTAACTCTGATCTCTGGTAAATTAGGTATCGGGAAAATTGCAACTTTTGTCCAGTATATATTAATGTCCATTTTTTTAGCATCAATTTCACGTATTCCATTTTTTGTCTTCTAACTATGACTTTTTACCATTCTGATCCAATTTGCTTGGAATTTTGAAGTTTGCCTAAATGTATATGGAATATCCAATTTTTATCATCCACATTGGCAGAAACCAACATTCCAAGCAAATCAGACCATAATCGTTAAAAAATGATAATTAGAAAACTAATATTGAAATACGTAAAATTTGTGGTGAAAATATGTACAAGGTCTCAGTTACTGGACGAAAATTGAGATTTTATCACTAGGTATTCATACACAAGCTAGTTACCATAAAATAATTGTTTTTGCAGATCGCCATAAATATATATGGATGTAACATGGATGCGAGAGTGTGGGATAGGCCGGAGGAATGGATGCCTGAGAGGTTTCTCGGTGGGAAAGATGACACGATGGAGTTGCACAAGACGATGGCCTTTGGTGGCGGAAAAAGAGTGTGTGCAGGGGCTCTCCAAGCAATGACAATTTCTTGTGTAGCAATTGGTAGATTAGTGCAAGAGTTCGAGTGGAAACTCAAGGACGGAGAAGAAGGAAATGTCGATACGTTGGGGCTAACCACTCACAAGCTTCATCCTTTGCTGACCATGGTAAAATCACGAGGTTAAGAATTTTAGGTCTTGCTTAACTCGTAGTTTTGTCGATACTATATCAGATGAAATAAAGTTCGTGTTTAAGCACATAAACATATGTATGTGTACACAAGTGTTTTATGTGCAGATGGATGGGAGAATTAATACCCATATCTCAGGTTAGCTTGTTTTTGAAGTCTATGTATGTGTTAAGTCGTGTGGTTTTCAAAGTTTGATGGGCTTTGGCTTTTTCCAAAATAGTTTCCCTTATGGTACACGTATGGATGATATGTGAGTGGAATTAGGGACTTCATTACACATCATGTCTTGTACAGTAAAAGTTCTTCAATTTGCTTTGTATAATTAATTTCAACCCCATTGTTTATGTTATAATTCGAAAAATTTCACTCCTGCGTGGCCAAATTTTAAAGCGATCAATGTCTACACTTTCTTATCCAATGTTTGTCTTCCTAAAATGATCGATTTTATCCTGTATATTCTTGGTGTGATTAAAAAAATAAAAAAAACATCTTGAAAGAAATTGTAAATTAATCATAGCTTTTTGAAATTAACAAAGAATTCTAATAATTATTGCATTTATATCACAAGTCACCGTCGTTTTAGAAATTGCCATTTATAATCACCTTTTGAATTTAGAAAATAAAAACACACATTTATTAATTGTAGAAATCAGATCATAATCTTATTTTCCAACTATCAAAGTCCACATATTTTATATGTGATCGAATGCATCTATGTCATAGTAAAACACAAAAGACATTGCATATATCAATTTTTCCTTCTAAATTAAAAACAATTTTTTATAGGAAATATGCATAAGTGATGGAAAATAGGACGCAATACTTACGAAGAGTTAGGGTTGTCATCAAAATGGCAGTTTTATGGGTAGATGTGGATATCCGACTTGTTTAAACTCTAATAAAATGGGTATGAATAATGTTAAAAGAGAATGCCACGGGTGAGAAAAAAAATCTTATTAGGATACGAATAGACACCTCGAATACCCTCTACTCAAACCCATTTATATAATAGGGTATGAGTATCAGATATCCACAAGTACCTGCCCATTTAAAACCCATATAATTATTGTGTTAGTATTCTTTATTTTTACTTTAGTTATTTTATATTATATTTTTGTTCGAACTTGAAAATTACGAGGTTAACATTTGAGTTATTAATATGATTAGTTATTTAATCTCTAAATGGGTTGGGCTCCTGCTTCAATGCCTATTTAAATATCCATTTAGATTTAAAAAAAAAAAAATATATATATATATATAGTAAAAGAGTATTGGGCAGATACTGTTACCTATCGAATAGTGGTAATTGGGAACACGTGCAAATAATTCTAAATAAAAATGTTACAGATTTGAGAAGCGGGCTACGGTTTGAAAATTCCCTAAACGGTAGGATACCCCAACTTATAGTCATCTCTAATCAAGTCAAATAGGCTTGACACTTAATTTCGGCTCGAGCTCGTCTAGAGCTTGATAGGTTTAATTTTATAAAGCTCGGGAGCTGTTCGAGCTTAATTCGCAAATGACTTATTAGACATGTTAAACAAGCTTAGTTAAAAGTGAAGCTCATCTATATGTAAAGTATATACAAGTAAAAATATCATAATTGATTTACTATAAATGGAAAGAAAATGGTTATAAAAATTAAGAAAAAATCAAAAATAAAAAAATTTATCTTTTCAAAAAGTGTGGGGTCCTCTAGATTAGGCTATGACCTAGTGGTAGGTATTTGCAGGTTTTTTTTCTTTTTTGTTTATTTCTTATAAATCATAATTTTTTAATTAAATAGTTTTTCATTTTAAATTTTGTTTTAATTTATGATATATCTAGTTTTTATCAGTTTTATTATTTAGAATTGATTGTTGTTTTTATTTTGTATATATAATTTTGATAGGAAGTGGGATGGAAGTGAGCGGTTATCATGATTTTAAATTAAATAATTTATTTATTGAAACTTTATTTTTACTATATGATAAGAATCTTTTACCATTTATATTTGTAATTTGTTTGTTGTCATTTTTATTTTGTATTTTAATTTTGATGAGGCTGTTAAATAGGTTCGGTAATATGAGTTTTTTTTAACAATTCATAATTTCAAATTAAATAATTTATTCATCTAAAATTTATTGTTTATGCATAATATATTTCATCTATCATTTTTATGAATTTTGATTTGTTATTTATATTGCACGATAGATAAAACAAAGTATAAATTTGATATTTAAATTTGATGCATAATTATACTTTACAAAATTATAAATACGAAAAAAAAATTAAACTACAGAGCTTAAAATTAGAAAAATAATATTTTGAAAATAAAAGCTTTAGATTTTTTGAAAAAATTCATTACAACGAAAACATTATGGTATAATTGTTTAGTCTATTTATCAGTACAAGTTGATTGTATTAAGTTACTTGAGTTATTTAAATAGATATCAAAATATTTGAGATATTTAATAAATACATATATTTTTTCTTCAAATTAAAATAATTAAATTGTTTACATTTGTATGACCAAAAATTTTAAAGAAATCTATAATTGTGAATGCAAAAAATATATTTACTAATAACTTTTTAATAGAATATATCAAGTATAAAATCAAAAAATATAATAATATATTTATTTTATACTTACATCTACATTAACTGCAACATGTATAACATATTTTTAGGAGTTAAAATATTTATTAAAATTAATTACCGTTTAACATTATGATATAATAAGTATTTGTTGGTAGTAAAATTAATTTATTTTAATTTAATTTACAATATTAATGAATGTACAAAATTGATAGTTATTTAACAACCTTCTATTTCTAATATAAATTTTCTAATTCATTTTTTAACACACACATATATATACACATTTGTATTACATTCCAAAATTATAATTTTATTTAAAATAATACAAATTAAAAATAAATTATCTAAATTCTTTTTAATATATATTTAGATTAAGATAATAATATTACATTATATTATTAAAATTTTAAAATTAATGAATCTTATACGACAAATCGTGTATCGTTCAGGTACTGCTAGTGTTTAGAAATAAGCTCACAAAAAGTAGATTTGCAAGCTAAGGAACCAAATATCATCAAACCCATTTAACTTGAATCAATCTCAAAATTAAGAATCGGTCTCAAACAAGCTTTTTTCCAAATCCAAATTGAAATAGCTTGCAAATAATTAGGAAGGAGTGGAAGTGAAATATTCAGACATTTGGTGTGACTTGTGAGTATCTATCTAGTCAGAGCAATAAGAAATTGACAGGGGTATCGAAAATTCACCAAACAAGGGTTGGACCCACCATTACATCAAACACTAACATATATAAACGCGGCATTAGCCTTTTCTTGGGTCCCAAATACCCCACTCCCTTGTCTTTCCTATCTACATTGCACAAAACTTGGGAATTTTTATGGTTTTTTGCAGTAATACCAACAATAACAAAGAACAAATTTTAACACACAAGTTTTCTTAATCCAAACCTAACCTTAGGATTACAAAAAAAAAAAAAAAACCATAATACAACAACATCAAAATTAAATACCTTGAAACCATTAGCACCTTTTGAATGCTTAGTTTGGCTTGAAGAATTTAAGCTTGAGGCCACTGTTGACGATGCTCCAAATACCTCCGATGGAGAAGGCCACGCTAAACGCAACGCCCAAGCATCCCAATATCCAGTTAAAATACCAACCGAAGCTAAACTTGATCGGCTTTTTAATCAAAAGCCACATGAAACACGGGTATGCAAACGTAACTGGAAGAGTAAGCCCTCCTAATAAACCGGCAACGCTTGACAAGAACGGAAATGCCACACCTATGAGTAGAGACACGAATCCATAGAACACTCTGAAACCCGAGCGCACCCAAATTGAGCATGGCCGATTGGTCCTGCTCGTATACCCGGCTTCAAAACTGTCAAACACTGGCATGGAGTATATCTGGAAGCTGCTCAAGCAGTTGAATACAACAAGAAGAAATGTGATGGCAAGAAGTCCCCTAGGAATGTCGTGGCTGTGGAAGCCGAATATCGCGTTCAGCATTCCTCCCGAAGGCATCTGTGATTAGTAATAGAATTAAGAGGTCTGCGAAAATGCAAAATTGATCTCAAAACCATACGGGTATATGACAAAATGGGGTCTTGTTTATTTCAAAATTGGCAATTTAGTCCCACATCTTTTAATTCAAGATTGGCTATAATTCAATAAGGACAAGACAATTTCCAGCGAAATTGGAGATTTGAGATTAAATATGTGAATAAATAAAAGATTTGTGGCTAAATTGCTAATTTAAAATGAATGGGACCATTGTCTCACACCCTCGTAGCTGCAAGAGGAAAGGGATAGCTATACTTACGAGGTTTCCATAAGCCCAATAACCTCCAATCGAGACAGGGAACAAGCACATAGCAATAAAGATATAAGCAACCTTTGCTCCCCTCCACATCGGCACATGAGCTGGTTTCTTGAAGGTTGACGGCATTGTGGCCTAAAAGGCAAATGCTTTGATAAATTATATGATACAACATTGGTTTGAAACATATACGTACAAGAGGTGGTATGTACTTACCTGAATTTCTAGAACTAAATTGTGGCCCCTGAAAGCAAATGCTATGATCCCGAGTGCATTCAAGACAGAAAAAACAGTAGCTGTTGAGGTAGGTAATGAAATCGGTTCATAGGTAAGAGAGGGTGGTCGTTGCTGGCTCACAGAGAGCACCCAAACCATTGTGGAGTAGGTGATCGCTGTCACCGCACCTACAAGTGAGAGGCCTGCGATGGAGTTGAGATTTGGGAGTTGGGATAACACGATGCACAGGGACGTGAATACGAGATACCACTCGACAGTTGTCAGAGGATTCGACGAACAGAGGGGCCCACATACTATCTGGAAGAATAATTTCATAGTCTCGCCTCCAATCAGAATTAAAGCTGTTGCAGTACCAGCTGATAGGTACACGGTGGGAAAGAGAGCGAGCCACACACCCAATCGCTCCCCTAAAAAGATAATAAAGTAAATGCATCATAAGAAAATATGTCAAATAGAACTTTAGTTTTTATTCATTTTCTTTCATCGTTTTCGTCCAAAACTTTGCTTCGAATATAGACATGTTTGTTGGGCAGCATTTACAATCAATTTCACAATAACTCATGATAACATAAAAGAGTTGATGTTTATCCATGTAAGGCTTCTTAAAATTGATAGACACCCTACATTTTCAGAAACGATTTTATGATTTATCTAGCAGTTAATATTTGAGATATATATATATATATATATATATATATATAATTTTATTTATTTTTAATTTGAATTGTGAAGACACTCACCAAATGCTGCTTGAGCAAGTTCTACATATCTGTTATATCTCTTTCCTGGAACTGCTTCATGCAGCTGAACAAGTATCCACAATGTGTATAATTGCCAAATGTAGGCTATAATCAAGGAGATTATTCCCCAACTCCTACATCAAAAAAAAAAAGAAATTACATGAAATAATTGACGCTTTAGAAATTCCGGATATGAGATACAAAGCTAACTGAGAAACCATTGTGAAGTCCAAATAATTAAACAGAGACAAAAAGCTCAAATTAAAAATAAATATATATAAATCGAATTCCATGAAGGAAAAACCCAATATTGAACACTACCGTATCAAAAAAAACCAAGAAGATTTTTTCACTGATATTACATTTATCTCCACTTAGTAAATAGGATTGATATGGAAGAAATTTTAATTTATTAATAGAAAAGGGATCTCTGCTGAGGGCCAACTGTAATGATTCTAAAATATAAATGAAAAGAATAGATATCCCAAATAAAAGAGGCATTTCTATGAAATAAAAAAAAAAAGTTGAAAAAAGGACGTCATCACTTGGTCAAGCACATTTCTGGTTTCCACTCAAATCATATTCATTATTAAATTCAGAAAAGCAAGAAAAAGAAAATCACAATTAGATGCTTCTTGTAAACTCATAATGTCAATTAATAACCTAGCCACCATTTTGGTTTAATCATCAATTCTGCCCTAATACAAAAAAAAATCCAAACACACCCTAATTTATCCTCACTTTATCCCTAACTAATTCAAAGTAATCATTTTTAACAATTATACAGCATTAACGTTCAAAAAATTTCACCATACAAGGGATGATAAGGATAGGTTTAAACATGAAAATATCCTATAAGCAAAAAATGTCATAATCCCTTAAAAAAAAAAAAAAAAAAAGGTCACAATGCATAACATCTTATCAATATATGAAGCAAATGAGGAGCATAAATGGGTGGTAAAATGAAAAGAGAAAAAATACCATCCAAGAAAGGAAAAGGCGACAGGGAGGAGCAGAGCCTGAAAGCCAACGCCGGCGTTGAGGTTGTGAAAAGTGGCGTAATGGGCATTGCCATTGCGAGATTCAGTGATGGGGAGCCACGCATCCTGAGGGTTTAGCTTCGTCAAGTGTCCCACCTCCTCCAGATACCCCTTCATGTTCACCAGCACTCTCTTCATGGGGGTTCCGATGGGGCTCAAGAATCGAGGCGATATGAACGACGTCGGAGTCCACGACTTGGCCGCCTCTCCCCTCCGCGGCGACCTCTGCCCCGACGGAGTCTGAATCTCCGGCGTCGGCGTCGCCGGAATCGATATCAGCTCTGTCTCCGGCCTTTCCTCCATGCCTCCCTCTGCACGAATCTCTATGGCTGATGATCAAGGGTGGTGGGAAAAGGGGCCTGTGTCTGTCTGACTGAGGGTTTGAAAATGGAGAACCGCAAAAGGCGTGTATAAATAGGAAAGCGAATCAGAAGTGGGGCCCACATCTGATGATGGTGATGGCTTTTTGATGAATTTTTGGCATACGCTCTTCATCAGCATTGCACAACATCATCATGACACATTATGCCCATTTCAGGCCTGCTCCTAAATTCTCAGTCAAACTCACTCATTTAATACCATTTTCACTAAATTTCCCAAAGCTGCATCAATTCTACTTCTTGTGGGGACTGTTCAATCCCATGGGAAAATATTACACTTGCTTATAATTAGGATAATCATGTTGTGGGCCTGTGCCAATCTTCAAACAAAATCACAAAATCTCTCACAATCTTCATAGAAACTTACAAAGTGTTTAACTAAGTTTATTTGAAAAAGTGTATAAGCTCTTACATTGTAATGAGATATTTTAAAGTTTTATCTTAATTTAAAAATAAGTTGGTGATATGTTTGAATTAATAAGATGGTGGAGGTTAAGACCTAATCATAATTGTATAATTTAAGTGATCAAATTTAAAAGTGTTTATAAAATAAGATCTTATTTTGAAAAGAAGTTCTCCTTATTTTTCACAAAAAAGAGTATTAAGTTTTTTTAACTCTTAACATTTTATTTTACATTAAATTAAGATGTTATTTTTAAATATTTACCAAACGTTTTTTAGCTTATATATGAACTCTTAAATATCTTATAAGATGATTTAAAGAGCTTATAATTCCACTCAAATACCAGTTTTCTCTAATTACCTCAATAGGAATTAAACTTAACTCTAAATTAAATTAGTTAAGAGTCCATCAATATGTAAAAATAAAAAGCTATACATTATTTTTCAACAATCTCCTTTAGCACCACCTTGGTAGGTATCATTTCTATAATCATGTTATTTATAGTCAATCAAATGTCTTATATATTTTTTCTATACGTCGAGACATCAGTTATCAAGATACTAAGAATTTGTGAGATTTATTTTGAGGAAAGGGTGTAACAAACCAAATATATTAGATGTGGGAGCGTGTGAACACGAATATACACTACGTGGAAATCGTGGGGGTGATTTGCACAGTATATCATTAATTTGCTTAAAAGTATTTGTGTTAACAAAAATGTAGGTTTTATAATCTTTAATCATACTTGAGACGCTAGATAAAAGTCATATCATTTATCTGATGCTAATTTTATGAAATTGCCAAAATATAATGTATCATTGAGTTTATCGGTATCTTTGTTAACCTTTTTGAAAGTTTGCATGAGAATCTCTAGTTGAGATTCTAGTTGAGACATTATTTTTCAAATCTCTTTTATCCTTCTTTGAGAAGAACCTACAAACATGCAAACCTTTTATGTTCTTCATTTTTTTTAGTAAGATTTGGATTGACTTGTGCATAGTTTGAGCCAACCTATTTTTATATCTTCTCCTTCAAAACAGAACTGAAAAGTTGAACAATTTATCTCCAAACAAGTATAAACGATCCATGAAATTAAGACACGAAAACAAAAGATCTCACTAACTAAAAATCAAGTGATCTTAACTCTGATGCCAATTCAAAGAGTGAGATTCGATAGAGTTTAACCACTTGTCGAAATCAACAACGTCAATTGTTGAAAAATGTTCTTCAATTTTTTCCTGCTAATGATTCACGATTCTAGTTGGTGATCTTTATAAAAAGAGAATTATATCAATATGTGACAAACAAAATATAAAAAAATAAATTTTAACGATAAGAAAATAATGAAAAGATATTAGTGGAACTACAAGATGGATAGCAAGACAAATAGGAATATCCAGAAAAATTAATGTTACTCAAGAGAATATTTAGATTAGGAAATGATCATAAGTCCTGGATAAACTGGTAAACCAATCTCTTTTGCATATTTAAATATATATTGGACATCTTCAATAAATAAGACTATCAAACCATCATTATATATATAATATGATGCTATATTTTGGAAATGATTAAAGAAAACATAAATTTGAACAGTTTAAATAATTCCTGAGTATTACTAATAGGCTTGTGACAGATACATATGTAGTCAAATTAGTTTTCAAATATTGGCTTTAGTTGAATGTGAAATCGACCACTGTTTATTGAATATATATTCTTTCTATTAGATCTCCACCCAACAAAAATGATTGAAGAAAATCAAAATGCTCTCATTTCATGCATTAATCCCTCATCAATGATGTCTTGTGTGTTTTGAGCTATATGGATGTATTAAACTTGCATTTCAATATTATTGTTTTAAGAGAGGTATAATAATATACGTTCAAATAATTTTATCTTTTTTATAAATAAAACCTCATTATTTCGTTTAAAAAAAAAGTAATCATGTCTTATCATTATTGGCATTACCATTACTATATATTTTGACCTACAAACTTAATCAAAGTAAGGGTTAGGGTCAAAGAACGATGCTTAAATTAAAAAATTATGTTAAAAGAGAATGAACAGTAGGTTAGGACTGGGGACTATTCATTGATTTTTGTACTAATTAAATCCAATGAAGAGTGCAAAAATTTCTCCACGAAAAAAAAAAGGTAGAAAAGTAGTATTTTTATTTATTATAAAAGTGTAAAAGCAAACAAAATATTAGTAGCAAATAAATGAGGAATGCTGGTTGGACACAATTAACAAAAAAGAAAGAAGCAAAAGCAAAGAAGCGTGAATTGTCGCATCCTGCAATTACTTATTAATTAATCTGGAAACAATTATAAAAGCAGAGAGAGAAAAATGGTGGAGATTACCCGACAAATCGACATGCCAGATTTCTCTATTGTAATTGCAAAAGTTTTATTTTATTTCTTCCTCAAAAGTTTTATTTTAATTCTTCTTAAAAAGAAGTTTTGTTTTATTGCTATTTTATAAATGTATATATTGATTACTTGTAATATACATCCTGAAAGACCACGCAAGTTATACATGTAAATTAATAATTTTTTTGGGTAAAAATTTATATACTCGGGATATACTGTATCCGAAAGTATTAGTTTGCTATTAATTATATATTTATAAGGTATTAGTGATGCATTCATAAATCTATTAATCATATAATTATATGATATGTTTTTATTTGAATTATTATTTGAACTTGATTATATTCATGAGATTTATTCAGCATGTTTAACATATTATATATGGAATGAAGGGTAAGCAATGTAATGCACGAACTTTTTAACGTTTTGCAATGATTTTTCAAAGGGACTTAGATGATTAGCTCCCAAAATAATACATCAGCTGTAAATGATATAAAAATAAAATGTACAGAATTATACGTTTACCTTTTAATTGATACTATAATTAGAATTTCATCGAAAAATTACATTGGATGTCGGTTCGAAAATTTTTAACGTTCATGATGAATTAAATTGCGAATAAAGATATATGATTAAGTTAAAAAATATTGGTAAATATGGGGAAAAAGTTATATAAAAGAGGATATAGAGGATGAAGTTGGACATATATGACCCATGTGAACAAGTTAGAGCAGAGCAGCAGTGAGAAGATCAATTCAGTCAATTTCTTTTACTGTGTAAGAAAGTATAAATTGAAGTAAAAGCAGTGGAGACACGATTCATTGCTATGTTGCTTACCACTTTCATTATATAAGAATTGCACGCATTGCCCCCACCTTATGCCTAGCTTGCTACTTATGTTATGGCCCCTACCATAAAGTTTCTTGAAAAAACATTGGACTCCATTTGAGCTGGCAATGGATTCAAGTTTATTAATTAAATTGAAGTCAATTTAAAATTCATTTATATTTCTAAGGTATGTTTGGAAGAGGATTATGCGGTTTGAAGAAACTCTAGTTATTGAAATCTTTAATTTTGTAGTAAAGATGAATAGTGAAAATGTATGTTTGTTTGAGCTATATTTGGAAGGGATTTGTTATGTCAAGATTTCGGATTTTAAAATCCCAATATATGTTTGTTTCTGTATTTAAATTTGGATTATAAAATTCGGATATAATCATTACTACTTATATTACAATCATCAATCATTATCAAATACTCCCTCCGTTCCATATTACTTTGCACATCAAATTGGGCACAATTTTTAAGAAAAAGTGAATATTTGCTTTATAATTGAGGGTATAATGGTCAAATTGGGCACAATTTTTAAGAAAAAGTTTGAATATTAAATGGCATTGTGTGAGAAAAAGTAATGGCATTGTGTGTAAATAAATGTGTATTGTGAGGGTAAGAATTATGATAAATTTTACCATTTTGGGGTGTGCAAAGTGTTTGGAGACAAACTAAAAAGGAAAGTGTGCAAAGTGTTAAGGGACGGAGGAAGTATATTATTTCATAAAAAAAATCACATCAACCCACTTTTACACAATAAATAATTATATCAACTTACCTTTCCCAACATCGATTTAACATCTATAATATAATTTTACTTTACTAAATTCTCAAATAAACATACATTTTTATTATTCACCTTTACTACAAAATACAAATTTCAATGGTAGGATTTCCCTCATCCCACGTAATTCCCTTCCAAACATACCTTTAAGAATATAGTAGATGTCAAATCATTACTGAAAATTGTGGGTTGATATAATATATTATTGTGAAAATATGGGTTGATGTGATTTTTTTTTATGAAAAAATATATTTGATAATAATTGATTATTGTTATATTGATAGTAATGATTATGTTGATTTTGTAATTCAAATTTAAATACAAAAACAAAATTATTTAAAAATTTTGAAGTCCAAAATCCTATTATGTCAATTCCCTTCCAATCATAGCCTAAAATATTAGTTCAAAATGAAAATGATAAATTTCAAATTCATAGGACCACATATAGTCTAACACTGCCTAAATATTTACCACTACTAATTTCAAATCTCTCCACAAATTAGGCTATCCAAATCTACCATAAGACTCCATTTGGACATAGAGATTTGAAATATAAGATTTCAAATGAATTGATTTCAAATTCACTCAATCAAAGTGATTCAGAAATTAATTCGAAAAGAAAGAAATGAATTTTAAATTTATATCTATCTAAAGAACACTAATTGATTTACTACCAAGAATTTCAAAATGCTTCCTCAAATCTTTCTATTCAAATTGACCCTAAAATTGTGTTTGAATAGAGGGATTTGAAATTTTTAGTAGTAAATCTATCGATGATGTTTGTATAGATGTGAACTTGAAATTCATTACTTTTATTTGGAACTAATTTTTGAGTTATTTGAATGAATTTGAAATTCATTCATTTCAAATTTGAATTTAAAATCAATTTATCTAAACACAACCTAAGAGACTTTATTTGGATGGAGAGATTTAAAATATAGGATTTGAAATGGGTGAATTTCAAATACACACAAATTTGAGTGGATGTAAATGTACTTATATTGGTAAAAATATTAGTTTAAAATGAAAATAATGAATTTCAAATTCATATATATTCAAATAACATCGATAAATTTATTATTAAAATTGTGTTTGGATCGAGGAATTTGAAAAAATATTTGAAATTTATAGTAATAAATTGATTGATAGTATTTTAAGTTTGGATTAATATAACTTTCAAATTCCTCATTTTTATTTTTAATTATTTTTTAATAATATAAGTGGATTTTGAATCTGGTGTGTTGATGGAATTTTAAGTTCACTCCCCCAATGCATCATAACAACTTTTTGCTTGGAAAAGAAAAGTTTTATTTATTTATTTTTTATTTTCTAACTTATTTCTTTCTTCTATAGTAACTATTTTTGGGTGAGAAAATTATTTATGTTACACATATATATTATATATATTCATAAATTTATTATTATTATTATTGTTATAGATAATATATATATATACATATATATTTGGATTTATTTATAAATCGATACATATTTGAGCTTATACATAAGTTTTTATTAAATTATATTATGATGATTTGAAATTTTAATTATATCGATGGATTGGTATATTATAATTAATTTAATTATATTTAAATAAATTATAAATTGTATATTTTTATAATTTATTTCTTGTAATGTCATTTAATTATGAGAAGTAATATCAATTATTGTTGTTGTTATTGTCATCATCATTATCTAACTACATACCCAACAGATACTATTGCGTACTTTCTTCTATCCTGAGAAGGAGATCCCTTGAAAAGTGTCTAGAAAATCTTCTTCATCCACAATAAATCGAATGAAACCTAACGAAAAATAAGTGAACATTTTGCTGAACTCTAATCTTTTTCAATCAAAACTCTACTTTATACAACAATACCATCATGATCTACACTATCATCATCATTATCTATACTACATACCCAATAAGTACTATAAAATGTAATTCAAACAAAATTATGATATTTTCAATCAAAACTCTATTTTATACAACAATACCATTATAATTTACAATACATACCCAACACTTACTCATACTGTAAAAGTTAATTCAATCAAAACTCTAAATTTTTTAGTAAAACTCTAATTTACTCAAAGATTTTATAAAATTACTAATTAAAACTTTGAAATAATAAGTGATAGATATGAATTAACTACAATTCTAAATTTCTTTTTTTTTTTTAACTATGTAATTAAAATAATTTCAAAATTCACTATGATTTTTGGCCACCTGGAAACTCCAATCGAGCGAACCAATTTTTTTGTCCCACATCCCCGGATACTCTCCGCCCTATCGCCGCCGTCGTAGGGTTTCGTTTTTGTATATTCTTTTTTCCTAACCTGTTACCAATCCCTTCATTTCCATGACGTCATTAGCCTGCTAGAGCTCGCGCTCATCTAAAACCTAGATATTTTCGTTTTCTTCTCCGCCATCTGCGTTTAATTCGCTGTTATGGCAATTCGATTCACCGTCAACTACTCGGCGTCCATCGTCTCAAACCTCGCCACCTCCTCCGCCTCCGCCTCCAATATATGCACCAGCTCTCGATTCATCCACGATTGCGCAGTGCTATCACATATCTTTCAACAATGTCCCTCACAGACCTCCGAATCCAGCTGTTCCTATTTCCGCAGCCACAAATCAAAAGGAAATCGTACCAACCCGAATTCCTCCATCTATTCGAGAATGGTGGGGGAGATTTTTGGTGGTGAAACGCAATCGCCACTGGTTAAGGGTTTATTATCTATGATGAATCGGTCGATGGGGACTTGTTCGTGCTCAGGTGTTTTGGGAATCTCACCGCTGAAGGCTTCGTCGATCATTCCTTTCTTACGGGGTTCGAAGTGGTTACCGTGTAACGAATCCACGAGCACGGTGGTGGATAGAGGATGGACCCTTACTGATAGCAGCAGTGGCGGAGTAGATGTTGGTATTACCAAGGGTTCAAAGGCCTTAGCCATTGCCAGTTCTTGTAGTGTGAACATTTTTCCAGAGAGTGGTAGTGGCAATAATTGGTTATTGACATTGATAAATTTGTGCTTCAGCTCTGAAGATGCTAAGGCTGCTTTCACTGCTTTCAGTGTTGGGCTTCTGTTTAAGTCAACTTTAGCTGAGCCAAGGTCGATTCCATCCACATCTATGTACCCAACTCTTGATGTTGGTGATAGGATTCTTTCTGAGAAGGTATACCTATAACTTAACTTAAACAGGGTGGTTAACTCGATTTATCATTCCTATTTAATGTGCAAATATATAAATATATCTAAGTGGATCGTTGAGAATATGTAAATTGTGAATGCTTGTTGCTGTATGAAGTGGAAAATTGATTTTATGTGTCTATTTTGATTGTTCTTTTAATCTACTGCCTATGTGAACTATGTTGTGGAGAAAAACAATTTTACGCATGACTCACTTTTTTCTCTATGTAGTATGCAAAATAGTTTAGTATATACTTCATTGTTACTTCTTTATTGAGGCTTAAAGTGACATAGATAATTATAACTAGTTTGAAGGTGTATATTATAATGTGTTCATCTGTAACAATGCACTTCAATGAGACGACCATATAACTGTAGAGAGTCGATGTTGTATCTATTGAGCTTCAGTGAGGGATGACATCAATAATTGAAATATGCAAGCTAACTCTTTGGCTCTTGTTCATATGTAGAGACTACACCAATCCTAAGGATCCATGGTTTCAATTGTGGATCCAAACAACAATTAAAAAATTAGTCTTGATTTCTATTTCAAATCTTCTCTATCTAGAGATGTATGTGTTCATCCAAAATACATGCAAATAGATTCTTCGTATTCTGCTCAATCCATTTAGTAAAAGATTGGACCTAGTTACATTGCAATTCAATTAAGAGAACGAAGAGTAATTTATACGGATTTTATCCAGGTTTCCTATATTTTCAAGAAGCCTGAAGTCTCAGACATTGTAATCTTCAAAGCTCCTTTAGTTCTTCAGGTATCTTTTGAAACTGGTGTCAGCATCACTGACATAGTAACCATTCTGACATGTTGTTACCCATCTTCGTTTATTCTCCAGGAGATTGGTTTTAGTTCATCCGACGATGTGTTCATCAAAAGAATTGTGGCGAAAGCTGGTGACTATGTCGAAGTAATGTCAAGTGGTTGTTGGAACCATTTCTGTTAGTCTAATCTTTTCCTTTAAGTGGTCTAATTTTATGCCTTGTGCAGGTTCGTGATGGAAAACTGTTGGTTAATGGGATTGCTCAAGATGAAGATTTCATCTTGGAACCACTTGAATATGAAATGGATCCATTGGTAACTTATTGTGCTTATTCTTTTTTTTGTTTCTCATCATCTTATATAATGAGGAGAAAACTTACTATTTTTTATATTTTCTAGCTTGTACCTGAAGGCGCTGTCTTTGTATTGGGAGACAACCGCAATAATAGCTTCGACTCTCATAACTGGTAATGAACACATAGCATTATGATTACTATTGCCGATAAAGGTTGTGTTTAGATTGAGAGATTTGAAATGTAAGAATTTGAAATGAATGCAAACTCTAAAGTTAGTTTAAATGAAAGTGATTGATGTCAAATCCATATCAATGCAAACAACCACAAATGAATCTGCCACTGTGAGTTTGGAATCCAACCTCAAATCCTTCCAAATAAAAACAATAGGAATTAAACAAATGAGAGACATAGATTGGAAGTAATAAACCTATTGGAGTATATACACAAAATGTTGAAAGATTTTGAGTGCTCTTTTCCTTTTTGCAGGGGTCCACTGCCTATCAAAAACATTGTTGGTAGATCAGTTTTCCGGTATTGGCCTCCTTCAAAAGTATCTGACACCCTATACAACACATCCCACAAGGCGAGTGCCATTGCATATTCATGATACATCCTCCTAGATTAATTGGATGGTTTATCTACTCTGTTTATTTACAACTCATTATTCCTATTATATATCTAACCACATCACTCTTCATATGGCCGAGTGTTTTTATAGACGGATCATCTTATCATCACCTGACTTGATGACTTCCCATGGCTTGATGGGTGAATGGTGCCAGTGAAACTTGGCTTCGCTGCTTTATCAGGATGAACAATGGATTGCTCGACAGCAAATGGATCATTTTATCATTTTTTTGGGAGAGTTTATACTTTTTGGTTTTACTTTCATTTTTTCCATCTTTCTTCTCTAATTAATTTTCTTATCCCCCAGTAACTTATGTAGTCAAAATAGCTTAATATGAGAGCCAGATAGGTTAGCACAGTCTTAGAAGAGCAGCTATGTGGATTTTCTTGATTCAACTCTGAGTTTTACATTTGAGGCTCATTCATTCCATCACATTATTGTTTTGTTATTTTCATGTAGATATGGTTCATATTTGGATTAGTTTCCAAATGAAGATTTCCAGTATTTTACTAAGAAATCTATTCTTAGGAAGAGAGAATTTTACCTTTCTTACCCATATAAATCTCTAGCAATGCATTATCTGGTTAGGTGAATTATTCATAAGTTCAATACACAATCTTCATTGAACTATTTTTTTTACTACTTAGACATTGTAAATGAAATTACTTCATGATACAATCCAATCACAGAGACCATTGTACAAGGGAGTACCAAAAATCCAAAAACATTTTATGGGGTGGAAGAATCCCCACCAACACTCCTATCAACTCTCTCCTCTACATAATCCCCACAACCAGTAGTACCATCCGCTTTCCCCACTTGTACCTTCTTGTATTTATACCAAGAAGCACACTGCAAATACACCCCAAAGTTCACCACACTCAGCACAGCAAGCAACCAATAGAAATACTCCAATCTATCAGCATTGAGATCATTACTAGCCAGCCATCCACCACTCACCCTGTTCACCACGTTCACCACCACCGTGCTTGTATAGTATCCGAATGCCAACGAGCACCACGACACGGCTGTGCCCAGGGACTTCATCCTCGCCGAGCTTTCTGCATAGAAGAACTCCAACAGCCCCACCACTGTGAACATATCCGCCATTCCAAAAATCGCATACTGTATTCCTAGCCAGAATACGCTTATGTTCGTGTCGTGATTTATGGCCACGTGTTTCCTGTGTGTTTCGATGGCCCCACTAACGGCCATGGAGATGATGGAGAGGACCAATCCGACTCCAACACGTTGGAGGTGGGTGATTCCGGTGGGGATGGCGGTGAGCTGACGTGTGAGGGGGACGAAGAAGCGGTCGTAGAGTGGAAGGAGGATGAACATGAAGGCGAGGGGTATTACTGGAATCGAGGGCCCTGGCATCTGGAAGCTTCCGACACTTCTGTCCATTGTAGTGCTTTGCTGGATGGAGAATGTTTGGAGCTGGGCTAAACATGTGTTCATGAAAACTGTGCTTAGGATGATTGGTAACATGCGAATCAGGATTTTGGTTTCTTCTACTTGAGTTATGGTGCATACCCTCCATGATCCACCATTTGTGTTTTCTGAGCTCCTTACTATTGCTGCCTGGTCCAAGAACCTGAATATATATAACATCAAACACCTTTCTCTCCGGATGAAAATATGGAAATATTAGTATATTAATTTTATGAAAATATTGATGAAAATATCAATATCGTTGGAAATATCGATAATATTTAGAAAATTGACTGAAATTTTGTAAAAAAAAAAAATGGAAATTTGACATAATATTCATTACAAAATAACCATTTATTTAAAAGATTTTTTTTATCAAAATTGATATTTATCAATACTTTTTCGATATTTCTCATTGATATTTCACCGATTTTCCGATAATTTATATTATGAAGTAGCCGATATCGAAATCGATATCGATATTTATTGATATTTTACCGATATTTTGTCAATTTTTGATTTCTATGTGAAAAAATGAAAATATTGATATTTATTGATATTTTACCGATATTTTGTCAATTTTTGATTTCTATGTGAAAAAATGAAAATATTGAAGGAATATCGTTATAGTTGGTTTTTGTATCAACATATGAAAACATAAAATTATCAAAGAAATACTGATGATATTTCAAAATATTTTCATCCATTATGATGAACAAGACTCATCTCTCATATTATTAATTATTAATTCGTAAATTTCATATTAAGCTCTTAAAATTGGGTTTATAAAACATGAATTAGGGAGTTTAATTGGAAAATTGGTGTTTAAACTTTAAACCTACAAAATAGTCTAGGACAGCTTACAAGAAGGTACATATATCAACCCAAATAAGCAATTTTGATGGAATTTGAATGCACTAAAAATTTGAATGAATTTGAAATTCATTTATTTTAAATATTTTGTTTCAAATAACTCAATCTAAACACAACCAGAATGGATCTCCAAGATTCCAGTTATTTTATATTAATGCAAGCTGATAAATGTAAGGAAATTACTTGAATTGATCTGTCTTCTGAAGAATCTCATTGTTTCCAGCCTCTTTGTCATGAATCTCATGGAGTTGTGCTATATCTGGTACTGGAAGATTCCTATTTCTAATGGCTACTACAAATACCTGTTTAATTATGTGGTGTTAAATTGGGTTGAGAAGAAAGTTTTGTTTCCAAGAAATTAATACGTGGCAAGAACCACTACTCCAATTCGTTTTAAAATAGATAATTTAGTTTCACATTCATTTAATATATGTTCTGCAATTCAGTCATATATACCTCAATTTCGTTGGAAATTTTCACACGATGCCACGATAAATTTTAGGATTTAGTGAAATATATATGCTACTTAAGTTGAAAAACATTGGGAAGTTTATGACATCATACATAATCTAAGATTGTGAGCCTTCAAAAGTCACCATCACATTTGCACTGGCAAATTCCACCCTTCATGTGATGGTAATACAATCGCATCCTGGGATCTTGCCGTGTGTACACTTTTGATATTATAATTTATAAAATAAAATAAAATACATATATAATAAGATCCTTGGGTGTGATGGTATTACCATTATATGTAAGGTGAAATTTGCCCATTGCACTCAATAGTTATTAACGAAATAAGGGAATTTATATGTAAGTTTGAGAAGAAAAAAAAAAAGAAAAAGCTTAATTACATTTTATCATCCAACTATACATGATTTGACACCTTTTTTTTTTTTTTGTATAAACTTCGAATTGTTCAACTTTATTGTATAAACTTTATATTTAATGAGGCAAATCATAGTAGTTGATTTCCAACATATGTACAATTGAGATTTGTTCGATACAAAAAAAATGCATTTAATCAAAAGTTCATACGACAAGTAGAAAATTCAAAGTTTATCAGATATAGTTCAAAATGAGAAAATATTCTCTACCCAAAATAAGCAAAGGCATAAATGAAAGTAAATCATGTCACTTGAAAAGAGTTAGTTACCTGCAAAATTCTGAGTAAAGGACTGGTTCTAGTGGTGGGTGCATTGCTCCGGAAAAGAGATTTACCCATACTAAGAAAGAGAATAGCAAGTGCAACAGCTAGAGCAGAGACACCAAATGACCAATCCCACCCTTGGTTGGTGCTTATCCACACTACAAATGTGACCCCAAATATGGCACCAAGTGTTAGTGAAAACATATACCAGTTGAAAAAGCTGGAAAGAGCAGCAGCCTCTTGTGGGTCCCTATCGTCGAACTGATCGGCTCCGAGCGAAGGCAGAGCCGCTTTGATTCCTCCGGTGCCGAGCGCCACCAAATAGAGGCCTGCAAATAGCATCGCCTCTTGGCTGCTACTCGCAGACTCGCATTCATTCATCGCCACATCTTTGCATGGGATTGGCCTTAGCATTTTGAAATGTGCTTGCACTGCTAAAATGATAAACCCCTGCAAATTCAGACTTAGATTTGGTGAGAAGTAATTTGGTGGTACATGGTAGAGTGATGTAAATGAGTTTAAAAGGATCTAATTTTATATATAATAAATGATTTAAGATTGTGTTTGTATTGATGGATTTGATGAAATGAATGGATTTTCAAATCTGCTCAAATCGAAATGGATTCAAAATCTGCTTATATCCATAAGAACCCGTTCGCTATGTCACTAATAGGTCGCCGGAAAAGTCCAAATTCGACGATATTGGACTAAAATCGGATAGCCTCTTAAATTATGAGACTAAATTGAATATCATGATAATTATGAGACTAAGATCAGATACTCTTAAATTGTGGGACTAAATTGAAAATCATAGTAATTATGAGAATAAAATCGAAAAACACCATAGGTATCAGATGAAAAATGATTTAAACTCCCTTAATCTCACAAAGTAAAATGCATTATAGAGCGAGAACGGTTTTGTAGAAGGAAAATGATTTCATGCACTGACATCAATTATATTATTCCAAAGATTTTTTTAGTTTTCTTGCTTGATTGATTAATGGCACTCCCATGCATTTCTTTTCTTTGAGCTGTAATTAACATGATCAAGAAATAGATAAGGATGTATAATAATTGAAGTACACATGCTAGCATCAATCCAAGGTCGAAGATCTATACAAATCCTTTGTTACATGCATTTGATGTTTTATCTCATATTTTATGACATATTAATTTAATTGGTGATGTCATTTGATACAAGTGCATATGTCATATCTATATGATGATTAACTTGAATTGAAATAGTTACCATGATTTCAAAGGAGGCAAAGATGATACAAGTCATGAATCTTGACAAGTAAGTATCAGAGATAAATCCTCCAAACAAAGAGAGAAGAAAAGAAGTCCCCATGAAGTTTGTGAGAGCAGTTGCTGATTTAGTTAAGCTGAAGTTCATGTAACCATAAAAATAGGTCACTAAACTCACTCCGTTTGAAAGGAACGCCATCGTCTCCAACGATATCATCGCTGCAATATCATCACTTTCATTTTAAACTTAGCTATATGGACCAAGAAAACTAAATAATAAAAGTAGAGAGGCAAAAAAGCAAACAATGAAGTAGAGGGAAATATATATGCTTTTTTTTTTTTTTTTCTTAAGATTAACTAACTAAAAGAATAAAAACTACTTGTGTGCATGTTTTTTCCAATTAATTACCATAGACAAAAATTGTAGCTCTTCTTCCTCCCTGTCGTGATTGCTGCTTATGTTGAAGTATCTTGTCACTTCCATGAATCCCCTGCAAAGTATATCAAAAAAAATTATTGATTGAAATTGGGAAAAATTGATATGATAGTGACGATGAAGAAAGAAGAAATGCATGGTTTTTAGTTGAAAAGTGTTGAATTGGAATAATATTGCATGACATGGCAACTCTCAATACCATTTTCATGCAATGCTTGCTTGTTTTTTCTTGATCTAAGCACCATTTTGGCAAATGCTTATATAGAGGTTATAATTGCTTTAATATTAGAAATGACAGCCAATGAAAACGAGGAATCTCATCAAAGTTACTTATTCCAGTCAACTCGGGACCTCTTTTTGTTTCTTATGATAGAAATATTAAATGAATAGTGACGTGGATGTTTGACTTTATTTAATGACATATTTAGCAGTTGAGTATGAAAAGCTTAGACTTAATTCAGACAGAAGCATCAGTTAGGTGGTAGCTCGTGCTGCATTGTTTGATTCTGCAGTGGTATCATATTCATTAGATGCCATTATTCCGAATAACTACCAACTTATTAGAACCTAGATACTAAATTAGCTTATTTTAAAGATTTCAGAACCTAAATCTTATACCTCATACGATATTACCAACCGTTCAGATTCTCTGTTTCATTTGATATTATATCTCGTATTTATTATTTTTCATATATATATATATATATCATATGATAGATTACTGATTTTTGAAACAGAAAATTGATGAACATAGGGTGGAATAAAATGAACTGTGTATTATCTATTAGAGCTTAATTATTATAAGAAGTTAGTCTTATTTAAAATTAGATGGCAATGACCCTTTTAAGATATTAGTAAATATTATTGTCCTGTAATTTAATTAACTGATAGAAAATTTGGAAGAATACCTTAAATAAACATCTTATTTTAAAAATAAGATTAAGTTTATTTTTACTTAGAGCATTTACATCCATTAACTCATTCTTGTTTTGGTGAATTGTTCAAATAGGATCCTTTATCAATTTGTCAGAATAATATATCGTCAATTAGAACGTTAAATCCGTAATTGTTTAATTGTTCTAATTCTTGTGGCAATTAGCATAATTGATTATAAAAAGATTTTCAATTCTCTGCTTTGAAGATATATGATCTAGTTTAAATAAACCCACATGTGTGTTTGTTGACTAGAATTGGGTCCTTCAAAATCTTAATGCAATTGTTAAATTAAATTCTAAGATGGTATCTAGAATTGTTTACTACTTAGGGTAGTAATTAGAGATCGTATCCTGATTACCGAACCTTAAGGAAAGATTAGATCGTTAGGTGGTACCAACGATTATAACCAATTTTATTTTGAAGGAAATATGGAATCATTGCATCTATGATCAACGTGGGAATCGTTTTTGAATTTGTCTCTAGGGTAGATGTTTTTATTTCGTTGAATTCATCTTAGTTTATTTTTATTGTTTTAATTTAGTTTATTTAATTACAAAAATTTCAAAACCCCCCAATCAATTTATTTTTTTAACAAGTGTGTAAAAGAATAATCATTTTTCCAATCTCTGTGGATTCGATCTTACTCACCGCTATCTCAAATTTATATATTTGGAGTAAAATTTATTATTTGTTGGATTTGACACCCATCAGGTCCATATGTAGAAGATTTAGAATCCTATAAGATGACTTATGCAACTTGTCTTTAAATGAGCTTTTCACTTGTTTTCCTTTCTAACAAGCTCCACAAATATTTTCCTTCTTGTATGCCACATCTGACAGTCCTCTTATAAGGCCTTTTCTAGCTAGCTTGTTTATTGTCTTTATGTTCAAGTGACTTAGCCTCTTGTGCCATAGCCAACTCAGCTTTGGTGGACTTTTTACAGTGAAACATGTTGGTTGAGTAGAAGAGTTATAGTCTGTAAGATATATGTTTCCTCTTCTTATTCCCGTAAGCTTGACTTCATTTGATGTGCTGTCTTTGATTAGACATTTGTTGAGATTAAACTTCACTGTGTATCTTTTGTCACAAAATTGACTGATGCTCAGCAGGTTATATCTGAGACCTTTTGCATAGGATACATCTTTGATCTTTATCTTTCCTTTGATTAGGCTTCCACTTCCTTTTGTGCTTCATTTGGAATCATCTCCAAAGATGACCTTCGGTCCTTTGCATTCTTGGAAGTCCTTTAAGGCATCTTTGTTACCTGTCATGTGCCTCGAGCAGCCACTGTCTATATACCATACATCACCGCTGCATCCTGACACTGAAACCTGCAACAAATTCAAGCAGATTTAGGTACCCATTTCTATAAGGGTCCTTTTGGGTTAGTTTCTTTTGGAAACCATACTTTCTTAACAGTTAACACTTTGCTATAAGATTTCTTGGTTCCACTACTGTAGGCAGTTTTGTTTTTAAACTACTTGTTAAATGTGTGTGCAGAAACTATATATGTGTTACCAATACTTTTACTGTGTGGTCTTCCACCATACTTCCTTGGAGTATGTCATTCTTTAGGTCTAGACACGAAAGTCTTTGTATTGGTGGGGAAATGTTTTTTATGCTACAACTTTGTGGGTTGCTGTATCTTGTTGTTGCATACAACATATGGCTTCTGCTGCAGCCAGCTCTTAAATGCAGGCTTACTTCCATTAGTGTTGGTTTGTTCAAGATCTTTTCAAAGTTACAGGATAACTCATTTTCCATTGAAGTTTCAGCTTGAACTAACTTGACAGCCTTAGATGAACTTGCTGTATTCTAAGAGATGTGAGTGCTGTATCCTAAGCCCATTTTCTCAAATGGACTTCTGCTTTGATTTAGGCACTCCCTTGCGTCCGTAGCAGACTTGCTAAATATTCTAATTGTGGACTACAAGTTCTCCTTCTCAGCTTCTAGCTTGGTGACCAGCAGATTTAGCCTTGAGACCTCCTTTTGTAGCTTGCTACATCTTGAGCTATCAGATTCACATGCAGCTAGCATTTTAGCAATGTCAATGTTCTTATTTCTGAGGATCTCATTGTCAATTCTCAGGTTCTTATTTTCGACCTTTAGCTCCTCATGAGTTGAGTTAATCTGCTCGAAGTCACTCATGATCCTTTTTAAAGAGTGGATCATGTTTAGCTCCTCTTTGTCAGGTATGGACATCGGTTGGTATGTTACCTCATCTTCTTAGCTGTCCTCATAGTTTTTTGCTATTAGGTAAATTAGTGCTTCTTCATCTGAGGATGAAGTTTTAGTGTCACTGTTAGAGGATTTAGCAACTTTCAGCATCTCCTTTGAGACTGTTGTATCATTGGCTTTCTCCATCTCTCCAATAAGAGCTCGAAGCTTGTGTCCGTCCTCTCTTCTCTTTTCTCTCATCTGTTATCTCTCCTTCAGGGTACTTGTGTACAATTGGATGTGGACAGCTTCTAGCGTAATGTCCAGGCTTCCTGCAATTATAACACAAGTTAAGATTATCTGAATTTGATTGCGGGGAGAAAGATACCTGAGGAGGTGGATGACTTCTTCTGAAGTCATTCATCTTGTTGAGGTTATTGTTACTGCTGTTATTGTTGCTCTTCATGAATCTTCTAAATTTCTTTAGAAGAAGAGTCGTATCCTCTTCAGCGTCCTCTGCTGTAACCTCAAACTGTTTGCTGCAACTGGCAGTTGCTGTATCCTTCGAGCTTCTGGCAGTCAGTGTAGTAACTTTAATACTCGATTCTTCCGCCTCTTTTTTCCATCTGTTGATATCATATTCAAATACTTTGAGGTTAGAGAATAGGTCGAATGTACTCATGGATTTTAAATCCATAGACACTTTCATTGCGGTGGTCTTACTGTCCCATTCCACTGGCAGGGCTCTCAGCACTTTCATATTTTTCTCTTTCTGAGTGTAGTGCTTGCCCAGAGCTTCTAGTTCATTCACGATAGATGTGAATCTCAGATCTAGGTGCTCAAGAGTCTCTTCATTCTTCATTTCGAAGAGCTTGAATAGTTGGGTGGCGTTGGAGATCTTGTTATCTTTAGTGAGTTATGTACCCTCACATATTTATTCCAACTTTTCCCATATCTCCTTGGACGTTCTGCATGTTTTAACTTTGCTGAATGTGTCTTTGTCCAAGGTGATGAATAGAGCATTTTTGGCCATGTTGTCTAAGTCGGCTCTCTTTCTATCTTCATTGTTCCATTCTTGTTTAGACTTGATCAGGAAGTTGGGTGGCGGAGGTGCTCCTTCCTCCAAGTCTCTCCCAAACAAGGGATTCACCCTTGTGAGGATAATCTGTCCTTCTGTGATGACTGTCCACATTTCATCATTCATTGCTAAAAGATGTGCATGCATTATAATCTTCCAATCATGATATTCTTCTATGGAAAACATGGGTAATTTATGATTAGAGGAATCCATGATATGCTGTAAGAATGAGATTTTTAAGGATGCACAGAAAATAGCGAGTCTTGGGAAGATCTGGGTAGGTGACTAGATAAGTTGGTTTTTAACCCTACTTGCTCTGATACCACTTGTTGGTCCTAAGTGGTGTCCAAGGTTCAGAGGAGCGTGAATGAACCTTGGTCATTTTTTGAAAATTCTTTTATAAACTTACTGTTCTGCAAGTTACTTGAACTTGCAGTGCCAGTCGGTTACTACTTACAACACTAGTATGCAGTGATGCACGCTGTAACTTAGAGTTTTATATGCTGCAGAAAACATGTTTTTGACACAAGGCTGGTTTTCTCAAATATGCTTCTTTTAAAGATGTTTTATACTTATGACGGATAGATATAAAGAGTAAAATACAGATATGAAAAGCAATAAAACACTTATGGTTTATAGTGGTTCGAAGGTGGTGTAATCTTTCTACGTCCACTCTACTGCTACCTTGAGTAGGAACTTTGTTAAGCAAGATTAAACTATATGACACTCCTAATAATCTATCAACTCAACAAGCTAACACCTACTAGAATCCCACGTACACATAGCAACTGTAAATTCTAAAGGTAAACCACACAGGATTTCACACTCCACACAGGGAAATTGCCTATACCCTAGACAACTTATACAAATAGCAAGGATAAATCCTATCAACTATTCGACACTTGAAACAACCTAAGCACACAACAACAAGGTTAAAGGTATATAATGTTGTTCTTCAACTGATGCGGTGATGTGAACTTCTAAATCCTTCCTTGGATCTATCAGCTTGAACTGGTTCACTTCACTGAGGTCGAGTGACTGAAACTGAAGAAATGCTTGAGAGAATATAGCTTTGAATGCTTGGGCTTTTTAGTGTAAATGTTTCAGTAGTCAGCTTCAGGGTTGCTCATCCTCTATTTATACTTATAGAAAAATATCCATTGAAGAAGATATTTCTCATTTGAAAATAAGCATACTTGATCAAATGTATGACTTGCATTTAATGCGACTTGACTTCTCTTTTCAGAGCATTTAATGCGGTGGTTGCAGCTCGCAACTTTTTGCAACCCGTCAGTCCACGTGTCATCTTGGCATTGGCTCTGTGTCTGCCACTTTGATCTTCTCTGGAATGGCTCTAATTATACTTGCTTGGTTCTTTGTTCCTCGTACTACATTTATTATTTCTTGAATTGTAAAATACTGACTTTGGTTGTTATTAGCACTGTTGGTTGATTCTTCAGCAAGCTAAAAGCTTTGCACTGTATCTTAGGCTTTCTTGCAGCTGTTCGTTCTTGACAGTGCTGCTGTAACTTGACCTGCTTGCAGTATTACTTTATACAGTACTGTTGTATCTTTTCTTGCAGTATTCATGTAGTTATTTCTTACACTGGCGCTGTTTGCCGTTCTTACTTACTTGCTGCATTGTTGTATCTGCTTTTTACAGCAACTTCGTTTTCTTAAATTCTAGATGCAACACGATCCATTAGAGTTCCTCTATCTTTCAGCACCTATACCTAAACTCAATCCTAGTCTATGTTTTCACTTAAACATTGTGAAAAATGGGGTACTCAAACTTTCTATTACATATATAGTTTGTCTCATCGAAATCTATACACTGAAATCCCAACATACTGCCTTCAGCATTTCTTCAGAAGGGTTGTCCCCAAGTCAGCTCGTGACTTATGGGGAAGACATCTCTCAGGAGATGTGGGATCTCTTCCGGGTAAGAGATGCTAGGGCCTATGTGAAGAGAAGCGCCCCAAAGAAACTTTTCAAATCGGAGTTTGAGTTTCTTCACGACATCTGTGCATACTCCATTGAAGGCCAAACCGGGAGTTATAACAAGTGCACAAACCTCTACTTTCGAATCATGTCTACTATCATGGCCGGAAAAAAGATGAACTGGGCCAGGTTTATCTTGAAACAAATATGGGAGGAGGCAGAGAAGAGCACAATAAGAAGGAGCTATGGCATCACCATCTGATCTCTGCTCTACAAGCTAGGTCTTCAACTTGTTGCTCCTACCCCCATCCCCATTGAAAAGTATCTCGGAGAGAAAAAAAGGATAAGACCCAAAAGAAGATGGCTGGTGTTGGTGTTGCATGGAAGAAAACCAAAGACAAAAAGGCTACAACGTTGGCACTGCAAGATGAAGCTGTACGTAGTGAGGGTGAGAAGAAAGATGAGGATGTTGAAAGTCCTCTTCCTGCCATCAAGAGGACTCCAAAGAGGACAAAACCAGAGTATATTTCCTCATCCTCAGATGATGACACACCCCTAGTGAGGAAGAAGACGAGTAAGATTGTCTTCCCACGTAGAAAGAAGAAGGCTATTGCAGCTGCTGCAAGATCTGAAGAGCAGTTCTTATGAGACAATCCCCAACTCTCTGCTGCAAGTATGATGATAGTTGCAGTGGAAGATGAGAAAGAAATGGATGAGCTAGTTGAACAGTTGCACGAACAAAGAGCTCCTATCTTAGCTCCTTCGCGCGATTATGGAGCGGCTGTTCAAACTGTGCTGGATCCAACCTTTCCAACTGCTAGAAATATGGAGTAGCAGTACAGTCTCTGAAGGAGAATGAGACTGGCTGAGGGGGAAACTCTGTTGCAATGGAAGGAGTTTCTCACCATAGAGCAAGCTGTCCTAGAGTGGGCCAACTCAGAAGATATTCTGAAACTCTCGCAACTTGAGTATGCAGCATTCGTGTAAGAGAAATCAAGGAGCACTGCTGCTCAGAGAGCACTGGACAAGGGAAAGGGTAAAACTGTTGCAGAATCCGAATCTACAGAGCTGCTGATGAAAGCAACAGTGGAGGATGTACAGGTCTTCCTAGCCCCGACTGCAGAGACTGTAAGAAGGGGCTATGACATTGCATTTGCTCAAGAGCAAATCAGCACTCTAGGAGTGTAACAGGCTGAGGAAGCCATGCTGCAACAAGCGCTGCAAGCTAGCGTGAAAAAGACAAGGATACAGCTGCAGCACACTCCTAGAAGAATACGGGGAGAATGAAGTTCAAGTCACAACTCAAGCTCCTATGCATACGCACAAGTGGTTAAAAGTCTCTCAACAATTGTCACTCTCAATCCTTGGGAGGAAGAGGAGGCTCAACTACTTGACTACGACGATTCCCCAGTTTGCACTATTCCTGATGCCGCTGAAGACACTCAGGGGGAACCAACCGCCATTATTAGAGATGTTCTCTTTGATATTGTTGTACTCCTTGTACTGGCAGAGAGAGCAGTACCGCAGACGGACATCTTTTCAGAAGCTGTTGAAGAAACATGAATGATGGATGTTGAGATTCTTACAGAGGTCGAGCTTACAGTGCTGTAAACTGTTGAAGCTGTAAGAAACCAATCAGAGCTGCAAGAACCCATTCTTGCAGAGAAAGCTGTCGAAGTTGCATGATCGGCCGAGGAGACGGGGTCCATGCAAAAGACCTCAAGCGAGGTTGTTGTTGAGACAACACTCCCTGAAGGGTTAAAGACCTCCGAAGGGGCGGCTTTTGAGACAGTACCCTTAGAGGATGACAATAAAGTGGCTGTGGTAACCCTCACACAGCTAGAGACACCTCATAAGGAGATTGATGCTACTACTGCTGTAAGCGTACCAGAACCTATCCAGGTTATAGTGGTAGAGGTTACTGAGAAGGCCAATGATGAAACCTCCAAATTTCTTAAGAAGCTCACTGCTCACCGAAGATCACAATATGAGAGGATTGGTGATGAGGTGGCAGTTGAGGAAGAAGTTGTTGAGGATGAAGAAGCTGATGGAGTAGATCCCACCCCTGGTTTTTTAAGTCCCCTATCAAGCCTTAATGAGGATGCGGATGCTGAAGTAGAGTCTGAGGCTCCAAAGCAGGATGCAGCACAGCCACCACAAGCTATGATTCTATATACTGCATCGGCTACTGTCTCCAAACGATAGAATGCAGCTGGCCTGACCCCTGATGAATCGATTGATAGGGTTGTTGCTGCTATTAGACATCGGCTTCATGCTTTTCAAGATCATGAGTCTAACATACAGAATAACATGAGAGTCAGCGCCAAGTTCCATGTTGAAACCATGTCCGACTTCAAGAAAGACATTGAAGCACTGTCTGGAATGATCAAACACGATCTGAATGATGCTACCTACAGGCTATTTAGAGATAGGGTTCAGATGGAAGGAGAGTTGAAGAGAGAGGCTGCAATCAACCACGTAAAGATAAAGCTATGTAAACACTCAATTGATGTTGCAACAGACAGACTTCACTCTCACTTAATACTGCTAGAGACACTTCTGGATAATGTGCTTGATCAATCCAGAAGAACCAGAAGTGCCGATGATAGGTTGGGGAACCTGGAAATGATCGTAGGAGAACTGAGGGACATGATACTCCGTGCATTCCCTCAGCATGCCCAAGGATCCAGGCAAGCCCCAACACCTGCAAGAAGACCACATTCTATAGTGGTTCAGACTACACCTGCTTCACCCCCGGCTTTTGATGATGTCAAAAAGGGAAAGGATTTCATCATATACAGGAGCTTAGGGGAGAAAGAAGAAGAAGATGATGATGATCAGCCTTTGAGCAAGAGGAGGAAAAGATCAGAATCATCTGATGCTGCTGACGCTCTTTCTCAAAAAAGATGATGAAGGAGGAGCTGGTGGTGCAGCTGCTACAAGCAGATCAGTTGCAAGCGCTACATACAGTGGCGCTGCAAAAAAAGATGCAGCACATTCCTCTTCTCATCATACCAAGAGAATGAGAGAAGACCAGCAGTAGGGCTAAAAAAAAAGTTAGTAGAGCTGCAGCTAAAAGACATTACAACGAGAAGATGGCTGCTCAGAGGACGGAGATAGCCAGAGCAGAACAAGAAGAAAATGCCTGGATGCAGAGGCTTGATGTCATTGGAGAGAGCAGACCCAAGATGATGGAGGATGTAGACAGAGCTCTCTGCCAATACCCCCTCAAGACATTTCATGTCTCGACACAGATAACATATCTGCTGAAGTATATGTGCTGATAGATTAGAGGCCTGAAGGAGAGAACATAGCCTGAAGTCTAAACATCTTCAAAGCAATCATACTGTCTGCTGATAAAAATCCATCTTTTGAGGCAATTACTCTGTTTAACAGATCAGAGTACCTCAGATACTTCAGATATCTCTGCAGGAATGGTTACTTCAAAAAGTTTTAAACTTGTCAATTTGTATTGAGTAGATATGAACAGCTTGCCAGGGATGGAAAGCTAGAGATTCAGACAAAATACATATCCTTGGTGAAGCAAGACAGGATTGTGCCTTACTGTGAGGACTTTTGGCTGAGATGGATTCAAATTCCGAAGATCAAGCAAAAGCTGGAAGAATCTTATCAAGATTCCATTCGAGACAGGTGAAAAGGCTCAAGATAGAGAGAGGAGCAAGAAATGAGAGATGCTGAAAGAAGACCTGAAGAATCGTCTACAAGGAGGTCCCTGTTTCAGCAATAACCGTTGTATGATTATGTATATATCTGTATATACCTCTCTGTTTTTCTTTGTAAAATTTCTTTCTCTTAATGAGGAAATTTTATTGTCTGTTTATATTCAAGTTCATTCCTTATGAACCTCTACATACTCTTGCTTATCCCGATATTCTGTGTTAAAAGATTAGATAAGCTACATCTCTAATGAATCCAGGATTAGTTTTTCTTTCTCAACATATCAAATATGTAATCCTGATCGAATATGATATAGTATAGAGTAAAAACTTCCTTCATGAATGAAATAATGTAAAATGTTTTGTCATCATCAAAAAGGGGGAAATTGTTGGGATTTCAGTGTATAGATTTTGATGAGACAAACCGCTTATGTATAGGAAGTTTGAGTACCCCATTTTTCACAATATTTAAGTGAAAATATAGACTAGGATTGAGTCTAGCTATAGGTGTTGAAAGATGGAGGAATTCTAATGGATCTTGCTGCATCGAGAATTTAAAAAAATGAAGTTACTGCAAGAAGCAGATACAACAATACAACATGTGAAGAACGACAAGCAGCGCCACTACAAGAAGTGGCTACAGAAATACTGCAAGAACAGATACAGCAGTACTGTATAAAGTAATACTGCAAGAAGGTCAAGTTACAGCAACACTGTAAAGAACGAATAGCTGCAAGAAGACCTAGGATACAACGCAAAGATTATATCTTGCTGAATAATCAAACAACCGCGATAATGACAAACATAATTAGTATCTTGCAATTCGAGGAAGGATAAATCCAGTACGAGAGATGAAGAACAAAGCAAGTATAATTAGAGCCGTTTCAGAGAAGATCAAAGTTGCAGACACAGAGCAATACCAAGACGACACGTGGACTGACGGACTGCAAAAAGCTGCGAGCCGCAACCACCGCATTAAATGCTCTGAAAGGAAAAGTCAAGTCGCGTTAAATGCGAGTCATACCTTTGATCAAGTACGCTTATTTTCAAATGAGAGATATCTTCTTCAACGGATATCTTTCTACAAGTATAAATAGAGGACGAGCAACCCTAAAGCTGACTACTGAAACATTGTTCAAGCATTCAAAGCTATATTCTCTCAAGCATTTCTACAGTTTCAGTCACTCAATCTTAGTGAAGTGAACAAAGTTCAAGCTGAAAGATCCATCGAAGGATTCAAAAGCTCACTTCACCGCACCAGTTAAAGAAACCTTTTATATACTTTAACCTTGTTGCTGTGTGCTTACGTTGTTTTAGGTGTCGAACAGTTGATAGAATCTTTTTAAAAAAATCTAACAATAAAATTTGTAACACCCCATTTTCATAAAACTTGCATAACATATATTTTTATATAAAATTTACTTTTTTTCATAAAATAATTTATAATGTATGATATTTTCAAGTTAAGAAGAATTTTATTATTTATCAAGAATGTATGATCTAATGTTTCTTTGAGTTTAAAAGTCTTGTAGGATAGCTCTCCGAAGAGATTGAGTTCGATCGTAATGCACTCAAGATGCACGAGTAATGGAACAATCGAAAAAAAAAGGAGAGATAAGTTATACATAAAATAATTTTAATAATTAATATGACTTATGTGTTTAATTATAATTAGGTAGATTTTTCATTATATAGTTTATGTGCAATAAGGTATGTAACCATTATGATATGTTAGATTAAATATATTTATTTTTCAAACATTTATGTGACTTAAGTGATGTGCTAATTTAATCACATTTTCATGCAAAATTATCATGATTAAAAGTCTCTTTTGCATGCTACTTTAGATAGGACTACACTCAATCTCCCATGCCTCCATCAAATCCACCACAAATCTCAATGTTGCTAATCATTACATATCAAGTTGCTAAGCACTACAAATTATGATTTAATTACATGTATCAATGTGTATTATATTGTGATCTATATACATGTTATATATCATATTAGAATTATACAAATATATATACATATAATTAGTAGTGTAACATATCATATAAGTTGCTCCTCACTTTGCAAATGTCATAGTATATATACCTTTCTCCTTCCTCTCCCTCTTCATTTGGAAGCTCTCCCTCTCTCTCTAGCATCTCCATCTTCTCTCTACAACCCTCCCCACCTAAAAGCCCTCATATCTATCTTCATCAAAGTTGGAAATTCAAGAGTGAAGAAAGGATAAGGAATCCCTCAAGACAAGGAGCTAGGTAGAGTTCAAGGGCTCTTTGGTGTGCAACTCCAAAGGTATTTTGCCTTTTTCTTCACCCATCTTCTTCCTTAGGAACATGATTAGGACCTAATTTTGAGTTGCATGTTTGATTTCTTTACCCCAAACACATTGCATGTATGATCTAAGAGTGATTTCTACTAATGTGAAGATATTTGTTCAAAGTCTTGATTTTATATGGTTGATCCTTAAAATATGTTACATTTTGGTGTTGATTGAGCAAATGCATGTTGATTTAGTCATTGCATGTTTGATTTCTCTACCCAAACACATTGCATGTATGATCTAAGAGTGATATTCTTCTAATGTGAAGACATTTGTTGAAAGTCTTGTTTTATATGGTTGATCTTTAGAATATATTATGTTTGGGTGTTGATTGCACAATTGCATGTTGATTTAGTCCTTGCATGTTTGATTACCTTATCTAAACTCATTGCATGTGTGATAAATTGAGTCAAGATGGTTTATTTGATGTTGATAGAGTTATAAAAGCTAAACCTTCATTTTAATTATGAAGATAGGTGGGTTAATCAAGTTGTGAAAATTTTCAAAAATGTCAGTCCACTTTGTCGATTTTTATAAAAATATATACTTGGAGTTTTTCAAAACTGTTTTAGTATGTGTTACTACATGAAGTTTTGAGTTTGTGGTTAAATTTTGGTAATATTTGGAGTATTTTACGATTTATTATGATTTTTCAAAGATAGACCAGTCCAAATTGAAATTATCCAGTTTCGGATCCTAGAAAAATAATTTTATAAATTCAGCCGATTACAATTTTTCAAAACTGTTTTATTATGTTATACTACATGATGTTTTTAGTCTATGGTTAAAATTTGGTAATATTTGGAGTAGTGTTTGAATTATTATAATTTTTCAAAGATAGTCTAGTTCAAGTTGAAATTATCCAGTTTCAGACCTCAGAAATATAATTTTATAAATTTATTCAATTATAATTTTTCAAAACTGTTTTAGTATGTTATACTACATGAAGTCTTGAGTCTATGATTAAAATTTGGTAATATTTTGAATAGTTTATGAATTATGATGATATTTCAAAATAAGTCCAGTTTCGAATTTGAGATCCTGCAGTTTTGGACCTTAGAAAATTAATCATATAAAATCGGTCCATTATGATTTTTCAAAACTGTTTTACTATGTTTAAGTACATGATGTTATAAGCTTAAATTATTAATTTCAGAAGGTTTCAGTAAATATACAATTTACGGTGAATTTTATAGTACAGACTGGTTATAGAGCATTTTCGAACAAAATTTTGATTATAGTTAATGATTTATTAAAACTTTTGTGATTCGAATTTATTCCTCGTATTTTAGCATGAATAACTAAGGGTTGTTATATAAATGTGTGCTTATTTTCATGAAATTTGGATGATCGATTAAATTATGAAAAATCATTGTGATATACATATGTTATATGTACAATAAGCATGTTAGGTTAGTTAAGTATGATATAATTAAAATGTAACTTAAAGACTAAGAAATTATGAACGTGCCGAGTGCAGTACGAGCGACCAGATTCTTCAGGAGCTATCCCAGCTTTCGAATCAACGTCAAAAGTGGGTAACATTTATTTACATTTACATTGATTAGAATAACTCCTATGTTGAGTATGATGAAAAGAAATGACACCTTCGGGTGAAGTACCAGGTTGACGAACCTTGGATGCCGGGTCTTCTGACCTTGGATGTTTATGCCAGGTTTTCGGACCTTGGAAGATGATGTTTCCGTATTTGGTTAATCTCTTTAACGTAATCGTTTATAAACGTTATCCACTAAGATTTCTCAAATCTTAAGTTGCTATATTTTAAATATTTTCAGGACCCCCTTACAACGAAGCGGATGGGTAGCCAGCTGTACGGACCCCTCTCTAGAAGCCTATTTATTATATGTTTTTAATAGATGTTAATATGTATGAAGTTAATATGCTTAATGCCTCTTTTGAACTTACGATGTTAGTTTAAGTAACTTTTAAAATGTTTTAAAAAAAATATATCAAGGTTTTGATTTACATATGTGGGTAGAACACGAGTTAAGTTCCTGCATGCTAAGCTTTTCGTTTTACAATAGAAAGAAAAAAAATACTCGTGTTTAGTGAAGTCTTCCGCTGAGATTATTTACGAAAATTATTTAAAATGAAAAACTATTATTTACTTTATGAATATTTTAAGCAATTAAAGTTTTAGTGGTGTCTCAATCCTACAAAGATGGGTTGGGGTGCTACAAAATTAAATAGCCTAAATTTATAAAATTTTATGGACCATGCAATAAATAATAAATAGCCTAAATTTATAAAATTTTATGGACCATGCAATAAATAATAAGACCATATATATCCAAAAGATAAATCCATGAAAAAATAAATTCATAAAAAATATGAAAACAAAAAATTATGGTCCAAATACTTATTGAATATTTTATTCATTTAATTATTATTATTATTTGGATTTAATTATTATTATTATTTGGTTATATTTATGAATGAATTATAATCGTAATCTCATTTAAATTTCATTTTTAATGCATGTTATATCAAATTCTTATCTATTTTAGAAATTCATAATTTATTATTTACATTGCATGTAGAATTATATCAAATTTAAAATGTTGAGTTTCAAAATTACTTCCGTTCAGAATTTCTAATTTTATCAAATACAATTATGTGAAATAACATAATTTTAAAGTTGAAATATTAATATTTTTATTTAATATCTAATATAGATATTAAAAGTAATATATATTTTACATTTAAATGATATATCATTACATTATATCATCAACATTAAAAATTATTAGATTTTATGTGACAAATCGCTCATCACGCCGGTGTACTACTAGTTCGTGTTGGAAATTAATCGGGTCCCCAATCGAATTCGGGTCAAATAAAATTCATCTTTTCGATCTAATCAAACGGTAGTGGAATCAATGGATTTCAAAAATCATTTTTCACATATAAGAACGTATTATTAATATTAAATTTATTTAAAACTAAAACAGTTAAAAGAAATATACCTTTCATCTCTCTTTTGCTTTAATTGATATCGAACGAATTGTAGAAGACACCACAATCTTCTAATTCGTTCCTCTCTTTCAACGGTAGTGTGTGGGCACCCAAAATATCTTTATAATTCTAAATTATTCCTATGATGTACTCAACTCATGAGATCATAGGATTAGACTAATTGAATTGGGAGGGATATAGAACTATTCTATATAAAATAAACCACAAAAAATAATTGGGATTAGACTAATTGAATTGGGAGGGATATAGAATTATTCTATATAAAATAAACCACAAAAAATAATTGAGATTAGATCTCAAAGATCGCGTATTTCTGAGATGAAATAGGCGCTTATTTTCTCTCAAATATGCGTGTCTTTTTCTTCTGTTGATATAGAAATTGTGACTTTCTTTTATAAACTCAATTATATCAGTATATAATTGAAATTCAAATCCGTAATTATATCAGTATCAAATTGAAATTCAAATCCTAATCTAATTAGGATTTGTCTCCAACTACAAATCTAATCTAATTAGTTCTTATCCAAATCTAATCTTATTAAGATTCACAATCATAATCTAATTAGTCCTTATCCAATTAGGATTCCAAATCCCATTAATTAAGAGTCCTAATCTTAATATAACTATAATTGATATCATCTTATAATATCAATTTTATTGATTATATTAATATCAAAATATTTATTTAATTTCTAATACAAGTAGAATATCAAATATTCCTGAAATTAAATGATATTTATATAATTGTCCAAATCACATGGAAAACTATTTTTCATAAATCATTAGAAATATACAAACTTATATTTAATCCGTTTTACTTAAAAAGGCGAACCGAGGACCATGGACCATAATCATAAGCTCCAATAAATCGAATAAACAATTAAAATCTTTAATTAATTCATTCGACTCATTAATTCCATTATTACTCCACTAAAAATACGAAATTGCACTCTTACGATTACAGAATATTTTACTCTTTGAAATTGAGTCATCCACTGATATAATCATTACATATAAATTAATCCTCCATAAACAATTCGTAATTAAAGTAGGTATTTTTTACGTCGGAATTTGTATTTGATCAATCCCTAGTCGAACACCCAAATTGTTATGAAAAGAAACAGAATCGAATAGAGAAAAGAGGTATAAAATGTGTGTATGTAGCTAACACTGTGCCCGGAGCCTACTCAGACAATTTTAGTTCGACTGATCCTGGACGGCAGAATGATCGAGCAGGACCTTATCTCATTAACTTAGAGAAATAAGCTCTCTAGTGCTGTTTACAGAATGAGGATTCAGATCCTTTACAAGCTAAAATTACAACTATATATAGGCAAAGAAAGGTAAGTAGTGGGGATCGTGGGGGAATGTGGAAGTTACACCCACTTCTCCCTTGTTTTCCGCCTACTCGTTCGGTGTTGTGCGGCGGTTTTATCATCCACGATCTCTTAACGGTTGGCTTGGTGTTTTGCTCGGTTGTGTCAGCTCGGAGTGGCCTGCTTAGCTCGGCCACAGGTTCACCTCGGCTATCTTTGGAGTGGATACTTTGGGCGTCGCCCAGGATGATTATCTGGCCGAGGTGCCTGGCCGATTTCTGGTCCTGAGCTGACAACTATTATCGACCATATGTATGATCTGTGCAGCTCGGGTATGTCGGTGCCACACAGCTCGGATACCGTGGTCCAATAATAGCCCCTTAGACCACGACGGGAATTATTTCCGCCGAGGTCTAACTGATCTCGCTGCACCGAGCTGAGTGAGACTTGGATTAGTTATTTGATCGGATTTTTAGCGCGTAGTGTTACAGCAACTTGATTGTCCACGTGTCGCCATCTTAATGGCTGGAAGTCGAAGAGTCCTGACATACTCTTATATATATAGGTGTCCTGTGGCTTCATTCATCATTTTCCCTCTCCAAAATTTCAGATAATCTCAACTCCGTGAGCCATCCGAGCACATTGCATTACGCTGCATCACCCGAGGTGGTCTCTCTGCAATGTAAACTACTGTTCTCCCGATCATATCTGATAGAGCGTCTGATCGGAATATAGGGTCTAATCCTCCGGGAGTGGATGCCGGGGGAGTAGCCGAGGAGGTGGGTACTTCTCGTGCAGGCCCGGCCCCAGACCCTATGGGGTTTCGGGCCGAAAAAGGTTATAATCACCGGGCTGAGGAATTAGGACCCATAAACATAGTTTCTAACTTGTCTCAGTCGGATGTGGATCGGTGGCATAGACTCTTTAGCATTCCTGAGTGCGTTCAGTTTATCGCTCCTCGACCTGGGGAACGAATGTTGCGTCCACCCAGAGGTTGCGTTGCTATTAATATCGAGGTGCTTTGTAGAGGTCTTCGATTCCCAATAGCACGTTGTCTGACTGATTATTTGTGGCATTGGAGGATAGCACCTGGGCAGCTCAGCCCAAACAGTTGGTCAACCATATTAGGTCTGTTGATCCTTTTTCATAGATACAACCTCGGGATACCTAGCCCGGATGAGCTGTCCTGGCTGTTTAGCATCAGGCTTATACCTGGAGCTCGAAAATACTTTCATTTTCTCTCATCTCGCCCGTTCCGACCTCAGCTAGTGGGCGACCTCCCATTGCCGAATTGAACTTGGATGTATGATTGGTTTTGGGTAGGAGGGGATTGGAGAAGCCCTGGAGACTCTGACAGCGGGTCTGCAGTGAGGGTATTGTGCTCGATTGGTTTCGGGACGGCTAGAGGTATATATTTATGCTCCTCCTGATCAGCTCTTCTAATATTTTAATATTTCCCCTGTCTTGCAGATATTCCGTTTGACACTCTCCACATCGGCGAGGATTTTTCCCGGAAAATCCATTATTTGTGGGATAACGTCGTTCATTCCCAACGGACATATAGGGAGTTAATCACGGAGGGTCGACTTATTCAAGCTGGGTTGATTTTTTCTTTTTTCCGAGCTCCCGTCGATTTCACTGGTAAGCCCCCGATTATTGCTCTAAGTTTATGTTGGGCTTCTTACTTGGCTAATGAAAAATTCTTTTGCAGCCGATCTTCCTCAAGAGGGTCTTCATCCTCGGATGGATCCAGCTGAACGGATCACGGTTCGTGCCGAGCAGGCTGAGAAACGGAGACAGCCAGTGCGGCGACAGCCGATGCAAAAGAGACGAGGGCCTAAACGTTCTGGCGTTAGCGAGCCGGCTCAGAACCTGGGGCCCGCCGATTCGCCGGCCAAAAGGTCCCGACCGTCTCTACCTCAGCCGCCGGCCGAGCCCGAGCTTCCAGCTGATAACCCTCCTGCCAGCTCTACAACCCGTCCAGGGGTATGGTCTTCTGAATCTACATTGGCTGGCTCGGTGAGTATTTGCGGCTGGGATCCTGAAAGGATCGAGTCCTCTAAGGAGTTTCTTGGACGGAGGCCGCCCTTCCAGGTCAGCTTTGCCCGGGCTCAAATGCCGAGTCCCAGCTTGATGAAGAACCTTCCTCCCGGGGTCGAGTCGGCTGTCGAAGCCCCAGTCAAGGCATGGACGGAAGAGTTAAAAGAATACGCCGGTAAGATGTCGGCGATAAATATGGATGTCTGCTCTTCTGTCCTTCAGGCTCAGGCGTCTGATTTTGCTTGGCGAGCCCACCTCAAGTATTTGGAGTGAGACAAAGAATTTGACGCGCAAGAGGTGGAGCTTCGCAAAAGGCGGGCCGAGGTTGCTTCAGCTGCTGAGGAAAGAGAAACCCTTCAGGCTCAGCTGGCCTCCTCTCAAGATTTTTTGGCCAAAGCCATTAAGTTAGCTGAGTTTGAACGCCAGCGGTCGTTCGACCTGGACCGAGAGAGGGCCACCTTGGGGAAGAACTTGGAGGTGTCGCTGGCCGAGCTGGAGAAGGTGCGAGCTGAATTGTTGGTTGCTCAAACCGGCCTGAAGGACGAGGTGGCCGTCGTACAAAAATACAAGGGGTCCAAAGAATGCAAGTACGACGGCATCCTGGCTTGCCTCTTCACTTTTATGGATAACATGGAAGTGTTGAGGAAGGCTGGGCTCGACGACCGCCCTCTCCAAGCTTCTCTGGCCGGGTGTCTGCAGAAGAACCCTCTCCCCAAGTATTACTTGGATTTGATGGACGATCTGCCTGGTTATCTGCCTCCTGGATCTGAGCATCTCTTACGGCCAGCCCCACCTATTCAGCTAATGTCCAACCCCGGTCTTATAATGGAGGATGTTTCCCACGTTGGAGGGGCTGGAAGCTCCCAAGCGGCTAGGGCGGAGGACGAGGTGGTTGAGATCGGCGCTGAAGAGTAGACATATCTTAATACGATCTTGGTCGGAAAGAGGCCTGGACAGATCTCTTAAGTTTAAGTACTTGGCAACATGTTCAGCAACCATAATAAGTTCATAAAACGTTCTAGCTGACATGTTAATATTGAGAGAGAGGTCTGTCCAGGATGATGAAAACTGTAAACATCATTTCCAATATTCTAGACCATTACCGAGCTACTAGCCCGAGTTGTTTTTCCCTTTTTGTTCATCTTGTTTAGGGTTTAGGGTTTAATTCTGTCAAGAGGTTCTGGCCTCCAAACCAGTTGAGTGAGGTTGAAATTATACAACTTGGTTAATCTTCTATTCTTGCCTCTTGAACTAATCTCGGCTATTTCAACCTTAAATAAATAACCTAACTTCGAGAAACCCCGAGCTGGGTGGGGTGCTCGGTCTTGGATCATTGATCCAACTTCAAATGTCATTTTAGTTTACCCATGGCCGACCTGGGCAGATTGGCCGGTGTGTATACACCTTGTATAAGTGTTTCGTATAAGAGCCGTGCGGTGAATCGCACCTCCGATTCTAACGGATTAGTAGCTGAGGGGTCATCAAATCATCACCGTTTAATATGCCACGTGTTACCTCGAGCGGAGGGGAATACCAACGGTCACTTCCTTTTCTATAAATAGGGTAGGTCCCCATTTCATTTTCTTCACATACTTGTGAGATTTTTCGAGAGGCCTGAGCAGAAATTACTGATCTAGACGAACCGAGCAGCACTATCTGGCCGGAATCTATTTAGGTAATTTCTTCAATCATGTCTTCTGGTAATTTTTCGTCCAACGATTCGATCTAGGGCTATAGTCAGGGTGGATCCGCCGAGCTAGAATATAGCTTGGGAAGGCTTTCTTTGGGATCGACCTCTTCATCGGATGTAGAGGTTCGAAGTCCAGCCCCTGTGGCGGCGGGTGGTGAAGAAGTCAGTCCTTCAACTTCAGCTCCTAGTATCCCTACTGGGGTGCCTGTCCGAAGAAGGTTCAGGAGGACGGAGCAGCCCTCTAAGGATTCAGAGGCCATGGAGTGGCCTTCCACAACTACCTGAGCTGAGCTTGACCGGTGGCATGCATTATTCAACATCCTCCGTGGTGTTAGCTTCGACGTCCCTTTTCCCGAGAAGAGAATTGACAAACCTCCCCGTGGATATGTAGCCATCAATTTCCGAGATTTGGAGGGTGAGTTGCGTTTTTCTCTGGCGCCGCCCATTACTCAAGTTCTGCGCTTTTGGGGAGTCGCTCCCGGCCAGCTTCATCCGAACAGCTTGTCGTCGCTTCTCGGGCTGTTCGTCGCTTTCTACACTTATCAGCTCGGCGTACCGAGCCCTCAGAAACTAACCTAGTTGTACACCCTAAAGTTGCTGCCGGGAGCTAAGAACCACCTATATTACATCTCTCCTCGGACGGGTCGTCCTCAGCTCATAAAGGGTCTTCCGTCCTCCATTAAGGACTGGAAGACTAAGTGGTTTTGGGTTGGCGGAGATTGGATGAGCCCTGGACCGGTTGGCGGGGACCCATCCCAGAGGACACCCTGTCCTGTTTATTTCAGGCCAGCCAACGGTATATATTCGTATTGTTGTTAATCTGGTCGGCCTTCTGATATTACAATTATTCTTTGTTTTACAGTTATCTCGCCTGACGCTCTCGAGGTGGTGTGGACTTCTCGAGGAAGCTTCACTATCTGAAGGAGAGCGTCAATCCGAAGAGGTTGCTATTCAAGGCTTTTTTAACTGAGGAGAAGTTAGCTCGGGCCGGACTGATCCTTCCTTTCGTCCCCGCTCCCAACGATTTCCAAGGTAGTTGATTATCCCCTCATATGTGTTGTTGGTCGGATAATGAACTTGTGCTAATCGACTGATTTTTTTTTTGGCAGCCGACCTTCCTGTTGACGGCCTGCCCCAACAGATGGACCCTACTGAGCGTATCCGCCTCCAAGCTCAGCAAGCGAGAGGAGCAGGGTAGTCGGCTCGGGCTCTAGGCCGAGGTAGGGGGTGCAGTTCGGAGTGCGGTTCGGAGCGCTCGGCTCCTGCGACGGCCACCTCTGGGCGCGGGATGCCTCCCCAGCGGTCACCGAGGAGGTCTCCCCCCCAGAAGCGTCCTAGGACGGCCCCGGTCACCCGACCTCCTGGTCCACAGGATGTCACGGTTGCTGCTCCTTCTGGGGTCAGGGTTTCTGACCATCCTTTGACCGGGTCAGTTAGCATCTGCGGCTGGGATCCGGCTCGGGTCGAGGAGTCGAGGGGATTTCTTGGAAGGTTGCCGCCCTTCCAAATCAGCTACATGCGTGCTCAGCCACCGAGCATAAAGCTGATGACCGCTCTTCCGGCTGGGGTGGAGCTCGCCATGGAAGCCCCGGCCAAGGCGTAGACCGAGGAGCTGGAGAAATATGCTAGGTAGATGTCGGTTGCCGACATGAGCGCGTGCGCCTCCATCCTTCAGGCCCAGGCTTCTGTTTTCTCCTGGCGAGCACACCTCTCCCATCTCAACCAGCTCGAGAGGTACAATGCATGAAGGGCCGAGCTGAGGGAGAAGAGTGCCCAGGTCACCGCCGCTACGGAGGATAAAGAGCTGCTGAAGGCTCAAGTCGCCTCGGCCAATGAGGCTTTGGCTCAGAGTACCAAAGCTGCGGAGCTCGACCGCCAGTGCTTCACCGACCTGATGGTGAACCATGCTCGGGTGGTGGCGGAGTTGGAGGCTGCTAAGGCAGATCTGGAGGCTGCTCGGGCCGCTCCTATGGACAAGACTTCTGTTGTCCGGGAATACAAAGCCTCAGCTGAGTGCAAGTATGAGGGAGTGATGGTCTATCTGTTCGTCTTCATCGATGCGATCGAGGTTGCGCGGAAAGAGAAACTAGATGACCGCCCTCTGATGGAGGCCCTGCGTGGATACCTGGAGAAGCTACCCCTCCCGAGCTACTATCTGAGCCTGATGGAGGACCTGCCGAGGTATCTTCCCCCTGACTCGGGTCATGTGCTCCGTCCAGCTCTCTCGATCCGGTTGATGTCCGATCCGGATCTAGATATGGACGCACTGGCCGAGGAGGCAGGTGATGGCCAGACGGAAGCGGTTGAGGTGACTGAGGAGATCGGGATGGCCGAGGAGGTTGGGATGACGGAGGAGGCCGGGACGACCGAGGTGGTTGATGTTGTGGAGGTCTAGCCGGCTTTGCTTTATACTTGTATTTTTTTTCTTTTTCTTTTTGAGGCCACTTGGCCTTTGTGTATGAGGTACTAGCCTCTAAACCAGTTTTCATCTTAATATCAGCCTTTTTGGTCAATTTATTGCTCGTTATACTCTTGTGTTGTCCAACCGAAGTAAAACTTGTTCGGCTTAATTATGTAACCAGCTCGGTGCTCTAACATTAAACAACACTTGGTTAAAACTTTCACAAAAATTCAATATTTGCATTGCTGCCTGCTCGGTTGACCTTACTATTTCACCCAGCCTGGGTGACTTAGATGAAGCCGGAGTCTTGTGCGGACCGGAGCTTTACTACTCCATTCAGTCCGAAAAGCTCGGATGAGGCCGTAGCCTTAAGTGGGCCGAAGCCTTAGTGGGTCGAAGCCTTACTGTTCCATCCGGCCTGGACGGCTCGGATGAGGCCGTAGCCTTAAGTGGGCCGAAGCCTTGGTGAGCCGAAGCCTTACTGTTCCATCCGGCCTGGACGGCTCGGATGAGGCCGTAGCCTTAGGTGGGTCGAAGCTTTGATGGGCCGAAGCCTTACTGTTCCATCCAGCCTGGACGGCTCGGATGAGGCCGTAGCCTTAAGTGACATATAGACTGGGGAATAACTTCATTAGTTAAGTAGAAAGAACGTACAAAGAATTTACAACTGAAATCCTAGCCGGCTAATGGTAATACTTTTTCAGGTGCTCTATGTTCCAAGGTTTGGACACCACCTTGCCATCTAGGTCGGCTATCTCGTATGCATCCCCGGCTAGGATTCTGCTAATTCTGTATGGTCCTTCCCAGTTATGTCCTAAGGATCCACTTGGTAGTAAGATTTTCTTGAGGACGAGATGCCCTGGCTCAAACTTCCTAGCTCGGACCCTTAAGTTATAGTACCTCGCACTTCGCTGCTTGTAAATGGCATTTTTTATATCTGCATCCATTCTTCTTTCTTCCAGCAAATCGAGGTTGGCTGCCAGGGCTTCCGTGTTTTGCTCGTCTTGATATTTGTTCACTCTCCACGTGCGAACTCCGAGCTCGATTGGTATAACTGCCTTGGATCCAAACGCTACGGAGAACGACGTTTCTCCTGTTGCCGTTCTGGTCGTCGTTCTGTATGCCCATAGTACCTCGGGCAGTTCATCGGCCCAAGCTCCCTTTGATTCTTCAAGTCTGGCTTTCAGGATGTACTTGATGATTTTGTTCATGGCCTCGACCTGGCCATTTCCTTGAGGGTGATATGGGGTGGAGAGCAGCTTCTTGATGCCCAGGTTTTCACAAAATGTCCTTAGGTCATCGCTGTCAAACTGCCGGCCATTATCTGTGATGATGGAATGAGGGACCCCGAACCGGCAAATGATGGATTTTCATATGAAGTTCGTAACTTTCAGCTCGGTTATCCATGTTAGGGGCTCTGCCTCTACCCATTTAGTGAAATAGTCGACGGCGACTATGGTGAATCTTACTCCTCCTCGGCCAGTTGGCATTGGGCCGATTAGATCTATTCCCCACTTTACGAATGGCCATGGGGCTATGATTGAGTTCAGATCTTTCGAAGGTGCTCGGATGAGGGGTGCGCATCTCTGACATTTGTCGCATTTTTTGGCGAAGTTGATGGCATCTTTTTTCAGGTTAGGCCAAAAGTACCCCTGGCTGATAACCTTGAAGGCTAGAGACTGGCCTTCGGAGTGATTACCGCAGACACCTTCGTGGATCTCGGTTAGTACATACTTAGCTTCGTCTTCGTCCAGGCATTTCAGGAGATGATGGGAGAACCTTCTTTTGTAAAGTATGTCGTCCTGGATAGTGTATCGAGCAGCTCGGATCCTCAGATTTCTGGCCTCGCCCTGATCGGCGGGGACCTTCCCCCCTTCCAAGTATTGGATGATCGGGGTCATCCAAGTCACTTTTGGTTTGATGTTGTAGACCTCTTTTTGATTAAGGGCCGAGCTGTCCACAGTCCCAATGTTGACTGAGCCGATATCCTCAGCTCCTTCGCTCGTTGCTAACCGAGCAAGAGCGTCTGCCTGTGCATTTTTGCTGCGAGAAATCTACTCGGCGCGGATTCTTCTAAATTCTGCAGAGGCCAACTCAATGGGCCTTAGATATTTGGCCATTTGTTCATCTCTAACCGCATACTCGCCCGAGATTTGATTGACTACCAAGAGGGAGTCACTGAAGACTTCGAGATCATCCACTCCGAACTGTTTTGCCATGTCAAGTTCAGCCAGAAGTGCTTCATATTCGGCCTCGTTGTTGGTAATTGGGAATTTAAAGCGTAGTGCCGAGCAGAAATATTTTTGGGTGGGGCTGACTAGTACAATTCCAGCCCCGGCGCAGTGAGAGGTGGACGATCGTCCACGTACATTTTTCACGGCTTTTCTACCCTTTCTTCGTGGATGATGAGAGTGGGAGTAAACTCAGCGATAAAGTCAGCGAGGGCCTGACCCTTGATCGCTGTTCTGGGCGCATAATGGACGTCATATTGTTCGAGCTCGATCGCCCACTTTAACAATCGGCCAGAAGCGTCTGGGCGGCCAAGTACCTATTTTAGTGGAAAGTTGGTCAATACCTCAATTTGGTGTGCCAGGAAGTAAGGCCGCAGCTTCCGGGCTGAGATGATAAGTGCATAGGCTAACTTTTCCATCGTCGGATACCGTAGCTCGGCGTCGTGCAGCGACTGGCTCACATAATAAATGGGTTGTTGAGCTTTCTGTTCTGCGCGGACCAACACAGAGCTTACTGCATACTCCGACACAGCGAGATAGAGCTGCAATTTTTCGCCGGACTGAGGCTTTGCCAGGATTGGGGCCTCCATGAGCGCTTTCTTGAGGTCTTCCAAGGCCGACTGGCATTCATTGTTCCACTCGAATTGAGCGTTTTTTCTGATCAAATTGAAGAATGGTCGGCATTTATCAGTGGACCGAGATATGAAGCGATTGAGGGCGGCAATCTTACCCGTCAGACTCTGGACGTCCTTTATTCGTCTCGGTGGAGTCAAATTCATGACAACCTGTATTTTTTCAGGATTGGCTTCAATTCCCCTTTGGCTCACCATATATCCTAAGAATTTTCCTGAGCCTACCCCGAAGGAGCATTTCTTGGGATTTAGCTTCATCCTGTACCTCCTCAGGATGTCGAACATTTTCGCTAGGTGATCTATGTGGTCGGCCTTCTGTTTTGACTTTACAAGCATGTCATCCACGTGGACCTCCATTGTTTTCCCAATTTGTGCGGCGAACATTTTGTTTACCAGCCGTTGATAAGTAGCCCCTACATTTTTCAAACCGAACGGCATCATGGTGTAGCAGTATTGTGCTCGGTCGGTGATGAAAGTTGTATGGACCTGGTCGTTCTCGGCCATCGGTATCTGATGATAGCCTGAGTACGCATCCATGAAGCTCATGAGTTCATGACCGGCAGTGGTGTCGACCAGTTGGTCGATGTTGGGAAGTGGGAAGCAGTCCTTTGGGCAGGTTTTGTTCAGATCGGTGAAATCCACGCATAGCCTCCAGGACCCGTTTGGCTTCCTGACCAGGACGGGGTTAGAGACCCAAGTGGCGTACTTGGTCTCCCTGATGAAACAATAACCCAGTAACCTCTACACTTCCAGCTCCAGCCCTTCATATCTGTCTGGGCTCAGTCGACGTCTTTTCTAAGCGACCGGTTGGGCGGCCGGGTTTATGTTGAGGTGATGGCAGGCATCCTCTGGTCGGATGCCTTCCATGTCCTCGTGAGCCCAGGCAAAAACATCGGTATTGCTTTGTAAGAAGGTTATCAGTTCAGTGCGGAAGGGCTCTTGTAACTCCCGGCCGATCCGCAATTCGATCTTTGGTCTGTTTGGATCCATATTAACAAGATCCAATTCTTCAACAGGTGCTGCCCGTCTTTGGGGTCCATCGCTTCGGGGATCGATGGACCCCCATTCCTCCTCGAGTTCTTGTGCGGGCATGGCTGCTTCTCTGCCGCTGGCCTCGGCGGCTGTGCCCGAGGAGGATCCAACCTCGAAGGTGGATCTGGCTGGTAGATCGGGGACTACCGTTGGTTGTGGAGGTTCGGCATGTTCCTCCATGGCAGGCTGACCTTGCTCGGCAATTTCGAGGATGGAATCCTCAAAAGCATCTTCCATTTATTCATTAACCGAGGCGACCTGAGCGAGCTCGAGCTGGTTAAGCTCTTTTGGTCGCAGCCCCATGTCTGTTTCTCTGGCGGCCAGCTGGTTTCCCTTCACCACATACACCTCGTCGCCCACAGGGAACTTAAGGGTGAGGTGATAGATCGAGACCACCGCCTTTAGTTTTGCTAGAAGTGGCCTGCCCCAGATGACGTTATACTGAGAGTTCAAGTCCACCACCTTGAACTCTGTCGTTGTGAACACTTTCCTGTCGTCGGATCCGAACAGGACCTTGAGCTCACAGGTACCGAGTACTCGGGTACTCATTCCTCCGAAGCCTTGAATAGTGTCGGAGGACGGCACGAGCTGGGATTTATAAAATCTCATTCGCTTGAAGGTGCTCAGGTAGAGCACGTTGGCGTAGGCACCGGTGTCAACCATGATCCTATGCACTATAATCCTGTAGATATTGAGCGATACCACCAAGGTATCGTTGTATGGGTACGCTATCCCTTCACTGTCCAGCTCAGTAAATAGGATAGGTGCATGGCGGGGTGTTATCCGAGGTGGAACGCACCGCTAGTAAGCGTTCCTGGCCTCCTGGACTTATCCCTTTCGGGCTCGCTTGGACTCCCGCTGCTCGCCGAAACTGTTGTTGATGAGCGTATGGATTTCGCGAGCAGCTCCGTTTGGTGGAGGTGGTGGTGGGGCTATGGCCTACTGTGCCCCCTGGCCCTGTTGTCCTTGGCCCTTTACGTACTTTTTTAACTGACCCTGGTCGATCAGTTTCATTAGCTCGGCCAACAATGCCCAGCATTTGTCCGTGTCGTGGCCCTTTGCCTTGTGGTATTTGCAATATTTGTTCTGGTTGAGGCGGTTTGGGTCGGCCCTCATAGGCCTCGGCTTGGGCAGCAGGTTCTTGTCCTTAATCTCAGTAAGGACTTGTGATGGGGTAACCGTGAGAATTTCGGTTACCTGGCCGGGGCCTCCGGATTGGAAGACCCTAAAATTTATGGCCGGCCTGAACGGCTTCATTGGTTTTCTTCTCTCCTCCCTTCTCTCTTCTCGCCGTTCAGGCCTCTTCTCTCTTTCAGGGACTCTGTCCTCTGGTATGGCTTTCTCGGCCCCAATGTACTGCTCTGCTCGGTTGAGGAAGTCGTGATATGTTCTCGGCCCCTCCTCATGGACGGACCACCAAAATCTGGTCCGGGGCCTCAATCCGGCCATTACGGCCATAAGGACGGCGTCGTCCGACACCTGCTCCATACCGAGGACCAGCTTATTAAAGCGATCCAGGTATGACTTTAGAGGTTCAGCTTTGTCTTACCTCACATTGACCAACCTTTCCTTTGGGGTCGACCTCATCCTCGAACCCATGAATTGTGTGAGGAACAGGTCGGACAGCTTGTCCCATCCCCCAATTGACGCGTCTGGGAGAGAACGGAACCATCTTTGTGCTCGATCCCCCAGCGTGAGTGGGAATGCTTTACACATGAGCTCCTCTCCCAATCCCTGTAACTCCATCCAGGACGTATACTTATCCAGGTGGGTACTAGGGTCGGTCTCTCCATTATACTGACCGATGGGAGGCATTTTGAACTTGGCTGGGACCATGGTGGCAATGTGCTCGGCAAAGGGGGTGGCCCTCTTCCAGCCCCCTTTGTTTCGCCTGGCTTTAATGTCAGCCAGTCGTCGTCTGAGCTCCTGCTCCTCCACGAGTTCCGAGTACTGAAGGTTTTGTCTGGTACTCTCATCGTGAGGTGGTGGGACCTCACCTCTCTCATCGGGGAGCCTATCTGGTCTCCTAGCCTCCCCGGTCAATGTGGGGTCCATGTCGTCGTGGATGATCCGCCTGTCTGGACGTGCCCCAGCATTAGCTGGGCGAACCCGGTGGTGATCTATTCGGGCCCGCGTGGGGGACTGGCTTCGCCGAAGGTCAGTCTCGGCTACTCGCTTCCCCAGGTTTCGCCTCCTCCTGGGTCCATCTGAGGACTCGGAGTCCTCCAATATGGTCTCCTTGACCTTCTCCTTTTGTTCAGCTTCTTTGAGCCGCTCGGCGAGTGCGGCCATGATACCCCTGATCTGTGCCACAGACATGGGGGTTTCTGGGGTCTCCAAAGTGATTGGAGCCACCGGAAGAACGTCTTCGGCCGTAATCGACCGTGGTCGGCTGAAGTAACCAGGCTGGAACAGGAGCCTGGGGTTCTGGAGTGGTATTGCGATCGGAGTTGCTCATCGTGTTTTGAAGTTTTGTTCAGATATTGGGAATCCCCCTTCCTCTAGCGCCAAAATGTTGACGTCGGAATTTGTATTTGATCAATCCCTAGTCGAACACCCAAATTATTATGAAAAGAAACATAATCGAATAGAGAAAAGAGGTATAAAATGTGTGTATGTAGCTAACATTATGCCCGGAGCCTACTCGGGTAATTTTAGTTCGGCTGATCCTGGACGGCAGAATGACCGAGCAGGACCTTATCTCATTAACTTAGAGAAATAAGCTCTCTAGTGCTGTTTACAGAATGAGGATTCAGATCCTTTACAAGCTAAAATTACAACTATATATAGGCAAAGAAAGGTAAGTAGTGGGGATCGTGGGGGAATGTGGAAGTTACACCCACTTCTCCCTTGTTTTCCGCCTACTCGTTCGGTGTTGTGCGGCGATTTTATTATCTACGATCTCTTAACGGTTGACTTGGTGTTTTGCTCGGTTGTGTCAGCTCGGAGTGGCCTGCTTAGCTCGGCCATAGGTTCACCTCGGCTATCTTTGGAGTGGATCTTTGGGCGTCGCCCAGGGTGATTATCTGGCCGAGGTGCCTGGCCGGTTTCTGGTCCTGAGCTGACAACTATTATCGACCATATGTATGATCTGTGTAGCTCGGGTATGTCGGTGCCACACAGCTCGGATACCGTGGTCCAACAGGTATTATCCGGCAAACTCCTCAATTACCTATTTTCCTCATTTACCATTAATTTACTAGTGAATGGTTAGTTTATAATCCAATTATAAATTAGAGATCTCAAACCATTCAATTCCAAAATTAACAAATGAGAGAATTATCTTTCTACTCCCCGCAAGAAGGAATGGATTCCATATCTATGAATTTATATTCCCCGCAATTTAATTTTATGTGAATCTAAAATGCAAGTGTTGGGAAAGTCTATTAACATTAACAGACAGAAACAAGCAAATTAAGAACCACATAAAACTAAATAAGAGTCTATAATCACTCAGATTAAGATTCATCCATATATGGTCATCTTATGATTTAATTTGGATTTTCATATCTAAACGGAATTTGCAGGAAAAACACATTAAATCGGTCAATGTCTTATATAATCAAATCATATATAAATGCCCCCACTCAAATGTCTCTACATCGACGGTCCGGATAAGACTGTCACATCTTATGTAATGAGCAGCATTAATGATATTTTAATTAAAGATCTCATACTTTAATTAATTTCATCATAAACTTAATTTAATTTTATTATCCATAATCTTAATCTTATTGTATATAACACTTATATACTAAGATTATGGTTACATCAAACAAACTAGAGATTTTCTATGATGTTCATGAAATGCATATAATAAGCATATGAGTTTGAAAATAAATGTGGCATTTATTAATAATCATAAAATAATTTATAATTGCTTTAAGGACACTATTCCTAACAATTGGTAGATATTATATATGTTAATTTGTTGATTTGATAGAACATTATATTTTAAATTACCATACATGTTCTGTTTAATATTTAATATTTAGTTTGATAACATGCAATTAAATTAATCGCTTTACTTTATTTTAGTCTATTTATAATATATATATATATATATGTATATATGTGTGTATATATAAAAATTAGAATATTTTTGTATTGTTACAAATAATTTTTTTATGAAAATTGAAATATAAATCATATAATGTATGATGAATCCCCAAAGAAGAGTTAAAATTAAAGAAAGAAATGTAAAACTAAATCAATGGAAGGAAGATTCTGAAATTTCAAAAAAACATGATCCACAAGTTAAGTGGTCTTTTATATAGTCAAGCAAGAGCACTAAAATAATTTAACTTAAAAAAAAAAGTGAAATAAAATATATTCTACAATGCATCAAATATGCATGTTGTTCGCTGCTATTAACATTAATATAGTTGGAGATTCGGGGAGTTATCTACTTAACCACTTTCACATAAATTTAAAACAAAAGAGAGGTTCCACAAACACCAATTTTTTTAACCTTAAAATGGTTTCGTGCATTTATTTCATTAGTGATCATGATTAACATATAAATTTAGAAATTAGTGATCATGATTAACATATAAATTTAGAAATGAACAATAAATTTAAAAAGTTACATTGAGAATTTTCATGAACAATTCACTTCATGTTAGGAATGTTAAATGGGATGGTCTAGTTGTTTCGGGCTAGTCTCAACGAGTTTCAGATTTAACAGGCTTCAAGTTAAATGTGTTAATTTAAGTAGACTTTTAATATTGTGAATCTAACTCTACCCTTTTGGATGCTTCAAGCTAAACAGATTATTATCGGGATATTAATAAAAAAATTATATTTATATTTTAATAATAAATTTTTGAATTAAAATATACATAATATTCAAAATTCATATGTGAAATTAAATGATTCATAATAATAAAATCTTACATAATTTATATATCATTGTAATGACATAAGTCAAAATTTGAATATTTAAATTCCAAATTTTAAAATTATCATACAACACAATATTTTAACATTAGATTGTTTTTTACAAAAACATCATTAAAATTAGATTGACATTAAGAATTTGTAGTTGGTGCGATTTAAGGATAAAATCATTAAAATGACTATAAATTACAATATGAGTACACTTGATATTTGTACGCAATTATCGGTTAAGTGCTTCACTTAACATTAGTCTATAAATATTATGCTATTATTTAATTTATTTCATATATTCTTATAAATCAAATTTAAAGACATCAAAATTAAGATAATAAACAAAATATTGAAAGTTCGTATTATATTTTATATACTTAAGACCAAAAAAGTGATCTAATTTATTAAAAAATGAAAAAAAAAATACGGGCTAGCGGGTCAACTGGTTAATTGTCTAGTTTGTCCTAATGAGATTTGAGTTGAATGGACTTCAGGTTAAACAATAAAGTTAATGGTTTAGAAATATATGGTCCCAATCCTATTTTTTTTGGTGTAAATGAGTTGGACCTTCGGACCAGCCCATTTAACATCGTTAAGTATGTGTGTGTTGAATTCTTGAAATAAGGATTTTTTTAATATACACAGTAATATAAAAAGACTTTTTTTTTGGCATATGCAATACTATAAAGAGGAATGTTTGGTCATTTAGCATTTTCTTTATTTTAAGGTTACGTCTTACCTATTCTCATAGGGAGACCTTGATAAAAAGTCGGTCATGAGCCTTATCAAGTAGGCTAACTGTTGGTCCCAAGTGGTGTCCAAGGTTCCAAGGGGGTGAATGAACTTTGATCGATTTTGCAAATCTTTCAAAAAACCTTTCTATTATGCAAGTTACTTGAACTTGCAGCGCCAGACAGTTACTGCTTACAGCACTAGGATGTAGTGCTGCACGCTGTAACTAGAGTTTATACGCAGCGGAAAAATATGATTTATAATACAAGGCTGGTTTTCTCAAATATGATCATTTTCAAAACGTTTTATGCTTATAACAGAGATAGATATATAAAATAAAGCACAGATAAGAAAACAATAAAACACTTATGGCTTATAGTGGTTCGAAGGTGGTGTAATCTCTCTACGTCCATCTACTGCTACCTCGAGCAAGAACTTTGTTAAGCAAGATTGATTTACAGGACTTTCCTAACAATCTATCAACTTTACAAAGCAACCACCTACTAGAGCCCAGCGTACACACAACAACTGCAAACTCTAAAGGTTAACCCACATAGGGTTCTAAACTCCCACACAGTATTCTGAACTCCCACACAGGAAAGCTATCTAACTCTAGACAACTATACAAACAACAAGGATCTCTCCTATCAACTGTTCGACACCTCTTAAACAACCTAAGCACACAGCAACAAGGTTAAAAAGTATATGTTTGGTTCTTCAAATGGTGCGGTGAAGTGAGCTTTTGAATCCTTCAAAGGATATTTCAGCTTTGAACTTGCTTCACTTCACAGATGTTGAGTGACTGAAACTGAGAGTAGACTTGAATGATTGTAACTTGAAAGCTTGAAAGTTTTTGCACAAATGTTTCAGTAACCAGCTTTAGTATTGCTCATCCTCTATTTATACTTGTATGAGAAGATATCCGTCGAAAGAGATATTTCTCTTTTGAATTTTGAGTACTTGATCAAAGGCATGGCTCGCATTTAATGCGACTTGACTTTCTCTTTCGGAGCATTTAATAAGGCAGTTGCAGCTAGCAGCTTTTTGCAGTGCGCCAGTCCACGTGGCATCTTTGTATTAGCTCCGTGTCTGCAACTTTGATCTTCTTTGGAATGGCTCTATTTATACTTGCTTGGATCTTTGTTCCTCGTACTGCATTTATCCTTCCTTGGATTGCAGGATACTTCTTTGTTTGTTATTGGCGCTATTGACTGTTTGAGCAGTAAGCTTTGCGTTATATCCTAAATCTGCTTGCAGCTGTTACTTCCTCGCAGTGTTGCTGTAGCTTAGACCTGCTTGCAGTATCTTCATGCAGTACTGCTGTATCTTTTACTTGTAGTACTCTTATATCCTTTTTTTTGCAGCGATGTTACACGTCGTTCTTTCTTACTTCACTGCAGTGCTGTAACTGCTTCCTTGCAGCGATGCTGTATCTGCTTTCTTGCAGCAGCTTCTTTCCGGTGTACTTGATGCAGCTATGTAACTTATAAGTGCTTCCATCTTTCAATACTTATAACTGGACTCAAATCTAGTCTATGCTTTCACTTAAACATTATGAAAAATGGGGTACACAAAACTTCCTATTACATATATATTTTTTCTCCTCAAAATCTAAACACTGAAAAACTATTGTCACCCCTACCTTTGAATAAATAGACCAAGTCGAGTCAGGTCAATTTAAGGCCATAGACACCTATCAAGTAGTTTGAGCTTGACCTATTGTCCCATCGAGTAACCTTAGGTTAACCTATTGTCCCCATCGAGTAGTTTGACTTGTCTGCAAGCAATGATCCATTATTAGTAGATAGTTTTATGCCCTGAGGTAATAGAACCGAAACTGATTTACAATCCTCAATCCCTGAATCTTTGATTATGTTAAGAATGTACTTTCACTGACAATGGTGAGTACCTTTAAAAGTATGAGTAATCTCAACTCTAAGATCTACCACGAGCCTTGTAGCTCAAGTGGTATCCAACCTTTATAAAGGTACAGATTGTGATGACTAGGGTTCGAACCCGGGTCACGCAAATTTTCTTGTTCTTATTGTTCCCCTCCCTCCACTCCCCCAAACTCATTTAAAAAATCTCAACTCTAAGATCCAAGATCCTTAATTGTAAACTAATGATGCAAGAAATGTTTAAGAGAAGAAATATAAATGTTAGATTTTTCAATGATAAGTACATCATCCACATATACAATCAAAGCCAAAAGATCATTGCCTCTTGTCAATATGAATAAGCAATGATCATGACAAGATTGAGTAAATCAAAATTGAAAGAGGTTACTGTAAAATTCATTGTTCCATTGCCTAAAAGGCTTTTTTAAGGCCATATAAACTTCAATATTATAGCTTACAAGGGAAGCAACTTTGTAACGAGGAGGAGTTATGTAGACTTCTTTATCAATATAGCCATAAAGAAAGACATTATTGTATCTAGTTGAAATAAGTTCCAACTATTAGTTGTTGCAAGAGTAATTGACATTCTCACAGTCACAGCTTTGGCCATGGGAGCAAAATTATCAAACTAATCTTCACCAAGAAATTGATTGTTGCCCTTTACAACCAACTGTGTCTTGTATATTTCCATTGTTCCATTGAGATTTAATTTTATTTTAAACACCCACTTACAACCTCTGGCTTTCTTATAAGGTGGTAAAGTGGTTAATTCTCATGTGTTGTTGTCCTCTAAAGCTTGTAGTTCCTTATTCAGAACATCAATCCAATGAGAATGTTGTTTGGCCTGCTCGTTGTTCTACTCATTGGTCTATTGTGATCCATTTCTTGAAGTATTTCAAGGTAATTTATCTTGGCCTTTTTTTTTATCCAATGTCTACTTCTATTTCTTTATCTACTTAGTCAAATGTTGATTAAGGTTCATGTAAGGACACCAGAAATTTCTTACAGGCTATTGTGTTTATCTTGGCAATTGTCTTATTTTATGGAAAACTAAAAAATAAAACATCATTTCTCAAAGTTTGGCTGATGCTAAATATCGAGCTTTAGCTACTACAACTTGTGAACTCATTTGGATAAACTAGGTATTGATTTGAAGATATCTTTGCACACACATATTTATTTATTTTGTGCTAATCAAGCAGCCATGCACATTATGGAAACATAAGCGGACCAAACAATAGAGATCGACTGTCTCATTGTTTGAAACAAATACATGGATGGTTTCTTTACTTGATCCATGTGTCTACTAAACAACAACTTGCAGACATTTTCACTAAAACACTTCGGCTACCCAATTCCAGTTGCTGCATCCATGTACATTGTGGAAAACTCTTATGTTTCACGAGCGGACCTTACATATAGACGTAGACGGCCTCATTGTTTGAAATAAATACAAGAATGATTTTCTTTCACTTGATCCATATGTCTAGCAGACATTTTCATTAAAACTTAAGATACTATGTCTATAATTACAATTATTGATGACCTATAGTTGAATTTTAATTTTAGTGAAAGACTTTTCTGTTGTTGTTAGGAATTTTGGCGGTGTCTTCAATCTGCTAATAAATTAGGTATTTGAAAGTGCAACTTCAACTGTCTTCATTGCACACAGTCAAAATTAATTTAATTGAATTTTAATTTTAGTAAAAAAATTTGGGAGTGATTTTGTTTCTAATTTATTTTTTTGTTTGTAATGAAGAACGACAAGTCGATCTTGAAGAAGATGTAATGGAATCCCATGCAAGAAAAGAACACAACATATTATAAGAAAATTATGTATTATATTACTAAAATGTGGAAGGTATAGTGATAAAAAAATTTGGGACTGATTTTGTTTCTAATTTTTTTTTTTGTTTGTAATGAAGAACGACAAGTCGATCTTGAAGAAGATGTAATGGCTTTGCCATGAGAAGGTATAGTGATAAAAAAATTTGGGAGTGATTTTGTTTCTATTTTTTTTTTATTTGTAATGAAGAATGACAAGTCGATCTTAAAGAAGATGTAATGGAATCCACAGTCTTGTGCAAGAAAAGAAGACAAGATATTATAAGAAAATTATATATTATATTACTAAAATGTGGAAGGAATGTTGTTTGATTACAAATAAATCATATTCTACCTATTTATACTAGACCACCTCCTAATTGATGATGAAGATCTATTTGATTTAATGGTGGAAAGAAGTTCTCTAGAACACTTCCTTAGGATCTTTTAGATTAATTCTAGAAGATCAGACACATTTTATACATGTTGAAACCATTTTTTATCTCATAATTATGAAGTCTTTCGATTTGAGCCTCATAATTATAACGATTTTGAATGTAGTTTCATAATTTAAGAATTTGCTTGATTTCAATCCAATTTTGTCGGAAAACTTAATTGTTTAATTTAATGGTGGAGAAAACATCTCTAGAACGTTTAGAAGATCACACATACTTCACAGGTTGAAATTATTTTTGGTCTCATAACTATATGTTGTCCGATTTCGATCTCATACTTATCACGATTTTCAATTTAGTCTCATAATTTAAGAATATGTCTTATTTCAATCTAATTTGTCTGAAATTTTTGAATTTTGCTAGAAATTTTCAGGTGTCAATTACTTATTAGGATTTGATTTTGACATTCAACCAATAAGAATTTAACAAGTAGCATTTTCAGATAAAATTCACTAAAATTGGACTGAAATTGGATAGACTTAGATTAAAAATTATGATAATTATAAGACCAAAATTAAAAGACACCATAATTATGAGATCAAAAATGATTTTAACCCTTTCCATACACTATAAGGATTATCTAGAAAACTATGTACAAGTGAGTTCCTTTGTGGCTAAGTATTTAGGTTAAGAAATATGAGTTTGGATATGAATTAGCCTCCTAACCCACCCAATAAATGCAAAATTCAGTTTAAGTATTTCTAGGTGCGTGATACAAAGCTACGAATCCTACACCTTTTCCTTCGTCAAAATCAAGTGAATGTACGTTTGAAGGTAACAGAATAAGGTGAACTTTGATTCCTTGACAATGATACATACACAATTTCATTTGAAGTTGGGAAATGTTCATTCTAAAATTTTACATTATGTTAAATAATATTATTGTAAAAATAATATTATGTTCTTTTACTCTTTAATTTTATTTGGATCAAAATGTGTAAACCTCCTTCAATTTTCAAAATTGAGTGCTTCCCCTTTTCTATTAAAAAAATTGCATCAGTTACCCATGAGTTTTTAAAAACTAAATTTATAATTTTCGATAATCGAATGTAAATAATGTCGTTCTTTTAATAGAAGGGAGTACGTAGAATTGAAAATCCAAGAATTTCAAACATTTTACCCCTTTAATTTATATATATTGTAAGTTGTAATTTGTAATTGTAAATCTAAGTTCTAATTTATTTTTATATCAAAAAATTGTTCAAACGAAAATTATTATCCAATATAATATATTATCATTTTATGTTAGTATGCAAATTTAAATTAAAAAAAGGAAAAAAAAAATTGTGGGAATCGACAATTCAAACACTTATAAAAAACATTAGTAAAATCGAAGCTAAAGCTGTGTATAGCCTAATTTGATTTCTATTTGCACTTCAATTTTTTCCGAACTACCTAGTCGTGACCGAAAGGGTTTGAATCGTTTATCTATGCATATACTTTGAGCTTTACTAGACATTTAATTTAATTTTTGAATTAATCATAAATACAAAAGTTTATATAAAAAAATCCCACCAATGATTACTATGAGATGAAACCACATTCTCCACAACCAACATATGAATAATAATATATGAATCGTGAATTGACCCACCAATAATACTGTTTTGATGTTTTCAACACCAAAATATTATTAACATATTCAAAAGGATCGAAATTGGATCTCACCTTGTGATTATCCAATGTTGTCTTCTTCCCGAGATACTTTTCAATGGGAATGAAGATGGAAGCTGCAAGCTGAAGACCTAACTTGCAGAGCAGAGAGCAGATGATGATGTCGAAGTTCCTCCTCATCTTTGGTGATTTGTAAGGATCAAATTCACTAGTATCTTGGCAAGCAAATCTCTTCTTCGAGCAAACTAAAATTGAGGATAGAGCTTAGAATCATCTCATAAAATTAGATGTTTGAGACACGATTATACAATATTACTATTCAAAAAATAAAAAATGAAAAAACAACCACATTGAGGGCCAAAAGCGTAATATTAATAAGAATGAGGGGCATTATTGGAAACTCGTACCTCGGAGTTCGTGGTCCCACGTGGCTACACCATGCTTTATGTTCCTAGAAAGGGACAAAACTTTAACGTATCTAATCAACCTCCTTTCCCCCCTCCCTCTCTCTCTCTCTACCTCTCTGTCATTCTCTCTCACTAATCACTCGCTCGTAGAAAGCAATTCAGCGTTGTTTCTCCTCTTTCACTTATCACATGTCAGGAAAAATTAGTATAATAATTTGCCTTTATTAGTCATGCCTATCCCAAACTCATCCCATCTACATAATTTAATTTCTCAATTCTAAAAGCTTTCTTGCATTTAAAACTCTCACCTTTTTCAAGATTTTATAGTTTTACCTCGTCTGGGCTGTTGCGTGTGCTGTATAAAAATATTCCCTCTTATTTGTCGGTGATTTCTGCAAAGCCTGATCCTTGGAATCGAATTCAAGCATAAGATAAAAATTCCAAAAAAACAGAAAATTGTAGTCCAAGTGTTAGAGAAGTGCAGAATAAGAAAAGAGAAGAAGAATGGTGGAAACAACAAACCACAACCACGGCCACGACCACAACCACAGCCACAGCCACAGCCACCAGACGCCGTCGAGTCAGGCGCCGCCGCATCACGGAGTGGCGCAACCGCTAGGTGCAGCTAGAGGACCTTTGTACCCTCCGGCAGAACAGCTCCTTCAGCTCCATTACTGCATCCACTCTAACCCTTCTTGGTGTTAGTGCTCTTTCTCATCTACTACACCACATGCATACATCTGTTTGAATGAATACTTGTTGGTATTATTCTCAATTATTATATTTTGTGATATTATCTTTTATTGCTTGGTTTTATATGTTTGGGGGTTTACTATATTGTTGATCAGAGATTTCTGAGATATACTGCGTATATACGTTTATGTTAAAGTAGAAGAATAAAGAATTTGTCTTTATCTCTAAAAAGGTAATCATTCCCCAAAACAATTAAAAAAAAAATTAGTTTTCTGATGCCAGGTGATTGTGCTCTGTGATTTTGAAACTCTCGTTCAATAAATATATGTTTCTTCATATTTTTTTAGCCATATAATGTATCATCTGCAAAAGGAGTTAAACATATAGATGGAATTAGAACTGGATCGATTTTGTGTGTTCCTTATCTTCTCTGCTATTATATGATGCCTTCATTAATGTTGTGGGAAAATTGGCACTGTAGTGGTGTGACAAATTTGGTTCCTTTCGTTTTAAATCTCGTAATATAGTTCACTGATTGTATAATTTTTTTGTGAATTTAGTGCCTAACCCCCACCCCCAAAATGCCTTGAAAATTGTTACATGCAAAGCACGTGACGTGTCCATATGGGAATTTTGTTAATTTCGGCCAAAGCTTTAAAATTTCTTTAAAATTTCAGTAGCTTCTCATCTCGAGATTGGTTAGAATTCACTAAATCCCCAATTTATTGTGTTCACATGCTTTGCATATGACAAATTCCAGTGAATTTGGGGAATTTAGGACTAAATTCACAACAATTAAAAAAAATGGAGCTTTATTGCCAATTGTAACATGAATGAAACCAATATTTTGATGCCCATATAGTTAGTTATTTGACTAATTTTGCATTTCTCTGTCTAAATATTAGAACATCTATGTAATTTTCGATAGTGATCCTGCTGATATTCCTTCATTAATGGCATAGTCTAAATTACTGCAGTACAAACAGCGGTGCTAGCTTTCCAACATTACATCGTCATGCTTGGAACAACTGTTATGATCGCCACTGCACTTGTGCCCCGGATGGGTGGAGGCCCTGTATGTCCATTCATAGTTCACACCTGTTAAAATAGAGTCAATAAGTATAATGCTTTTATTCCATTTAAATCGTAATACCATATCCTAAACTTCAGATAATCTTATGAACAGGGTGATAAAGCTCGAGTCATCCAATCGTTACTCTTTATGTCAGGATTGAATACTCTCTTGCAAACGTGGTTTGGCACACGGCTTCCAACTGTGATGGGCCCGTCATTCGCTTATATTATATCCGTGTTGGCAATCATCAACGATCTATCTGATAGAGATTTCTTGAGTGAGCATGACGTATGTGAATGTGGTTGTTATAAGTTTATATTATGGAATTTGCATCATTAGTTGAATTTATGATCTTTTTCTTGAAGCTCCTTTAAATTTCAATAATTCCTTTTGTCAAGTTTATAATTATGCTGGCTCTATAGTTTTTGACACTCAGTTCGTTCTTATTATCCTTGAATTGGATGCTTATAGAGATTCTCTCACACTATGAGAGCCATTCAAGGATCACTTATAGTATCTTCATTTGTGAACATTATACTCGGGTATAGCAATTCTTGGGGAAGCCTTGCAAGGTAAGTACATATATTAAAAAAGTCAGTTTAGATCTCTACCCCCTTCTCTGTGAAGACTTGAAGCAATTTCTTGTTAATCTCGTCGTTCTTTTTTCCTGCTTTCCCTTAAATTTTCTTTTAACAGGTTCTTCAGTCCAGTAGTTTTAGTCCCAGCTGTCTGTGTGGTGGGTCTTGGCCTATTTGCTAGGGGCTTCCCTCAGGTCTCTCCCCCCCCCCCCACCCCCACACATTAAAACTTCAGAAATGAGATAAATTATGAACTTTAGTAAACCTCTATGACATACATGTGTTCCTATATCATGCAGCTTGGTAACTGTGTGGAAATTGGCTTACCAATGCTGATTCTACTGGTTATTTCACAACAGGTAAGAAATGGTTTTTGTCGCTCATGTTAATGTTATTATTCCTTCTAGAAGCGTAGTTTAGTAACAAAGTGTGTGCTATATGCAGTACTTGCAACACATCCATCCGGTTGCCAGACCCATGCTAGAGAGATTTGCTTTGCTTGTGTGCATTGCAATTATTTGGTCATTTGCTGCAATTCTTACTGTAGCTGGTGCATATAACAATGTCAAGCAACAGACCAAATTAAGCTGCCGTACGGATCGCTCTTTTCTCATGTCATCTGCCCCATGGTATATTCTGTATTTTTAGGAATACAGCTCTTAGAAAGAGGCTTCTTCTTGTCTGTTGACCTATGTTTCTTAATTATAGGATCAAGGTTCCATATCCTTTCCAGTGGGGTACGCCTATATTTAGAGCAAGTCACGTTTTTGGGATGATGGGTGCTGCACTTGTTTCTTCTTTTGAGGTTTGTTTACTTTTGCTACCTTGGAAGGATCTATTTTGACTTTGATTTCAATAAAAGAATTAAGCTATTGTCAGTTCCTCTGATTCAAAATAAGTGTCATTCTGGAGGTAAAATATTGTTTCAAATTAAGTGTCGTATCAGCTATTTTGCAACTTTTTTTCCAAGTTTACCCCAATCTCAATACCTAAAAGATTTCTTAACTTTGAACTTACATATTTAATTAACGAGGAGAAATAGAAAGAATCATGTTGATTTAGGAATGAGTGGGGAGGATTGATACTCGAAAACGACACTTATTTTGAATCAGAGGAAGTATTATTTATATTCCGATTGTTACATCTGTTACTACTATATCTTTTTAAATGCCATAAAAAGTGCATGCACTTTGCAGTCTACGGGAACATTTTATGCTGCAGCCAGGCTTGCTGGAGCTACTTCACCTCCGGGGCATGTACTGAGCAGGAGCATCGGTTTACAGGTTCGAGAAGTTCACAATTTATCATCTAGATGCATTTACTGCCATGCTTCTTTCTAAACAATTTGAAATGATCATTAAGTTTGTTGCAAGTGCTGAAAGAATCATGTAATAATTAAGATATTTGCTGATTATTGGATCTGCACAAACTTTCTAAAGTACATGATATGCTAACTATGAAAGTAAAAAATGCAGATGACACAAAGACTTATTACCAAAATATCATGCTTTCTACACTTCTGAGACATACTTCTTTGTAAACAGCTTATGATGTTATCATGTAGATTATCATATCACCTTCTGTATCAGGGAATAGGTCAGCTGCTTCAAGGCATATTTGGTTCTGTTGTTGGAACTGCCGCCTCTGTGTAAGAAGCTGATGTATTTTGATAAACATTTTAATTCTTGCATTCTTTATTATCTTGTCAGTTATGCTAGCAGTTTTTAGGGCAGTTCACAATGTGGTGTAGGCACTGTTTTCCTTGGAAACTTCTCACATATTATATGTAATTATATACAGTTCAGATTAGGTTTCTTGTATAAGTAGGGTTAACAATAATTTGTCATGTTTTGCAGTGAAAATGTTGGCCTCCTGGGACTAACTCGTGTTGGGAGCAGAAGAGTGGTTCAGATATCATGTGCTTTCATGATCTTTTTCTCAATATTTGGTGGGTTCAATTGGCTCCTCATTTTTCTTTTAATTTCCATTGCCTTGGTTTTTATTAGGAAAAGAGAAGAAAAAATGAAATAAGTGGTGTAATACTCTTCTAAAAATATATTACTGAGAAATTTCTGCCTTGCAGGAAAATTTGGAGCCTTTTTTGCATCAATTCCATTGCCAATATTTGCCGCAATATACTGTATCCTATATGGTATTGTTGGTAAGAATTTTCTAAGCACCGATGCCTTCTACCCTTTTTTGCATTATCTTAGTGGAACGTCACTAAATTGTCACTTTCTCCCTCAGCTGCTATTGGGATTTCGTTTATTCAGTTCACTAACAACAATTCCATGCGAAACATCTACGTATTGGGCGTCACTTTGTTTTTGGGAATATCAATTCCTCAATATTTTATCATGAACACAGATCCAAATGGGCATGGACCTGTCGATACAAAAGGAGGATGGGTAATAATTGTGCATTTATCTTTTACCGTATTTCTTGAAATGGGAACATATTTTCGGACATATTTTCTGTTTACTCTATTGCATATGCTATTACAAAATAATTTAAATGATTCCCATGGCATGTGGTTTTAAGAATTGGTACCATGTGGTGTATTCCATTTGTCCTACCATGAATATTTGCTTCGATAATGCTTGTGTTCGTACTCTATAAATTGCGAGATATTACGAGCAATCATTTAATGTGATTCCCCTTGGGTATATAGATAGCAAGCTTGGTGCTTGGATATGAGATAGATGTGCCTTAGCCTAGAGAATGAACATACTACTGATTTGATTCATCCAAAGCTGTGGACGAATTAGATATCGTACATCTAGAAAAAGCTCGGTTCTCCTTACACTATTTATGCTAGAGCCTTCACATAATCAGATGAACATTTCCTCACTACTTATTTATGACTAATCGGAAAATTTAGGAAATAGTTCTCTTTTAATGGGAAAATGAAAAACCAATTATTTCTAAGTTGTGTTTGGATTGAAGGATTTGGAATTCATAGAAGTAAATCCATTGATGGTGCTTGGATTGATATGAATTCGAAATCCATTACTTTCATTTTAAATTAATTTTTGAGTAATTTGGGTGGATTTGAATGGACACTAATTTGAGCGGATTTGAAATCTATTCATTTCAAATCAGTCAATTCAAACACAACCTTAGTCTCCTTTTGGATTGAAGGGTTTGAAATCCTTATCGATCCAAACAACTTCTAATGGGCTTGTTACTACTTACTCGGTAATTTCAAATCCATCCTCAAGTCCTGTAGTCCAAACACAACCTAAATGCCGTTAAGTGGAAAGATGCCTTGATGCTTGGGAAAAAACAATCCTTTTGAGAGTTCAAAATTTAATTGGAGAGGGATCATATAATTACTATCCTAAAATGATTAGATTCCGTGATAAGTACATGATTTCCCTTGAGAGGATGGTGATTTGATTATTTTTCATGTTCTTCGCAGTTCAATGATATATTGAACACCATATTCTCTTCACCACCTACTGTGGCGTTGATAGTTGGAACGATTTTGGACAACACGCTTGAAGCCAGGAGCGTTGAGGATCGAGGGCTTCCATGGCTCATGCCTTTCCACCATAGGAAAGGAGATGGAAGAAACGAGGAATTTTATAGCTATCCCTTAAGAATAAATGACTATATTCCTACCAGGTTTCTCTGATAAATTATGCTTGTATATTTGAGTCTGCGAGGTAAAAACCCTAATTTAGTTTCATGTAAATGGTCCTAAAAGAAATATTTTTTCTTTATGTTGGGTGGCAAGGAATTTGTGTTGGCATATTCCATTTGAAAGTTTAGATATGTTTTCTTCTTTGACTGTATTACTTCTTTGACTGTATTATTAGACACAGAATGTTACTATATATGTGCTTCAAATTTGTCCAAATGGGAATTTTTAATATAGTACAAGGAACTGTGGCCTCCCAAGTGTTGAATATTATACGTGTCTTTGTTTATTTATTTATCTTTTAAATAATTTAAGTGTCAAGTTTAATCACTTATTTAGGAGATAACAATTTTCCCTCTCTTAGCTCATGAGTTTGAATTTATGAGGTCATATTTCATACACAGACGTACATACAGTTGGTGTATGTATAGGTACTTTGTATTGTAGGATTATTCTACCTATGTGAATTGCATTATAAGACGATCAAAGTTTGTAACCATATTGCTAACTTTTATATTGTTTTTAGTTATTTTAAATTAAAAGTCTTTCTATTTGCGTAAGTGTGTCTACAACGCCTTCTCCAAATGTATTCTACTAAGGATATTTTGATGTGTATTCGATGTGTAAATTATGGAATAGGGAGGGTTTACTTCATTACTTGTATTTTCTTGTTGATGAAACCTAATTGTTAATACTGATCTAGCCATGTTTAAAATACACTAGATACAATCTAAGAAATTAGGGCCTCTCATTCCTATTACAAGATTATTTTGTCTCATAAAAATAAATAATGATTTTCAAAAAATTTCCACTTTCTATGATGACAACTCTTACAAATCAAATTCTCAAACAATCACATATATAGTTAGCAGATATATAGATCAGATATATCATGACAGGTGGACATTTTAGCAAAAATGGTAAATGTTATATTAAGTGTGTGGAACTGTCGAAGGATAGAAGTTATCGTTATAAGAATTGAAACTTTAAAATGTAAGAAACACTCATGTGCGCCTAAGTGCGTGGTTCTCGGGTTGATTCGACCTGAACTGCGCTCTGAGACTTTCCTACGTCTCTTGATTTCTGAGCTCAACTTGTTTTTTCGTATTCAATCCTTTAATTATGTTAATCATACATTTTATTAATGTTAGGGTACCTTTACATTTTTTTAGGCAGACATTTAATATAATTATTTGTATACATCAAGTGCACGGATACTAAATTTATGCAACTGAGTTGATCCGACCCGAGAATGCATTTCACGCATCCCACGCGTACCCCACGCGCCCCCACTCGCCGAAACTCTAGTTCAAACTTTAGTTCTGCTGTTATATTGACATAACCTTTTAGTTTAGCGAACTGGCATAACCTTTTAGTTTAGCGAATTTAACTTTTTAGTTCTATCCTCATAATCTTTTAGTTATATGCACATAACCTTTGCAGTGCTGAGTAGTGAAAAAAGTATAAGTTATTCACTGAAAAGGTTATGGAATTTGTACATAAATGTTATACTATTACAACATAAATGTTATATCAGTACAACATAAAGGTTTCGGCTATATTGAATTTTTATAGTGAAAAAACTATAAGTTATTTATTGAAAAGGTTATGAAATCTGTACATAAAGGTTATACTATTACAACATAAAGGTTATATTATTACAACATAAAGGTTTTGACTATATTACATGAATTTTTATAGTGAAAAAAAGTATAAGTTATGCACTGGAAATGTTATGAAATCTGTACATAAATGTTATACTATTACAACATAGAGGTTATATTATTACAACATAAAAGTTATGACATAAATTAAAAAAAAAAATTAGGTGCGGATCCGGGTTAAACCGGACCCGACCTGCGTGCCCAGTTGCATGGATCATGACCCATGCACTTGTACACAAAAACACTACTCGACATTTAATACATTTTAATTATGTTAGTTATACATTTTAGTTATATAGTCATACATTTTAAGTAGGATAAATTACAAAAAATCAAGTCAAACCATGACCTTTTTTGCACTATGATAGGTAGGAAATTGATACATTTTATTGTGGATTAATGTGAGATTTTATAATCTTTTATTAGATTAAATGTATCGATTTTCTACATATATATGTTTTGTATCTCCAAATATTTCATATATTATTTTCTTGTCTATTTTAGGTATTTTGGAGAGTTTTCAAAATAAAGATATCAAAGATTTGGATTAGGATCAAAGATTTGGATAAAGAAAGACAACTCCTAATTCTAGAAGGAGAAGGAGTCTATTTTCTAAAGAAAAGGGGAAAAGATATGCCAATAAGATATCCGATGTCTATTTAAAGCCTCCCGATCACACAATTGGAGATCATCTTCCACCACAAAACACTATTCACATCACTATTCAAGCAAAAATTTTATTATTTTAGATTAGTTTCATGGATTTTCCAATTGCTTATATTATTTCGATTTTGAGAATACTCGGGGGATGTTTGAACCCGTTTATCTTTTATTTTCTAATTAATCTCGTAACTTTCTCTCAATATTTGATTGAAATTGATTATGTTATCTATGAATTAATCTCGTAACTTTCTCTCAATGTTTGATTGGAAAACTTTCTCTCAATATTTGATTGGAATTGATTATGTTATCTGTGTGTATCGTTTTCAATTATTATTGCTTGATTTAGACTAATCATCTAAGTGTTGATAATTGACTGCTATAATCTTAAATTATGAATCCTAATTATTGTGGTTTATTTTTAATTAGTAGTAAACCAGAGGTCGTGCAACTCTAGGGTAGCATAATCCTATCTTATCCTAATTTAATTAATCTTAAGAGATTATTCGATCTAACAGAGCTTGTTGTTAGATTATGGGTGATAATTACATGATAATTTGAGAGAGGGATGTTACATTGATTAGGGAATAATTGATAACGGGGGATAATTGAACTATTAACTGAAATATTCTCTTCTATCGAATTCTCATTATTTAATTGTTTTTTAGGTTATTAGTTTATTTAGTGAAAGTTAATTAATCTGAAAACCCCCTATCGTTTATGATTTTATTGAATTGAACACAAGTGATATAATTAAATCCACACTCCTCGTGTGATAAACTCCGACTTACCCTAACTACTAGTTAGCAAGGTTAGGAAGAAAATTAATTAATTTTATCTCGTCACGACAGCGCGATCACACTAAGATATCTGAATTTTGGAACTTTACTATACCACCTCTATCCTTCGTGAATGATAGTAATTGACAGGAAAATGTTGTCGACGACGGAATATTCCCCCAACATGCTTATTCTCAAGAATATTTTTATCTTTTAAGAGAATTATGGTGAAAAATCAAAATTCTAAAAATCTGGTGTGGAAGCTGTGATTTGCAAAGTTCATATAAGTCCATAAAAACTGCAAACAAGTCCTTATAGTATTTTGAATTCTCAAAATCATGTCCTTCAATTTGGAAATGAATGAGAGAAATTGAGCCATCAAAAGATAACAAAAATAAACAAAATTCATATTAAATTAATGCTCAAAACATAAGAATTAAAACCCCAAACAATTTATGAAAATACATGTAAGGAAAAAAGTTCAAGAAAAAGGGTTTGATTTGAATTTTCATTCTATTTTTGATTGATTTAAGATTAAATTGAGTGAGAACTAAAAAATTGAGTAGGGGTTTTGGTTGGGCTTGAGGAGAAAATTAATTTAACGTAGATTTTGGGTATTTTTGTTAAGATTTAGATGAATCCAATTTTGAGCTTGAGGGGTGGCAATGGGGTTTTCAGCCGATTATGGTGGTTGTTCTTTAATGATATTGGTGTGTTTTTTATCATGTTATTTTAGAAAAAATGATGTTCGGTAGAGTTTAACTCAAAACATGAGGATTGAGGTGAAAATTGGAGTTTTGAGGGATTTTCTAATAGTGGTGGTGTGGCTGCCGTTGGCGAGATGATGGTTGGAGGAGGAAAATATAAAAAAAATAAATGAAAAATAAATAAATAAATTTAAAGATAAAAATACCCTCAGGAATAAGCATTTTCAGGGAAATATTCTATTGTAGTGGTCTATTAATATCATTCGCAAAGTTTCAGTTGTACAATAAAGTTTCAAAGTTCAGATACCATATTGTAAAAAGGGTCATAGTTTGACATGATTTTTGTAATTTATCCATTTAGTTATGTTAGTTTTACCTTTATATAATACATAAATGTAATGGTTATATTGATGTAAGGTTAAATAATATCAATAAATATATAAGTAATATCATGTAAATGTATATATGTACAAATTGTAACAAAACTGTACTTTTTTTTTTTGAATTGAAGTATTACATAAAAATTATGATATTTATACATAAAAATTATATTAATATAACATAAAAATTAACAAATGAAAAAAGAATATTAATAACAAAGGATGTGGATCTGAATATCAAAGGATGTGGATCTGAATCAATCCAAATACAAGAATTTAACATCCATGATCACTGCATACCATCTCAACTCTTAATATGTTTATGGAACATTCTCAATATGGACAATTGAAAATCCTCATAATTGCATCCAAAAGTTTGGATTCGACCATCTCAACTCTTGATATGTTTATGGAACATTCTCAATATGGACAATTGAAAATCCTCATAATTTCATCCAAAAGTTTGGACGAGAAAGGTGGAAAAGCTAATGATATTCTTAGTCCAAAACTTTTCTACTAGGGTATTAGTTCGATTTCAAAATATCCTTAATTAATATTAGAAACATGTGTAATGATATATAAATGTTGGTTGTTGTTTTTCTTCACATTTTCTTCAATAAAATCTTTTAATTATTTACACATTTTATATACTATAAAATAAATAAATAAATAAGCATAATATCAATGAAGGAGAATTGATTAGATATAGACTCCAAAATATTGCAAGTAACAAAAAGAGGCAAAAAAAAAAAAAAGAAAGAAAAAAATCACATTTCCACCGATTTTTTTCCGGTGTCTACATCGGCACCGATATTTTCGATATTTCGTCGACATTTTGCCGATACGCTACGACATTTGCCTATTTTTTACCGACAACGATATCGATATCGACATTACCGACATTTTACCGACATTTTGACGAAAAAAAACTACACCCGTATATAATGTCGGGACTCCAAAAAAAACGACATTTCGACGACAATATCGGAAAAATCGGCGATTTTTTCGTTCTTGGGTATGGTATACGGTATTCAAAATCTCATACTCCATATCATATTAAAAATTATGATATACAATAATGCATATCGTTACTGAATCAAACAATTTGGTATATCAATATCATACCTAATCATCGTGTCAGTACCAAAATTTTAATATATTAAAAATATCGTTATATCAAAATGAAAAATGTGCTGAAACTTTAATATATTGAAAATATTGTTGTATTGAAATCAAAATTATATATTGAAACTTCGTATACCGAAAATATTAATATATCGAAATGAAAAATATACTTTTTTGGATTTATTAATTGAAATTAATATATTTATTAATTGATATTAATATTTTTGGTACTTCGATACATACCAAAATACAATAATTTTAAAATTACTATACCGTTATTATATTGAAAATTTTGGTACGATATCGTACCATACCAAAATTTTGATATTTTCGGATTTTCAATATGGTAAATGCGATGTTTTAATATTTTTCCTCACCTCTAAGTTAAACCTTTTTATAAACTTAAAATGTAAGGTTTTTATCTTGATATAATTAGAAATTTGTGAAGTTATGCAAATATAGTCGTACTTGCAAGTTAAACTACTGCTTCTAATGTCCTTGTAACTTATATATTGTTTTTACTTATATTTTATATTTTTTAAACTAACGATTAACAAATATTCTTTATCACAATTTTTTTTTTAACATAAATCTGATTTGACTCAATCCATGTGCTGCTCCACGTGCTCCCCACGCGTTTGGGTGGGTGTGCTCAAACTCATCCAAATTCGCTTCAAATGTCATACATATATATTATGTTAAACATACATTTATATTATGTTAGTCATACATTTTGTTAGTTATATCTTTATATATTATATAAATGTGTGACTAATATTACTTAAAGGTATGTGTAATATCCAAGGACGAAAAAATCGCCGATATTTCCGATATTGTCGCCGAAATGTCATTTTTTTTGGAGTCCCGACATTATATACGGGTGTAGTTTTTTTGGTCAAAATGTCGGTAAAATGTCGGCGAAATGTCGGTAATGTCGATATCAATATCGTTGTCGATAAAAAATAGGCAAATGTCGTAGCGTATCGGCGAAATGTCGACGAAATATCGAAAATATCGGTGTCGATGTCGACACCGGAAAAAAATCGGTGGAAATGTGATTTTTTTTTTTGCCTCTTTTTGTTACTTGCAATATTTTGGAGTCTATATCTAATCAATTCTCCTTCATTGATATTATGCTTATTTATTTATTTTATAGTATATAAAATGTGTAAATAATTAAAAGATTTCATTGAAGAAAATGTGAAGAAAAACAACAACCAACATTTATATATCATTACACATGTTTCTAATATTAATTAAGGATATTTTAGAGAAATTAATTCTACAAATAAAGAAAATAACTATAATATTGGATAAATAAAAATATATATTATACTGTTTTTATGGGATAAATAAATATTAATTTTGTATAATACAATTTTTTGTAAGTACATATAAATTGAATCTTCATGATTATACTCTAAATTGGTTTAATATCATGTGTTGATTTGTATGAATCTAGATGACATGTCATCTTATTCATTTAAACATCATAGGAGTTCAAGTTAATACTAGTTCATATATTAACTTTGTACAAAATTTGTCATGTTATTATAGCAGACAACGTTTATATAATATTTTATCTATATATATTTGTTAAAAATATATCATTTTATTTGAAATTATAAATTCAATATATGTATTAATGTCAGTTATAATAATTTATAAATTAATAGATGTAAGTGAACAATTTTTTTTTAAAAAAATTCATATTTTTTAAAAAATGTCCGATATTTCCACCGAAACTGATATCGACATCGATATTTTCGTAAAATTAAGGTATCGATATTTACACCAACACCGATATTTTTATCCTTAACCATACCTAAACAGTCCTAGTTTAAACTCAGTGTCCTTGGTATTGACTTAAGTTCGAATTGACATTTGGTGCTTCCACCAAATTGCTGGTGAAAAATGAAAAGTAATGTGAGACTAAATAATGATGATCACAAGAAAAGTGATCCACAACTCTCTCGTTGATCAAAGGTCTCTTCAAAGGGGTCCACATGGCTTGCCCTGCTTGCCTTTCTGATTAAGATAAGATACAATGACTTCAATACCAATAGTTCTTCTCATCATTTCATGAGCATTCACACTAGCATGTTCTAGAATTTCCCATTTTTTTAAGGAACTTCTTTATCACAAATTATGGCATTTCATGATACATGGAATTTGAAATTCAATACTAAATTCATTGGTAATGCTTGGAATAATTTATATGAATTCCAAATTCATTATTTTTATACTAACTTGATTTTTATTCAATTTTGTATAAATTTTGAACACAACTGCTTCAATTTGAAATTATTTACTTCAAATCATAGCTTTCAGTCTTTAATCAAACACTACCCAATTGTATTTTTTTTTTCATACAACCAATCTCGAACTCAAGTCACATCATCCTGGACTTTAGTCTACTACTTGATTGTTTCCGTAGAGAATTTCACTTGTAATACATAAATCGTATGATTAGACCCATAATGCATTGTATTGTAGTATGGTAGAGATTAATACATGGGATCCGAGCTCTGAGAATGAAGACTACTCATTGCTACATATTCACATCACATTATTCATATTTACACCAAAATTTGGACAAATTGCTACACCAAACAACTAACTTTCACTCAGCCAGCCAGTCCAGCGTAAAGCATTCTTGAGGAACCTCACAGAGACCTGGTCGACCCTTCTCCACATCTTTCCATAGACAAGAAACCTCTTCATCACAGACAACACGACGCAGTGACAACAATGATCTGATTGAGACAGGCAAGCTCCTTACATGTGGACACTCTCTCATATCAATCTTCTCCAAACTTCCACATCCACCGATTCCCTCTGGAAGGCATCCCATGTTTACACATTGTGAAATGTCGAGATACTTGAGTCGAACCAGGCTACCAACTCCTGCTGGAAGCCTCCTCAGATTTGGACAAGCAGATAGTCTTAAGATCTCCAAAAAACTAAGTTTGCCCAAATCTGATGGCAGTTCTTGGAGACTCTCACAGTTTGTGACACTCAGGCTCGTGAGCGAGTGCATTTGGCATATACTAGAAGGCAATTCGGTCAAGTTGATGCAATGATCCATTGTGAGCTCTGAAAGACGTGGGAAAAGTTGAGGAAGGTCGACAAATGAATGATTAACGCTCTTACTAATGTCGCATAGGACTAGTGAAACTTTTTGCAGGTTCTTAAGGGGTATTACGGTGTCTGGTAATAATGGGAGAGAGATCTTTTCGAACCAGAGGCTTCTCAAATTGGCTAAATTGCTAAAAACTGAGGTGTTGTATAGAACGGCATTGGAGTTGCTATAGTTTATCAGTATGAGGGCTCTGAGGTTGGGCATCTTGCCGAGGAAAGGAGGAAGGAAGTATTCATTTGACGAAAAATTAAGCACCACTACTTCTGTTTTCGGGCAGTCCATTTGTAACCAGTCTATTGCAGTCATTTCACCTGCATTATTACAAATCATGATCAACACATGAAGCCTATTCAGTCTTAAGGTAGTGTTTGGATTCAGGGGGTTGAAATTCAGGATTTGGATTTCGAATTCATATCTATCCAAACACCATCAGTGATTTACTACTATGAATTTCAAATCCTTCCTTAAATCCTCTATCCAAAAATAACATAAAAGTTATTCACAAACAAATCCATTATTTATTTACCTGTATGAATAGAGATAACTCGAGCATTGAAGGGTTTATCCATATTTCTCTCCCAGTCTCTTGGCAGCCCTGCTTCTCTTCTTGGCATAAGCAACCTCGCTCGTTGATTTATGCTGTCATCGTTGCTCAAATGGATGGCTAGATCCCGCAATACATCATGCTGATAAACTGAGATCTCATAATAACTGCTGTATTTATCTCCAGATCTAAAAAAGGACCATGTTAAGAAAGCCAACATAGAAAACACAGCCAAGTGTGAAATACAAGGCAAGGCAATGTACCTTGCATCTTTGACAAGGGTTAGGAGATTTTTGCCTGAAAGCTCAACCAAGATAGCAAAAGCTTCGTTCTCATCGATGTCGTGAAGCTCCATCCACATGTTGATAAGTATATCAAGTGGAATTCTCTTGTCCTCTAGAAAGGCACCCAAATCCAAGAAACATTCTCTCTCCCTCTTTGACAGATAATCAACACTCAATTTCATCCGTTCTAGCAATTGAACTTCATGGCACTCACTAAGAGGTTGGGCTCGTGATAACCGGTTCTTGGCGCTTGTCCAGAACATCTCCGACTGCCCCTTAAGCGATGATCCAATCACTTTCAAAGCCAATGGAAGTCTTCCACATTCATCCACAACCTAACCAAAGATACAAATTTAAACAACAATCGCAAAGAAAAGACAAAAGTTACTTTTAGATTGACAGATTTGAAACAAATGGATCTTAAATTGACTCAAGAGACTAGTTGACATGAATCCAAACAACCATCAACGAATTTGATACTATGAATTTCAAACACAAACTAGGAGTTCTTGGATCCTCAATTGTCCACTTTTTACAACACGGATTACAAGAAGGTGATGAGCACAACAAAGGATTACACAATATTAACAAATCAATAGTAATCTTAATCATTAAATTACCTGCTTAACCAAATCCTTATCAGCATGCAGGGGTATGGAAGTTTGTCCGAACGCGAAGTGACAGAACAACAAGACGGCCTCATTATGTGTCAGCAAATCCAATTCATACGAGCAATCGACAACAGATGGAGGGAATTTGAGGCGTGAAACTAGTAGAATTTTACAACCAGGGATCTTGATCAATAGCTGTTCAACAACTGATTGTGTCCAAACATCATCAAGAACCAACAGGGCGCGTGAACTTTCCACAGTTTTCCCAAATGGAAAACCCACACCATGCCCTATCATGCTGTTCCCTGATACCTTTCCCCATATTTCTGACCTTAATTGCTCCACATTTGGAGATTGAGATACAGTGAGAAAGAAAACCCTGTTATTGAAATAACCTGGAAAATACCGTAATCGATTTTCATTAACTAATCACTCTTAAGAAAATAACAATTCTGTGTAGAGAGAGAAAGGACATACTCATGATTTGGTCATCTTTGCAGATTTCTCTAGCGAGGGTGGTTTTCCCGATTCCACCAATTCCATGAATTCCAACCACGCTGAATTCCTTGCCCTCACACGTCATCATCAGCATCTCCTTCACCTTCATCTTCCCCAGCTCCAATCCAGTACACCCCAAATTTACCAAATTACCCTCGCACCATCTCTCCTCCTCCTCCACCCTCTTAACCGCCGCTCCCAACCACCCTCCGTCTCCGTCGACGCCTATTTTCATGGCGCCCAACTTCCACTCCAACCGATCGAACCGCTCCGCCATATCCACCTTCACGTGATGCACGTCGGCCAGCACGTGCGCCTGGACTGGTCCCTTCATGAATCTCGAAACGTCCTTCTCCAGCTTCTCCATCTTCCGAGCCAAGCGTAGATTGCGATAGACGTTCCAGCGGGGAGAGTTGAGGACTTTGTTGGCCAACTCGAGGCCGCCGGAGAGGGTCTCGGAGAAGCAATCGAGCTGGCGCTGGCGATGCTGGGGAAGCTCGTTGCCAGTGAGCTTGATTTCCTGGATGATTGGGAGGAGTTCCTTGATGTACTCGATCAACTGCTCTGCGCTCGAACGGCATGACGCCGATTTTCGAGTGATGGTGATGAGCTGTTTCAGGAGTTCGGTGGCTATCTCGCCGGCGAAGAAATCTGTTACAGCCATCAGAGAGGTGATGAGGAGAGGCTGTTGCCAATCCACTAAGGAGCATTGTAACTCTGAGATGGAGGTGGATTTTTATTGGCGTGGAAAATAAACACTACTGACATGACATCTTCTGTAATGACAGAAATGACCCTTCCACCATCAAAATCGCATCATTTGAATCGAAGGACGAGAGAATTTTCGAAATTGCTTTAAAATTCGAAGATTTTTGAAGAATGTTAAAAAAAGTTCATTGGAATTGCTTAGCCTACTCGATTTGATTTTTTTGGAGATTTGTGTATAATGAATGGATCTGTTCGGGTTTCATAAACTCGAATTTTTACAATGTAAAACAAATATTTATTTAAACAAAGTGTAATAAATAAATAAATATTATACGATATTATCTAATTTAAATCTTAAAATAATTAATAAATTAATAAAATAGACTTGATAAATTAGTAAAGTAGACATCTTCTCAAAAACAATAGATTAAATTCAAACTTTATTTTTGAAAATATTCTTATTGTACACCTTATAAGTGGTCTTCAGAAACTTCATGGACAATCATAAATTTTGGGAAAAATTCGAATATAGTTCAAATATGGTTTAAATCCATCTAAAATTTTAAATTTTTGAGTATGGTTGAATAATTCCAAACCTTGGACTAGTGTTAAGTAAATTAATGTATTTTGTGGATTTCACCAAATATTAAATATGCACGCTATTATAAATATGAATATAAATGATTTTGATGAGAAAGCACATAATAATGTATACCATAATGTAATAATAATTTAAAAATTATTTCATTAAAAGATTATTTGATTAAGTGATTAAGAAAAAAAGGAAAATTGAGGAAATTAGAGGAAAAAAAATAGAAAATTCTTTCAAATTATGTGTGACCACATCTAACTACAATTAGTCTTTAATATAAAAAAAATTATGAAAAAAATAGAAGACTATTTTCAATTAAACATGACAACACTTAACTCCAAGGAATCTTTTAAGTAAAAAATACAAAAATAAAATAAAAAACTGTTTTATGTTAGGCGTGATCATGTCTAACTCTAACTACTCTACTAAGCAGCCACACAAGTGGGCTTGATTTCCGATTAAGATACTCCGAAGCAGCCACACAAGCAGCCATACAAGTGGGCTTGACCTCAAACCAAATATTGTTCTCATCATTTCATGAGCATTCACACTAGCATGTTCTAGAATTTCGCTTTTTTTTTTAGGAACTTCTTTATCACAAATTATGGCATCTCATGATACATGGAATTTGAAATTCAATACTAAATTTATTGGTAATGCTTGGAATAATTTATATGAATTCCAAATTTATTATTTTTAGGTTAATAACATTTTTTTCATGTCAACGATTTTATACTTTTTTTATATAAACATTAAAATGTTGTATTTTGTCATATAAATTTTAAATTTATTGTATTTTGCAGTATTAAATAAATAATAACTGTACACATGTCCTAAATTAATTAGTATTTGTCTAATATCGTAAAATATATCGATTTAAAGTTTATATGACAAAATACAACATTAAAAAATTTATACTAAAAGATGTAAAAACACATATAATTTGGATATGAAAATGTTTTTAATCCTTATTTTTGTACTAACTTGATTTTTATTTAATTTTGAGTAGATTTTGAACATATCTGTGTGAAATTCATTTGCTTCAAATCATAAATGCATCTCAATTTTTAATCAAACACTATCTAATTGTATATTTTTTTTTTCATATAACCAATCTCAAACTCAAGTCACATCGTCCTGGATTTTAGTCTAGTACTTAATTGTTTCCATAGAGAATTCCACTTGTAATACATAAATCATATGATTAGACCCATGATGCATTGTATTATAGTATGGTAGAGATTAACACATGGAATCAAAGCTCTCAGAATGAAGACTACTTATTGCTACATATTTACATCAGTTGATTTTATGAAAATATCGATGGAAATATCAATTTCGAAAAAATATTGATAAAATTTTAGGAAAATGATATAGAAACTTTGTAAAAATAGGGACAATATACATAATATTTTAACTAACATGACAAATATTTAACTTAAACTTTCAAATAAAATGATACATTTACAATAAATATAGAGGTAAATTATTATATAAACGTTGTCTATTATGATAATATAAAAAATTTTACAATTGTTAATGTTAGGAGAATTATTTGAATTGAGAAATTTTGCAATTGATAATGTTGGGAGACTTTGAAATGAATTATTTGAATGAATTATTTGAAGGAGTTATTTCAAGACAGTTATTTGAGAAGTACAGTGTGGGTAATTATTCAAATTTTGAAAAAATCAAGATATTTTGGGAATAATTTTGATTTAGATATTGACATTTATTGATCATTATATCGTTAAAATTATAATATGAAAATTATAATATTATTTGGGTATAAAATATTTTTTTTTCCTTCAAAATTGGTGTCATTATTTATAAAATTTTATTTTAAAAAATAAAAAGAATAAAAAAAATCATGATATTTTTGCCGAAATCGAAATATAGCGATATATGGTTGATATGCCAACAAAATCAAGGGAGATTTAATGAAACTGATATATTACCCATATTTACCTAAATATATCGGCAATATTTTGACAAAAATTTTCAGCAATGTATTTTTGTTTCGGTTACTCAATTTGAGCGATATTTCATCAAAATATCGCGATAGTTTAATCCTTAGATATAAGTAATATTACATAAATGTATGATCAATTTGTGTTGAATTTTATTTTTTATTTTTTTGGAAGTTAAAATATTACATAAAATTTATAATATTTATAAATAAATGTTATACTAATATAATATAAATGTATGACAATGTTGAAATAAAGATATAATTATATCACATGAATTTTTAAAGGTAAGACTATGCTGATAGAAAAATATAAATAATTTCATATAAAAGTTATACTAATATAACATAAATGTTACCGCATGAATTAAAAAAAATTAAATATAATTCCAGCACGGATTCGAGTTAGGTCCGATCACGCTTAGTTGCACCATGCAACCGGTGAACATAATTATTACTCTCTATATATGTACACACATATTTGTACCATTTTAAAATCATAAAAATTCATGTGAAACTAATGCATGAATTTTAGATGCATGAATTTTAGATTCATGCAATTCGGGTCGAACCAATCTAGTGCAACGGGTGAACACAATTGTTACTCTCTATATATGCACACACATATTTATACTATTTTAAAATCACAAAAACTCATGTGAAACTAATGCATGGATTTTAGATTCATGCAATCCTGGTCGATTCAATCTAACACGCTACTTTACGTATCAGGATGATGCAATCCGGGTCGATCCAATCTAACAGGCGACTTCACGTGTCAGGACGCACCCAACGCGCACAAATATGTGCGCTCACACACTCTATCTAAAAAATTTGTATACCTTTTAGTTCTAACTTTTATACATTTTAATTATGAGACATTAATACCTTTACATATATTAAAAGGATGTAAAATCTTTGGGAAATTTGCAAATTTACACTAAATTCTAAAAATACCTGAATTCACAAATTTCGAATCAATCCATATGAGGTTTGTATGTACCTCCCTTAAATTGGATATATGATAGATGTGCACTCTTATCACTAAATTTATTCGAATTTTAAATTTCACCTCACTAAATAAACTTCCACATTATTAAAAAAATGTCATATCATTAGAATTAATAAAAACAATTCTTTTCTTAAAAAGCCCTAAATCAAAAGTACTCAATAACAAAAGGCAAACCCACCGACCTGCTGCTCCATGGATGAAAAATCCAAGAAGCATATCCGAAAAGTTCCCATTGTTCCCAACCTTCTTCCCATGTTCTTCCCTTTTTGATAATTCTTCTATCTTAAAAAAACAGAAAGAAAGAATTGGAATAGACTTCCATGCTCAAGTCTGCCGTTCCATAACAACGACGGCGACGGCGGCGACTCAATGCACAGCTCCGTCCTCTATTATTCCTCCTTTGTGAACGATCTCACACCAATCTCGATTCAAATATCACATTTCTTTCGAAACACCAACACCCAATTTCGATTCAAGCTTTCCTCCAACATTAAGAACCTCTTATTTGACGGTCAATTCATCGTCAAATCCTTCACCGTCAGTTGGGCCCAACCGCTTGAGCTCCTCCACCGACCAAGCACGCCCTTCATTCTGCCGCCACCTAACTCCTGACAAACTTTACCTAATTCAAACTTAAATTTGGGGATGAGTATGAATTGTTGAATGGGCCCGACTATACACACCCCGGGCCCTTCTAAACACACCCAAAAAAAAAATAGAAAAAGAAATATAAAGAAAAAAGTCCAAAATGCCCCTACCATTTAAAAAAAAAACATAATCAATTAATTATCTAAACACACCCACCATCTTAAATTGCTAAACACACCCACTCATCTAGGTTTTGTTTGGAGAGGCATTATACACACCCCACTTCCCTCTTCTTCCTCACCAATTCAATCCCAAAAAAGTGCAAAAACACCACCTCAAACCCTACTACATTTGTGCAAAAAAGATCATAGATCAAGATAGAGCACGAGAAATGGACAATGTAAGTGATTTTACATAGTTTAATCGATTTATTTTTCAGTAATCTTCGGAAAAAAAAAATCGCCCAGCTCCCGATCGGCCAGTACAGGCCGAACAATTTACAGTGTGTTCGACCTGTATTGGCCGAACATATATAGCAATTTCGTTCAATATATGTCGAACATATAGAGAATGTTTGACCGGTCCTGATCGAACGTTATGCAACGTGTTCGGCTTGTTCTGGTTGAACATATGCAATGTGTTCGTCTGGTAATGGTCGAACATATTTCATATGTTTTACATAGTCGATATATTTACACATGCTCGTTTTTATAGGAATATGGCTCCAATGAATCGCGATTGAGTGTTGTGAACGTTGAAGACCCCGATGTATGAGCAAATAGATTTTTCGGAGGATTTTCAAACAAACGAGCTATTCGATAGTCGGGAAGATATGGTGAATTGGGCGAGTACGGTTGGGAGTCGTCTTAACATGGTTGTTTTGGTTAGACGATCTGATAGTGGAGACACTGGAAGACGAGCACAGGTATTTTTAGGATGTGAGCGTGGTGGTAAGTATCGTCCGCCAAAATCGAAGGTTGTGGGAGGTACCTTAGCTGACCCGGAAAAGAAGCCTGCTAAAGGACGCCAGACTGGAACAAAAAAGTGTGATTGTCCTTTCATGCTAAAAGGAGTTGAGGTGAAAGAGACTGGACAGTGGTGTTTAATGGTTGTATGTGGGTCTCATAATCATCCAATGAGGCTGCATTTGGTGGGACATTCGTTCGCTAGTTGACTAACGACTGATGAAGATCGGTTAGTGCGGGACCTGTCTATGAATAACACTAAGCCGAAAGACATTTTGAGCACTGTTAAACTTTATTTTCCCGACAATGAGTCCACCCTAAAGACAATTTACAATGCTCGGCAAAAGCATAGAGTGGTCGAGCATGGAGGCCGAACCCAAATGCAATTTTTGTTGGGAAAGTTGAAGTTGGAGAGCTATTACTTCTTGAACCGGAGAGATGAGCAAACGGATCGAGTCACAGATCTCTTTTATGCCCATCCGAGATCTGTTGACCTGTTACGTACATTTTCGAGCGTGCTCCTAATGGATTGTACCTATAAGACTAATAGGTACCGGATGCCACTTTTGGAGGTGGTTGGTGTAACATCAACCAACATTACTTTTTCTGTTGCCTGTGTGTACATGTCCCAAGAGCGCGAAGATAATTATAGGTGGGCTCTAACCACCTTGAAAGGGTTAATGTCCGACAACCAGCTTCCTAAGGTGATTGTAACTGACCGCGAGTTGGCCTTGATGAATGCCATCAGTGTTACATTCCCCAACTGTACACACTTGCTGTACCGATGGCATATTAATAAGAACATCTTGAGCAACTGCAAGAATTTGTTTGGACGAGCAGAGAAATGGGAACAGTTCAATCACGCATGGAATATGCTGATTTTTGCTGAGGATGAACCGAGGTTCAATGAATTACTGAGGAGGTTAGAGGATGACTATCGAGAGCATCCTAGGGCTGTGGCTTATGCCCTAAAAAACTGGATCGCACCGTACAAGAAGAGATTCGTCTCGTGCTGGACTAATAATGTCATGCACTTCGACAACACTACGAGCAGCAGGTAATATTGTGGTTTTGAAAATTCTGTCAGCATTATTTCCGTTCGAATATGGTGTTAATTTCCACTACTGACATTCATGCTTGTTTTATAGGGCCGAGAGTGCACATGCCAAGTTGAAAAGGCAGTTGGCATCCTCTCAATCAAATTTCGAGACATCGTGGGAACGAATACACCATCTCCTCATCACGTCGCATACCCACATTTTGGCCTCCTTCGAACAAAGCTTGAATGTCACACCTCACCTGTCACGCCCCGTTTTCACAAAAGGTAAAATCGCGTATATTTTTTTTTTTTTTGCAAAAATAATCAGAGTTTAAACGCAGTTCGGTCATAGGGCGTCCAGCAAAGACCTAATCAGTTGAACAAATAAAATCACCATGAGCTAGAATTATCTGATAGGAACATTTCAGATTTATATATAGTTCAACCCAGCGAAATTAAACGATCATGTTTGTATCAAAATGCACAGCTCATGTTTCGAACATATCCAGGGTTTCAGAAACGCGAAATATTCTTATACATGGTTATAGCTTTATACGTATGCAAAAATAACAGCATTTCTGTTCACCCTTCCTTGCCATCAAAGCTTTCTGTAAAAATTAAACATAGAAGGGGTAAGTGTCAAAAGAACACTTAGTGAGGAAAGGGAAAGATATTAAATAAATAATTACACATACTGTAATTTGCATATTTTTCATAAAATACACGTTGTAGACTCCTGAAGAGCCCCAATGGCACACTGTGGATAGGTTTCCGAAGAATACCTATCAGGGCCCCAAGCCGACCCGAGTTTGGGCTGTTACACCCCTATAGCGTTGGGAATTCCGAAGAATATCCCCTGTAGATGGGTTTCCAAAAAGGAATTACCCTACTTGGCGTGGCACACGCATGCGCAGTTAAATTTCACATAAAAGTTCCACATAATCACATAATACACATTGAACACGTTCACGTTGGCCACATAATTCACATAACACATAAGTACTGAAAACCTTTTCTTAGCGGGTATTATCCCGACTTTCATCCTTTGAACCATTTCCATTGGGATACTTGAAATCAATAACTTCCAGAATCATATGCTTTATTCGAAAGTAGATCAGGTAATAATAAGAATTTAAGTAAAAAAATATCATCACATAATTACTGAAATTAAATCATGTAGTCACATAATTTTCATGAAATTGTACGATTTTTAAATCATAAAAGGATTTTTACCCCCACCTTGGACTTTTCACAGAACTCTGCCCAAAAGCGTTCGATCCAACTCCTAGTTCGGTCCCGTACGTGTATTTCCTACAGAGAGTAAAAAAAAATTGGGCTTATGATCTAATTTAAATAACTTAGGACTAATAAAATCTATAAAGGAATAAATCCCGAAGAGAATCGATAAACGGAATTTCCTAATTTTTAGTTTACTGAAAATTAGGGTTTGTGGACTTCGTCCCTAAAATTAGGGTTTCCTCGCTAAAAGGGTCAATTATCTTATCGTTTATCATTTTATAACATCTAGGACTCAAAATATCGAAATTATTAAATTCTGAGGTCATAATATAATCGCTCGATCAATTTATCCAATACTGAGGGCGATTCTGTAATTTATTTAGGGTTTTAAGGTCTATTTGTAACTCCTAGAAATTTTAAGGACTGTTCTGCAAATTTCAAAAGGTTCTGGGGATCAAACTGATAAGACTCTTGAGTTCAGGGCCTAATCTGAGAGTCTTCATAAATTTAGGGACCAATAAATAAATACCTAACAGTCCAGGGACTACACTGTTATTTCTTCCAATTCCTAGGATTTACATCTAAGTCCTTTAATTAATTCAATTCTCATTTTCCACCCCTACACCCAAACAGCCCCTCCCCTGCTCCCCCATCTCTGCTGCAGCTCTACCGCCGCCCGACCGCCGCTCGCCGCCACCTCTGCCGGCGACAGAGTCGCCGGCAACACCACCAACCACCCCAAACGCACACACAAAACACCACCACACACACTTTACATATATATATATATACCGTATACTTTTCCAGCCTTGCCGCCGCTGTACGCGGCGGCCTTCCTTCCCCAGCCCGCCGGCGCAACCGGCGCCGGCTTTCCCTCAAAAAATCGAGCCAAAAACCAACCACAATCCAGCACCCCATCAACTCCAACACACAAACACTCACAGTAAGAGCAATATATACATATACAAATATACTTCCAGTTCTGCCGCCGCTAGCTGCGGCGGCTCTTAATCAATTTCGCCGGCGCGACCGAGCGCCGGCAACCACGCAGCGCAACAGGGACGGCAGCGAAGCAAAACAGGGGAGAGAGAAAGAGATAACCAAGGCCGGTTAGAGTCCCGGGCCCGAATTCATGTCGGGCTCGCCGGAATTATACCTTGATTGGGCGATTTTGGCCGGAACTCGCCGATTTGAGGGTGGGAAGATAGGCGGTGACAGTGGCGGTGGAGAGGAGAGTTTGAGAGAGAGAAATGTGAGGAAATGGAATTGGGGAATAATTTTTGTTCCTTCTATTCTTTCTTCTTTAATTTCTTTTAATTATTCTTCATTCATTTTTTTTTTTTTTCCAAATGCTGCCAAGTGTATGCATTAGAGTAAGAGGTGTCACTCCCTTAGTTACTTAGGTTAGCAATGTTAAATTAGTTTAATTATATGCTTAATTGGCTAATGAAATTAATTTTTTTTTGGATATTACATCACCGGTTTGCGATTCCTTTGTTCAAGAATATCCGAGGTTTAGTCTCTCATCAGACCTTGAGTAAGATTTTCGAGGAGATGGCTGGTGTTGCTAGCTGTGGTGTTGATCCTTTGCTTTGTGGATGTGTTTTGAGGCGGACGTGTGGGTTGCCTTGTGCACACGAGTTGGGCGAGTTGGAACGAGATGGTCAAGTTATCCAGCTTGAGATGATCCACCCATTTTGGAGGAAGTTGGACTGTGAACCAGTTGTGGAAGAGGGCTCTTTCAATGTGGATGTTGGTAACCGTTGGGAAGAAACAGTCGGCAATATTAACATGTTCGGATTGGCTTCGGAGGCTCAGAAACTGTTGTTGCTGAAGCGGTTGCGCGAGATATCTATACCTTCGACCTCTCAGTTGCAGGAGCCCGTCGCCACCACATATACCCGTGGTAGGCCTAGCAAAGCGAAGGCGAAAATTGATACATCGACCAAACGTAACCCAAGCAAGTTCGAGTATGTGCAATCATTCCACGATAGTTGTTCGTTCGAGAAGGATCAAACGATCCCCATCCAAACGGAGGCCAAGACCATCCCTATCTTTACCACACTGAAGCGCAAGATGATGCCGATAAAGCGACGATCAGTTCGGAAGGCAGGGGATGAGGTGTTTGTAGGCATGCTACCTGCTCTACTGCAGCCACATGTTTTAAGTATCAAAAATCCATTGGGAGACGGCCACTGCGGTTTTCAATCGATTGCCCACGCAATCGGGTTGGGGGAAAATTCATGGGGCCAAGTCCATAGCGATCTTATCCAGGAGCTTAAAGACTTCCAAGGATTGTATTCCAATATATATGGCATGAAGGATCGTCACGATGAGTTGGTCTCCAATTTGAGTTGCTACGAACGACCTACGCCAAACATGAATTACTGGTGGACTTTTCCTGAAATGACCTATTTGGCCGCTAATGCCTATAACATGACCATCGTCCACCTCTCCCTTCAGATGTGCGTTACGGTGCTACCGTTACGGGCCCAAGTTCCCACGAAGCCTAGGCTTGCTTGCATGGCATTCGTTCACGGAAACCATTACATTCTGGTATGGTCGAGTTTCACTTATTGAATGATAGGCATCATGACTTATATGTTTACTGATTTCACCCTGTTGTAGGTTAAACTGGCTAACGAATCACCGTTACCTCCCATCATAGACCGGTGGTTCGAACATCGTCTTCCTTGTGCAAGTGGATGGTCTGAGGTGTATAAGAGACGCATCATGCAGTACACGGCCGACAGTCGTAGTGAAAGTTCTTCTGTTGGGCAAGAAACGATCCAGATCGTCGATGATTGATTTATGATGTTTGGATGTATGATTAACAACATTGTAGTACCTTTTGATGTTTGTATGTTTTCTATGACATTGAACATTTTTCTTCCTATTGATGTGAATTAACTTGTACGATTGAGAATGTGAATTATTCGACTTGTTTGCACAGGCCAAGTATAGGAAGATAGGGGGAAACGAGCTTGTTCGGTTACCTATTGCCGAACTTTTACCGATTGTTCGACACTAGGTCGAACATTATAAAATAGTTCGACAGCACGTCGAACAACTGCTCTATGTTCGACCAATGGGCGAACAAAATAAAGGGTGTTCGATCTATCTTGGGTGAACAGGCTCGTTTTCAACTGTTGAGAGCTGTTCGACTATCTATCGAATATTACGTATATGTTCGACCGATGGCCGAACATTCACAGTTTGTTCGACTTATGCACGTCGAACATATCACAGTTTGTTCGGCTAGTCTTGGTCGAACATATCCCATTCCTGAAACCAATTCGACTGAATATGCCAGATATCAACATCACACAAAAATTTTGCCTCCACATATAAAAAACACAAAAGACGAGACAACATGTTTAAATTCATCGAAAACATCAATTAAAAAGTCAGGGAACGAGCAGGTGTTACACCAAAAGTTGTTCGAATACATAAAGGATCCCTAGAATACATAAAGGAACAGTCATAAAATCAAATCCTAAGAGAGTAGACTAAGATCTCCGAAGCCTACGCTGCCGGCTGCTGGAAGCTCATTTGGACGACTCGGGCGGATCCTCGATGTCAATCTTCAGGGCCCTATATGCTCCAACTAGGGATGGAACCACCATGGACGCGTCCAAGCCTTGTTCGTCAGTTTGCCACTGCTGGTACACGGGCTCGAGGTGACCAAGTGCCGAAGTGATCATATCCTACGGTTGGGGGCCTCTGTGTCTGCTCTGAGGGACGTGTCCAGCATGAAGTTCATCCGGATTCTGAATGAATGGATGTGAAACCCTAGAGTACCAGTCGAGGTAGTCCTCGGAGCACTCCCAGGCAGGGTAGACACGTCTCCCAAGTGCTTCGGCTGACAGAACGTGGTTCCACCAGACTCTGAAGTATGCGCCAAGTGCATCCCAAGTGACCTTGTACGTGGCCCCCTGTTTATCCCTCCGAGCGAGTAGTGGAATTAAAGGCTCATCCGGGATCCTCTGAACATATCCGAACTGCCGCAGAATACGGTCCGGATGATAAGGCTCCACTATATCGAACGCTCGGATGCATCCTTGGTAGAAAGCCATTGGATTCAGAGGATAATGATCACGAAGCTCGGAGTATGGATTCCAGTTCACCTGCATATAAAAATGTTGGAGTTCACGGAAACATTTGTGGTGAGAGAAGAAATATCATAAATATATAAATGAATTGGTTAAGTGTTACTCACGTCGTGTGGCGACATGGTATCCAAACTCTCTCTGATGGCAACTAATCGGGCCTGTGTTCCTCCGCCATGAGATCGTTGCACCCATTTCCGTGCAAGTGGCTCACCCATTCGAAAACCAACATTATATGTTGGTCAGAATGCAGGAAAATACTCGTATATCCAAGCCTGAGAAAATTGAAAACGCAATGGTTAGAAAAATAAAACAAAGTACATTTAGAGCATATATAGACATTATGAATGTTATGCACATACCTCGAGTAATGTCAGATATCCCGTTATCTGCCGAACACCAACTCGAGAGGCCAACCCCAACTGTCGGTACAAGAAGGCCAAAGCCGCTGTGCCCCAGGCGTATTCATTCACACGGTTCAAGTGCTCCAATAGTCGAATTATCTTCGATGATGCCCTAGTGCCGGTCTTGTCTGCGAACAGTGTACATCCCAACACAAACAGCTGATATGCACGGGTAGCACAATCTAATACGAGGAGGTTTTGAGAACTCGTATCTGCTTCAAATTGTCTTCGAAGCCACTCCATTTTCACGGATCCTCCTCGAAGGCCTTCGAGTCCCTCCTTGGCCTCCTTTGTCGAAACGCCCAACAACCGACTAAGGAGCTCGTTCACGGGCTCCGGCCTGCTTCTACTGTCTGAAATCATCACAGATCGGCCACTAACCGGCAAGCCAGTCAAACATACTACGTCATCGAGGGTGATAGTTATCTCATCCCAGGGCATGTGAAAAGTGTTTGTCTGCGGTTGCCAGCGCTCGACAAATGCACATATGAGGTTTTTATTGGGTGTCTTATAAGACACCCACCTCAAATCTGGGATGGGACTGCGCTGTAGCAACTGCTCCCAAGCCGGATTCTGTCCCTCGAACTGCCACGTCTCCATCTTTGTGGTGTGGCACCAACACTTTAGGATAGGTCGTTCCTCACCGTTCCAGATGGCATAGGCTATGTGCGATTTGAAGCTCGGAATCAACTGTGGATCAATTGGTCCACCAGGACAAGGGCCTCTCAAAATATCATCATCATCATCCTCTCTTTCGGTTTCCTCAGGAGCCGCTTCCTCATCATGATCGGGTCACTTTGTGCTTCCTCCGTCGGTGCTTCGTATTCGATTAAAGGCAGGGTAGAAGTTGAAGCGATCGGTGGATCGAGCGTGCCGCCTCTTCGACCCGACGCCTACGGTTCGAGGCAGTAGGTCGTGTCCTCCTCCTAGTGTACAAAATATCCCCACCTGCAATATTCATCAACGATTAAGTTCAATTCACGTATACATATTGATCAAATTCATATACATTACATATAGGCCAAACATTCGTCAAACCAAACCTAACACTACACTACCGAGAAACAATTTAATCAAGTCATCTATACGTATTGTAAACCCAATATAATTCAACCACCGAACAATGTGCATAACATGGCTGACCAATAGCTATTAAACATGCCGAGTATGTTCGGCCTCAATCAATCAAACAAAACATCTAAGTTCAGTCAGTATCAACCGAACACACCCCAACGCATTCGGCCAACACTGGTCGAACATACCTATAGTGTTCGGCCTCTATCAGTCGAACCAGCCATGAAACGTTCGGCCTATGCTGGTCGAACATACCCCTCTAGTTCGACGAACCAGGGTCGAAGACGACCATTCCAGTTCGGCCGATGAGAGTCGAACATATCCCACGAGAAACAGCAAATTCGACCACAAAACCAACGGAGTTCATACATTTTCGACACATTAACGAATCCTAAACACTAACATTATGTTTTAAACACAATTACACACATATAACCCATCAAAATTACTATATCCAACTCAAAAATCTTAACTTCACTTACTTGGATTTTCTTCTTCTCTATGAGGGTCCATTGTAGATTGTGAGCTAACAAATCGGCCTTCGAAAATCTTGTTCGGTTGAGAGTCGAACAAAAACACAAAATTCGGCTTGGTGATATTGCAAATGCAAGGAAGTATGACACGTTTGTTTGTCTCGGCTGTGTCTTGCTTTGGGGAGGAAGGGTTTGGTTGGGGTGTGTGGTGGGTGGGTGGGGTGTGTTTAGAATTAGGGTTTGTTTTTTCATTTTTTTAATAGTAAGGGTATTTTCGTAATCTTTTGGGGTGTGTTGAGTATTTTGTGAGTTTAATTTTCATTTGATGGAGTGTGTTTAGAATTTGGCGTGTGTTTAGTAGAGCTTGGGGTGTGTATAGCCCAGCCCTTGTTGAATTTTGGAGAGGATGAATGATTTGAGTTATTCTTTTAATTTACCCTTTTTAAAGGAATTTTTGTTTGTGTTAATTTGGTGATGTGGAACTTCAATTTTGAATTAACGTCCACATCAGTAATATGCTCGATTGAAGGGTGTCACGTGCAAATCTTTTGCCAATTGGCTTGAAATTTATGAATTTGAGTTTTATTTTTGTTTTAAAATCGTTCAAATTGAAAAGATTATATCTTAATATTAGTGTTGGAAAAGATAGTATCTTAAATGGTAAATGGCTAAAAGGTAGTATTCAAAATTTGTAATTTTTTCAATTAATTTTTGTTATTTTAATTATACATTTTAGTTATGTTAGTTGTATTTTTATATATTACATAAATATATAACTATTATGATATAAAAGTATAATTAATATCATATATATATATACAAATTATGCTAATTTTTTTTAAAGTTAAAATATTACATAAATGTTTAGGTAATATAGTATAAAAGTGAACACATGAATAAAAAAATAAAAAAGGGACAACATTCAGGTCAGATCCGGGATCGACCCGATTACACCTTACACATGATGCACGAGAAACCAACACTTGTAGAATTATCATTGCACTAATGCCAAATAATACCATTTTAGTTCCCATTATGGAAATTAATATTAAAACTCATGAACTGCCATCGACATGAGAAAGAAAAAGAAAAAAAGCACCACAACAAAAGTTTACGGGTTGATATGAAAATATTTATTGATTTTCAGAAATAAAACTTGCACAATAATTTAGACATCCATAAAATTTCCTACAGGAATTCTTCTCGATCCCTAAAGTGGATAATACCTCATTCATACCAAAACCACGGTGCATTGGTTATTCCTCTAACCTCTCAAAAATTCGTCTTCCACACGAGAAGATCAAATTGTTGATCTTTTCCTTCTTGCACTATCAATATTTTTGTTGTTATTTAGTTTAAAATTTAACCAAGGTAATTTGTTTTCACTGATTGATTTTAATGTAGAAATTTGTGAGAATTTCATGTGAGGAGTTCATAAATTATAGCAAGATGTAGATTAGAAGTAATGAATTAAGTATGAGCAGATTAAAATTGCATTAATGGAAAAGGGAGTAATGTTTATGTGAACTAGGTGTATGGATCATGATTTGTGCAACTGTGTGCGCAAAGGTCGGGTTGGGTCTGATATAAACTGAATCTGCGCCTAGGTTTTATTTATTTATGTCATAATCTTTACATACATATATCATAACCTATAAGTGATATATTTAAACTTCTTTTAGTATGAAAATTCATATAGTATGGCTAAACTATTATATTATAATAATTTAATTTTTATGTTATATTAGTATAATATTTACGTACATATATCATCATAATCTTTAAGTAATACACTTAGACTTTATTTAGTATAAAAATTCATACAGTATGTCAAAACTTTTATGTTATAATAATTTAACATTTATGTCATATTAGTATAGCATTTGTGTACAAATATCATAACATTTATGTACTTACAGAATAACATAAAAATTATATTATTATAACGTTAAGTTTAAATTGTTATAACATAAAAGTTTAAAAAATATTATAGGTCTAAAATACACCTCAAAAGGTCAAACTAGCAAAAAACATAAAGGTTATGTTAATATAACTAAAATGTTAAGTTTGTCAAATTAAAAAGTTAGACGAATATAACTGCAAAATTAGGCGTGAATTTAGAATGTCTTTTGGGTTGGATCGATCCAATTACACAAATTTAAGACTCATTTAGCGTATGAAAATAGTTGTACGGAAAAGGTACCTAGTGCAACGGATAGAAAAACAGTTTCATTCTTTTATTAATTAATTGGTGGAATTGATTGTGGGAAGATTTTTTGAAAATGTTATTTAGGTGTGTTAGAAACATAGTTTCATTCTTTTATTAATTAATTGGTGGAATTGATTGTGGGCAGATTTTTTTTTAAATGTTATTTAGGTGTAGAAAAATAGGTTATATATGCACTACCATAAGTTATCACAATAACCTTCGATAATCATATAATGAGTGTTTGTGATAGCTTTTACTTTTAAAGAAATAATTAAAATATAGATATTGTTTAAAAAGTGATTCGTGGTAAGAGGGTGGTTAAATTTTATTTGAAAGAGGTTGTAAGCTCTAACGTCGTATATATCACAAGCCTTATGTTTTAAGTGGTATTATATTTTTATTAAGATGTAGATTGTGTGATAATTAGAATTTAAACTTGGATTATGTAAGTTTTCTTGTTTTTATTTTCTTCCTTCCAATCTTCTTAACTCATTAAGAAAAAAAAAATCACGGTTACATCTTATAAGATATTTATTTTTAGTTTAAAAACATGTTGTTGATGTGTCTGAATAAATAAAATGATAAAGTTTATAAGATGTTAGCAGTAACAATTATGTAATTTAATAGATCAAATTTGAAGATATTTTAAGCATCGTATATTAGGATGAAATAAGATATTATTTTTAAAAGGCGTAATTGTGTAAAAAAAAAATCACCTTTTTGAAAATTCAATTTAATTATCACATTTTGAATTTAGCCAAATAAATCATGATTTGGTTCACTATTGTAATTTAGATCACATTTATATTTTATGATGATTAGAGTCCACATATCTGGCAAACATACTCATATCACATCAAATGTTAGTAATTCCTAACAAAATAAATTTAAAGGTTAAATTTCATAACAAATCACCACATTTTCAAAAGTTGCAATATAATCCTAACTTTTTATAAAATTAACAAAAAAGTCGCAACCTTATGTAGCTTATATGATGTCTCACGTGTAATTTATTTGGATTCATGAAATTAACTTAGGTTACCCAAAAATAGACTTGTGATTTCAATAGCAACAATGAATGGATGTTGTAACATTTTTTTGCTAAGTTTATAAAAAGTCGGGACTATATTACAACTTTTGAAAGATTGAGACATGTTCTACAATTTGATCATCAAAATTATTTTTATTGGAAATTATGTGGCATCAAATGTGACATGTGACATGCCACGTTTGTTGAACATGTGGATTTCGATGGTGGAAAATACAAATGTGATCTAAATTGAAATAATGAATAAATGTGATGAATTTTTTGTGCTAACTTAATAAAACTGTAGGGATTAGATTGCAAATTTTCAAAAAAATGATTTTTTTTTTTTGCAATTATGCTTTTTTTTTTTAAATTTTAACACATATTTTTGAAGAAATTATAAGCTCATTTCTAAGGAGTTTATACGCTTACCCAAACACTCTAAATGTTAATAGTGTAAATGAATGCATTATTGTATTAATATTACATTTATGTTATTAATTGAAATGACATATTTACCATAAATTAATTCAATTAATACGAAATGTTTTTTGCAGCCCAGAATAAGATTAGGGTGGGATTAAAAAATCAATAATAATAATAATAATAATAATAATAATAAGTGTTAATTTCATCTTTCCACCAGTAATATGTATGTTTTTTTTTTAATTTTACATCCTATATTATTTTTTTCTTCGATCACAATCTATACTATACGTTTTGCTTATTTTTACAACCTTCAGCAAGCATTTTCCTGTGAGAAAGTGCTCACGTGATTTTCACGTGATTTTCACGTGCTAATTGAGGGTTATTTTTATCATTTACACTTCTAATACGTAGGCAAATTCGATTCTTCAGCTATTTTCAATGATAAATGGATCTTATTTTTGTTTGTCTTCATTTACTCAGACAATTTGCTGAAGAAATGAGAAAAATTAGGGTTAAATTTGATTTTGGAGGGGGAAATAGTTAATCATGACCTACAAATTGACGAAAATTCATTTGCTCAGTTGGCACATGATTTAAAAATCACGTGGACCTTTTCGAAGATTACAAAATTGAACAAAATGTATTGTGATCGGAAAAAAAAAATTATGATTCAAAATTAAAACATGTTCACAATATAGGTTGAAAAATGAAAGTAAATCTAATAATAAACCAAGGTTTAGCTTCTACTAAATTTGGGCACACACTCATTTTTCATTTATTTCTACCTCAAAGCTGAACAGTAATTTTTGAAGCAACTACGAACAAACCCTAAAATAATCATGAAGAGAAAGGCCTAACCCCTGCCTGCACCAAGGGTTACTATGGTGGGTCCGATGGCTAATGGGTTGTCACTATCAATTTCCAAATATATAACTATTTTTAAAGTTGGAAATTCACTACTGTCAATCAACTTTTGTAACTAACAAATGTTTGTTTTTACTCCTCAACTTTTGTTATAATTGATTATACAATTTTTCATATTATTTGAGTTTAGATGATACATATTAATGAAAATGAAACAATGTGATCTAATTGAAATGAGTTAATCATGTTCGTACGGAATAGAAAGTGCTATCTAAATTCTAAAGGTCCAATCTAATATTGGTGGTATGATTAAAATAAAAATATTTAAGTTTCACTAAAATTATGAAATTTAAGTTGTGACTAAATTTTTTTTTTCTACTACAAGTGATTATAAATGACTATACAATTTTTTTAGGTAAAAGCAATACAATATACTTATAGAGTTTTTTTTTTTAAACGAGTTAGGAGAAGTGAAAGAAATGGAAACAATAAAAATTAAATTTAAATTTACTTTAATCATCACAATCTGCATTTTTATAAAGGTAGAACATTATTTGACCTATAAAATTTGTACATTCATAAACTTAAGTTGACAACATATAAAATTTTCAATGTTTTTGGTTCAAATCTTATTCTCTTTCTAATTAAAAAAAACAAAACTAAACAACAGAATTAAAAGGCGCAGATTTGATTGATCAGGATTCATACTTGAATCATTCCAGTATTCTACATTTATTACCTTCGTTTGTCCACCCAAATTCATTAAAAGAATTAAAAAAAGAATTATTGCTGAAGATAAATTCTGTACTCATTAAAAAAATACAAAAGGAAAATTATTGCTCACGTTATCGTGATGTGCAGTTATAGGACCAATTAGTAATGTTGGTTACGGCGGCATATGGTTCAATGAATCCACCACCCAAAACAAAAAAAAAACAATTTTATAAGCTTAGAGTAAGTTTGTTTTGGAATTATGTAGAATTGAGAAAATTTGAATTTTGAAATCATGGGATTTGATAATAAAGATAAATAGTTAAAATCGTATTTATTATAAGATTTTATAGGTAGGATTATTATTGTAGATGTCAAATCAATGCTGAAAAAAGTAAGAATATGTAATATTATATTGTTAGTTGATATGTAATAAATTTTAGGTATAGAGTTAATTATAATATTTTTTTTAAATAAAATAGATTTTAGATGAATTTGATAATTCTTGATAAAATCTTCTAAATAAACACGGATTTAGAATTTAAAAATCCCAAATCCCATAATTACCAAAATGGCTGCGGTTTCTCCCTTTTCTTTCTTCATTCTCTCCTTTTCATTAATTTTTTTTATTTCTTTTTCAGTTTCTTTTCACACACTATTTATCTTATTCTTTATCGTGATTATCTGCGACTTTCTACTTCTTCATACGACTCTTGCAAGACCATACATATCTTCTTCCATATAAGAAAAATCAAATTCCCACAACTCACAATTCATAATGTATGTGAGTTTATGAAAATCAATTTGGCTGACGGATAATGAAATTCCATCTTTCGAAATATATTTGTGAGACCGTCTCATATAAATATGAATGAATCTTGTTTTAATCGTTTCGCAGATCCCATTTTATGAGACCGAGGCCGAATCGTAGATAAAAAATTATGTAATACATATGTGTGTATTATGTAATATTTTACTATACATCAGATAATATTTTTATATTATATTATTTAATATATGTATATAATACAAAAATATTAACTGATATATAGAAAAATATTACCTGATATACACACAATTATTACATATTACATGACCCAGGGGCGAGATAGATGAGCACTGATAATCCACACATTGTTCATTAAGCCGACCAACTCAATTCACATCATGTATCCTATAATACAAAAAAATATTCCATATTTTTTTATAGTTCAATCCAGCCCAAAATGAATGGGATTCATGAGACGGTTTCACTTAAAACTTTGTCTATAAATATTTGAAGTGGGTCTTGCGTAATACCGTTTCATAGATTCTATTCGTGAGATGAGGCTGATCGGATCAGACATAAAAAATTATATGATATTTTTGTGTATATTAGGTAATATATTTTCATTATATCAGACAATACTTTTATATTTACAAAAGTATTACCTAACATATCAAAAATATATTACATAATTTCTTATGTCCGACTCTTCTCACGAATGAGATTCATGAGACGGTTTCACCCCAAACTTTGTAAGTATTTGGAGTGGATCTTGCGTAATACCGTCTCATGGATCTCATTTCGTGAGATGAAGTTGATCGGGTCGGACATAAAAAATTATGTAATACTTTTGTGTGTTCAGTAATATATTTTTTTATATATCACGCAATACTAATACATATACAAATATTACATATTGCACGATTCACGCGCGAGGGAGAAAAGCATGATGACCCGTACGTATTTTCATTAACTAACCTGACTCAATTCAGATCATGTATCTTATAACTTAAAAATATTATATTACATACAGAAAAATATTACCTAATGCACATAAAAATATTACATATTTTTTATAGTTCGTCTCAAAAGCCAAAAGGTATTATATGACAAAAGTTTTACCTAATAAAAGAAAGAGTTTGTTACCTTTTTGACCCGTAATTTAGGGGATTTGCCTGTTTAGAACTTTAAGTTTTTGGGCTGACAATTTAGGACTTTATCTTTTCGAGTTTCGTAAATTTTGTTTAATTTGAGTCCGAATTGCTCAATTGGGCTCAAATGCGGTAAAAGGAAGGAAAATCCATCGACCCCATCATCTCCACCCCGAAGGAACTACGAGATCATCCCAAGGGTGTCTTCGGCATTCAGGGGTCACGAACCGACCATAGAACCCTATTCAATAAGTGGAACACATTAGCTGTCCGTTCTCGGGTTAGGCAGTAAGGGTCGAAGAAAGACAATCACTCATTCTTAAAACCAGCGTTCTTAAGACCAAAGGGGGAAGCTCTCTGTTCCTTCTTCTCCTTTAGCTGGAACCTCCGGAACCACAAGAATCCTTAGTTAGAATGAGATTCCAACTCAGCACCTTTTGAGTGAGATTTTGAGGCTCAAATTACACGTGAATCGCACGTGAGATTGTGAATTTGGGCACTTCGGACCAATTTTGCTGACATGTCCTAAACCCATCATATGTGGCATTTCGAATTTTATATATTTACAGAATTTTACATTAATTCCCCCAAATAAAATGAAATCCCTAAATTAAAAAATAAAAAAATTCCCCCAACATGTTTATCTAAAGAAGAACATAAATGAAAAATCCACGTTATTTGGGGGGAATTTTCTGAAGTTTGCAAGCAATGGTTAAGAGTTGAAGGTACTCAGAGATCATCTCTACAAGTTTTCAAGTCTGATCTTCTCCTCAATTTCCTGCCTAAATTTCCATATTTGCTCAAGTTTCAAGTCTCAACAAAAATAGCGGATTCTCACATCCAGTGTTTGGCAAATTCGTGCCCTCAAATTCAAGTGCTTGATCTCAGTTACAAGCAGGAAAGGGATTTCGGTCGTGAGTATCTGGAGATTGATGATGTAGATGATGAAGGTCTTTTCACCGTCGCTAGCGTATGCATTGGTTTGAGAAGCGTTTCATTGAGGAAGAGAGGTGGAATTGGGGATATCGTGGTTATTTCACTGGTAGGATTTTGTAGAAATCTAAGAAACCTCGATCTCGGGTGGTGTTAGGTTTTCAATGATGTTCTCGAATAGATTGGGGATTTAAATTTCTTGCGATTGCTGAATTTGCAGGCGTGTTGGTTGATAACATATGCAGGTTTGGCCAAGCCATTGCGTAATTCTCTGAAGCATTTGAGTGTGGTAGAATCACGGATAAAGGTCTGATGAGGGAGATGAGGTGTTTGAAGAAAGAGTTTATTATCTTTTTTTGTCCCATCATTTTTTGATTTAGGGATTTCATTTGATTTTGGAGAAATTTATGTAAAATCTACGTGGACTGCAAATATATAAAATTCAAAATGCCACGATGAATATAGGACATGTCAGTAAATTTGGTCCGAATTGTTCAAATTCGTGATCTCACATGCAATTTGTGTCAAATTGAGCAATTCAGGCTCAAATTGGACAAAATTTCTGAAACTCGAAAAGATAAAATCCTAAATTGTTAGCTCGAAAAATTAAAGTTTTAAGACTCCCTAAATTACGGGACAAAAAGGGTAACAATCTATAAAAAGAAATATTACCTAATACACACAAAATATTACATGATTTTTTATATTCAACCTAATTCAACCTATCTCACGAAATAGGATTCGTGGGACATTCTCACCCCAAGACTTTGTCAAATATTTGTTTTTTTAGTCCGGCACACTAGTTTTAATTGGGTAAAATGTTTTATTAAATTAGTCATGAACTTTCAAGATATGATTCATGGCATGAAAAACAATATTCGTTGTCTAGTGGATAAAATATCTAATGAATATATTGGTGTTTAAAAAATCGCTAATAAAATAATAAATTTTATTCCTTATCTTTTCTTAAAACAACGATTCTGCAATAGAGACAACCACTTGTTTTTTCCGCTTTAGATAACAATCCTCTATTATTATATTTTTAAGCATAATGTATAGTACTTAAGATGACAGTTAGTATCCTTCGTAGGATTGTTGTCTTTCCTCTAATACACAACAATTATTAGTTATTGGTTATTAAGAAATTGGTATCTATAACAGAAAATTAAATACTTTTGACTCTTGTTTTATTCTTATAACGTTGTTTTTAAAGGAAAAGAATATAGTTTTGTTGGGAAAATCGGGCAATTTCCACCACAAATTAGTGAATTATAATAATTCTATAATTCTCAGGAAAGATTGAAGAGATCACGATTGGTCAACTTCAAATCCAACACGTCTCCAAACACCATTCAAAGAGTCTACGCTTCTTATATATAGGAGAAGAATTGTATAAAGTACACAAATTTTGAGATAATTCAAAGATAAAGGGGAAAACTTTATTTATAAGGTCACTTTACAAGACTTCCGATGTGGGACAAGAATTTATCAATATCAACAAATCTCCACTTTGACATAATTTCAGGTCCCACTAAATACAAATCTTCTCAAACGAATACAATAAGAATGATCCTCATGGTGCTTCCAATTTTGCGTCATATGACGCTAACTCAAATGTGCTGGATGTTGACCAGGTCTAAACAATGTTCAAACTTGGTTCTTGTAACCTTGGTCATCATATCTGCAGGATTCTCCATGATATGAATCTTCTTAAGCATAATCTCTTATTCTTTAAGAATTTCCCCCATAAAATTATAGCGAACATCAATATGCTTCGTTCTTATATGAAAGACTTGCTTCTTTGTTAAATGAATAACACTTTGACTATCAGAATATACCTCAATGTGTTTTTGATCAACTCCCAATTCTTTCATCAATCCTTGAAGCCAAATTGCCTCTTTCACAGCTTCTGTAATTGCCACATACTCTACTTCTGTTGTAGACAAATCATCTGTTGACTGCAAAGTAGATTTCCAACTAACTAGTACATTGACAAAAGTGAACAAATAATTAGTTGTTGATCGTCGCTTATCCAAATCACCTGCATAGTCAGAATCACAATATCCAAATATACATCAACCAAGTGGTTCATCCTGCTCAAACACCAAACCAACATCTAGAGTTTTTTGGATATATCGTAAAATCCATTTCACAGCTAGCCAATGAGCCTTGCCTAGGTCATGTATAAATCTACTCATAATACTAACAGCTTGTGAAATATCTGGTCTCGTACACACCATTGCATGCATCAAACTTCCAACTGCATTAACATACGAGACTCTCACCATATATTCTCGTTCTCCATCCGTCTTTAGAGATAATCGGCTACTAAGCTTCAAATAAGGAGCAAACGGGATACTTACGGGTTTTTAATCTTCATTTATTCCAAAACGTTGTAATATCTTCTTCAAATACTGCTTCTGTGTCAGCCAAAGCTTGCCTCTCTCTATCCCTCCTTATCTCTATGCTGAGAATCGCTTTGGCTTCTCTCAAATCCCTTATCTCAAACTCTTTACTCAACTGAGCCTTCAACTTATCAATTTCAACTTAGCTCTTTGACGTTATCAACATATCATTAACATACAAAAGTAGGTAGATGTAGGGCCCATCTTGAAGTTTGTGCAAATACACACATTGATCATATTTGCTTCTTGTGTACTTCTGACACATCATGAACTTGTCAAATCGTTTATACCATTGCCTTGGTGACTGTTTCAATTCGTACAATGATTTGTTTAGTTTACAAACCCAATTTTCCTTACCAGCAATTTTAAATCCATATAGCTGAGTTATATAGATTTCCTCCTTTAAGTCACCATGTAAAAATGAAGTTTTCACATTAAGTTGAGCTAGCTCCAAATTCAACTGTGCTACCAAGGCCAACAAAATTCTAATAGAGGAATATTTGACAACTGGAGAAAATACCTCATTATAATCAACTTCCTCTTTCTGAGCATAGCCTTTAGCCACCAATCTCGCCTTGTAGTGAACATTAATCTTGTCAGAAAATCATTCTTTCTAAGGCCAACAAAATTCTAATAGAGGAATGTTTGACAACTGGAGAAAATACCTCATTATAATCAACTCCCTCTTTCTGAGCATAGTCTTTAGCCACCAATATCGCCTTGTAGTGAACATCAATCTTGTCAGGAAATCCTTCTTTCTTTACAAATACCCATTTGCATCCAATTTTCTTCTTACCCTTAAGTAGTTGTGTTAACTTCCACGTCTGATTCTTATGAAGAGATTGCATCTCTTCTTCCATTACAACTTTCCATCTATCAATTTCTGAATTTCGGACTACTTTAGGAAACATGGATGAACACCATCAACCACTGGAAGTGCATATGCCACCATATCATCAAAACGAGCAGGTTTGTAAATTTCTCATCTCGCCCTTCTAACTATAATTGGCTCTTGTTGCTGCAGAGATTCTTGGAATAAAACCTCGTCCTCATCAGACTCTTCTTCTGCTTTAGGAGAGTCACTAACGGTGCTTTTTGTTGAAATCATTACTGTCTGCTCAAACTCCACCTGCTTTGGTGTACACTCCACCTGCTGCAGAATACCATTACACCATTCTTGTGTTACTTTATTCAATATGGTAGATTCATTAAATGTAACATCCTTACTGATAATTGTCTTCTTTACCTCCAAACACCACAAACGGTACCCTTTAACCCTAGTATTGAAACCCATAAAGAGAGCCTTCTTTGCTCGTGGATCTAACTTTGATTCCTTAACATGATAATATGCAGTAGAACAAAAAATACGCAAAGAATTATAATCAATTGCAGGTATACCAAACCATACCTCTAATGGAGTCTTGTCATCCAGTGCAGATGATGGCAAATGATTAACAAGATGTTGAGCATACGTCACAGAATCCAGCATTAGACAATATACAACGAACTTTCTCCACTAATGTCATGTTCAATGGCTCTAACACCTCATTCTGTTGTGGTGTTCCTCTAATTGTAAAGTGCCGAACTATGCCATACTCTTGGCATATCTTCTGGAATGGATCATTCTTATATTTTCCATCATTATCTGTGCAAAGAACCTTGATCAACTTCCCGTCTGGTTTTCAACCTCTGTTTTTCACTTAAGGAAAATTCCAAGCACCTCATCTTTATTCTTTATAGGTAACACCCATACTCTTCCGGAAAAATCATCAATAAAAGTGAAAAAATAATGTCTACCTTCAATAGATGGAGTCTTGGTAGGTCCCCAAACATTTGAATGCACATAATCCAGAATACCCTTAGTATTGTGGATGGTAGTGCCAAATTTTACTTTTTGTTGTTTTCCCATAACACAATGCTCACAAAATTCCAATTTGCAAGCTTTCAACCTTTCAATAATCGTTGTTTGGCAAGAGTTTGCAAGGATTTTTCTCCAGCATGTCCCAAAGGCATATGCCACAGCTTTGTTGTCTCTGCATCTTTCTTGCTACTCGAAGTTGCAGCTGCTACAGTCCCAACCACTGTACTACCTTGGTAGTAATACAGATTATTTTTCTGAATACCTTTCAACATCACAAGTGCTCCCGAAGTTGCTTTAAAAGTTCCATCTTGCATCGTCACAACTAAGTCTTTTAACTCCAAAGCCTCAAAGAGATGAGATTCTTTTTCAACTTCGGCACGTACCGAACATCCTTCAAGATTTTGGTGGATCCGTCATGATTCCGCAGCTTGATTGAAGCTATCCCAATTATTTTACATGGATTATCATCTATCATGTAAACAACCCCACAATCAAATTCTTCAAAATCGAAGAACCACTCCCGCATGGGAGACATATGATAGGTGCAACCTGAATCCAAAATTCACTCATCTAGATGACATGTTGAGGGTGAAACTACCATAGAGAAATCCATTTCTGCATCACTTTTACATTCTGCAACATTTGCATTTTACGGAGCCTTCTTTTTTTTTTTCAACTTTGTACAATCTTTCTTCCAGTGTCTTTTCTCGTGACAGAAAGCACAATCATCTTTAGGAACTCTACTTTTTGATCTTCCTCTTCTCCCATTTAATTTGCCTTGCTAGTGACCTCTCGCCACTAATGTTTCATCTGCTGCAACTGCTTTGTTTTTCATTTTATCCTGTTTTCTCAATTCATGACTATACAACGCAAACAGACAGCATCTAAAGACACATTCTCCTTCTCATGAAGTAACGTAGTTTCCAAATGTTTAAACTCATCAAGAAGATATTATAACAACATCAAGGCTAAATCTTCATCTTCAAATTTTACATCCAAATTTAACAGGTCTGCTACTAATTGATTAAACAGAGTAATATGTTCATTCATAGTAGTACCTGATTGGTAATCAAATCGGAACAACCTTTTCTTCATAAGGAGCTTATTCTGACCAATTTTCTTCAGAAATTTGTCCTTCAATGTCTTCCATAATTTGTTTGCAGAAGTCTCATTTTTGACAGCATACTTCTGTTCGTTAAACAGGCACGATCGAATTATTCTGCACACCAACCAATTCATCGTACTCCAATCCTTATCATCTACGTCATTTGGTTTCTTTTCCTTAATAGCAATGTCAAGGCCCTATTGAAAAAAAGAATCCATGACCTTACCTTGCCACATACCGAAATGACCAGTACCGTCAAATATTTCTACCGTCAACTTCATACTTGACATTGGAATCATTGCCCATGTGGACGAGAAAGCTGATACCCCTGATGTTATATTTGTTGTAACCTCCTTTGTCGATAAATCTTCTAAGGACATTATGACCTCAGCTGACAGTATTCAATATTACAAACAAAAAACTAAGGACGAACCTTCGGTTCTGATACCACTTGTTGGGGAAATCAGGCAATTTTCACCACAAACTAGTGAATTATAATGATTTTATAATTCCCAGGAAAGATTGGAGGGATCACGATTGGTCTCACTTCAAATCCAATCTCCTAAAAAGAACGTAGAACCAAATAAAATACTAACACATAAAACCTGACAATTAAATATTGAATACCGAAAATTTGATAACGGAGTTCGACCAATTTGACCTACGTCTCCGAGCACCACCCAAAGAGTTCGCGCTTCTAATATATAGGAGAAAAATTGTACAAAATACAAAAATTTTGGGATAATTCAAAGGTAAAGGGGAGAGCTTTATTTATAAGGTCACAAAGCTCCTTCTCTTTACAAGACTTTCGATGTGGGACAAGAATATGTCAATATCAACAAGTTTGACAATGGATTATATTCGTTGTTATTCTAAAAAAAAAGTAAGTCAACATATCAAATTTGTTAACTTTTTCTGAAACAATAACAGTTCGTTATTGTCGTTTATTTTTATTTTTTCAAATTTACATATTGTAAATTTTCTTCTAGTCTAACATGTGCAAGTTACGTGATCGTTAACAGATCATATTGGAGGGAATCAAAAGGTGTTTTAGTTCCAAATCATAACTATAATTCTCAAATCAACATGAGAGAAAATCCTGAGAGATTGCACACGCATTTAAAACCATGGGTGAATTCTCGCCTACTGAATTACCATTGATTTGAAGTCTCAATCTGCTTGCTGAGATGTTTTATCTCCACAATGTAGTTTCGTACAACCTCAACCTTTGTCTAAGCCTCTACGCCGTCGTATCCCACTTAATCTCCCCCACCTAGGTAGATTTTGAATTGTGTTGGAATTTGTTTTAAAGTTTTAATCTTTTTTTTTATTACTTAGAAAAGTATAGATCTGTTCAATTTAATTTTTTTCCTATTACTGAGAGAAGTATATACCTATTAAGTGTGGTGTAATTTCATTTTCTTTGATGTGATTTGATAATTGTACTTTTGAGTACAGATTGTACATGAGAATTTATTTAGTAAAACAAGTATTCCTTAAAAAGAGTTTATGACGAGTTATGTTAGGAAAATTAATAGAGAGGACCAAAAAAAGATTAAATTTGACCTTTTTTTTCGTATTTAGGAATTAAAAGTAGACAATATTCATTCATACATGGTCAAAGTTGAATTTTTCTCCACACTAAACTAAACAATTTCAAGTATATATCTACTAACATCATACTAACTAGTTGATTACCTCAAAATATACACTTCAAAACCATTGTTCATCATCTATATGTAATAACTTGGAATCGTTGAATTTTCTTAAAAAAGTCAATAATTATAATTGTATTGTTCAAAATATATAATTAAATTAGTAGATACATCATTAATAAAAATGTCCATTGATGAAAATATGGACAACAAAGGAAAAATGACTCTTATCACCAATTTGGAAGCCTTTGACGACTACAAATCAATTCACTTGTCATGGAAGTATAAAGTTTTCAAATATACAATGACACAAGTTGCAGTTGATTTACTGAAGTTGTTGGTCTCAAATGGTATAAAATACTTAGAAAGGTTGAATGAATTTTTTCAAGTAAAAAGTATGGACTTTCTTGTTGTAAGCTATAAGAAATAGTTCTTACAACATAGCTTGCAGTGACTACTTAGAGCTTCTCCAACCCTGCGCTAGGTGTTATTCTAGCGCAGAAATTCAATCTCCAACCCTTCGATATTCTCTGAGTTAAGATAGCGCAGAAGCTCTGTGTTGTCCATTGTGCGTTACTAAAAGTGACGGCCTAATCCAGCGCTACTTTTTTTTTATATTCAAATTTTATATGGATTTGGGCTTGGGCTTTTGTTAATGCTTGGGCTTTCCATTTTTTTCCCTTCTTTTTGTCCAAACAAGCATTGAGCTTGGGTTTGGACTTAGGTTTTAATTAAATTTATTGTATAAAATTTTTAATTAATTCAATTAATTAATTAAATTCAATTTAAATTTGATTAATGTGTTAATTAATTCAATTAATTAAAACTTAATTAAGTTAAATTTATTCAATGAAATTTTAAATTAATTGAATAATGAAAAATATAATAAACATAGAGTAATATTGGAGAATGATGAAAAATATATCAAGTTACATAAAACATAAAATTACATTAATGAAAAATATAGAAATACATAAACCAATAAAATAAAATATAAATCCTAATAATCTGAAAGACTACCTCTGGACCCTAATCCTCCGATATCTCTAAAATATTCTCCAAACATATTAAAATTAGGTGGTGTTGATTTTATCCTCGTTGGCCCTCTTCTGCATAATTTTTTGTTGTTCTAATCGTAAAAACTCATGTTGTTAAAGATTCTCGATGCTGGACAAATTGATATTTAATGTCTTATTTTCCTTTACTCGTAGAATATCCTATTGCAGCTGAAGTTCACGAGCTCTCAACTTATGACCATCCGATAATAGCTAAAGTTCACGAGCTTTCATCTCGTGACTATTCTTTAATATTTGACTCAAGTGTTCATTTTGGTTATATATAGCTTGAAACTTACTATGGTCGGCATCGTTTTGTTTCTTTTTCATTTTAGATTTTTTCACACCCATGGGTTTTCTTAATGTAGTACCACTGCTACCATTACCGCTACCAATACCGCTACTGTTGTTTTCACAGTCTAAATTAATAGAAAATGAAGACAAGGAAGGTTCAGGAGAAAAAAGTGGTTCATTTGATGAAGCCAACATTTCGGCTTGTAGAGTCGGTTGTATAGCAGATCACACATGATCAAAGTTGAATCCATCCTCATATCCTCGCTCTCCTTTCATAAGTTCTTCAACACGATTCTTCTACATATTTTAAATAATATTGCTAAAATCAATATTTAAAATAACAAAAAAAATTATTCTTCAAACTTACAATTGTTTCCCAATTTGCACCACTTGGATTGGTCATTTCTATTTAGTGCACACATCCATTGAATTTTCTATAAAACTTGAGAATGTTTTTCCATCGACAATATAACGATCTTGAATTACGATCTGGCATCCTGAAGCTTGGTTTCTCTGCATTGTATTTTGTAACAATACGATCCTAAAAAGTTGTTTGAGACTAATTGATACCCACAATTGGATCTTGTGAAATATCAAGATAAACACTCACAAGGTGTGAATCTTCAGTAGGAGTGTAATTAGTTGTGCGCTTTTGAGGCATTTGAAAGAAAATATGTGAGCAAACAAAGACTTTTCAAAGGAAGTATGTAGGGAAAAAAATGATTTATAGAAAATAAGGATGAATCGTAGTAGTGTGTGAAATTAGTGAAGCAAGGAGTCATATATTTATAGCAAATTTGAAGGCTTAGATTGAAAGTTGCTATCAACAGCTCATATTAAAAGCACTCGGATTGTGCTTTCTCCAACTTTACACGTGTAAGACTCAGATTGAAAGTTGCTATCAACAACTCATATTGAAAGCACAAGGATTGTGCTTTCTTCAGCTTTACACGTGTAAGGCTCAAATTGAAAGTTGCTATTAACGGCTCATATTAAAAGCACAAGGATTGTGCTTTTCTAACCCTCTATATAATGAGTACATGCTCCAACCATATCTTCACATCAATAAATCTTTCACCTTTCACATTTTGATATCCTTTTTTCAACCATCACGAGCTCACATGTCAGTTTGTCCTGTTTCTTCTGGTTCTTCAAGTTTATCTGAAGATGAACTTCAAAAATTATTACACAGTGGTACTCTCAATCCAGAGGACCAAGCTGTTGTGTCTCAGTTGTATGTTAACAATTGTTGGATGGTTGAATATTTAAGGCGTCAAAATGATGAACCCACCCATGGAGGCTCAATTTTGGGTCATCGTACAATATTTCATGATCGAACCACAGGAGCTACAAGTCTTTTCATAGACTACTTTTTTGAAAATCCAACCTTTAATGACGATCAATTTCATCGGTGTTATCGAATATCCCAAAGTTTATTTCTTTGTATTGTTGATGCTGTACAAAATCATGATTCATATTTTCGTCAGAGTTGAGATGCAACTGGAAAATTTGGATTGTCCACTCTTCAAAAAATCACTGTTGTATTTCGGATACTAGCGTATGGAATGCCCGCAGATGCAACTGATGAGTATATCAGAATTGGAGAGTCTACTGCAATTAAGTGTGTCAAAAGATTCAATCGTGCTGTTATGGAGATATTTTAGGAAGAATATCTAAGAACACCAAATGTCAACGATGTAGCAAGATTACTTCATATTAATGAGCAACGTGGCTTTACAAAAACGTTGGGAAGTTTGGATTGCATGCATTGGAAGTGGAAAAATTATCCTATCGGATGAGCAGGAGGATATGCTAGTCGAAGCGGATCTCCAACAATAATTCTTGAAGTTGTGGTTGATTATGATTTGTGTATATGGCATGCTTATTTTGGGATGCTAGGATCAAACAATGATATTAATGTGTTGGAAATGTCTCCCATTTTCTCTAACCTTGCTAGAGGTATTGCCCCTCCGGTAAATTATTTCATTCAAAGAACAGAGTTTAACATGGGGTATTATTTGGCCAACGGTATATATCCCAAATGGTAAACTCTTGTGCAATCGATTCATGCACCAAGTGGTCCAAAAAAGAAATATTTTGCAATGAAAAAAGAAGCGTGTAGGAAGGATGTAGAACGTGCATTTGGAGTCTTAGAAAGTTGATTTGCAATTGTGGCAAATCCAACACGTCTATGGAATAAACATCATTTGAAAGATATTATGACTGCGTGCATAATAATGCATAACATGATAGTTGAGGATGAACGAGAACTGAATACTCCAATTCAAGATGTAAGAGAAGTACAACTTCCAGATGTCGAATTAGCTGAAAATGAAAATGCATATTTTCAAAATTTTATGGCTCGATTTAGACAAATTTGATCTTCAGAAGGTCATTTCACACTACGAAATGCACTAATTGAGCATTTGTGGGTAAAGTATTCTAATTCAGGCGACTAATCATGTTTATTTATTTTATTGCACTTTTATTAATCATGTAATATGTATTTTTATTGCATTTTTATTTCATGTAATATATATTTTTATTGTATTTTTATTTCATGTAATATGTATTTTAATTACTTTTTAGTATTAATAAATTTAAAAAATAATATTAAAAATAAAGTAGTGTTGAAAGTAATGCGAGCTGTTGGAGAAAAAATGCTGATTCTGCACTAGAGTAGTGCACTACTCTAGTGCAAGCTATTGGAGATGGCCTTACAACGCTACTTGCACTATTGTTGTAAGTTCACTTTTGGTTTTGAAAGTCTTTAGTTATGTTTTGCTGTTGTACAATGTTTATGTTTGTACTATTAAGTAAAGATACAGTAAACAGTGACATGCAGTTTATAGTGGTTAATAGTGTAATAATCTATCTGATTCACTCTGCTTATTAACATAGCGAAAGCTAATAAACAGAGTAATTAGAAGAAAATAAGAATGATTATTGAGATAGATGCATTGATACTATCGTATACTGGGCATAACTCAAAGGGGGGATCAATCCCTAGAAATTATTCAATATTCAACCACCACTCAAAAACTCTAGCAACAAACTATTTATACCCACATCTCCTAAATATTTTAGAAGAGTGAGAAGACTATAAAAACAAATTAATCCCAAATAATTAAATGAGTCCAGCAAGAATAAAAAATTCGTAAATGCATAATTAAAAGGCTTTGTAAGAATCATACTTACATACTATAAAAACAAATAAATCCCAAACATAAACTTGAAAGAATTCATGGCCCAAATTAAAGTAACAGCCCAAACACCCTCTCCTAGATCTTGTAGAGTCCGACTAATGGGCTATTTTATCTCCATCTATCCCAAAATTCTCATTTACTTCTCTCATGTTAAATACGATATAAAGTGATTATGAAAAATAAGTGAAATTAAAAAAAAAAAAACAGATCAATCTTTTTATCAAAATTTTCAATATATGAGCAAAAGGATATTTATTTTGGAATCGCAAGAGTAAATTTTATTTTTGAAAAATTTATATGCAACATTAACTTTCTTGAAATCTATTATCTTTATAATCTTCAAATCCACCTATGAGAATTGATCACTCGTTTAAATTTTAGAAGACACCGATCACACCATCTTATATTTCGTGGATTCAATCTCTGATTAAGATTCACCACTCAAAGACAATCGAAGAACATTTGAAATAGTTGAAGCTGGTGAGCATTAAAATTAAAAGCAAAATTAAAAGTCGGTAAACGATGTGCTCATAGCAAAAAATCTTATGTAACCGTTAGTAATGACCCAATCATCATTAATGATTAAAATATGACAACTCTATACACGTGCCGCAAGGTACTTTAATGAAAATAACTCAATTTTTTTTTTCTTTAGAGTATCAGTGTATAATAAAATCATATCAACACGAAACAATTCAAAAGAATCTGTATCAACACCATTTACAATTGCATTTATAGTTCATATTGAACTGACCATGGTGATAATGAGATCTTGCCTCTAGCATATGAAAAATAATGTGATGAAGATTTAATCTTGAGCACACGTATGGGGGTCAAACCTCACTCCACAATCCTTCAATCACTTCATTCGCATGAAGAAGGTGAAGAGATCTTTAGTCGGGAACAAACAATTCTTCGTCCATTCTATGATAGTGTTAATATAAATTTGAATGAAGAAGAGAATCGTCCAATTGAAATAGAAGACAACAAAATGAAAACAAAACAAAAAAAACAAAAAACAAAAAAAAAAAGGGGATGACAAAGTATTATCCGTCAACATTGTCTCTTAATTTACGAAATCTACAAGTTTAGAAAATGTTAAAGTTGAATTAAAAAACATATATATAACTATTTTGTGATCGGTGAGACAATTTCTCACCGAGTGGAAGCTGAAATATTCAAATCTCTTAAAAGTGGGCAGTTTATTTTATTTTGTGTGAAATTATTTCAAGTATCGTACTACTTTAATTTATTGAAGGATGTAATCTATCATTCTATTAATGTAATTTCAGTTAATTATATCTACATTTGACAGTTTCAAATCATTTTAATATCTTATTTTTAATTTTAAGTTATTTTCCATTTGTACTCCGTGATTTCAAATTTATTAACTATTTCCAGTAATTTCAGTCAATTTTTTTTAAGTTGTCAAATAAATATAATATTCCAAAATTTTTAAATATATTTATTTAATATAACATTAGGAAATATATTGATGAGAGAACATTGAGTCTAACAAATAATTGGGTTAAATAAATAAATGTTGGGACGTGTTTAAATTAATGAAACAATTACCTGAAAAAAAGATGTAATGGTTAATGATTGAATAAATGTTGGAATTTTTATCTAATAATTTCCATTACAGTTGCTAGCTCTAATCAATTTAAAAATATGATTTAAATCTACATTAATTATAAATGTAAGTTAATCGGGTGTTGTTTCGAAGAATCCATGAAAACGAGGTCAAGAGTATTCAGCTCCGTACATAAGCATAAACAATATTAATAAGTTTGAATGTAAGAATTTTACAAAGTTGACCGTCATGGAAGCAACATTAATTGAAAAAAATATTAAATACCCACCAAATACTTAGATTTGGACCTTCCTTAATATGCACTACACAGCAGTTTACTGAGTCTGGGTCAAAACTACTCTCAGGCAATTCATAGTCAAACTCTAGATATTTAATAATACCAAATTTCCATTAAAATTGGTTCTTATAAATAAAGCCATAATTACTATTTAGTTGCATATTTCAGCTTCCACTCGGTGAGAATATGTCAACCTTGACTTACCCATCACCAAATTACGTTAAATAAATATATTATTTGTTGTATTCTTCTTCATTGACTGTAGGGTTAAGTTTTTTTTTTATTTTTTAATGAGTTGGATGGAGTGGAGCACTATAAAATTTGTAAAATCTAGATTTAAACTTCAATCGTCACAATTTACATTTTTATAAAGGTGATATATCATTTAAGTTATAAGCATATATATATATATATATATATATATATATTAAAATATGGTAAGATATACAATCATACAATCCATTAACCTATTGCGGGAGCATGCTTTTTGTGCTCATTGTTGATTTGTCAGAAATTTAACATAATTATTAATTTTATATCTTATATTTTAGAGGAATACGATATTTACATATTAGCAGTAGATATATTATGATATGTTCACGATTGAAATGTGCTATTTAAAATTATATCCTAATTCCTAACTAAATGATATCAAAATTTTCTATAATCCCTTTATTTATTCCCATCTAAATTATATGCTTTTATATGAATTTTAAGGGAATATTATCATAATTTTACATTGATGAATGTATTAATGATGACGAATTTATGATATATTTGGATATGTTTAAAACTTATTTCAACAAAATTATTAATTTGACCAAGCATTTGGAAAAATTTAAATATAAAATGTACAAGTGATCCCTTATTTGGTACACCATGAGCAAATTGGCTACTAAACGGCTACTAAACATTTGTTTGTTCAATGATTTTTTTGAGTCTATTTGGATAAGTGGATTAAAGGAGAGATTTGAAATTCATGATTATAAATTTTTTAATGTTATTTGGATGAATGTGGATTTGAGATCAATCAATTTCATTTTATATCTTTTTTTAATAAATTTAAAATCCATTTATTTTAAATCTTAAATAATAAATCTAATTGGTGAATGAATTTTAAATCTTTAATTTAATCCAATCTATTTTCATGCCCTTCCACGTTTTAGTTTATCGTGACCTTGCCACATATTCCTGTGTCTGTTTGTGTTCCATCAAACAAGTAATATATTTTAATTATGTAGGATAATATATTTAGCTACACAAATAATACTTTTATGTTATATTTAAGTAATATGAATTAATATTTTAACATGATACAACTAATATATTTTTGTAAAATAATAAAATCATTTTTAAATAAGATCATATAATTAAGACCTTAAAGTAATTAAATGTAATAATGCATTTACATTATGTGATTGATACTTTTACCAGACACAAGTAATACATATACACTATTTTTCAGTAAAATAAGACAATATAAGAAATTCATATATTTATTAAATTTAATGATTTTTTTAAAGTTTTTTAAATAGATATAATTTTGGCATTTTATTTTGTACATATATGTAAGTTGAAGGGAACCAACTTGTTAAATATTGATGGTCATACTGATTTGACCATCAATTTGATTCCACAAACACTGATCTTGACTATTGGTTATATTAGAATTTAGAACAACCACATCAATTATTTTTAACGTATTAATATATCTAAATAATACCAAAAACAAAATTAAGAAAATGAAGAGTAAAAAAAAAAAAAGAAATAATTAATATTGCTGAATTGAACCCATCACATCATTACCTTACATTCACTTTTTCTCCTCTACGAATGTTTTTTTTTTGTCAGAAAAAAACTGTCATCCCAAAAAACACACAAACCATAAATCTTAGTATTAAAATATTCATTTATATTATTAAAACAGCCCTTAAAGCAACTGATGCAAATGCCTTAGTGAAACAAATCTAACCATATATGATAGCACCATCCCTTCTATTTGCTGCAAAATAAAAAAATAAAAAAAAGGAAATATGGATGAAAAGAAAACAAGTGTCATGTTGTAGTATACTAGTGGTATTGATATACCATTGATTTTTATTATTAAATTTTCCATCATTGTATCTTAATCCTTTATTTTCAATTTACCCTTTTTACCTTGGTTCAAAAGTTACTGTAATAAATCATAAAAATTCCCCCGAGTCTAATTTCGCATGTCAATGTAGTCTATATTTACCTTCTCCAACAATTATATTTATCCGTCAATAGCAACTACAAAAACACTATTAAATCTTCTTTTATTATAGAGCTTGTAATGACGAATGATTTGTGATCCATATTCTATATATTTTATTTAGTGTACATGTAATCCTCGTATTAACAAAAATGTTATGAACATAACACCCAAAGTGATTGCATCCATGGTATTGTATGCAATATTAATGAGAAAAGTGCACAATTAACATTAACAAAATCAATAAGTTTCCATTCAAATAATAATATTAAATATTGAATTACATTTTTCTGTTACGATATAATTCGTTTTTACATTTAATATTACTATTTAAATTAAAAAGAGAGTGTTATTAAATTAATATTTACTATTTAAATTAAAAGGAGAGTGTGATTAATTAATTTAATAGTGCAAGTTTTAATTTAATTTAATAACAATAATGATATTTTTGTTAATTAATTAAATAAAATTAATTAATTTAATACTATATTACAAGTATTAAATATTAAGTGTAATACTACATTATAAGTATTAAATATTAAATGTAATAGTACATTAGAAGGATTAATTTAATTTCATATTTAATATTTATATTAAAATTAATCGTATTGATTAATTAATTAAATATTAAATTATCAATATTAATTATCTTCATAACAATACTGGTTTCAATTAAATATTATTTAAAAATTAATTAATTAACACAAATATAGAATTAATTATATGGGTATGTCATATACATTTCAACCTTGTTAAGAGGCCCAATATAGCCCACAATTATGAACCCAACCCAAAACTCAAAAATTACTTTTACTTTTTTTTACCATAATAAAATAATTGATATATCAATACCATGAATGTATTATGTATTGCAGAATTACCCAAAATCAACCCCTATAAACAATAAAGAGAACCGAATATGGGCATAAATGAGGGGTGCATATATGACAACAAAAAAAATGTCCCAATCGCTTGACTTTACAGCACAAAAATCAGCCCTCCGTGTTGAAACAAAACCCCCAAAATAAAAAAAAATAAAAAAAAAAGAAACAGGTGTACGTATTTGCAACTCCCAAGGACCTTCATATTTGATATGCATGGAAAAACAAGCACAAAGAGATCAAATTTAACGAAAATTCTTCTAAGTTGACTTGGCGCCTTACCTAAAAAAAACATTCAAATAGAAATGGATGTATATACGCACGCTCATTGCTCCTTATTCTTGCAGCATTTCATTTGCTGAAAATCGGCATCTTGCACAAAATAGCTGAATCTCTTGTTGCATATATATGCCTTCTCTCTGGAGTGCACTTTCTTCTTCTTCGTTGAAGGGGAAAGGGAAGGGCAAGAGCAAGAGCTCCAGCGATATTCTCAAGAACGCTGATGAACACAAGCGAATCCTCACTCGCCAGAAGAAGCTAAGGCACGTCACCGATCATCAGCTCGGCCTCAACTCTGCCGTTAGATCTCAATCTCTGCCCGTTTCTCCCGATTCCGGGTCGGGTCTTCCATCCGGAGCCCAGACTCCCAGCGCCGCTCACTGGCCCAAGTCTATTGTCGTCCCACACCCCCTCCCCCGCCCTGAATGCAGTACAAGGTTTCGTTTCTAACTCTTTTATGACATATTTTTGGGGTGTTTTTATTTAATTGCGTAAACGTAAACTGTAGGCTCCAATTGTTGTTATTGTGTGGGGGATTATTCACCTTCATCCTCAGGAATTGTTGTGATTATGTGTTTTCTGTTGTTTGGGATTCTGTTGACTTTTCCTCTTTCGGGTTGACCTACCTTTCAAGTTCTAGTTCTGAAAGTTGAAAGTAGTATAGTATATTTAAACATTAAATCTGCTTCTGTTTTCTATATGCACCCTCGTAGCTAGAAAGTTAGTTGATGTGTATTAATACCAACATATATTCGTTATGGGCTTGTATGGAAATGAAATTTTGAAGCGATGATTAATATGGTAAGTGGCCTATCTTTGTTGGACGAATTGAAATCTATGTCTATCTTTTGGGATGAATGAGGTGGTACTGTGTTATACGAATATGAGAATGTGCAGAACAGAGGATCCTTATCCATATTTGAGGTTGATTCTCAAAACTATGGTGTTCGATTTGCAGAAATCATTCTCCTCAAATTTATGGAAAGACCACCGATGATATTGTGAGGAAGAAGGACATATCTCCAACTTACCGTCGCAGAGGATTTCATCAACAGTTGAATCTCAATACTGCAGAAAATGAGTTTAATCTGCATTTTCCAGCTAGGAGTGCTCCAAGCAGTGGCTACTCAAGTCCAGTACTTAGCCCGCAGAGATACCGCACTATGGATCTTTTCCATCCCTCGTTTCATGTCTCATCAGGATTAGAATTTTCGCCTTCAGATGGAATATCTAAGTCATACCAAATATCACCAAATAATACCAATGTTCACCCATTACCACGGCCACCAACAGTTTCTAGGCCATCATCTACTACTCGACACAGCATTGATAAAACAGATTTTTCAGCAGTTAAAGGCCAGTGGCAGAGAGGAAGACCAATAGGACGTGGTACTTATGGGAACGTTTATATTGCAACTCACTGGTATGTATGTAAACTACTTGAGATCTTTTTGCTATGGAATTTTGGTTCACTGAACTTATGTATAGAATCTGCTTTTGATAGTGAAACTGGAGCTACATGTGCGGTGAAAGAAGTTGAGATGATACTTGATGACCCTAAGTGTGCAGAATGTATAAAGCAGTTGGAACAGGTTATTTGCAATTGCCATTCATCTTGATTGTTGTCACTTTGTCATTTCAAATTTTATTTTTGTCTGTAATTTGATTTTTATTATTTAATTTTAAAGAATCGCTGGATGCAAATTGGCCTATTTCTTTTGTGTACAATAGAAGACTTTTGAGATAAGGAACTTGGCTGAAGAATGAATCCTTTATTTTTCTTTCTTTCTTTCTTTCTTACTTGTTTTTTATTTTATTTTTTATATATCATTTAAATTCTTTTCTTTTGTCAATCAGTTTTCCTTATCATTTCGTTATTTTGGCTTGCATTATTGAGTGTTTAGTATTATTGAATTACCCTCGACTATATCAACTTTAACAAGAGCAATATTAGGTCCTAAATATATCACTTTCCCATCTATGAAATCCTCACTTTGTTCTGTGTACAATCTCTAATAACTGACACTATAAATATTATTTGCTTGAAAAGGAAAAGAAAAATGGAAAAGTGAATTGCACAAATTTGGAGGTGTTGTTTCTAGGGTTTAATCTGATAGCTTGACTGTCTGCCGTGGCCTGAAAATGTGTTGTGCACTTGTTTCAGAACATGAGAGAATGAATTTGCCATACCAAAAGAGAAAGTTAAAAATTCCCCCAATATAGTTTTTCCATTTACTTTGACCTCTTACCGTTTTATGACATATATAACTGATTATTGTCGTGTACTCATGTGATATGTTCTTGTTTTACGAATCAGGAAATCAAATTTCTCAAAGATTTGAAGCATCCTAACATTGTACAGTACTATGGCTGCGAAACTGTAAGAAATTCTTTCGATTCTAGCCTTTTTTACCAACCACTCTTATCTTCCAATAGTTATTGAGAGGACAGCATATCCTACTGCCATATTATTACAAATAAATTGATACCCACAACATAACCTGTTGCAGATTGAGGATCGTTTTTGCATATATTTGGAGTATGTTCATCCTGGATCAATTTATAAGTATATCCATGAACATTGTGGAGCTATGACAGAGAGTATTATTCGAAATTTCACTCGCCATATTGTCTCGGGGTTGGCCTACTTACATAGCACAAAAACAATACACAGGTTAGCTTGTAGTAAAGTTATTCTGCCATTGATATGAAAACAAGAAAGTATTTAGATAACACAATCAAAGGGAAAGCTCTTAATGGTTGAGTGAAGAACATAACTGACATAATTATCGTTCACTGCATTTGCATATTTTCCATGTTTGTGTCAAGACTAATTTTTGGTGATTCATCATGGAACAGGGATATCAAAGGGGCAAATTTACTTGTCAATGCATCTGGTGTTGTCAAGTTAGCTGACTTTGGGTTAGCAAAACACGTAAGCTTTCCATAGCTTCTAAGCAAACCTGTTCTATCAATAGTCTTGGTAGAATTTGGCAATTCAAATCTGATCATGTATCTACTTAGTGAAGTGTTTTGTTTTTTACTGTTTCCTTTTCTTTCTTTTCCTCTCAAGACATATAATTTGAGATATTGAATCTTGTTGTTAAATTCCAAAAAAAATATATAAAATAATAAAATAAAATTGTTTTAGCTAATCGAGACTCGTATGAAGTTCCGGATAACTGATTAAGAACAATTACTCAAAACAATTGGAAGATTGATCAAGTTGGATATAAAAATACATTCAGTTTGGTGCTTCTAAATGAATTTCACGGACTGCTTTCACATTGTTCATCCAGCTTGCTGGAAACGATATTGATCTTTCTCTGAAGGGTACTCCACATTGGATGGCTCCAGAGGTAACTGAATAAATCTCTTGTTACAGGAGTAGCTGGTTAGTTTTACATTTATTTGATTAGATAGCTGCACTTTTTACAGGTATTGCAGGCTGTTTTGCGGAAGGATGCTAATCCAGAGATGGCGTATGGTGTGGACATATGGAGCGTGGGTTGCACTGTCATTGAGATGCTCACAGGAAAACCTCCTTGGAGTGAGTTTAATGGGGTATGATATACTTTTGAGTTTTGATGCATTTTTCTTAATTTGCCTGTTGCTGTATGATTGTCTACTTATTGCCTCTACAAATTAAACAATTCAGTTAGTTGCTCCAGTAAAGTTAAAAGTATAATTTTGCCTGTATATTTAAATAAGGTATAGTTCCAAAACATACCCTTGACGCTTATCCTATATTATTATAATTCAAAAACCAATGAAGTATGTAATATACGAATGCTTTCATCAGCTTAAGCTTGTATTTTAAAAATTGCAAATACTGAGGTGATACTTGTTAGAAAAATACAAACTTCAAGGGTGTCTCCGACTCTCTGTTGTTCCTCAAAGGAGAATATGTAATTCCAAATCATTGAAGAGTTTTCTCTGGAAATAGGCCGCACCATATGGGTAATTCTTTGTAATTTACGCTTTAAATGATTCTTTTTCAGTGAGAAGCAATATGAGCAGAGCTAGTGAGCATGGTAACTAACATGTTGTGAATGTTCCTGAAGAATGGAAATTAGAAATCAATCCTTACACTCGTAGTGAAGTGACTTATATCCCGAAGCATTTCTTACGCCATAAACTGATGTTTTTCACAACATAAACCATGACTCACTTTTACTTGATGATACTAGGTGCAAGCAATGTTCAATGTACTGAACAGAGCACCGCCTATACCAGAAGCATTGTCTGGTGAGGGAAGGGATTTCCTTCAACGTTGCTTTCAGAGACGACCAGAAGATCGACCATCAGCCATTAAGCTGCTTGACCACCCTTTCTTAAGATGTTCGAAAGATCAGAATTATGCAGGATTTGTTCAAGAAGTTTCTGGAATGAAACTAAATGTGAGTTTAGCTTAATCATGCATGTATGAATTTGACAGTATTTTGTCATATTTTTTCTCTAAATTGATTTGTCGTTTTTGACTCAATTCAATATTTAAAACAAAGAAGAAAATTGGTTTTCAGGATGTAGAGAGTACAAGTGATTGGACTCGGCGGAATAAGGATGTGACTCCCCTTTCATCAGTTACAAGGATCCAGCAAGGAAGATTGCCAATATTCAGCAGGTATGTGTTTTCTTTTGCCTTTAGGTTGCACTTCAAGTCCCTTGATCCAGTCACAATCTTAAACTTCTTTTATTTAGACTGTAATGCTTAGTAGAACACAGTTTGTGCACCATTTCATCTATTTTGAACGACTAATATGTAGACTCGTTTGAGAATGGGCTTAAGGTTATTTTCATATATAGCAAGTATTATGACAAAACTTAGTTTCCATTTACAGTGAATCAAGCCGACAACCTTGTCCAGAACAGTCAGAGTCGGGGGCAATGTCGCATCACTCTCCTTATTCTACACTTGAAATCCTTCCCCGTTTATGTTCACCGGAGTTCAATCGCTTTTCAAACAGTAGTAGCCCTTCAAATGTTGAGAAGAACGTGTTTACAAGAGCTGTGAACAGCAATGTATACAGCTTCTCATGCAAAGAAAACCTCACTCTGCTAATGCCAAAAATGGAAGAAAGAAGAAAACAGAGCTGCAATGCACAAGAAATTAACTAACAATGAATTTGTTTCTATAGCTATTGTGCTCTTTATTATAGTATACATGGAATTTTATCCTTTCTAGGCTTTGCAATACTACTGCATTTGCTGACATAATTAGCCTCAACACATGTTATGTATCTAAAAGAAGAAGATTGAAATTTTAGTGTATACAAATTTGACTGTTAAGGAGACATGATTATGTCATCTCAGTTGTTATAAACCAACATATTTACTTTAGATGACTGGTTGCAAAATAATAGGTTCATTTTCATTTTTTTTTTTTGCCTGAAACTTGCGTTTTTGACTTTCAGATGTGCAATTAAAATACATGTAAACCTATTATTAATGTTACAGACTAACAGTTGAATTTGGCTATCAGATGTACACAATTCCTCTGATAATTTTTACAACAAAAAAATTCCAGTGATGAGAAATTTGTCATTGCACTTATTGTCACGCCCTGTTTTCTTTAAAGAGTTTAAAACATAATTAAATTATAATAGAGATTAATTTTTTTTTTTTCAGAGTATAAGAGCGGCCTTACAAATCGGGCGTCCAGCAAATTTACAATCCTATCAAGACTTTAAACAAATCCAAAAATTAAAAGATAATTATGGAAAATACATGAATATTTCTCCGATCAGCGAAAAACGTTCTTGTTTAGATCAAAAAGCATAAACCCTGTTTCGTACATGACTTAAGGTTTCAGAAATACCAACATCCATATACATTAATATTTACAGGCAAAAATGACAGATATTTCGGTTCATCCTTCCTTGCACTCATGTTTTCTGTAAAAATAAAAACATATAAGGGGTAAGTGTCAAAAGAACACTTAGTGGGGGAGGGGAATATATAATAATAATATACACATACTATTGCTTGCATATTATACATATAATACATGTTGGGATTTTATTGTTTAGATTTTGATGAGACAAACCAACCATGTAATAGGAAGTTTTGAGTACCCCATTTTTCACATTGTTTAAGTGAATAAATAGACTAGAATTGAGTCTTGAGTCAAGGATTGAAATAGAGGTTAAAAGAGGATAAAGCTGCATCTAAGCTTTAGAGGAAGATATCGCTGCAAGAAGGCAGGATACAGTATCGCTGCATGAAGGCAGGATACAGCAAAGCAAGGAAGAATGGCGTGCAGCATCGCTGCATAAAAAGGATACAGGAGTACTGCTAGAATGAAGTTACAGCAGCACTGTCAGACGATACTGCAAGCAGGTCTAAAATACAGCAGCACTGAAAGTATACATCAGCTGCACAGAGACCAAGGATACAGCGCAGACTTACAGAACCGTTAAGTAAATACAGCGCCAACTACAAGACGAAGTATCCTGCAAATCCCAGGAAGGATAAATGCAGTACGAGGAACGGAGATCCAAGCAGGGACAAAAGAGCCGTTCAAGAAAAAGTCAAAGTAGCAGACACGGAGCCAATAAGAAGATGCCACATGGACTGACGCGCCGCAGAAAGCTGCGAGCCGCAACTGCCGCATTAAATGCTCCGAAAAGAAGGGTCGGTCGCATTAAATGCGAACCATACTTTGGCCAGGCTATTTTATATTCAAAAGAGGGATGTCTCCTTCAACGGACATCTTCTCCTACAAGTATAAATAGAGGTCGAGGAGTACTGAAGCTGACTACTGTTACTGAGATCTAATTTCCATACGCGAAAGTTTCGAGCTTACAAATTTAAAGTATTCAAGCCAACAGTTTCAGTCACTCAACCTATCGAAGTGAAGCAGAGTTCAAGCTGAAAGATTCCTTACGGATTCAGAAGCTCACTTCGAAGCACAAGTTGAAGAAAACCTTTTATCCTTTTAACCTTGTTGCTGTGTGCTTAGGTTGTTTTAGTGGTGTCAAGCAGTTGATAGGAGAGATCCTTGCTGTTTGTTTTAGTTGTCTAGTGTTAGGCAGCTTCCCTGTGTGGGAGTATAGAACCCTGTGTGGGTTAGCCTTTGAAGTTTGCAGTTGCTGTGTGTACGCTGGACTTCAGTAGGTGGTTTGCTTTGTAAAGTTGATAGATTGTTAGGAAAGTCCTGTAATTCAATCTTGCTTAACAAAGTTCCTGCTCGAGGAGCAGTAGAGTGGACGTAGAAGGATTACACCACCTTCGAACCACTATAAGCCATAAGTGTTTTTATCGCTTTATTTATCTGTGATTATTTTCTGCAAATATCTATCTCTTCTCATCATAAAACGTTTGAAAGAAGCATTTTTATGTAAAACAGCCTTGTGTTTAAAAGTATATTTCCGCTGCGTACAAAACTCCAGGTTACAGCGTGCAGCACTGCATTCTAGCGCTGCAAGCAGTAACCATCTATCACTGCAAGCTCAAGTAACTTGCAGTGCAGAACGGTTGTTTTAAAGATTCTGAAAAATTGACCAAGGTTCATTCACCCCCCCCTCTGAACCTCGGACACCACTTGGGACCAACAAGTGGTATCAGAGCGAGTTGGGTTAAAAGCCAACTTATCTGGTCACCTACCCAGATCCACCTTGTCTCGCTGTTTTCTTTGCATAAAAATCATCTTTAAAGCATATCATGGATTCCTCCAATCACAAGCTACCTATGTTTTCCATAGAGGAATATGATGACTGGAAGATTAGAATGCAGGCACACCTTTCGGCCATGAATGATGAGATGTGGACCGTCATAACTGAAGGACCGATAGTTCCCATGAAGGTAAATCCAATGTATGGAAGAGACCATGCAGAAGGAGAGCAACCACCACCAAACCTCCTGATCAAACCACGACAAGAGTGGGGAAACGAAGACAGGAAAAGAGCCAACCTGGATAACCTGGCAAAGAACGCTCTATTTATTACCTTGGATAAGGGCACCTTTAGCAAAGTCAAGACTTGCTCAACATCCAAAGAAATATGGGAAAAGCTGGAGCAAATTTGTGAAGGAACTGAGCTCACAAAGGACAACAAAATCTCCAACGCTACACAATTATTCGAGCTCTTCGAGATGAAGAATGAAGAGACTCTAGAGCAACTAGATCTGAGATTCACATCCATAGTGAATGAACTGGAAGCTCTGGGCAAACACTACACACAGAAAGAAAAGAACATGAAGGTGTTAAGAGCCCTACCAGCGGAGTGGGATAGCAAGACCACTGCCATGAGAGTGTCTATGGACCTGAAGTCCATGAGCACATTTGACTTATTCTCCGACTTGAAAGCATTCGAGTATGACATCAATAGAAGGAGAAAAGAGTCAGATGAGTCAGTCTCCAAAGTTACAGCACTAACCGCCAGAGGAACAAAAGATACAGCAACCGCCAATTGCAGTAAGCAGAGAGAGGATACAGCAGAAGTTGCTGAAGAGGATATGACACTCCTCCTAAAGAAATTCAGGAGATTCATCAAGAGCAACAACAATAGCAGCAACACCAACCTCAACAAAAAGAATGATTTCAGAAGAAGTCACTCAACCCCTCAGGTATCTTCTTCTCCTCAGTCAAATACAGGGAATGTTGACTTGTGCTATAATTGCAGGAAGCCTGGACACTACGCAAGGAATTGTCCTTATCCAACAGTGCACAAGTATCCTGAAGGAGAAAGAGAACAGAGGAGAGATAAAAGACGAGAGGAAAGACACAAGCTTCGAGCTCTCATATGAGAGATGGAGAAAGCCAATGATGCAATAGTTCCGAAGGAAGTACTGAAAGCTGCAGAATCCTCTGACAGCGATGCTGAAACCTCATCCTCTGATGAAGAAGCACTCATATGCCTGATGGCTAAAGACGGCGAGGACAGCGAAGAAGATGAGGTAATTTACCAACCGTTGTCCATACAAGTTGATGAGGAGCTGAACATGATCCACTCCTTGAAAAGGATCATGAGTGATTTCGAGCAGATCAACTCAATTCATGAGGAGCTTAAGGTTGAGAATGAGAACCTTAGAATCGATAATGAGATTCTTAAGAGCAAAAACATCGACATTGCCAGAATGCTCGCTGCACGAGAGTCTGATAACTCAAAGTGTAGTAAGCAGCAACAAGAGATCTCTAGATTGAATCTGCTGATCACTGAGCTAAGATCTGAGAAGGAGATCTTGCAGTCCAAGATGAGAACGTTCACCAAATCCTCAAAGGACGCAAAAGATTGCATAAACAGTGTCAGAGATCCCTTTGTGATTTCAAGCATAGGTTACAGCAATCAAGGCTCTCAGAATACAGCAAGCACATCCGAAGCTGTGAATTTTGTTCAAGCTAAAACTCCAATGGAGAAAGAGTTACTTTGTGACTCTGAAAAGATACTGAACAAAACAGCATTGACGGATAAAGGGAAGAAACCCCAATGCTCAACTGCAGGGAATAAGTCTGCATCTAAGACTTGACTGCAGCAGAAGTCATCTGCTGCATGCAGCAAAAGGATGCAGCAACCAACAAAGTTGCATCATAGAAGAAACTTTCCCACCAATACTAAGACCTATATGTTTAAACCTCAAGGAGGGTATACTCCAGGGAAGTATGGTGGAAGACCACACTACAAGGGTGCTGGTAACACACATGTTTGCCGAGCACACACTTTTAACAAGCAGTTTTCCAAGATAACTGCATACAGCTCGAGAACCAACAAATCTTACAGTAGATCAGTTACTGTTAAGAAAGTTTGGGTTCCCAAAGTAACTAACCCCAAAGGACCCGTATGGAAATGGGTACCTAAATCTGTTTGAGTTTGTTACAGGTTACAGTGCCAGGATACAGCAATGATGTATGGTATATCGACAGCGGCTGCTCAAGGCACATGACAGGCAATAAAGAGACGCTGAAAGACTTCCAAGAATGCAAAGGACCAAAGGTCATATTTGGAGATGATTCCAAAGGGAGCACAAAAGGAAGCGGATGCCTAGTCAAGGGGAACATAAAGATCAAGGATGTATCCTACGTAAAGGGGTTTAGATACAATCTTCTAAGCATCAGTCAGTTCTGTGACAAAGGATATACAGTGGAATTCAACCTCAACAAGTGCTTAATCAAGGACAGCACCACAAATGAAGTAAAGCTTACAGGAACAAGAAGAGGAAATATCTACCTAGCAGATTGGAATTCCTCCACTCAATCAACATGCTTCATAGTGAAAAGTCCACCGGAGCTGAGCTGGCTATTGCACAAACGATTAAGTCACCTGAACTTCAAGACTATCAACAAGCTAGCAAGAAAAGGCCTCGTGAGAGGATTACCAGATGTAGCTTACAAGAAAGAGAATGTCTGTGGAGCGTGTCAAAAAGGGAAGCAACTTAAGAGCTCTTTCAAGGATAAGATTCAGAAATCGTCTCACAGAATTCTAGACCTTCTACACATGGACCTCTTTGGACCAGTAGAACCAGTAAGCTTGAGCGGGAAGAAGTACTCTCTAGTAGTAGTGGATGACTACTCCAGATACACATGAACGATCTTTCTAGCAAAGATGTCGGAAACTCAAGAAAAGCTACCTGGCCTCATGAAGAAAATTCAGAATGAAAAGAGCTTGAGCATAGTGAAGATAAGATCAGACAGAGGAACCGAGTTCACGAATAAATTTATAGAGAAATTCTGTTCTGACAATGGTATTCGTCATGAATACTCTGCTGCAAGAACACCTCAACAAAACGGGGTTGCTGAAAGAAGAAATAGAACCCTCAAAGAAGCAGCAAGGACGATGATAGCAGAAGCAGAAATACCCAAGAGATTTTGGGCTGAGGCAACCAACACTGCATGCTATACGCAGAACAGATGTTTAATCATCAAGGATCTTGACAAAACACCGTATGAAATATGGAATGGTCATACACCAAACATTTCCTATCTACATATCTTTGGATGCAGGTGTTATGTTCTCAACAATGGAAAGGAACATCTGAAGACTTTTGATGCTAAATCAGACGAAGGAGTATTTCTAGGATACTCTGCTGTAAGTAAAGCCTTCAGAGTGTTTAATAAAAAAACCCTGGTGGTAGAAGAGTCTGTACATGTGGTGTTTGATGAACCACATTGTGACACAAAGAAGCTGGAAAAACCACCTGAAGAAACATCTCCCAGAAAAGAGAATGTTGTACCATACATAGAAGGAGTTCTGCCTACAGAAGAAGATAAAGATGAAGAAGCTGTAACCTTGGATACAGCAGACATTCTTACAGCAACAGAACCTCCTGCAATACAGCAACATGATGAGCAAAATACACCAATGCACGTTTTTGAGCCAGATAGGACATGGCTCAGAAATCATCCAAGAAATCTCATTATAGGAGATCCAGTCATCGGTGTAAGGACAAGAAGATCCATCCCACATGAAGCAATGTTTGCATGCTTCATATCACAATCAGAGCCTAAGAATGTTGAAGAGGCACTGCAAGATAGCAATTGGGTACAGGCCATGCAGGAAGAATTGAATGGATTTGAGAGAAATCAAGTATGGCAAACAGTCGCTAGACCGACCCATCAAGGTGTAATTGGAACAAAGTGGGTGTTCAAGAACAAGCTAGATGAATCAGGAGTCGTTGTAAGAAACAAAGCAAGATTAGTTGCTAAAGGATACTGTCAGGAAGAAGGAATTGATTTTGATGAGACTTTTGCACCTGTGGCAAGGCTAGAAGCAATAAGAATCTTCTTAGCCTATGCAGCACATATGAATTTCAACATCTATCAAATGGATGTTAAAAGCGCATTCCTGAATGGTCTCCTTACAGAGGAAGTATATGTTGAGCAACCTCCTGGTTTCGAGGATCAAGCAGAAGAGAAGGTGTACCGTTTACAAAAGGCCCTATATGGACTGAAGCAAGCACCAAGAGCTTGGTATGACACCTTATCTCTCTATCTTCTGGAAAATGGTTTTCAAAAAGGAACGATCGATAAAACGCTGTTTAGGATACAGGACGGAGAGAGTGTACTTCTTGTACAAATTTATGTGGATGATATTATCTTTGGATCCACAAACAAAGAGCTATGTGAGAAATTCTCCAACCTAATGCAGTCAAAGTTCGAGATGAGTATGATGGGAGAATTAAGTTTCTTTCTCGGACTGCAAGTAAAACAGCTTCCTACAGGAACCTTCATCAATCAAGTCAAGTATACGAAGGAGCTTATCAAGAAATTTGGCATGGAAAATGGAGCCGCAACGTCCGTTCCCATGTCCACATCTATAAGTCTTGACAAAGATGAAGATGGTAAAGATGTAGACATCACGAAGTACAGACGCCTCATTGGATCATTGCTGTATCTCACAGCAAGCAGGCCTGATATTATGTTTGCAGTAGGAGTCTGTGCTAGATTCCAAGCAGCACCGAAGGAATCACATCTTTTAGCTGTAAAAAGAGTGATCAAGTATCTGAAAGGAACTCAGGAAGTAGGCCTATGATATCCTAAGGAAGGAGGATTCAAGCTCAAAGGCTACTCCGATTCAGATTATACAGGCTGCAAGATTGATAGGAAGAGTACAAGTGGGACTTGTCAACTTCTGGGAAATAGACTTGTCTCGTGATTCTGCAGAAAGCAGACCTCAATTGCAACCTCTACAGCAGAAGCAGAGTATGTTGCAGCAGGAAGTTGCTGTGCGCAAATTCTCTGGATACAGCAGCAACTTAGAGATTATGGGATAGAAGAAAAAGAGACGCCAATTCTCCGTGACAATACGAGCGCTATTGCAATTACCCATAATCCTGTCTTTCACTCAAGAACAAAGCACATTGACATTCGTCATCACTTTATAAGAGATCATGTTGAGAAGAAAGATGTCGTGCTTGAGAAGGTTCACACGGATCTACAGCTGGCAGATATCCTTACAAAACCTTTGAGTGAATCTAGGTTTTCTATGCTTCGTAACGAGCTAGGAATCCTTAAGCTGTGAAGAAAAAGAAAATGCAAGATCGCAGGGGGAACCTCTGCATGCTTGCAGAAAACAGTAAAAATGGTACTGTAAGCTACTCGTCAATACAGCACTGAGTTCAGACAGCGCTGCAACCTACATCCTTACAGTACAGCATCTATCGAAGAAATCTAGCAGCATCAGGTTACAACATTAATTTCAAAAGGAGTATTGATTGCTCTGCAACCTCGTACTAGAGATGCTGCAACCTTAAAAGACATTTATTTAGGCGGCAAAGGGCATGTCTTTCAGCATTAAATGCATGACTGCGGGTGTCAGGAAGTGGAAAGGGCGCTGACAGAGCCCATGCGCCAAGTAATTATTAGCGACGATTTGACATCTCCGCTTTTTCCTGAGCCACTAGATCATTTCCCTGATTTATCTCAACCGTCTATCTCGCACGTCTCTAGGGAACCGCCATATAGACCAAATCGTGCCATTTGAAATTCACTTTTCATCTTCAGAGAGAGAAACGCTGTGATCGCAAGAAAAATTTTCTAAGTGCAAAAACCCTTGTCTCTCTCTCTCTCTCTATCTCACAAAGATTTCAATGGCTGCCAGAAAGACCATCGTTCTTGATGGAAGAATGATCAACAAGGAGAACATCTTGGAGTCAGGGTTGTATGATAATACCCTGATCAAGAGAATCTTTGACGCTCTACAACAGACCCAAGTCCTAGGGCTGTTGACCACGGTATATGCTGGCTTCTCCACGGAGTCAGTACAGAGGTTTTACGCCTACGCTAGGCAGGCGGAGGAAAGGAACTGCATCCTGTTCCGGATGGATGCAGATGGAGAGGAACAGTCGCTAACCGTTAGGGATATCTCCACCACCTTCAGCATTTCGGCTGCAGGGTTGACCCCCAGCCAGTTGGCGACATATGGGGAGGCATCGGCTCAAGAGATGTGGAATCTCTTTCGAGCAAAGGATGCAGGGGCTGAAATCAAGAGAAGCGCCCCCAAGAAGCTCTTCAAACCGGAGTTTGAACTTCTCCACGACATCTGTGCGTACTCCATCGAAGGGAGGACAGGGAGTTACAACAAGTGCACAGATCTCCGGTTCCGGATCATGTCTGCCATCATGGCCGGAGAAAAGGTGAACTGGGCGAGGTTCATCATGAAGAGGCTGTGGGAGGAAGCAGAGAAGATAACAGAGCGTCGGAACTACGATATCACCATCTGTTCTCTGCTCTGCAAGCTTGGCTTTCAACTTGCAGCACCCGCCCCCATTCATCCTGGAAAGTATCTCAGGGAGAAGAAGAAGGGCAAGACCCAGCCGAAGGCTGCAGGAGCAGGAGTTGCGAGGAAGAAAACCAAAGACAAAAAGAATGCAACTCTTGCTCTGCAAGATGAAGCTGCTATCAGCGGGGAAGATGCTGAAGAAGAGGAACCTTCGAGTCCTCTTCCTGTTATCAAGAGGAGTTCAGGGAAGGCTGTACCTGAACTTGAATCCTCTTCCCCAGATGATGACGCACCTTTGGTGAGAAGGGCTCCACGCAGCAAGAGAGCTGCTGCTGCTGTTGGGGATGTGTCACATCAGTCCTCTATGGTTGTAGTTGACCTTGGGGATGTATCACATCAGCTTCAGGAGCCACATCAGCACCGGGTCGAGCCAACTGAAGAAGAAGCTCGTCTACAAACAGAAGCTTCAGTGCTCGATCCCACCTTTCCGGCTGCTAGAAATATGCCGGTAGAGTACTCTCTTTGGAGAGAGATGCGGCTGTCTAAAGGAGAAATCCTGTTGAAGTGGAAGGATTTCCTGACAGTCGAGCAAGCTGTCCTGGAGTGGGCCAAATCAGAAGATATTCTGGCACTCCTGCAACCTGACTTTGCAGCAAGAGTTCAAGAGCTCGATGGCTGCAGCGTTGCACAGGGAGCACAGGACAAGGGAAAGGGCAAAGCTCTTGCAGAATCCGACTCTGCAGAGCTGCCGATGAAAGCAACAGTGGAAGATGTGCAGGTCTTCCTAGCCCCGGCTGCAGAGGCGGTAAGAAGGGGCGATGATGTCGCATTTGCTCAGGAGCAAATCGACACCTTGGGAGTGGAGCAGGCTGAAGAAGTCATGCTGCATCTAGCGCTGCAACAGAGCCTGAAGGAAACCAGGATGCAGCACACTCCAAGAAGGATGCGGGGAGAAGGCAGTTCAAGTTCAAATCAGATGAACTCCCCTGCATACGAGCAAGTAGTTGAGGGCCTCTCCAACATTGTCACGCTGGATCGCTTGGAGGAGGAGGAAGCCCAACTACTGGATTATGGTGACTCCCAGTGCGCGAAGATGAAGATGCTGCTCAAGCAGACTCTGAGGGGGAACCATCCACCATAATCAGGAATGTCATCTCAGATATCTCTGAGATTGCCGATGAAGCATCTACGGAGGGAGTTGCAGAGGCGGTACTCCCTGCACTGGACGCGACAGCAGTGCAGCCAGCAACCACCCTTCAACAGGAAGAAGGAGCTGCAGAAAAGAGCAGGGTGGAAGCTGAGATCCTAGCACAATAGAGGATACAGTGCTGAATACTGTGATCGCTGCAGGAAGCCATGCAGAGCTGCAAGAACCGACTCTTGCAGCAGAGACTGTCGAAGCTGTTTCTGGACCGGCCGAGGAGACGGGGTCCGTTGAGAAGACCTCAGTGGAGGATGTTGTTCTGACAACACTCCCTGAGTGTGAGAAGACCTCAGGTGGGGAGGCTGTTCAGACAATACCCACTGAGGATGCTGGAGTTGAGGCCGAAGTATCCCCAGTGCAGCTAGAGACACCTCGTGAGGAGGTTGATGCTGCAGCCGCTGCTAGCTCTCAAGTACCTTCAAAGGTCACTGCAGCGAAGGATACTGTGGACGCCAATATGTCGGATGCCGAATTCGCAAGATGGATGAAGGAACGGAACATTGCTGTTCATGGGTCAAAATCTGGAGGAGCCGTTCCTGTCCCAGTCTTATCCAGCGAAGAGGAGGCAGAAGAAGAAGAAGGAGATGAGCACCCATCCTCAAGCTCTACAAGCTCTCATACCAGCAAGGATGAGAATGTGGTTGCTGCTGAAGTACCGAGGCAGGATGCAGCACCAGTATGCCAAGAAGTGATCCCATTTGCTGCATCCACTGCTGCCTCAACAAGAAGGAATTCAGGGCTGACTCCTGATGAATCAATCAACAGAGTCGAGACCGCTGTTAGACATCTGCTGCATGCTCTCCAAGAGCATGAGTCTACCATGCGCAATAGTCTCAGGGTCAGTGCCCAATTCCATGCTGAAACCATGACAGGTTTCAAGAAGGACCTCGAAGTGCTGTCTGACATGATTAAGCATACTCTCAATGATCATTCGAACAGGCTGTACTACGATCGGGTTAGGATGGAGAAGGAGTTGAAGGTTGAAGCTGCTCTGACGCGCCAAGAGGTCAGGCAATGCAAGCTGCATGCTGAGACTGCCTCAACCAGACTCAACCATCACTCACAAGTCCTGGAAACACTTCTGGATCGTGTCTTCGATCAATCTCAAAGAACCAGAAGTGTGGACGACAGGTTGGGGAATCTGGAGCTGATTGTAGGAGAGTTGAGGGACATCATGGTCCGAGCTTTCCCTCAGCATGTCGATGCTCCAGAGCCAGCCCCTGAACCGACCCGACGCCCGCGATCTAGGGCGGTCCCAGCAGCCCCTGCTTAGCCCCCGGCTTTTGATGATGCCAAAAAGGGGGAAAGATTTGAAGAGAAATACAGGAGCAGAGGGGCGGCTGAACCTGAAGAAGAGGAAGAAGATGATGACCAGCAACCTCTCAGCAGGAGGAGAAGGAGGTCTGGATCATCTGCTGCTGCTGATATCCCTTCTCCGAAGAGATGAAGAAGAGATGATGATGGAGCTGGTGGAGCCGGTGCAGCTGCTGGAAGAAGATCTGCTGCAGGTTCTGCACACAGCAGAGCTGCAAGCAAGGATGCAGCACCGCCCAGCTATCATCATAAGAGAAGAGATGATAGCCAGCAGCAAGGCTCAAGGAAGAGGATGAGCGGGGACGAGTCTGAGAATCAAAGGCGCCAGTACGAAGAAGCTGCAGATCCTAACGCCTGGATTCAAAGACTCGGTGTAATTGGTGAAAGAAAAATATTCCCAAACAACTACTACCAATTCCCTCCTCAAGAGATCCCTCGCCTTGACACAGAGAACATCTCTGCTGAAGTGTCCGTGTTGATGGATCAAAGGCCTGAAGGAGAAAACATGGCTTGGAGATTCGACATCTTCAAAGAAGTCAGACTGCCTTTTGATCGGAATCCAACATTTGAGGCGATCACCATTTTCAAAAGATCAGAGTACCTCAGACACTTCAGAGATCTATGCAGGCAAGGCAAATTCAGCAAGTATCATACCTGCAAGACTGCTTTGAGAATGTATGAATAGCTCGCTCGCGAAGGAGGCCTTGACATTCAACAGCTGTACATCGATAGAGTCAAGGAAGGGCTGATTGTACCATTCTGCGAGGACTTCTGGCTGAGATGGATTCAGATTCCTGTGATCAGACACAAGCTGGAAGAGTCCTACCAAGAGTCCATCAGGGACTGGTGGAAAGGATCAAGAGGAAGAGAAGGCCTTGAGAGGTTTGAAAGAAGAGCAGACGAATCTGCAAACAAAAGGTCTTCGTTTTACTAAGCTGTATTCATATACCCTCTTATGATCCTTGTTGTATTTTTGATGTTGTAAAAATTTCTATCTCTTAAATGAAGAAATTTTTCTTTCTGCTCTGACCAAGTTCAATTCTTATGAACTCATGCATGCTGTTTGTGTTTTCCTAATTGAGTTTGTTGAAAGGAATATCATGATGCATCTCTGATGAATCCAGGATTAGATTTATTTAATTCAAAGCTGTGCAAGCATGTAATCTGGATAAACCATATGAGTTAAAGTAAAATGAAACTTCTTCATGAACGAAATATTGTAAAGGTTTTGTCATCATCAAAAAGGGGGAAATTGTTGGGATTTCATTGTTTAGATTTTGATGAGACAAACCAACCATGTAATAGGAAGTTTTGAGTACCCCCATTTTTCAGATTGTTTAAGTGAATAAATAGACTAAAATTGAGTCTTGAGTCAAGGATTGAAATAGAGGTTAAAAGAGGATAAAGCTGCATCTAAGCTTTAGAGGAAGATATCGCTGCAAGAAGGCAGGATACAGTATCGCTGCATGAAGGCAGGATACATCAAAGCAAGGAAGAATGGCGTGCAGCATCGCTGCATAAAAAAGATACAGGAGTACTGCTAGAATGAAGTTACAGCAGCACTGCCAGACGATACTGCAAGCAGGTCTAAAATACAGCAGCACTGAAAGTATACATCAGCTGCACAGAGACCAAGGATACAGCGCAGACTTACAGAACCGTTAAGTAAATACAGCGCCAACTACAAGACGAAGTATCCTGCAAATCCCAGGAAGGATAAATGCAGTACGAGGAACGGAGATCCAAGCAGGGACAAAAGAGCCGTTCAAGAAAAAGTCAAAGTAGCAGACACGGAGCCAATAAGAAGATGCCACATGGACTGACGCGCCGCAGAAAGCTGCGAGCCGCAACTGCCGCATTAAATGCTCCGAAAAGAAGGGTCAGTCGCATTAAATGCGAACCATACTTTGGCCAGGCTATTTCAAATTCAAAAGAGGGATGTCTCCTTCAACGGACATCTTCTCCTACAAGTATAAATAGAGGTCGATGAGTACTGAAGCTGACTACTGTTACTGAGATCTAATTTCCATACGCGAAAGTTTCGAGCTTACAAATTTAAAGTATTCAAGCCAACAGTTTCAGTCACTCAACCTATCGAAGTGAAGCAGAGTTCAAGCTGAAAGATTCCTTACGGATTCAGAAGCTCACTTCGAAGCACAAGTTGAAGAAAACCTTTTATCCTTTTAACCTTGTTGCTGTGTGCTTAGGTTGTTTTAGTGGTGTCAAGCAGTTGATAGGAGAGATCCTTGCTGTTTGTTTTAGTTGTCTAGTGTTAGGCAGCTTCCCTGTGTGGGAGTATAGAACCCTGTGTGGGTTAGCCTTTGAAGTTTGCAGTTGCTGTATGTACGCTGGACTTCAGTAGGTGGTTTGCTTTGTAAAGTTGATAGATTGTTAGGAGAGTCCTGTAATTCAATCTTGCTTAACAAAGTTCCTGCTCGAGGAGCAGTAGAGTGGACGTAGAAGGATTACACCACCTTCGAACCACTATAAGCCATAAGTGTTTTTATCGCTTTATTTATCTGTGATTATTTTCTGCAAATATCTATCTCTTCTCATCATAAAACGTTTGAAAGAAACATTTTTATGTAAAACAGCCTTGTGTTTAAAAGTATATTTCCGCTGCGTACAAAACTCCAGGTTACAGCGTGCAGCACTGCATTCTAGCGCTGCAAGCAGTAACCATCTATCACTGCAAGCTCAAGTAACTTGCAGTGCAGAACGGTTGTTTTAAAGATTCTGAAAAATTGACCAAGGTTCATTCACCCCCCCCCCTCCGAACCTCGGACACCACTTGGGACCAACAATACACGTTGTAGACTCCCGAAGAGTCCCAATGGCAACTGTGGATAGGTTTCCGAAAAATACCTATCAGGGCCCCAAGCCAACCCGAATTGGGCTGTTACACCCCATTGTGTTGGGAATTCCAAAGAATATCCCCTGTGGATGGGTTTCCAACAAGGAATACCCTACTTGGCGTAAAGGCGCATGCACAGTTAATTTTCACACAAAAGTTCTCACATAACACATAAATTGCACATTGGTCACGTTCACGTTGGCCACGTAATTCACATAACATATAAGTATAGAAAAACCTTTCTTAGCGGGTATTATCCCGACTTTCATCCTTTAAACCATTTTCATTGAGATACTTGAAATCAATAGCTCTCAGAATCATATACTTTATTCGAAAACAGTTCAGGTAGCGATAACAGTTTAAGTAAAAATATTATCACATAATTACGGAATTTAAATCACGTAGTCACGTTAATTTTCATAAAATTGTACGATTTTTAAAATAGAAACGGATTTTAACCCCCATCTTGGATTACGCACAAAATTCTGCAAAAGCTTTCGGTATAAGATCTAGTTCTGTCCCCCACGTGAACCTCCTACAGAAAAATGAAAATATAACTTATTTTCTAACTTAAATATCTTAAAATCTATAAAAACCTATAAATAAAATAAATTCTTGAGAAAGAATCGATATCCAAGATTTCTAAATTTAATTAGGGTTTATTAAGAATTATCTTAGAATTTTCTTACTTAAAGGGTTCGTTTTGTCCTGTCCTATAGCACTTTAAGGTCGAACTATTATTTTATAATATAATAGTACATAAAATACCGAATTATCAAATTCTAGGATCAAGATATAATTTCTACAAGTTTTAGGGGTTATTTTTCCGTCATTTTGTCGAGATCTAGGGGTGAGTCGGTAATTTCTATAGGGTTTAGGGTTCATATAATAAATTCTAGGTAATCTAGGGACTATTCCATAATTTTATCAAGTTTTGGGGGTTAAATTGTAAGTTTTCAGACATTCAGGGCCAAACTGTGAGGATCCAATAGTTCAGGGACTATTTGTTAATTATCCTAAACCTGGAATTTTACAATTAAGTCCCTAGGGTTTAATAAATTCCCAAATTTCACCCCAAGCCCCAAAAATCACCCCTGCTCTTCCCCCCGTCGCCCGCCTGCCTTCCGCCAGCCGCTGCCGTCGCGCCACCGTCGCGTCGCCCCCTGCCGGCGACCCCATGTCGCCGGCGACCTCTCTCTCCACTCCCAAACCTCCCACACCTAACACACACATATATACACAGCCTATACATATATATATACAACCCAGCTTCGCCGCCGCTGCCGCGGCGGCTCTTCCCACCTTCGCCGGCGCCGCCGCCGCCTCCACACCAGCTTTCATCCACATCCAACCAAAAAATAACACCCTCACTACAAGAAAAATTGAAAACGACAACGGTTATTAACCGCAACGGTTAATAACCGTTGTGGAAGACCTATACCGTTGTGGAAGACGTCTACGACAACGGTTAATAACCGTTGTGGAAGACCTATTTTTTCGTTGTGAAAGATGCTGTTGTTGCAATCTGCCACGTCATCTGCCACATCATCAGGTCAACGCCATGTCATCTGCCACATCATCATTATTGTCCACGTCACCTGCCACGTCAGCTGAATAAATTTACGTTGCCTGAGATTTAAACTCGCGACCCCTTGTTTGAGCTGAAACCACTTGACCAATAATGTTTATGTGCTAAAATTCTACATGCATTACTTTTATTAACTAATTTTAAAAATTCTCATTTTTACAACGGTACAAAAAAACCGTTGTGCCAACCGTTGTCGTAGATGTCTACGACAACGGTTAATAACCGTTGTAAAAAACTGTTGTCGTTGTGCGAAATTTTTTTGCACAACGACAACGGTACAAAAAAAACCGTTGTCGTAGACATCTACGACAACGGTACAAAAAAACCGTTGTAAAAAACCATTGTCGTTGTGCATTTTTTTCGTACAACGACAACGGTTTTTCAAAAAACCGTTGTAAAAGATGTCTACGACAACGGTTTTTCAAAAAACCGTTGTAAAATTGGTGTTGTTGTTTAGCATTTTTCTTGTAGTGCCTAATCAAGACATACATACATATATTTATAACCGATTACATACATATATATATACTGGACAGCCACTGCCGCCGCTTCCAGCGACGGCTCTCCTTCCTCGACTACGCCGGCGCTTCACCGGCGCCGGCTTCTTCCCAACTCTGCCACCCAAAACACCATCTCCACTTCCCAGCACACGCACATAAACATCCAACATATATATATATACAAAAACCAGCATAGCCGCCGCTAGATGCGGCGGCCTTTACCCAATCCTTACCGGCGCGACCGAGCGCCGGCTACCCCATCACTCACATAGACTCGCCGACACAAAACGAGCGCCGGCTACACCAAGAGACAGCACCGGCAGCGGCGAACAGAGAGGGCGAGCGAGATAGAGAGCAAGGGACTGAGAAATTTCAAAGAGAAACAAAACCAATTGGGAATTTCGGCCCGGATTCATAACAGGCTCGCCCAAGATTATACCTTTACCGGAAGAACCTGCCGGAAAATGAGCCGCCGGTGATTTGGAAGGAGACGGTGAAGGTTGTGTTATTTTGTAGGAAGAAGAAGAAATGGTGAAGCAATTGCCTCAATTGAAATGATATCTATTTGCCCCCAACTTTCAAAGATCAAAAATAATCAATCACCTAGGCTAACTATAGATTAGGCTTGGTGTCAAAATTGTGGTGGTGTATTAGAGGAAATAGGTCAACAATGCTTATCTTAACAAAACGAGCAACCTAGGTTATTAAATTGATCTTAGAAATTATTTGGATATTACATCCTACACTCCTACAAAGAAATTTCGTCCTCGAAATTTATAAACGTATCAAAATTCGATAGATTCGGATATTTTTTCAGGATTTCTTCTTCTTTTTCCCAGGTTGCTTCATTCGCGTTGTGCTGACTCCATTGGACTTTTATCAAGTTTACATCTCGATTTCTCAGCTTATGAACTTTTCTATCTATAATAGCGATAGGAGACTCCTCATAAGATAAGTCCTTTTCGAGCCCAATGCTTTCCTGGTGAATTACATGGCTAGGGTCAAACACGTACTTTCGCAGCATGGATACATGAAATACATTGTGAATGCCTGTAAAATCAGGTGGTAGCGCTAATCGATACGCAACTTCACCAACCCGTTTCAGAATCTCATAAGGTCCAATGTACCTAAGTTTCAGTTTACCTCTCTTTCCAAATCGGTAAACACCTTTAGTAGGCGACACTTTCAGGAAAACTTTATCACCCACTTCAAAATTTAGCTCTCTTCTCCTTTTATCTGCATAAGATTTTTGTCAATCCTGAGCTGCTTTAATTCTTTCTCGGATTTTTCTTATTACTTCTATTGCCTGTTCGACCAACTCAGATCCCAAAACTCGTTTTTCACCCACTTCGTCCCAGTATAAGGGTGATCGACACTTTCTCCCATACAGCGCCTCGTATGGTGCCATCCCAATTGTTGCTTGATAGCTGTTATTATAAGCAAACTCTACCAGATACAAATGGTCCTCCCAACTTCCTTGCAAATCTAAGGCACTGGCTCTCAATATATCTTCTAGAATCTGTATAGTTCGCTCTGTCTGGCCATCCGTCTGTGGGTGAAAAGCAGTACTGAAATTTAGTTTGGTGCCTAACTCATTCTGCAAGCATTGCCAAAATCTGGATGTAAAGCGGGGATCCCTGTCTGACACAATAGAGACTGGCATTCCATGAAGCCTGACAATTTCCTTCATATAAATTCGCGCCAATTTATCCAAATCGAACGTCATTTTAATAGGCAGAAAAATGAACAGACTTGGTCAGTCTATCCACTATAACCCACACCGCATGATTTCCTCGAATTGTTCTAGGCAAACCAACCACAAAATCCATAGTAATATGCTCCCACTTCCACTCTGGAATTTCCAGTGGTGTCAGCAATCCCGCTGGTCGCTGATGTTCTGCTTTTACTTGTTGGCAGACGAGACATTTCTTGATGAAAAGTCCTATGCTCCTCTTCATGTTTCGCCACCAAAAAGTTTTCCTCAGATCTTGGTACATCTTCGTTCCTCCAGGATGTGCTGAGTATGGTGTTACGTGTGCCTCTTCCAAAATTATGTTTCTCAGTTCTTCATCCTTTGGAACACAAAGTCTTTCTCTGAAGGTGAGAGCTCCTCCGACAGACTTCGTAAATCCTTCTGTTTTTCCCTTCTCCATCCGATCCCTTATCTGCAACAAAAATCTGTCATTCTTTTGGGCTTCTATGATCTCATCCTGCAGAGCGGGTCGGACTATTAAAGCTGTCACCCTCGCCTTGATACTACTTGGTGGCACTACTATTTTCAAGCTTAACTTAACCATTTCTCTTATCAAGCGATCCTGCTTGGTAAGCAGACAAGCTATCCCTTCTGCCCTCTTCCGGCTAAGTGCATCAGCAACAACATTCGCCACGTGTCCAAGCCGCGTTTTGAATTTGCAATTTCATAAGTATAAACGCGCTTCTTTTTGTTCAGCAATTCTGAAGATAATTAGCTTTTTTTCTCTGCTTTTTTTGCACACACTGCAGGTGCACGCACAGCTCCGATCACTTTGTACACGATATACGTTCGATCATGGAAGAAAAAAGAAGCACTATTTCCGATCTCATCCACCGCTCTCGCCCCATCGCCGCCGCATCATCTCTTGTTTCCACCCCTCCGAGCTCTACGTTACAGCTCCATAAGGGTTCCCACAACAATCACCGCCTCAAATCCCCCTTTCCCATCTCTCAAAACCCTAACTTGAAAACGCTTAAACCCTTGAACAACCCAACGCTCCTTATCGGAGTTGTCACTCTACCCTCTTTCGCTAATCGCGGTTCACCCATTAAATGTAATTGCTTTCAGTTTTCCGACGGTTCCGCTTGCATTTGCTGTGAAATTTTGGATTTCGACCCAAAAGTGATTGGTCAAAAGATTCAAATTCTCGCTTGGAATTTTGTTCCTTTAAAATGTGGGAATATGGGCGTGAAAGGTGGTTTTCTGGAGATAATTACTTGGGATTTCTTCCACCCTTGCATCGGGAATGTTTGCTCTTTGTCAGATTTTAGTTGTTTTTGCTTGAGTTTAGGTGTTTGTAATGTTAAGGTTAATTCTACGGCCAGCTGTTCGATATTTGGTGTGATAGAGTCGATAAGCCCTGTATGTGTTGTTCCTAGTGCAAGTGGGGGGCGTGGATCGAGAAATATTAATGGGTTTCTAGTAAATATTCGTGTCTGTCAATGCAAATGCTGTGCTTCGAAATATCTGGTCTCAGAACTCAGAGATTTATGTGAGAAAAATGTCAAAGACCATTGTTTCATTAAGAGTGTGATAGTATACTTTTGTGGACTGGCATCATCATGGCATCCTGTGATCTCAAAGTTTATTGGTGATGTAGCTATACTCTCTGGGTTAAAGAAAAAGTTGGTTTTTATAAGGCAGGAAGAGTCTCAATTGATGTATGTGACGACAGATGGAGTGTCTTTGCATACTAAGCTGTTTAAGGAAAAAGGTCTTAATCACAGTACTGATATAAGAGGGAAAGGTGAATGTGGTAGCTACACTGGGGTCATTACGGGTTCTTACATGCACGGGATGGTTCTTGAGTTGGATCAAGATGTGATGCTATTATTGACTGATGAGCACCTTATTGTTCCACACTGTGTCCGAGTTGGTGCACTTGTATGTTTATTAGTCACACTTCTCTATTCCATCTGTCATATTAAGATCATTTCTACACTATCTTGTGGATGATCAAAGATTTTCCTTTTCATGGAAGCTTATATCTACTGCATCCTTTAACATTTTTTAATGTATGGTTCTTTCAGGTGACTCTGAAAAATGTTCATTTTGTGGATCCAAAATTTCCGTGGGGAAAAATGTTGATACTTGGTTCTTGCTATAGAACTAGCGTGCATGTGGAGTCATTCTCCCCATTGGAATCATGGTTATAGCTTCTCTAAACAGTCTCAGCACTATAGAAGATAAACTCATCTTATATAGATTAATTATATTTGAGTAATACATGCTGCAGGTGTCATTTGAAATCACACTCCCCAAGTATTCTACAGAAGTTCATTAATTCCCTGTCATCAGCAGCCAGATTATGGTACTAAGTTGCACGGACTGTTAATTCTTTTACTTTTTGATGTTTCTAATTAGCTCATTAATGTCACTCTTGTGCTCCAGGACATTGCTTGTTGTCTCATGTTTTAGGAAAAAATTTGCTGGGGTTTTATCTGACAAGGAGATCTTGGGATCAAAACATGTAATTTGTCTGGTTACTTTATTTCAATTTTTGTTACATTATCTAGTAATTGCATTCTATTTTCCCACATAAAGTAAATCTAAGTTAATTTCAACAATTATAAGGTGTTCCCAGAAGGAAGGTCTGGCTCAAAAGTATGCTAGTTCACATTTGCCATTATCAGCTTTTCAATTTCGGGTAAATATTCATTAGAATGAGATTGGGCATGTTTTTCCAGTTTGTTCCCACCTTCACTTATGAATTTGTGTTTGGAAGCATGGGGTCCTGCTGGAATTCTGCAAACATGACTTATGTTCTGGTGGCAAGGATGTAGATTGCAGTCATCTCAGATTGGTGAGTTGAGTAGGAGTTATTTTCTAATACTAATCTCCTGAAAATATTTATCTTCAATCAAATAAAAAATCAGTAGTGGCTAATTGAAAGTTTAATTAAGCAAAACATAATTGATGTTGACTTCTTGTGACTTCAGGTTCTACCTATTGCTAATTTAGTTAGTTATTGTGAGGCTTCGTGGAAAAAAGTTCTTCATCAGCAGGAGAGTTATCTTACGGGTGGAGTCATTCAGGAAAAGCCTCTATGGTGTAGTGGGAGACCTTATGTGCAATCAATTAAAAGAGTCCTGCGCGCTGAAGAAATTGGTCTCCTTGTACTGGGAACTCTTAAGGTCAGAAAACATGGCATTTTCCTTGAGATCACATAATCAGTTTCAGTTTTGCTTGTCATTTTACATGTAGGTTTTACTTTATAAATACGATGTATATGTAAAACCATATACTGATTTTTCCTTGATGGCCTGCTTAATTTCTGTGGGCAATCATTAAATCAATAAAAGCACATTAAATCATCCTTTTGAGTTTGTTGTCAGCACGATTATATTAAGTTAGATATACATCACTCTAAAAATGCTGTTTTTACTATATGGCTGAGCTATTGTTCTTTTCATTCTAGATTTCTTTATCATCTGGAAGACCACAGCTTGTTGATGCAACTGGCAATGTAGATATCGTACTTGACCTTCCAGCAACTTGGGTCTTTGAGAGGATTTTTGAGGTATACTTTTAAAAGTTGTCTGTATATCTTTATATTCACAATGATAGGTGATGAGCTATTATCATGCTACAATTTCCTTCAAGATTATGTAATGTACCTTCACTCTTCTCAGGCAAAGGACTTTAGAATAGTCATTGAAGGCATACCCCCAAAACTTGTAGACTTGGATTCAACCATATATCAGCCTTTATCTTGCCGGAGTATCTTAAATGATGCTCTACCATTAAGAAAGTTGAAGACATCAGTTTATCTGTACCATTGTCCAAGTGCAAAAAATTCTGAAAGTCATTCTCATTTTTTTGATTGGAAAAAGAATGCTCAGGATTTTGAATGTGGAAAATATCAACTGCTTGTGTTAACACACAAGTTTCCGATTCAGCAGAAGGTATTGTGCGTTGCAAAGACAATTGATGACTTAAAGTTTTGGAATGGCCTCCACATCATGTGTTTTTCAACCTTTACTTACTGAGTTCTATGTTCAGTTTCTAGGAGATCTAGCAAAGAGGTCCAGCATGTTTGCTGAGGCAATTGTCCTGCCGTGGCACTTACTTGTTACTGGGAAATACAGGGAGGCAGTGACGACCATGGTTTCTTCAGGCCATTGTATTTCCCCCCAAAACCTTGTGCAACGTAAGAAATATCTTTCTCATAAGAGATGTAAAGGCGAGCAGGATTCAGCTAAGGTTTCCAATTACGTAGATTTACATTGGATGGGTATGCTGCAATGTGTTGATGAACCTGCCAAGATTGTTTCCGACTGCAAACCACCAAGGAGGAAGCTATTGCTGGAATTTGGTCCTGATTGCTTTTGCAATTATGAGGTATGTCATGTTTTTGGTTATCTATTAACATAATATTCTTTGTTTTCTTTTCACTACTTTATTTCAGATTTTGCTAACTTTGCAGGCATTGAAAATCGGTCGTTGTTACCTTGTTAAACATCAGGACAGACATATATGCTGTACAAAAGATTATCAAGTCAATTGTGCTAAAATATTCATCTCTTCTGGAACCCATTTTAGTAGTCTTACATTCTCATCTCACGAGTGTCTTCAAAGTGCTGATGTGGTTGATGGCTTTCCATTTTGCAATTTACATATCAGTAGTGATGAGCTAAAACCTAAAGGGTATTGGGAGTTCGAAATTCCATGTCTGATTGGCAACAGTGTGGGCAGTGAGATTTATTCAGACGTCAACATATATCTTGCCTCCAGTGCTCTAAATCTACTTGAGAATGTTATTAAGGTATTGGTTTGCATTCCCGTTGAGCAAAGAGAGTTTGGCGAAGAGTCAGGCATCCACAACCATGGTGGGATGATAAATGCATCCATGCAATCTTCAGGAACTTCATGTCCTGACTATCCTTTACCTGAGGGGAATCTAATAACTTTATGTGGGACTGTACTGGCTTTTCACGACTGTCATGGTGGTTTTTCTGCACAACCTTGTCCCATACGTGCTGAAGGTTCACTGCTGATTTCTCTCCAGGAACATGCAGGTGTCTGTGTCCATGTTTTTGCAGACAATCATACGGTATCTCCTGAACCAACCGGCTTTCCTTATTATTTACATTTTTCATTATCTTACATAATAAAACTTTTTCCAGGTGAGAATCTTCTGTAATTTAAGCTTAGAAACTTGTCCTATTGGGTTGGGAAGAGATGTCCGTGCAACCTTTCACCGAATCCTTGTGCTTAGGTATGTATTAGTCGATTATGCATATATGATTATTTGGCTCAGTGAGTCCTTTAGAATCTATTTTCCGCTTGATTTTCTTTTCTTATGGTTATCATGAAAAGCAGATACATGGCAAAGAATGACTATATGTGGATAATACTAGAAAGTATCTGTTTCAAGGTGATGCTTATGTAAATTTTAACATTTTCATCCCAAATTATCCATAGAAATATTGAAAAATTAAATTTCACATTAGAAATGGGGCCAGAGAAGTCTTGAACCATTTGTCAGGAGTTTGTTAGGAAAAGGTGGATTGGGATCAAGTGGACTCATTAATCATGTCATGGGCAATGAATTTCATGTGGCCTTAAATCAACGATACATGTATGATTTTGAGACTGCACAAGGAATTTGGGAGGATGTTCCCTTGATTTACATAATGTACTCTGAGATTCGAGACATTTCTACTATGAGATCAGAGTTAAAATTGGATGGGCAAAATAGGAAATTGGGCTCATAACAGAATCTGGCAACCCTTTTAAAAGTCAGCAGGAATACGTAGGGCTGGTTCGGTACGGTATACCGAATTTTTTTTACCATACCGTATACCGTACCGAAATTTTTGGTATATCGAATTTCGGTATACCAAATTTTCGGTATATTGATAGCCTATACCATTTGATACCGAATTATCGAATTTTTCGGTATATCAAAATTTACCGTCATACTATATCGAAAATACCGAAAATTACCGAAATATAATAATAATAATAATAATAATAATAATAATAATAATAATAATAATAATAATAATAATAATAATAATAATAATAATAATAATAATAATAAATTATTAATATTAATATATTTCGGTATATACCAAAATACCAAAAAATTCTAAATTGCCATACCGATACCGTATCGAAAATTTCGGTATGATACTGGAATTTTCGACATTTTCGGTATTTTTCGACACGGTATGTGCGGTATACCGAAATTTCCGATATTTTGCCCAGCCCTAGGAATAGGATTATAACCGAGTGATTTAACTAAAGTATAGCAATTGTGTCATAATCAATGTTCATTAGAATTCTTAGGTAATCCCTATTTTTCCATTGGATGTAATCTTTTGTATTTATTTATTTTTACTCTTGGGTCATTGACTCCGAGGCCACAAAACACGTACCATTTGTCAGAACAATTTAGCACCTAACATTTGTCCAATTAGAAAAGAGGTCACTGTTGTTGTGGTTCACCTACAGTTGTAGTAGTATGAGATGATCAGCCCATCATTCATTTTAAAAGATGCTTTCTTGTGTCGGTAAGGATTTATCTGGAGTTTTGGAATCAAAAAGTCCCGCAGAGTTACTGACTAATATTTAACATGATCTGCCAAGTAGAAAAAAGCCTAGGGCATTTGTTCTACCTAAGTCCTATGGGATAACATGGATTGAAATTGGTATCTAAGTCCTATGGAATTATTACATTATTTATTGTCTTTGGATGAGAAATTCTATGTAACATACACATATAGATCCAAGATTTAGAGCAAAGCACTACAGTATATTCTTTTTTCCACAGATACCTTAGTATGAGAGTACCTGCTCATATTTTCTTGGATGCCTTGTTAATGAGCATTTTCCTTTATAATGATTTAGTATTTCAGTGATGTGCAGTATTGCATGCAAGTGCCCACGCTTTACTCTTTCTTGTTTCTACATCATGCATGGAAAGTTAAAAGAATGTTTCACATTGAATTAATTCTTTTCCCAGTGAGCCGAACAAGTATATGATGACACCTGTATCTTTCATCACAATTGACCATACAAGCTTGATGAGTGGAAATCTCACTCATGACCTCCATTGTGCATCTGGAACTGTTGGCCTACATAGTGTTGCTTCTCCCGACATTATTCCCACAGCACTGATATCTGATGCATTAGATTCATCAGAGCTTAAACCAATGCAATTTCGTTGCAGGGTAACTTGCGCTGATTCTCTTGATTTCATGTGTTGCATTTTGGCTATTCTAGTTTCACTAATCTGTTGTTCTTTCCTTTGTTCAATTATCATGCTAAGTTCTTCACACTTCTTGAGCATCAGCCTTTTTGCCTGTCCATCTATTTTTTTAATTTTGTTTTTCTATGACACAGGTCGTTGCTTTATATATACTTGTGCTGGAAAAAACTGGGACTTCTGCAACTTCTCAGTCATGCCTCCAGGTCCCATTTGCTGGTTTTATCATGGGTATTTGTTCTGTTCCTTTACATTGTAGTTAAAATGCGTTCATGATTGGGAACTTTAACATGTTCTCCAAAGCTCAATTTTCTCTAGTTTTTTATGATACACATATTTGTAAGAAAGACAATAACCATCAAATTTTCTCACTCTTCTAGTGGGAATTTTATTTTGTCGAGAATCTAGTTTTTTGAAGCAACACAAGGCATTCAATTTGACAACTATGTATTTTTGACCTTTTTAATAACTGAATAGTCCTTAAACTTTCTGTCTGGCCAGATATGATCCATACCGTCAACCACATGTAGTGGCATAGTTTGCTATTGTAGTTTGTATATGGTTTTTTTTTTCTCAAATTCTCATGTGAATTTACATGAATTAGGGTGTTTCATCTCATCTCTAGGAACCCATAAAATCCTTTTATCTTTCTGAAACTTTCTTGTTTCTTTCCTTGTGCTATAGATGATGGGTCATCCTCCTGTTGTTGTTGGGCTGACTTGGAAACAGCTTCCACCTTGCTTGGTTTAGAGTCTAAAGAGTATTTGCACGAAGTATTAGAGCAGCATGGTAGAATCACGGTGAAAAATTACGGATCCATGTTTGATTCCTCATCTCAAGATTTAGCATTCTCTGTAGACTCGGAGACGAGATCACTTAGCAGTTCAAATGAAGATGTCCTTGGAAGTTTAATAACCAATGCTATTTTCACCACATCTTGGGTAAGCTACTATGCCACCAATGTGAATGATACACTGCTCATTTTCCTGTGTGTTGCACCTTCAAATCAGTAGTTTTTCAGGACATTGTTGGGAGAGTGATGGATGAAAAAGGCACAAGGTGGTTGGAAGAGCGTGTGAATGAGGTTCCTTGTTTACTCAATATATGGGCCACAAGCGTTTGCCGCACAGATACCCTCGCACAAGCTAGGAGCATCATTCATGGACTCATATAATAATACAAGAAATATCTCTACGGTTGTAACATCTTTATTTGATTTGTAATTCTTCAAAAAACCTAAATATACATTTTTTGCGTGAATGAATTTCAAATTCACTTTAACTGAAATGAATTAATCCATTATTTAGTCAAATGACTCAAAAATTAAGTGATGAATTTCAAATCAATGTCTAAGGGTTCATTTGTATAGATGGATTTGAGGAGGGATTTGAAAATTATGGTAGAAAATCGATCAATAATGCGTGAATAGATACGGATTTAAAATGCATTCCAAATGGAGTTAAATTATATTACACATTGTATTAAGTTTGTTCTTTTTCTCTATTCATAGTGTACCAAATGACTATCCATTGCGTACAAACAATAGATACATAAAGACTGAAAAGTTTAGACATTGTTTTTCTTTGTAGCACACTCATCTAAGCATATCTTCCTTTGTGAAGATTTAGGTTGGTGACATTCATGTGTATTTTGTTTGTTCCCTTTTGGCTTCCATCTTGGTGGCCTTGCATGACTAGTGATGGTAATTTTGTTCCGCCCCGCGGGTACCCGACCTGACCCGAGGTGTTTGGGTTGGGGCGGAACCGCCCCGTGGATGGGATGGGGCGGGGCGGATTTGGGTCCTCCTCTTGCCCCGTCCTCGCCCTGCGCCCCAAGACCTGTTCTCGCCCCGTTTATTTTATATATATATAATATATTATAAATATATATATTTTTTAATATATATGTGCATATATTTAAGATGCATATATTTAGAAAAATAAATCTAAGTTAATTATAATTATTTTAATTTTATCTTATTTGAAAAGTGCTCGTTATGATTAAAGATGTGATTATACGAATAAATTAAAATTATTTCATAATGAATCTTATAAGATAAAACTAAAATGATTATAATTAACTTATTTTTATAATTTTAAATATATGTATGAATATATAAAATTTTTGGAATATATTAAATTTTTCATAATTTTATCATTTAAAAAAAAAATTGGGCGGGGCGGGGCGGGGCGCGGGGTGGACATTCTTGCCCCTTCGCGGGTCCGAGGCGGGCACGGGACGGGTTTTTGGGGCGCGGAGCGGGTCCGGGTATTCTACTACCCGCCCCGCCCCGAACCCATTGTCATCCCTATGCATGACACCCTTTTGTGCAGATAGGATTTTATGATGTGGGTCACAAACCCCATTCCATACTCTCTTCGAAGATTTTTTGTACTTGTACAAATTTTACCTTTGGTATAAAATTTACATTTTTTTCCAAAAAAAAAAAAAAGACTGAAAAGTGTACCAAGTGACTATCCATTGCATACAAACAATAGATACATAAAGACGGAAAAGTTTACAATTTTGTTTGGCCATGTTTGATAGGGATTTTACAATTCAGGATTTTGAACTTCAAAATTTTATGTATATTTGTTTTTATATTTAAATTCGGATCACAAAATGCGAATGCAATTATTACTATCTATAATACAATTATCTAATTATTATTAAATACATTTTTTTCATAATTAAACATCACATCAACTCACATTTTCACAATAAAATATTATAAAAACTTATATGCACTAGTTGCATGGACACAAGGACAAAAATTCATGAAATTTCAGTTTCAATGAAATTGAATCACTAAAATAGAAATGAGGGTTGTAAAATTTTTGTTAGTGCTTCTCTGAAATTTCGATAAATTTCGATTTCGATTTTAATGAAATCATAGTAGAAAACACTTGAAAATGTCAAGATCGGTGAAATTTTAGTAAATTTCTTTTTACTCCAAATAATTATAATAGAATTTTATAATTAATTACAACAAAATTTAAGGGGAAAAAATTGTATTTTGTACGCAAATAATATTATAATTTGCATATTATAATTGTAACTTGTAAAATACAATCAAATAATTTCATGATACATTCAAAATCAATCTAATGTTATGAGTTGGTATTGTCTAAATCAAGATAACATGACAATTTATTCATTTGAACCTCATAGAAGTTCATTTTGGTATGTATTCAATTATTTGAATTTCTTATGGTATTATACTAAACAACATTTATATGATAGTTAATTCCTATATTTGTTATATATATGTCATTTTGTTTGAAATTTTAAGTTGAATATATGTATTAATGTTAGTTATAATATTGTCACGCCCCATTTTCATATAAAGTTAAAGACGTGGATATAATTTTAATTTTAATTTTTTTCCCTTTTTTTTTAAAAGACAAAGAGTAAGCGCAACATTTTCGTAGGTTGTCCAACAATTCTCTAAACTGTTGAGATTTATAAGCAAATCAAAGATTTAGAAATAACCCTTGAAAAACACGAAGGGTTTATACAATTACAGCGGAGAATACGTTCTTGTTTAGAACAAAACACATAGATATTGTAACATACAAAAATAGGGTTTCAAAAACGTCGAACATACATATACATTCATATATATATGCAAAAATAACAAGCATTTCTGTTCATTCATCCTCGCCTCCAAAGCTTTCTGTAAAATAAATTATAGAAGGGATAAGTGCGAAAGAACACTTAGTGGAGTTGATTTGTATAGTGAAGGGAGCACACATAATATTTCTAACGTAATATATACATAATACACGTTGTGAACTTTCGAGTAGTCCCTTTTTAGACCTTTTAATTATGTTAGGTATATAATTTAGTTATTTAGTCATACCTTTTAGTTATATTAGTTGTACATTTATATATTACATAAATGTATGATTACATCAATATAAATGTATAAACAATATCACATAAAAGGTGTATATGTACAAATTGCACTGAATTTTTTATTTTTTTTAGTTAAAAGTATTACATAAGTGTTAGGATATTTATGCATAAAGCTTATACTAATATAATATAAAGACAATACTAACATAATATAAATGTCAACACATAAAATAAAAGAAAGGAAAAAAAAAACGCGTGAATCCGGATTGACCCATTTCAACTCAATTGCATTGTGCACTAGCTGCACAAAAGACCAACTCATAAAATAATACATCAATTCACTTGTTCACAATAAAATATTATATCAACCCACATTTTCCAACATTAATTTGATATCTACAATATAATCTTACCCTACTAAATCGTAAGAAAAACATACATTTTCATCATTCATCTTTACTATAAAATCCAAAATTCAATGATAGAATTTTCTCGAACCCACTAAAACCCCTTCCAAACATACCTTAAGTTTTATTAATACCCTCTGAATCCTTGGATCACTTCAAAGAAGAAACCATATGTTATACAAATGTAAATATCTAATTTAGTATAAAAATATAAGTTTTAAGACCAATTTAATAAGAACTAATATTTATATAGTAACCAAATTGATATATACTAGATACAATTAATATTCATTTAAATATACATTAATATTGATATAAATAGCATAATCTAGTGAGTATTTGTGTTGTTAATCACTTAATCTAATATTACCCCGATCTGAATTAAGTGTCATTTTAGAAGTAAAATTCTGTTTCTAATTATTTATCTTTTTAGACATTTATATTATTCTATTCATGAATCATCTCTATCAAAATTCTTTTATCTAAATTTAGAAATTTGAAGGAATTTTTTTTATGCAATTAATTAGATGAGAAAATGGCCTCATATGCCACTTTTCTTTATATTTTAACCCAAACTGCCACAAAATTTAAGAATTAGACTACATATACCACAAATTTTGAATAAGATAAAGATGGAAGGAATTGATGGGACATGACTGATTGAATCAATGAAATCATAAAATAATAATCATCATTAATACACAATCAATTCTTACACGAAAATAATGGATAATAATAATCATCATTGCACAATCAACTTACACGAAAATCCACAAATACACAAATAATAAGGGCTTACACGAAAATTCTTAAACGAAACTTAAATTTCGTGTAAGGCAAAGGCACAAAAAAAAAAAAAAAAATTTCTTGCACGAAATTAAATTTCGTGTAAGGCAATTTTTTTTTCTTACACGAAATTTAATTTCGTGTAAACCCTTATTGTTTATGTATTTTTGTGTAAATTTTACAAACATTAATATATTGACCAAGTCAAAAGTGTGGTATTTAGGACATATGTTTTAACAATTGTGATATATAGGGATCAATCCTTATATTTTATGATATTTTAGGCAAAATTATAAGAAATTGTGGTATATTGGGTCATTCTCTTAATTAAATTGTATTTTCATTTTTAAATTCTAAATTTGTTGATTAATTTGATGTTGGTTAAATTTAAGACAAAAACTTTAGAATGATAGGTCCCGTCATTTCTTCCCTTGCAAGACCGCTTGTACAGTAGATGCTTAGGGACAAGAGCATGTCTTTGTTGAGCTGTTATGGTCACCAGCTAACATTTCTTCCTTTTACTAAATCAACCTAATCGTTGACCTTAGTCAACTTGAGACCTTAGTCAACTCTCAAGTGCACTTTCTTTTTGCGAAGTTTCTTCTTATAATCAGAACCAATATTTTCATATTTTAGATATCAAATTATCTAAAACACCAGTAATAGTAGTGGACTGGATCCTACCACTAACACTTATTTTTTTATTTTGTTTTTTATTTTTATTTATTCAGATTCTAAAAACTAATTAAACTGAACGATGAAATAGATTTATATTTAACCAACCAATCTAACATACAAGTGATCTAAAAATTTGATCCATGATATCATATACTACCAGAAATTACCTGTAAATTAATTATATATTGGCATAGATGTAAGATGATGCATATTTATATCGAGCATTTGATCTAATGGCCAATTTAATATACCATAATATATAGTTTTTAATGCCTAATTTAACCTTTAACTCTTTAATTTATCCTCTCTAAACAGTATATTTTACATAAAATTTAAGTGAATTTAAAATTAGTAATTTTATCATTGATAATGAGAGAATAATACAGCGTGATTAATATTCAAATTATTTCATTCTATGCATGATAATAATGAACCAATTAGATAAACTTATATATTATAAACTCTTTTGGAATAAAATTCCACATGTAACCAAAGTATACGAGCAAAAAACCCCCTCCCTTAATATATTTGAGCATTAATGTAGTGGTCCACTCATGATCAGTACATATCTCAATCGCTTTATTATATGCAATATTGGCAAACAATATTAGTGGCCTTTACTAATTATAAGCTCTTAACTAGTGACTCTCTCTCTCTCATAACCTCTGCAGCTTTTTCTTCTTCCCAACCTTGTAAGCTTATAACCTTTTCAGTTTGTTTTTTTTTTTTTCTTTTTGATTTGGTTTTGATCAGCTAATTATCAAGGTGGGCATGGGAAGGCCATTGATCTCCATGCAAACCCTAGGTTTTTTACCAGCACCAGTTACTTTGTTCATGATAGTATTAACCGCCGTGTTCTCAGTATCTTCAGCCGTAATTTTTTTGTGTGGGTCCCACACAGGGAAGGTAAAAACTCAGAAAACGGTGAGATTGGGAGGTGAAAATGAGAAGCCGATGATTGAGAGAATGAAGAGCAGCTTAAGCAGTAAGGCCCTTTTGATGACAAAAGTGATTTCATGGAGAAAAGTCAGAGAAGAAGATGATGATGATGATAATGATGAAGAAGACGGTGTCGTTTGGAAGAAGACCATTATCAAAGGAGACAAGTGTCGCCCTCTTGATTTTTCTGGCAAAATTTTGTATGACTCTGATGGAAATCTTCTCCCAGATTAATTTCATTGATTTAAGGTTTGTTTTTTGGGATATGAATTTCATCTTTTTTTGTTTGGGTGTAAGAGATCTTGCTTTTTTTTTTTTTTTTTTTGTAATCTTGATTTTCTATGTATAAAATAATCATCCCACCCTCAGGGGAATTGGAATTCTGAGGAGGAAAATAAAAGAGATTGCAAGGCAGAATTTCCTTTCTTTTTCTTTATTCTATTTTTTTGGTTAAAAGATTACATAGAGAAAAACTAGTTATAACTTTATAATTATATAAATAGTCACTAATTAATCTTTTTCTAACCTTTCTATTTTATTACATTGGTTATTTATCTTGGCATTTATTTTAATTTTCATCGTTAACGAACCTGTAGGTTAGTATCATAACTTATATTTGTATTTGCTTTCATTTTGGCAATTCAGTTTTATACTAGCTTGTCTTATTCATTTACTAAAATAACAAAAAGCGAAATTATTGTACAGGTGCATAACTATTTTTTTTATTTTTTTTATTTAAGAATAAGTAAAAGCAATGGTCAAAATGAATTAAAATAAAAAAGGCTGCACAATTATTTTTATACATCAGATGCATGGTGATGATCCATATAGATTTGGAAGATGCTGAAAACGCGTTTCACGTGTGCTCACGTTCTCTAAAGTTTGCGCTCAAACCCTAACTCTTGTGTCCAACTTTAATTATTTTCATTTAACATTTTTTCTTGACGAACCTAACCTTTTAGTTATGTTCGTATAATTTTTATATTTTGTTCGCATAACCTTTTATGTTGTGTATATTGAAAAAAGTTTAGGTAATATTATTTAAAAATTATGAAATTTGTACATAAATGTTATACAGTTACATAACTTTTATGTTATTTATATTGAAAAAAATCTAAGTAATTTTACTTAAAGATTGTGATATCTGTACATAAAACATATACTCATATAAAATAAAGGTTACATAACTTTTAATTATATATGTTATTTTTACTGAAAAAAATCTAAATAATTTACCTAAAAGTTATGATATCTGTAAATAAATGTTATATTTGTATAATATAAAAGTTTCAGTTATATTACATGAATTTTTATACTAAAATGCCTAAGTTATTCACTTAGGGCAAAAAGTTTGGTTTGGGGGTTTAGGTAGGTTAACTCGAATAAACTAGCGTTTGGTTTGGGGGTTGAAAAACCCGTATTTTTTACAGGCTTGGGTGAAAAATGCCAAAAAAAGGTCTTATGGGAGGTTAAATAAACCACTCAAAAGTGGGTGGTTTATTAAACCCACCATAACCCCAATTATCATTCCAATTTTATATTTTTGATTTTTATGTTTAAAAAATTATATTCTTATTGATTTTTATTTTTAAAGAATTATATTTATTTTATTTTAAGGGCATCTTGTTGATTTTTATTTTTAAAAAATTATATTCATTTTATTCTAAAGATATTTTAGTCTTCATTTTTTTAAATCCATAACAAACATTTGAACCAAACAAAATTTTAATATATAAATTTAACTCAATAGATACCACAATATTCAAACAAAACACAAAATTAAGTCAAACCTATCATTAAACATTCAAATCAAATACAAAATTAAGTCAAACCTATCATTAAACATTCAAACTAAACATATCAAAAAATTAACTCAATTTAACCCAAATAGTGCAAACCCACCACAACCCAACTGACCTAACTAACCCAACACACGAACCAAACATGCCCTTAAAGATTATGACATAAAAACAAATTAGATGTGAATTCGAGCCAAATCCAACCAAACACAATCCATGCGTTCTCAATTACATACATTTAGTTCACACAATCACTACTCAAAAAGTTGGAAGCGAAAATGAAAATAAATGAGACAAAGATCATCTGCATTGTTATTTACTAACACGTAATTGATCATTACCCAATTACTATTCCTCTTATGCATACCAAACTAAACAACAATGAATTAAAATATATAGTTGATATTCTACATATTAAATATGGGAATAATCCGTTCATTATGTATACATTTTAATATGTTCATTAAATATTTTATATATTATTTTATTTTGACAAACAACAAATAAGCCATTAGATTTATTTTAGATCAAGTTGAAGTGTTTAGTAAAAGTAGATAGAGTTAATTTCCATTTTGATCCTATATATAAGATTTTTTATTTTTTAACAATCAAATATACACTTTTTAATTTTGATCTTATATGTTTTAAAAAATTTCAATATGATCTTTATATGTTTCAATTATTTCCAATTTCAATTCAATTTTGGTTGGACATCTGAGGAGAAATCCCACGTGGCATCGATAATTTTGGAAATTCTGATCAAAATTGGACTGAAATTGAAAAAATCAAAACATATAGGACCAATATTGGAAAAAGTTGAATCATATATGACTAAAATTGAAAAACGTATATTTGATTATCAAAAAATGAAAAAGACCTTACATACATAACCAAAATTAAAATTAACCCAAATATTTAGTGATGCTTCTATTACTAGTATCAATAATTTTGTAAATTAAATTGTCAAAACTATAAATGAGTCTATATTTCCAAATACGATGACATTCTCTTTAAAAAATATACATATTACAATTAGCTGCTAAATTTTAGAGCAAATATATTTTTTTTTTAATAACTAACACCAAATTCGTTTTAAAAATTTATACACTCAAATATTTTATCTGACATCTCAAAAAATCATACGTGCAGTCAAACACACTTGTAATCATCTTTTCAAGAAAGTAGTTGATTAATCTCTTAATTAATTGAGCATAGAATCTATCAATAGATGGCTATTATCTACAAAATGATGGGAAATTAGGCTTTCTTTTATTAAATTCATGTTTAACCTATTTTACCTGCCTTATAATTTAGATAATCTATCAATAGATGGCTATTATCTACAAAATGATGGATAATTAGGCTTTCTTTTATTAAATTCATGTTTAACCTATTTTACCTGTCTTATAATTTAGATATATAGTATGGCTACACTTCTGCTCACCTATTCACCATGAATACAATCTATGGTTGATGTCTAAAAAATTCAGAATATCTATTAATTTCACTTTTTATATAATTAGGGGATAAAATCATTACATATCAGCGGTAAACATATTAAGAATTGCCCACGATGAATATTAGAACATTTTCCAACTTAGCTAGCACAATAGTTCCTAGCTAGGGCTAAATCCTTAGTTCTCAAATTTGAAGTTAATAAAACATGCATGTTCAGTGTTAATTTTTTTATTATTTTAAAACATGTAAATAAATCAATTAATCAATGTTTTTTAAAGACACAAATGATATTATTCTATATAGTTCAAAACTGTTATAGTATTTATTAGGAAATTAATTTCTAGAGTTTAATAAGACAAAATACAAGTGTAATAGGACTTTAGAAATGCTCATTTTTCACATTGTTTAAGTGAAGTTAGATAAGATTTTTAGGTCTGTAAAGATAGTTAGGTTGAAGATTGAAAGAAGATAAATCAAGAAGTTGTAAGATGAAAACATATTGCATGTTGTAGGATACAATTGTTGTAAGTTGTTGCAAGTTGTTGCAAGCAGATATATGCTGCGAGAAGAATTAAAACTGAAGGGAGATAGAAGATACATCAAGATCAAACATATGACAAGTAAGATCCTTAAACATATATAGGAATCTTACAGTTGCATGTTGACAAGACAAATATATCACAAGTAAGATCCCTAAATTAATTTCGTGTAACCTTAGATTTTTTTGTTTTGTTTTGTATGATGTAGGGTATTAGTTTTCGTATAAGCCCAACAAAATAATATTTTTTTACACAAATTTGATTTTAAATGGTTTACATGAAAATTAAAATTGAATATAAATTGATTTGCACGAAAATTAATATTAAATATGAAAGTAATAAATAAAAATATAGCACAGTTCGTGTAAGACATATTGTTTTTTAGGAAAACATTTAAATTCAATTTCGTGTAAGACAAACTTAATTTAAATAAGTTTGATAAAATAAAAATAAATAAAAAGAAATTACATAAAAGGGAATTAGCCCCTAATACCATGAAATTTATATTTTCATGTAAGACTTATATATCATTAAAATTGATCATTTTTGTGTAAGAATCGTACACAAAATTTAATTAAAATTATATTTTCCCTACATTACTGTATTCTACGAAATTATGGAACAAACATACACGTAAATAAGATTTCAAAATAATTATAGATATTTTCTATGATTGAGAGATTTTCGTGTAACATTAATTAATTTATATGATGATTCTTCGTTAGAAACATTAATATATTACAGATATGTCTTATCACACTATCATTGTCTTATCAGTCACTTCTCATCGTAATTTGTACATGTGAGTTAGTCAAAATTTATGATATATTGAGATTATTTTTTATGGTTTAAGAGGGCTATTTATTATATAGTATGTTATATTGGGTCAAATTTAAATTAATTATGGTAAAATGGGCATTCACTCCAAAATAAAACCCATGAGATGATTTTATCAAAAAAAAAATAAAAATTGTTTATATAAAAAAATAAAAGTAGTTGTAGGGAAAAACAAAAGGTGGTCGCCACTGGGATGATAGTGGTAGATTAGATGATACATCCGCATCATGAATTAGAACCGCAAACTTCAGCAACTATACATAAATCATAAATAATCAATTAATTTACAATATTGCTGTAATCAATTGTATTTACTCCATTTAAGATTTTCTTGGTTTCCCATGTGAGGAGTTACATTAAAAAAGCTCTATTATTTAGAGTGACCACTCTAAGTTTTATGTATATTCCATGTATTCCTTTAATTTTTGATATAGATCTTATAATGAAAAATCATTCTACATATTTAACAAATCAAATAAAAAAAATCTCTTACATGGAACGTTCAGAATGCTCCAAACTCGAGTCAATCATTTTGTTATGTTGCATATAATTTAAAAGTTCTAAAAATATTAATTAATTGAAAATGAAGTCGACAAACCAATTGAAGAGTATATTTCCCGATATACTCTCTAATCTATATGAAAAGGTGTTGGTCTCTTGTGAACTAGGTGCATATATAATTGGGTTAATCTTTTTTTTTTTTAAATTTAAGTGTTATCTTTATATTATATTAATGTGACATTTATTTTAGATTAGTGTGGTATTTATGTACAAATATCCTTACCTTTATTTAATATTTTAATTTTAAAAAAGAAAAGAATTTCAACATAATTTATACATATATACACACATTTATGTGATATTAGTCAGCGACAGACTTACCTTAGGACCAAGGGACACTTGGCCCCCTGAAAATTTTAAAAAAAGTAGGGGTGTTTTAGTAATTTTATTATTTTAATTAAAAAAAAGAAAATTATATGTTCTCAATCCTTCTATGTGTGAGTTTTCAAGATAATAAGAGAGATGATCTTTTCATCATCTTCTCTATCACCGTTTTGATGAAGTGAACACTGAGTTAGTTCTATGTATGACATGTTTTGATCTTAAAGACTCATTTGCGGCATTTGACAAAAACAAGCTGCTTCACCTTGCAAAATTTTATCCATCCGAATTTTCTGCAATTGCTCTATGTGAACTTGAGAGTCAACTAGAGAACTTTATTTTTGATGTGCGTTTGGATAAAAATTTCTTTGAAGCAAATGGAATAGGAGAACTTGTTGAGAAGATGGTCTCTGCAAGGAAGCACAATGTTTTTTCATTGGTTTACTTGTTGATTAAATTATCATTAATATTACCGATTGCCACTGCCATAGTAGAAAGAGTTTTTTCGGCAATGAAGATAATCAAAAGTTCTCTTCACAATCGAATGAGTGATACACTATTGAATGGTTGTCTTATTGCATACATTGAAAAATATGTATTTAGAAAAGTTAGCAATGAAATCGTTTCAGAATATGAAAAATAGAAGAAATATGTTGTAATACATTGATTTTATTATATAATATGTTTATATTATTGATTTAGAATTTATGTATCTATGTTTTTTAATAATTGACTTGGGTCCCCTGAACCAAAATCTTGTCTCCGTCACTGATATTGGTTATACCTTTATGCAATATTACTTAATCATTTATATCAATATAGTTATACATTTATATTATAATATAAAAGTATGAAAGTTATAACTAAAAGATATATATACTTTTTCAAAACAATGCAGAATAAATTAAGTGTGTGGTGCTCCTTCTAAGGCACGTGGAGGTATATTCTGGCGAGTTACGGCCAATCTAATTCAGATTATACCTAGTGCTAGACATGTTCAGTCGGTTTCGGTTCTGGTTTGCCGGTTCGGAACCGGCAGTTTTTGAAACCAAAGGCATGAAACCGGAACCGAACCGTGGGGTGTCCGGTTCCAGTTTGGAAACCGACGGTTAATCGGAACTAGCGGTTCAAACCGTCGGTTTCCCGATTTTTTCTTTTTTTTCTTTTTTATTTCTTTTTATTTTTTTGATCACTCGAGCACGGTCGTGCTACACGGCAGGGTCATGCCCCATTGGCCAGCCTTGATTTTCCATCTGGCACGGTCTGGTCGTGTTATGCAGCACGGTAGTGCTCTTCTGATCATCAACGGGCAAATGATCTCAGCCTCCACATGTCACGTTCGAAAATACAAAAAAAAAAAGCACAAACCGGCGGTTCGAACCGTCGGTGGTCGGTTTTTTCAGCAGCCGAACTGAAACCGAACCGTATTGTACACGGTTATGGTTCCGGTTCGCAACCGGAACCAGGTCAACGATTCTCGAAACTGTTGACCGTCGGTTCGAACCTGCCCGATTCCGGTTTTTCGAACCATTTGGGCATGTCTACCTAGTGCACAAAAGATTTGGTGTACAAAAAATATAGTCAAAATTGGCTTGTCTCTAACCTATAGTATGTTACCATTCAAAATTGCGCGTTAATTCAAATTTGTATTTTTTTTAAAACTCAGATCAATTCTCTCAAATCCAATTCAAGCTAGTTTAAGAGTCCAAACTCTTCGAGAAATGGTGAAGCACAACATTTTAATTATGTTCCACATATGTTATTCTTCTCATGTTCACCCAAAATCTTCTATTTCGAGTACCACATCAGCATTATCTGATCAATTATTTTATTAAAATTAGGCTATTTAATGTAACTGTTTATGGTTACAACTATTTAGAGCTATATTTAATACAATGTAAATGTTTTTCAAAATATTAAAAATGATCGATATTATAATTCTCTGAAGAGATAGAAAGTCTACACATAGTTGGATTAATGTTGAGAAAATATTTGATTAGTGCATGTCATGTGGCAACCTCCGATTGGATGTCAAGATAAACTTGTTGGGTAATAATCTCTAAAAATTTTGAGGATGTAACTTGTAAGAAGAGATAAAAGGGAGTTGTTTGAGGAATTTGAATATTTTAAGGGGGTCAATTTGCAAAGTTTCCGAATTATCTGGCCTAATATTGTAATTTCCGTGGAATAAATTGTACGGATTATCCGGACCAGAACAGAAACTTTCAAAGGGTACATCTGACAATTCGTCACTGCGAATCAATGTTACGTTAATTATACTTGGGGACTGCTCCGCCTCCACACCACCGCACTCTCCCCGCCGCGCCACCGATTGAATATCACCATTAATCAAATAGTAAGTAAGTATACGTCGTGTGTGTATATGTAAAATATGTTTAAAATTTTGGGTGGAAATTTATGCTAATGTAATTGGCTCTGGATTAAGATGGTTCCCGATTTTTGATTGTGAAGGATAATTTCTCGAGTTGAGAGTAGTTCGTTGTGATTGCCCCTGTAATTACGAGTGATGAAATTTCTCAAAGTTAATATTGGAGCTTACTCAGTTGCACTTTAGAATACATTTATACAGTTCACAGCATATTCATAAAGGTTTGCAGTTTGATTTTAATTCAATCAAACATGAATATTGTAGTTTACTTAGCTCGTTGGAAATTGTAATTTACGATAATTTCTGATGAATATAAGTTTGGAATTATCAGGATTAGCTTGCATTAATGCTAGTATGCTGATCCATTTAGTTTGGAAGTTTTCGTGGGTTTTAATAGGTTTTATGTGCTTCAAAATTGGTTGAGAGTGATACTATTTCCAAACTATGTTTTCATGAGAATACTGAAAACAAATAATGTGCCACAGAGGGAAAAAGGGACGCAGCAATCATTGGAACTTAGCCTGGGAAGAACAAGATCAGAAAAAAATGAAAATTTGAAGCATGCTTGTGCTACTTTATTGGCATTCAATATAATAAGAAGATTCTCTTTAGCTGAATGTGGGTAAAGAATTTTGTAAAGATCTAAAATAAGTGTGCTCTTTCTTTTTCTAAATGCAAGTTTGATCAGTAGTTTATTTAGACATACACAACATTTGTCGACTCAAATATGTAAAATCATTAGCCAGATTACTTGCAGTTGTGTTATTTTCCTTCATTACTTCTCTATATGTCGATTCACTCCATATTTGAAATCTACTTTTCGTCTTTCCGAATTGATCCTTAATTGGCCAGTGCCAACTTGAGGCAAGCAGAACTTCTACTTATATATAAAATCAAATGTTTTTCCATTGTTTGTGGTTACTAGTTCTTATTTAATATACTTTCTTTCTTCTTCTTCTTATTATTATATTTTCTTTGCCTAGATGGATGAAGTTTCTCTCAACAGCGAACCAACATATGATGAGGAGACTGTAGAATTTGAGACTCATGGAGAATGTGCAATGACAGAATATGTTGGTCAAACTGGTAACATTTTACAAGGTGACAATCCCCTGCCTCCCGCTGTTGGGATGGAATTTGAGTCCTATGATGATGTTTATTACTTTTATAATTGTTATGCAAAACAACAAGGATTTGGAGTAAGAGTGAGTAATACTTGGTATAGAAAGAGCAAGGAGAGGTATAGAGGGAAATTAAGCTGTAGTAGTGCAGGGTTCAAGAAGAAAACCGAGGCCAACCGTCCGAGACCTGAAACTCGGACGGGCTGCCCTGCGATGATCAAATTTAGATTGATGGAGAACAAGAGGTGGAGAATTATAGAAGTAGAACTTGATCATAATCATTTAACCACTCCATCTAGTGGTAACGTTTATAAATCTCATAGGATAATGGATGTTGGAAATAAGAGGCCTTTGCCAATAGATGGTGTTGATGATGTTCATAAAGTCAGGTTGTTTAGAACGGTGGTCATTGATGCAGATGATGATGGGATTTTAAACTTTGATGAATGTGAATATGGAGATCATATTAACCGATGTGATAACAAATTGAAGCTTAAATGGGGGGACTCTCGGGAACTGCTTGACTTCTTTACAAGGATGCAGTTGAGTAATCCTAGTTTCTTTTACGTGATGGATATTAATGAGAAAGGATGTTTACGCAATGTTTTCTGGGCTGACACAAGGTGCAGAGCTGCCTATAGTTATTTTGGCGATGTTATCTTCATTGATACCACAACTTTGATCGAAAAATATGAGGTTCCACTAGTGGTTTTTACTGGCGTCAACCACCACTCACAGGCTGTGCCGCTAGGTTGTGGTTTGGTTTCAGGTGAGACCGTAGAGTCATTTATGTGGCTGTTTAGAGCATGGCTCACATATATGATCGGACGCCCGCCCCAAACTTTGATTACCAGCCAATGTAAAGCCTTGCAAACTGCTATTGCTGAGGTTTTTCCTAGAGCTTTTCATTGCCTTTATTTGTCGAATATAATGAAGATGATTTCCTATGAACTAGCGGTGGTGGAGCAATGTGATGCAATCAGAAAGGAACTCAGTAGTGCAGTTTATTACTCAGTAAAAGTAGATACGTTTGAAGCAGCTTGGGAGAACGTGGTGCAGAGCCATGGACTTATGAATCATAAATGGTTTCAAATATTACATGAGGATCGTAAGCGATGGGCTCCAGTTTATTTGAAGGAGGTCTTCTTGGCTGGGATGCTTCCAATCAAAGAGAATGAGCAATTGACTTCACCTTTTGAGGGATATTTGAGCCCACATACTTCTCTTAAAGAGTTTCTTCGCAGTTATGATCGAGCTTTGCTGGAAATTGAACAAAGAGAAACATTATCTGACATAGAATCTAGAAAACCCAATCGTCTGCTAAAATCAAGATTCTTTTTTGAGTTGCAGCTCTCTGGATTATACACAACTTACATATTCAAGAAATTTCAAGACGAAGTAGAGGGTATGTACTCTTGTTTTGGTATAAGACAGATAAACATTGAGGGCTCAGTCGTGACTTTTGTAGTCAAAGAAGACATCCAATTCGAGGAAAACAGGAAGGAGTCGAAGGACTTTGAGGTAATTTACAATACTTCTGCAGCTGAGGTTGTTTGTGTATGTGGTCTATTCAATTTTAGGGGCTATTTGTGTAGACATGTTTTATGTGTTATCAACCAAATTGGTTTGGAGGAAACTCCACCCCAATATGTCCTTGCCAGATGGAGGAAGGACATTGAGCGTAATTATACGTTTGATCATGGATGGAATGGTATCGATATCAATAACCCTGTTCATAGATATGATAACTTGTACAAGACTGTTCTGAAGGTGGTCGAGGAAGGGAGGAAATCACATGATCATTACAAATTCACTATACAATCCCTGGATGAGATACTGAACAAGGTTCGTATCTAGATGATTATCTAGCAAACCCTGTGTAGATTAACTGTGGTAAGCATGTTAATGATTGCCATAATCATGCTGATATGAGAATAGGAGTTTTGTATATATGCAGGTTAGTACAAAAGATATTGAGTGAACATTTTCAGTAGACATAGTATAAAATTGATTACTTGGATTGTTCTCAAGTTAGGTTGTGTTTGGATTGAACAATTCAAGGATATCAACTGGTGTTTTTTGACTCCTTGATAAAGCAAATATCAGTCAGTATAAAGCATTCCATGGACAAAAGGAAACAAACTTAGAACTCCTCTAGCAACACAAACTGATAGCTCAAACTCTTTAGCTAGACACCTTGACTTGGGTTTTTTTTTTTTTTTTTTAAACATTTTGTGCATTGTTTTTTTACTTTTCTTTTGGGGATTCACCCCAAATTTTTTAAGTTTTAACTTTTATCAAAAATAAAGTTGCAACAATATATTATAAAAACATGCCTATATATTTTATAAATGGATTAATATACAATAAAGTAATTAAATTAATTGTAAAATAATTTTTAAAATAAACTAAATATGTATGCATGGCAATTAGCATACAATTAAAAAGAAATAAAAAAAATCTTTGGATAAAACTAGACTTTTCAAAAATTGGGGTGGATTTGCAATTCTGCATACTTTCAACAAATTGCAGAATGATCTCTTCAGAGTTTTGAATTGTCAAAATGAAGCTACTTTGACCTTTAAAATTCCAAAGCGGCAGTGCATGGTTAGAGGCCATGGTGTTTCGATTTCAGGCTTAATTTGGCCACATTCTATCACCAAACAATCACCCAGCCGACGTGAAAAATTGAAGAAAAATAAGTGCAATTAACTATAGAGTCGTTTATGAAAATGAAACTCATGTATAAGAAAACAAAATTGGTATTCTAGGGATGAAAATCCTTAAACAAACAGAAAAAAAAAATTAAAATTTTCAACAATAAGAATCGAGTTTCAGTATGAATCTCAGAGAAAAGTCTGAAAAGTTTTGGTCATTATTTTGCCTTGGATTTCAGAAATTAAAGTCGGTAAATATTTTAGCTTGAGGAGTGGAGTTTTTTGGATTTTTGGAGCTTCGTTTTTTTATAGTTGTGGGTGAGCAGCTGTTGAGGTGGTTTTGGAAAAATAGATGTGGAAAGATGTCTCTTCAAAATACATGTTTGAACCTTTCATTATTTTCAAAATGAGAGTGTCGACGGAGCCTTGTGGTAACATCATCGCATATTTAAAATTCCAAAATGCGGTAAAATACAATACAATCTTTGAACAAAACATAGACAAGCCATTAAGGAATCACTCGTACGTTCTGAAGTTGGGCTTGTAAGTAATAATATGCATGTTATCAACAACTTAAAACTACATTCGGACAGATTAATATCAATATCATATCATTTACAAACTAATTTCTTCTTACCCCACCTCAAAGTCCTAGTGTAGCACTATTGTCTTCGCCTAGACAAAAACATATAATTCTCTTGTCAAACATAGGTGTAACATAACTATAAGTCTAAGCAAAATAAATCTTCTAAAGCCCAAAAAGAATACTAAGCTCATAGAGTGTGCCTATATATCTCATTGCTTCATCTCATTCCCTCAACTTCATGAGGGCCGTTTCTTTTTAAGAAGATGAGAAACGCCTGCTATTACATGGAGCCTACTGTTTGGAACACCTGTTTTTGCAACTGCCTCGCCATTCTTATCAACTAGGACAAAACATGGTACATACTTAATGTCGTAATGGAGTAGCTGTTTCAACAAAACTCCGAATGTGTTAGCTACGAGCATAAGCCTCAAAACCCAAAGTAAAATGGAACGATTACATGGACATAAAAAGGAATATCATTTCCATGTCTTTCCAGCTAATTCAATAGAAAAGTTAAAATAGCAAAATAAGAAACACTCATATTACCAAGTATATAAGAATTCAGTCTAGAGCACAAATACATATCCTCTTACTGAGGATTAATTGAATACCATTACTTTCCTTAAATAAGATTACTTTTCCCTACTGTGTGTAAAACTCAATATCAACTATTGTAGTGTGAAACTACCCATTTCATATAAGAAAATCAGTTAGCTTGTGAGCTAAAACTCATTTACACAAAATATTAGTTAAGTTATAAGATAACTGAGTTAATTAGCTCATAAGCTTGTACAATTTCGTATTTGCCAATATGAGCTAGCTGCCATAGAAAACTGGTGCTATATTTTATGCATAGCAGACAATCCAGTTCTTCGTCTACATAGTAAAGATCTTGACAGAGTTCAAAATATTCCAAGAATAACATAACCCCTGCTGCAGTTGTTGCATAATCAATTGCAACAAGCACATGAAGTAATAAGATGAACAAAGTTGTAATCATAAATGTCCATTAATCCTAAGACTTGAATGCCCCGAACAGAATAAAGCAAAAACTATTCCCCTCTGAATGTGATAACCAAGGATAAAAATTTCATGAAATTTTGCTCAAATTTAGCTTCCGAAACAGAAATTTCCACCAAAATTTATACCCAAACCGAAATTTTTATCTTAGGTGACAACATAGCACTTCAATCCGAGTGTCATACTTACTATAAATCACAAGACTAGCTTCGCCCATTTCTTCTCTTGAATTAAAAATAAGAGTTAAGCATAACAATCATATAAAAAATCAAGAACATAATTTAAGATGAATATGTGTGTACAAACAGTTGACCTAGAAAAGGAAAAATATAGAAATATACCTCAGGTAACCACATATCGTTCTCCGCATCAGCCATGACAATGTTAAGCCAATCAGAGTTCCTAATCTGAACTTGGTTGACAAAAGGAAGCAGTGAATTGCAGAGCCTACATTTGGGTGAGTAAAACTCAACAATGGTGGCCTCTTTCGCGGTCGCTAAGGCAGCAGCAAATGCTCTCTGCTCCGCCTCTCCTTGCTCTTCACCACTCAAAACCTTCCTCTCTTGATTTAATCTGCTATCGGATACCGCAGAATTTATCATTTTCGAGGCCACAGTGCCCAAATTCGTGAGTGATTTCAAAAGCCAAGGCGTATCCAAAGTACAGGGGTTATTATTCTGAGAATTCTTCTGGAATTGATGATTGAGCCATGGCCAGTTTGTGCAGAAAAGAGGTAGTTTTGGGGGTGAATTCATCCCTCTTTTGAAAATTTCAACTAATTTGGGGAACTCTGCTATAGAGCTCTCTGCCTGGCTTTTATGAAAATGAAATTAAAAAAATAGAAAAATAAAAACTATAAAATACATCAACTAAGAGCATCTTCAACAGGGGTACAAATAAATATTTGTATCCATCCATTTATTACAATTGTTATTGGGAAATTAGGTACAAATAGGAGAGAGAAAGTTTCGGTACATTTATTTGTACTCAACTTTTTAATGGGGTTCATTATATTTTGAGTGTAGTTTTTTAATTTATTTGCATTTTTTCTTTTTTTAATTTATTTATTTATTGAATTTGAAGTGTGCATTTGTTATTTATTTATATTTTTTGTGTACATTTATTTTCCTTTTAATTTATTTATTGAATTTTGAATAGTGGAATTCAAGATATTATTTAAAATGTACAAAAATTACATGAAGTAATTTAATATTCTAAATCTATAAGTATATTAAGGAAAATAATTTAAAACACATTTAGAATAAGAACACAATAGACTCATCTGAGTCTATAGTGTGAAATAATTTTTTTTTTCCTTACACGAATTTTTTGAGAAAATGGCCTCAACTACCACATTTCCTTATATTTTGATTTAAAACTAATCTAATTATACATTAAAATAAAGTTAGTTTATTTGGACATTGATGTAATGAATAAATACACATTCGAGTAGAAAGAACACAATAGACTCATCTGAGTCTATAGTGTAAAATATTTTTTTTAAGATGTAGAAAGAACACAATAGACACATTGAAGTAATGAATAAATACATTTTTAATTACTATTCCAACGGTAATTTTTACTATTTAAATTGTTAGCTAAAAGACGTTTATTGTTTGTAATTTTGATCTCGAGTTGAATTCATCTTTCTATTTTATAAAAGTTCATCATTTTAATAATATTATGTAAAAAAAAATTATGTTAAATTCGGCACAATGTTAAGTTTATTAACAAATTTAAAAAAAATATTTTCCAACTTTTCAACAAAATGTATTAATTTAAATATTTTTTAATTAATTGTATAAATAAAATCGTAAATAAGATTATAATAAATTGAAGATGTGAAAATAAAATAGGTGGTTTTAAAAATATGGGACCTCAAAAAGTTTAATTTATACATTGATGATTGGGGAGGAATAAGTAGAAATGTAGTGGGTTATTAATTTTTGATGTGGCCATTGGAAATGCCCTAATAAATTTAATTAAACAAATTTAAAATATATATGATTTCTATAATATACTTGAAGTCACGTGTCAATCCTTAACCCTAAATCTATCATAGCCCTAGCCTTTAAATTGATGTTCAAAAACTCCGCCATCGGCCACCGCATAACCACCGCGAGGTTTACTCCGATCCCATTAAACCTATTGCTGTCATCTCCGTCGTTGATTTCCACATTTTCCGGTGAATCCAACGCCTTATGCCAAGACTCCCTCTTCGGTCTATCCCTTTGCAACGTTGGTCATCAGGAGAATTCGATAAAAATTTCTCTGAGGTAGGCTCAGAATCCTTCTCACGAAGAGAAGACAAAGACCCAGCAACAACAGAACCCACAGTTCGATTCATAGAAGAAGGTGACATGGAGGTTGAATACTCAAAGTATGGAAAAATATGTCTTGTATGCAGCTGTGGTACCAAGGATCCTTCCAAGGGTGAGCGTGATAGTTTTCGATTATATATTATAGATTTAGATGAATCTATTAGCAATAATTCTTTGAGTCCTGTGGTTCGGATTGGTGGTTCGTATTCTTTGTATGCAAATGCTTTTTGCATATTAGATTCTACTGTCTATATATTTGGTACATTATCTGAACCTTGGGGTGGAATATTTGTTTACACGTATGAGTTTAAACCAAATGATTCTTATACACGATTGTCGCCTAGATTTCTGGTACAAATTGATGATATGTATGCTTTTAAGTTTTATCCCGAAGCTACCCCTACTCCAGATAGGAAAAAAGTTCTTGTGTTTTCATCAACAATTGTGAAATTGTCAAAAATTTTGAACCCTGATAAGGTATGTGATGTCGAGCTGTATGACCCTGTGGTTGGATGTTGGGAAAAACTAGCTGCATTTCCGAATAGTTGGAGGAATGAAGATATTAAGATCCGAACATATACTTTTGTGGAAAACGAAAATGTGTTGCTACTGTTGAGTGACGATACAGCGTTCACTCTGGATTTTCGATCTGAGCACCAAAGATGGGAGAGAACTCCTCGCAATCCTGGTTATAACGTGGGGATGTCCCTGTACTTTTTATTAGTCGGGAAAGATATGTACATCTCCCCATTGTGTGTTCGTGATAAAGAAGATTGGTTTGAGATTCCGGGAATATCAGAGGTTGGGTGTAGCATCATGACACTGCTGGACAAGAATGATAGTCGATACCAGCTCTGCACTATCTAATCTCAATTGGATAAATTATATAAGGATGTTGTGCGTCCTCACCTCACTATCAACGTTTGTAAGTTCGATTATAACAAGTATAAGGAGGAGAAGAAGAAAAGGAAGTTGGCGAATATGAAAAGGAAATGGGATGAGGACTCAGAGTCGGAGTCGGAGATGGGGATGTAGAATCCACTACCTGGAGCAACTGTTGTCAAGTCGTTTAAATTTAATTTGGATGAAGAACCTGATGATGGTTGGCTGTTTGGACCGCATGCTGTGTTTCCCATTGCGTCCTATTCCAGAGATCTATTAGTTTAGGCTATCTCTCACATTTTCATTTTGTAAGCAAATGGAGCTTAGCTCTTTGATATATGTTTTGTTTTCATTTTATAAGCAAATGGAGCTTAGCTTAGCCTATTGGGTGACAGAAGGTTGTCTTGCATGCTTCAGTTAATTTATAGTTTAATTTAAATGTTTTTTCTTCATCTTCTTATGAAAAGGTAGGTAGCTGTGATGGAACATGATAATATTTACTTGTAGGTTTTGTATGCATATATATATATACACACACAGATACTGCAAGATTTTATTGTCAAATTATTATGTCCACACAACTCCAATGATCCAATCAACTAAACTGATTAACATCACCTTTAAGTATCGCTTTACGTATTGCTTTATCATTAGGCTTGTTATTCCCACAATGCTCTGTCCACGATTTGTTAAGTAAAAGAAAACTTGATGAAACATAAACGAATTGATCCCAAATCTGTAATATAGAGGAAGGTAAAAAATCATAGCAATAAGTGGTGGTGCTTTTCCTGATCAAGAAGTCCAAGAGGTTTATATCATGCATTTCACAAGCAATCCATGCAGACGGCATTTGGAATCTCATCTTCCGATAAATAGTCTTTAAAACGGTCCTGAGCTATGATGCGAGCATGGCCTTCTCTGCTACGCTCATTAGAGGTTCAACCAATCGTTCCTGGGCTATTCCTTCTTTCTCACTAACCTCAAGAACACTAGACAAAACTTTCACAGGGAAATCAATATTTTGCATATCCACAATTCCCTCAAACTCCCTGTATCTTGTTCCAGTTTAGTTTGCAAATCAAAAGGAAACCATGTCACATTTGTGCAAAAAAGTAGCAACTATTATTTGTTTGACATTAGCTCCAGTGATAGTACAACCTCATATATTAAGGTACAACAACTCAGCAAATTTTTAACCACCTGAAACCGGAAATTGTCTATCCAGTGAGAGACTAGTTTTATAAAAGCAAGCAGTATAGATACATCATACATTTATGTCAAAGAGTCACTTGGAAATCATAAATTCTTCAGATGGATAAAATTTTATTCTGCTATCTATAATAGCCAAGAGAAGTTTACTTCATCAATCTTATGCTCGTATCAAGCAAGAATCATCCGAGAAACTTGCAGCAGACCGCTGATGAACTCTTCCAGATATGATTGTTGGAGCTTCGAGAATGGAAAAGCAAGGGGTTGAATGGTCATCCATGTTAAGTCTGGCTATAAGCCCACCAACTTATAGATACATTTGTTTTTAGTAGTTGGCTGGAAAAGCAAAGTGATAAATCCATTTCAACTAGTTTACTGCTAGACCTTAAGACAACTTAAAGCGAACTTTCCCAGAAGCAAGTGAAAGAAATGGCATACACATCTTCATGACCTCCACTTCTGCATAAGGTGTTTCATCATTAAAGACCAGATACGTAGTAAGTAGCTTGCACAGGTGTCTCTACCACCAATTTGGATGGATCGTGATCATTCTAGATAAGAAAAAACCAGATCAAATTCTGGTAACAGGTCTTAATTGATATATAAATGAATAGGGTGATAAAGGCACCTGAAGCAAACAAGTTCTTCCATCAATAAGAAGGCGTGCGAGTACCAGCTACATTCTTTTCTGAATATATAACGTGACTATTTCCATCCAGCTGCACCAATTCCAGTATCATAGTTTTTAATGCTCAATATGCAAAATTAGATGGGAAGAAAATGAACCGGTAAATCAATAATAAGAATAACATACAAGTTATCGCTATTTTATATGGATGTAATAACAGCTATCTCCTCTTGCCATATGAATCTAAATGGAACAAAATAATAAATAATCATTAAAAACTAAATGAGAACTACCCCCACCCCCACCCCCTGAAGAAGACAAGAAAAGTTTGCCCACTGCAGCTGTATACCAACCAGATGTGACTACTCGTAGTTTTGCAGTTCAAACTTACTGTACATTTGCTTCCTTTGATATTTAGTGAAACTTGAGAATCGACCAGTGAGATATGCTGCAAGCGGGAAAATGTCAACAAGTTGAATGTACATCCGGGGGAATCTGTCCTTTTTCAAGATAACCAACATATTCCTTATAATTGGCTGCACTACTAGCAAAAGCTTTCTGATATGGCAATATGGAGAAATTAAATTAATATGGTGAGCTGAAAATCATATGATTGTGCACATACCAACTACAAAGAAAGATTTATTGCTAAGAACTCCTCCAACTACTGAGAGATACCAAGGGGGTCGTCCTGCTCTGACTGACCCTCATTGCAATTTTGCTATCTTACCATCCAGTATATATTTTGTTTTCCTTGTAATCTAAAGCCTACAGAAATGTTTTAAAAATATTTAACCTTTATCCACTGGAAACTTCAATACAAAGAGACTAAATAAGAGTTGAAATCAAGGATACATGTCAAAGCAACTTTTAGAATCCTTCAAATTCTCTAAGGAGTTGTGTTCATATATTCATATATGAATCAATTCCAACCTGTAAGGTTCTCAATCAGCCATAAATAGTCTAGTAATTGTGGCAAGCTTGTAAACCAGCTCTATTATTGACATGATAATACCCCAAAGATGAATGTCATTCATGAAGTGAGGTTAAAAGTAATGTACACACTGAGAATAAGATGCTTACTGTTCTTTCTAGTGCCTTAAAAGTGTTTGACAAAGGCAACCAATTGTGAGCCCGATCACACTTCAAAATTTACCAAATTGGGAATTTGAGAACTCATGAATACCGCCTCCGGACAGCAATCATTGATATGTCAATCCGAAGCAGCATTGAATCAAAAAGTTTCTTGGAATGAAAATCATTGATCTGTACCTTGACAGAAAAGTATGCCCACACATTTTGCTTACTTTGAAACTCAGCTCCTGTACATAGTTGTTTGAACTAATTAATAATCTTTATAAGATAATTGTATAACAGAAAATTCTCAGTTCAAGAGAACTTTATGCTTCCACATAAGTTACCAACCTTCTAGCAACCTGCTCAAGTTTCTTTGTTGTTTCAATGACAAAAGATGCAAGCAACAAGTCAGCCAGAAAAAGAGTACACATATTGCACTTTATAGAACAATGATATACTAGTATATTAATAACAGCAGTGGACTATAGGAGAAACGTTATGAGGTAATTCCTGTCTATGTATGTCGGATCAACCTTATACCATGCAATATGCATATTTGGGTTATCAGAATGACAAGCAATGTAGAAGCTAACCTTTTGGTGTCTCCTTTAACCACTGCAAACACAGCTATGTAAAGCTGCAATTGGACTTCAAGATGTCGGCTTTGAGGAAAAAAACGATACTAGTATTAGGATAAGATCTCAGTTCTTCAATTCTTAGATTTTTAGAAACGCCAAAGCACTAACCTGTGAAGCAACATTCATTATAAATATAGGGGAGCCAAGAACTTTACCCTGAACTTGCTTGAACAAAGCCTTGACCTCATTATCATTGTGTATAAAACTGGAATCCCATGAGGTAATCAATATCATCATCACCATAAGACCCTTAGATATGAGGTAAGCACTAAATTTGTGAACATTAAAAATCAAGTTTATTGTGTTTACTTTCAGGAAAAAGGTTCAGCATAAAGAACAAAACATTACATCAAAAGTACGGTGAGAATCAAACCTTTCTAATGACTGCCACCTCCACCCCAAGATGTTTTGATCATTGCAGGGTAACCCAAATATTATGAATTTAAATAAACCCGTTCTCCTCAGAGTTTCAGAACTCGAGTGCATTTTGTTGGCGACTGATTCCAGTTCAGCTTGAAGCTTGCCCACAAGGGCATTAGACACATCTAGTTTTGTCACCATATCTTGTATGTTACTTCTAAATTTCTGCTTCATTGTCAGAATTTCCGATCTGACTGTGCTCAAGGACACATCAGCATTGGCTTTCTCGGTTTTTAGAGTTCGATTCTCTTCCATCAATTAATAGTTTTTCATACACACACTATGTTGGATTTCTTCTAGCTGCAAAATGATATCCTTCACTGAACCTGCCGATCAGAAAAAATCTGAATATAACACAAACAAACAGAGTATTAATAGATATTATACAATATCAAATGCTTGTATTCTTTGTTACAGAAATATTTAAAAGGCCACTGATAATGTGCACATGAATACATCATGGATATAATACACAATATATAGATACGATGATGCATGTCAACATATCAGGAGAGGATCATCTTTTACTGAGAAAAAACTTCCATAACAATAAGAACTAATGAAGATGAACTTACGTCAAAGTAGTAACTGTGGTCCTCTTATAGCTCTCACATCAATTTGGACCTCATTTGGACGGTACTAGGATTACACTGAAGAAATTCCATGCAGCCATTGCCTGGAATATCTCAAAGGCAGAGAGGTCCCATCGAGTTTGCTCAATAATTGATGAAAATAATAGATCAGTCCATGTCTTGAGACAATCACAGTCCATTTCGTTACTTCCCTCCCTTGATAATAGATTTCATGATTTCAATTTGAGCAGCAGAAAAACGGGGTCAAGGCAAGACTGTATATATATTTAGCCTTATCAAGCTTGTCAGCTTTTCCATCTTTCACTAGGGCTTGAAGCAGATTGTTGATGGTGCCATCACTAGGACACCAGTTCTTTTGCATACTATCTTTACACATGTTGTATGCCAAGGCATATTCTCCTGCTTCACATAAATAGTGGATCATGGTTTGATAAAAATTTTGATTTGGCTTGTAGCCCTCGTCAACAAAAGCTGAATATACTTTCATAGCCATTTCGTAACATCCCACTTTGCAAAAGCCTTTAATCACCAAATTATATGTGACCTCATCAGGAAACTCTGGATATTTCTTATGACGACACATGAAAGCCAACAACTTATTAGTTTTCCAAGCACATCCCTTATTCACCAAGAACTGAATCCTAGCATTGAATGTTGAGATGTTGGGAAGACAACCTTTTAATACCATCAAGTTCCACAATCCTTTTGCAATCTCTGTCCGGTTTGCCTTGTAAGAGGCAGCTATAAGGGTGGTGTATGTTATAACATCAGGAGCTATTCCTAATTTCTCCATCTCACCCATGATTACATATGTCATCTCCAACAATATATCCATTTCACAGAAAGCCTTGATAACAATATTAAAAGAATATACATCTAGCTTGATGCCAAATCTAAAACGAGTATCATTCAGAAACGAACTAATAGCCTTTAAATCTCGGGACTGAGTCAATACCTTCAAAGCAGCATTGAATGATTTAACACTCTTCTTACAACCATTCTCTTTCGATATATTGCCAAGTACATGAGAATGAATATACCACACAATGCAGCTTTGAAATTGAACTAGAAAGATTGAGATATCTTGGTGAATTGTACTAGATAAATAAATAAGCTGTTTCTTGACTCGCCCTGTCTAAGTCTTTCCTATATATTCTACTAAACTAATCAGACATAACATCAGCTATTTAACCACCACCAGCATGCAAACCCAAACATCAGACTGGAGCCACTTCACTGAATCTGCCGATCAGAAAAAATCTGAATCTAACACAAACAACAGAGTATCGACAGATATTATACAATTATGATACAAATTAATCCATAATAGATAATTTGGAAATATTTTAACAGTTAATATTCATTTTTGCAGTTAATTTTGCTGTGTATCTTTGTCATGAAGCTGTGCCATATATTAATGCAGGTCAAACGGTCATGCCATATAGATCCCACTTACATGGAGAATCCCAGTTCAAATTTGGAAAACATATATGTAGATACCAGCTCAAGGTAAATGGATAATAGAGACTGCTCCAAGTCTGGTTCATATGGCCTCGACCTTCATCTCTCTGAGTATGTAAGTCTCAGTGTGTATCTTCAACTGCCAAAGGAGCACTCACAAGAAGTGATGATCTGTCCACCGTGGAACCAGAAATCTCATAATGATATGTTGTTAATCATGGATGGGTGACCAAAGGAAACAAAACACCTTCAATATAATATTGGTGTCCTAATTTCCAGGATGATAACAGGACACAACCACACCTGTTGGGCATTCAGCACACATTTATACAACATTTTTTATTTTACCTGTATATTATGACTAAATAATTCTTCAACTGATAAATAGTCTTCAAAAAGGCACTCAACTTCTCTGCCATACTCATAGTACTTGACATCAAATCGTTCCTGCGCTACTTTTTCTTTCTCAGGGCAGTAGTTCAAGAAATAGAGCAAACGGTAGATCTTGAAATCATCAAAAAAAAACATATGTTATGCTTCAATAAAGAGGAAAAAATGATCTACTATGAACGGTGGCAACTTACACGCAAAATTTTCACATGGAAGTCAACATCTTGCATGTTCACACCTCTCACAAACTCCTTGTATCCTATTTCCAACTGAGTTTGCAAATGAGAAAGAAACCAGGACTCATTTTTCCAAAAAACTATTATTTGCTTCATGTTAGCTCCAGTGTAAGTACAGCCTCATATCTAAGGTCTTGAGGCAGCCTGCTTGCCAAAACAGCGAAACACATTACAGCCAAAATGTTGATTATTGTTGCAAATGTGATTCGTTACTCAGCCCCTATTAAAACAATGAAAGAAGATAAACAAAAAGAAAAGCACTATGGAGTGGAAAAAGATTATCATCAACAAAACCTTTCAATCATTGTGCTAATATAACTACTAAATAACATGATAAAAACTTAAAAATAGAAAAAAATTATACAAGTCTTTAAACATAAATCATAGCATTTGCATTGCATTAGCTTACAACAAATTCGAATACAAGTCTTTAAATATAAATAATGCGAAATAGTATTTGCATTGCCTTAGCTTACAACAAATTTTAATTAAATTAGACCATGAACGTTTCTAAGATTCCCTCCTGATGTAAGCATTCCTGAAATTTCACCAACTCTTTCACGAAAATATGTGAAATCATCACATCCAAATCCACATCGTCGAAACCTGGGTTAAACTGCAAAAAAAAAAAAGTAAAGGAGAGTTAATTTAAATATAATTTTGTTTAATTGAAACTCAAAGGATAAGTTGAGATCATTACTCTATAGTTGTTTCTTAAAGACTCTGGTAGGTGGGTGGCAACGTTTCGAATGAATCTTAGTAAGCCCCTATTCACCTCAACATCTGTTGTAGCTTCATCCCTACAAGTTTGTGATAGAAAATCAATGGCATCCTTATTGCCATAAGGATGACCACCACTCACACTTCTACAAGTATGAAGAGCTTTAAAAGGAGTTGGGTTTGATCTCAGTTTGAACCTACTGGACCATTTCCGTAACCCACTCCCAAGAGATTCAGTAGGTCTATCGTAGAGGTGTCGAGTATGCCGCGGCAAGTGATGCTGCTTGTTGACTATACTAATCATAAATTGTATTCTCAAAGAACGTGATAAAATAGCTAGATGGTTCCCTAACAAACTATCACTATCGTATCTCACCACATTAACTCCTTCAGTTCTGCAAGATAGCAAATACATTAGAAACACAAATGAGAAACAAATCAACTATTGGGATAATATAATAAGAAAATGTTGGAATACTTACATGTAAAATACTTGATAATTCTCCATCACATGAAGTAGCTGATCCACATCGTACGGCAGTGATCTCACACTAGTAAGCATGTCCCTCCGTATTACCGCACTCACATACTGGAAATCTCGAGCTCGTGTAGCATCGGTGGCAGTACAAAACACCACCCTCCAGAACTTTACAACGTTCTCATGCATTACAAAATTTGTTGCGGCAAACAATTTTGTATCAATTGATAAATTTCTCCCGTGGAGATAAATGACGAAATTTGTGTTGGGAAATTAATCCCCAAGGGGTAAATAAACAAGAAATAAAAAAGAGGAAGAAACAATCAACAACACAAGATTTTAACGTGGAAACTCCAAAACGAGAGATCAAAGTATTTTTTCAACTGCCACATCTGAAGTAGCAGCAACATTGAAATACCAATAAATGTAGATGAAAGCAGTAAATGTTCCTTTTCCAAATAAAGTGGAGCTGCAGAATTATTGCATAAAGCAATTTTGGTTTTGTGGGATGAAACTCCAATGACAAAACTATGAACAATTGAAAATGTGGATACATTATTAAAGGATGTTACTGAAAATGATAAAGAATTTGGTGGAAAAGTGATAGTTTTTGGAGGAGATTTTAGACAAGTTTAAAGATGACGGAAATATGATATGTAGAAAGTGCAAAGATGACCCGGTGTAAAAAATGTCGAGGTAAAAAATTAAAATAATAAATCACAAAATAAAACGAGTAGTGACATGCAACTATACTTGTATAAATACATTGATTACAGATGCGTAATTAAACTAAGTGTGATACAAGGTTATCTTAAAGCAACAATGACAATATTTGGTGATACGACATCAGTTTATGTTGGATGCTCAGTACAAGACTATTTCACATCCATTGAGAAGGTAACAAATTTTTTTTAGTTATATGCATTAAAGCAAAAATCTATCTTTGTTGTTTTTTAAAAGAAAAAACCATATGCAGGGCCAAAGAAGCATATCTTAATTCTACAGACGGTTGATCTTACAAGGAGTAAGTGAGATCCATTTTAACTGCCCTAACCTACAATACGAAAGTTGAAGGAGGAAAATTGAGCACGGTAGCGGACCCGTGGAGATAAGAGATGATAAATTAAATAACACAACCACGATAACGACAGTAATAGTGGTCACCACAACAAACGATGAACATAAGTAAAAAAAATTAAGAAAACAAAAAATAAGGAATGCATCCACGTATCCAGTGATGAGGAGGATAATATAATTAAAGATTTATAAGCCAAATCACGAAGAAAGAAAACAAGATCAAACAAGAAAAGAATTAGTAAGTGGTCAAATTACAATTATAATCTTTCGTTTCAAAATTTCGATACTTATTATTCTTTTCTTTTAAATATTTTATTTATTAGGAATAGAGGAACTAGAATTTTTTTATCCAATACAATAATATTTTGTTTTATTTTTTGGACGACTTCGAAAACAATATTTTCGGTATATTTGGATTTCAAATTGAATTATACTCATACTTAACTACACATAATTTCCATGATCTCATGATATTACTCTTAATAAATTGTTGTTGTTATGATACATACATTATATTGAAAAAACATTAACTTATAATAATCAAATGCTAAGTAATTTATATACACTTAAAAAAAATTATTGAAGAATAACAAGTGAAGAGATAAAATACCATGAAATCAACAAAAACAAAGGTCTCAAAAGTTTGTCTCTCCACGTGCAACGCACGTGTTCTCAATTAGTATATATATATATATATATATATATATATATGATAATGTTATCCATCCTTTGAAATCTTGTTTCCCTTTGTGTTGTAATTAAATATGTATAGTAGAATTCATCGATTAATATTCAACATTTTCTTGTTCCAACTTTAAGTCCTTTTTTTCTAGGATTTTTTTTTAAACTGAAAATCAAAGGAAATAACTTGATTCTTAATTCAATATCAACCATAAAAGCTCATTTGAGTTCATTTGTTAAATAAATTTGAACTCTTGTTTTGTTTGAATAAGATTTAAGTCTTAATCTGGGCCTAAAAAGAAAGATAAAAATGTGTTGAAAATTATACTATTCGTGTTCAACTCAAAGTTTAAGAACACATTAAAGTTTGTTGAAGTTTTAATTTGATATTCAAAGAAACTAAAAGGGAATCTCCCATCACACCCCAAGACTCCAAATTTAATAGATTGCTTTTATGCATTGGTAATAATTAATTATGAATGAAGCTATATAATTTCCCAAAGTCTGAAGTATTTTTACACACAACAATTGCTTCAAATCAAAATCTATTTCCTCAAGTATTATCTCACTCTTGTGGTTTTTTATTTTAACTAATTATTGTAATATTTTAAATTTTGTTTATGTTCATTAACAAATATTTTACAATAAATATTAATTTACCATAATATTTTTTTTTATACAATACATAATTAAAATAAGGGTTCGGTGTATTTTCTATCACTTTTACATATAACAACTTATGTTTCTACTATAAATGAGAAAAAAAAGACTTACTTTTCTACCACATTTCAAAAATTTGACAAATATATCATCAAGTACAATTTTGAAAAAAAGTAAAACAAAAAATCAGATATTTATCGGACATGTCGTGTAACCTTATATAGATACACAAATATGAATCATGTCGTGTAATTCTATATGAATCATGTAGGGTAATACTTATATGAATCATGTGACATAATTCTATTTGGATCATGAGGTTATTTTTGTATTTTGATAAAAAAAATGGTAAAAAAGTAACTTTCTTGAGTTATACCAAATGTAATTATTATTATTTTAACCAAGATTTAGTAAAAGGTATTAAGTAAGGTGAATATGGGGAAATATACCCATTTTTGACTCCAATAAAAGAAAATTACCACTTTGACTTAAAAAAAATATATATATATATATCCACTTTATATTATTTTATCTAAAATGCCCTCAAAAGTTAATTTTATTAGTGTTTTATTATCTAATTGAGATGTTTTATTATCTAATTTTAATATATTTCTTTATTACTTATTTTCATACTTTCTATTTAATTTTTTTATTAATTATTTATTAATATGGGGTTAAAGTTAATTAAATATAATTAATTTAAAATATTAAAAAAAACACTACATGTATAAAAATGATTTATTTAAAAGTTTCATTTTGAATATAAATTTCTAAAAATAATTTAAAATAATCTAAAATTTTTTTGTCTTTTTTGTCACAGTGATGAATGACTTGAGGACGAAATCATGCAAAGCTCTCTGATACACTAAAAAATCACGTCAACCCAAATTAGCTAAAAAAAAAAACTCTTGCTGGATGCATTTATGTTCGCTGTGCTCCGGTCCAAAAACTTGAAACTTTTCATCATATGTAAGATCTATTCTCCATCGACTAAGAAAATGACAAAGACCTCACTCCACAGTCCCTCCCACGACCACAACCAGCACCAAGATGGTTCCTATAAGGAAGGGTTTTAACTCTTTGTTCTCTGTAGTCTAGCTAGGGCTCTTGCAAAAAACTCCATAGCTTTTAGTAACTCAGCTGCTTTGTCCACGTCAGCTTCCTGCTCCCTGGATTTTACGAAGCATGTCCAAACGTAAGATGTTGTAATGATAAAAGAGGATGCTTGAAGACTGAATGTGGCCCTGACCCTGTTTGTGGGCACTTGAAAGGGATTCTTCTCATTGTTTCCCAGAATATTTTATCGACTCCTCGTGGGTCTTCAATCACTGGTCTGTCGAATAATGGCAATGATTCACCTTTCTTGTTCAGGAACTCATCTTCTCCATCATGTTTATTGATTGAAGCCCACGCCAACATGAAGCTCACAACCCGACCTCGTATCGTCCTCTCAAGTTTCTTATCCGAAAAAAGAGCAAGAACAACAATGAGTCACCTCTTCTTTGGAAACATCCCAGCACCAGTAAGTTTGTCAACTCATTCTATTTGTTGTCCATTATGTAAATTTTTGATTGATACGAGCTTTTGTTCAAAAATATATTTGAATATTCTATCCAAAATCTTTAAAAAAAATTACAGATTCAAATGTATGTAGTTTCCAAAATAATTTATTTTCTCTTTCAAAATCAGATTGCTGGAGTGGATGAGTCTGATGAAAGGAATGTAGCCATGATTCCATACTCCTATGATAGAAATTCTGGGGTAGGGATTATGTCAAACACAAACTAGAATAACCGTAGACACTTCACGTCCCATTAATGACAACTTTGACATTCCATTGACAATAGACCACCCAAATTATCTATACTGTAATTTTGTAGATGCCCAGTGTAGAATTTATCAATCATCTGACATGTCTCTTCTTGATTATATTCATAGTCTTCCCAATGGCCCTATTACTACCATTTTTGATACATCCGGAGTATCCTCCTACCGGTTCTTAGTACAACCGGTTAAGGATATAATTAGGGCCATGACAAATTGTTGGGTTTGTGTTAAAATAAAAGATGTGTTTGTCCCACATCGGATTTGTGGAACAAAGTGGGAGGGGCTTAAAGCTATTTAAGGGCCTAAGTACCTTTGTCACAAGTGTCTCAATCAATACACTTTAGTCTAGTGTTTGATTCTAATTAAATTCCTTCATTGTTTTCTTTTGTAAAGAGTGTTCTAAGGAAGGTGAGAATCATTCTAGGCTTGTAAGAGTGTAGAGAGTGTTGAGAGACAAAGAGTGGGATATTGTGTGATTGTAAGAATTTTTCACATAGTGGTATCTCTTTGGTGGGTCGTGGTTTTTCTCCCGTTTTGGAGTTTTCACGTTAAAATCTTGTGTTGTTGATTGTTTCTTTCTCTTTTTTATTTCTTATTTATTTACCCCTTGGGGATTAATTTCCCAACAAGTGGTATCAGAGCCCGGGTTAGGTCTCTTGGTATTCTGAGTATGCTCTGTGGTTGCAGGATTGTCTGATCTTCCACATCAGAAAAGAAATCCTAAGAAAGATTCGGGGGTCTCTTGTGAGGCGGTCGTTTTGTTAGGGGTGGAGAAATAGTATGTCAAAGACTTCAAGTGCAATGAAGTTTGATGTGGAGAAATTTGATGGAAGAATCAACTTTAGCTTGTGGCAAGTGCAAGTTAAAGATGTGTTGATACAATCTGGTGTACACAAGGCTCTGAGAGGAAGGCCAGAAGGCACAAACAACAAAAATTCTGGTATGAGTGATGAAGATTAAGAGGATTTGGATCTGAGGGCTGCAAGCACAGTGCGTTTGTGTTTGGCCAAGAATGTTCTTGCAAATGTACATAGGATTTCGGGTGCCAAAGAGTTGTGGGAAAAGTTGGAGGCTCTGTACCAAGCAAAAGGCATTTCAAATCGGTTGTACTTAAAGGAACAATTTCATACCTTGCGGATGGATGAAGGTACGAAAATTTCAGATCATTTAAGTACTCTTAATGGCATTATCTCTGAACTAGAAGCAATTGGAGTAAAGATTGAAGATGAGGATAAAACATTAAGGCTCATCTTATCTCTTCCACATTCCTATGAACATATGAAACCAATATTGATGTATGGGAAGGAAACTTTGATTTTTGCTGAGGTCACAGGAAAACTTTTTTCTGAGAAGAGAAGACTGATGAGTGAAGGGCGAACTTCAACAGAAGATTCAGTGGCTGTGGCTCTTAGCAAAGGGAAGAAGAAAGACTCCAAGAGTAGTGGTTGTTGGAAGTGCGGGAAACCTGGGCACATAAAGTGAAACTGTTAAGGTGGAGCTGATCAAGATGGAGCGGTTACGGCAAAGGGCTCCGAACAAGTTGCTAACATTGCTATAGGAAGTGATTACTTATGAGGATGTTGGTGTATCCACACGTGCATTTGGTTGGCATGGATGCAAGGTGTGTGGATGTTATGTCGATGGTTGAAGAACTTCTATGAGGGCCAACAGTTAGAAGTTGCACCATAATTTCAACGAGGAGCTTCGACATGTGCCAAAGAAAATTCTTAGAATGGGTGATTCTAAGTGTTCTACTCATATGGTGGAGTAGGTATTCTCTGTTTTTGAGAATGATGGTTCCCTGGTTTGAGGATCATGATTGTCGGTGAAGACAATAGAGTTTTCTTTTATTTTACCAAGGTGGAGTTTGTTGGGTTTATGTTAAAATAAAAGATGTGTTTGTCCCACATCGGATTTGTGGAACAAAGTGGGAGGGGCTTAAGGCTATTTAAGGGCCCAAGTACCTTTGTCACAAGTGTCTCAATCAATACACTTTAGTCTAGTGTTTGATTCTAGTTAAATTCTTTCATTGTTTTCTCTTGTAAAAATGGTTCTAAGGAAGGTGAGAATCATTCTAGGCTTGTAAGAGTGTAGAGAGTGTTGGGAGACAAAGAGTGGAATATTGTGTGATTGTAAGAATTTTTCACATAGTGGTATCTCTTTGGTGGGTCGTGGTTTTTCTCCCGTTTTGGAGTTTTCACGTTAAAATCTTGTGTTGTTGATTGTTTCTTCCTCTTTTTTATTTCTTGTTTATTTACCCCTTGGGGATTAATTTCCCAACACAAATTTCATCATTTATCTCCACGAGAGAAATTTATCAATTGATACAAAATTATTTGCCGCAACAAATTTTGTAATGCATGAGAACGTTGTAAAGTTCTGGAGGGTGGTGTTTTGTACTACCACCGATGCTACACGAGCTCGAGATTTCCAGTATGTGAGTGCGGTAATACGGAGGGACATGCTTACCGGTGTGAGATCACTGCCGTACGATGTGGATTAGCTACTTCATGTGATGGAGAATTATCAAGTATTTTACATGTAAGTATTCCAACATTTTCTTATTATATTATCCCAATAGTTGATTTGTTTCTCATTTGTGTTTCTAATGTATTTGCTATCTTGCAGAACTGAAGGAGTTAATGTGGTGAGATACGATAGTGATAGTTTGTTAGGGAACCATCTAGCTATTTTATCACGTTCTTTGAGAATACAATTTATGATTAGTATAGTCAACAAGCAGCATCACTTGCCGCGGCATACTCGACAACTCTACGATAGAGCTGCTGACTCTCTTGGGAGTGGGTTACGGAAATGGTCCAGTAGGTTCAAACTGAGATCAAACCCAGCTCCTTTTAAAGCTCTTCATACTTGTAGAAGTGTGAGTGGTGGTCATCCTTATGGCAATAAGGATGCCATTGATTTTCTATCACAAACTTGTAGGGATGAAGCTACAACAGATGTTGAGGTGAATAGGGGCTTACTAAGATTCATTCGAAACGTTGCCACCCACCTACCAGAGTCTTTAAGAAACAACTATAGAGTAATGATCTCAACTTATCCTTTGAGTTTCAATTAAACAAAATTATATTTAAATTAACTCTCCTTTACTTTTTTTTTTTTTGCAGTTTAACCCAGGTTTCGACGATGTGGATTTGGATGTGATGATTTCACATATTTTCGTGAAAGAGTTGGTGAAATTTCAGGAATGCTTACATCAGGAGGGAATCTTAGAAACGTTCATGGTCTAATTTAATTAAAATTTGTTGTAAGCTAAGGCAATGCAAATACTATTTCGCATTATTTATATTTAAAGACTTGTATTCGAATTTGTTGTAAGCTAATGCAATGCAAATGCTATGATTTATGTTTAAAGACTTGTATAATTTTTTTCTATTTTTAAGTTTTTATCATGTTATTTAGTAGTTATATTAGCACAATGATTGAAAGGTTTTGTTGATGATAATCTTTTTCCACTCCATAGTGCTTTTCTTTTTGTTTATCTTCTTTCATTGTTTTAATAGGGGCTGAGTAACGAATCACATTTGCAACAATAATCAACATTTTGGCTGTAATGTGTTTCGCTGTTTTGGCAAGCAGGCTGCCTCAAGACCTTAGATATGAGGCTGTACTTACACTGGAGCTAACATGAAGCAAATAATAGTTTTTTGGAAAAATGAGTCCTGGTTTCTTTCTCATTTGCAAACTCAGTTGGAAACAGGATACAAGGAGTTTGTGAGAGGTGTGAACATGCAAGATGTTGACTTCCCTGTGAAAATTTTGCGTGTAAGTTGCCACCGTTCATAGTAGATCATTTTTTCCTCTTTATTGAAGCATAACATATGTTTTTTTTTGATGATTTCAAGATCTACCGTTTGCTCTATTTCTTGAACTACTGCCCTGAGAAAGAAAAAGTAGCGCAGGAACGATTTGATGTCAAGTACTATGAGTATGGCAGAGAAGTTGAGTGCCTTTTTGAAGACTATTTATCAGTTGAAGAATTATTTAGTCATAATATACAGGTAAAATAAAAAATGTTGTATAAATGTGTGCTGAATGCCCAACAGGTGTGGTTGTGTCCTGTTATCATCCTGGAAATTAGGACACCAATATTATATTGAAGGTGTTTTGTTTCCTTTGGTCACCCATCCATGATTAACAACATATCATTATGAGATTTCTGGTTCCACGGTGGACAGATCATCACTTCTTGTGAGTGCTCCTTTGGCAGTTGAAGATACACACTGAGACTTACATACTCAGAGAGATGAAGGTCGAGGCCATATGAACCAGACTTGGAGCAGTCTCTATTATCCATTTACCTTGAGCTGGTATCTACATATATGTTTTCCAAATTTGAACTGGGATTCTCCATGTAAGTGGGATCTATATGGCATGACCGTTTGACCTGCATTAATATATGGCACAACTTCATGACAAAGATACACAGCAAAATTAACTGCAAAAATGAATATTAACTGTTAAAATATTTCCAAATTATCTATTATGGATTAATTTGTATCATAATTGTATAATATCTGTCGATACTCTGTTGTTTGTGTTAGATTCAGATTTTTTCTGATCGGCAGATTCAGTGAAGTGGCTCCAGTCTGATGTTTGGGTTTGCATGCTGGTGGTGGTGAAATAGCTGATGTTATGTCTGATTAGTTTAGTAGAATATATAGGAAAGACTTAGACAGGGCGAGTCAAGAAACAGCTTATTTATTTATCTAGTACAATTCACCAAGATATCTCAATCTTTCTAGTTCAATTTCAAAGCTGCATTGTGTGGTATATTCATTCTCATGTACTTGGCAATATATCGAAAGAGAATGGTTGTAAGAAGAGTGTTAAATCATTCAATGCTGCTTTGAAGGTATTGACTCAGTCCCGAGATTTAAAGGCTATTAGTTCGTTTCTGAATGATACTCGTTTTAGATTTGGCATCAAGCTAGATGTATATTCTTTTAATATTGTTATCAAGGCTTTCTGTGAAATGGATATATTGTTGGAGATGACATATGTAATCATGGGTGAGATGGAGAAATTAGGAATAGCTCCTGATGTTATAACATACACCACCCTTATAGCTGCCTCTTACAAGGCAAACCGGACAGAGATTGCAAAAGGATTGTGGAACTTGATGGTATTAAAAGGTTGTCTTCCCAACATCTCAACATTCAATGCTAGGATTCAGTTCTTGGTAAATAAGGGATGTGCTTGGAAAACTAATAAGTTGTTGGCTTTCATGTGTCGTCATAAGAAATATCCAGAGTTTCCTGATGAGGTCACATATAATTTGGTGATTAAAGGCTTTTGCAAAGTGGGATGTTACGAAATGGCTATGAAAGTATATTCAGCTTTTGTTGACGAGGGCTACAAGCCAAATCAAAATTTTTATCAAACCATGATCCACTATTTATGTGAAGCAGGAGAATATGCCTTGGCATACAACATGTGTAAAGATAGTATGCAAAAGAACTGGTGTCCTAGTGATGGCACCATCAACAATCTGCTTCAAGCCCTAGTGAAAGATGGAAAAGCTGACAAGCTTGATAAGGCTAAATATATATACAGTCTTGCCTTGACCCCGTTTTTCTGCTGCTCAAATTGAAATCATGAAATCTATTATCAAGGGAGGGAAGTAACGAAATGGACTGTCATTGTCTCAAGACATGGACTGATCTATTATTTTCATCAATTATTGAGCAAACTCGATGGGACCTCTCTGCCTTTGAGATATTCCAGGCAATGGCTGCATGGAATTTCTTCAGTGTAATCCTAGTACCGTCCAAATGAGGTCCAAATTGATGTGAGAGCTATAAGAGGACCACAGTTACTACTTTGACGTAAGTTCATCTTCATTAGTTCTTATTGTTATGGAAGTTTTTTCTCAGTAAAAGATGATCCTCTCCTGATATGTTGACATGCATCATCGTATCTATATATTGTGTATTATATCCATGATGTATTCATGTGCACATTATCAGTGGCCTTTTAAATATTTCTGTAACAAAGAATACAAGCATTTGATATTGTATAATATCTATTAATACTCTGTTTGTTTGTGTTATATTCAGATTTTTTCTGATCGGCAGGTTCAGTGAAGGATATCATTTTGCAGCTAGAAGAAATCCAACATAGTGTGTGTATGAAAAACTATTAATTGATGGAAGAGAATCGAACTCTAAAAACCGAGAAAGCCAATGCTGATGTGTCCTTGAGCACAGTCAGATCGGAAATTCTGACAATGAAGCAGAAATTTAGAAGTAACATACAAGATATGGTGACAAAACTAGATGTGTCTAATGCCCTTGTGGGCAAGCTTCAAGCTGAACTGGAATCAGTCGCCAACAAAATGCACTCGAGTTCTGAAACTCTGAGGAGAACGGGTTTATTTAAATTCATAATATTTGGGTTACCCTGCAATGATCAAAACATCTTGGGGTGGAGGTGGCAGTCATTAGAAAGGTTTGATTCTCACCGTACTTTTGATGTAATGTTTTGTTCTTTATGCTGAACCTTTTTCCTGAAAGTAAACACAATAAACTTGATTTTTAATGTTCACAAATTTAGTGCTTACCTCATATCTAAGGGTCTTATGGTGATGATGATATTGATTACCTCATGGGATTCCAGTTTTATACACAATGATAATGAGGTCAAGGCTTTGTTCAAGCAAGTTCAGGGTAAAGTTCTTGGCTCCCCTATATTTATAATGAATGTTGCTTCACAGGTTAGTGCTTTGGCGTTTCTAAAAATCTAAGAATTGAAGAACTGAGATCTTATCCTAATATTAGTATCGTTTTTTTCCTCAGAGCCGACATCTTGAAGTCCAATTGCAGCTTTACATAGCTGTGTTTGCAGTGGTTAAAGGAGACACCAAAAGGTTAGCTTCTACATTGCTTGTCATTCTGATAACCCAAATATGCATATTGCATGGTATAAGGTTGATCCGACATACATAGACAGGAATTACCTCATAACGTTTCTCCTATAGTCCACTGCTGTTATTAATATACTAGTATATCATTGTTCTATAAAGTGCAATATGTGTACTCTTTTTCTGGCTGACTTGTTGCTTGCATCTTTTGTCATTGAAACAACAAAGAAACTTGAGCAGGTTGCTAGAAGGTTGGTAACTTATGTGGAAGCGTAAAGTTCTCTTGAACTGAGAATTTTCTGTTATACAATTATCTTATAAAGATTATTAATTAGTTCAAACAACTATGTACAGGAGCTGAGTTTCAAAGTAAGCAAAATGTGTGGGCATACTTTTCTGTCAAGGTACAGATCAATGATTTTCATTTCAAAAAACTTTTTGATTCAATGCTGCTTCGGATTGACATATCAATGATTGCTGTCCGGAGGCGGTATTCATGAGTTCTCAAATTCCCAATTTGGTAAATTTTGAAGTGTGATCGGGCTCACAATTGGTTGCCTTTGTCAAACACTTTTAAGGCACTAGAAAGAACAGTAAGCATCTTATTCTCAGTGTGTACATTACTTTTAACCTCACTTCATGAATGACATTCATCTTTGGGGTATTATCATGTCAATAATAGAGCTGGTTTACAAGCTTGCCACAATTACTAGACTATTTATGGCTGATTGAGAACCTTACAGGTTGGAATTGATTCATATATGAATATATGAACACAACTCCTTAGAGAATTTGAAGGATTCTAAAAGTTGCTTTGACATGTATCCTTGATTTCAACTCTCATTTAGTCTCTTTGTATTGAAGTTTCCAGTGGATAAAGGTTAAATATTTTTAAAACATTTCTGTAGGCTTTAGATTACAAGGAAAACAAAATATATACTGGATGGTAAGATAGCAAAATTGCAATGAGGGTCAGTCAGAGCAGGACGACCCCCTTGGTATCTCTCAGTAGTTGGAGGAGTTCTTAGCAATAAATCTTTCTTTGTAGTTGGTATGTGCACAATCATATGATTTTCAGCTCACCATATTAATTTAATTTCTCCATATTGCCATATCAGAAAGCTTTTGCTAGTAGTGCAGCCAATTATAAGGAATATGTTGGTTATCTTGAAAAAGGACAGATTCCCCCGGATGTACATTCAACTTGTTGACATTTTCCCGCTTGCAGCATATCTCACTGGTCGATTCTCAAGTTTCACTAAATATCAAAGGAAGCAAATGTACAGTAAGTTTGAACTGCAAAACTACGAGTAGTCACATCTGGTTGGTATACAGCTGCAGTGGGCAAACTTTTCTTGTCTTCTTCAGGGGGTGGGGGTGGGGGTAGTTCTCATTTAGTTTTTAATGATTATTTATTATTTTGTTCCATTTAGATTCATATGGCAAGAGGAGATAGCTGTTATTACATCCATATAAAATAGCGATAACTTGTATGTTATTCTTATTATTGATTTACCGGTTCATTTTCTTCCCATCTAATTTTGCATATTAAGCATTAAAAAACTATGATACTGGAATTGATGCAGCTGGATGGAAATAGTCACGTTATATATTCAGAAGAGAATGTAGCTGGTACTCGCACGCCTTCTTATTGATGGAAGAACTTGTTTGCTTCAGGTGCCTTTATCACCCTACTCATTTATATATCAATTAAGACCCGTTACCAGAATTTGATCTGGTTTTTTCTTATCTAGAATGATCACGATCCATCCAAATTGGTGGCAGAGACACCTGTGCAAGCTACTTACTACGTATCTGGTCTTTAATGATGAAACACCTTATGCAGAATTGGAGGTCATGAAGATGTGTATGCCCTTTCTTTCACTTGCTTCTGGGAAAGTTCGCTTTAAGTTATCTGAAGGTCTAGCAGTAAACTAGTGGAAATGGATTTATCACTTTGCTTTTCCAGCCAACTACTAAAAACAAATGTATCTATAAGTTGGTGGGCTTATAGCCAGACTTAACATGGATGACCATTCAACCTCTTGCTTTTCCATTCTCGGAGCTCCAACAACCATATCTGGAAGAGTTCATCAGCGGTCTGCTGCAAGTTTCTCGGATGATTCTTGCTGGATACGAGCATAAGATTGATGAAGTAAACTTCTCTTGGCTATTATAGATAGCAGAATAAAATTTTATCCATCTGAAGAATTTATGATTTCCAAGTGACTCTTTGATATGAATGTATGATGTATCTATACTGCTTGCTTTTATAAAACTAGTCTCTCACTGGATAGACAATTTCCGGTTTCAGGTGGTTAAAAATTTGCTGAGTTGTTGTACCTTAATATATGAGGTTGTACTATCACTGGAGCTAATGTCAAACAAATAATAGTTGCTACTTTTTTGCACAAATGTGACATGGTTTCCTTTTGATTTGCAAACTCAACTGGAACAAGATACAGGGAGTTTGAGGGAATTGTGGATATGCAAAATATTGACTTCCCTGTGAAAGTTTTGTCTAGTGTTCTTGAGGTTAGTGAGAAAGAAGGAGTAGCCCAGGAACGATTGGTTGAACCTCTAATGAGCGTAGCAGAGAAGGCCATGCTCGCATCATAGCTCAGGACCGTTTTAAAGACTATTTATCGGAAGATGAGATTCCAAATGCCATCTGCATGGATTACTTGTGAAATGCATGATATAAACCTCTTGGACTTCTTGATCAGGAAAAACACCACCACTTATTGCTATGATTTTTTACCTTCCTCTATATTACAGATTTGGGATCAATTCGTTTATGTTTCATCAAGTTTTCTTTTACTTAACAAATCGTGGACAGAGCATTGTAGGAATAACAAGCCTAATGATAAAGCAATACTTAAAGGTGATGTTAATCAGTTTAGTTGATTGGATCATTGGAGTTGTGTGGACATAATAATCTGACAATAAAATCTTGCAGTATCTGTGTGTGTATATATATATATATATGCATACAAAACCTACAAGCAAATATTATCATGTTCCATCACAGCTACCTACCTTTTCATAAGAAGATGAAGAAAAAACATTTAAATTAAATTATAAATTAACTGAAGTATGCAAGACAACCTTCTGTCACCCAATAGGCTAAGCTAAGCTCCATTTGCTTACAAAATGAAAACAAAACATATATCAAAGAGCTAAGCTCCATTTTCTTACAAAATGAAAATGTGAGAGATAGCCTAAACTAATAGATCTCTGGAATAGGACGCAATGGGAAACACAACATGCGGTCCAAACAGCCAACCATCATCAGTTCATCCAAATTAAATTCAAACGACTTGACAACAGTTGCTCCAGGAAGTGGATTCTCCATCCCCATCTCCGACTCCGACTCTGAGTCCTCATCCCATTTCCTTTTCATGTTCGCCAACTTCCTTTTCTTCTTCTCCTCCTTATACTTGTTATAATCGAACTTGCAAACGTTGATAGTGAGGTGAGGACGCACAACATCCTTATATAATTAATCCAATTGAGATTGGATAGTGCAGAACTGGTACCGACTATCGTTCTTGTCCAGCAGTGCCATGATGCTACACCCAACCTCTGATAATCCCGGAATCTCAAACCAATCTTCTTTATCACGAACACACAATGGGGAGATGTACATATCTTTCCCAACTAATAAAAAGTACAGGGACATCCCCACGTTATAACCAGGATTGTGAGGAGTTCTCTCCCATCTTTGGTGCTCAGATCGAAAATCCAGAGTGAACGTTGTATCGTCACTCAACAGTAGCAACACATTTTTGTTTTCCACAAAAGTATATGCTCGGATCTTAATATCTTCATTCCTCCAACTATTCGGAAATGCAGCTAGTTTTTCCCAACATCCAACCACAGGGTCATACAGCTCGACATCACATACCTTATCAGGGTTCAAAATTTTTGACAATTTCACAATTGTTGATGAAAACACAAGAACATTTTTCCTATCTAGAGTAGGGGTAGCTTCGGGATAAAACTTAAAAGCATGCATATCATCGATTTGTACCAGAAATCTAGGCGACAATCGTGTATAAGAATCATTTGGTTTCAACTCATATGTGTAAACAGATATTCCACCCCAAGGTTCAGATAATGTACCAAATATATAGACAGTAGAATCTAATATGCAAAAAGCATTTGCATACAAAGAATACGAACCACCAATCCGAACCACAGGACTTAAAGAATTGCTGCTAATAGATTCATCTAAATCTATAATATATAATCGAAAACTATCACGCTCACCCTTGGAAGGATCCTTGGTACCACAGCTGCATACAAGACATATTTTTTCATACTTTGAGTATTCAACCTCCATGTCACCTTCTTCTATGAATCGAACTGTGGGTTCTGTTGTTGCTGGGTCTTTGTCTTCTTTTCGTGAGAAGGATTCTGAGCCTACCTCAGAGAAATTTTTATCGAATTCTCTTGATGACCAACGTTGCAAAGGGATAGACCGAAGATGGAGTCTTGGCATAAGGCGTTGGATTCGCCGAAAAATGTGGAAATCAACGACGGAGATGACAGCAATAGGTTTAATAGGATCGGAGTAAACCTCGCGGTGGTTATGCGGTGGCCGATGGCGGAGTTTTTGAACATCAATTTAGGGGCTAGGGCTATGATAGATTTAGGGTTAATGATTGACACGTGACTTCAAGTATATTATAGAAATCATATATATTTTAAATTTGTTTAATTAAATTTATTAGGGCATCTCCAATTGCCACATCAAAAATTAATAACCCACTACATTTCTACTTATTCCTCCCCAATCATCAAGGTATAAATTAAACTTTTTGAGGTCCCATATTTTTAAAACCACCTATTTTATTTTCACATCTTCAATTTATTATAATCTTATTTACGATTTTATTTATACAATTAATTAAAAAATATTTAAATTAATATATTTTGTTGAAAAGTTGGAAAATAATTTTTTTTAATGTGTTAATAAACTTAACATTGTGCCGAATTTAACATAATTTTTTTTTTACATAATATTATTAAAATGATGAACTTTTATAAAATAGAAAGATGAATTCAACTCGAGATCAAAATTACAAACAATAAACGTCTTTTAGCTAACAATTTAAATAGTAAAAATTACCGTTGGAATAGTAATTAAAAATGTATTTATTCATTACTTCAATGTGTCTATTGTGTTCTTTCTACATCTTAAAAAAAATATTTCACACTATAGACTCAGATGAGTCTATTGTGTTCTTTCTACTCGAATGTGTATTTATTCATTACATCAATGTCCAAATAAACTAACTTTATTTTAATGTATAATTAGATTAGTTTTAAATCAAAATATAAGGAAATGTGGTAGTTGAGGCCATTTTCTCAAAAAATTCATGTAAGGAAAAAAAAAATTATTTCACGCTATAGACTCAGATGAGTCTATTGTGTTCTTATTCTAAATGTGTTTTAAATTATTTTCCTTAATATACTTATAGATTTATAATATTAAATTACTTAATGTAATTTGTGTACATTTTAAATAATATCTTGAATCCCACTATTCAAAATTCAATAAATAAATTAAAAGGGAAATAAATGTACACAAAAAATAAATAAATAACAAATGCACACTCCAAATTCAATAAATAAATAAATTAAAAAAAGAAAAAATGTAAATAAATTAAAAAACTATACTCAAAATATAATGAACCCCATTAAAAAGTTGGGTACAAATAAATGTACCGAAACTTTCTCTCTCCTATTTGTACCTAATTTCCCAATAACATTTGGTAATGGATACAAATATTTATTTGTACCCCAATGGAGATGCTCTAAGACCTGATACTTTTGCCAATAAAATGAGCCTACATTATTTTATTCTTCTTGGCCACAATCAATTTAATTTACTTATGTAGATTTTGCATGTGTTGATTATATTTGGATTAGTCTACAATAATCTTTTTACATTGAGAACTATTTCATTGTATCTTGCACATTTTTCTCTTTGGATTTTCTTATAATACAAGTCTAAGGATATAAGTTATATATTAAAATAGTCATCTAACTCATTATTCTAAAAACTTACAATTTTTAATTGAAATCTATACTTTTATTTTAGTGAATAACTTTAGTTCAATATTCTTATATTTATGATAAATAATGGTGCAAACATTCTTTTAAAACAATTTAGAAAAGTTAAATAAACATTATAACTTAAAATGTCAAACTATTAGAATTTATTTTGGAACAATAGATGTCTTTCACATCTAGTTATACCAATGAGTAATCTCTTCAAGTTCATTAACTCTTTATCATATGAAAATTCTGGTCCTAATTTATATAGTCAAACATATTATTAAATTATTTCTTTTAAAACTTATTGATTTTGGTTCATGTAAATAATTATTAGTTTAATGATTATATTTAACAAACTAAAGTAGAATCAAATTCATTTATTGTTCAAACCTTTATTTAATCAGATAAAATGCCAATTCAAATGGTTAAGTAAAGATCATAGGTTATTAACAAATTATGTAACTTGATTACTTTATCCACTTGGCAAATGTTGGACATATTTGTTGGGCAATAAATAATAATATTCTTTTCTGTTAAACTATATATAAGCCCAAAAAAAGAAACCGAACAAAACTAACCTAAAATAATAGTTCACGTTTACTGCTGGTGCACCAATAATTGCTCATGTTGAATGCTAAATTAAACTCATTATTATTGAATTGTCAGGTCCGCGTTTTTCAATAACAGTACGAACCGGAGCATTAGAAACCGGAGAGAGACGCGATCCTAAAATTGCAATTTTTCCCCACCCCCACTTCGCCTCTTGGCAATCAATGGTAACAGTTCAATAGAATCTTCTCTTCCCTCTCAAAGACGTTGTCATGTGAAAAGCAAGGGTTTTTGTTTTTGTTTAAGCCTAAACTCTCTACAGTCGCAGGCTCGCAGCGCATATACACATGTAATATTCTCAGTAAATGCTCTCTCTAGATTCTCCAGTGTGAAAAAACTATTCCTGTTTTTTGTTGCTGTTTTGTTTAGTAAATCGAGGGGAGAAATTTCAGTTTAAAGTGGGAAATATGGATGATGATCGGCGGCAGTTTGAGAATATTGTAAGCCACTCTATATCTAGTTGCGGTCGACGCTATTCATTTTCAATTTTCTTGTGCGGTTCTCACTTTTTTCGTTTTTCCCAATTTGGCCTTCTCTCATGTGTGGTTAATTTGTTTGATTGTTGTATATTGCGACATGTTTGTTAATTGCTGGTATTTGGGTTTTAGTTTGTTGGTGGAGATGCAAAGTAATGTATGGTTTTAATTGTCTTATTTTCGGGTAACCGATTTTTGCAGATTTTAGAGGTTTTGGTTAGGAAGTTCAAGTTTGAAAGAAACCATATGTATAGAGGCAGAGGGCCTTGTTTTTTTTAGATTCAGGACTATAGAAGATGCTTTGTCTTATGTAGATTCTTTTTCCTTTTTTCTTGATGTCACTGAATTTTTTAATTCTGATGGCATTTAGCACTAAGTGAGATGAAGAAATTCTCTAAGTCAACCCATATTTTCTGTGAAGATTTCAACTAAAATTCATGCTTGTTTTTTCATGCCAGTTTGCTTCAGATTTTGTGAACATTGTGGATTGATGGGAGCCTATATGATAATGCTGATATTTGCTTTTCCTCTAGGGAATAAATGAGAATGATATACACAAGATTGTTCTTTCATATCTTGTGCACAATTGCTTCAAAGACACACTCGAGTCATTTGTTTCTTGTACTGGGATAAAGCAACCTTTTGATCATCTGGAGGACATCGAGAAAAGAAAAGGTATGGAAAAAGTCCTCTCTAGCCCTACTAACCCAATATTTACTGTTATGATTTTACTAGTTTGTTTAACATTTATACTACGAAAATGTTTGCACTTAGGTACGCCCTTACTTTGGAGATTGTTTCTAGGTACCAAAAATGCATGGGTAATGAGTATAAATATCGACGAGATGTTAAAGTTAAGTTATAATGATAATGCAGAATAACATGTATATCAGATTGACTAGAATCTATTCAATATTTGCATTAATGAAAAAAGTGTAAAGGGTAAATTTTTTGGATGTTGATGATCAAGATATAGTTTGTGATATTGTTTGAGGTCAAAGAATCTGCCAAACTATATGTGAACTTATCTGCACAATTTTCTTACACATGAAATCCAAAAGACTGTTGAAAGAAGTTGCAAAATTGTGCCTCCTGTTTGGGAATGTCTAAATGGATTAAAATTCTCTTTAGGAATTTTTTCATGATTTTTGTAACATTAAATTTTTTCTTTTGCTTATGGAACCATGGTAAGGCTAATAGTAGTGTATGATAATGCATATTCGGAATATTTTGGTTGGACAAATTATAGGATCAAGATGCCTATTTTATGGATTCCTATGTTTAGCTGCAACAGAAATAGAATTGACATGGCAAACAAGCACTACCATTTTTTATTTTTTTAAAAATTTTAAAGGATGTAAACATTTGAGTAGCTACTTGTCAAGGGAAGTGAATGTGCCCAGGGGTTTGCAAATGAAGTGAACAGAGCTTGAGAGGTCGTTGTCATTGATTGTTGGTTCGTTATGTGGTATGGAGACCAAGGCTGATGTAAAACAGGCAGAATAGCTATGTTGGATGACGATCACAATGTTTGCAAAGATTAGGTATGATAAGTGAGTTGAATGAGTTACGAATTCCTAAACACGAGATTTTGGGAATGATATAGATGGTTATAGGAATTTTCTTCGTCTTTAACTCCATATTAATCACTATTGTGGGAAATGATCGCTAGTTAGGATAATTTTAAAGGAGTGTTGTTCCAAGGAATTAGACATGCCGAACATATGGATTTGGATATAGGATCTCTTGAGTCCTCATCTTTTTTCTCATTCCAAACACTTTATTACCAATCCACTCCTTATTTTAATAGGTATCACATAGAAAGATTCTTATGCATATGATGGATAGTATCAATAGTTTCACTTCAATCAGATGTGCTAGATGCATTCTATATTATCATTGTTATGCGAAAACTTCTTAAAAGTGATCGTACTTTTCATTAATACTAACATGTTACTTGTACCTAAAATCTGGACATCACTATCCTTTACTTTATAGTGGATATAGCAAAAGGTAGAAAAGCTTTCATATATTCCCATTTACTTTATGAATTGCCATTTATTACTATCAATTCCACTCTGAAAGTAGCCATACAAAGCCTACAGTTTCTAATCGAACCAGTCTGCTAATTACCATGTTAACATCCTTCTCTTTAGTTATCACGAACTGAGTAAAAATAATAATAATAATAATAATAATAATTAGAATTGACAATATACTATAAAATAAAAATTGGAGTATTGAACATTTGATGTAGACTTATTATTTTACGTAAAAATTGATCATATTCATAAGGAGTTATCACAGTTGGAAGTCACAAAATAGTGTGGACCACATGAGGGTGTTGATGAAGAAAAACTACTCATCTCTGTTTTATAGTGGTAGGGATGTGGACCTCCCCACCTAGATGCAAGTTTCAGTAAATGGGGCTGGTCTTTTTGGGTGTGTTAGTTGCATTATACATATAAAGAGTTTCGTGAAATGGGAATTGAAGAAGAAGAATTGAAACAAAGAAAGAAGAGAAGAAGATGAGAGAAGGAAAGCGAAAGAACCTCATAAGGATTTTATCATATACATAAAAAAAATTAATGCAAATTAATATAAATTTGGAATAATAATCCACTCTATCATATAAAGTAACTGCAGATACAGATAGTTTCTTGTGCCTCCAAAGGTTAAGCACAAATAACTGTGGCATTGATTTGACAGTTTACTTGCAGGAATCTATCAATTTGCATTGGATGGGAATGCATCGAAAGCCATCGAGCTAACAGAAGAAATCGCACCTGGCTTGTTGGAGGAAAATAAGAATTTGTATTTTGATCTTTTAAGCCTTCATTTTGTTAAACTTTTGTGCTCTAGAAAAACGTAAGTGAGTTGGTTTACTTACAAGTTTTTGCTGATGCATTTTTACTTACACTTAAGTTAATGTGGCAGTGATGAAGCCATAGCGTTCGCCCAATCCAAGTTCACCCCTTTTGGAAAAGAGCTGGAATATGTTGAAAGGGTTGAAGTATGTTTCTCCAATGAATACATTAACCCCCTCACCTTTCTAGCATAACTGGGTTTAGTTATTTTTTAAATGATCGAAAAAATTCTGTGCAGGACTTTATGGCTCTTCTCGCTTATGACGAGCCAGAGAAGTCCCCAATGTTCCATCTTGTGGGCGTAGAACACAGACAGCAGGTTGCAGACAGTTTAAACAGGGCGATTCTTGGTACTTGTTTCTTAAATTTGTAACGATGGGAACATTTGATTTCATTTTTCTTCATTGGAATAGCTTTATCTAATTATATTTACTCATACACATATACTTATCTTATTGCAGCTCACACTAAACATCCCAGCTATTCTGCAGTAGAGCGGCTGATACAACAGACAACCGTTGTTAGACAGTGCTTGAATCAAGAACTGGGCAAGGTGTGAAGTTTGCTGTTAGTCTATAACTGTTCCTGTGTGAGCTAACTTGCTCTTTGTTTTCACCATTTTCTTTGTATTTTGTAGGATGGGCATAAACCATTCTCTTTAAAGGACTTTCTCAAGAGCTAGGTGGTGTAGTGTCTTCTTCTATAGAGATATGATTAAATATATGATTATGGATTATGATTATAATGCCATCTTGAATGCTCTTTGTGAATTGGTTGAGTGAAATTTGTAATTAACGGGGGGCTGAATTCTTGTTACTTTTTCGTTTTATTGTGATCTACATTGTGGAAGGGCCTTCATTTTCTCATCTGGCTTCCAGACCATGTATATTTTTTAGGACAGAGAGCAACAAAAATTTGACCATTATTTATGCTGTTGAATTGTTGTTCCTCGTTGTCCCCATGATTCTATATTTTTTGCCATGATTTCTTAAGATCCAAACATTGCAGAGATTTTCCCCTTGTTTTCCTGCATTAAAACTTCATATATTAGGCAAAAAAGATGATTAAACCCACACAAGACACACAAGAGAGTAAAAGTAAGTAAAATTCTCATTTTCTTTCTTCTTTCTTTAGGGCTTAGAGGGTGAAACTTGATAGCTTCACCGTGTTTTAAAGAAAATTTGCAGGAAATAAGAGATTTCTTTGTACTTTGGAGGAAAAGAGAGGGATGCTAGAGTGGGGTATGTTCTTACTGAAATTTCCAGTTTTTTTAGGCCATTATGATGGTGGTAGAGAATTTCCATGTGATATTATATCCAATTTCAAATGAAATGTGTATTAAATGTGTTTGTGTGAGATTCAATCTTGAGGTGCAAGCATTCTTAAAAATGTACATAATTGAGTAAAATATATTCATGTGGACTAGTATTTTTCATTTTTAACAAAATTTGAATCTAATATTTGATAATGGTGATAAATGAATGAATGTGTCTATATGTCATAAAGATAGGGATGACAATGGGGTCGGGTAGAGCGGGTAGTAGAATACTCAGGCCTGCCCCGCGTCCCTGATAGAGGACGTGTGCCCCGTCCCTCCCCACGATGGGTCATGAATGATTGTCCTGCGCCCCGCTCCATTTATGTCTCCATTTATGTAAAAAAAAAAATTAAATGACAAAATTACGAAAAAATTATTGTATTCCAAAAATTTCATATATTGATACATATATTTAAAAATATAAAAATAAGTTAATTATAATTTTTTTTATTTTTTTTATGAGATTTATTATGAATTTTTTTTAATTTATTTGTATAATCACATCTTTGATCATAACAAACACTTCTCAAATAAGATAATATTAAAATGATTATAATTAACTTAAATTTATTTTTTTAAATATATGTATCTTAAATATATGCACATATATATATTAAAAAATCTATATTTATAGCATATTATATATATATATATATATATAATACATAGTAGGGCAATGACGGATAGTGGGGCGAGGGGCGGGGAATGAGGAGGTCTCAGACCTGTCTTGCCCACAAGGCAGGTCTACCACATTTTAAATATCTCGAATCAGGTCGGAAACCCACGGGTCAGGTCAAAATTGACATCCCTATTTAAACACATATATGTACATGTCAGACACTTTTAAAATTAAAACTATAGTTGCTCTTTAGCCACATAGTTTACGGTAAATCGTAAGATTACATAATTTTCTAAGTTAAAGGATATAAGTTATCTAACTTCACATTATGCTCAATAGGTTGCTTAGTCAAAGCTGCTAGAAGAAGATTGAGTCCCGAGTTGCAAGTAAACTAAAGCTACATGCTGCAAGAAGAAGACAGAAGATTTGATGCATCAATGTAAGTAGATTCCTACTGCCTAAGGAATCTTATAGTTGAATGTCGACAAGATGATACATTACTATATGAACAAATAGCCTACAACGACTAACTATAGGAATATTAACATCAAAATAAGAAAAGTCATCCAAATACATGAAAATATATAGCAAGTAGAGAGAAACTGAAACCTCGAACCCTCAAACTACTAAAATTGTGACACAACACAGCAATATTGCAACAAAACTACATGTCCCACCTATATCACTGCAACAAACACTGCATAGTGCAACAAACAATGCAAGAGCCTACCATTAAAAAGTAATTTGATCTCTTTTCATAATTACCACTATAAATAGATGATGATTGCACACAAGTAGTGAACACAAGTTTACAAATACAGAGTTGATACTTGATAAACAGAAGAAATCAAATGTTTAAAAGAAAACTCTAAGACTATCAAGAAAAGTCAATAACCGTCACAGAGCAAGCTCACAATCAAATAACTAAGCTTCAAATCTAGAGACTGCTTCAAATTGAAGAAAATTGTCTTATATCCAAACAACTTCTATCCCAGGTTTAGAATATGAGTCTTCAGCTTAGAAACCAACTTCTATCCGAGGGTTTTTTTTTTTTTGTAAAATCCAAAATTTCAAATTATTATAATTATTTGATTGTAAATATGTGTTTAATATGTAATATACCAAATTAATCTTTTTGTTAATAATCTTTAGTTTGATACTCATACTTCATATATAAATATTAAAAAATTGAAATGTATTTATTTTGTGTTTTTTTTTAAATTATTTAATTTTCACGTTTGTGTAGAATATGACAAGTCTTTTGGACTATTTGTGATAATATAGATAAAAATATAGAATTAAAAAATACAAATACAAATATATTATAAAAATTGCACTTCATAGAATACATATGTAAAGTTAATTAAATAATGTTTAAAATTTTAAAATTTTGATTTTTCATTCACATATTTTTTCAATTTATAACATGAATTTAATTTTAATATTATTTATATTCTATAAAAATATTTAGATAAAGTGTAAAATGTAAAGCTCAATTTGTAATATATTATATGATTGCAGTATACAAGTATACAAAGAATTTTTTTTTAAAAGTTTTTATAAGATTTTAAACATCATCTTCAAAGGATTTATAAGCTTACTCAAATACCCTCTAAGTTAATTTTTTATATTATACAAATAATATGAATAATGAAATATATTAATAAATTATTTATCATATTTATGGATACAAAAGTTAATGAAATACGAAAAATAAATCAATGAATACAAAAATCTTATTTTGCAGTGGAGATGTATATAAATAATATTAATTTTAATTAAATATTTTTATTCATTTAAGTATTAATTTTTAAGTTATTATTATTATTATGTTGTTTTTTTTGTTTTTTAATTTCTAAAATATGAAAATTTTAATCTATTAATAAATATAATAATTTTTAAACTCTAACTACATGTATCAAAAATAATCTGTGCAACACAAGAGAAAAATACTAGTTTAGATAATATTTCCAAATATGCTCTATATCACTTTGGGCAAATGTACATTTAACAAAGGAAAAACCTGCAAGAGTGTAAAAAAGATATGAGAAAAATTGTTAACTCATATGTGAAAGACACAAAACTCATAAAGGATAACAAGATCTCTATTGCTAAAAAAAACTATTTAAACCAATCGAGATGACAAACAATGATGTCATAGAACAACAAGATTTATAAATTGTAGGAATCATAAACAATCTAGAGTCTCTTAGCAAGATCACATTCAAAAAGAGAAGAGCATGAAGGTTCTTCAAGCACTCTCTATTGAATGAGACAACATGACTACAACAACCAAAGTTTCCATCCATAGATCTTATTGATATGAGCACTTTTGACATGTTCTTTAATTTAGAGGCATTTAAGCTTGACAACAACCAAAAAGAAGAAAGAGTCATAGCGAACAACTTCATAGAGCACTTCTATGAGAAGATTTGGGGTGCATGAGAAAGAGTTTGGAAATCACCAATGAATTGTGGTGATAGGAAAACTACTATTAATAAAGAGAGATTTACAAAAGATACAACAGATATCCCACAATTAAAGGGACATAAATAAGGAAACAAATATCCCACAATTAAATGGACATAAATAAGGAAATACAATTAAATAATATATACTAAAATTACACGGTAAACATCATTAACCATTAGCCTTATCACCCCTCGTTAAGCACTGCGTGGGATGAAGATAAACGCAAAGCTTGGAACGAAGAAGCTCGAAGGCCGGGCGTGGTAAACTCTTCGTAAAGATGTCAGCTAGCTAGAGATGAGATGGAACGAAACGAGTGGCTAGCTTACCCGAGGAGACGAGCTCACGAACAAAGTGATAATCAAGATCAATATGCTTGGCCCTCAATTTTGACTCAAAAATATAGCACTCTTATTGTCACACAAGAGAATAGGCCTAGAAGACGGAAGAGATCGGATCTCATGAAGCAAATTCGTGACCCAAACCAGTTATGCCGCTGCATTAGCCATAGCACGATATTCGGACTCACAACTAAAACGAGCAACAGTGGGTAGTTTCTTGGCACTCCAAGAAACGAGATTTCTTCCAAGGAAGATAGAGTACCCATATGTGGAACGATGGGTTTCAATACAACGAGCTCAGGACTTTCAAGTATGTCATGAGCATACTTTGTCTGCCCAACAAATAGACCATTGGAAGTATACGAGACTTCAAGCCCTAGAAAGTAATTAAGACGGCCAAGGTCCTTAATGGAAAATTAATAATGCGTACGAGAGATAAAACTTTACAGTAGAGAAGAGTCATTACCTGTAATGATAATGTCATCCACATACGGCAACAAATAAATGATAGAGGTACTTTTGTGGAAATGAAAGAGAGAAGAGTCACAACGACTCTAAAGAAAACCAAGGCTTAATAAAAACGTGCTGAACCTCTGGAACCAGGCAAGAGAAGCTTGACGAAGACCATATATAGCCTTCTTCAACTGACAAACATGATCAGGAAATCGTGGGTTAACAAAATCAAGAGGCTGAGCCATAAATACGGGTTTGTCAAAAACGTCGTGAAGAAATGCATTCTTGATGTAACACCTAGATTTTTTTTTATATATAAATATATGATATAATTATATAATATAAACTACATTGCATGAATGTGTATATTAGTATAATTAGATAACCATAGAATAGTCAATACATTCTAGAAGATAACAATAATTGAAAAGTTGGAAAGCAATAGTATACGGGCTTCATTTTTATTTCTTCACTTATACTTCTCTTTCATTTCATCATCTTCACTCCAATTACCAACCAACACCGACCGCCTTCTCCACTATCGGACAATTGAAATTTGACAAGATAACCAGACATGTTGTAGCACTCGCTAAGCTCGTCATAAGGACGGGTTCGAAATTTCAAACCATAGCCATATTCGCTGCACGAGGGCACATAAGAGCAGCTGCTCTTGCTCTGTTTTTTTCTTTTATCTCCCTTGCTGTTCCTGCCGTTTTTGTAGCCGTCGTTCACCGTCGAGTCGGGGTCGTGTTGGCGCGATGCTCGCGCGGCGCGTCGGGTAAAGGACAGCCGCTGAAAGTGGTGGCTGTGCTGGAAGCGGGCTGGTTGAGCGGCTTTGTTTGTTGGCTGTGTTGGTGTGAGTTGTGTGCTGTTGTGGTGATGGCCGGCACCGAAGTAGCGCCGGCAGCTGGTCAGAGGCGCCGCCGTGAGCAGCGGCGTCGTTGGTGTGGGTTGGGGTGTTTTAGTAGTTGGTTGTTTGTGTCTGGTTGTGTCGGGTGGTATGTGTCTTGGGTCTATAAGCGGTTGCCGGCGATTGGAAGTCGTCGGCTGTGACGAACCGGCGGCAGCAAGGTGGCAGACGGCGGTGACGGAGGCTGAAGAAGGCTGGGAAGGTGTATTAATGGGGGGCTTTCTTTTATAAATTAGATAAAATAAAGGGGCTAAAGTGCAAATGTCTATATTTCTGAAATTGGAAATTAACTCCCTAAAAATTAGGAAATTTCAAATTTTAACCCTTAAATATATAAAGCATGCTTTAAGGCCCCTAGATTATGTTTAATGATGTTATGAATTTCTCCTTATGATTATTTAAGTTATGAAAATGATGTTTTTGAACTCTAGAATATATTTGATTTATAAATGTTATTTTATGATTAATAAAATATGATATATATATATATATTTTTTATTTATTTATTTGATATTAGAATATATTGAAAATTTTAGATGTTATCATATAATTACTAGAAATTAACTTATGAAAAATCGAACTTTAATTGAGTGATGAGGATAAATTACATTAATTAAATTATGTTATTTAGATCTGTTTATATAATCAATTAAGGTATAAAGCCTTAGATTTTATCGAATTATTAAGAAAATATAGTTTAGGTTCGATTTTGGAATTGAGTGTTATTATATAAAATTATTATAAATTTTACCCAAAGATTTATTTGGAATTATAAGTTCAACCTATATTTCGCAAGATTGCTTTTGAGACTAAAATTATAGACTCTAAAAAAAATATTATTATGCTAATTAATTTATTTTACGATTTAATAATTATTTCTAATCTAGGATTTAACCACCCTAGATTCACATTTGTTTTAACCCGAAATTGAACTTTATATAATATGGATTATATATTTCATTATAAAATAGGTTTTACCTTATATATATATATATATTATATTATTAAATCGATGATAATTCGATTAAATTCTAAGTCGAACCCTTATGATTGTAGGCGAGACGCAGGAGTTTGCACCCTAGATAGCTTTGGGATCTTAAAGCCTTTTGACTATCTATTTTAAAGGTGGGGGTAATTGCTTAATACGGTATTTATAATTCTTTCAAAGTATTTAATATATGAAATCTTTTATGATTATTATGGAATGTGAATATGATTGCTAAATGATTAAGATTAAGTGATGGATTGAATTGATTGAATTGATTGGATTGTTTGATTGAGATATTTTGTGACTGGTAAAGGTTAGCGGTAAAGGTTAACGGAAAAGGTTAAATCGGGTTTGAGCTGAGGTAAAGGATAATTCGGGAAAAATCTCAAATTTATGTGATACAATTATGTTAAATGATCGAATGTTATGGATTATGTTTTCATGAGTTTATTTTGATAAAAGATGTCCTTATATGTGAAATTGCTTCCACTGAGTGTAATTCGTACGCTCACCCCGTGTTATTTATTTTTTTATATAGATCCAAGATGTTTTTGCCGATAAAGTGGAAGGAAGATGCTTTATCTTTTGATTGTAAATAATGTCATCAATGTTTCTAAAACTTTAATTTTGAGTTTGTAAAGCTTAAGACCGTGGATTCAAATACTGATGTTATTTACAGTCGTTTTTGTTAAGATTTAAATGTTTTATGTAATAGTTTATAAAATATTTCTTTTATGATTAGATAAATGATCTTTTAAAATTTGAGTTTATTATGTTGCTGGACGCTCAAAGATGAAAATTAATTAATTAATTTATTTTGAATAAAAATTGGGGCGTGACACTTGACGTCAAGCTGATGAAGAGGCCAACTGTGCTGAACAGAGAGAGATAAGATAATCTGGACGGTAGCAGCCTTAACAACCGGACTGAAAGTATGATGGAAGTCAGTGTCGGAAATCTGTGTAAAACCTTGAGCAACGAGATGAGCTTTATGACGTTCAATGGATCTATCAGCATGAAACTTCGTATGAAAAACCCATTTCGAACCAATGATGTTTGTGCCAGAGGGGCGTGGCACCAAATTCCAAGTGTTGTTCGAATGAAGGGCGTCAATTTCATCTTGCATAGCGGCAAGCCACTCATGATGTTTTGCAGCAGACTTAAAACCATGAGGCTCAGAAGTGGCAATAAGTGCTGATAGAAGGGCAGTGGTCATCAAGTCAACAGGGTAACGAGGCTTAAATATGCCATCTCATGCCCTGGTGACCATAGGATGACGCTCGGGAGGTGGTGCGGCAATAATCGAGCTACGGTAGGAGCTGGAATTGGTAAAGGAGCCTCGGCAGGGCCTGGACCAGGCGTAATAAGATGCTGGTCCTGGGCTGGAGCATGCGGTGAAATGGGCCGAGACTCGGCTGGATTGTCCGGGATGATGCGTACAGGCATAATAATAGGAGAAAGGGCACGTATGGGTGCTGAAACAGGCTAGCTGGGCTGAAGACTGAGCTGAATAGTAGCTAGCAAGGGGTAGTCTGTAGCATCCAAAAAAGTAGAGGTCCAAATCTGAATTGGAGTTGTGGTCGGAGTCCGATAGAATGGAAAGCACTATTCTTCAAATTGGGCATGACGAGTGGTGAAGACTCTAGATGAGTCGGGATCATAACAATGGAAACCCTTCTAGATGCTGCTATAACCCAAGAAGATGTAAGGACGGCTGTGAGGTTCCAATTTATTAGCAGCATAATCTCGAAGATAAGGAAACACACAACACCCAAAAGGTTTAAAGGTGGCATAATTTGAAATATAGCCAAATAAAAGCTGAAAAGGAGAAGTATCATGCAGAAGTGGTGAAAGCAGCTTATTAATTACAAAAACAGCATCAAAAACTTGTTCACTAATTTCTTTTAGCTACACCCGCAAGTGTACGGTGTAAATTGTAGGAGTGGTGAGCAAGGTTGATCCCACAGAAACTATCTATCTAGGCACTAATTAACTACTCAATCTGATTCTCAATTTTATATAGATAAATCAAATTTCATCAATTTGAGATTAATTCAACAGAAACAATGGTAACGTAAATAAGTTAGCTTGAAGATAACAAAAATCTGAAATAGGTTCTAGAACATGCTTTCATCTAATTCTTATCAAGATATTACTTTAACCAATCCAAGTTCATTAATCAATCATCATATATGAGCAATCACACATATCAATTAATAGCTCTCTCGAGTCAATTAATCAGTTGATCATTATGTCATCAGCGGTATCCCTATTCAATCTGATAGAAACATACTAACTCCCAAAAGTACCCAAGATTGATTTCTCATCACATAAATTCCTTAATCTCCCGATCTAAGTATGTTTATATGTCATGTGTTTATTCTTCCATAATTAAATCTCATCTCCCGAATTTTGATTCAATTATTAAAACCTGCTCAATTATTGGCTAAATAATCAAACACACAATCAACTCATAAACACACAAATAAGATGAAAGATTATGAACATTGAATTAAATTAAAGATCCATCAAAATTCGAATTAGACTACTAACAAGCTCTAGAAACCCTAAAAAATTAGCTAGACATGATTATCCACAAACTCATAGACAAGATTGAAAATATCATATCTACTAGAAACTAATACGAGAGGAAAGATTAAAAACTCTTGTTGACGTTGATCTCGTGCTTCCTTTGACTCTTGAATTCTTGTTCTTCTCTCTCCGTGCTTCTTCTCTCTACCTCTTTTCGCCAATAAATCTCCCTTTTTCGCTTCTTGGGATCTTATATCTCAAGTAAACAACAAAATCATGCCAAAATAACTGATTTGTTTTGCGCCCGGACAAGGCCGTGCTTCACAGCACGGTCGTGCCCCATCCTTCAGTTTCCATCGTGCGTTGTGGCACGGTGGTGCTATACTGCACGGTCGACCGTGCCCCATCCTCCAGCCTCAATCTTTCATCAAGCACGGTCTGGCCGTGCTATTCAGCACGGTCACGCTCTCCTGTGTGGCCATTTCATTCGAAACTTGCAATTTTCCTCGTTAAAATCATGAAACTAAGCACAAACTCATCAAAAACATCTTATATACGAATAATCTTAATAATCACCATAAAAACGTAGCCAACACATTCAAATGAATACATAAACATACACAAAAATAGGTGAAAATTGGCACTTATCAAAAAGCATCGAACCGAAGAGATGCAGGAGCATGAGCATAAAATAACATAGATAGTCCAGTTTCAGATATGTGACGGTGCTTACGTTTAGCCCTACCATTTTGCTGAGGCATGTAAGGACAAGAAAGCCTATGATGAATTTCATTTAAGTTCATAAAATCACGTACTTCCGAGTTCACAAATTCAATTCCACCATCGCTTTGAAAAATCTTGATTTTATAGGAAAACTGAGTGCAGATAAAGGCATGAAACGAACCAGTACATCATAAAACTCATTCTTAGCACATAACGGATAAATCCATAAAAAATGAGAGAAATCATCCACAAAAGCAACATAATAACGAAAGCCATCAGAAGTAGTAACAGGTGCAGGACCCCATAAATCACAATGTATTAAATCAAGAACATTATCAGTACATTTTTCATTCAACTGAAATGAAAGTTTCTTGCTCTTTGCTAACTGGCAAGAAAAACAAACACTAGGACTTGTCAATACTGAAGTAACAAATAAATGACCAAGTTTATTTAATAACGAAATAATGGAAAATGGAACATGCCCTAGGCGTAAATGCCACAAATCAAAACTAGCCTTCAATTCTTTGTTCCGGACTACTGCCACAAAGGCCAGAACTCCTTTATCAAGCAAGTAAAGGCCTTTATCACACCTTCCCTAAGCTAGAATTTTCTTTGTCACTCGGTTCTGAATCGTAATGAACTTATCAGAAAATATGACATCAACAGGAAAATCAAAGGTTAATTTATTGATGGATAAAAGATTTTTGGTGATATGAGGCACCACCAAAACATCCAATAACTGAACATCTGCAGACAATTTACGAGAATCAATATGCGAGATATTTAAAGCATTATCATTACCAACAATGACAGAACCGTTACCAGAATAAGGCTCGTAAGAATCCTGTGTGGTAGACTGATTAGTCATATGAGTAGAAGCGCCCGAATCAAGATACCAATTAGGAGTAAAGTCTGAAACATTGCAAGATGATGTGATTGTCTGAGCCAAGTTTGCCGAGGAAATAGTCTGACGAGCACTTAGAAATTGGGGAAATTTGTTTGTATAATGATACCCACGACAGATTTGACAACGAGGAATATAAGGTCTACGCCCCCCCCGTTGTTCGAACCAATACCACCACTCTGAATTCCTGAAGAAGAACCACGAGAGTTCGAATGCTGGCCACGTCCAAAAATAGAGCCACGGTCATATGAGTGTCCACGTCCATCATTGTGACCTGAAAAATGGGAGTTGCCACTGGATTGCCCACGACCATGAGAGGAGCAGCGATTCGACGAAGACCTTCGATCAGCAGTGAATACCGCCTGAGGCGTGGAGCCCTCTATAGCTCGGAGCATGAGATCGTATTGCTTTGTCTGATGCAATAAATCCCGAAAGACGGGAATAGAAGAGAAAGCCATGCAAGTGTCCGCGAAGCTAGCAAATTGAACACCCAATCCACGTAAAAACTAATGACTCTTATCGGATTCTTCCACCGGATGACCAATAGTATTCAATTGATCATATAAGAGCTTGAACTTCTTACCATAGTCTTCGATAGAAGAACCACCCTGACGAAGAGAAATGAGTTCTTCCCGTAGTTGATGCTGGCGCGATACCGATGAGAACACACCCTCAAGGGTTACCCACGTGTCTCGCGAGGTGGACTAATCAATGACCTCCGAAGCCGCATCTTCAGAAAGAGAGGTATACAACACGCTTAGAAGTTTCCTATCCTTCATCTTCCAAGCCGTGTATGCAGGGTTGACCGATTGAACACCAGCCACAAATGTGATGGTAGGCGATGGCACAACAGTGGATCCATCTAGAAAGCCCATTAAGTCGAAGCACTCCGCCATATGCATGATTTGACGGTGCCAAGGGAGATAATTCGTGGCATTCAGTTTGATAGCAGCAACCATGTTGATCATCGTCGTGACAGGGAGGGGATCATTTACGGAAACAGCCATTGAAGATGCAGTCGTGGAAGCCGAGTGAAGCTAGGGGATGCATCATCAGAGGGGATCAGTCCGGTGATAAGCACGATGGAGGGGATGAGTCCGATCGTGATGATGATCTGCGAAAGACGGCAGCCGTGTAGAAAAAAAATAGGGTTTAGGATCGTCTAACTGATACCATATGAGAAAATTTGGGGTGCATGAAAGAGAGTTTGGAAACCACCAATAAATTGTGGTGATAGGAAAACTACTATTAATAAAGTGAGATTTACAAAAGATACAACAGATATCCCACAATTAAAGGGACATAAATAAGGGAACAAATATCCCATAATTAAAAGGACATAAATAAGGAAATACAATCAAAGAATATATACTAAAATTACGCGGTCAACATCATTAACCATTAGCCTTATCAACTTCTCTTGTTGCAAGAATCACCAAACCACCTACAACACCAATTCATCCAAATCTTATACGGTAGTTTGAAGACATCATGTAGGAGGAACTTGTTGCTTGCAATATGTGAGTTTTTTTTTTTTTGGACTTCACAATTTACAATTATTTACGTAAATATACTCATTTTGTTTAAGAAAATTAAAAGATTCTAAATTGGAAAGAATGCAAAGTTATTAGGTTGGAATTAATGACGTAATTGATAATGAAATATGTTATATACCCCTGAGATGCCATCATAGTTTGTTTCTATGTCAACTCGAGAAGAACCTGTTGTGTTACAAGTATCTTGAAGATAGAAGATTATTGCAGCAGATGTTACTGCAGTTACACCACAAAGGTTTACATATGATGTTAGAAGAGACAACAGATGTTAGTGCACTTACACCAGACGATGCTAAGGTTTACATACGATGTTAAAAGAGACATAAGTAGAATAATGTTCCCTCTAAAGTTACGAAAGAGACAATGGACATGTATACTTATAAACTGAAAATATGATTTTTAAAATGAAGCTATGATTTTTTTTGACATATTACCTCTGCATAATGTTTACAAATGCACTATAGGAACCCTAAGCCTCATCCGTCTCCACCAACACTTACGAAAATATCCAGAAATATCTTCCATATTTTTTCAATATTTTCATTTTTTATGTGATCGATATAAAAAAGGCCTACAATGATATATCTCCAATATTTTCATTTTTTGAAATTTTATCAAGATATGGATAAAATATCATTTTTTAAAATTTTATCAAGATATGGATAAAATATCGATAAATATCATGTATTGATTTTATATCAAGTGGAGGAATATAGGTGATATATGGAAAATATCGATAACCACGTTAAAATATCGATAAATATGATATCGATGGTATAATTTATAAGAAAATTGGTGAAATATTAACAAGTGGCTTCATGGTATAAATTGTAATATATGGGGAAATATATAAATATCGGTAAAATAACGACAAATATTGCTATCGATTTTAATATGGATGATTTTATGGTATAAATCATGGTATAAATTGAGAAAATATAAGTGATATATGGGAAAATATTTATCGGTAAAATATCAACAAATATCGGTATCAATTTCAATATCGATAGTTTTATGGTATAAATTATAAGAAAATCGATAAAATATTAAGATCTGTCACCACCATAACAGTCCATCTCCATCACGCCACACCTCAACAGTCATTCTCCAACTGTAACCTCCACAACAATCTCAGTCCTTCCCCACCATGCCACACCACAACCGTCATCCTTCCAGCACCACACCACACCACAATCGTCATCCTTCCACCTATCACCATCACTTGTAACCACCACAACAATCTCAGTCATTTCCCACCATGCCACTCTACCTGTCACCGCTACAACAATCTCTCTCTATAGTTTCACCAATACCGATATATCCGCGATATTTCATAAAATCAAAATATATATATTTCCATTGAAACCAAAATTTTCATCATTTATTGCCTCTCGCCTTCCTGTATCTCTCCATCTGTCACCACCACAACAATTTCTCTCCAACACACCACACCACAACCGTCATCCTCCACCTGTAACCACCGCAACAGTCACAGTCCCTCTCCACCACACCACGCCATAACCATCATCTCTCCACCTGTCACCACCACAATAGTCTCTCTCCACCACGCCACACCACAATCTTCATCCGCCAACCTCAGCCATTTCCACTAACCAACGGTCTCCAATTTCATTTTTGTTTGCCACTACAACCGTATTCCGCCAACCTCAACCATTTCCACCATTATCCCTTCACCTGTCACCACCACAACAGTCCCCATCACGTCACACCACAACCGTCCTCTCCACCACACCACACCATACCACAAATTTCATCCACCAACCTCAGTCATTTCCATCGTCATCCCTCCACCTGTCACCATCACAACAATCCCTCCCCACCATGTCACACCACAATCATCCACCAACTTCAGTCATTTCCACTGTCATCCCTCCACCTGTCACCACCACAATAGTTCCTCTCCACCACACCACACCACACCACAACTGTCATTTGTCAACCTCAACCATTTCCACCAACCAACGGTCGTCAATTTCATCTTTATTTGTTGTCACACTACCACACCACACCACAACCGTCATCCACCAACCTCGGTCATTTCACCAACCAACGGTCGTCAATTTCATCTTTGTTTGTTGCCACACCACAATTGTCATCCGCCAACCTTAGCCATTTCCACCGTCATCCCTCCACTAGTCACCACCACAATAGTCCCTCCCCACCACGCCACACCACAACTGTCCGCCAACCTTAGCAATTTCCATCTTCATTCCTCCACCTGTTACCACCACAACAGTCCTTCTCCACCACGCTACACCACAACCGTCATCCGCCAACCTCAATCATTTCCACCACCTAATGATCGTCAATTTTATCTTTGTTTGTTGCCATACCACAACCGTCATCCATCAACCTCAGTCATTTCAACCACCCAACAGTCGTTAATAATGCATTTTTCAATTACCATTTCAACTCACCACAATAATACATTTTTAACTACCATTTCAACCCTTCACCACCTCTCTTCTTATGCGTCTTGGTTTTGCAGCCATTTTATTTGTATAATGCATTTTTAACTACCATTGCAACCCTCCACCACCACTCTTCTATGCGTCTTGGTTTTGCAGCCATTTAATTGGTCAAGAAATGAGCATTTCTTTTTCTTCATTTGTTTGCTAACATCTTAATAATTTATTTTTTAGATTTAAAATTTGGGTTTTTCTTTTCCAATCACCCTCTTTTTCTTTTTTCTTTTATATTCAAATTATCTTTAGAATTTTGGACGAAGAGAGGGTAGAAAATCCACAATTTCTTCTTATTGGTGTCGAAGTCTTATATCTGAAGAGTGTGTGTTTGAGAAGTAGTGCAAATCTTTTGCTTCTCCCAGCTTGTCAATATTTTTAATTACCTTTGTTTTTGTCTTCTACTATTTTTTTTGGGAATTTTTGAGAAATTGCAAATAATAACAACAAATATCGTGCAAAATTCCTTGTGAATATTTGATTTTTTTTAAGATTCTGCCTTTTTCTGTAAAATATCATATAAAATTAGTGAAGTTTTCTAAGATTTTTTTTTGAATTCATGTGCGTGAATTTTCAAAAATTTACAATGAGAGAAGACATTATTAAAGGAATGTCATGAATATCAAATTTTTATTTTCTTAAAAGAGGTGTAATTACAATTTAATGCATTGAAATCCCAAAAGTGACTTTAATGCATTAACAATTTTGATATAAAAAATTGGGCGACATAATAACACACTAAAAAAAAACTTATGAAAGATATGGAAGGGAAAATGGTAAAACAGTAAATATAACCAATTATTTTACTTTTATATATAGTATAGATATAGATACTTGTGTTAATAGGGCTTAGAGAGGACTCCCCCAAAACGTAAGTGTTCAACCACTAATACTACTATATCACTAGATATGCTATGAACAAAGTTAATAGCGGAGTTGTCCGCTATGTTCGTATGGAGCGTTGTAGAATTGGACATAACACTTGAGAAGAAGCTATTTGAATTCGCTAAGAAGATGTTTGAAGTAATGTGATGTACTATCTAATCTAAGAGAATGAAGACACCTCATCCAACACACCATTCAAAAGATAAATCATGATATAGAATTTCTATCTGTTAAAGAATCTGGATTAGGTGCTTCACTAGATCTACATTCATGGGTAGGAGTTTCAACATCTTCAATCCTTCCATTTGATTCTGACGAGATTGTTATTGATTATCCGGATATACGTTTATCTACACTTATAAAAAGAACTTATGGCATTGAAGATAATCTCGACATTGTTCGAGACAGAAAAAAAAAATCTCAATTTCTTCAATTTTCATATGTTGACATATACAAAGAGAAAGATATACAAAAAAAACAACTAAAGGTTAACTATGAGAGGTTGTTAATTGACAAAGAGTCTAAGTGTTTATTTATTTAACAAAATATTGTTTAAAACAAAATAAGCCAATAGCGTAGCCTAACAGGTCATCATCCATGTACACCATCTTCGAACCTGTAAGAACTTAACAATATGGTCAGTAAGGCCATGAACTTACACATCACTAGGTTCACCTACAATGCATGAATTATATAAGTTAAAACTCAATAAACAGAAATTATACACATAACATGAACAATATGAACATATATAGTGTATAATAAAGTAATAAGTCAATAATGCATGCTAATGATTCAAAACCTTTATGTCAAAATCATTTTTTTTTATTGCGCCCTTGACCACCATCTACTAGGCACCAGATAGAGCTTAACATCACATCATTCATCATATAATAAATATAAAAAAAATGGAAAAACCACTAAATTAATCTACGGTTTTACCGATGGATTTGCAGTTTTTCGACGAATATTTTACGTCAATATTATACATATTACAGATGGATATATTTTCATCGGTACTATTAAATAATTTTTAAAATTTTAATTATTTACTGACGAATAATTGTCCATCGGTAATGTTTATATATATTTTTTTATTGCAAAATTTTAAATATAAAAATTATGAAATTAAAATCCGATAAACGAAATGGAAATAAAATTAAAATTAAAAATTCAATAAATTTAATTACAAATTAATTCGATATGCATTACTACATTTTACAGGATTCTTTGATATTTATTAAATTTTCACCCGTCTGTATCAGATTTTCATCAATGTGTATCAATTATATATATTATATATATACATATATTTTTCACCTGATATATATATATATATATATATATATATATATATATATATATATTTCACCTGCCTGTATCAAGTAATTTTGAGAAAACATGTTGCTAGACAAATGCCTTGATGACATACACATTGTCCTTCCATACTATCAACTTGCATGGAAGACTTTGTGTGTCTTTTGTCAAAAGTCTAGAGGATTTTCAGAAATAGATGGAAAAAGCTCTAATTGTATTACTGTCACTTGTATCATTTCCTTTCCAAATGCCCTGAAGTATCAAAAAAAGAAAAATTGTTAAGGCCCCTCAATGACAGAAGTTAACAGAATATGTAACCAAGGGACTTGTACATACCAATTTTTAGTACTTTAAGGGATCTTTGGAAACAAAGTGATTCTTTAGGGACTTATTCGAAACAAATATTAATAGTTTCGAAGGTTCTGTAGTATAAATGAAATTGCCCTACATTTATCAGAGGTGGTCGGAAAACTACAATATTGTCTTATGTGATCTTACTGTGATGTCTCTTTTGTGGTGCCTTGGCAAAAATGATCGAAATCTATCTATTTTTGCGATGTGGGTATGCATATATCAACTTGGGAACTTGGGGAGAGAAGATATGGGTATACAAAGTCAATGAAATTGGGCTTACAAAAGCAGAGAAATATACCTTTTTTATGCATTGGGCCAAGCAGATAAAAATGCACCTACATAGATATTTACACATGAATTATTATGCAATGGATAAATAAATAAATAGATAAATTCTAATTAAATATTAGTTGGGTATTAAATTAGGGTGTTATAATGGGGTTCCTCAAATGATTTGTCCTACTCCATAACAAGAAGTTTTCTACATACCCAATTTATTTCTAAATTGCTTATATCATTATCTTTTTTTAATGATTTTACCCACCACCTTTATCCTCTTACTAGTAAATCAAAAAAATATATTCTTCAACTCTTTTATCTTTTTCTCCTACTCTTAAATAAAAACAATTCGGGAGAATTTCATCTCAAATTGATTGTTATTTAAAAAAGGTAAGATAAACATTCTTTGAAGTATTGTATAATATAGTTTACAATTTTCGAATTTAGATTTTGAATTTGAATTGAAGTTAGTTAAATATTTGTGAATAATTTTGTTTTAATACTTTCTGAAAATAAGATATAACACCCACATATTTTTAATCTTCAAAATCTGTGTTTTTTTTGTTGTAAATCATTGATATTTTTTTTTCATAAAAATAATAAAACTCGATGTTCTAAGTTTCTGAAGTAAATCATGTTAGTCCTTAGATCATGGTGCTCAACCACCATCGTGATCTAATGAACATCTTATTTTATGTATAACATCATAAAATATGAAATAATAAATTATGATATTACCATCATGATCTAAGATTTCGGTGATCAATCACCATTGTGATCTATTTTTCAGAAAATTGTGCTAGCTTTCCATTATGATCTAAGATTATTGAGTGTCGTGATCTATCTTCCACCATTGTGATCCATTCTAGATATATAATTTTTTTGGAAAAAAAAATAATTTCTCTATTTTAAGGTCATTTATCTCATTTGACCTCAATTTTGGGCAGAAAACATGTTTTTAATTGAGTGGATACTTTTCATTTTTCTCTATCTATAATGGGTAGAAATAAAGACACGTTTCTGTCTATATATTAAATGGATAAATCTCAATTTTCGTTTTGTAACGTATGTCTTGTCAACTATCTTGCCACTAATTTTACGCATTCAATTATGATCCTATAAATAATATATTAGTTTTTTAAAATTTTGATATGCTTTTTTCTTAAAATGAAATTTCTGTCGATGTCATAATTGAAAATTAGTCATTAACAATTCCAACCTCCATACATAGAATTTCTGAAGCAAAATCTTATGAATATTAAAACAAATTGATAATTAAAGAAATAAAATAAAAAAACGCAAATTTTGTGGAAAGAAACAGGTTGAAAATTGCAATCTTTAACTCTATTAAATATATGCATCCCTATCTTATGGGTATGGTAAAATACTTCCTTCATCCCACTCATATATAATTTTATATTTCTTTTTGAAATATATCAAATATATAATTCATTTACTATATATAGAGTCAAATTTATTTAAGTCATTCATTAATATATCCCCATTAATTAATCTTCAAAAATAAGAAGCTCAAAAACTAAATTTATTAAATGTAGAACTTATTTTTCCAATCATTTTCTTAATCATCATAAAAAACTCAATCAACTTATATAATTGGTACGACAGGAATAGTAGTTTTATTGATTTCACAGAATTTAATGCATTTGTTGAAAAATCTGGATCTTTTATTATTTTCGATATTATATCTTGTGTTACATAATATTTAATACACATTATGTAGTAATTAATGATATCATTAAATATATGTAGTGTATAATGATTGATTTGAAATAGAAAATGTAACACTAAATATAATAAAAAAATCCCATTTGAATTGAATGGATTAGTATATTGTGGAAATTGAGAGTTCATCCCACATCCCCAAAAAGGACATCGTCACGTACGTAACACATAGAGCTGTCTTTTTGTGCACAAGAGCCTTAATACTAAAGGTGCCAATTCTTGGGAACCCTCTCTCCCTCTCTCTCCTGAAAGTAGAGTAGCAGTAGACAACTCAAATTGATTTTAAATTTAAATTTATTCAATAATGACGCAATAGGTGACGTAAGGCGATCTTAAATGCACGTTCTCCACTCTCCCTCCCTCGCCATGTAAGATGCAATAAAAGATAAATGCATGTGTGAGGTGTATTCACATGAGCTTCTCTACAAATTCGTGCTTACCCTCAACCCTTTTTTAGTACATTGTATCCACATTGGAATTCGGACATACGATAAAACCACTTTGTCTTGCCCTTGCCAAGTATCCATGCCGGAGACACGTGTCACTCTGCCACCCCTTTTCCCCCCATCTATAAATACCCATACTCACTCTTCTCTCTCATCAAACCAACTCACTCACACTCTCTCTCTCTCTCTCATGTTGAAATCCATGGAGGAGAAAAGAAAGATGGCCCAGGCCAGCTCGAGAAAAGGGTGCATGAGAGGAAAGGGGGGCCCAGAGAATGCCGCGTGTACATACAAGGGAGTCAGGCAGAGGACCTGGGGCAAGTGGGTCGCAGAGATTCGTGAGCCCAATCGCGGCTCCCGCGTCTGGCTCGGCACCTTCGATACCTCCTATGATGCCGCCATAGCTTACGACGCGGCTGCGCGTAAGCTCTACGGCAACGACGCCAAGGTCAACCTGCCCCACCTCTACAACAACCACGAAGCTGCTGAGCAGAAGCCTGCTGCATTGGACGTCGTCGTTCCACCTCAGCAATCATCATCGTCCAGCTCTGTGAAAATGGAGAATGGCTGTGCTGGAGTCACGTGGCCGGTTCAGGACAATTACTGGACCGGTTGTGGTGGAGAGATGAATGAGTATGTGAATGGGAGTGGAATATTGAGGAATTTGAATATGAATCTTCCAGAAGTCGACGACTCAAACTTGTGGGCGGAGGCGGCCAAGGATACATCTTTTCAAATAGTGGCGGAGGAGAAGGGCGGCGCCGCCCCTTTTCCCTGGTTCTATTGAATTAATCTCGTAATTATTAAATATATATTTAATAGTAAATAACGCCAATCCAGTTACTATTCGTGCATGCATGACAGCAAGGCACTTGTGACGTAAATATATCTATATCAGTGTGTGTGTGTGTATTTATATAAAATAAATTATGAATATTAAATGAGGTAGAATTAGCCATGATGGAAATAGGTGGTGGAGGAGATGCAATTGTGTTTGTACAGTACCAATTATACTACAAGTGTTGCTATACTGTATCTGCATGTATATATTCATCATGCTAACAACTGGTCATTTGGCTGGATGTTCAGTCATATAATTTTATATTATTATTTTGTTTCTAAGTCTTTTTTTTCCTATTTTCTATCGCGTGGTATGGTAATAGTTATTCATATTAGTTATTACTTCCTGCAACTATTTTAAATGTTTATATGGATTAGGAGAATATGAATCAAATATATTAATTGTTCTTCAACGTGAATCAGCCTATGAAAGATGAGAAAAAGAAACTCAATAAATATAACATAAAATAGAGAGAAATATCTAATAAACTAAAATATTTATTTGACCCACAGATCAGTAGAACCAAATATCACAGTTTGTGCACTAAGTTTTCTGATTGATTACTAATTAAGGCACATGAAAAAGAAAATCTCCATTGTAAGACCCATGAGAAAAAATAATTGTAAAAGTTTTAATTTGAAGAATTCCAAAAACACAAGCTTTGTAGACTAAAACATACCTTAAAAATGAGAGATACAAAATACTATATGAAAAACATAAAAAGATAAGCAAATAATAAGATCACATTCCCATTACTAGGATGACCTTGGGAAGACAGTAAAATATTCCCTTAAGACGAGAAAATAATAACTAAATAAAAATAAAAGAATTTAGATTTTCTCATAAATATCTAATATGGATACATGAGGAAAAACAAAGGGATAAAGAGGACGATTACATTAATTGCCAAAAAGAAATACAAAATTCATGAACATCCATGATCTAGATTGTAAGCATGAATTGAGATGTTATAACTAGAGTGAGACCTTCTATTACATTTTATGTTACGTCTTATATTTTAAATTGATCACCACACAATATATGTATCAAATGACATTACTAAGTATATATGATATGTACTAAATATTTTATAATACAAGATATAACATCAAATATAATACAAGATCCAAATCCATTATAACTTGAATGTTAAACGAATCGTGGTAAGATATGTGAATCCTTTAAACTCGAAAACTTTAAAAACTATAGGGTTGGGGTTGAACTTTTCAGCTCGCTTATTTAAATTGGCTCGTTAAACCGACATGCTCTATTGCCCTACAACTTTTTTTTTTTTAGTTATTAATTTATATATCAATGTATCAGTATAAGTACATGAATATTAGATATATAGTTATAAATTACAGTACCAAATTTCAATTATATGTTTTCATATTAGTTAAAAAAATTCTTTGAATTAGATTTATAAAAGTTCAATATATCAAATAATAGTATAATTACAATTTTTATTCAATTAATTGCAATTTATATATATGTACCCCTTATTCAACTTGAATACTCCTCTCGTTCTCCACCATGTAAAGTTGATACCAAATGTTTAAAATAATTGTACATGTAATACTTTTATCAGCTTAATTTCCGACCATATTAACTGACAGCAATATATCAAACCTTAATATTTGGAAGGAAATTTTGAGTCTGTTCCCTAGAACCACCAATTAAATTTTCCACATTTCATTCTATCGTAATTTTAGTCGATGCTTTAAATATTTCTCACATCTCTTTGAAAAAAAATCATTTTTAGTCCTGCCCTAGAGGTATTGTCCGTTTTTAGTTTCGATAAAATTTGATTTTCAATTTTAGTTCTATAATTGAAAAAATTGTTTCAATTTAAGTTTTTTTTTTTCCGCCTGATTTGCAATCTCACGATCAGATTCCGACGAGTGTGCTACACTCGCCCCCAATCTAAACATTACAGTCAATTTTTTAATATAACTTCATTTACACTTAATTACTACATCATATTTTCATTAAAAATTAAATATAAAACGTAAATCTCAATGAAATAAAAATAAAAAATAGAACAAAAAATAGAAAATTCAATTAATTAAAAAAAACCTAAAAACGTGAAATATAAAATCTAAATCTCAATAAAAAAAAAAACAAAATAGAAAATAGAAAATTCAATTAATTAAACAAAAAACATAAAAAACGTGAAATCTCAATTTATCAAAAATATGATGTGTCAATCAAGTGTAAATGAAATAATATTAAGGAAAATTTCACGTGTGAAAAAAAAGTTATGTTAACATAAGTTGGCTAAAATGTTTAGATTGGGGGCGAGTGTAGCTCACTCGTTGGAATCTGATTAGGAAATCGAAAATCAGGTGGAAAAAAGACTTAAATTGGAAAAAAATTTCAATTATAGGACCATTATTAAAAATTGAATTTTAACAGGATTAAGAACGGACAGTGTCTTTGGGGTAGGACTAAAAATGAATTTTTCCCTCTCTCTTTCCAATTAACTAAATTGACACCTAACCACGAGTCTCATATTTTAGGTGGTATCCTATTTTTATTAAGGTGCATATTGTGATGATTAAGGTTCGAACATGTATCATGCAAATTTTCAAGTTTTTAATACTAACTCATTAAAAAAAAAAACTGAATTGATACCTAATATGAAAAGGGAATAAATACAAAATCCGTAATTGAGCTCTTTTAATTCACTCCTTTATTTCCCCACTAAAATCCAGATCCAATAAAATCATCGGAAAATCCGATCTTTAACTATGAAATTACGAGATATCATGAATTATTCCCAACTTTTCACTGGAAATACAATTATATCACATGAAAGAAAATTGTAAAAAAAAAAAAAAACTATAAGTTGATCGATCAATTTGAAATGGCAGAGGAATTAATATGATATCGTATAATTAAACCGGTAAAAGCTTAGCACATGTCCACCGTAAGTATTTATTAATAGGGATATTATCCCAAACTACCCAATATAACTAATGTGTAAAGATCATATTGTTTTAAATATGTATAGAACTAATGTGTAAAGATCATATTATTTTAAATTTTATCATTTGAAATTAATGATTTTGTTGGATTTGTAACACATTAATGATTGAGATATTAATATATGCCTACTGTAAGATATGTTAGTATGACTGAGGATTGATTACATAACTTGTCGGGTTTGAAGGAATTAGACACTTTCTCAAATAAATCAACGATGTCTAAGTAGTTGGAGCCAAAGAGTTCAAAAATTACGGGAGAAATGATAAGTGTGGAAATGAATTGGGAGTTTTAGGTAACAAACATGAGTTTTCCCTACCAAATATTAGGGTTTCATTTGGTATATCTTTTTTCAGTTTTAATGGAAAGTTGATAAAATGTACCTAATGTGCTATGATTATTGAATATTTGGATATCAACTTTGTGAGTTGCAAAATATTGGATAACAAGATTGTAATTAAACCTTACAATATTTATAAATATTATTATTATTATAAAACATTTAATCGATAAATGCATACAAACAGTGTACTTGTGTTGTAAATTGCAATATATTGTCAATTTTTTATCGGTTTCTTACATAAAATTTTCTTGTAGCAAATATTAATTTGCTATATAATGTCAATCAATTTTAATGATGTTGATTGCAAATAAGAACTTGAAGTCAAATTGTTGTATCTTATATTTGTTTTGTAAATTTAATTAAATAAAACTTAAACGTCTAAATATTTTGAGTTTTGCCATTTATAATAAAATTCTAAATTACGTATAAGAAAATTACAATTTTCGTCCCATACGTTACACATTGTCCATTTTTTAATCACTAGTTTTAGTATTTTAAAATTGGTCCACCAATTATCACTTTTCTTTTCATTTTTGGTCCCATTTTCAAATTTTGCTTATATGAATGTTAGAATTGCTGATGTTGTGGATTTTCCAACTTTGATTTCAGGTACGTAAAAATTGATCTTTCGAATAAAATCGGATCAAAATTGAAATACATAAATTTGACGTTGAAAAAGTGACAAGAGACCTAAGTTATAGTATGAAAATTGATATTTTATTCATTATATATAGTTGCATTATTATGAATCATCTAATTTTATATGTTAAATTTGAAAGTTATAGCTACAAAAAACAGTCAAATTATCAACACAAAATATTGTCGGAATATAGTGATGGACTAACGATGGAAACTTGTTGGGAATAATTTTTAAACTTTGAATCAAGAATATCGACAATTGTTCTAGGATAAACTCCATCAGTAAATTCAAAATTTTAACTGTTTTACCGATGAAAATGTTCATCGATAAATTAACTAATTGTGTCTTTTTTTAGTTTTTATCCATGTTACCGACAAAAAGTTTTGTTGGTAATTTAACAACAAAGAATTTATATCAACAAAATTTAACCAAAATAATGGCACTCTATTCTATGATTAAAAATTTGATTTTAGGACGGACATTCCGTCGGTAATTTGACAACGGAAAACTTTTTTGTTAAAATTTGATCAAAACAGGTGGTACATTCATTTTATAATTTAAAGAAATCATTTTGATTTTAGTGATGGAAATTTATGACGGCAAATGTAAGCAAAGCAACGTTGTTTTGTATTTATGATGTTAAAAAAAAAGAAAATTTTCCACAATTGAATTGAATGATCGAAAATTTTGTTAATAATTTACCGACGAAATTGATTGAGCGTCTATTTCATACATGATTCAAATTAGATGATTTTCTTAACTTAATAGTAGATTGAAAAAAAAATTGATAGTATACTTACGATTTTTAGAAAAAAGAAAATTTTTCATAATGAATTTAACGGCCGAAAATTTTGTTGGTAATTTACTGATGAAATTGAATGAATGTCACCATTTCGTACATGATCCAGATTAGATCATCTCTTTAACTTAATAGTACATTAAAGAAAGAAAGGATATGAATCCATGTAACAATGATGTCGCCTAAATTTATGAAGATTATATCATCTCTAAAACAATGTTTTGTACTTTTACTTAGATTTTTTTAAAAAGGAAAATTTTCTACATTGATTTTAATTAATTATCGAAATTTTGTTGGTAATCTACTGACAAAATAAATGAGCGTCCATTTCGTAGATGATCCAAATTAGATGATCTCTTTAACCTACATAGTCGATTGAAAAAAACAATTGATTATGTACTTATGATTTTTAGAAAAAAAGAAAATTTTCATAATGAATTTATTGACCGAAAATTTTGTGGATAAGTTACCCACGAAATTTAATGAGTGTCGTCATTTCATATGCGATCCAGATTAGATTATCTCTTTAACTTAATAATACATTGAAAAAAATTTGGATATGAATCCATCTTACAACAGTATCACTAAATTTATGACAAAAATATAAGCAAAATAATGTTGTTTTGTACTTATGATTTCAAGAAAAAAGAAAATTTTCCATAATTAATTAATGACCGAATTCTTTTTTTTTTTTTTTTTTACTAACGAAAAATTGAATGAGCATCCATTTCGTACATGATCCAGATTAGATGATCTCTTTACTCATTAGTAGATTGAAAAAAAAAATTGATTGTATGAAATTAATTTAGAAAAAAGAAAATTTTCCATAATGAGTTTAAAGACTGAAAATTTTGTTGGTAATTCACCGACGAAATTGAATAAGTGTCGTTATTTCGTACATGATCCAAATTAGATGATCTCTTTAAGTTAATAGTGCATTGAAAAAAAATTGGATATGAATCCATCTAACAACAATGTCACCTAAATTTATGATAACAAATATAAAAAAAGACAACGTTGTTTTACACTTATGATTTTAAGAAAAACAAATTCCACAATGAATTTAATAACCGAAAATTTTGTTGGTAATTTACCGATGAAATTGAATGAACGTCCATTTCATACACGATCCAAATTAGATGATCTCTTTAACTTAATATTATATTTGAAAAAAAATATTGACGGTGTACTTATGATTTTTAGAAAAAAGAAAAAATTTCATAATGAATTTAATGGCCGGAAATTTTGTTGGTAATTTACCGACAAAATTGAACAAGTGTTTCCATTTCATACATGATTCAAATTAGATGATCTCTTTAACTTAATAGTACATTTGAAAAAAAAAATATTGACGGTGTACTTATAATTTTTAGAAAAAAAGAAAAATTTCATAATGAATTTAATGGCAAAAAATTGGTTGGTAATTTACCGACAAAATTGAATAAGTGTCTCCATTTCATATATGATCCAAATTAGATGATCTCTTTTAACTTAATAGTACATTTGAAAAAATATATATTGACCGTGTACTTATGATATTTAAAAAAAAAAAATTCATAATGAATTTAATGGTTAAAATTTTTGTTGGTAATTTACCGACGAAATTGAATAAATGTCTTCATTTCATACATGATTCAAATGAGATGATCTCTTTAACTTAATAGTACATCAAGAAAAATTGGATATGAATCCATCTAACAACATCTCTCCTAAATTATTGCGAATAACACTATTTATATATATGTTTGTTTTCCCTAAAATGTCATATGTGATTGTTTTAGAATAAAATTAAGGTGGTATTTGGATTGGGGGATTTAATAAATGATTTGAAATTTATAATACTAAATTCATGGATCATGTTTGGATATGAATATGAAATCAATCACTTTTCTTTTTAAATAACTTTTAGCAATTTTAGTATGAGTGTGTCTATTGTGCAACTAGTGCACATACAATATTTATACATAAAAGTTATATAAATATATATAAGTGTCACATGAATATCACATAAAGGTAGATATACAAATTTTGTTAAAATTCTTCCTTTTTTTTGTTTGTAAATTACAATACATAAAGGTCACAATATTTGTACATAAATGTTACATTATTTGTACAAAAAAGTCAAAATATAAAATTAAAAAAAAAAGATAAACTCCCGGATTCAGGTCGGGTCGACTCGGATTGTACATAAATGTCACATTATTTATACATAAAGGTCAAGACATAAGATTAAAAAAAAAGGGTAAACTCTCGAAATCGGATCGGATCGACTCGGATTGCATGTATTTAAGACCCATGCTCCTAGTGTACAGGAGAATTTGTATTTTAGCATACACTTAATTTGAATCGATTTTAAATTTATTCATTTTAAATAATGTATTTCAAATTACTCAACTCAAACACAACAAATTTCTACAATTTTCTTTTAGACCATACAAAAACAAAAATGTTGCTCAGATTAAAATCAACTATGATAAGCAATGTTTGAGAACCGGATCGGATGATACATTTAATCAAGAATCGATCACTAGTTAGGTCTTTTTTAGGCATAAAACCGTTTTAACACTTTGATCGGTTAAAACCAGCCTAATTCAACCAAAACCTGATTGAATGGGTTCTTTTAATATTTATAATAGATATATAGTTTTTTTTTTCTAACTTAAAAAATTGTGTAATAGCTACTATAAGACATTAACATCATTTATGTAGTACATGTCTCAATGTTAGTTTTGTTTTCCAATCAATGTGGGATAAAATGACAAACTTATGCACAGTTTAGGTTAACATCACTTATGATGCATGACCTCAATGTTTTTTTTTTCTTCTAAAACAATATGATACAAAGTTATACATTAAAAACATAATTAGTATGATGGAATGGAAAATATGTGGGAATGGAATGAAATGATCAAGAAAAATGAATGGTATTGATTCCTATGATTTGTCATCATTAACTAACTGATTACATTTCATCATTTAATAAAACATATAAATTAAATCAATACTTATTTGATCATATCACCTTCCATTGTATGTCGTTTTAATATTCATATTCATATTCAATATATCACTAAATTTTAAATAATTTGTATATTTTAATTGCTTTACCATTACACTAATATTAAGGAATAGTATAATTATATTATTCTTATTATTATTTTACTATTTTTGTATTAACTACATACTCGTAAAGTAATTCAATTATATTATATCTATCATAATTATTATCAAATTATTTTATATGATTTTTATTTAAATAATATATTATTTTATATTATTTAAAAGAGTATTGTTTTAGTTACGGTTTATTTATATATATTTTTATATAGAACATTACTTAATATGATATTTCTTTATCTTATTTGTATATGGTTTAAGAAAAGTATTTAGATAAATCTTACATCACAACGATGATATTATATTCATATTCTCTTTATGTTGTTGAGATTTTATAGTTATTAATATTTTTTTTCATACTGATGTATTTAATTTTTATTCATTTGTGCTATTTTTTTATAGTTTTATTTTATATAATTTATTTTATTAATTTATATTTTCTATTTTTTATTTTTTCAATATGAGACAACTTCTAATAATATAATATGAATACATTATGATCAGATATTAATAATATGTTCATTTTTTTTATATTTTGAATAGAAAATTCATATAGTATTAAATAAAATGAGTTTTTTTAGTTTCTTTTTAAATTTAGGAAATGTAGCTTTGATATTTTCTTCGATCTAAATATATTTAAATTTATATGTTATGTACTATTTTAAATAATGTTTTAAAATTTATTAATAAAGATTTTGACTTTATCATTATTATTAAAAAAATTGGAATTTATTATTATTATACTTTACCATCAAAACATCATTATCTTGAAATTTAGAAAATTACATAATATAACAAAATAAAAATAAAAAATCTTAAAATGATTTTCGATTTGATCATGGATTCAGTTGGACAAACACAATAGAGTCAAGGCCCGGTCCAATCCTTATTCCTTTTGAGATGAGGTGGTTGGTCCTTTTGAGTCTTGAGACATTCTTTCACTCTTCTCCTTCTCTCTTCCGCACCCAAAACATACAACTGACAGAATCTACTCACGAAGGCGAAGGCGAAGGTCCCATCCATGGAGGATGACTACAGTCACGATAAGTCCACCGTCGACACTGCTAAATCGGACCGCTCCGTTTGGCTGATGAAATGCCCTCCTGTTGTTTCCAAGGCCTGGCAGCACCACTCCTCCCCCGCCGCCGACTCTCCGCCTGTCGCTAAAGTTGTCGTCTCTCTCGATCTCCTCCACTCCGAAGATCCATCCTCTCACCAAGTTAAAATCTTCCCCTTTGTGTCTCCATGGATTTGTGTTATATTATGTATGTGAGGTTTGTTTTGATTGAAATTTTGAATGTTTGGATCATTCGAAATTGACTTCTCTATGCGCTCCAGTTTACGATGGAGATGGCTGGGAGTGAGATCGTGCAGATGCCGAAAAGTTACTCTCTCAACATGTTTAAGGATTTCGTCCCCATGTGTGTCTTCTCGGAATCAAACCAAGGTCAAATACCTTCCTTTCTCCTTTTTTTTCCCCCAAATATGAGATGGAGATAAAAAATAAAAAAATTCTTTGATTTTCTATAGCTATGTTTTCCTGTTTTCATAGACTTCAGATTTCTGCTAGTGATAAACTTGAGAGTTGCTCTTTCATTCTCATCTGATTATGATATCCGCTCATGGACTTATTTTGCTGTGGCATAGCATAACCTTAAAATTTGAATTGATTGTGCTATTGCTTTGAAGTTCCATAGATGTCCTGTTCTTGTGTTATTTAGCATATGGGATTGTGAAGCATGATGGAGCTCTGGCTGTTATTATGAAGTCTTGCACTTATAAGTCAGCTGGGTTTTGTGCACTTGGCTCTTGGTTGGCTTCTTTAGGATCAAAGTTACCCCTCAGTTAGAGCTATCTTTCCTTAGGTCTTGATGTTTGATTTGTGGAGATCCAAATGTGATCATTCTAGAGGAATTAAGGTTAGAATGGAGGGTAGATTTTCACTTATCTTGCTTAGCCTAATGCTTTTATATGATATATATTCTTTTTATAGATAAGTCTTATAATATGATCGTAAATAACAAGGTAAGCAATGGGTGTTATTGTTCTATGCAAGAGAAAGAAAGATGGACTTGAACATGCATTATACTCAATCAGTTCTTTTTTTTTTTTTTCCTTCAAGAAGTGTTTTTTATTTACAGAGTTGCTTTTAGCTCAAACATTGGATTTTTTTTAATCATTCCTATGTACATGCTTGCTACCTCAATTTGATGGTTTATACATTATACATGGGTTTCAGTTGTTTTTTGCTTCATTTTTATAATGCTACTTGATATACTTTTAATAGCTATCGTTCCAGTGGTACCCAACCCTCGGCAGTTTCTTGTCATCAAGTTGTTTATTGGTTGTTAGCTAGCATTACCATGTATTCTGTTTTAACAGGAAGAGTTGCAATGGAAGGGAAAGTGGAACACAAATTTGACATGAAGCCCCATCATGAGACTATTGAAGAGTACAGTAAAATGTGTCGGGAAAGGACAAATAAGTCCATGGTTAAGAACAGACAAATTCAGGTCAAGCACTGTTTTTCCTTTTTCTGCTATCCATAAATTGTGGTTCTCATCTGATGCATTTATGCTGAGATTCTTGATGCATTTATGCTGAGATTCTGCTGGGTTATTCTTCATCAGGTGATAGATAATGATCGGGGTGTGCACATGAGGCCAATGCCTGGAATGATGGGGTTTATCACTTCCACTTCTAAGGTACTGCATTCTTTTTTACTTTGAAATCATTGTGGTATTCTTTAAACATCTGACTTCTAATCTGAGATATTGACCCATGAAATGTAACTGTTAGACACAGACATGCAACCATGCTTCTGGTGTGCTCCTCTTATACATGAGGTGCACATACTAAAAAAATGGAAAAAAAAGAGAGAAAATTTTAGACTTTTATAAGCTCATCATATAAAAAATAAATATCAATAATCTAAACACACAAGTCATTAAACACCCTAAAGTAGTTACCTTTTGAAGTTCAAACACAGAAAAATGTAAGCACACTAACACAAGCGGGACGGTGGGGGGGGGGGTAGGTGGTGTTCGGCAGTCTGATGAGGTGTGGGTACCAGTGGCCTCCTTGCTTTCGGGTTGAAGTACGTAAAACTAAAACTAGTTTTAGTTTAAGGAGGTTTTTTGAGTGGAATTGAGAGTCAAATACCAGTTTTCATTTGAAAAGTGCTGAAAAAAATCCAAATAACTGTAGAAGAGGTGTGCCTCATCCATATGATAAAGGCGCTGATAGACGCACGCCCACCTTTTCACAGTAAAGGCAATTAGTCTTGCGCCCTCCTGAGGCGTCTCAATCCACTATGCTTTAGAGCATCTAATTATTATTATTGAGAATTGGTTTGCATCTTCTCTTTCCTCTTGTATTAAATGCTTTAACAGCATAGTGATAAGCAGTAAAATGCAATCATTGTGATTCCTTAAGGAACTGGAATATGGAGAATGATTTAACGTGATTCCTTAAGGAACTGGAATATGGAGAATGATTTAACTCTGTTATGTATAGAAAATAATAGCTCTCTTGGAAATGGGAAAAACTGAGAAGAAGAGTTATAAATTATAGAGGGTGTAATAAGCCTAATTATCTATTTTTATTTTTCAAGATCATTGAGATTAAGAAGGAAACATCATTTCATCTATTTTGTGCATTCTCTTTCTAAGAAGTTGGTGGAGACCTTATAGTGTTATTAAAAAAAGCAGTTATAACTTACCGCACTGATGTAGTCTTAAGAGCTGACATTGTTGCATATAATGTTCAGAAAGAACCCATATTCCGGTACTTGTCCAATTATCTTTAGATATGCTTTTCAATTTATGCTCGGTAACTTATTCCTTGTTGCATGTACATTAGTATTATGAGTCTTGGATATTCCTTCACAAACTTCCTACAGGGATAGGATTGAGTGTTTGGTTTTAGTAACTGAATATATCTTATAAACTAATGTGTTTTTCCCAGGATAAGAAGAAAACAGCTCCAGTTAAGGGTTCTGATGTAAAAAGAACTAGAAGGGACCGTGGGGAGCTGGAAGATATCATGTTTAAACTTTTTGAGAGGCAGCCAAATTGGGCACTAAAGCAGCTTGTTCAGGAGACTGATCAACCCGCTGTATGTTTCTGTTCATCGTTCTAACTTTTAGTCAGTAAAGAACTATGTGTTCTTTGGATATGGTGATTTGGTGATTTTTTTCATAGTGTTTGTTGATTATCCTGCTGGCATAGAAAGAGAGAGTGTATAATTTCATGGAGCTTATGCATCTAATATTTTATCTCTTGTTTTGCAGCAATTTTTGAAAGAGATATTAAACGAGCTCTGCATTTACAATAAAAGGGGAACAAACCAAGGTACATATGAGCTCAAACCAGAATACAAGAAATCTGCTGAGGATACAGGTGTTGAACAGTGATTCCCTTTTTATACCTGTACATTAGATCACAACAGAAGAGTGATAAGAATTGCTGGTTTTAATATCGTGCACCTGTTCCTATAGATATGAAACAATCTCCAGGAATTATGAAAACCTGTTCTTTACTACTTGATTATCAAACTTTAGAAGATCACTTTCTTTTTTTTTCTTTTGATTCTGAAAAGGCATTTACTCGACATTTATTCATCAGGTATGAGTTGTTAGTTAAATGTGTGCGTCTGATTTTGCCTTTTCTTCATCTTCTTTATAACTTTTATCATCATAATTTGGGATGCTCATACTTGATCACATGGTGGGAAGCCATTTTCAAATGACACCTGTCCTCCATGAATGTTATGCTGACCATGGTTTTCCTGACATTAATAGCTGGTCTTTTCTTTTGGGTTGCATGTTTCTGTTGTTTATCCTGTACTAATTCCATTTCCGTATGGATAATATAACACGAGACACCTACTATGGTGTTTTATAGTTACAGTTTTTCTCCCCTTCATTTCCTGTGCTTTTTCGGCTTTGAAACCAGTCCCTGATGTGCTAGGGTTTTAAGGTTCAGTCCGGAATTGACATCAAGCCCAAATCTTTTACTTGCTTAAAAACTATTATGACTGTCCTTGGTTTTGAAAAGTTTAAGTTAACAAAATGGAAGTACAAATCCTATCCTATCCTTGATGGTTACTACATCAGAAATTGCAGATTTTGTAAACGGGCATCACAAACTTGCATGTCATTCATCAATAGCACCATCTAAGATATATTTTGTACTGCAACCAGAGCATATGTTAAGACATGATATTAAGAACATTAAAGAATATGGTGCATAATTATTCAGAGCCATAATTAGTTAGACTTTGTTGTGCTTATCAAGTAAATGAAATCTACCAATGTGGGAACATTTGTTTGTTAAGGTTTTTTCCTTGAGTATATTATCAATCTGTCTAAACTTTGGTTGTTGTTCATTTAGTTTCTCTGGGACAAGGGGAGGGAGTTGAATTTTTGTTTTTATTAGATGAGAAAGAGCTTGAATTATTGTAAGAAAGTGGGAATTTGGACCACATTCGCATATGGGTATGGCCGAATGAAAGCACGCGCTACTTGCCCCTTTACCCTATAACCCTACTCTTAGCCTTTTCCAATGCTTAATTAATTATTCAATTATTTTTTTACTAACAAATTTCTATCAAATATAATTCATGCATCCAAATGGGCATTCAATTTTCTTATAAATATAATAATAACCATACCTTAATTGTTATTATGATTGAAATAAGTCAATCTTAGCACAGTGGCCGACAATATCCATAACTTCAGCCGCTTCCTAATTAGCAATGTATTGTTGCATAGAGAAGTGGCTGATAATCTGGAATTTAATCTGTCCAAACTAAATATGTGATAGCGATTGCCCAATCAAGAGAATGTCATTGCCAACCAAGATGTATAAATGATAGTATTCACATATATTTATGTTTTCACAAGAATTTTTTTTGTTTACCAGTTGTATAAACTTAAGTTCATATAACTCAAGGTGGTCCGATCCGATATGCACTCCTACATGTTCTAGAGAAGGTGCTCATACATAATTTATTTTTTGCATTTTTTAGTATACTTTTTTTTTATAACATTCATACATTTATGTTATGTCATTCATACATTTACATTTTATTAACAAATATGTAATACTTTTTACACATTTTAGTTATGTTAGTTGTATCTTTATATATCACATAAAGATACATATGTACAAATTCATGTGTTGAATTTTTTTTTTAAAGTTAAAATGTTATATAAAGTTAGGATACATAAAAGTCATATTAATATAATATAAAACTCAACACATGAATTAAAAAAAAAAAGAAAAAAAAAGGCACAAATTTGGATCGATTTGATTGAACTGTGAACCAATTAGGCAGGAAACTTGACTATTATGTTTTTGATATAGATATCAATAAATTTGTTTCTATGAAGTCAAAAGTATTCCTGCGGTTTCATTCTATATATGGTGTATGCTTGTTTTATAAAGATCAAATGAGTATTTCATTGGTATAACAATTTTAAATGGTGAATGCATTTTTCAGTTTTATATAAGCTAATAATATAGTAGTGTATTATTAATCAAATGTTATACACTTAATAGGACATATATCCGTAAATTACAACGTTAGTTAGGGTTATTTACTAACTAACTATAACTATACATATATATTTGCTTCAATACATGCAATTATTCAAAGGCACTAGTGCAATACTTTACAATTTTACCCAAAACAAGATAATTGCAAAATTAACATGAAATTATATATAAAGGTGAAATTTCAATCACCGATTAATATTTGAAATTTTACATGCTAATGAGCTACCAACATGGATATTAATATAATCACCACATTTACAATTACCATAAAAATTCGTACAATTCACGTAGCAATGAAACGACGTTTCCATCTAATATATAAGAAATGAGAGATGAAGGACGTGACATTTCATTTTTTTTTTAATATTTATGTTGGCAACTGACATATTCGGGCAAAAAAAGAAAGAGTCAAATACTGACGTGGTGGTTGAAACTATACCTATATATAATGTTGTGTTATTTGTGCGGATAGTGAAAATTTTGATTAAAATGACGGATTATCAACAATCTATGGTGCATTTTACCCCAATTGTAAATGTGGTGATTTTTTTAAATATTTATATTGCACCTGCCCGAATACATTAGTATGGAAAAAAGTTAAATATTGGAAAAAAATCAAATATTGATCGATAATCGAAATTGAACCGTATGTTTTAGTCGTGTTATTTTGCAAATAGTAAAAAGTTTAATTAAATGACAATTGACTAAAGGTTGTAATTTTACGACAATTAATTACCCTTAAAATAATTATTATCTAATTAAGTTAATAATATATATATATATATATATATTATATAATGTTACAAATATTTTAAGGTTTTAACTTTCTTATAATTAAAGATCATGAATAATAATTGTTATTTGTTTTCTCTATCTCAAATTAGGTGCATTTCATTTAATATGTTTTTTTTTTTTTATAAATTGAAAATCTCAATTTCTTCAAAACACGACCCCGAAATTATTCGAACCTATAAACTCGAACACACGAATTGAACTACACCAGAATCTAGTTTATGATTCTATTTCAATTTGTATGAGAAGGGGTTTTTTTTTTTTTTATTCCTAGATGTTACGCTAATTTGGTTCGGTTCCAATGATTTTCACATCTCTAAACTGACTCAGATCGTGTACAAACTTAATGCAGCAGTACATGAAACTAGCTAGGAGAAAAGCATATAAAGGCATACAACACATAGAAGTAGAACAACTCTAGATCAAATCATCTTTCAAATCCAAGTAATATTACAAATCCATCAAATGACCAATCAAATATTAATTACAACATTAAAATGTTCCATAACAAAATTAGACTAGATTGTAGATGGAATGTTTGATTTGAAATTAAGATCTAGAAGTGAAAGAGAAAACCATAAAATTGGAAGGAAGAGAGTGAGCAAGTATGTGTTCCCTAAAGCAACAACTGAAACGTACATCCCTATTTAATTTCTATAGATCATTGTACTTTACTAGTACATAGTTTCGAATCAAGGGAAAGTTTATAAACCTTGTGTTTCCTTCCTTACACATGCATAGTACCACATTAAGCAGTCTAAAGGATAAGGATATCTAACATTACCATATCATCAACATCTATATATATATGCCTGTTAATGATATATATCTCGCATATTGTTGGCTAAATATATACTTGCAGAAACATTAATGCAGCACATATATTCTTTGACTCCCTTCTATCACTCATAACCATGCATCACAATAATACTGCTAATTAATACCCATTCTTCCTTCCCATGCTACTACTTTTTGTTCTAAAACCATTATATAATACTGCTTTTTTGTTTCCTCATATATATGTTTCTCATGAGATCAAACAACCAAATGGGAGGTGGGTGGGTGTACATCTACCAACTCTGAGCATAAATGCATGTGAATTGTAATTTAATATTAAGTGTCATTTGCATTGTTTTGCCACTTTTCTTTCATGTTTTCCCTATCTCAATCACAACAAGATTTCTTTATTTTTAACTTACCTATTTAATTTCTTTTATATTTATTCACACAAGACATTTCCTTATCTCAATTTCTCTTATTTCTTTATTTTATCTCATGTTAATTTAAGAATCAATGAAGAAGTACTAGGACCAATAACATTATTAGCCAATATCATAACAATATGTATGCAAAAGAGTAATAATCATCTTAGCCAAAAGAAGAAGTACCACGACCAATAACATTATTAATATTAATTGGTGTTATACCCAAAGCACAAAATCATAGTTGAAATCCGGACAAGGAAATATCATACTAAACACCACCCAGTATTGTCTGTCTTCGTATTACTTGTCTTCCCAATGCCACTACAAATAGGCTTATACTAATACTTGTCATCAAGTTAGAGCAGAAGAAAATATTCTAGTTGACAGTTAAGGTCTTGGTGGTGGGAAGAATTGCGTACCCGCCATGAAAGCGGTGAGCGGAGTAGGATTAACTGAAGGGTACTCCACCATCGCCGCCGTCGCATGGGTGTTACTAGTGGCGCCAACGGCCTGTTGGACGGCGGAGCTCTCACTTTCCGGCCCTTGATCGTAGAGTATCCCCTTGAAAACATGTCCTCCAATGTTGACAGCTGTGTGATATGCCGTATGCTCCTCCACGTCATCATCTACTGCACTCACTCTGACGCATCGGAAAACCGCCGGAGAATTCACTTCAGCCGGAAACCGCCCCAACTTAAACCCTAGCCACAACCCCAGACACCAATAGATCAGAAAAATATATATAATATCGATGGTGGTTTGAAATTAAAAGACTAGATGAACATGGATATTCACCTGAGGAGGAGCAAGCTGCTCCGGAAGCGGCGCCGCCGCGTTGATTGTCTCTGAGGTGCTGGCGCTCGCGGCGTTTGGCGGCGGGGACCCAAGTGCTCTTGACGTGGGTCTGGCAGTGAAAGCCACGCGCCTTACAGCAAGTTCTGCATCTGAAATGCAGACAACCTTTCTTGGCTTGGTTCCCACAATCTTGACAGTTGATTCCTTCCTTTCCATCACCTCTGCTTTGCAGCTTCATCAGTGTATCTTCATCACTGATATTGCTGTTAATGTTTGATCTGTTGGTGGGCCCCACAGGGAGATTATGGTGAAGGTGAAGAAGCCTTTGTTGATGCAGCTGATTGTACTGTTGCCATAGCTCGAAACCCTTGTTATAGATCTCTTCGTTTTTTACCAGAAACAAGCTGCTGTTGTTTTCTTCATCTTCTTGCTCTCTACCTCCTAGTGAGAAGAACCCAGACATGTTATCTCAACCCTACAACCTAAGCATGCGAGAGAAATAGCCATAGCCAACAGGGAAAGGACCTATATGTCCCAGCCAGAGTGTACATGGGTTAATTTGTAATTTCGCAACTTAGTGCTACATTTGTGTATTTTCTTGCTTTGAGAGACTGCCTTTTACAGCTTTCTGCTCAAACTATTTTTTTGATTTTTTTAGGGTATGGGATGGAGAGAGATAGGAATAAGATTGATCATTCTCTCTCTCCTCTCTCTCAAAGATCACTTGAACCAAATTCTCTTTCTTTGATTTTGATGCATTAAAGTCACAGCCCTGCAAACGCCGCCATCAGACTGCAACCTCAATTTAATACATACCATAGTACTCTCTCTCTCTCACATAACTCTCACTCCTCCCCTTCTATCTCTCTCTTTTCTAGTATCTGCAGTGTAGTGAGAGATTATGACTGGTTTTGAGCAGAAAATCGTCTTGCAAGTTTGCAGAAATGAAACAAGATTAAATCCCAGCCGTTGCATGCTTATCATACGATCTACATGCGTCCACGTGGCACTGCATCAGCTTTTGGTTAATTGTCCTTTCACCGGAAAACACGCTCTACTTTTCAACTTCCCTGACTACTTTCGCAATTATAGTATTTTGTAGTCTTCTTCTTTAATTTGTCAAATACAATTAACCAAATTAGGACATTTTAGACAAATCACAGATGCGATAATTAGGGTAGTAATGATGACAAAAAATATCACTGTCTCTCTCTAGAGCAGTGACCCTTTTCTTTTCTGCCTCTTGGGAAGATCAATCAGTTCTCCAGTGTATATTAACTACTCGACTTCCAATACTCTTTGCCTAATCATTATAAGTTTCACTTATTTTTAATAGTAGGAAAATGGTTCTATATATCCATTTTTATAAAATTTAATACCGATCTACCTATAAATATAATAATATATTTTTAAATAATCTTAAATATAAATTATGATTCTAAAATACTCATTTTTTCTTCAACTTAACTGATATGCGGATCTCAACTGATTTATCAGACTTTTATTACTTTTATCATTTGGTCACTATTTTTGTCCATTAATTTATTTTATAAAATATTTCAATAATTATTAGTGATATTATTAATTTTCGAAAATAATTTAGTAATGTTCGAAAATATTATATATAAGAATATAGTAATAATTTAATATTTACGAACATTAATAATTAATATTTTCGAAAATAATTATTTTACTAATGTTCGAAAATTATTAATATTAATGTTCGAAAATTATTAATAATGTTTGAAAATAATTTAGTAATAATTTAATGTTTTCGAACATTAATAATTAATAATTTCGAAAATAATTATTTTACTAATGTTAGAAAATATTAGTTTCGAAAATAATGTTCGAAAATTATTAATAATGTTCAAAAATAATTTAGTAATGTTCCAAAATATTAGTAATATTACTATAGTAATAATTTAATATTTTCGAACATCAATAATTAATATTTTCGAACATTAGTAAATTATTTTCGAACATTACTAATGTTATATTAATGTTCGAAAATACTATGTAAAATTATTAATTTTCAAACAATAGTAATTTTCGAATATTAGTAATTTTGAATATTAGCAATTTCGAACAATACTTATAAAATAGTATTAAACTTCGAACATTATAATGTTCGAAAATTGCATAGTAACTAATTTTTCAAATGATAACTATTAATAAATAGTAACTAAAATTATTATTTTCGAAAATAATAACTATTAATGTTCGAAAACATTAATATTTTTTGAAAATATTATTATTAATTTTTAAAAACATTAATAATAATATTAATTTTCTAAAACATTATTATTAAAGTTCGAAAATTGCATACTAATGTTCGAAAATTATTATTTTTGAAAATAATAACTATTAATGTTCGAAAACATTAATAATAATATTAATGTTCGAAAACATTAATAATTTTTGAAAACATTATTATTAATTTTTGAAAACATCAATAATAATATTAATTTTCAAAAATATTATTATTAATGTTCGAAAATTGGGTAGTAATGTTCAAAAATTATTATTTTCGAAAATAATAACTATTAATGTTCGAAAACATTAATAATAATATTAATGTTCGAAAACATTAATAATTTTCAAAAATATTATTATTAATATTCAAAAACATTAATAGTTATTATTTTCAAAAATAATAATTTTACTGTGTAATATTTTCGAACATTAATAGTCAATGTTTGAAAATAAGTATTTTACTGAAATAACTAATTTTGAAATTTTCGAACATTATTTTGGAACATTATTAACTAATGAAAGTATTTTCAAACATTATTAACATTATTTTTGAAAATTTTAGCATTACAAAATTTTGAACATTATTATTAATGAAAGTATTTTCGAATGCATGATACTATTTTTGAAAATTTCAAATGCATGTTACTATTTTCGAAAATTTCAAATGTATGATACTATTTTCGAAATTTTCAAATTTCAAATATTAGTCAGTAAACATTTTATAACTAATATTTTATAACTAATGTTCGAAATTACTAAAATTTTATAACTAATGTTTGATTATACTATATTACTAACATTATATTAGCATTATAATATTATATTACTACACGGCTAATTTTCTACACGACAATTTATAAAGTTTTAAAGTGCACATATAGCTATAGCAAATCGTTTTTACCCAGTTGTTGAAGCTAAATAAACTGTACACTTTCTTCTCGTATGATTTTCTGACTTACAAACCAAACATTTTTTTTCAACCTTCGGATGCCTTCATTGCTGCAGACACGAATGCGTTCATTCTCGATTTGGTCACCTCGATAGTCATACTGCATGGGCACATGTTCGATACATCTTGCCCTATTCTGGACGGTACGGCCGCATCGACTGCATCTTCTAGATTGGCCAGAAGGAATCTGTTTTCCTTTGGGTCATCCACTTGTTTAAGCTTGTCAGGTGCTCTACATAATTTATTTTGAATTTTATCTAATGCCACTCAAGCTTTTAGATTGGGCACGAGATTAACTGTATCGCTTCACATCCCCCTCAATCATTTAGTGGTGTAATATGGGGCGACATATGACGTAAATGCTTCCTTCATAAAATTGTAACAAATAATATGCCATGGTCAAGTTGTATATATATATCTATGAATATATTCATGACGCATAATTGTGACTTCGGTTGTCAAAAGATATTTTGTATAAGTACCTTATTGCTGCACATGCATGCGAACACAGTATGAGGTCACTCTGAAAAATAAAACATGTGCACTCATATTGGGTTAACTCAACAATAAAAATCTTACTCCCATTAGTGACCTTTTATTTGTTTCGTCCCAATTTATCAACTTGCATACGCCGACCAATCTTTCATGCATTGTCTTCGTTAGAGTATTTTCTCTATCTTCAGCAACAGTCCTCCTCTCATAAAATCATTTTTGAGTATTCGTCGAGCACATTCTAAAAAAGAACATACAGATAGCTTTCTTGCCCAAACAAGACAACTGTTCCATGTCTCAGTCATGTTTGATGTCATGAAGTTAAATCTTCTAACAGGACATCTCACTCGAGCCCATCGTTGTTCTCCAGCCTTGGATAAGGCTGCTATTACACCTTGTATTCCAAAAGCTTGTATCATGGATATGTACCTATAAGTAGAATTACCGTTACTGAAATACAATATGGTTCAATACAAATTCTGAGTTTCTAATAGGAAATATTGATTCGACACTTCAGTAGATGTTGTAGAAAAAAATGTACTTATCGAATGTCGTCGACTGATAACAATATGCAGCTTTGTTGAAAAGTTCCACCAAATGTGTTCCATGTCTGGCTAGATTTTGTTGTAAATGAAAACAACATAAATCATGAATTGCATCAGGGTACACTTCCTTGATGCCATTGCTGATGCTGGCGTGTTGTTCGGATACTATAAATAATTAATCTAGGCATTCAAATGCTTCACGAACATGTTTCAAAAACCAGGTCCAAGACTCATCATTCTTCACATTTCCTATTGTAATTGCTAGTGAAAAAATTTGATCGTTACCATCTTGTGTCACTGTAACAAATCCAACACTTTTAAATTGACCTTTCAAGTGACATCAATCCACAACTGTAACAGGCCGTGAATATCGCTTAAATCCATAAATAGATGCTGCCAATGCATAGAACACATATTTGAATTTTCCGTTTCCATGTGTTTCCAAAATTGTATATGTCCTGGGATTAGATCATTTCAAAACCTCCATGTATATTAAGAGCAGAGCAAATGAGTTTTTTGGATCACCATATGCAACTCTCATTGCATGACGTTTTGCTCTCAATGCAACCTTGTAACTAATATGTACACCATGTCGATCATTTATTTCTTCAATGAATACCCCTAGATTGCTGGAAGTGTTTCAGCATAGTACTCACCGATCAAAATTACTGGAAGTCGACGAGGTACACTACTGTTCAAATCACTCGAACATGTATGTTATAAAACAATATTTGAAAATTTTCAGATGCCAAATTTCTCGGTGCATTTAGTATGAATGGGTAATTTTTTTTACTACATTTCACGTACCATTTGTTTTTATCAGAACGATCCACACGATATTCAACTTGACTCTCCAAATGGTAAAAACCAGCCGCATATTTCAACTCAATTTTACTACCAAAAGTGAATCCTTTTCGCAGGGGAACATGTTTAGTCAGCTCGTTCACTAAGGTAGGCTGCTCATGAGATGGTACTTCTGGAATAAACCATTCTGGTCTCCTAATGTATGTCAAAAATTCCTCATACGCCAGTCGTTGCTCTTCATCCAAAGTATTCTCGACCTCTTCATCTAACTCAAAGTCATCATTTTCATCTATTGCTAGTGCTGATTCATCTTCCTAATTGGACGAACCTAAAACATGATAGACATAATATATATTAAACTTGCAACATGTTATGAAGTAATTAAAACCATGTATAAAATTACCACTATCATCATCATATAATTGTTCGGGTCCTCTTTTTGGTTTAACTGGTTGTGGGACAGCTTTACCTTCTCCAGACTCGTGATGTTCATAGGCAGTTGGAAACCTATTCAAATCGATATAGTCGACACCCCAATTTGATGCAAAGTTCACACGACTACTAGATGAAGGCCAGGGTGCCCACTGATCCACTGATGATGTCCCAGCTTGCCTAGCTTCATCTTCATTTGGTATACCCCAGTTCGATAAGAAAGTTTCATCGTTTTGTAGTCCAAGGGGAACATTTAAAAATTTCAAGAATTGCTCGGAAATGTCAAATGAAGGATATGAACATGTGCTATTATTCACTACTCTTGATGAAACCCCTACAAATCTGGTATTCTGAGATTCAGTTGACAACACACGTTCAGATCCTCCAAAATCCATACTTTTGAGGGAAACAAAAAAAGATAAGACACTCATCGCTGATGGACAATAATCTTCCAGATCCGAATCATTACTAATTATTTTCCTTTTCACTATTCCATTTATTACCGCTAGTGAATGAATCACATATCTCTAACAATTCATGTCAGTATATACAAGTCCATGAATTGACTCTAATAAATCAGCAAATGTAATTTTTTGAAGATGAAGATGCTCGTGGGAACCATTTTTGTACTCTAAACCTTCCCAATAACCCCCGAACCAAATCACTACAGATATGAAACTCATGATTTCTAGGTATGGACAAACAACCAAAAGAAAACACATAAGCAAATATTCATCTCTTTATTTTAATAATTTTGAAATATTAATCAAAAAAATGATGCTAGATATATAATTTGTTACAATATTCAGCTGCATATTTTAATATTTTTTGTACACAAAAATCGCAACAAAAATTACATCAAGAAATATTAATTATAACATTTATTTAAAAACTAATATTAAAATATGATAACACATCAGATATGATTACTTAAATATGTAGTTTTGGATAGTTTTGAATATAATAAAATGTAAGATAATTTTACTATCAAAAAAATTATTATGATTAATTTATACAAAAATTGGCAAAATACAAACAAGTACTGACATTAATCATAACATTAACTAATAATAGTGTTCGAACAGTAATTACCATCTGTTTTCATAAAAATGTAATATAATATAATATTAACTAACATTAATCCGAATAGTAAAAAAATCACATGGTTCTTTTGCAAGTTGGAATTGAATTAAATTTCGTGCATGAAAAAAATGTATGTTAACTTTATGCAAACTGAAAGTATTACTTAATTGTGCAAGCATGAAAGTGCATCTTAATTAGTGTACAAAATTATTTTGTAGGCTGTTTAATTACTAACTATGCTATGTATCATATTCGTGTACGATTAAATAAAAGTTATCTAACAGTGGACGATTTAGTAAACTGATATGCATTAAATAAATATCAAAATTATATAATTAAAAAATTAATAATTATGTACGGTTTAATACATGTTACATGATAATATAGAACATAATAATAACATACCTTTAAACTATGATACACAAAAATATTTTCAAGGCTTCCAAGTTTTAATCCACAACAAAAATATTGAACTGCTTATATGAGATGAAAATTGTTATATTTAATCTGTTTAAACTGCTTAGGTCCTTATATAAAATCCAAAAGAAAAATTTATTCTGCTAACAGTTTTACGCGTGACGTACTAATATTCTCTTGGCACAACACATAATAATTTTCAAAAAATTGAGGGATGGGGGCAGTAAATGGAATCACTTTTCCAACTATAATTAATAGTATTAATATTCACTAATATATACTGTAGTTTTCGAACTAATATTAATATTAATATTTTTGAACATTACTACAATATTTTCGAACATTAATAATTTTACTATAGTATTTTCTAACATTATTTATAAAATAAGTAATGTTCGAAAATAATTTGTGATGTTTCAAACATATTAATTAATGCTTGAAAATAACATTATGTTTTAACTAAAAATAATTTTCGAAACTAATATGTACCTAATGTTTCGAATATTATTGGAGCAACTAATATTTTCGGACCCACTAACTGAAATTGATTTGATCATACTCAGAAATTGATTCCATTTATTTTGTCACATACACTGACTCCAAACACTTATTTTCGCACACGTGACTTAATTTGATCAAATCTTTGACTGCCCTACCTTTACTTTTTGTCAATTGAAGCCCCTCCTTTTTCCCCAACCTCCATTTTTCGACATTTAATGCCCCCTCTTCATTTATTTTGTTAAATTTTCTCACACCCCCTCCTGTGTTTCTCCTATCTCCCACCCTATTAATATTACAAAATTTTTCACATCAGCCCCAGCTTATTTTTTTCGAAAATTTCTTCCACATCCCATTGTTAGGATGTATACGATAAGCCTAGCTTTTTGTATGAACATCTATTTTGATATGAAAATATTTTATGGTCAAATGTTTGCATTTTATATTTGTTATATATGTTATTGCAATTGTCCAATTAATTTATATTGCAGATAACATGGTGTGTGGTGCCACACAGAAGATCATGTTATCAGTTCCTTATAGATTATAAATGATAGCTCACAACCAAGATGATTTTGGACAAATCATCGGAATGGTTGTAGTGTGATTTGGTATTAGTCTATCTTGATTATAAAATTACACTAGTACATTTTTGTATGTATTGAGCAGGACCAATTGAGGTTGTTTAATTTATACTGACTATATAATAAAACAAGACCTCTATTATTATGGATGTGCGTCTCTTAATCCCTATATAATAACAGGCACGTATATTCAATTTCTATTTCTTTAATTTACCAATGGGTGAGATTTATTCATTAAATCAATAAACTCGGTGAATTGGGATACAATATTGTTTATATGACGTGTTGTTGTTTATAGAAGGAATCTGTGTCCCATTTATTTAGGATGATAATGTCTCCTTGAGGAGCTCATAAGGATTATCATGTAAAACCCTGCAGGTGGATTTATTCCGGCATGATAATAAATGTTGGGATTTCAATGTTTAGATTTTGATGAGACAAACCAAATATGTAATAGGAAGTTTTGAGTACCCCATTTTCACAATGTTTAAGTGGATAAATAGACTAGAATTGAGTCTTGTGTCTAGTTTTGAAATGGAGGTTAAAAGAAGATAAAGCTGCATCTAAGCTTTAAAGGAAGATATCGCTGCAAGAAGGCAGGATACAGTATCGCTGCAGAAAGGCAGGATACAGCATAGCTGGAAGAAGAAAGGAACAGCAAAGTATAATTAAGGTTAAACTTCGATACAACAAAGCAAGGAAGAACGGCGTGCAGCAACGCTGCAAGAAAAGGATACAGGAGTACTACTAGAAAGAAGTTACAGCAGCACTGCCAGAAGATACTGCAATCAGGTCTAAGATACAGCAGCACTGAAAGAATGCATCAGCTGCATAAGGACCTAGGATACAGCGCAGACTTACAAGTCAGTTAAGTAATACAGCGCCAACTACAAGACGAAGTATCCTGCAAATCCTAGGAAGGATAAATGCAGTACGAGGAATGGAGATTCAAGCAAGAATAAAAGAGTCGTTCAAGAAAAAGTCAAAGTAGCAGACACGGAGCCAATGAGAAGATGCCACATGGACTGACGTGCTGCAGAAAGCTGCGAGCCGCAACTGCCGCATTAAATGCTCCGAGAGGAAAAGTCAAGTCGCATTAAATGCGAACCATACTTTGGCCAGGCTACTTTAAATTCAAAAGAGGGATGTCTCCTTCAACGGACATCTTCTCCTACAAGTATAAATAGAGGTCGAGGAGAACTGAAGTTGGTTGCTGTCACTGTTACTAAGAACTAAAATCCATACGCGAAAGTTTCAAGCTTACAAATTTCAAGCATTCAAGCCAACAGTTTCAGTCACTCAACCTATCGAAGTGAAGCAAGTTCAAGCTGAAAGTTTCCCTACGGATTCAGAAGCTCGCTTCGAAGCACAAGTTGAAGAAAACCTTTTTATCCTTTTAACCTTGTTGCTGTGTGCTTAGGTTGTTTTAGTGGTGTCAAGCAGTTGATAGGAGAAATCCTTGCTGTTTTTTTAGTTGTCTAAGTGTTAGGCAGCTTCCATGTGTGGGAGTGTAGAACCCTGTGTGGGTTAGCCTTTGAAGTTTGCAGTTGCTGTGTGTACGCTGGACTTCAGTAGGTGGTTTGCTTTGTAAAGTTGATAGATTGTTAGGAGAGTCCTGTAAATCAATCTTGCTTAACAAAGTTCCTGCTCGAGGAGCAGTAGAGTGGACGTAGAAGGATTATACCACATTCGAACCACTATAAGCCATAAGTGTTTAATCGCTTTTTTATCTGTGCATTTATCTTCTGCATTATTATCTGTATCTCATCTTAAAACGTTTTGAAAGAAGCATTCTTGAGAAAAACAACCTTGTGTTTTTAAGTTAATTTCCGCTGCGTATAAAACTCCAGGTTACAGCGTGCAGCACTGCATCTTGGCGCTGCAAGCAGTAACCTTCTATCGCTGTAAGCTCAAGTAACTTGCAGTGTAGAATGGTTGTTTTAAAAGTTTTTAAAAATCGACCAAGGTTTATTCACCCCCCCTGAACCTCGGACACCACTTGGGACCAACCAGTGGTATCAGAGCGAGTTGGGTTAAAAACCAACTTATCTGGTCACCTACCCAGATCCACCTTTGTCTCGCTGTTTTCTTTGCATTAAAATCATTTTTAAAGCATATCATGGATTCCTCCAATCACAAGCTACCTATATTTTCCATAAAGGAATATGACGACTGGAAGATAAGAATGCAGACACACCTTTCTGCCATGAATGATGAGATGTGGACGGTCATAACTGAAGGACCGATAATCCCCATGAAGGTGAATCCAATGTATGGAAGAGACCATGCAGAAGGAGAGCAGCCACCACCAAACTTCCTGACCAAACCACGTCAAGAGTGGGGTAACGAAGACAGGAAGAGAGCCAACCTGGATAATGTGGCAAATAACGCTCTATTTATTACTTTGGATAAAGATACTTTTAGCAAAGTTAAAACTTACTCAACATCCAAAGAAATATGGGAAAAACTGGAGCAAATTTGTGAAGAAACTGAGCTCACAAAAGACAACAAAATCTCCAACGCTACCCAACTATTCGAGCTCTTCGAAATGAAGAATGAAGAGACTCTTGAGCAACTAGATTTGAGATTCACATCCATAGTGAATGAACTAGAAGCTCTGGGCAAACACTACACACAGAAAGAAAAGAACATGAAGGTGTTAAGAGCCCTACCAACGGAGTGGGACAGTAAGACCACTGCCATGAGAGTGTCTATGGACCTGAAGTCCATGAGCACATTTGACCTATTCTCCGACTTGAAAGCATTCGAGTATGACATCAATAGAAGGAGAAAGGAGTCAGAGGAGTCGATCTCCAAAGTTACAGCGCTAACTGTCAGAGGAACCAAGGATACAGCAACCGCCAGTTGCAGTAAACAGACTGAGGATACAGCAGAAGTTGCTGAAGAGGATATGACGCTCCTCCTAAAGAAATTCAGGAGATTCATAAAGAGCAACAACAATAGCAGCAACATCAACCTCAACAAAAAGAATGACTTCAGAAGAAGTCATCCAACCCCTCAGGTATCTTCTTCTCCACAGTCAAATAAAGGGAATATTGACTTGTGTTATAATTGCAGGAAGCCTAGACACTACGCAAGGAACTGTCCTTATCCAACCGTGCAGAAGTATCCTGAAGGAGAAAGAGAACAGATGAGAGATAAAAAAAGAGAGGAAATGCACAAGCTTCGAGCTCTCATAGGAGAGATGGAGAAAGCCAAGGATGCAGTAGTTCCGAAGGAAGTACTGAAAGCTGCAGAATCCTCTGACAGCGATGCTGAAACCTCATCCTCTGAAGAAGAAGCACTCATATGCCTGATGGCTAGAGATGGCGAGGACAGCGAAGAAGATGAGGTAATCTACCAACCGTTGTCCATACAAGTCGATGAGGAGCTGAACATGATCCACTCCTTGAAAAGGATCATGAGTGATTTCGAGCAGATCAACTCAATTCATGAGGAACTTAAGGTTGAAAATGAGAACCTTAGAATCGATAATGAGATCCTCAGGAGCAAAAACATCGACTTTGCCAAAATGCTCGCTGCACGAGAGTCTGATAACTCAAAGTGTAGTAAGCTGCAATAAGAGGTCTCTAGATTGAATATGCTGATCACCGAGCTAAAATTTGAGAAGGAAACCTTGCAGTCCAAGATGAGTACGTTCACCAAATCTTCAAAGGACGCAAGAGATTGCATAAACCGTGTCAGAGATCTTTTTGAGATATCAGGCATAGGTTACAGCAATCAAGGCTCTCAGAATACAGCAAGTACATCCAAAGCTGTAAATTTTGTTCAAGCTAAAACTTCAATGGAGAAAGAGTTACTCTGTGACTCTGAAAAGATCATGAACAAAACAGCAATGACGGATAAGGGGAAGATACCCAATGCTCAACTACAGGGAGTAAGCCTGCATCTAAGAATTGGCTGCAGCAGAAGCCATCTGCTGCATGCAGCAAAAAGATGCAGCAACCAACAAAGTTGCAGCATAGAAGAAACTCTCCCACCTATACTAAGACCTACATGTCTAAACCTCAAGAAAGATATACTCCAGGGAAGTATGGTGGAAGACCACACTACAAGGGTGTTGGTAACACACATGTTGGTTATGCACACATTTTTAACAAGCAGTCTGTCAAGACAACTGCATACAGTATGAGAACCAACAAATCTTACAGTAAAGTAGTTACTGTTAAGAAAGTTTGGGTTCCCAAAGTAACTAACCCCAAAGGACCCGTATGGATATGGGTACCTAAATCTGTTTGAAATTGTTACAGGTTACAGTGCCAGGATGCAGCAGTGATGTATGGTATATCGACAGCGGCTGCTCAAGGCACATGACAGGCAGTAAAGAAACGTTGAAAGACGTCCAAGAATGCAAAGGACCTAAGGTCATATTTGGAGATGATTCCAAAGGAAGCGGATGCCTAGTCAAAGGGAACATAAAGATCAAGGATGTATCCTATGTAAAGGGGCTTAGATACAATCTTCTAAGTATCAGTCAATTTTGTGACAAATGATACACAGTGGAATTCAACCTCAACAAGTGCTTAATCAAAGACAGCACCACAAATGAAGAAAAGCTTACAGGAACAAGAAGATGAAATATCTACCTAGCAGATTGGAATTCCTCCACTCAATCAACATGCTTCATTGTGAAAAGTCCACCAGAGCTGAGCTGGCTATGGCACAAACGATTAAGTCACCTGAACTTCAAGACTATCAAAAAGCTAGCAAGAAAAGGCCTCGTGAGAGGATTACCAGATGTAGCTTACAAAAAGGAGAATGTCTGTGGAGCGTGTCAAAAAGGAAAGCAAGTTAAGAGCTCTTTCAAGGATAAGATTCAGAAATCATCTCACAGGATTCTAGATCTCCTACACATGGACCTTTTTGGACCAGTAGAGCCAGTAAGCTTGAGCGGGAAGAAGTACTCCCTAGTAGTAGTGGATGACTACTCTAGATACACTTGGACGATCTTTCTTGCAAAAAAGTCAGAAACTCAAGAAAAGTTACCTGGCCTCATGAAGAAAATTCAGAATGAAAAGAGCTTAAGTATAGTGAAGATAAGATCAGACAGAGGAACCGAGTTCACAAATAAGTTTATAGAGAAATTCTGTTCTGACAATGGTATTCGTCATGAATACTCTGCTGCAAGAACACCACAACAAAACGGGATTGCTGAAAGAAGGAATAGAACCCTCAAGGAAGCAGCAAGGACAATGATAGCAGAAGCAGAAATACCCAAGAGGTTTTGGGCTGAAGCAACCAACACTGCATGCTACACGCAGAACAGATGTCTAATCATCAAGGATCTTGACAAGACGCCTTATGAAATATGGAATGGCCATACACCGAATATCGCTTATCTACACATCTTTGGATGCAGGTGTTACGTTCTCAACAATGGAAATGAACATCTAAAAATTTTTGATGCTAAATCAGACGAAGGAGTATTTCTAGGATACTCTGCTGTAAGTATAGCTTTCAGAGTGTTTAATAAGAGAACCCTGGTGGTAGAAGAATCTGTACATGTGGTGTTTGATGAACCACATTGTGACACAAAGAAGCTGGAAAAACCACCTGAAGAGACTGCTCATAGAAAAGAGAATGATGTACCATACATGGAAGGAGTTCTGCCTACAGAAGAAGATAAAGAAGAAGAAGCTGCAACCTTGGATGCAGCAGACATTCTTACAGCAGCAGAACCTCCTGCATTACAGCAACATGATGAGCAAGATACACCAACTCATGTCTTTGAGCCTGATAGGACATGGCTTAGAAACCATCCAAGAGATCTCATTATAGGAGATCCATCCATCGGTGTAAGAACAAGAAGATCCATACCATATGAAGCAATGTTTGCATACTTCATATCACAATCAGAGCCTAAAAATGTTGAAGAGGCACTGCAAGATAGCAACTGGGTGCAGGCCATGCAAGAAGAATTGAATGAATTTGAAAGAAATCAAGTATGACAAACAGTCGCAAGACCAACCCATCAAGGTGTAATTGGAACAAAGTGGGTGTTCAAGAACAAGCTAGATGAATCAGGAGTCGTTGTAAGAAACAAAGTAAGATTAGTTGCTAAAGGATACTGTCAGGAAGAAGGAATTGATTTTGATGAGACTTTTGCACCAGTGGCAAGGCTAGAAGAAATAAGAATTTTCCTAGCTTATGCAGCACATATGAATTTCAACGTCTATCAAATGGATGTTAAAAGCGCATTCCTGAATGGTCTCCTTACAGAGGAAGTATATGTTGAACAACCTCCTAGTTTCGAGGATCAAGCAGAAGAGAAGGTGTTTCGGTTACAAAAAGCCCTATATGGACTGAAGCAAGCACCAAGAGCTTGGTATGACACCTTATCTCTCTATCTTCTGGAAAATGGCTTTCAGAAAGGAACAATCGACAAAACGCTATTTAGGATACAGGACGGAGAAAGTGTACTTCTTGTACAAATTTATGTGGATGATATTATCTTCGAATCCACAAACAAAGATCTATGTGAGAAATTCTCCAACCTGATGCAGTCAAAATTCGAGATGAGTATGATGGGAGAATTAAGCTTCTTTCTCGGACTGCAAGTAAAACAGCTATCTACAGGAACCTTCATCAACCAAGTCAAGTATACGAAGGAGCTTATCAAGAAATTTGGCATGGAGAATGGAGCAGCAACGTCCGTACCCATGTCCACATCCATAAGTCTTAACAAAGATGAAGATGGTAAAGATGTAGACATTACCAAGTACAGACGCCTCATTGGATCGTTGCTGTATCTCACAGCAAGCAGGCCAGACATTATGTTTGCAGTAGGAGTCTGTGCTAGATTCCAAGCAGCACCGAAGGAATCACACCTTTTAGCAGTAAAAAGGGTAATTAAGTATTTGAAAGGAACTCAGGAAGTCGGCCTATGGTATCCTAAGGAAGGAGGATTGAAGCTTAAAGGCTATTCCGACTCAGATTATGCAGGCTGCAAGATTGATAGAAAGAGTACAAGTGGGACGTGTCAATTTTTGGGAAATAGACTTGTCTCGTGGTTCTGCAGGAAGCAGACCTCAATTGCAACCTCTACAGCAGAAGCAGAGTATGTTACAGCAGGAAGTTGCTGTGCGCAGATTCTCTGGATACAGCAGCAACTTAGTGATTATGGGATAGAAGAAAAAGAGACTCCAATTCTCTGTGACAATACGAGCGCTATTGCAATTACCCATAATCCTGTCTTTCACTCAAGAACAAAGCACATTGACATTCGTTATCACTTTATAAGAGATCATGTTGAGAAGAAAGACATTGTGCTAGAGAAAGTTCACACGGATCTACAACATGCAGATATCCTAACAAAACCCTTGAGTGAATCGAGGTTTTCCATGCTTCGAAACGAGCTTGGAATCCTTAAGTTGTGAAGAAAAAGAAGATGCAAGATCGCAGGGGGAACCTCTGCATGCTTGCAGGAAGCAGTAAAGATGGTACTCATGTAAGCTACGCGTTAATACAGCACTGGGTTCAGACAGCGATGCATCTTACATTCTTACAGTACAACGGTTTTCAAGAATTCAAGCAGCACCAGGTTAGCATTAATTACAAAAGAGTATTGATTGCTCTGCAACCTCGTACTTGGATTGCTGCAACCTTAAAAAGGCATTTATTTAGGCGGCAAAGGGCATGTCTTTCAGCATTAAATGAATGACTGCGGGTGTCAGGAAGTGGAAAGGGCGCTGACAGAGCCCACGCGCCAAGTAATTATTAGCGTCGATTTGACATCTCCACTTTTTCCTGAGCCACTAGATCATTTTCCTGATTTATCTCAACCGTTAATCTACGCACGTCTCTTGAGAACCGCCATAAAGACCAAAACGTGTCATTTGAATTCACTTTTCACTATCTTCAGAGAGAGAAACACTTTGATCGCAGAAAATTCTCTAAGTGCAAACCCTTGTTCTTTCTCTTTCTCTCTCGCAAAAATATCATCAATGGCTGCCAGAAGAACCATCGTTCTTGATGGAAGGATGATCAACCAGGAACACATTCTTGAGTTAGGGCTGTACAACAATGTTCTGATCAAGAGGATTTTTTATGCTCTTCAACAGACCCAAATCCTAGGGCTGTTGACCACTGTGTACGCTGGCTTCTCTACGGAGTCAGTACAGAGATTCTACGCCTACGCTAGGCAGGTGGAGGAAAGAAACTGCATCCTGTTCAGGATGGATGCAGATGAAGAAGAACGGTCACTGACCGTTAGGGACATCGCCACCACCTTCAGCATCTCGGCTGCAGGTTTGACCCCCAGCCAGTTGGCGACGTATGGGGAGGCATCGGCTCAAGAGATGTGGGATCTCTTTCGAGCAAGGGATGCAGGGGCTGAAATCAAGAGAAGCGCCCCCAAGAAGCTCTTCAAACCGAAGTTTGAACTTCTCCACGACATCTGTGCATACTCCATCGAAGGGAGAACAGAGAGTTATGATAAATGCACAGATCTTCGGTTCCGGATCATGTCTGCGATCATGGCCGGAGAGAAGGTGAACTGGGCGAGGTTCATCATGAAGAGGCTGTGGGAGGAAGCAAAGAAGATAACGGAGCGTCGGAGCTACGGTATCACCATCTGCTCTCTGCTCTGCAAGCTTGGCCTTCAACTTGCAGCACCTGCCCCCATTCACCCTGGAAAGTATCTCAGGGAGAAGAAGAAGGGCAAGACCCAGCCGAAAGCTGTAGGAGCAGGAGTTGCGAGGAAGAAAACCAAAGACAAAAAGAATGCAACTCTTGCTCTACAAGATGAAGCTGCAGGCAGCGGGGAAGAAGCCGAAGAAGAGGATCCTTCGAGTCCTCTTCCTATTATTAAGAGGAGTTCAGGGAAGGCTGTACCTGAACTTGAATCCTCTTCCCCAAATGATGACGCACCCTTGGTGAGAAGGGCTGCACGCAGCAAGAGGGCTGCTGCTGCTGCTGTTGGGGATGTGTCACATCAGCCCATGGATAAAGGTGACTCTCTTGATTCCTAACTCTCTGCACCTAATATGGTTATAGTTGACCTTGGGGATGAGTCACATCAGCCTCAAGAGCTATATCAACACCGGGTCGAGCCAACTGAAGAAGAAGCTCGTCTACAAACAGAAGCTTCAGTGCTCGATCCTACCTTTTCGGCTGCTAGAAATATGGCTGCGGATACTCTTTTTGGAGAGAGATGCGGCTGTCAAAGGGGAAAATCCTGTTGAAGTGGAAGGATTTCCTGACAGTCGAGCAAGCTGTTCTGGAGTGGGCCAAATCTGAAGACATTCTGGCACTCCTGCAACCTGACTTTGCAGCAAGAGTTCAAGAGCTCGATGGCTGTAGTGCTGCACAGGGAGCACAGGACAAGGGAAAGGGCAAAGCTCTTGCAGAATCCGACTCTGCAGAGCTACCGATGAGAGCAGCAGTGGAAGATGCGCAGGTCTTCCTCGCCCCGGCTGCGAAGGCTGCAAATCGACACCTTGGGAGTGGAGCAAGCTGAAGAAGCAATGCTGCATCTAGCGCTGTAACAAAGCCTGAAGGAAACCAGGATGCAGCACACTCCAAGGAGGATGCGGGGAGAAGACAGTTCAAGTTCAAATCAGATGAACTCCCCTGCATACGAGCAAGTGGTTGAGGGCCTCTCCAACATTGTCACGCTGGATCGCTTGGAGGAGGAGGAAGCCCAACTACTGGATTATGGCGATTCCCCAGTTCGCGAAGATGAAGATGCTGCTGCTGCAGATTCTGAGGGGAAACCATCAGCCATAATCAGGGATGTCATCTCTGACACTTCTAAAATTACCGATGAAGCATCTACGGAGGAAGTTGCAGAGGTGGTACTCCCTGCACTGGACGCGACAGCAGTGCAGCCGGCAACCACCCTTCAACAAGAAGAAGGAGCTGCAGAGATACGCAGGGTAGAAGCTGAGATTCTTGCAGTAGTGGAGGATACAGTGCTGAAAGCTGTGACCGCTGCAGGAAACCAAGCAGAGCTGCAAGAACCCATTCTTGCAGCAGAGGCTGTCGAAGTCACTACAGGACCGGCCGAGGAGAAGGGGTTCGTTGAGAAGACCTCTGTGGAGGATGTTGTTCTGACAACACTCCCTGAGGGTAAGAAGACCTCAGGTGGGGAGGCTGTTCAGACAGTACCCACTGAGGATGCTGGAGCTGAAGCTGAAGTAACCCCAGTGCAGCTAGAGACACCTCGAGAGGAGGTTGATGCTGCAGCTGCTGCTCGCTCTCAAGAACCTTCCAAGGTTACAGCAGCAGAGGTTTCTGTGGACGCTAACATGTCTCATGCCGACTTCGCAAGGATGATGAAGGCACGGAACATAGCTGTTCATGGGCCAAAATCTGGCGGAGCAGTTCCTGTTCAAGTCTCATCCGGTGAAGAGGAGGCAGATAAGGGAGAAGAAGAAGAAGAAGGAGAAGAGCACCCATCCTCAAGTTCGACAAGCTCTCAAACCAGCAACCATGAGGATGAGGTTGCTTCTGAAGTTCCGAGGCAGGATGCAGCACCAGTATGTCAAGATGTTATTCCTTTTGCTGCATCCGCTGCTGCCTCGACGAGAAGGAATTCTGGGCTGACTCCTGATGAATCTATCAACAGAGTCGAGACCGCTGTTAGACACCTACTGCATGCTCTCCAGGAGCATGAGTCTATCATGCGCAACAGTCTCAGGGTCACCGCCCAATTCCATGCTGAAACCATGACAGGTTTCAAGAAGGACCTCGAAGTGCTGCCTGATATGATCAAGTCAACTCTCACTGAACATTCAAACAGGCTGTACTACGATCGGGTCAGGTTGAAGAAGGAGTTGAAGGTCGAAGCTGCTCTGACGCGCTAGGAGGTCAGGTAATGCAAGCAGCATGCTGAAAATGCCTCAACCAAACTCAACTCTCACTCCAAGGTCCTGGAAACACTTCTGGATCGTGTCTACGATCAATCTCAGAAAACCAGAAGTGTAGACGACCGGTTGGGGAATCTGGAGTTGATAGTAGGAGAATTGAGGGACATCATGCTCCGAGCTTTCCCTCAGCATGTTGATGCTCCGGAGCCCGTCCCTGAACCGACCCGACGCCAGCGATCAAGGGCGGTCCCAGCTGCCCCTGCTCAGCCCCCGGCTTTTGATGATGCCAAAAAGGGGGAAGGATTTGATGATAGATACAAGAGCAAAGGGGCTGCTGAATCTGAAGAAGAAGAAGATGATGATGACCAACAACCTCTCAGCAGGAGGAGAAGAAGGTTTGGGTCATCTGCTGCTGCTGATATCCCTTCTCCGAAGAGATGGAGAAGAGATGATGATGGAGCTGGTGGAGCCGGTGCAGCTGCTGAAAGAAGATATGCTGCAGGTTCTGCACATAGCAGAGCTGCAAGCAAGGATGCAGCACCTCCCAGCTATCATCAAAAGAGAATGGATGATAGTCAGCAGCAAGGCTCAAGAAAGAGGATGAGCGGGGACGAGTCTGAGAATCAAAGGCGCCAGAACGAAGAAGCTACAGATCCTAACGCTTGGATTCAAAGACTCGGAGTGATTGGTGATAGAAAAATCTTTCCAAATAATTTCTACCAATTTCCTCCTCAAGAAATTCCTCGCCTTGATACTGAAAATATCTTTGCTGAAGTGTCCGTGTTGATGGATCAAAGGCCCGAATGAGAGAACATGGCTTGGAGATTTGACATCTTCAAAGAAGTCAGACTGTCTTTTGATCGGAATCCAACATTTGAGGCGATCACTATTTTCAAACGATCAGAGTACCTCAGACACTTCAGAGAACTATGCAAGAAAGACAAATTCAGCAAGTATCATACTTGCAAGACTGCATTGAGAAGGTATGAACAGCTCGTTCGGGAAGGAAGCCTTGATATTCAACAATTATACATCGACCGAGTAAAGGAAGGGTTGATTGTACCATACTGCGAGGACTTCTGGCTGAGATGGATTCAAATTCCCGTGATCAGACACAAGCTGGAAGAGTCCTACCAAGAGTCCATCAGGGACTGGTGGAAAGGATCAAGAGGAAGGGAAGGCCTTGAAAGGTTTGCAGGAAGAAGATCAGACGAACCAGCAAGCAAAAAGTCTTTGTTTTACTAAGTTGTATTCATATACCCTCTTGTAATCCTTATTGTATTTTTGCTAAGTTGTAAAAATTTCTCTCTGTTAATAAAGAAATTTTTCCTTCTGTTTTATCCAAGTTCAACTCCTATGAACTCATGCATGTTGTTTATGTTTTCCTGTTGCTTATGATAAAAATAGCATGATGCATCTCTGATGAATCCAGGATTAGATTTATTTGTTCAAAGCTGTGCAAACATGTAATCTAGATAAACCATATGAATTAAAGTAAAATAAAACTTCTTCATGAACGAAATATTGTAAAGGTTTTGTCATCATCAAAAAGGGGGAAATTGTTGGGATTTCAATGTTTAGATTTTGATGAGACAAACCAAATATGTAATAGGAAGTTTTGAGTACCCCATTTTCACAATGTTTAAGTGGATAAATAGACTAGAATTGAGTCTTGTGTCTAGTTTTGAAATGGAGGTTAAAAGAGGATAAAACTGCATCTAAGCTTTAAAGGAAGATATCGTTGCAAGAAGGCAGGATATAGTATAGTTGGAAGAAGAAAGGAACAACAAAGTATAATTAAGGTTAAACTTCGATACAACAAAGCAAGGAAGAACGGCGTGCAGCAACGCTGCAAGAAAAGGATACAGGAGTACTACTAGAAAGAAGTTACAGCAGCACTGCCAGAAGATACTGCAATCAGGTCTAAGATACAGCAGCACTGAAAGAATGCATCAGCTGCATAAGGACCTAGGATACAGCGCAGACTTACAAGTCAGTTAAGTAATACAGCGCCAACTACAAGACGAAGTATCCTACAAATCCTAGGAAGGATAAATGCAGTATGAGGAATGGAGATTCAAGCATGAATAAAAGAGCCGTTCAAGAAAAAGTCAAAGTAGCAGACACAGAGCCAATGAGAAGATGCCACATGGACTGACGTGTTGCAGAAAGCTGCGAGCCGCAACTGCCGCATTAAATGCTCCGAAAGGAAAAGTCAAGTCGCATTAAATGCGAACCATACTTTGGCCAGGCTACTTCAAATTCAAAAGAGGGATGTCTCCTTCAACGGACATCTTCTCCTACAAGTATAAATAGAGGTCGAGGAGAACTGAAGCTGGTTGCTGTCACTGTTACTAAGAACTAAAATCCATACGCGAAAGTTTCAAGCTTACAAATTTCAAGCATTCAAGCCAACAGTTTCAGTCACTCAACCTATCGAAGTGAAGTAAGTTCAAGCTGAAAGTTTCCCTACGGATTCAGAAGCTCACTTCGAAGCACAAGTTGAAGAAAACATTTTTATCCTTTTAACCTTGTTGCTGTGTGCTTAGGTTGTTTTAGTGGTGTCAAGCAGTTGATAGGAGAAATCCTTGCTATTTGTTTAGTTGTCTAAGTGTTAGGCAGCTTCCCTGTGTGGGAGTGTAGAACCCTGTGTGGGTTAGCCTTTGAAGTTTGCAGTTGTTGTGTGTACGCTGGATTTCAGTAGGTGGTTTGCTTTGTAAAGTTGATAGATTGTTAGGAGAGTCCTGTAAATCAATCTTGCTTAACAAAGTTCCTGCTCGAGGAGCAGTAGAGTGGACGTAGAAGGATTACACCACCTTCGAACCACTATAAGCCATAAGTGTTTAATCACTTTTTTATCTGTGCATTTATCTTCTGCATTATTATCTGTATCTCATCTTAAAACATTTTGAAAGAAGCATTCTTGAGAAAAACAGCCTTGTGTTTTTAAGTTAATTTCCGCTGCGTATAAAACTCCAGGTTACAGCGTGCAGCACTGCATCTTGGCGCTGCAAGCAGTAACCTTCTATCGCTGTAAGCTCAAGTAACTTGCAGTGCAGAACGGTTGTTTTAAAAGTTTTTGAAAATCGACCAAGGTTCATTCACCCCCCCTCTGAACCTCGGACACCACTTGGGACCAACAATAAAGTTGAGTGGTATTACTCAAGGAATTAGATGTTAATTAAATTGATTTGTCAGTAACTTATTTAATTAACAGACATTCGATATCTTAAACATGAGAAGATAAACGTACTCATAATAAATAGGAGCCCATATTTAATATGGATTTGGGATGGTAGTTTAATAATAACTCCTTAGTGGATCAAGTTATTATTAATGGGCTTAAGAAGTGTGTTCGTGTGAACATATGACTCATAAGCCTATTAGGAGACCTAATCCTAACCCTCCTCTAGGTTCCTGTTGTAGCCTATAAATATGTCTTAAGTCAGGCGCTTCTAAATACACGAAAATCTCACATACGATTTAATAGAAAACTGAAATTCTCAAAAGCTCGTTGTCCACATAATGTTCGAGAAAAAATGAGAAATACAGTAGAAGATCGAGAGGTCGAGGATCCATCGATTACTTTGTCTACAGTTCTGACCTTAGAACTAATTTGCCTTATTTTCGCTGCAAAAGATATGACTCATTTTTTCGCTGCGCGTTGTCATATTTTATATGGATCCTGAATCGAAATTGCATAGGATTAGCGATCCGACGGTTCCAACAATTGGTACAGAGTCGTAGTTTTTTGACTCTATGCGATTGAATTGGTTAATCATATTATGAATCATGTCTTGTATCATGTGCATTTAGATCGGATAATAGTAGGATATGCGATAGATTATTTTGTCTTGTAGGAACCCTAAATCCAACTATTATGGTCTGAATGTATGTTGATGTATGATTTAAACCCTCGGAGATATCGAGGTTGTTTTTTATGGTGTATGATTGTAATAGTAAAATCACGACGGGTTGTCGTGTTAAGTTTTAATTTTCTATTTGATCTCGATCATGTGTAAACTCCTTCGTGGAGTATAGGATCGATAGATGTAATTAATTACAGGGTTAGGGTTGTGATAGAGATTTCTTACCGTGGAGAAGGATTTTGGTGTCCAGAAGCCGCGACTGAAAGAGAAACAAGAGGGCAGAAACCCTAATTTTTTCTTAAATGGGGCTTTGTCCCGTACCCCGTGACATGATCGGCAGGTCGATCCCCAACTTAACTGATTGATGGCGAATATTCAAAAACAGTGATCATATGACGAGGCCATAATAGTTGGAATTTATATTTTTCATATTTATTGTCGTTATTATGTATTATTTTATCGAGCATGCTATTATGTAGTTTATATTATATGCATGTTAAAATCTCTCGTGTTAAATAATTAAGTGCGAGAGAGATTAATTATTTTAATAAATCACGTGTCATCCATTACTAGTTTGTAAGTGATGCATTTGAACTAGCGTGTTGGCTTTAAGTGCCATCCTCCATATCGAATGAGTTTATTTACGGATCATTAGATCAAACTTCATTTATGGATGATTATAGAAAGTTGTTTAGGAGTATGTCATCTTCTCCGTCTGAAGGGGTATAATCCTAGATAATGGACTTAGTATCAAGTAATGGTATACACTTAGGTGCATCTGATAGTATCCTCCCCATTGGAGTCACTGCTGTTATTTGTATGGCCAAAGCAAAACCAACTATTAATTCTATTTGCCATAAAGTTAAGTTGACAAGATAATAAAATTAATGGGTAAAACCTCTTCTAACAAATGTTTGAATTAGTATACGTCTACACTATCGTGGCATACGAAGTTTACGGTGTGTTGAGGTATTGGTGAATTTAAATTATATTGTTTGAGGGAACAATATGATTTCTTAATTCAAATATTTTGACCTATATGTTTATTTATGTGATTCTAAGGATTTTCATTATGACTTTCAATCCTCTTGCTGTTATACTTAAAGAAAACAAATTTACTGGTCCTAATTAGGTGGATTGGAAACGAAACTTGGATGTTGTCCTGACTGCTGAAGAGTACAAGTTTGTACTCTCTGAGCACTATCCTGACATACCCGATGAAAACTCTAGTGAAGAGGAGAAAATGCTTTAAAGGAAGTGGGTCAAGGCAGATGAGATGATGCGGTGTTACATTTTGGCTTTTATATCAAATGTGCTGCAAGATCAACATCAGGTCATGTCTACTGCCTATGGCATGATGCACAATCTAAAAGAACTCTTCGAACACCAGAGTCGGGCTGCCAAATAGGAGCCTATGAGAATTTTGATGACAACCACCATGGCTGAGGGAACACCTGTGAGTGATCATGTCCTCAAGATGATGGCTCATTTGAATGAGATGGAGGTCCTTGGAGCTGAAATCGATGGAGAAACCCAGGTCAATATCGTTCTCCAAACGCTGCCCAAGAGTTTTGAGTAGTTCCGCTTGAAGTACAACATGAACAAGAGGTTGTATTCATTGGTGGAACTTCTGATAGAACTCTAATCAGTAGAAGAACTGTTTCGTCAAAATACTCAAGCTTACGTTGCTGAAAATGTTTCTCCTTCTAAGCCGAAAGATGGAAAGAAGAAGAAGAAATAAAATCCTCCAGCAAACAAAACGGCTGGGCCACAAAGTGGTGTGAAAAAGCCGAAGGATAAGTGCTTTAATTGCAAGCAGCTTGAACATTGGAAAATGGATTGTCCCCATAAAAAATAGAACAATGGAGGTACATCTTTTTCATTAGTTGTTGAAACATGTTTAGTTGTGTTATCTATGGATACCTGGTGTGTAGATACGGGAGCCACTGATCATGTCTGCAATTCATTGTAGGGGTTATAAAAAAATAGACGACTCAGTGATGGAGAGATTACCATATATATGGGCATCGCTGCGAAAGTAGCGACCATTGCAGTTGGAAGCGTTTATTTATCTTTTCATAAGAATAAGTTTTTGGTTTTGAGAGATTGTCTTTATGTACCTTGTTTTAGAAAGAATTTGATTTCAGTTTCTAAACTATTTATGGATGGATATTCTGTTTCTTTTGATGATAAAGTTGTGGTTAAAAAGAATAGAGTTATTATCTGTTCTGGTACATTGGATGGCAATTTATATACTTTTAATCCAATAACTTCTACGATGCAATAAATGAAAATTAATAACACAACTTCTAAATCTAATAAGAGAAAAGAATCTTGGAAAATGAACCAAACATATCTTTGGCATTTAAGGTTGGGTCATATTAACTTTAGTAGGATTCAAAGGTTGATAGTCGATGGACCTGGGTTCCTTTAAAGTGGGAAATTATCTAAGCTGAGAGTCCTGCTTGAAAGGAAAAATGACCAAAAGGCCTTTTAAGGCCAAGAGGTATATAGCTAAAGAAGTGTTGGAATTGGTTCATTCTGATTTATGTGGGCTTATGACTATTTAGGCAAGAGGTGATTTCGAATATTTTATCTCATTCATAGACTATTATTCAAGATATGGGTACATTTACTTGATGTGTCGTAAGTTTGAGTGTTTTGGTAAGTTCAAAGAATACAAGGCTGATGTGGAGAAACGTCATGGTAAATGTATCAAAACACTACAATTTGATCGTGGTGGGGAGTCCTCTTAGGAGAGTTTAAGAGTTACTTATCAGAGGCTAGGATTCAATCCCAATTATCTACACCGGATACACCCCAACAGAACGGTGTGGCAGAACGAAGGAATAATACTTTTATGAAAATGGTAAGATCAATGATGAGTTATTCAAAATTACCGAATTCGTTTTGGGGGTATGCTCTAGAAGTAGCGGCATATATTTTGAACTTGGTACCTTCTAAATCAGTACCCTTTATTCCCATAGAATTGTGGATTGGGCGCAAGCCTAGTCTGAAACACATTCAGATTTGGGATAGTTCAGCACATGTGCTGAAGGGAGATATAGATAAGTTGGAATCTCGTATGGAAGTTCACTTGTTTGTGGGATATCCCAGAGGAACGAAAAGTAGTTTATTTTATAGTCCTAAAGATCAGAAGGTCATTGTTAGCACGAATGCCCAATTTTTGGAAGAGAACTATGTAATGAACCATAAGCCCATGAGTAAAATTATTCTTGAGGAAATGAGGGGAAAATTCTTCTATACTAGTGGTACAAGATGAGATACCACAAGTGACTGCACCGCGTATTACAAGTGATACACAATTATCGGTAGTGCCTCGTCGTAGTGGAAGGGTTGTTAGACAACCTAATGGATTCATGTTTTTGGGAGTCTTCAGACTTGGTCCTTGGTGAACATGAAATAGATCTTTGGACTTATGACGAAGCACTCCAAGATAAAAATATGATATTTTGGCAAAAGACAATGTTCTTTGAGATAGAATCTATGGATTCTAATCAAGTTTGGGAGCTTGTAGAACCACCAAATGGTGTAAAAGTCGTTGGATATAAATTGGTCTACAAAAGGAAAAGAAGATCAGATGGAAATGTAGAAACCTTTAAAACAAGACTTGTTGTGAAAGGGTATACTCAGAAAGAAGAGATCGATTATGAGGAAACTTTTCGCCGGTAGCCATGCTTAAGTCTATCTAGATTCTTTTGTCTATAATTGCTCATATGGATTATGAGGTTTGGCAGATGGATGTCAAGATAACTTTCCTTAATGGAAGTCTTGAAGAAAACATATATATAAAGCAACCAGAGGGATTCATTGAAAAGGGTAAAGAACATCTCGTATGCAAGCTCAATCGGTCTATTTAGAGACTGAAACAAGCTTCGAGGTCTTGAAATATCTGCTTTGATGAGGTAATCCAATCTTTTGGATTTATTCAATGTCCGGATGAGTCTAGTGTATATAAAAAGATTGATGGAAACGTGGTGGTATTTCTTGTACTATACGTAGATGACATCTTGTTAATTGGCAATAATATGGGGGTGTTATCAGACGTAATGTATGGCTGTCTAAACAGTTTGCTATGAAGGACTTGGGAGAAGTTGGACATATTCTTGGGATCAAAGTAATAAGGGATCGCAAGAAAAGAATGTTGTGCTTATCTCAAGTTTCATACATTGATACTATCCTAACTCGTTTTAGCATGTAAAACTCCAAGAAAGGTTTTCTACCTTTTAGACGTAGAGTACCTTTATCTAAGGAGATGTGTTCTAAGACACCAAAGGAGATAGAGAAAATGAAAGCAGTTCCTTATGCTTCGGCTGTAGGAAGCTTAATGTATGCGATGCTATATACGAGACCGGATATTTGCTTTGGCATGGGCATGGTTAGTAGATATCAAAGTGACCCAGCACAAGAACATTGGACTGCTGTAAAACATATTTTAAAGTACCTGAAAAGGACTAGAGATTATATACTGGTTTACAAGGTAAATAATTTGTTCCCTATGGGTTACACGGATTTTGATTTCTAGTCAGATAGGGACAACAGTAAATCAACCTCAAGATATGTCTTTACCTTGGGAGATAGAGCCATAGTGTGGAGAAGTGTGAAGTAGAAATGCGTTTCGGACTCCACCATGGAAGCTGAGTATGTGGCAGCCTCTGAGGCAGCCAAAGAAGCTGTATGGCTCAGAAAAATCTTGATGGACTTAGAAATGATTCCTAATTTGCCCAAAGCTATCACAATTTATTGTGATAACAGTGGTGCAGTAGTAAACTCGAAGGAATCACGAGCCCATAAGGCAAGTAAACATATTGAGCGCAAGTACCACCTGATACGAGACATCGTAAAATGAGGGGAAGTTGTTGTTACCAAGATTGCATCAGCCGATAACCTAGCAAATCCTTTCACAAAGACTCTTCCGGTAAAGGCCTTTGATAAGCATGTTGAGGGGATGGGAATCAGATGTATGGCAGCATATATGACAGCATAGTCTTTTAGTATAAGTGGGAGATTGTTAGGATGTATACTATAAGCATAACTTTTTGTATGAACATCTATTTTGATATGAGAATATTTTATGATCAAATGTTTGCATTTTATATTTGTTATATATGTTATTGTAATTATCCAATTAATTTATATTAGGGCCCGGTTATACACACCCCGGGCCTTTCTAAACACACCCCACCAAAACAATGAAAAAAGAAATAGAATGTGTAATGTCCAAAATGCCCTTATCCATTTAACAAAATAAAAAGCATAATCAAACAAATTATCTAAACACACCCACCTAATTGTGAAACGCACCCCATTTGTAGGTTTTAAGGGTAGGAATACACACACCCCACTTCTCTTCTTCCTCACCAATTTCAATTTCTTCCCCAAAAACCTACCCAAAACCCTACTCACATTTGTTCACAAAATATCATGGATCAAGATAGAGCACAGGAAAGGGACAATGTAAGTCATTTAGCATAGTTTTACCTATTTATTTTTCAGTATGGTTGGAAAAAAAATCATGTAGTTCCCGATCGACCAATACAGGCCGAACAATGTGAATTATGTTCGACCTGTATTGGCCGAACATATAGTGATATATTTTCTCGATACTGGTCGAACATGTAGCGTAGTGTTCGGCTAGCTCTGGTCGAACGTGATCATGTGTGTTCGGCTGGCCCTAGTCAAATATATGTAATATGTTCGTCTGATAATGGTCGAACATATTGCATATGTTTGAGGTATTGTGGGAGTAAATAGTCGAACGAATTTAGATTTTTTGTTGTGGTCAATGCATTTACACATACTTTTTTTGATAGGAATATGGCTCCAATGAAACGCAACTGAGTGTTATGAACGTTATTAACCCGATGCATGAGCAAATAGATTTTTCGAAGGAGTTTTGAACAAACGAACTATTCGATAATCGCGAAGATTTGGTGAATTGGACCACTAGGGTTGGGATTCATCTTAACATGGTTGTTTTGGTTAGACAATCTGATAGTGGAGATAGTGGACAACGAGCACGTGTATTTTTAGGATGTGAGCGTGGTGGTAAATATCATCCGTCGAAATCAAAAGTTATGGGAGGTACTTCTACTGACCCGGAAAAGAAGTTTGCTAAAGGACGCCAGATTGGAACAAAAAAGTGTAATTGTCCTTTTATGCTAAAAGAAGTCGAGCTAAAAGAGATTGGGCAATGGTGTTTAATGGTTGTATGTGGGTCTCATAATCATCCAATGGGGCTGCATTTGGTGGGATATTCTTTCTCCGGTCGACTAACGTCTGCTAAAGATCGGCTTGTGCGGGACCTGTCTATGAATAACACGAACCCGAAGGACATTTTGAGCACTGTTAAGCTTTTTTTTCCAGATAATGAGTCCACCCTAAAGATAATTTACAATGCTCGGCAAAAGCATAGAGTTCTCAAGCATGGAGGCCGAACTCAAATACAGTTTTTGTAGGAAAGTTGAAGTTGGAGAGCTATTACTTCTTGGATAGGAGAGATGAGCAAACAGATAGAGTCACAGATCTCTTTTATGCCCATACGAGATCTGTTGACCTGTTACGTGCATTTCCTAGCATGCTCTTAATGTATTGTACCTATAAGACTAATAAGTACCAGATGCCACTTTTGGAGGTTGTTGGTGTGATATCGACCAACATAACTTTTTCTGTTGCCTGCGTATATATGTCCCAAGAGCGCAAAGATAATTACAGGTGGGCTCTGACCACCTTGAAAGGATTAATATCTGACAACCGGCTTCCTTCGGTGATTATAACTGACCGTGAGTTGGTTTTGATGAATGTCATCAGTGTTACATTCCCCAACTCTACACACTTGCTGTGTCGGTGGTATATCAATAAGAACATTTTGAGCAACTGTAAGAATTTGTTTGGCCAAGTGGAGAAATGAGAACAGTTCAATCATGCATGGAATATGCTGATTTTTGTTGAGGATGAACCAAAGTTCAATAAATTACTGAGAAGGTTAGAGGATGACTACCGAGAGCATCCTAGGGCTGTGGTTTATGCCCTAAAAACTGGATCGAGCCATATAAGGAGAGATTCGTCTCGTGCTGGACTAACAATGTCATGCATTTCGACAACACTACGAGCAGCAGGTAACTTTTTTTGCCACTTCTGTCTGCATTATTTCCATTCGTCTGGGTTGTTAATCTCTATTACCGATAGAACATTTGACTTATAGGGTCGAGAGTGCACATACCAAGTTGAAAAAGCAGTTGACATCCTCTCAATCAAATTTTGAGACATCGTGGGAACGAATACATCATCTCCTCATCATGTCGCACACTCACATTATGGCCTCTTTCGAACAAAGCTTGAATGTCACACCTCACCGGTGTTCGATTCCTATGTTCAAGAATATCCATGGTTTAGTCTCTCATCAAGCCCCAAGTAAGATTTTGGAGGAGATGAGTGGTGTTGACAGTTGCGGTGTTGACCATTTGCTTTGTGGATGTGTTTTGAGGAGGACGTATGGGTTGCTTTGTGTGCACAAGTTGGCCGAGCTGGCACGAGATGGTCAAGTTATTCAGCTTGAGATGATCCACCCATTCTAGAAAAAGTTAGACTACGAACAAGTTGTTGACGAGGGTACTATCAATGTGGACATTGGTAACCGTTGACAAGAAACAGTCGGTGATATTAACAACATGTTCGGATCGGCTTCTGAGGCTCAGAAGCTGTTGTTGCTGAAACGGTTGCGCGAGATATCTATACCTTCAACCTCTCAGTTGTAGGAGCCCGTTACTACCATACGTACCCGTGATAGGCCTGGCAAAATGAAGGCCAAAAAAGATATGTCGACCAAACGCAATCCAAGCAAGTTCGAATATGTGGAATCATTCTATGATAGTTGCTCGTTCGAGGAGGAGCAAACAATCCCTATACAAACGGAGGCCAACTCCATCCCTATCTTTACCATACTAAAACGCAAGATGCTGCCGATAAAACGATAATCAGTTCAGAAGGCCGGGGATGAGGTGTTTGTAGGTCAACTCTCTGCTCTATTGCAGCCACATGTGGTTAGTATAAACAATCCATTGGGAGACGGCCACTGTGGTTTTCGATCGATTGCCCACGCAATCAGGTTGGGGGAGAATTCATGGGGGCAAGTCCGTAGTGATCTTATCCAGGAGCTTAAAGACTTTCAGGGTTTGTATTCGAATATATACGGCATGAAAGATCGTCTAGATGAGTTGATCTCCAATTTGAGTTGCTACGAACGACCTACGCCAATCATGAATTACTGGTGGACTTTTCCCGAACTGACCTATCTGGCCGCTAATGCCTATAACATGGCCATCGTCCATTTCTCTCCTCAGTTATGCGTTACGGTGCTACCGTTGCGGGCCCAAGTACCCATGAAGCCTAGGCTTGTTTGCATGGCCTTTGTTTACAGAAACCATTACATTCTGGTAAAGTCGTGTTTCAGTTATTATTTTTTCCCATCGAACTTTATATGCGTACTGAGTTAGCCCTTTTGTAGGTCAAATTGGAAGACGATGCACCGTTACTGCCCATCATAGACCGTTGGTTCGAACATCACCTATCCTATGCTGCTGGATAGTCCGAGGTGTATAAAAAACGCATCATGCAGTAGCGGCTGACAGTCGCAGTGAAAGTTCTTCAGTTGGACAAGAAACTATTCAGATCTACGATGATTGATTTGTTTGGTTGTATGAGTACTCAAATTTCATTAACTTTTGATGTTTGCATGAACTTTTTCAATAATCACATGTTCGATTGTTATGAAGGCTTTTCGAGCTATTGATGTGTGAACATACTTGTTTGGTTGAAGTATATGCATTATTTGATTTGTTTGTACACTGGAAGTATACGAAAGTAGGGAAAATCGAGCCTGTTCGACCACCATTAATTGAACACACTTGAGAGTGTTCGATTGTGGGTCAAACTTCAATAAAATGTTCGACCATAGGCCGAACATGGTGAAGTGTGTTCGGCCAATGGTGGCCGAACAGGCACGATATGCACTATTTATATAGGTTCAACTTGTAGCCGAACTGGGAGAGATTGTTCGACCAATGGTCGAACATCTATGAGGTGTTCGGCTAGTATTGGTCGAACAGGCTCAATTTCCAACATTCAATGTTCGTATTATCCCTATCGGAAACCCATTTGACTTGTTTATGAATCATAATTCGTAATGCACCGAAGAACTTGGTTTAAATTCATCAAAAATATAAAATGAGAGATAACATGCATAACTGTCATACAAAAGTTGTTCAAATACGAAATGTGTAATATAGATAAGGACAGTTCATAAATCAATGACATAGAGACTAAACTAAGCTCTCCGAGGTCTACGCTGTCGGCTGCTAGAAGCTCGTTTGGACGACTCAGGTGGATCCTCGTTGTCAATCTTCAGGGCCTGATATGCTCCAACTAGGGCTGGAACCATAGTTAATACATCCAAGCCTTCCTCGTTGGTGGACCACTGCTGGTACACGGGCTCTAAGTACCCAAGTGCGTTCGTGATCACGTCCCACGGTTGTAGGCATCTAGGTTTGGTCTGAGGGACATGTCCAACAATAAGTTTCTCCGGATTCTGGATGAATGGATGTGAAGCCCTAGAATACGAGTCGAGGTAGTCCTCGGAGCACTCCCACACAGGATAGGCACTTCTCCCACGTGCTTCGGCTGACAATACGTGGTTACGCCAAACTCTGAAATATGCGCCTAGTGCATCCTAGGTGACCTTGTACTGAGCCCCCTGTTTACCCCTTCGGGAGAGAATTGGAATCAAGGCCTTATTTGGGATCCTTTGAACGAATCCAAACTGCTACAGAACACGATCCGGATGATAAGACTCCACTACATCAAACACTCTATGCATCCTTGACAGAAAGTCACTAGATCCTGAGGATAGTGATCACGAATCTCACTGTACGGAGTCCAATTCACCTACACATAAAAGTTGGAGTACACGTAACCCGTGGTGAGAGTTGAAATCTCATAAGTACAGAAAAGAAAGCTCGAAGCGTTACTCACGTCGTGTGGAGACATGTTATCCAAACTCTCTCTGATAGCAAGTAATCGACTGTGTGTTCCTCCACCATGAGATCGTTGCACTCATTTCCGTGTAAGTGGCTTACTCATTCGAAATCCAACATTATATGTTGGTCGGAAAACAGGAAAATATTCATATATCCAAGCCTGACAAAATTGAACAGGTAACAGTTAGAAAAATAAAAGAAAGTACATTTAGAGCATACATAGACATCACGAATGTTATGCACATACATCCAGTAATGTCAGATATCCACTCATTTGCCGAACCCTAACTCGGGAGGCCAATCCCAACTGTCGATACAAGAACGTCAAAGCCGCTGTGTCCCAAGCGTATTCATGGACACGGTTCAAGTGCTCCAATAGCCTCAATATCTTGGACGATGCCCGTGTGCCTGTCTTATCTACAAACAGCGAACACCCCAATATAAACAACTGATATGCATGGGCAGCACGCTCCAACTTCATTGGGTTCTCAAATGTCGTATCAACTTCAAATCGACTTTGAAGCCACTCCATTTTGATAGATCCTCCTCGAAGGCCTTCGAGTCCCTCATTTACGGCCTTCTCTGAAATGCCCAACAATCGACTAATGAGCTCGGAAGGCGGCTCCGGTCTGCTTCTACTATCTGGAATCATGACCGATCATCCACTAACAGGTAGGTCAGTCAGACAAACTACGTCATCCAGGGTAATAGTCATCTCACCCCAGGGCATATGGAAAATGTTTGTCTCTGTTTGCCAGCGCTTAAAAAACGCACATATGAGGTTTTTATTCGGCATCTTATAAGACACCCACCTCAAATTTGGGATGGGACTGCGCTAAAGCAATTGTATCCAAGCCGATCTTTGGACCTCGAATTGCCACGTCTCCATCTTTGTGGTGTGACACCAACACTTCAGTATAGGCCGTTCCTCACCGCTTCAAATAGAATAGGCGATATACGTTTTGAAGCTCGGAATCAGTTGTGGATCAAGCGGTCCACCAAGGCAAGGGCCTCTAAGAATATCGTCATTATCAGCCTCCCTTTCAGCCTCCCTTTCAGCCTCCTCAGGCACCTCTTCTTCATCATGATCATCATCACTTTCTGCTTCCTCTGTCGGTACTTAGTATTCGATCAGAGGAAGGGTAGATGTCGAAGCGATCGATGGATGGGTCATGCAAGCCTCATGTACCCGACGTCGTCAGTTCAAGGTGGTTGGACGTGTCCTCCTAGTATAAAGAATATACTCTCCTGCAATATTCATGACCAATTTAATCAATTCGTCTATATATATATTAGTCAATTCAATCTTCTTCAATTACCGAACAATCGACCATTGACCAAATAATGGACTATAATGTTGTAACATAAAATCAACCATTGATCAAATAATGAACTACAATGTTCGGCCCATACCAACCGACCATGCCAAGTATGTTCGACCAGCCTCACACGAACACAGCCTTATATGTTCGCCCGGAGTCAACCGAACATCCTCAGGGTGTTCGATCACTACCGACTGAACGCACCTACATATGTTCGGCCATTACCGGCCGAACCCTTCCACATATGTTCGGCCAAAGCAACCGAATGCATCACATATGTTCGGCCAATAGCAACCGAACACATCATAGACCGTTCGCCCAACCAGGGTTAAACATACCCTGTCCGAGAACAACAATTTCCACCAAAAAAATGAATGGAATTCACGCATTCTCAACAAATTAATGAATCATAAACACTAACATTGTGTTTTAAACAAAATTACACACATCTAACACATTAAAATTCCAACTTCCTACTCAAAATTCATAAGTTCACTTACTTGGATTTTCTTCTTCTTGTTGTGGATCCATTGTAGATTTTGAGCTACGAAATCAAGCTTGCTACAACTTGTTCGGTTGAGGGTCGAACAAAAACTCCAAATTCGGCTTGAGAAGATAGGATTTACAAGGAAGTATGGGACGACTCTCTCTCTTGTTTGGGGAAGGTAGGGTTTGTTTGGGGTGTGTGTGTGGTGGGTGGGTGTGTTTAGAATAGATTTTGTTTTTCCAATTTTTAAATTATTAAGGGTATTTTGGTAATCATGTGGGGTGTGTTTAGTATTATGTGAGTTTAATTTTAATTTGATGGGGTGTGTATAGAAGAGTTTGGGGTGTGTATAGCCGGGCCCTTTATATTATAGATAACACGGTGTGTGATGCCACACATAGATCATGTTACCAGTTCCTTATAGATTATAAATGGTAGCTCACAACCAAGATGATTTTGGACAAATCATCAGAATAGTTGTAGTGTAATTTGGTATTAGTCTATCTTGATTATAAAATTATATCAGTACATTTTTTTTATGTATTGAGCAGGATCAATTGAGGTTGTTTGATTTATACTGACTATATAATAAAATAAGACCTCTGTTATTATGGATGTGTGTCCTCTTAATCCCTATATAATAAGGGGCACGTATATTCAATTTATGTTTCTTTAATTTACCAATGAGTGAGATTTATTCATTAAATCAATTAGCTAGGTGAATTGAGATACAATATTGTTTATATGGTGTGCTGTTGATTGTAGAAGGAGTTTGTGTCCTAATTATTTAGGATGATAATGTCTCCTTGAGGTAAGAATTATCATATAAAACCATGTAGGTGGATTTATTCCGGCATGATAATAAAGTTGAGTGGTACTACTCGAGGAATTAGATGTTAATTAAATTGAGGTGTCAGTAACTTATTTAATTAATGAACATTCAATATCTTAAACACGAGAAAATAAACGTACTCATAATAAATAGGAGCCCATATTTAATATGGATTTGGGATGGTAGTTCAATAATAACTCCTTAGTGTACCGAGTTATTATTGATGAGGGCTTAAGAAAATAATTGTGAAAATATAGGACTTAAGAACATAGGACTCCTAATTGTAAAAATATTGGGCTTAAGAACATGGAACTCCTAATTGTGAAAATATAGAAATTTTTAAGGTGTTATCATCAAATTATATTAAATCGTAGTTCTCAACCGCGACCTCAAAGTTCGGATGATGGAGTTACATTTGGAAACTACGACTTTCATTTTTTTAATTGTTTTTTAAATTTAATTAGAAGTCACGGTTGGAATTGCGATTTTAAATTCGATTTTTTTTATGGGAGTCGCAGTACTCACCCACTTTTCCTTCTCCCACCCCTCCCCCACATATCATTTACAACAACATTTCATTTTCTTTCTCATCTTATCTTCCTTTTTTTTCTTCCACCTTCAACTAATGTAATTTTTTTTTGTCGATGATTGCATTGCACTGGTAAGTTTTGCTCCTTCATTATTTTATTGTCTTCATAATTTATGCACATTTTATGAATTTTTTTATGTAAAGTTTGAACACAAAATATAATTTTATTGTTAATATTAAACATACGTACAAACAACTCAATGATTTAACTACCTTATATTTATATAATTTTGATTTTGTTTTAATTACTTTTTTTATAGTTCTTCAAATTTACTTTCATTATTTAAATTAAACTTTGATGTCTTTAATTTAGTCATTTATTTGTATTGTACTATTTGAATTTATATATTATAGAATAATTTACGATAAATGACACATAAGTTGTTTAGAGGTATAAAAAATAAAAATAAAAAGTGATTGTTAAAAAATAAGAGTATTATATTATGTATAACAGATCATGATTACATTTTCTAAGTTGGTTTCACAACTATATAAGTACACCCACATTGATAGTAATCCGTACCAATTAAATATTTTGTGTAAATGAGCTCGAATGTACTTGAATCAGGTAATGGTATGTGGTACAAATAGCAAATGATGAACAACTTCAGCTATTTTTGGATCCAAATGAAGGAAATGATGAAATGCACATTTATGTTGAAGCGGACCAAAATAATGACAATATTATTCCCCCACATATAATGTTGGGAACTGAATGAAGTGTGTACATGTGATTGCTTTCACATGATAATATTGCAAGCATTGAGCTGTAGGAACAAGAGTTGGATGATATTCATACATTTCACTGCCTAAGTATGTGTCTGACATTCATATGGTTACACAGGGATGACATCTATGGGATTCGGAGACTTCCACATTGGTGCTTCGACATCAATTATGCAAACATGGGACATAATGTTGAGTTAAGTATATGCGAGAAGTTGTGAATGAGCCTAGAGATTGTGTTGCTATATGTGGACCGAATTCACAAATTCATATTGAATCCACTGAGTGTTTTGATACCTCTGATCATATAGAACAACGCTTTGTAACCTCACTTGCCATCCGACTTTGAACCAGATAAGATTGGTCCTAATGTCCACGAAGAAGATGATGAAGATGAAGCTAATTTTGTTGAAACCTTGGAGACATTAGGGTAATATCATATGTCATCACCACAACATGGAGTGGATGTACTAACATCTTCTACACAAACTCAACTGGTAATACATCCAACTATTCCATACTTCTCAATTATGTATGGAGAAATAGAGGTAGACTCAATTGATATTCCTTGCGGAAATTGAGGAAGTTTTTATGATAGCAAAAAAAAGGTAATTTGAAGGTGGGCATGATCTTTCAATCAAAGAACCGACTTATCACGACAGTAAAAGATCATTCTATCACATTTTCAAAATGTGAGTAGTTGAGAGTACGCCAAAATTATGAAAAGTTGTATAATGATATAATGATATAATGAAAGTTTATAATGATATAACTGGAACTCAATTTACTAAAAAGAATCCTAAAAATAAAAAATTGAATATCAAATTATTCATATTTTAATTGAATTTTGATATAATCTACAGAATGTTGAAGGGACAGTGAATAGTATGACTTTGTTATCTAAAATTTGAATTAGCATCAATCCTCTACAACAATTGAATAAATATCACCAAACAAGAGTAGAGGTTGTCCTAACAAGGGTTATTTATTCTATTCTATTCAAAATAATGGAAGAATTCTGTTTATAAGAACAAAGAGAAGCGATTTATTTTATACTCGATAAGTACCAATATGCAATGGTTGAACTATTATAAATAAAAAATTAATTATAAATTAGTAGTTTGTTATTTGATGGATTCCAACAGTAGATCAAAGCAGCAAAGGTGCTGGCGGCAACAATGGTGGCGAAGGCGGCTGACGGTGCTTCACAATTTAAATTATTTATAGTGGTTGGGAGGAAGACACAATGTTAATTTGGTGGGTGGTTGAAAGCTCTTAAAAAAATTAAAAATTGTCCTACAATTGATAAATCATCCCACAAAATGAAATTATCTCACTTAAACTATTAGAAACAATTTACTAAGAAACAATTATAAATAAGTAGTCTTCTGTTACAATTATAAATAAGTAGTCTTCTATTACTTGATGGGATTCCAGAGAGTAGCAGAGCGAAGGCAGCTTTATACCATCGCAGTAGCAACAACAAATGACGGCAGTGATGGAAACAATAGTTGTGGAAAAGACGTTGATGTAGACGAAGAAGATGAGAATGTGTTGGATGAGAAGTAACGAGAGGCCTATCAGCAATTTTTGACATACATATTGAGATCTAAATAGTTTATACCTGAGATTCCATCATTCGAGCAGTCGTGTTCGTCAGAGTTAGACCACATAAACCAAGTGCAACTTGATCTGCAGAAAGGTTCACTTTTGCTAGTAAAACTGAACTGAAGAATGCACTTGGAAAATCAAGTTGAATATTATGTCCATCATTCGGACAAACATAGATGGTATTTAAAATGCAAGCAAATAGGATGTCCATTCACACTCACTGCTCACGAGAGATATGGAATTTGAAAAATCTCAAAAATTGTTTTGCTTCATAGTTGTTCATATGATCTGAATAGTAGTGTTCCTCGTCAACTTTCATCTACTTTGATCGGTGACTACTACGCTGATAAGCTAGGAAAAGAGAGCTCAAATGCCAATCCCAGGGGCATCATTTAGGAAATGAAGCAACGACATGATTTGAATCTTACTTATAAATTTGCATTAAAGGCAAAACGTTGTGCAATGCAGGTTGCATACGGAGATCCAAAAAATCATTTTCTATGCTTCCAGTATACTTAGAGGTCTTGAAACAAACAAATCTGGTGACCTATACTGCTTTGGAAACATACAACAGTGGAAAATTCAAATATGTGTTTTTTGTATTGGCCGCATCCATTAATGGATTTCAAAGATAATCATGGTCTGTTATAGTGGTTGATGATTGTCACTTGAAAGGTTAGTATAAAAGTAGTGGAGAGAATGTGGAGAGAATGTTTTATTCACTCAAATATACTCAAGTTCTTCCTTGAATAACAAATGAATGTTGCAAACCACCTAATATTTATAGATAATGAATACACAAAATAATTCAATAGATATTATGAATCATAATAGGAGAGTATATGAATGAATGTAACTTCTTTGAAGATGGTGAGCCAAAAGAAATCCATATAATTGTTTTAAATACTCCCACTTGGATGTCCGTCATTGCATAAAGAATAGTCTCGTTAAAAATCTTACTAGGGATAAACCCAAAGGGAATAAATTCTAGATAAAAGAAAAATAGCACATATTACTTTGTGAATTAATTCTCCCACTGATTCAAATATCATTCGAAATCTTTTAAAAGACAATTTCAATATGCTTCATCAATTTCTCAAATGTTGCAGTTGGTAAAGCCTGGTAAATAAATATGCTACATTATCACTTAATCGAATTTCTTGCACGTTGATTTAATCATTCTTTTGTAACTCATGAGTAAAGAAGAATTTCGGTGAAACATGTTTGGTCCTATCTCCTTTAATACATATTTCTAATAATTTAGCTACATAAGTTATGTTGTCTTCATATAATACGGTTATACGATTCTCATTGTCATTCGATAACTCACAATTCTTTTGAATATGTTAATCATTGATCTTAGTTGAACATATTCTCGACTGACCTCATGAATTGCTAAACGTTTAGAATTATTCGAAAAAGTGGCAGCTAGTGATTATTTTGTAAATTGTCATGAAATGGTTATCCACCACATGTAAATATATATTTAGTTTGAGACATGTCTTATATGGGTCAGATAATCACCAAAACTTTTATACAAGTAGTGCATGGACTTTAAATCCATCCACTCGAATCAATCTGACTAGCCACATGCACCCACGTACAGGGGTGGACCTACTACCATGGGTGGGGTGGCCTTAACTCCCCAAACTTTGCAAAAATTTTATTTTTACCCCTTCAATTTTTTTTTTTATTAACTTTTTATCCTTTCATAATTTGTTTAAGATAAATTTCATAATAAGACCCAATTTATAGATTAGTTCTCAATTCTAAACCTAAATTTTAAAGTTTCTCAATAAGGAGCTCAATTTAACAATTTTTTTCTCAATTTAAGGCTTGAAATTTAGATTGAGTTCTCAATTCAAGACAAAATTTCATTTTCTTTTTTATTTATATTTATAGATTTATTTATATTTCAATATGTATTCATATTTTGGATAAATTAAGTCAAGTTAGTGCGCTTTAAGAATAATTTTCATCCGACTTATCTTAATTTATATGAAAAAAAGAAAGAAAGAAACATAATTAATTTAATTCATAAAATATAATTTATATTAAATATTTAAATCGATTTTCTATACTTTTATTCTTAAAATTAAGAAAATAAAAGAATCCTAATTTTTTTAATTGCATTTATTATATATATATATATATATATATATATAAATTAATACAAGTCGGATGAAGATCATTCCAAAATTACATGAATTTGTCTTAATTTATCTAAACTATAAATACATATTAAAATATAAATGAATTAAAAATAAAAAAATGAAATTTTGCTTGAATTGAGAACTCAATCTAAATTTCAAGCCTTGAATTAAGAAAAAATATTAAATTGAGCCCCTTATCGAGAAACTTTAAAATTCGGGTTCAAAATTGAGAACTAATCTATAAAATTGGTCTTGTTATGAAATTTATCCTTTTTTTATTATAATTGGCCCATGGCCCCCTCAACTTTTGTTCCTGGTTTCGCCTCTGCCCACGTACCTCCACATGCATTATGCACGTACGTGGGTGCGCCCAAATATACCCAAACTTACTTACCAGTGTTGTACCTTTATGTTATGTTAGTCATACATTTATATTATATTAGTCATATTTTTTAAGATTTTAATTGTACTTTACATTTTTTTAAACAACCATTTATACCTTTTATACATTTCACTAATGTTAATCATATCTTTTAATTATGTTAGTTGTACCTTTATATATTACATAAAGGTATGACTATCTTGATATAAAAATATGATAATATCACTTAAAGGTACGAGTAATACCCTATAAAAGTATATATGTACAAATTGTGTCCTTTTTTTTTTAAAATTAAAGTATTACATAAATCTATAATATCTATTCATAAAGGTAGACTAATATATATAAATATAATATAAATATCAGGGCAAAAAAAATGCGTTGATCCAGGTTGGATCCAAACCCGCCCAATCTGAGTGCATGGTTAGATCCATGCACCTAATGCATAAGAGACTTAATCTAGATGAACCCAGCATCAAGATAATCAAACAATTTAGGTCGAGATTTATTTGAATAAAATAGATCAAGATCAATTGTTTCTTGGAGATAGTGAAAAATGTGTTTAATATTATTCCAATGTCGTCGTGTAGGAGATCGAACTAAATCTTGCTAATAAATTTACTGTAAATGATACCATTAGTGCAGCAGTTGCACCGAGATATAATACTTGAGGACCAAACATCTCTTCATCTTCTTTTCGTGGTCTAAAAGATCCCTATTAAGATTAAGAGGCTGGACGACCATTTGGATACTTAATGGATGTGTATTTTCTATGTAAAATTGTTTTAATACCTTTTTGGTTATAAGCAGTTTGGTGGACAAAAATCACACCTTGAATATGTTCAATTTGTAAACAAAGACTAAATTTGGTCTTTTCAAAATAATTGATCTCATATTAATTTTTTAAATATATATACCGTCCCTAATAGTTCTTCAGGAGTCCCAATCAAATTGAGATTATTAACATATAATATAATGTAATCAATTATCACAAAATTTGACCAATTTTTTTTCTTTATAAAAACAAATGAAAATATTGGATCATTGATATAGTCTTCTTAACTAATAAGCATTCAGTGAGACGATTATACCTCATACATCTAGATTGTTTAAGTTCATTAAAAGACCTTTGCAACTTGATAGAATAAACTTCTCTTGGATTTGATTTACATGCTTCGGACATGCAAAATCATTTAGGAATTTCATGTAGATACTATTGTTGACTAATTTCTTTTAGCTAATATCACAAGTGTACAATGTAGATTGTAGAAATGGTAAGTAGGGTCAATTCCACATAGACTAGTTATTTAGGCACTAATCATTACTCAAATTCAACTCTCAATTTTATCTAGATGCTATCAGGCAGTTTCAAATGAATCAAAACATAAAATAAATAAAACATATGAATTCACTCAAGAATAACAGATATACTAAACATGCTTTCATCTAATTCTCATCAAGATATCACTTTAATCAATCCAATTTCAATGATTAATTATCCTATATGAGCAATCACTAATATCAAATTAACAAACAGTTAAACCGATTGATTATTATGCTACCACATGTATCCCTACTCAATCATATAATGTAAAATAAATCACTAAAGCACCTAGGGTTGAATTCTCATCACATAAATTTATTAATCTTCCGATTTGATTCGTACTTATGTATCATGTATTTATTATTCCATCTGTAATTAAATCTTATCCCCGAATTTTGATATAATTACTAAAACATGCTCGTCTACTGGCCAGAAAATCAAACAAGAAATCAAATTATAAACATGCAAATAAAATCAAGAACCAAGAACTAGAATTGAAATTAAAGATCCATCAAAATTCGAATCAGACAACTAACAAATCCTAGAAACCTTAAAAAGTTAGCTAGCCATGATCATAAACAAACTCATAAATAAGATTGAACACATTATATCAAAGCTAATAAAATATAACATAAGAGGAAAGATTAAAGAAAAACTATATTCAAACAATGATCTGTCGATTCGTTGATCTCTTGAATTCTTCTTCTTTTCCTTCAAATGCTCTCAGAATATGTATTTATCTCTCTATGAATGCTCAAAAAGAATTTTGGAATAATTTCGGGTATTTATAACATCTTGAAGGTCTCCTAAATGGATTAAAAGTATAAAATACACAAAAAATCGAGATTTCACATGAATTTGCATCTTTCGGGCATATGATCGTGTGGTGTAGCACGATCAGACCATGCACGGTGACAAATACTAGCTATTGTATGTGGTGCACGATCGTGTCCTATAACACGATAGTGCGTGATGGAAACGTTAAAATTTGACTATGTATTCTTTGTAAAAGTTGTAACTCTTAAAGTTAGCTTTCCAATGCCTTAAGTTTCAGCTCAATAGAAAATTTAGAGCAAGTTATGATTAAAATACTAGAGCCCTGTCAGGATAAAAAACCAAATGTCACAACTTTCATCTTTTCTTAATATTCTGCTTTCTTAGGGATATAATTGAAAAAAGTGTTAAACATCAAAGCCGTAGATCGTCTCCTTTAACTTTCCAAAAAAAGGATCTCTTAACTTGGGCTTCTAGATTAAGAGATACACTCTTTCTCCCACAACTATGCATGTAAGCTAAAACTCATGTTTTTTCCACTAAAAATATGAAACTAACTACAAATTTCATCAAATATAATTATACATGATAAACACATGAACCACTACAAAAACGTACCTAATATACTCAAACGAATACATAAATATACGTAAAAATATATAAAAAATGACACTTATCAATTATTGTCAGGATACAGTATAAATGTGTAGTGACTACATACAAAATTTACAAGATAAAACTTACAAGATATCCAAATGTGATCTCATGTAGTACAAGGGAATACAAAATTTATAATTTCATTTTTCTCATTTTGTTCCCGCATGAATACCCGTTTATATCTCATTGTATTTACACCTTCTAGTGTTCAGACTACAGGTATAAAATATTTTCATTTTTCCGGTGAATCCAATTTAGATTGGATTGCATCTTCCAATTTCAGATCAATCATTTCTATACAATGACAGATCCAGGATTTCAAAATTGAGGATATGAAAAAATAAACAATACATAATGAAAAAAATTCTACACATAAATAAAGTTTAATATTTAAAGTTGTACAATCAAAATATGTGAAATATAAGATATTACAAAAGATTTAAATAAAAGTTGTAATTACAAGCTAAAATTTGGTCTGTTAAGTCTTTATTTTTTAGAAGCAATCTATAACATCAATTTATAAGAACACATCATTCTTAAAGAAAGTGATCAAACAGTTATTTGCTAATTGATCATCCATAATATTCCACAATCTATTTTTGAAATAGATCATTTCTGAAAACACTAGTTCCGTACCTATAGTAACATTAAATTGACGAAGATTGGATTGATTTCCATTGTCTTGGGTTTCTTTAATTTTATAATATTATTTTTCATTCTAAATAGAATCAAATTTTATAAAAAATTAACTATAATAACAACCCACAACAATTTTCATTGTGAATCACACATATGATAAAACACAAACCCTAAATTATGACAAACATTCAAATTAATAAATTAATAAACTAAATTAAACAACAAATATTAATAGTGCTAAACTTTAATATATAAAATGTGTTAAAAAACAAACAAACAAACCTGAGGTTGTAAGCAATATTTGGTTTGTAATGAAAATTGAAAAATGAATTTGCAACTATTTAGGTTATAATAGTAATGTTGTATTATTTGATTAAAGAAATAATATTAGTATTATAATATATATATATATATATATATATATATATATATAGTTAATAAAAAATTTGGGGTACAACTGTACCCCTTGTACCACACTAGATCCACCGTTGTTTCTACATCAACATTCATCAATCGATTTAGGCTAAATTGATTCTCAGTTTCTTCTATAATATCAAGTGCTACATTATATCCAACTATGTTATCAATGATTGTTTCTTAGAGTGAGAGAGTTTTAATTCATCCAACACAATTTCCAGTAATTTTATTTTTTATCCCATGAATTATTCCAATTTCTTGATATTTCAGTTTAACGTGGATAAACATTGTTTTTGATTTTGAAGAGTCCCAAATTCAAACTTTTAATCCCTTTACAGCTCTAGCATTATTTAAAATTAATTCTTAGAGTTTTGAATAACAATTAGATATTAAGTTTTGTTTTGTTTCGTTTTTCTATGATTAGGCGACGAAAAATGTAAAATGTAACGCGTGAGATGTAGACCTTGCATTGCAATCAAACTCATTAAAATTTCTACTTTTAAGGTGGAAATTTTAACTTGTGTTAATGTTTCGTGTGATTGTGATTGATGAATTTATGCAATGTGTACGAGGATATTAGTCAGGGACCCTAAAGGTCCGAAGATCAAAAGTTATTGACTGACCACTTCCAGAGCTAAAGATTATTTTATGAATGTTGTTGATGTTTATCTTACATTTATCATGTATTTAATCTTGACACACATCTTACTAAGCTCGTTGTTTTGCTCACCCCATATATATACTCTAACTTTTCAAAATAATTGGACGCAAATGGGGTGAAGTGGAGATGCGATGGCTAATGTCAAGATATTTATTTTCATTTAATCATTTAATTCATGAAAGAATGTTTAATTCCCTTATTTTGTATTATTATGATTGAGTTTGTTTCTGTTGAGTTCCTTTTATTTGAGGATGTTTGAATATATTCTATTGTAACAATCACGGAGTTGAAAGTACTTGGTTTAGATATACAAAAAAATATTATTTATTTTTGCTTTGCATTTATATTTCTTTTGAGTTTTCGTAAATACTATTTATTTAAAATTTAAAAAATTGGAATGTTACACAACATGCCACAGCAAGACATATATATATTAGATTGTACAATGATGTACAAGTATCAATGATCAAACATACTGTGACTTTTTAAAACCCTTTTCAATTTCTTATTTTTCTTCAACAATGTTTTTCATACAATCCCAACATGTCTGGAAGGTACCTCAAACCTTGGTCATAGACCTTCAAATCCGTCACTATAACCTTAAAACCTTCTCCTGCTACAACCTGAAAATGCAACCCATCGATAATTTTAGCAACTCTTGTAATAATGATCAAACCTTGTCCTAGTTTTCATGATGTAAAGTCTTTCCTTTAGTTATTGATGCATCATGTTGATTCCACTCACACCTTTGAAATCATGCTAACATTTTAAAGAATTTGAGAAATAACTTGAAATTCATAGTAACAAATCCAATAACAATATTTGAATTGGTACTAATTCGAAATTCATTATTTGCATTTTGAACTACTCTTTTATCAATTATAGAGGATTTTCAATACACTGTATTTTGGATGGACACAATATACATACATTTCAAAAATATATTTCAAGTCACTCAATCAAAGCACAACCTGGAGAAAAGAACATCCCTCATCCACCTAAATCACAACGTAGAAAAACTAAACTCTATTATTAGAGAAGAGATCAAGTAAAAGCTTCGAAAGCCAGATTATACACTACTATATTAGGTAAATAGTAAACGCAAAAAAAGTCTATTACATCTGCAAAAAGAAGCAACATACTCTAGCAAAGAAAACAGAGGCAATCAAGTTGCCAGGCACACTAAATCCCAAGGCATAAGAATGGTTGAAGTGAAAAATCATACAAGGCTTTTATTACAAAGAAAACTGTAATGATTAAAACCAAAAATAGTGAAGGGGTGGGGGAGTCTGATGAAAATGTTGCCAAAGGAAAACAAATATAGAACAGATAATAATCCGATTGAAGCCTCTGCTTCTCCAAGTGGCCCCTCATTCCTTAACTGTCCGCTGACTTAGGCGATTTCTCCAATATCAATCATCTGATCTGTGAAGGAGAACATAGCAAACCCGATGCATCAGACCCGATCACTGCAAGGTCACAAACGGTACAGAGCTGCCCTTGCTGAGATGGGACGAAATGTGTAGTGCAATACGGGCAGGTTACATCTTTCTGCCCTCTGTAAATCGGAACATAGGTGGCCCCACACACCACAAACGGGTTTCTGAAGTCATAGTTGAGCTGAGTGGCATCTTTCATGTTCTTCTCGGCAGCTTGTAGAACCTGGCGTGCTGTTTTAGCTTGGTTCTCAACACTTGGATTCGTCTCCAGTAGTCTCCGGGCAAAGTTGGCTGCAGTGCTCAGATTTTGAGCCTTGAAGCAAACGCTCATAGCATTCAACAAAGCGAGTCTCATGTGAGGAAGCTGGAGGCTGCAATGGGTGAAATAGGCTGCGAGCTCCTGCTGACGAACTGGATTGTCCTTCAGCTCCCTCCTCTTGAGTTCCATTTTCAAACCCAGAACGTATTCTTTTGCTATGACAATCAACTCCTTGACTTCATCTACCTCTCTCCTGGTTTCAACGACAATCAAGGGAATTGTCTGAAGAATAGACAGGAAATGTCGAAGAGCTTCAGAAAACTTTCCACCAGTAGTAGCCTTGTAACCTGCCTTGACCTTCTCATCCAACTGAGAGAAATTGAACACAAGAGCTGGGGGTCCACGGACATTGGGACTTGCAGACTCACTCCAACCCCTCTCCACTGCAACTGATACGACTGGTGCTGAGGTAAAGGCACGCAAGTAAGTGTGACTACCCATGTGAAGATCAATAAATTGCAATTTCAGAGGGGAGAAATTCTTTATCCCCAACTGCCGACTCAATAAGCGCATTGCTGTGTCAAAGTTGCCAGCAGCTGCATGTTCAGCAGCTAGAGATGATCTCTGGACCCAAATCTGGCTTACGGGCATGCCAGGGGTGGGTGCAACGAATACAGAAGAACGTACATTAGTAGCTGTCTTTGGTGTGTCAGCATCAGGAGGCAGATCTAGATCCTCAAGATCCCAACCGCCCTCCTCGTCATTCTCCTCGTGCGCATCCTCTTCCTCCAGTGCCGCACTAATGTCACCATTCTGCAAGTTGTCCACCTCACTCATATCAAGATCTACCCCCCAATCAGCATCTGCCGCCTCTTCATAATCTTCATCTGCACCCTTGCCTATATCATCAAGGCCACCCTCAAATATGCCTTTACTGACCATTAACAAAGGCCAATCTCCTGCACACAACACTGGGCTTGGAGGTATCATAAGGGAAGCTTTCTTCCCTTCTGGAAGAGAAGGAACATTATCCCCCAGTTCGGAAGCAAGACGCTCTGCAATATCATGGAGCCCGTGAACTGAAGCTGTGATATAAGCAAGAGGCAAGTGACCTGCATTCTCCAGAATCTTAACACGCTCACGCACATCACCAAGATACAGTGCATCATGAAACTGGCCCATAACATCATTCTTGACTTCTGCAATTTTCATCATTTTTGACAATTTATCGAGATTACCGGTTATCAGATAATGGAAAGACAATCTCTCAAAGTTCTTTGTCTTCTGGTATGCATATTCAACAATCCCAGCATTTCCTTGGCGAAGGGCCTCAACACCTAGCCTGTACCAGTGATCTTTCTCATCAATCTTTTTAGCAGATTCAAGTGCTTTTTCAATGTTGCCACTTTCAAGAGCTAAGTTGAAGCGAATTCTCTCATCTTTCACAAAATAAAGAGCAACTTGCGGGAAACCCTTCTGCTGAAGATAAGCAATCATGGCTTGTCCACATAATTCTGAATTCTTTATCATGCTCATAACCTGGTCATACCTCTTCCGCATCAGGGATAACTTAAAAACATACTCTGTAGAATCAATAATGATAGGACGGTTTTTCCCATCTCGGTCTAAGCAAAAGATTGTGCTCCCATATATCTTCGTGATGTACACAGGAACATCCAGCGTCTTGATGATCCCACTGTCCCCATTAGGAAGGCAGTACTTGATGTGGGTCAAAGTAGTATAGATAAAGACACCATTATCATCCCATGCTCCACTTTTGACACGAATAGTCTCATGAAGAGTGCAACGGTGCACAAGCTTTTTATCAGCAATAACAATTGAGTGTTTGCTCAGTAAAGCAACACTCTCCATATCTGGAGACCAAACCACATATCTCACAAAAGATGTTTGAAGATCTCCAAGAACAATCCTCTGTTGGAGATCAAAGATGACTACCCTGTCCTCAGACCTGCACAGCAGATTCCCAGTGCCAGCATAAAATATAGCATCCGTAGCAAAGGGCAGAGAACTCTTTTTCATAATTTCATTTTTCAAGTTCTTGACCAGGACTTGGTTGGTGCTCTTCTCAAGCACAGCAAACCGATTTCGAGCAACAAAAACTGCAGAACCACCAATACCTCTTTTTGCATCTTGAACTACGTCGCCTCTGCCATAGCTATCTTTAGGAATGATGTAGAGTTCATATGACCCCCCATCTATGTCTGAACAAACCAAAACAGCACTCTCAGTAGGGCTGTAAGAAAGAGTTCGAGGTCCTTGATTCAAATTATTTGAACCAGGGCGTCGAATGGGTATCAGCTGAGTATCTTTCTGAGTTGAATACTCAAAAACACGCAGAAACCTGTCTTTGACATAGAATAGTGAATCAGCACTAACAGAAAAGGCAGGGCGTTCTCTCTCCAACTTAAAAACAATCATGCCACTGTCATGACCAGCAGCCAGAAGATTCATCTCAGGATGGGCAGAAAGGATCCAGAACCTATCATGCTCCCTACGAAAAGTCTGCAGGCCAGTTCTCTTGGTAGCATCCCAAACTCGGATACTCTTGTCTTCTGAATTTGACACAATAATGTCCTGCCTTGCATGGAACAGAACACATGACACATTGTTCATGTGGCCTCTCAAAGTGTCCACCTCCCAAGCCTTTGTATCTGACATGAAATAATTCAAAAATAAGACAAGTTATAAGTATTCAAAACTAGAAAAGCAATACACAAAGCAATAAGACCATGTTTCAGGTATTATAATATGTCTCTAATAGAAGAAAGTTCTTGAGTCTAGTTCCAAGTGATCCAAGTGAAGCTGAACTGTAATCAGCACTTGTATAAGTACGAAAATTCCAATTAAAACATGTTTTTACTTTAACACAAAACCAGCAGACCACAAACTGTAGGATGCATCTAACCTAAATCCACACCAAACTCCACCATTTCCCTTCAGTGTCTCAATCAATCAATTGAACCTACCTTTTTTTTTTTCAATTTAACTAAACAAAATTGAACTCATTTCAGGAAACTTCAAAAGACCACAGAACATGTAAGATTTTTAGTGTGATGATGCAGAAGTGCCAGTCAAAGAAACCACATTATAGAAAAACTAGATAAGAATCCATTGTAAAACCTATAACATTTCTTAGAAATTATTGTTGGTTTATGTTTGCCCAGCCCTTTCTTAAACAGGATAAAGATTGTCCCACCATGAAAGGTAATGTAGTTCTAAACACTAAATGTACATTTAACAGATGATCTTTGAGATGCCAATATTTATCATCCAAAATAACAATATTTCTCAAACAAGATGCCAACACAATCAAAGTCATCGAAGCATACCATTCATACGCCAGATTTTAACTTGGCGATCATCTGCGCCAGAAACAATCAGAGGGAGAGTGGGATGAAAAGAAGCCCAATTAACCCCTCGATCATGGCCTTCCAAGACATACTTCACAACAGCATCAACCCCACCAAAGAAGTCCGCATTCATTTGAGACAACCGTAGAATGTCGTCAGCAGGAGATACAGTTTTCTTCCTCAAAGCACCAATATCCCAAACACGCACCGTCTGATCCAAAGAGGCTGAAACAACAAGGTCTTCTTTCGGATGAAACGAGGCGCACATAACATAATGGTTGTGCCCAGTCAATACCGAAATACAAGTCCGAGATTGCCAGTTCCATATTCTAATTGTCTGATCATCACTTGCACTAACGATCCAGGGATACTCATGATGAAACTGAACCGTCCGAATGTAATCAAGATGACCGAGAAGAGTAAACAGACACCGGTGCAATTTGTAATTCCATACCTTGATTTTGTAATCATCACCTGCAAAAACAAATGTTGACACATGGAATATAACCTATTTATAGTAACGACGTAAAAAAATCTTTTGGTAATGAAATAACTACACACATACATATGCAGCAAGTGTTTCAGAAATTTGCAGAATTTTACATTTTAATGTTGAAACTTATTTTTCAGTTATTCTTGACATTTTAACTTTGATATTTTTTCTCTTTTTTTTAGTTTTTATAGGTTGAAGCAAACAAGGGAGTCAAGCTCAGCTAAAGGCTTTTGTGAAGAGTACATAATTGTCAACTTAGTTTAACTATTATTATTTGTACATCAAAACTATGGCAAAAATAGACTTCTTGTACTTATTGTATTTTAAGAATTATTCTTATTGTCTTAAAAGGCATTGTTTAGGCCATATTTTAGAGATAAAAAAAAGGAAAAATTCAAATTAAACAGGCCATTCAGGTGATTAGCAGCAACTGGGTGGCACACACAAGTAAAAACAATATTTTTAGGGCGCCTAGAACGTTTTATACAACACTGATCCATACATATAAATTTAACGGCGACTCACAACCAGACTTCACATAAGAATAGATTCAACCAAAAGTACAACAAGAATCAATCGCCTTTATAAATTAATAGCAATAGATGTCAAATAACAAGATGTGTCATTTATAATCAGACATAAAACTTTATGCTGATAAACTTTTGCGCATTCAAAAAAAAAAAAAAGAGTTCATCGTCCGGATTCTCCAGCTTCAAAACGTTAAAAAGCCCACTCCTTAAGTTATATCAATACCCACTATATTTCCTACATATATCTTTAAAAAATTAAATGTAATACACCACTACTGACTATTAGGGATCAGATTTTACAAAATGCATCACCTGTATAATCAATAACTCTATGACTAGAATATCATCATGACAACAGGTTATTCAAAACCCAATCTTAACTCCTCCCAATAAAATATGGAACGTACACTAGAAAACACAAAGAAAAAGTCCAAATCAACCCTAAATTAGTCCATAGCATATCTATATTCCAGATTCAAGATTCAGTCACAAATTTGCATTTGACAGCAGGTTGGTGCTTTTCGAATTTTTAGTTTGACAGAAGAATATTTATAATAAGGAAAGGTTAGAGCATGTCAGTGCTTAGTAAAATCCATTGATAAATATAATTAAAGGTTATATTAATTAGTAAGATGAATTCTGATGACCAAATCCAGTAGACAAAGACATAAGCAAACATCCAAATATGCACATAATATTTGCAAAAGCCACTGATCCAATGGATTAATTGATCAAACCATCAACGATTAACACAAACCAGCAGATCCAAGGTCCAAAACACTACCAATAATCAACAGAATATACAATCACCCTAAACCAAGCAGAGATCACAATGCAAAAGGTGAAGAGCAAAATTTAAAAAAATAAAAAACGAAAAAAAAGGTAACAAAAGAAAGGAAAAAGATATCTGTACGGCTAAATCAGACCTCCAGATACGAACAGCGGTTGCGATTTATGAAAATGAACCCCGCGAACAGGTCCATCGTGCTCGTCGAAACGATCAATGAGAGTGCCCATGCGATAATCCCAGAGCTGGATCACGCCACTGTGAAGACTCGCCAAGATCCATGGCCGCTTGGCGTGGAAACTCAAACCTTTCACTCTATTACTCTTCGTTTCAAACTTCGTCAACATTTCCTAAAACTCTTCTCCCCCAAAATTAAACACTGAAAAAGAGCAGAAAAGGTGAGATCTGCATTCAATTGAAAAATCAAAACCCTAATTAACAAATTCGATCCAAACCTGACTTAGATCTGCGAAGAATTTTGGATTTAGAATTGGGGGGAGGGGGATTGGACAGAAAGGTGGTGCTATGCTGAGGGAGTGAGGTGGGGTGGGTAATGGATCGGAGGTTGTAATGAGGAATAGAAACAGTGTTTATTTCATCCTTGTTGCTGGTGGATCTACTCTACTCAAGGGACTGTTTGGATCCCAGAGTTGAAATTTTAATCTGCTTTTATAGGGCTCGCTTCTTATTTTACTTATTGACAGTTTTCACCTTCGCTGACTCATTTTTATATTTTGTTTTCATCTGATTGGAGAAATGACGCTTTCTTTCACATTTCACTATTAACGTTGTATATGCTTCTATATTAAGCTACTGACTTTTCTATCTAATTAAAAAAATTATCACTATCTTTTCAGAATTTACAGTTTTATCTTAATTTTTTGAGTTTAACAAAAATAGTCACCATATTTAATAACTATTACGGTAGAAACTTAGAATCGTGCATGGTTGCATGCAAATGCATGTATTACGGTTTAGTGTTTCAATGAAGAAGAAGAATCAGTAAAATGTATTATTCAATCATCTATCAATTAAGACTGAATACAAGAGAGTATTTATACACTAAGGAAGAGAAAAAGGATGATCAACAAACTAACTAAAAAACAGTTACAAAGTATTCTAGAAGCTACTATTCTTATGAGCTAAGATATTGAGAGTGACGCGTAATTTCCACGTGAATAAGGAGCTGGAATTAAGTTGTTATCTTGGCATGCTGAGCTGGAGCTGGAACATCTTCAATGGCATTGTCATGCATATAATTCTTCATCCCCCCTCAAGCTTGATCATACCAAGCTTGGACAGAAGAGGCAAAAACTGAGTAGGACCAAGAGATTTAGTAAAGATATCTGCAAGTTGAAGCTTAGAACTAACATGATTCAGTGTAATAAAACCAGATTTGTAATGATTTCGCACAATGTGACAGTCTATGTCCAAGTGCTTTGTACGTTCATGGAATACGGGGTTTTGAGTGATGTGAATAGCCGATTTGTTATCACAATAAAGAGAAATAGGTGTTGAAACTTGAAGGCCAAGATCAGTAGCAATATAGTTAATCCATACCAATTCGCAAGAAGTAGTGGTCAAGGCGCGATACTCAGCTTCGGCCGAGCTCCTAGAGACAGTCAATTGTTTCTTTGTCTTCCAAGAAATGAGACATCCTCCAAGGAAAATACAATATCCTGTTAATTATTTACGTGTGTCTGAACATGATCCCCAGTCAGCATCACAATAGGCTTTAATGTCCAAAGAATGGGAAGAAGGATAGAATAAGCTAGAAGAAGTGGTACCCTTGAGATACTTCAAGAGATGAACGGCTGAATTCCAGTGATTAATGGTAGGAGAATGGAGAAATTGGCTAAGTTGTTGCACAGCATAAGTGATATCCAGCCTGGTTAAATTCAAGTATAGAAGCTTGCCAACAAGCCTCCTATAGCGTTCTGGATTGGGAAGCAAAGCACTGTCCTCTATCGCAAGTTTAAGTCCTGGAGGAAGTGGAGTGGAAGTAACCTTGCAATCCTGAATACCAGTTTCATGAAGAATATCCAAGATGTATTTTCTTTGATTTAAAGAAGTACCTGAAGATGATCTCTGAATCTCCATGTCAAGAAAGAGTTGTGCTTCACCAAGATCTTTGATGGTGAATGTATCATGTAGAAAAGATTTCAGCTGTGTAATTAGAGATAAAGATGTACCAGTGATCAAGACATCATCAACATAAACAAGGAGAGCAAAAAAATTAGGTCCTTTATGCAATGTGAATAAGCAATGGTCATGCATAGATTGAACAAAGCCAAAAGTGTGAAGCCAATTACAAAACTCAGTGTTCCATTGCCTTGAAGCTTGTTTGAGACCATATAGACTCTTGGTAAGTCTACATACCTATCCAGGAAGAGCCTTTGAGTAGCCTTGAGGAATGTGCATGTAGATTTCATCATCCAAATAACCATAAAGGAAGGCATTATTAATATCAACTTGAGCCAAGGGCCAATTCTTAAGTGTTGCCAAAGCAATAATCATCCTCACAGTAACCAGCTTAGCCACAGGTGCAAAGCTATCAAAATAATCTTCACCTTCGACTTGATCATAACCCTTAGCCACTAATCGAGCTTTGAGTCTTTCAAGAGATCCATCAACCTTAAGCTTTACCTTATATACCCATTTACAGCCTATAGGTTTCTTGTTAGGTGGAAGAGAAGTAAGTTCCCAAGTGTTGTTATCCTCTAGAGCTTGAAGTTCTCTATCTATAGCCTCTACCCACTTTGGATCAGCTTGGGCTTGCTTAAAAGATCGAGGCTCAACAATGGTGGCAGCATTGAGAACCACCTCATTAGTAGAGAATTGATTAACCACAAAATCATCAAGATAAGCTGGAGGAGCATGAGATCTTGAGCTCCTTCTTAAAGGAGAAATAGGCTGATTAGAGGAAGTGGATGATGCAGGAGATAAAATGGGATCAGTAGATGGAGCTGGAAAGAGATCATCTTCTGGGGATAAAGGAATATGGACCACAGGGTCTGAAGAGGAAGAACACTAAGCATAAGGATATATAGACTCAAGAAAGACCACATCCCTTGAGATATAATCTGATGAGAGTCAAGATTAAAAAGCTTATATCCCTTATGATCTGAAGCATAGCCAATGAGAATGCATTTGGAAGCTCTATCTGTAAATTTATCCTTGTGTGGAGAGACATTTGTCATATAAGCCAAACAGCCAAAAGGTTTCATCAATTCATATGAAGGAGAATCACCAAAGAGAACTTGAAAAGGTGAACTCCAATGAAGAAGAGCTGTAGGTAATCGATTTATGATATGAGCAGCAGTAAGTATAGAGTAGGGCCAAAGAAAGTGTGGAACCTTTGAGTCCTTCATCAATGCTCGAGCAACCTCCAAAAGATGTCTATGCTTCCTCTCAACCACCCTATTTTGCTGAGGTGTGTAAACACAAGAAAATTGATGGGAGATTCCAAGCTCAGTGAGAAATGTTTTGAAGTCATTGCTCAAGAACTCCAAGCCATTATCAGATCTAATACTTCTAACTGGAAGATCAAGCTTGGTGGAAATCATCCTAATGAATACTTTTAGAGAAGGCACTGTTTGTCCTTTGGATGAAAGCAGACAAATCCAAGTGGCTCTAGTAAAGTCATCTACAATGGTGAGAAAGTATGGAGTGTTTGTAATACTTGGCTGTGAATAAGGCCCCCAAATATCAACATGGATGAGTTCCAAAAGCTTAGTTGTATGTATGGAACTGACAAGAAAAGGGATTCTAGTTTGCTTGGAAGCATGACATGTGTCACATGAGAAAGTGGAAGTAGGACATATAGGTTTAAGGAAATCGAGATGAGAAAGAGTGGAAGGGGCAGCATGACCCAATCGTTTATGTCATTGATCAAATAGATCAAGATAGTGAGAACCAGCCAAAGAGAAGTTAAGCATTTGAGCATGAGTTTGGGGCTGAAAGATGTATAATTTCCCAGATAAAACACCAATAATAAGAACCAAGTTGGTATTACAATCAATAAGATCACAGTGAGTGGGAAGAAAGACTGCTTTGAGAGATATGGCCAAGGTGAGTTGAGAGACAGATAGCAAGTTATATTTAAACGTAGGAATAAGGAAGACATCATGGAGTATCAAGGAGTCAGAGAGTACCACTTGGCCAGAATGAGTGACCATGGTAATAGAGCCATCAGGAAGGCAAACCTTGATTGGAGAAAGCAAAGGTTTAATACAAGCCATAAGAGCAACATCACAACACATATGCATGGTAGCTCCTGTGTCTATAATCCATGAGCCATGGGAGATCGGCTCTGGAACAGTAAAAGCAAAGTGAGAATCAACTGAATCCACCATGTTAGCAAAGGAAGGAGTGGAATCAGGCTGAGGAACAGAGGGTTTGGCAGCAAAAAACTTAGCTACTTCCTGTTGAATTAAATGAGATATAGAGCCTTGATCAGAAATAGAAGTAGATGAAGAAGAGTCTACCATGTGAGCCACATGCTTAGAATGAGCGTTTGAATCCTTGGACTTGGTGTACCAATCAGGGTAACCATGCAACTTGAAACAATCAGTGATGGAGTGGCCTGGAACACCACAATGGTCACATATAAGTTTGGTTTTGTCTTCTTTGGATATAAACTTCCTTTGTGAAGAAAAGGAACCTCTGCCTCGACTTGCATAAGAGCCTCTGCCATGGAAACGACCTCTACCAGCAGTGAATGAGGAATGAGACAATAAAGCAGATGACTCCAAAGTTTGAGGATAAGAAATGTTAACCTTCCTTTGCTTCTCAACTCTAAGCACCATAGAATAGGCTTTATCAACATGTGGCAATGGATCCATAATAAGAATCTGTCCTCTAATAGCATCATATGAATCATTCAACCCCATGAGAAATTGAATCAAACGGCCATGCATGGTAAAGGTGTCCCACTCTTGAGATGCAGTACAAGAGCATATAGGTTTTGGCATAAGCAAGGCTAATTCATCCCATAATTTGCTTAAAGTGGTAAAATACACAGCCACAGACGAAGAGCCTTGAGAAATACTACCAATATCACGTTGCAATTGATAAAGTTGAGGACCATTACACTCACAAAAATGCCTCACTAATGTATTCCATAAATCAAAGGCTGAATTAGCATAGATGAAAGCATCGGCAATATCTTTAGATAGAGAGTTTAATATCCAGGATCTAACCATGCCATCAACACGTTCCCAATTATCAAGCAAAGTAGGATCCAGAGGTCTAGATAAAGTGCCATTGATAAAACCTAGCTTGTTCTTAGCCAATAATGCAATCTGAATCGACCTACTCCAAGGAAGAAAATTGTTGCCATCAAGCTTGACAGTTACTAAACACATACCAGGAAAATCGGAGGAGCTTAAAAACAGAGCATCGGAATCGCGATGCAATGTGGAAGAAGCTGGAGCTGAAGTAGAGGTAGATGGCGGTGGCGCAACAGTAGAATTTAGCATCGGCCAAGGATCAGAGCCAGGAGCGAAGCATGAAGCCATCAATTAACAACAGAAGAAAGAAATCCAGGAGAAAACCTTAACTGATACCATGTAGAAACTTAGAATCGTGCATGGTTGCATGCAAATGCATGTATTACGGTTTAGTGTTTCAGTGAAGAAGAAGAATCAGTAAAATGTATTATTCAATCATCTATCAATTAAGACTGAATACAAGAGAGTATTTATACACTAAGGAAGAGAAAAAGGATGATCAACAAACTAACTAAAAAACAGTTACAAAGTATTCTAGAAGCTACTATTCTTATGAGTTAAGATATTGAGAGTGACGCGTATTTCCACGTGAATAAGGAGCTGGAATTAAATTGTTATCTTGGCATGCTGAGCTGGAGCTGGAACATCTTCAATGGCATTGTCATGCATATAATTCTTCAATTACAATTTCGACGACAATTCCATTTTTCCATGATTGGAGTCCGGTACACGACAAAAACACCACATCTAATGTGACATTAGATTCTGTGTAAATTTGGGAAAATTTGAAGGTTAAATTGAAAAAAAATTATAATTGCAATTTAATATTAAATATTTTTAATTTAACAAAAAAAATTGTTCATTATTGTCGTTCAAAGCAAGCTAAGTCCAATGTCCAAAACTATTTGTGATTTAGTTATTCACAAATTCAACAAGCATGTTTTTATTTTAATTTATCTATAACAACATCCATTGTAATATCTAAAAAAAACATTATTTGATTATCCAAAACTATTTCAATGAACATGATATAATGTTTCGATGGGTGTTACATTTGTTAGTGTTATATAAAAATGTACGAATGTAACAATTAAAATATGTTACTATAAAGTGTTACAATTAATGTATGTCATAATGTAAATCCTGATGTAGTGAAGAACTTCCCTCTTGCAAAAAATGCCCCTAACTTGCGTGTTTGGCGATGCACGGCAGTTAGAGTGGTTACATCGACAGCAATGTATGAGCATATGCGTGATAAATTTTCTGTTTATAAGTGAGGTAGGTGGATTTGGGCTCCGTATATTCCAGCTAGAAGATCAGTTTTTATGGCGCATGTGCATGGAAAGCTTGCGGTTATGGATGTTATTAGAACGCAAAGGGACCTTCAATTTGCATGGCAACAGAGGAGTCGATTAATTATTTTTTTTGGGAGTGTTCTCGGCATAAAGTCTTTGGATGTGGATTGCTAAACTGTTTGGTATTTTTTTTTAACATGTAATTTCATTGTTTTGCGCAAGTGCTAGTTCGGCTCATGAAGGTGAATTTCAGCCCACAATTGGAGTCTTTATGGAAGGATGTTCTGGTTTCTTGTCTTGGTGTCTTTGGTATGCTCGCAATAATCTGATATTCGACAATATTGCAGTGTTTCTCATTCGATGATGGCCATGCTGCGTGTTTATCAAATAGGCAGCCTTTGTTCAAACGGGTTGCATGCATATTGCACAGTTGATTTGATGTGTTTAGGTGTTGTTTGCAAGCCCTCAAGGGCTCTTAGGATGATTGGTGTTAAATAATTTCCATCATTGCATGGATGGTTGAAGGTTAATCCAGATAGTCATGATTGCATAGTGGCGGAGGAGTCGATTGATCACCTTTTTTTGGAGTGTTCTCTTGTACGATGTCTTTGGATGTGGATTGTAAAATTATTTTTGGTATTTCTTTGAACATGCAATTTCATTGTTTTGTACAGGTGTTAGTTCGGCTTATGAAGGTGAATTTCAGCCCACGATTGAAGTCTTTATGGAAGGGTGTCATGGTTTTCCTGTCTTGGTACCTTTGGTATGCTCAGATTAATCTAATATTTGATAATTTTGCAACATCTTCATCAATGATTGTCATACTGCGCATGTTTATCAAAAGGCGACTTTGTCAAATAGGTTGCATGTACAATACACAAGCTGATTTGATGTGTTTGGCTAGTTTTGGTGTTGCATGCAAGCCCCCAAGGGCTCTTAGAAAAATTGATGTTAGATGGTTTCCGTTGTTGCAAGAATGGATGAAGGTTAATTCGAACGGTTATGCTATGGGATCGCCTGATAGGATTCAATCAATAGGTTTATTAAAAAAATAGTGTGGGCAATTGTTGCGGCGCCAATTCTTTTTATGGAGGAATTGACTTTGCTTTTTACATAAAATTATTGGTTGTCATGTTCGCGGTCGAAGTTGTTGATACTAAGGGATGGAGGAAGCTTTGGATTGAGTCTAACTCAGCATACGTAGTAGGTCTTTTACAGCGACAAGGGGCTAGTATACCATGGTAATATAGGAATAGATAAATGGACCCTCTCAATTTACTTTCGTGTTACTCTCAACTTACTTTCGTGCATGGAATAATTCATATATATTTCGTGAAGGGAACCTAAACGACTTATAAGTTAGCTAATATTGACGTTAGCTTTTAGTAGTGGCAATCGACCCCAAAAGTGAAAGGTAATGGTTGTATATTCTTAAGATATTAGTTGTTTATTTAATGAAAGATATTAGTTATATACTCTTAAGGTATTAAATGCATACGCATAAGTATTAGTTGTTCATTCAATTAAAGGTATTAGTTATATTCTCTTAAAGTATTAGTTGTATATTCATAACTTATTAGTTGCATACTTATAAGGCATTAGTTGTTCATTTAGTAAAAGGTATTAGTGGTAGTTACATACTCATAAGATATTAGTTGTTCATTCAGTGTAAGATATTATTTGTATACTCTTAAAATATTAGTTTTATACTCTTAAAGTATTAGTTGTATACTCATAAGGTATTAGTTGTTTATTCACTGAAATATATTAATTGTTCATTTAGTGAAATGTATTAGTTGTATACACTCAAGATATCAGTGTACTATTGTAATGTGTAAGTTTAAAATCTTAAAACTCAATTTTCATCATCTTCTTCCCTAATATAATTCAGATTGGCAATTTCTTCCCCAGGTTCAATTCATCATCATCCTCACAACAGCTTCTAAATTCATATTCATCTTTTTCTAATGTGATTGAATCGAATGAGTTGTGATCTAACATATGAAATCAAGAAGAAAAAGAACGGGAAAGAATAAGAAAAATACAATAATGATAAAGATAAGAAGAACATTAGTATCGATGAAGAGAAGAGACTGTGGTGAAAAGAAGAAGAAGGTTGTGAAAATGAGAAGTAGGACACGGTAAAGAGAAGAGTGGTAGAAGAAGATCGCTGCTTGTACAAAAAGAATAGAGAAGAACGATGCTGGCAGAAAAAGAAAAATAAGTAAAGAAAAAATATGTTAAGGGAGTGGGCTAGCTGGATTGGTTGTGGGTTGGATTGGTCTAGAATTCATACCCCGGGATACAAGAGAGCTTCTCTTGAAAGATTATTAATGTGTTTGATATTCAATTTTTTTTTGTTCACATATTTATGGTAATACAGAAATTTAAAATTCCATTAAAATATTATTTTTAGATCACATAGCCAAAATAATCTAAATCTTTTCGAATTTTTGTTATTTTACTCAATTCTTTAAAAGTTGTCAATTTAGCCATATTATCGCAAATTAGTTGTAATTTTAGTCAAAAATAAGTTGTATATGTCCTACGTGGCGGAAGCATGGATAAAGAAATCATTTACACCTCATCAAAATGATAAAAAATAAATAAAGAAAGAACTCATCAATTATTTTTATTTTACTCTGCACAACACTCAAGTCCAATTCTTTTTATTTTCTTTAATCTGTAAATTCAAGATTGTAGGAACCGCCAGATCGCCGACCCTATACGATTATCCGAATCGGAGTCCATGCAAATATAATTAACGCGCAGCGGATAAACGAATCATACCTTTTGCACCGATATTAGTTCTAAGTCAGAACTGTAGATCGAAGAATCGATGGAGCCTGGACCTCACGATCTTCTCCTGTATTCCTTGCATTTTTCTCGAACATTGTGTGGGCAACGAACTATCGAGACTTTCAGCCATCTTCTACTAAATCGTATCTCAGATTTCGTGTGTTTAGAAACGGCTGACTTGAGGCTTATTTATAGGTTACAACAGGGACCTTGAGGAGGATTAGAAATCGGTCTCCTGATAGGCTTAGGAGTCCTAAATTCAATCTGAATATACTTCTTAAGCCTATCAATAATATCTCAATCCACTAAAAAGATATTATTGAACTACCGTCCCTTATCCATATCAAATATGGGCTCCTATTTATTATGTGCGCGTTTATCTCCCCGTGTTTAAGATATCGAATGTCCGTTAATTAAATGAATTACTGACAATTCAATTAATTAACATTTAATTCCAAGAGTAGTATCACTCAACTTTATTATCATGCCGGAATAAATCCACCTGCAGGGTTTACATGATAATCCTTATGAGTTCCTCAAGGGGACATCATCATCCTAAATAATTAGGACACAGTTTTATTATATAATCAACAGCACACCATATAAACAACATTGTATCTCAATTTACCGATTTTATTGATTTAATAAATAAATCTCACCCATTGGTAAATTAAAGAAACATATATCGAGTATACATGCCCGTTATCATAGAATAATTAAGAGGACGCACATCCATAATAACAGAGGTCTTGTTCTATTTATATAGTCAGTACACATAAAACAACCTCAATTGGTCATGCTCAATACATACAAAATGTACTAGTGTAATTTTATAATCAAGATAGATTAATACCAAATTACACTACAACTATTCCGATAATTTGTCCAAAATTATCTCGATTGTGAGCTACCATTTATAATCTATAAGGAACTGATAACATGATCTTCTGTGTGACACCACACACCATGTTATCTACAATATAAATTAATTGGACAATTGCAATAACTTATATAACAAATATATAAAATGCAAACATTTGACCATAAAAGATTCGCATATCATAAAAAAACGTTTATACAAAAGCTAGGCTTATAGTATACATCCTAACAAAGATAATGTGTTTATTTTTTTATTTTATTTTTTCATTTTTGGTGAGGTGTAAATGATTTATTTATCCATATGGCCGCCACGTAGGATATATACAATTTAGTTTTGACTAAAATTGAAATTTGACTAAAATTGTAACTAATTGGCTATAATATGGTTAAATTGACAACTTTTAAAAAACTGACTAAAATAGCACAAACTTCGAAAAAGTTTGGATTTTTTTGACTATTTAACCTTTTTTTATTGTAAAGATCTTTCTTTTATGACAAAAAAGTTATATATCCCAGGTTAATATACTCCCAAAAGTTATATTAGTTTGATATTAATTGTATAGTTATAAGCTATTAGTGGTGTACTCTGAAAATATTAGTTGCATATTCACAAGGTATTACTTATATAATTGAAATATATATTTACATTTTACTTATCTATACTATACTAATAGAAGGACTGTTGTAAATAATTACAAAAATGTCACTTTCCCACCCATTTTCTATTGTATTTTTGTGTTTGTCATTTTTTACATGTGGCATTTTGATTTTTTTTTATTTTAAGTAAGGTTATCATGCTGTGTTTCGATTTTTGAAGCGAACATTGGTTTTTTTAATGATGTATTCTGAATTATATTTTTGATTTATGTAATTATTTATCCTTTTCATCTGTCTGCAATTCATGATTTATAGTTGTAAAAAAAACTATTTTTAAAGATGGTGCACTGTTCGAAAAATAGAAAATACATTCTAATAGTGTTTCTTGCAAATGAGGTAACTCAATAAATAATAAATTAGAGCCAATCATAGATTATGACAGTAATCTAAATGGGGCTTCAATAAACAATGCAACAACAATTAGTCACATATTAAAATACTATTCGCTACTAAATAAAAGGGTATTAGCTTATTAATGAAAATTGCAGACAATGATTACAAAAATGCAGTAGTTACTGCAGAGTTTGGTGCATAAGGTTGCAACATTCTGAGTTGCTGCATAGGGTTGCAGCATTTTGAGTGGTCTAAAAAATAGGTCATTATGAACTACATGAGGCTGTTTAGTGGCTCATCGGATTCCACATGTCATCCTCTATAAAAACTTGATGTTGGCATTATTGGTAGAGTTCCTGTTTCAACAAAAAGAAAGATTCATTAGAGTTTATAGTCTGCAAGTATCTCTATAATTGAATGTATGTACCTTCACTTTTATCTTTTTCATGCATTCATTTTGGTATTTGAAGGTCTGATTTCTCAATTTTGTATTAGCAGTATGGTGCCATGTTTCAGTTTGCTATGTGAGATTGGTCCGTCTAGGACGCAGTGGGCTTTAAAGCTTCGCCTAGTTCGCTGGTATCACCTTTCTATATTTGGCAATCGTGATAGGATACGCAGTGTTGAGTGCATATTCCATGACATTGAGGTATGAATCAGTTTTAGTTTATTTCATGTGTTGTTGTTTCAATAGAGTTACAAAGAGTCCATTTCCAATTTATGTTATTTATTTGCAATAGGGACAAATAATACATGCAAATATCAAGAGTGATTTGCTTTCTAGACTGAACATGAACTTGATAGATGGTGCATTGTGTGTTGTGAAGAACTTTGTGGTCACTAACAATAAGATGAGATTCAAGACAACATTAAATTGCTATATGTTAATCTTCATTAATAATACACGAGTTATTGATATCTTTGAACTGGGTTTTCCTAATATTATGTTTTTGTTCAAGCCATTTACTGAAGTATACAATCCCTTGGATATTGATAAAACAATTTTGATAGGTAGGATGTTGATTATTAGTAGGATGATTATTGCATTCATTGGTGTATATGTTATTTAACATGAATAATATATGTACTGTAGATGTTATTGGACATGTTATCAGTGTGAATCGACCCTCTATTCATACTAAAAATAAACACAAGACTAAGAGGATGGAAGCAGTGTTGGAAGATCATGAGTTAATATAGTTTATATTGAACTTTTTTTAAATTACTTGAGTATGTTTTCTGCTTATAGTTTGTGTGTTTGGTTTTTCGATGGTAATCATTTTAGTTGTACCTTATGGGAAGCTTTTGTTGCTCAAGTGATGGAGAGGGTTGCAAGAGATGGTGAAGCTCCTATAATAATTCTACAGTTTTGTTGATGGAAGCTGTTTAGAGGTATATATGTATTACATTATAAAAATAACTATAGCATATTATGTTATGTATTATAATATTGTGATATCTTATATACTATTTTATTGTTTTTTAGATAATGTTTCTGTGTCTACTACTTATAATGCTACAAGAATGATTCTTGATGGTGACCTGGATGAAGTTTCTGCTTTTGGGAGTGGGTATGTTAATGTTTTGATATGTTAATGCAATGACTGTTTTGAATGCTAGATAGTTTGTAGTTTCTTTTAATTTATGTAATCTAAAATTTTTTCTCTTAAGTTTTGATGGTGATGATGGTATGGAGGGGCAGTTCAGTGCAAGTCGTTTCATTCTATTAAAGTTGGAGATGATGGTGTGTTTTTTGTAGAAAATTTTGCAGTTCGTACGATTGAGCAGATTCGGAATTCTGGAGAGATAATTTGAAATATAAATACATTTATTTCATATTTAATGAGTTTATGTATTAATGAATAAAAAAAATTGGATCCCATATTTTGTGGAGGTTTTGTTGTGTTCATGTATTTTTATTTTTTTTATTAGGTGAAATTTTTTTGGGTGAATGCTAGGATTGTTTGTATTGAGTCAATTGCGGATTAGTGGTACATGTCTTGATTTAAGTGTTTTAAGCAATTAAGTAAAGCTGATCAAATGTTTTACTACACAAGCTGTGATGATTTTAACTCATCTGGCAATCCTAGGTATATTTTTATCATCATTTTTTGTATAAGAATTTTTTTTCTTTTTTATTATTGGATAATTATTCTTGGAAGCTAATTTAAAATATTTTTGTGTATAGATTTAAAATCCAGGTTTTGGTTCACGATTCAATCGACAATGCATCTGTGATTCTTTGGGATCAGTAATGTGCTGAGTTAGTGGAGAAGACTGCTTTGGAATTGCGTCAACAATATGTGTTGGGACCATCAAGCGCTTTACCGCTACACCAAAAGGATATCCAGTGGACATAGAGCTCAACTTTCTTTACTCAGTTCCCTAAGACCTTAGGGCGCAACTTTCTTCACTCAATTCTCTGAGACCTTAGGGCACAACTTTCTTCACTTAGTTCCTTGAGACCTTGGAACCGTCCGATATCTTTACAGCTCACTACTACTGCAACCAACAGCTTCTTCACTCAATTTATGAACTCAACTACTGCAATCCGACATTTACATGACTCTTCACTCAATTCCCTGAACTCAGTTACTACAACCAACTGTTAGGATGTATACTATAAGCCTAGCTTTTGTATAAACATCTTTTTATGATATGAGAATCTTTTATGGTCAAATGTTTTGCATTTTATATTTGTTATATATGTTATTGCAATTGTCCAATTAATTTATATTGTAGATAATATGGTGTGTGGTGCCACACAGAAGATCATGTTATCAGTTCCTTATAGATTATAAATGGTAGCTCACAATCGAGATAATTTTGGACAAATTATTGGAATGGTTGTAGTGTAATTTGGTATTAATCTATCTTGATTATAAAATTATACTAGTACATTTTGTATGTATTGAGCAGGATCAATTGAGGTTGTTTTATTTGTATTGACTACATAAATAGAACAAGACCTCTGTTATTATGGATGTGCGTCCTCTTAATCATTGTATGATAACGGGCATGTATACTCGATATATGTTTCTTTAATTTACCAATGAGTGAGATTTATTTATTAAATCAATAAGCTCGGTAAATTGGGATACAATGTTGTTTATATGGTGTGTTGTTGATTATATAATGAAACCGTGTCCTAATTATTTAGGATGATGATGTCCCCTTGAGGAGCTCATAAGGATTGTCATGTAAACCCTGCAGGTGGATTTATTTTGGCATGATAATAAAGTTGAGTGGTACTACTCTTGGAATTAAATGTTAATTAATTGAATTGTCAGTAATTCATTTAATTAACGGACATTCGATATCTTAAACACGGAAAGATAAACACGCACATAATAAATAGGAGCCCATAGTTAATATGGATAAGGGACGGTAGTTCAATAATATCTTTTTAATGGATTGAGATATTATTGATAGGCTTAAGAAGTATATTTAGATTGAATTTAGGACTCCTAAGCCTATTAGGAGACCGATTCCTAATCCTCCTCAAGGTCCCTGTTGTAACCTATAAATAAGCCTCAAGTCAGCCATTTCTAAACACACGAAATCTGAGATACGATTTAGTAGAAGGCGGCTGAAAGTCTCGATAGTTCGTTGCCCACACAACGTTCGGGAAAAAGGCGAGGAATACAGCAGAAGATCGTGAGGTCCAGGCTCCATCGATTCCTCGATCTATAGTTCTGACCTTAGAATTAATATCGGTGCAAAATGTATGATTCGTTTATCCGCTGTGCGTTAATCATATTTGCATGGACCCCGATTCGGATAATTGTATAGGGTCGGCGATCCCTCGGTTCCAACACCAACGGCTTCCTCACTCAATTCCCTACAATCCGACATCTACATGACTCTTCACTCAATTTCCTACCTTAGGACGCAGCTTTCTTCACTCAGTTTCCTGAGACCTTGGAACCCTCTGGTATCTTCACAGCTCACTGCTACTTAATTTCCTACCTTAGGGCACAACTTTCTTCACTCAATTCCTTGAGACCTTGGAACCGGAGGCTTCTTCACTCAATTCCCTGCAACCCGACATCTACATGACTCTTCATTTAATTTCTTGAGATCTTGGAACCCTTCGGTATCTTCACAGCTCACTGCTACTGCAACTAACAGCTTTCTTCACCTTAACTTTCTTCACTCAATTCCCTGAGACCTTAGGGCGCAACTTTCTTCACTCAGTTCCCTTAGACCTTGGAACCCTCCGGTATGTTCACAGCACACTGTTACTGCAACTAACGGCTTCTTCACTCAGTTTCCTAAACTCAATTTCCTACCTTAGGGCGCAACTTTCTTCACTTAGTTCCCTGAGACCTTGGAACTGGAGGCTTCTTCACTCAGTTCCCTACAACCCGACATCTACATGACTCTTCACTCAATTTTCTGAGATATTGGAACCCTCCGGTATCTTCACAGTTCACTGCTACTGCAACCAACGGCTTTCTTCACCTCAACTTTCTTCATTCAGTTCCCTAAGACCTTAGGGCGCAACTTTCTTCACTCAGTTCCCTAAGACCTTGGAACCCTCCAGTATCTTCAAAGCTCACTGCTAATGCAACCAACGGCTTCTTCACTCAGTTAACTGAAGTTTCCTGAACTCAATTTCCTACCTTAGGGCGCAACTTTCTTCACTCAATTCCCTGAGACCTTGGAACCCTCCGATATCTTCACAGCCCACTGCTACTCAATTTTCCTACTCAATTTCCCACTTTAGGCCGAAACTTTCTTCACTTAGTTCCTTGAGACCTTGGAACCCTCCAGTATCTTCACAGCTCTCTGTTACTCAATTTCCCTACTCAATTTCCTACCTTAGGGAGCAACTTTATTCAGTCAGTTTCCTGAGACCTTGGAACCCTCAGGTATCTTCATCCTACCTTAGAGCGCAACTTTCTTCTCTCAGTTTTGTGAGATCTTGGAACCCTCAGGTATCTTCATAGCTCACTGCTACTGCAACCAACAATCTCTTCATTCAGTTTCCTAAACTCAGCTACTGTAACCCGACATCTACACGACTCTTCACTATTTATGTGACTCTTTACTCTGTTCTCTGAAACCTGGGAATCCTCTGCTATTTTCATCCTACCTTAGGGCGCAACTTTCTTCACTCAGTTCCCTAAGACCTTAGAACCCTTAGGTATCTTTACAGCTCACTACTACTTCAACCAACGGTTTCTTTACTCAGTTTTCTAAACTCAGCTATTGCAACCCGACATTTACATGACTCTTCACTATCTACATGACACTACACTCAGTTTCCTGAACTCAGCTACTGCAACCAACAACTTCTTCACTCAACTTTCTTCACTCAGTTCCCTAAGACCTTAGGGCGTAACTTTCTTCACTCAAATCCCTAGGACCTTGGAATCCTCCGATTTCTTCATAGCTCACTACTACTACAACCAACGGCTTCTTTACTCAGTTCCCTAAGACCTTGCTTGAACTTATTTTCCTACCTTAGGGCACAACTTTCTTCACTCAGTTCCGTGAGACCTTGGAACCTTCACTCAGCTACTGCAACCAACAACTTCTTCTCTCAGTTCCTTGAGACCATAGGGCGTAACTTTTTTCACTCAGTTCCCTGAGACCTAGGAACCCTTCGGTATCTTCACAGCTCACTACTACTACAACCAACGGCTTCTTCACTCAGTTCTCTGAGACCTTAGCTGAACCTCAATTTCCTACCTTAGGGTGCAACTTTCTTCACTCAGTTCCCTGAGACCTTGGAACCCTCCAGTATCTTCACAGCTCACTGCTACTCAATTTCCCACCAACGGCTTCTTCATTCAGTTTCCTAAACTCAACTACAGCTCACTACTACTTAATTTCCTACCTTAGGGCACAACTTTCTTCACTCAGTTCCCTGAGACCGTGAAACCCTCCGATATCTTCACAGCTCACTACTACTGCAACCAACGACTTCTTCATTCAGTTTTCTAAACTCAGCTACTGCAACCCGATATCTACATGACTCTTCACTATCTATATAACTCTTCACTCAGTTTCCTAAACTCAGCTACTGCAACCAACAGCTTCTTCACTCAGTTCCCTATAACCCGACATGTACATGACTCTTCACTCAATTTTCTGAACTCATTCACTCAGTTTCCTACAACCCGATATCTACATGACTCTTCACTCAATTTCCTGACATCTACATGACTCTTCACTTAGTTTTCTGAACTCAGCTACTGCAACCAACAGCTTCTTTACTTAGTTCTCTACAACCCGACATCTATATGTCTTTTCACTCAATTTCCTGAACTCATCCACTCAGTTCCCTACAACCCGACATCTACATAACTCTTCACTCAATTTTCTGAACTCAACTACTGCAACCAACGACTTCTTCACTCAGTTCCCTAAACTACTACGTCCTAACATCTTCATTCAATTCCCTGAACTCAACTACTACAACCAATCAACGGGTTCTTTACTCAATTCCCTGAACTACTGCGGCCCAACATCTTCATTCAGTTCCCTAAACTCAGCTATTTCAACCCGACATCTACATGACTCTTCACTCACGCCTCCGCATCCGACATCTATATGACTCTTCATACATGGCTCTTCACTCATACCCCCGTACTCAGTTTCTGAACTACTGCAGCCCATCATCTTCATTTAGTTCCCTGAACTCAGCTACTGCAACCCGATATCTACATGACTCACTCACGCCTCCGTACTCAGTTTCCTAAACTTAGCTACTACAACCCGACATCTACATGACTCTTCATACATGACTCTTCACTCACATCTTCGTACTCAATTTTCTGAACTCAGCTACACTCACGTCTCTGTACTTAGTTTTTTGAACTCAGCTACTGCAACCCGACATCTACATGACTCTTCACTCACGCCTCCGCACTCAATTCCTTGAACTCAGCTACTACAATCCAATATCTACATGACTCTTCACTCACGCCTCCGTACTCAGTTTTCTGAACTCAGCTACTACAACCCGATATCTACATGATTTTTCATACATTATCTACATGAGTTTTCATACATGACTCTTCACTCACGCCTCCGTACTCAGTGCCCTGAACTTAGTTACTACAACCCGACATCTACATGACTCTTCATACATGACTCTTCACTCACTCTTCACTTACGCCTCCGTACTCAATTTTCTAAACTCAGCTATTGCAACCCGATATCTACATGACTCTTCACTCACACCTCCGTACTCAGTTTTCTGAACTCAGCTACTACAACCCGATATCTACATGACTCTTCACTCACGCCTCCGTACTCACACCTCCGTACTCAGTTCCTTGAACTCAGCTACTATAACCCGATATCTACATGACTCTTCACTCACGCCCCACTCACGCCTTCGTACTCAGTTCCCTGAACTCAGCTACTGCAATCCGACATCTACATGACTCTTCATACATAGCTCTTCACTCACACCTCTGCACTCAGTTCCCTAAACTCAGCTACTGCAACCTGATATCTATATGACTCTTCATACATGACTTTTCACTCACGCCTCCACACTTAGTTCCCTAAACTCAGCTATTACAACCTGATATCTACATGACTCTTCACTCACACCTTTGTGTCATCCTCTGCTAGTTCCAAGACCCCAACAGCTCCCACTGTAAAGTGCTCTCAATCGAATTCGAACCCGTGACCTACTCTGATACCAAGTGTTGGAACAATTAAGTACTTTACCGTTACACCAAAAAGCATATCTAGTGGGCATATGGTGCAACTTTAATGTCTTATACTTATATAGCTTTGCGCTCATGGATTCGAACCTGATAGAGCCATGCCCCACACCAATTTAAGCTCCAACCCAAGGTAGGTGCTAGGAAAATTTCTAACAATATGTATTTTTTTCAATTTTTGTTAGAGTTATGTTAATTTTTTTACCCTTGGTATTTTATTAAAGTATTATCATATATATTGTTAGGTTATAGATTCAGATCATTTGCTGCCAAGTGAGATAGGTAACCTTCTGGATAGGGAACTGTTTTTTAAGGTGCAGGTGGCACCAGATCAAGTATCTTACTTTTATGGGGCTTATATTGTTAGGAAGATACAAACTGAGTTGGAGTTTAATGTTGGTCCAATGGATGCAAATCAGGTAATCACTGTCTACATGTATGGGTTATTATGTGTGATTTTACATATCTAAATCTTTGTGAATTAATTGCATATGGTTTCAATTTAATGCATAGAGTCTTGATATTGTGTATAACCTTGGGGATGAAGATTTTGAGTCTAATAAGGTTTGTTGAATTCAATATAGTGCAATCAGTTTTTTTTTTAATAATGTGATTGGTTTTCTGATTTGCTGTTAATTTATTGTAAGTTGAGTGTTCAGGATTGTGTTTTAGCACTCCAGCTTATTAGAGTTTAATTAATAAGGAGAATGAAGAAGAGATAGTAGTAGATAAGCCTGTGAAGCGAAAATTGATTGATGAGTTCTCAGCAAAAGGTCATGAAGAAGACAAATATGTTATAAAAAGGGAAAAAAAGTAAGAGATAGTCAATGAGAGGCCTGTGAAGCAACAACTTATTGAAGAGTTCTCAATGACAGACTTTGAGGAAATGAAGACTATGATTAAAAAGAAGAAGAGTGATGAGTCATAAATGTTGGATTTCTGCAACTTTATTATTGTTGTGTTTGGATGTATTTTGTTATATGGATTTTCTGTTGGTATTGTTTGGAATTGATAGATTGGATTTTCTATTTTGGATGAATCATGTCTTTCTTTTTGAAAGATATTGTTGGGATTATATGCTATCATTTATTTTTGGATCATTTTGGGATTATATGTTATCTTTCTTTCTGAAGAACATGTTTGAGATTATATGTTAACATTTAAGTGTTGTTGAGCTTATTGATTTTTGAAGAAGTAGTAGTGTTCAAACACTAAATATATTATTTATTTATGTAGAGTAATTTTAGTACTTTTCTATTTTCACATATAAGTCACATATAGGTATTTTGTGAAGACTTAATGTGTTATTATAATACATTGAAAAAAGATCAATAAAAATGAATCTCTAATGAATATAAAATGTAAGATTAGATAGTAACACACATGAATGAGGTACACGAATTTATACTACATTATCTGTTGACCTATAAGCATAATTTAAATACCAAGTTACTGTCAGAATTATTAGATACACAAATATTTTATTCTCATGTTATGTATGTGACAATCAATAATAGTTATCAAGTTAAAGATTGCATGTTAAGTGGAAGAATAAATATGTATGAAGTCATTTTTTTCAGTTACAAGAGAGAAGTGATTTGTTAGGATACTTATCTTACTTTATGTTTGGTTGGTGTGTATCGCTTCACTGTAATGGTTTTGTTGACGTATACAGGAATAAGGTATTGACATTTTTTAAATTTTGATATTGTACCTACATGCATAGATAATAGAAATATATCAATCATTATGAATGTGAAGTAATATGAAAACTGGTGAAAATTTTATCTAAAGTGACATAAGAATGTATATGTAACCTTAGTTAATGTTTATTATGTCATTGTTTGCATAAATATAGGAATTATACATTTTATTATTTTCAGAGAATGTATATGGACATATATAAGCATTTTACTTTGAGAATGATGAACATACATATGTTGGGATATGTATCAGCTAAGGTTGGGCTTCTTACTAGGTTTATGATTGTGTAGTGTCAGGGTATATACATTTTTAAGACAGGCCTTTTATATTCCAAATGAACGGATCATTACTTTCTGGATCACAGTATTTGGACTCTGAATTCAGAAAACTGGGTTCCATTCATGTTCAGTAGTTTAGATATTCAGGTTTATGTTGGGAGTGTGTTAATATAGTGCATGTAGTGGTGTGTCTTTGGTAGTATTCAGAGGTTCACCCTATTTTCTGGTGTAGGTTACAAGTATATACTATGATTGCATTGATACATGCTAATGATTTGACTATGAAATTAACAACTTACTAATTATGGACACAATTGCTTGGTTATTTATATGATTTGGTATTAATGAATGGTGCAATAGGAAGTGTGTCTAACCTATATATATAGCTTATTGCATTTACTTAGCATTCATATAGATAATGTGGATAGTTGATAACTAGGTATGCATTGATTTAGATTTGTTATGAAGTAAGAGGGATGAGATACTTATCTTTGTTAGTGAATTTCTGTTCTTGCTGTGTATATTCGATAATCCCTTATCTGCTGTTTGAGTGATTGCTGTAAACATGAACTTTTCTGTCAACTTGAGGGTTTTTCTACAAAAAGTAATATTATTTAGAAAGTCAACAAAATAGAGAAATTGTATGAAGTGCATTTATAAATTTGTTAGGTTATCTTTTGTTCTTTTGAAAGTACACGTTGGTGAGAAAATATTTTTTTGCTGTCTAGATTTGAGCTGTAAGTTCTCAAACAGGAATAATTTTAGTTATATAGTGATAAAGTGCTTACAATGTCTATTTCTGGTCATTGTATTTACTGACTATGTATTAAAAAAGATATAATATTTTAGAATTCACATGCAAGTATTCATCTGTTTGTCATATATAGTTAGTTGTAGGTTGACATATTTTTCTTATCATATAAATCATTGTTTTGTAATGTACTTCAAATTTTCATAGGTACCATTTACATTCATAGCAGCATAAGAAAGCTTACACAAAATACAGTGAGAAATAAGAAACATGACAGAGAATTATAACCGATGGAAGGTGTGCTTCATTAGAATATCAATTTCAGTCTATTGAGAATGCAATTTTGATATTAAAAGTTTTTCGTTACTTAGGGTCTAACCAAGATAGAGTGAAATCACAATATAGTAAACTTAACATATGTTTTTTGGCATAAATTTTCAATAAATGGATGGATTCAAATAGCATGATTTTACATTGACATGTGTGTGGTTATTTTGTATAAAAGAGTGTATTCATAGCGAAAGATTCATGTGCAATTTTGGTCAACATGAATGATCTATCCGTGATGTAGATATGTGTGGTCAATAAGTAGCATGTCCGATTATTGTGCGTTGTATAGAAACATAGAACATTACATTGTAACTACATATATTGTAGGAAAAATGATGGAATTGGAAAGATGATTACCTGTTTTATTTGATCATTTATAGCATGGGTGTTGCAATGCCTTTGTTCATCTTTACTTATTAATATAGTAAATGATTTGATGTTTTACACAACCTGAAACTGTTAAGTTATGTGCATGTTCAATACTAGACTGTTTTTTTGTGTACACTAATGTTGATCTAATAGGGCTTTTGAAACTATGTGTTGGAAATCTAAATCTTTGTGTACTAATAATACATCTAAAGTCATTATGTTCATCCATGTCCAATATCACAATGTTTTCTGGTCTACACTGTATTGATCCATGTGTTTATATTTTCATACAACTGTATTAAAATGAATCTTGTTTTTACTTTCTTGCAAATGCTACTTAACAGCACAATTTATATTTAAAAGGCGATGATTTCCTTCTACCTTACACTTAAAAAAAATCTTTGACTCTTTGTAAAAAATCAAAATAGTGAGTGTTATCTAGTTCAATCATGTTATAATTGCTTATCTGAGATGTTCCAACAACCTGAATTGTCTCTGTTATAAACATAAAATCGTCATATCTATCTCATATAATCTGTATATTTTGTAGTATTTAAGAATACTAAAAGACTGACACCTATGATGATAAAATCAACTTATCCATGAACGGAGCCCTAACTCATCTAGGTATGAAGCATTCTATTTTTTCAATTTAAATGCATTCATGATATCCTATTCATGTAATACTCAAATTCATATAGTCTGCAAACATAAATATCATCTGCATCTATCATAGCTTTTGGATACGTAAATTATAGTTTATGTCAGACAAAACATCCAAATGACTTTAGATGTAGTATTTCTACACGGAGACTTAGATTTTCAACAGATAATTCCAAACCCCTATTAGGATCAATAGCAGTGTACACCAGAAAACATTGTAATATTGGACATATACAAGATGATTTTAGATGTGCTATTTATATACAAAGAACATAAATTTCCAGAACATGGTTTCGAAACCCCTAACAAACAATTCTCAAGCAAAAAAAAATAACATAAAGATATCATCATCATCTCTAATATATATATATAGTACATGCGCAGTCAAAAATTATATATGCACAAGAATGATATCTATACTTATATAAAAGCAAGACAGTTGGGAAATATTACAAGAATGTCATTTTCCCTCCTAAAGATGTCACATCATTATTTTGGTTAATAAAAAAATTCCAAAAATTATTAGTTTTGTCAAGAAGATTATTCATGTTATTTAGGACATTTTTTCATGTAATATATTGTTAATTATTATTATTATTATTAATTATTATTATTTTTTGTTGACGATGACGGTTGTTCATTGTTGAACAATAATTTTTTTTTAAAATTTTGTTAATTATAATTATTTAATATCTATAATTATTCTCATTATCAATTTTAAAGTTAAAAATTTTTTAAGATGTTTTTTTTGGTAATTATGAGAAATATTGTATATAAATAATATTTCAAAATTTCTATTATTAATTGATCACTTTTAATCAACTCCAAAAATCTCATATCCTCTTAATTAAATATAATTTTAATGAAAAAAACCATAATAATTTGAATAACTCTTTTTTAAATATAACCATTTCATATAATTAAATTGTAAGGTTTAAATATCAAAATTATAAAAGAATTAAAATAATGACATTAAAATTTTCATAATAAATAATCAGAAAAGTTATTTTAAATATCTACACATAAACAAGTGAAATCTTCAAAAAGTTTTACAAAAACACAAATCCTTGGGACATAATGAAATTAAAAAATTATGGTCCAATTATTTATTATTGCTGTTTCTTAGTTTTATATTTATGTATTAATATTAACTATATTCATAACTTTATTTATGTATCAATTAATGTTGTATATAAATAAGTTTTGTGAGTTTTGTAATTATTATATTTTAGTTATTATTGTAAACATTATTTGTTTTATATTATAATGGTTTTTTTTTCTAACTTAGCGAATATAAAGTTTTGAATCTATTAATATCATAATTTTTAAAATCAACTATAAATATTATAATTCGTGCAACGCACGGGAGAAAATACTAGTTCATATAACAATCCAGATAAAAATGAACTATAAACTTAGAACAGGGGTAGCCAAGATTTAGAATCACACAAATCCATATAGTAAAGACAAGTAGATTAGAATTAACAACACAAGAAGATTGTATAATCAATGGTTTTCATATAAGAATTCAGTGAAAGTTTTTAGTGGATCTACATAGTGCATGCTCAAATAAGAATTATAGAATGATGTACATAAAACAGAGCAGACAATAATGAATTTAGAACTTAGAACAAACACATAATAATTTCATCTACACAAAGAACTCAGATTTTTAACAAATGATTTCCAAACCCATAACAAATAATTCTCACGCAAAAAGAAAAAATATATATTCATTCTCTCTGTTATGTATTCGAAAAATAAAGATATCATCATTATCTCTGTCATGCATTCAATATCTGAATCAAAAATGGGTTCATAGAAAACTCATTTATGCAGATATACAACATTTTTATAGAATTTACAAGAGGCACATAGTATTCTGTAGATCGACATAGTACAACCTATAGATTTATAATGATATACATAGAACATGTATAAATAAAACCGAACGTAGAACTTAGAACAAGTGCAAACAAGTATAGAATCACATAAATCGATATAGTAAAAGTACATAGGACTCAGATCTCCAAATAATTTCCAAACCCCTAAAGTGAATCAACCTAACATACAAAGAAAATCATCATTGTCTAAACATGCAGCCTAAATCTGTTTCTAAAAACTCTAGATTGTTGTTTTCCGTGTGAAATCTCACAGAAACTTCACTTTTATTAGAGATTCGGAAATGATGAAGGTGCATAAGGGATAAGAAACTATATCAACATAATAGGGATTGTGCATCATCGAGGCTTCTCTAATATTGTATCGCATTTGATAGAGGTTCGGTGTAGGTGGTGGAAAATTTAATTAGAGATGGAGGCTCAGATCGATGTAGTATCTGCTCAGATCGGTCAGATCTATGAAACATCTATTCAGATGGTGAAGTATCTGTTTAGATCGGAGAAGAAAGAAGGGAGAGATGATGAAGTATCTACTCAAATCGGAGAAGAAATAAGAGAGAGTTCAGATCGGAGAAGAAAAAAGGGAGAAGGTTAGAAGTGTATTCAAATGTCTTTGGGTTATGGAAGAGTCTCGAATGAGAGAGTGTTGAAAAGGGTGTGAGTGGGTTTGGGTTTTTGTGTTTTGACAGGTTAGAAGGGAGTTTTGGTTCTTGTGGATTGAATTAATTAGGATATATAGTACAAAAACCTACTAGAGTTGAGACAACGAAGGTAAAAAGTTGTATTCAGAGAAAGCACCAATGCTTGAAACATTGCTCCAATGATTGTCAATATTTTGCTGCATTTATTTCTTTAATATTTAGTACATGGATGAAAAATATATTTCTTATGATTGCTATAATTTATAGATTCAGAAATTTAAAAAAAATTACATCTTTGAAAACATATACCTGATCATTAATTTCAGTTGCTGTAATTTCATTACATTGCTTCTTCTTTTGTCGAGATTGCTCTAAACCACTTTTTTTTTTCCAGATCTTACAGGTTTTGTCTCTTTTCTTTTCCATCCTTTTATCACACTTTCATTAGGCTGTCCATCCTCATTTAATATCTTTTCACATCCTTTAGATGAAAGTACAGAAGTTTTGTTTCGCTACTACTCTTGAAAGTATATTCTTTTGCACAACAGATTTGAGTACCGGGATTAATCTCACAAGATAAGTATTCTCCAAGCATGCATCAACTTCTTCAATCCCCTTAATGAAATATTTTTTTACAATTTCAAATGCCTCTGTGGTTAGAGCACCTCATGTTGTTAGTTGATTATACAAACTGCACAATTTCTTGTAATGGACTCCAATCATCTTTTTTCCTCATTGTCATTTACAAATCCAATAGGTTGTACATTAACTTTTATACCTTGAATAATATTCTTCTTGGCTTGCTTGGTCCATCTCTTTTTAATATACAATTGGGAAATCTCCACAATATTTCTCAAAGAGAAGACCTTGAGAACATGAGAACATAAAATTCCTGCAAACTCGAACTTTTTACAACTACATGAAACTTTATTTTAAGATGAGTTAAATTTAACTGTGTGCTGATAATATTTTCTGAAGGGGATGATTTTATACTCAATGATTTCTCCAATTTGACCACACAAATTTGCGTGACAATCATAAGTCTTTTGCAACTCCTCCTGAAATAACTCCAAAACTTCATGTGTATAATTACTAGCTGCATGTTTGAAAATTTGAACTGGAAAAGCAACCACTGGGATACTCTAACTTGTTCTAAAATCAACTTTCAACTCTTCATACCGACGATCATCGACCAACCTATCAAAATGGTGGAGAAACTGAAGCAAATTATGCTTGTGATTCACGTATCTTTTAAGAACACTATCCATACTTTCAGTACGTTGCGTAGTTATCATATATGCATAAAATGATTTTCGCCCATAAACAAGAGCCCATCTTTCTCTTATTTTAAACAACCTTTCCAACCAATCATTATCTTTAAGTTCATATTTTTCCAGCAGAGCATTCCATGCATTAAAAAACTCTTCTTCTTCTTCCTCGTAATCATAAACACAAGACCTAAAGTCCTTAGAAAAACTTTTAAATCTTGTGAACACATTACTCAAATGCTTTGCTACATTTTGAAATATGTGTCAAATACACAGGCTATGACATGTTTCAGGCCACTGAATTGCTAAAGCTTTTGCCATTACAGCGTCTTGATCTGTGAGAATGGTTTTAGGTAGCTTTGCAGACATGGCTCTAGCAAATGTATCAAATAACCAGCTATATGTTGATGTAGTTTCATCATACAATAATGTTGCACCAAAAACAATTGTTTGTCTATGGTGATTCACGCCAACAAAAAGAGAAAACGAACTACCTCTTTATTTTTCCTATATGTAGTATCAAAACAAACTACATCTCCAAAATAAGAATAATCAACCTTCATTTGTGCATCAACCCAAAGAATATTCGCTATTAGATCATCTTGATCAACTTGAATTGCATAGAAAAAATTAGGATCATCCAGCTATCTTTGTTGCAAGTACTCTAATACCCCTCCAGTATCATCAACCTTCATTTCCAAGGTTCTCTTTGAACCCAAGTAATTTTTGAAATCTTCAAACGTAAAACCAACATTTTCACGATTTCCCGCTTGCTTTGACAATAAGGCAAACCCTGTTTTTGGTGCCTAACCCTGAGCTATCTAAATCGTCCACTTGTGAAGTTTGAACATTAGATATTTTTCTATGTGACCTTTTCATATGACTTTTTCTTGAACTCACCAGATCATGACCTATATGTTCGGCAATAAAATTGACAACTTTATATTTACCATTATATCTTCCATTAACCTTCATGCTTGCTTCACAACCTGTTCTTGTTTTTGGACGATGAGATTTAACCATTGCATCTCTTTTATCCTTTTCTCGACACCCTTGACATTCACAACAAAATATTCTATCAAGCACCCTTCCATTTCTATCTTTATAAACACTGTGTTTTCGAATGCCAAATCCAGTTGTCTTTGCGTATTCATTATAGAACTTGTATGCAGCATCTTCACTCTCAAATTCCACACCAATTTTTGGAATTTTCTCTATCGGAATGTTCGATTGTCTTTCATTTATTTGTTCATCCCCACTTGCATTTGTAAGTTCTTTCTCTTGATCTGCCTCATCAAAATTTAATTTACATTGTGGAGTAGCATCAATTGGCATATCTTTGTCCATGGTTGAAGAATAAATCAAAAATATTAATATTACAATTAAAATTATATGGTAACTAAATACGAATGTAAATTTCTACTTCACAAATCAAGCCTCGTTTCATATGTCTACAGGCTTATAGTAAAGTTTATTTTTCAAAACTCTAGATATGACATATTGTAATCGAGGTCAAAAAATGTATAGAAGATGCCCAAAAAGAAAAGAAGTGACAGAAAAAGAAACAACAATGCATTGAACTTTTAACTTCCAAACTTAAAGGTGCATACATAAAGGGATGAAAATACTCATTCCTCCAACCATATAAATTTAAGTACTACTCAGTTAGTTATGTAGTGCTTAGTTTCTATCCATCTTAATTCGTCCAACCATTCTCAGTCAACTAATTATGCAGTACATATGAATTACAGTGATAATCAGCTGACTCCAACAATTCTCAATCAACTAATTAAGCAAGTTCAAATACACAAGAAGTTAAATTACAGATGTATACCAAGAATGATCATGAAGAAGGTTCAAATACACAAGAAAATCAACAGCCGCCACACATAAAGATTTCTCACTCATTCAGGAATGCCACCGAACACTTGGTGTATGTAGTTAAAAGTAAATAATTCAAACATGAATTTTCTTACAAATCAACGAAGAACTCATTAGGAAATAATCATATAGGCGGAATCATGCTCCCAACTATGTGAAATAAAAAACTGATATCAAAAAAATTGATAGAAAAAAGAGAAAAACTCACCCGAATAATCTTCGAACATGCTGTCTTGGTTGCGAGGAAGAAACCTCCGATTTTTCAAATTCTTTTTCTGATAGTAATCGAAAATAGAATGGTGATCTTCATGATCATTTGTTTATCAGAGCTAAATCAAAAGATTTTGATTCTTTCCAAATCTGATTCTCAAAACAGAGTTTCCTTATCGAATGATGTTAACGCCACTTGCCTCTGTTTTCTTTCTATTATGAATATCACCATCTCCCTCCTACATGTCAATCATCTAAAGTGTGTAACAACAGAAGTTATAGAAAAATGTAACAGAGCATCCAGGTCCTATGTATGGATTGATTTGAAATACAGAATTGATTTGAAATTCAAAATTTGAAATGAGTGGATTTTATATTCATTTAAGTTGGAGTGAATTTGAAATCTATTAGAATGATTTCAAAATTAGTTCAAAATGAAAACCAAAGATTTTAAATCCATATTTATCCAAACACCACCGATAGATTTGCTATCATGGATTTCAAATCTCTTCTCAAATTAACCTATCCAAATGGACCATAAGAGAAAACTATAAAGTGAAGGAAAAAAAATTAAAAATAGAAAACAAAGTAAAGTCATTGATTTATTTACCATCACGGCTAATGTTGCGACATCAAGGGAGTAGAATTCAGAGGACTCTAGGGGTGTTTGTGAGTCGGGATTTGAGATTTAAAAAATCTTTTGTTTTGAATTTACAAAGTACTATATAATCTTCCAAAATCCTACTTTATCTATACTATAATAAAAGTAGAGAAATTGGAGATATTTGTAATTCATAATTGATATTAGTTTTATTAATTGCAGATTGTCAAATGAGATATATATATATATATATATATATATATAATAAACATGATATATGAATTAGATAAATATATATTTAATACATAGTTATGTAATTTTAGAATTTCATAGTTATTAAATACTTTATTATCTTTAAAATGTTTATTATTCATTACATTGTATTATTAAATAGTTGATATTTACTACATATTATATAACAAATCGTGCAATACACTGGACAACTACTAGTGTATAAAACAACAAAATCATCCAAAAATTCTTTCCTAAATAGCAAAATCCCGCCAAAAGTTAAAAAGTACACTTTCTATTTTTAAAATATATTTAAGGTAAATTAAATTATAAAATTTGTAAAAAAAAAAAAAAAAAAGTCTCACACTATGAAATTAACGTATTCCGGTTTATTTGCGTGTCAGATCTCAAATTTTATCCTCCACGTTATACAAAATTCCGAATTTTTCTAAATTTTTATGTATTTATGGCCTTTAAATATTATCTCATAGTAATCAAATAAAATTTTTGAAAATTGATGATCCGATTTTTAAGTAGAAATCTCAATCTTTTGATATTATCGTCTTCATATTAGTTTATTCTAAAATATAAAATATTTATATTATTATAATTTTAAGACACGACCAATTTCATACTAACCTATTAATTTGCATAAAATGAAAACTTAAGGAATATAATCAATATGAGATAGATTTTTTTGTGAACCAAATATTGTCTCGAATTGGAGAAAAATCAGTATACAAAAAATAGATTTCAAAAACTAAAAAAATGGGACGGGATTTTTGTTTTCTAAAGCTCTCAATATTTTGAAATTATCATATCAATATCATGTATTTTTGTAATAAATCTCAATATTGCCTATTGAAAAAACAAATCCAATTTAACAGTTCAAATGAGTGTGCATATACATTTGATCCATTTTCAACTAATAATTATTAAAATATAATCCCACATATAGACCTCTATCACATATACATATAATCTTCCAAATTTTCTTTGCCTACCTATAAAGATATTATCTATGTGGTTATTGGAAAAGCTCGTATAGTTCAAAATGATGTGAAGATCCTCTGATAACGAGTATCATTATGATCAGATTCTTCAATTAACCATGACTTGTGATCTCTTACTTTGTTTATCGCTGCGTACTCAAGAGTTCACTTATGTTCGATATATGTCTGTTGTAATTTTGTACTTCTTTTTTCGGAAAACTCTAATTATTGAATGTTTTTGCTCATTCTTCATACTAACACTCAAACTATATTTTTAAATGACTATTTATTTTGAATTGACTTTGTTTTAAGCTTTTAGCTATGCATTTCACTTGTGTTGCTTTTTCAGGATGGTTTTTAAAATTACACAACGTTTTTAGGAAATCGTTGATGAAACGAAGTCACTTATTTACGTATTTATATTTCTATAAACTATGGAACTATTTAAAATGAAAAAAAATAGTTGAGTGGAGCTTTGAATTATGTATCACCATAAATATGTCAAACAAAAAATTGAATATCAAACACATTCATTATTGTTTAGATTATTTAAATTATAGATTGAATATAGATTCTACATAAATACAATTCTAAAGTGATTTGTAAGAGATATACATGTATGTATGTATATATATATTATCTAGATTGATCGTCTAATGAACAAAATTGTCACATAAATAAATTCCTAATAGATGAATATTTTGAAGAGATACAAGTATCTATATATTTTTTTAATCTAAATTGATTTCCAGTGTAAACAAATCTGTAACGTAAAACACGATTATATGATAAAAAACCATTTTTCTATATTACATATTCATTTAATGTTATCAACTCATAACTTTGAATGAAATCAAAATATTTGACACAGTATCAATATCTTAGAATCTTTGACATAGTATGAGTAAAATTACTTTAATGGTAGAAGAATTGAAGAATGATGGTAGATTACTTTTCCAAAAGAAGAATGTTTTGTTTTTTTTAGATTTGATATTATTTATAGAAAGAATTGTATTTAGCTTTTTTCTTATAGATTTTGATGGTTTTGTTATGCTATTTATTGATTATGAATATTTTTATCCATGTAATTGCAATATATCATAATAGATTTTTTGGCTTTCATTTATGATTTCATAATGCTAAATACGCACAATTGTTAACTCAAATTATTTTGTCTGCATTACAATTTTGTTTTCTAACCATTGGTTTTATAAAATACATCATGCAACTTCTAGCTAGGAGTCTTAACATTTTAAACATTAAAAAAAAAAAAATCAAGACAACATAAATAAACATAATGTTAATACATATATAATACAACTGAAAATCAATAGATTTATAGTCAGATTCTAAAATGAATTAGTATATAATCAATTTTATAATGTCTAATAACTAAATTAATTAAAAAATGTTTCAAGCTTCTATTATATTCAACAACATATATTATGGATGTTGCAATTCAAGGAAATATGTAAGATTTACATGTGTTGTATATATTAAGATAAAATACTTTAAATCCTATATATTTCGAATTGCATTCAATGAAAAATTTAGTTGTCTTCATTGAAGACGCCACCTATAATATTTTTAAGAGTATTTATTTATTTATTTAACATCATATCATATAAAGTAAGTTGTCATTTCAGGAGTCACGAATGGAGATGGCCTGGATATTTTAGTATAATAAAAATGGTGAAAACAAATAACCTAAAAACGAATGTACTCCCTCCATCCCAACTCAACTTATCTACTTGCCATTTATGTTTGTCTCATCCGAATTTGTCAGCCCAAAAATGACAAAATTTTTTTTACCAAAATATCCTTATTTTTCAACTTTATTAAAGTAAAAAAAAACAAAAAGTAAAGCATATTTAATTGAAAAAAACAAAAAGTAAGCAAAAAAAGCAAAAAGTAAGCATATTTAATTGAGTCAACTGTGTTTTCTTAACCTCCGTGCCCGGTCAAAATAGGCAAGTTGAATCGGGACGGAGGGAGTAATATATAAAGTTGTCCAAATTGTATAAATTGCATTACACAAGATAAGCTCATCGAAATAAAATATAATTAATTTTTTTTATCTATAATGTGTATATTTTAAACATTCCAGATTATATAAAACATTTTAGTATATAATATATAAAATTATAATATCTATATCGATTATTAAATTAATGTATATTAGAATTTAACATCCCGTGCATCGCATGGGCCCACTACTAGTTTAAATAAAAACACAATCATTAACTCTATATTATAGTCTATTAATACGCACCTAAATTCTATTATTACAATCATCCAATCATTAACATTACATCAATTAACAATATAATATTGCACAACAACATTTTTTCCACCATTAATTTGATATCTACAATACTAATATTCTATCCTACAAAATATCTAAACAAACATAAATTTTAACTATTTTACCTTTTTAAAAAATTAAGATTTCAAAGTTAGATTTCTTCAATTCTACATAAACCCAAAACAAACACTTCTTAAGCTTTGAAATTGTCATAAGTGGTGAATACTCTGAAGCGGATTTATGAGAGTAATGTATTCTAGTGAGATAGAGTTACTAAGGGTGTGTTTGATTAAGTTTATTTTTAGAGCTTATAAACTCTTGCATCTTATAAAATGTTTTTAAAACTTATAAGATGTTTAATTTACACCAAAACTTATATACATCACGGGTACGGATTCTATATTCGTACTCCCAACCCGACCCGACGAGTGGACTATTTTCACGCACGTCCACGCACCCCCATATGCTGCCACACCATCTGAATTTTATACTTTAAGATATTACTCATTTACTTTTATGGTATCAAACATTTACTTTTAAGGTATCACACTGTTACCCTTTAGGTATTAGTGTAAAAACAGCGCTGCTTTCTTCTTCTTTTTTTCCTTCTCTCTCCTTCTTAATCTATTTTCTTATTAATTTGTTATTCTTCTTATTTGTTTTGTACATTCTTCTTTTTCTCCATCTTCTTGTTCTTATTCTTCTTCAAATCTCCATGAAGTCATATATGGAGTTTTTTTTCTTCCTCTTCTCTTTTACTCATTTTCATAAATTTAGATAATTGATTTCAAATCACAATGTATTACAATAATATTAAAACATTGAAAATCAATTATTTCAAACAATATTAAATCATGATTTGTTGATTTTGAGGAAGAAGATGAAACATTTGAAATTTTAAAATTTTTCAATGAAGATATTAGTTGTAAAAGGAATCAAAATTAACGAATTACAACATTTCTTTTTCGTTGATTCTATTTGAATTACTCGTTTAAAAGAATTCTTATTGATGCTCTTAAGGGATTACATAAATATGTTACAGGTATTACACATGTTCTTTCAAGTATAACATAAATACCTTACATGGATTACACATTTTCTTTCAAGTATTACACTTACTTTATAGGTATTACTCATGTAATTTTACAATACCTGGAAAGTTATGTCTTGTATTTATAGATCATATCACTAACATCTTAAAAGTGTCACTAATGTCATGAACAATCATATATCAATGTTTTGGGGTAATTCTAACTTATAACATCATGAATAGTCAGAAATTTTGGTATACCTATAGAACATGTATGTAATACCTATAAAGTAAACCAATAATACCCTATACTTTTTTTTCATAATATATTAGAGGTTTTACTTACATATAATTTCATAATACCTGAAAAATATATATATGTAGTATTTATAGATCATATCAGTAATACTTGAAAAGTATCACTAATCATATATCAATGTTTTGGGGTAATTTTGATTTATAATATCATGAACAGTCAGAATTTATATAATACCTATAAAACATATATGTAATACATATAGAATAAATCAGTAATACCCAAACTTTTTTTTATAATATCTTAAACGTTTTACTTACATATAATTTAACTATGTAATTTTATAATACCTGAAGAGTCTTTATGTAGTACTTATAGATCATATCAGTAATACTTGGAAACCATCATTGATCATATATCAATGTTTTGTGATAATTCTGATTTATAACATCATGAACAATCAGAATTTTTATAATACATGTAGAACATATGTGTTATACCTATAGAATAAATCAAAATTTTAAATATACGATTTTCATCATCTTCTTCCACAAAATTTATTCAAAATCAAATTATTCAATCAATAACCAACTATGGTGTTTGTTGCATCAATTTTATCGTATATTGCTATGAATCGGATTAAGATAAAAAGATTTTTAAGTTATAAAAAAATAAAAACCCTAGATTTTATACACATTAGGAAGAAAAGAACTTGTTTGAATATTAGAAAAATAAGAACCCTAGAGAATTAGCGTAGGATTAGAGAAAAAAAAACAAAAAATAAATTAAAAAAAAAGAGAGAAAGAAAAAAAAAGGAGTGGAGCACATCTAGGCGGGTGGGATAGCGTAAATCTCAAGCACACAAGTGTTTGGATAAATAAAATGATGGAGTTTATAAGATGTTAATAATGACATTTGTGTAATTTTAATGATCAAATTTAAAGATGTTTTACTTGTTTTTATAGTTGGGATTCTCTTACTTTAATAAAATAAAATAAAAACTTATAAGTTCTTAATATCTAATAAACTTCTAAAATAAGATCTTATTTTTAAACTTAGCCAAACATTTTTGAAAAAACTTATAAACTTTAAATTATTTATAAGATGTTTTAAAAATTTATAAGTTCATCCAAATACCCTCTACATCAAAAATTGTCCCACTATTTAACAATGTAAATATATATTATTCCTTCAAAAAATTGATGCTAAATCAGAAATAATAATAAAAAGTCTTACCACTCCAATACCAATGTAGCTCTCGTCGAGCTCATCGCAAGGACGGGTTCGGAACTTTGAACCATGGAGCTGCTCTCTCTCTCTCTCTTCTTCTCTTCATCTCTGCCGTTCGGAAGCTGTCCTGGCCGTTTCTGAAGCTACCTTTCGTTGCTGGGTTGGGTCGGAGCTGACGCCGGAGTTGCGCCGGCGCGTCAGGGTGAGAACCGCCGCTGGAAGCAGCGGCTGTGCTGGGCTGGGCCATGCTCTGTCTAGCTGTGTTTATGTTGTACGTGTGTGGGTGTAGGTCTAAGCTTTGGTGTTGTATGTGTGTTGAGTTTGGTTGGGGGTTGTTGAGGGTGGTCGGCGCCGGAGTAGCGCCGGCAGGCAGTCGGAGGTACCGCCGTGAGCAGCGGCGCCAGTGGGTGTGTTTGTACGTGGCTTGAGCAGGGTGTGTTGGTGTCGTGTAGGGTGTTGTTAGGGTGTGTGTTGGGTGCTGGGGAGTCGCCGACTGCGGCAAACTGGTGGTAGGAGGGGCGGCTGGGGGCGGTGACGGGCAGCAGGGGGCTGGGGAAGGGGGTAGTTTGGGCTAAGGTTTATTTTTGTGAATTTAATACAATTAAGGGGTTAACTTGCAAATATCCATTTTGCTGAAAATTGAATTAAAGCCTAAGTATTCTATGAAATTGCAGATTTTCCCTTAAGTATATAAAGTATGCTTAAATGCCCTAAATTATGTTTAATGATATCTTTGAACCCTAGAATTATTAGAAATCCAATAGTGATCCCAGTAATTATAAACATTATAATTTATAACCTTAAGTTTATGATATGATGCATTTTCTCTCTAGAATTATTGAATTTAGGATAATGATATTTTGGACATTAGAAAATAAAATTGAATTTATGATGTTATTTCAAAATTAATAAAGTTTGACATATGAAAATCCGGACTTTAATTAAATAATAAAGATAAATTATTTTAATTAATTTATATTATTTTAGACCCTTTTATATCACCGATTAGGGTATAAAACCCTAGGTTTATTATCGAACTAATTAAGGAAACCTAGTTTTAGGACGGATTTTGGACTTGAATATTATTACGTTATTTATTATAATTTAGCTAAAAATTTTACTTGGAATTATAGGTTAGACCCTATGTTTAGCAAGATTGCTTTTGAGCCTAAAAAATGATAGACCTTAGAAATATTATGCTAATTAAATTATTTTACGATTTAATTATTATTTCTAATCTAAGGTTTAATAACCCTAAATTCATATCTATTTTAATCCAAAATATTAATTTTAAATCGAACTTTATAGATTATGAATTATATATATTTAATTATAAAATAGGGTTTACCTTAAAAATATTATTTTATTAATTAGATGATAATACGATTAGAGTCTAAGTCGAACCCTTATGTTTGTAGGCGATACGCAGGAGTTTGCACTCTAGATATTTTGGGAATCTAAAGCTTTTGATCAGCTGCTCTAAAGGTGGGAAAAAATGCTATGTCGGTATTTATAATTCTTCTGCAATATTATATTATGTGAAATGTGACATATTTTAAATGCATATGGATAATGTGTTATGAAGAATGATGTGATGTTAATATTTGCATATGTGCAAACAAGATGTGTTTTATGGCAGTTGAGAACTGCAATTAAGTGCTATATTAAAATAATGTGTTTTTATGTGTATGTTGATGTGTGCATGTGCATGCGTATGAATGACGGCTGATCACCGAAAAAGGCGGTTAAGACCCATCGTAAAAGGCGGTTAAGACCCGTATAAAAAGACGGTTAAGAACGTCGAAAAAGACGGTTAAGAACGTTGTAAGAGGCGGTTAAGACCCGCATATGTTTCCAAAATGGCTAAGAACCGTAAAAATGCTTTCATGGCGGCTAAGTACCGTAAATTATGTGAAAAACGATGTTTGAAGGTGAATGATGTTTGATTTGTGAAGAATGCTTATATTTAAATTGATTATAAGCCACGTGATTGAAATGTGATTGTTTGGGTGTGTTTATGAAATAAATTCCCTATATAGTGTGATCCCACTGAGTGCATTTTTATATGTTCACCCCCTTTATATGTTTTTTTTATAAATTCGGATGTTGGGAGCAGAATGTGAAGAAAGATGCATATATTTTTGCTGTAATTAAACAAGTTATTCTTGAAGGGTTGTAAAATTAAGTCGGATGGCCCGAAAATTGATATTTTGCTGTTGTCTCTGATAACTTAAACATTTTATGTTAAAAATTTATATTTTATTTTTATTTCGAAAATGGAGCGTGAGACTTACCTTTGACAGAATTTTACTAAAACTTTTAGATTGGTATATATATATATATATTATTTTATTTATAGCAAAAAATATCTTTAAAAGACCAAGTTTGCTGGCATATTTAAATTCAATATTCTTTATAAAGGTTACAGGCTATTAACCAGCTAGTTTTGGTCATGTCATAAAGACTACAGGTTATTAACCGCCAGTTTTGGTCAGACATGCACCTGAAAAATACATATAGTGTGCATTTTTTTAAGATTCTTTTTTTTTTTAATTTTTATATTTTATATTATACATAAAATCTTTTTTTCACGCTACCACTTCACTCATAATCTCTCATCAACATAGACATTTTCAATCATTCACATCTCACATATCAATCATACACATTCTTCTCAATTCTCATCCACACAAATACTAGCATGAAATATATTGAATTAATCAATATTCTTCTAATTCTCATCCACACAGAACCCTTATCAATATAGACATTTTTAACCATTCGCATCTCACATATCAATCATACACATTCTTCTCAATTCTCATCACACAGATACTACCTTGAAAAATATTGAATTAATCAATATTCTTCCAATTCTCATCCATGCATTGAATTAATCAATATTCTTCCAATTCTCATCCACGAGGATCCGAAAAATATTGAATTAATCAATATTCTTCTGATTCTCATCCACACAGAACCCTCATCAATATAGACATTTTTAATCATTCGCATCTCACATATCAATCATACACATTCTTCTCAATTCTCATCACACAGATATTACCTTGAAAAATATTGAATTAATCAATACTCTTCCAATTCTCATCCACGCATTGAATTAATCAATATTCTTCCAATTCTCATCCACGAGGATCCCCTAAGCATCAATGGCGAATTCGTAGGTTCAATTCCTACTGGATACACACCACTGGAACCGTCTGTTGGAATTGGCTCTATATCAATGGAATCTCAACATCCATACATAACGAATTGGTGTGGTATATTCATATCATAATAGTATATGAACATTATGAAATAGCATTCTTATTGAGAATAGAACTCATAGGGAAGAAAATCGATTTATGGATGGAATCAAACATGCCGTACTTACAGACAAAAGTATTCGATTATCCACACAAAACCCCTCATCAACATAGATATTACTAATTATTCGCATCTCACACATCAATCATACACATTCTTCTCAATTCTCATCCACACAGATACTACCATGAAAAATATTGAATTAATCAATATTCTTCCAATTCACATCCACACAGAATCTACCATGAAAAATATTGAAAATCAATTAAATGAAGCAATGAAAAATATTCAATTAATCAATTCTCAAGAAATCCTAAATCTTAATAAATATTCGACATAAAAATTAATATACAAATTGAGCAACAAAGAGAATAAATTCTCAACAATGCTTCAAATTCAAAAATCAGATCTTCCAACTCAATCATTATTCTCAACAAATCTTCAAAATCAATCAATTATATCCTCCAACTCAATCATTAATTACCAACAAGTCTTCAATCAATCCTCAAAATCTCAAGTCATCAATTACCAAGAAATCTCCATCAATCCTCAAAATACTGTCCTTTTTTTTTTCTTTTTGTATCGTCAAATATAATGAATCTACACATGTGAAAAAAGAAGCAATGAAAAATATTCAATTAATCAATTCTCAACAAATCCTAAATCATAATCAATATTCGAGAATTCCTCAAAATTAACTATAAAAATTAAAATACAAAAATCCTAATCAATATTCGAGAAATTCTCAAAATTAACTATAAAAATTAAAATACAAAAATCCTAATCAATATTCGAGAAATTCTCAAAATTAACCATAAAAACTAAAATACGAATTGAGCAACAAGAAGAATAAATTCTCAACAAATCTTCAAAATCAACAAATCATATCCTCCAACTCAATCATCAATTACCAAGAAGTCTTTAATCAATCCTCAAAATCCCAAGTCATCAAAGAAGTCTTGAATCAATCCTCAAAATCTCAAATCTTCAAGTCTTCAATCAATCCTCAAAATCCCAAGTATTCACCCAAGAAGTCTTCAATCAACCCTCAAAATCCTAAGTATTCACCTGAAGAATGCTCACGGTGTATTTCTTTAAGATTTCTTTTTTAATTTTTAATTTTTTATATTATACACAAAATCCTTTTTCTAGATTTCTTTTTTAATTTTTTATATTTTATATTATACACAGAATCTTTTTTAACACTACCAGTTCACATAGAGATTTTCTTATCAATTTTCATCTCAAACACATAATCCCTATCAACATCTTCATACACAGACTCTCTTATCAATTATCATCTCAAACATAAACCTAGCCTCGCATTAATATAGATCTTTTTAACAATTCGCATCTCACACATCAATCATACACCTTCTTCACAATTCTCATCCACTCCACCATCTACACCTCTCATCGAATCAAATTTTAAAAGTGAGACTTTCTCTCTTATCGTCCCTGAGAATTTTCGTCAATATTTTTTTCTAAATTTCATTATCATTTTTGTATGTTATCTATTGACTTGGGTGAGCAATTAGTTGAAATTTTAAAATTTTCAACATTAACTAATTTTATTTTATTTTGTGGATGGAAGAAGATTCTCCAAATAATCTGTTTATTTCGCAAGTTTCGGAAGAACATAAACCTAAAATCAAACTGAAATTTCTCACAATTAAAGATGCATTTGAATTTTATAATGCTTATGCAAAGGAGGCAGGATTTAGTACAAGATTGCTAAAAGGAAAAAGGAGATAGGTAAAATATTATGGAATTGCTAAAAGGAAAAAGGAGATAGGTGAAATAATATGGAATTCATTTGTATGCTATAAGGAAGGTCAACAAAATGAATCAAATAAACAAAAGGATGAAAGACGCTTATGCAAAGGAGGCAGGATTTAGTATAAGATTGCTAAAAGGAAAAAGGAGATATGTGAAATAATATGAAAATCATTTGTATGCTATAAGGAAGGTCAAAAAAATGAATCAAATAAACAAAAGGATGAAGGGAATTGGGGAATAGTTGGAGTTGGTTGCAAAGTTAAGTTAGTAACTGTAAAGAGAGAAACTGGACCAAACTGCGTGAGTATATTTATTGAGAATCACAATCATGGACTTACAACTCCAAGAAAGGTAACATATTATGTTGAGGTTATGTGTCGATGGTAAAAAAAGCATTGGCTGAACAATTATCTGAAGCAACAACTGAGATTGATGGTACCACATCGTTATGTGAGCTTGACTGAGGTTGCATATATGAGCGTTGACTGAAACGATGCGTTGACTGCACAATTATTTGATGACTGCACAATTATCTGAAGCAACAAAGCGTTGACTGCACAATTATCTGAAGCAACAATTGAGAGTGATGGTTCAACAATTATCTGAAGCAACAATTGAGATTGATGGAAATTGACTGCGTAATTATCTGAAGCAACAATTGAGATTGATGGTTCAACAATTATCTGAAGCAACAATTGAGATTGATGGAAATTGAATCTGGTGGCCTATCTGAAGCAACAATTGAGGTTGCATCGTTATGTGTCGATGGCGGCAAAGAAAGCGTAACGATGGCAAATAAAACATTGACTGAACAATTATCTGAAGCAACAATTGAGTTTGATGGAAATTGAATCTGGTGGTCCAACGGAAATTGAATCTGGTGGCCCATAGAACATGGATGTACTGAACAAGACTTCAGAAATTATAGAAGAAATTTACCGGAGGAACAAAAGGAATGGAGCCCAAACATTAACTATTGAGGAACGTATAGAAATCACTGTAACAAGAATGCATGTAAGCTTCAACCTCTATTAATGGCAGATGAAACAAGAAAAGAAAAGAAACACCACAACACGTAAGATTACGTGGTTCGGGGTTGTTTACCACCTATATCCACGGCCCAAGAGGCGATTTTATTCAACAATTCAATCCAAGAAACGAATTACAGCAGAATTACAAACTATGGTTCTAAAACAAAGAAATAAAAACCTAATTTTCTGAACACTTCAAATTTCTTGATCAATCGAATCAATTCTTCTACTGAGTAGGCTCCCATATATAGGAAGTGAAAGCCCCTTATCAATTTCAAGAATCGATAACTGAAAACCCGCAATTTCTGGCTTGAGCATTTAGGGTTCGCGAGAAATCCCCAAATTAACCCCCAACTGCTCTGAACCACTAACTAACTTTTAACCTTCGATTTTCGATGAATTCCTCCCATTCTTGGATAAGTAAAACTGGTTCCCAGCTTCTTTCCATGTATATATGATTTACATATTACAACTCTCCACCTAAATCTAAATGCATAAAACCTGTAAACTTACCTGCAAACAACAATACCCAACAGACAACAGTTTGAAGTGTTTGAACCAGCAAACCTAGGCAAAACTCTTACTAGCTGCATACAATGCTTCAACTTTCCACTATTCAGTATTTTGGTAAGCATATCAGTTGGATTATTGTCGGTACTTATCTTCTTCATCTCCACCACTCCATTTTCAATGATATCTCTTACGAAATGTAATTTCACATCAATATACTTGGATCGATTATGAAATACTTAGTGTTTTGAAAGATGAAGTGTGCTCTGGCTATCACAAAATATAGTGACCTTCTCCTGGTTTATACCTAACTCATGAACTATTCCTTTTAACCATAAAGCTTCCTTGATAGCTTCGGTGACAGCCATAAACTCAGCCTCGGTTGTTGACAATGCCACAATGGCTTGATGAGTGCTCTTCCAGCTAACTGTTGTACCAAAGAACGTGAATACATATCCAGTTAATGATTTTCTTGTGTCCACATTCCCAGTAAAGTCTGAGTCTACATATCCACTCACTGCAGAATGACACTTCTAACTTCCTTGCTTAGTGAACATTAAGCCTAATCGAGTGGTTCATTTTATATATCTTAGCATCCATTTCAATGCCTCCCAATGACCTTTCCCTAGATTAGACATAAACCTACTCACAACACTCATTCCATAGGTTAAATCAGGCCTGATACAAATCATCAAATACCTTACACTACCCACTCCACTTGCATAAGGAATTCCCTCCATATGTTTTATATCATGTGGAGTTTTTGAAACTTGCTCTTTTGACAGCTTAGTGTTCTGATTTAAGGGTGTGAGAGTAACCTTTGACTGGTGCATATTAAACTTTTTCAATATTTTCTTCACGTAATCAGTCTGATATAGCAGCAGAATTCCAGCACTTCTATCTCTGAGAATATCTATCCCAAGGATCCTTCTTGCTTCACCAAGGTCCTTCATTTCAAATTGAGCACTTAACTTCCTTTTCAAATTTTGAATTTTACTTATGCTCCTATTTGCAATGAGCATATCATCAACATAGATCAGCAAATAAGTCACCACTTGTTCTCCCTCCTTTTCAAAGTATACACAATTGTCATAAGAACACTTTTGGAGACCAATTTCAGTCATATAGTCACTAAATCTGTTGTACCATTGCCTCGGACTCTGCTTAAGTCCATAAAGAGATCTTTGAAGGAGACATACCTTTGAATCATTTTCAGGAATAATAAACCTTGTGGCTGCTTCATGTATATCACTTCTTCTAGATAACCATGAAGAAATGTTGTCTTGACATCTAATTGATGCAACTCCATGTTCCATTGCATAGTTAAAGCTAATAACAATCTGATTGAGCAATGCTTCACAACAGGAGAAAACACTTCATTAAAATCAACACCTTCTTTTTTAGCAAAACCCTGTGCTACTAGCCTGGCCTTATATCTTATTCTTTCTGATCCAGCCACTTCAATCTTCTTTTTATAGATCCATTTGCTGCCTATAATCTTCTGCTTTTCAGGCCTATTCACCAGCTTCCAAGTATTATTTTTCTTGAGTGATTCAAGCTCTTCTTGCATAGCCTTACTCCATTCACCTTCTTCTTGGAAGCCATTGCTTGATAATAATTTTGGGGTTCCTCATATTTAAGATCTTCTGCAATAGCCAAGGCATATGACACTATGTCTGCTTGCCCAAACCGATTTGGTGGAGTTATCTTTCTTCTTTCTCGGTCCCTTGCTAGGCTATAATGCCTCAAGTTCTCAGCTGGAGCTTCTGGATTTTCTTCCTCGATATGATCATCATTATCCCTAATCTGATCATCATCACCCTGACTTGAGTCCAATTGATGGTTTTGGTTATCTGTAGGTGTTTCTGGAGATTGTTGGCTATTATCCTCCACCTCCACTGCTATTTCCATGTCTTGAACTTCATGTTCAGCATCTGTATGCCCCATTATCCTTTCTCTAAACACCACATCTCTGCTAGTAAAACATTTTTGATACCCATCTTCAAGACACCATAACTTGTATCCCTTAATTCCAGTGGGATAACCGATGAAAATACATCTCAAAGCTCTAGGATCCAGCTTATCCTGCTTAATGTGAGCAAAAGCTAGACATCCAAACACCTTGAGATTAGAGTAATTGACAGGAAAGCCATACCATAATTCATCTGGACACTTGAAGTCGATGGCTGAGGAAGGTGATTTGTTTATGAGATAAGCTACAGTAGACACAGCCTCTCCCCAAAAACTTTTTGGTAAAGTGGCATCAAGGAGCATGCATCTAACTCTTTCCAAGAAGGTTCGATTCATCCTTTTGGCCACTCCGTTTTGCTGTGGATTAGATGGGACCGTTATGCCTTGTGATCCCTTTTGAGTTGCAAAAATCATGAAACTCCATGGACATATATTCAAGACCATTATCAGTCCTTAGGAATTTTAAAGACTTACCAGTCAAAATTTCCTGGTTTTGTAACCATTGCTTGAAGGTAATGAATGCATCACTATTTTTCTTAAGTGGAAATACCCAAAGCTTTCTTGAGAAATCATTAATGATACTCATAAACTATCTTGATCCTCCATGTGTAATAGTTCTAGCTGGTCCCCATATGTCCGAATGGATATATTCTAGAATTGATTTGGTATGATGGCTGCCAGTAGGGTCTTTTTAGCCTTTCCCATTACACATTTATCACAAGGCTCCACTTCCTTAGTCATGCCTCTTCCAAGAACTCCTTTCTTGGATAATAATATCTGTAACGCCCCGTTTCTTTTATCAGTAAATCTTGACTGAGACGTTACTCATGCGTAAAACTTGCTCTTTCAAGAAAAATAAAGGTAAATAATTTCAAGAAAATTTATTATAAAACATATACATTTTCGAAATTCCTGAAATAAATCATTTTAAATTAAAACCTTTTTCGACCTTTGATCATCGGTTACCAGCATCCACTGCTCCCGCACCACGCCCTAAACTCTTTAAACTGAAAACATTTTACATAGAAGGGGTGAGCGTACAAAGACACTCAGTGGGGTTGATCTACAGGAATACTCATAATAATATCATCCAATAACATCTTTTTGTTTACGGTTTTTAGCCATCATGAAAACGCGGATCTTAACCGCCATGAAAAATATTTGCTTAACATAGACATATTACACGTTGTGGACTCCCAAGTAGTCCCAATGAACTCTAGATAGGTTTCCGTAGAATACCTATCAGGGCCCCAAGCCGACCCGATTTGGGTTATTACACCCCCTCGTGCTGGGTTTCCGAAGAATACCCCACTCTGATGGGTTTCCGACAAGGAATACCCTACTTGGCGTGAAGGCGCATGCGCAAGTAATTTCACATAATGGTTCCACATAATCACATAATACACATTGAGCACGTTCACGTTGGCCACATAATTCACATAATACATAAGTACAGAAAAAACCTTTCTTAGCGGGTATTATCCCGACTTTCATCATTGAAACCATTTCTGTCGAGATACTTGAAATCAATAGCTTTCAGAATCATATGCTTCATTCGAAAATAGATCAGGTAATAATAAGAATTCAAGTAAAAATATCATCACATAATTACTGAATTTAAATCACGTAGTCACATAATTTTCATAAAATTGTACGATTTTTAAACCAGAAAAGGATTTTTACCCCCACCTTGGATTTTTCACAGAATCCTGTCCAAAAAGCGTTCGATCCTGTTCTTAGTTCGGTCCCGTACGTGTATTTCCTACAGAGAATAGAAACGGGCTTATCACCTGATTTAAATAGCTTAAGACTAGTCAAATCTATAAAGGAATAAACCCTAGAGAAGATCGATAGACGGGGTTCGAAATTTAGGGTTTACTGAAAATCAGGGTTTGTGGACTTGACCCCTAAAATTAGGGTTTTCTTGCTTAAAGGGTTCGTGTGTCCTGTCTTATATCATTTTATAACATCGTAGGACATAAAATACAGAATTTATTAAAATTCTGAGGTCATGCTATAATCTCTGCAAAGTTTAGGGTTTGCAATTTAGTCCCTAGACTAAATCAAATTCTCAAAAACAATCCCTAGGACACAAACCCAACACACAGCCAACTCAAACATACGCAGAATACAAAACATATATACATATGCATAGCGACAGAGAATAGAAAAAAGAATGAAAGACTACCCCTTCCCGTGGCTATTCGTGGTGAAGACGGCGATCGAGTCAAAAACCGAGACCGTACTTGAGATGAGCTCAGTGAGTACTACATATGGGTGGGTCCGATTACTTTATCGAACAAACGTCGACGGGGTTGTCGTCTCTTCCTACAATCGTACGTGGTGGAGGAAGCGACCGATTTAAATTTCGAGACCGTAGTTATGATGGGCTCAACGAATACTATACTATAATCAGTTTTTCTTGCCAGAAAAGCTTTGCCGATGGTGGTTGGAGGGGACGGTGATGGCAGTGGATGGTAGCTGGGTTGTTTGCTGAAGAGACGAGAGATGTGAGAGGAATTGTTTTTCAATCAAAATTTTTTTTTTTTTAAATATCCTTAACTAACACCTGTCTTCTTTTCCCTTACTTAGTAAATGCTCAATCATCGTTCTCCAATAATTTACCAAGTGTTTAATCAATTTAAGCAGGAGTTGTCCATCTATCATCAATTCATTTAGTTTGAATAAACTAAAGTAAATAATAAGGGTTTAAATTAAATTGTGGGTATTACATCCTTCCCTCCTACAAAGAAATTTCGTCCTAGAAATTTAGAAATGTACCGAAACCCGATAGATTCGGATATTTTATAAGGATCTCTTCTTCTTTTTCCCAAAGTGCTTCGTTCGCATTATGCCAACTCCATTGTACTTTTATTAAGTTAACTTCTCGATTTCTAAGCTTATAGACCTCTCTATATAAAATCGCTACGGAAACATCTTCATAGGATATGTCCTTCTTCAGCCCTATATGTTGTTGATTGATAATATGGCTTAAATCGATCATGTATTTTTGCAACATAGATATATGAAAAACATTTTGTATATTGATGCAGTCAGGTATACCACTCCTCCGACTTGTTCTAAAATTTCAAACAGTCCAATGTATCTTGGCTTAAGCTGACCTCTTTTCCCAAGCGACACTTTTTTTTTGGTGATATTCTCAAGAAAACTTTTTCTCCCACCTCAAAAACCAATTCTCAGCGTCTTTCGTCTACATAAGACTTTTTGTTGATCTTGAACTGCCATGATTTTTCCTCGAACTTTTCGTATTACGTCTACTGCTTGTTCGACTAATTCAGGTCCCAAAACACGTTTTTCGCCCACTTCATCCCAGTATAAGGGTGGTAGACACTTCTTCCATACAGCGCCTCGTATAGCCCAATTATTGACTGATAACTATTATTGTATACGAACTCCACCAAAAATAAATAGTCTTCTTAGCTTTCATGCAGATCCAAGACACTAGCTCTCAGCATGTCCTCTAGAATTTATATCGTTCGTTCTGTCTGGACGTCAGTTTGGGGATGTAAAGCAGTGCTGAAAATTAGTTTGTTGCCTAGCTTCTTTTGCAGGTTCTGCCAGAATCTGGAGGTATAGCGAAGGTCCCTATCTGATACAATAAAGACTAGTACTCCATGGAGTCTGACAATTTTCTTTATATAATAAATTTGTGTTAATCTATCCAGGTCGAATGTCATTTTAATAGGTAGGAATTGAGCAAACTTGATTAGTCTGTCTACCATAACCCACTTCCACTCGGGTATTTCTAATGGTGTCAGCATTTCCGCTGGTCGCTGATATTCTGCTTTTACTTGCTAGCAAACAAGACATCTCTTGATGAAAAGTCCAACGCTCCTCTTCATGTTTCTCCACTACGCTTCCGCTACGCCTGAAGATTTATTTATTTATTTATTATTATATATATATATTTTTTCCTTATATATTTTCGTACCTCGTTTATGTTAGTCGGCATCTTCCAGTTACTAACGACTTCCACTTTAGCCGAATCTACCTTAATTCTTTTTGAAGCGACGATATGCCTAATGAACGTAATTTTTATCTAACCAAAACTCACGCTTCTTGAATTTTGCATATAACTTTTCATTTCTCAAAGTTTCCAACGAAATTCTCAATTATTCTTCAGGTTGGAGTTTATCGTACGATCATACTAGAATGTCATCATTTAAAAGAATTCTGACGAAACAATCGAGGTATGGATGAAAGCCTCGATTCAGCATATCCATAAAATTTGTGGGTGCATTATTAAGTCTAAAAGATATGGCTGCAAATTTGAAATGGTCGTTTCTCGTTCTGAAGGCTGTCGTAGCTGTATCTTCTTTCTTGACCTTCACTTGACAATATCCCGATCTCCAATCTATTTTCGAGAACACGCTTGTGCCTCTTAATTAGTTAAAATAAATTTTCTATTCGAGGTAGCGGGTATTTATTCTTGATAGTTCTTTTGTTTAGCTCGCGATAGTCAGCGAAACGTTCCATCCTCTTTTCTTCGCGAACAACACCGGAGCTTCCCAAGGAGATACGATGGGACGTATAAAGTTTGTTTTTGTTTTTGTTTTTGTTTTTTTTTTCCAAAAGCTCTTGTAATCGCATTTTCAATTCTTCTAACTTCTTTGGTGTCATTTGATATGGCGCTTTTGACACTGATGTCGACCCGACACCAAATCTATGTCGAACTCAGCTTGTCGATCAGAAGATGGCCCAAATAAATTTTTCAGATAAACATCCACGTATTCCCTTATTATCGACATTATTTTGATAGGGTTCATTTTCTGCTCGAGATTTACAATATTTATCGAAAATGTCTCACATTCTTCCTTCTTAAATATTTTGGTCGTCTGTCGTGGTCTCTGGCTCTTCAGCTGTCTTACTTAGTATGAGAGCAAAACTTGAGCTTTCCCTGCTTCATGTCTTGGTTTGAAGCCTGATCTAACAATCCTATTTTTAGGACTAGCGTTCGAATTATGGTCAGGTTCTTAACTTCGGTGGCAATGTCCAGTCCTCCAACGGTATTGTCCGGTCTAAATTCTTTCATATCTTGAACAGGCGGCTCCCATTCTGAGAATAGAGGCGTTCAGAGTGTCACTCACCATCGGTCGTTTTATTTGGTTGAGAGATGTAATTTGATCTTGATTTCAGTCATCCCACTCCTTTTTCCTAGACGTCTTTGCAGGCTTTTTGGAATTACGTAGTCCTAGCACATATGCGAAGTGACTTCTTAAGCTCTCTCGATGATCTCGGCGTATGTCATTCCTTCATGTCCAGCCAAAATAGTGTAATTCTTCAAACGTAGGCTTCTACTAAAGCGTCTAGCGTTCTTCGTATCCGTGCTGACTAAGTATATCGCGTACTTGCTTAGTTAATTTAAACCTTCTTTTGTATTCTCTAACCGGCAGCAACCCTTGGCGGAGACGTAATAAGATCTTTGACGGATAATTTTGCATGATCACTCCCTTAAAATCTGTCCACATCATTACAACTCTTCTTTCTAAGGTTAAAATTCTATCGTATGACCCTCATAAAAACTGGCCTCCTCGATGAACTGAAATTAACGCATGAAATTTTCCGCTCGTCAATACGAATTAGGTGAGCAAAAAGTCTACATAGGACCATCAGTCATTCTTCAGCATCTATAGGTTTTTTTTTTTCATTGAAGGTTGGCGGAGTAAATAGTCGAAACTACTTGGTAAAGGAAGATTAAGAATAGCGTGTTTTCGATTTGGTTTAATTCTTAATTATTTAGAATCTATTATTTATATGAATCGCTGTCATTCTGTTAATCATTTCTCCAGTCTGATTTCGGCGGAAGAAGAAAGAGAGTTTTAGTTCGGGAGCTGATCTTTAAGCAATAAATTTAAATTCCTTTCCTTGACTTGATTTTCTTCATCTTCGGCGAAGGTTGCACGTAGAATGGTTTCAGTTTATGCGCAGGTAACGTCAGTTGGCGAAATGGCATTAAGCATTCCTAACGGTATGGAAAAAGAAGTCGTGATGATATCATCTACGTTCGAAACGCTCCTCGTAGAGTAGAAAGAGAAAGCGTGTTTTTTTTTTTTTGTTTCCTGACTTCATCTCCCATTCGAAAAATGAAGAAAGCGAGCTGAGCTATTGGTCGAGGAAGTGCCTCCAGTATACTCTTATTTTCTCTAATTCGTCTTTTACCACTGAAACTTTTTCGTATAGGAGTTCTTGGTATAACCGCAGTTGAGTAAATATCTGCCGTGGTTGAATCACTATGATGTGGTAGCGCTAGTCTTCCCCCAAGCAAAGAGGGTGAAATCGGCTTCCTATTCTTATGAATATTTCCCGGTGAAGAAAAGAAAGTGGACAGGCTTCAACATTTAATAAGAGATTTTAGAACATTCGTAGTCACCGATTTTCTTCCAAGATCATCTCCCGTGATTAACTGGTCGTAAGGCCAAAACGTATTATTATTAGGAACGTAAGCCTAGAGAATCTATCATGAAATTTCAACGTAGTTCTATCCCTGAAGTTCAAGGCATGTGAAGTCCATTCTAAGCATCTATGTTATTCTAGCTGTTATCCTTGAGAATCATTTCACTCAACTTATAACATGATTCTATAAATCATGTAAATACCTCAATAGATTTCCCTATCATCATTTACCATCATAACATTATCGCACATATATCATATCTTAACTTGACATAACCCATCACATAACACTACACCAACTCCTGCCGCGGCCATTTACGCACACGAGCTCATGTTACGGCCGTCAGCGGCTCAGTGGCGGCGTCCAGCAGCAGTGTGTTGATAACAGTGATATCCCACAACCACATAATCATAAACCGTGCATTAAAGCAATCATAAGAAAATGTCTATACGACCTCTTTTTCTACGCAAATACGAGTTCATAAAAATAGTTTAAACATCTGAACATAGCATAGTATACCTTGGCGAAGGCGGAGCAGTAGGTTAGATGTAGATGCCAGTAGCTAATAAGAGTTTTTCTTTCAAAGAAAAGATATATTTTCAATTCTGATTGAATTCGTAATACGACAAGAGAATTTTTTTTTTTTTGTTTTTTCGGAAAACAAAATATTTTAGCAAGTCTACAGAATCATAGACATGCTCTGATACCACCTGTAACGCCCCGTTTCTTTTATCAGTCAATCTTGACTGAGACGTTACTCATGCGTAAAACTTGCTCTTTCAAGAAAAATAAAGGTAAATAATTTCAAGAAAATTTATTATAAAACATATACATTTTCGAAATTCCTGAAATAAATCATTTTAAATTAAAACCTTTTTCGACCTTTGATCAACGGCTACCAGCATCCACTGCTCGCGCACCACACCCTAAACTCTTTAAACTGAAAACATTTTACATAGAAGGGGTGAGCGTACAAAGACACTCAGTGGGGTTGATCTACGGGAATACTCATAATAATATCATCCAATAACATCTTTTTGTTTACGGTTTTTAGCCGTCATGAAAACGCGGATCTTAATCGCCATGAAAAATATTTGCTTAACATAGACATATTACACGTTGTGGACTCCCAAGTAGTCCCAATGAACTCTAGATAGGTTTCCGTAGAATACCTATCAGGGCCCCAAGCCGACCCGATTTGGGTTATTACACCCCCTCGTGCTGGGTTTCCGAAGAATACCCCACTCTGATGGGTTTCCGACAAGGAATACCCTACTTGGCGTGAAGGCGCATGCGCAAGTAATTTCACATAATGGTTCCACATAATCACATAATACACATTGAGCACGTTCACGTTGGCCACATAATTCACATAACACATAAGTACAGAAAAAACCTTTCTTAGCGGGTATTATCCCGACTTTCATCATTGAAACCATTTCTGTCGAGATACTTGAAATCAATAGCTTTCAGAATCATATGCTTCATTCGAAAATAGATCAGGTAATAATAAGAATTCAAGTAAAAATATCATCACATAATTACTGAATTTAAATCACGTAGTCACATAATTTTCATAAAATTGTACGATTTTTAAACCAGAAAAGGATTTTTACCCCCACCTTGGATTTTTCACAGAATCCTGTCCAAAAAGCGTTCGATCATGTTCTTAGTTCGGTCCCATACGTGTATTTCCTACAGAGAATAGAAACGGGCTTATCACCTGATTTAAATAGCTTAAGACTAGTCAAATCTATAAAGGAATAAACCCTAGAGAAGATCGATAGACGGGGTTCGAAATTTAGGGTTTACTGAAAATCAGGGTTTGTGGACTTGGCCCCTAAAATTAGGGTTTTCTTGCTTAAAGGGTTCGTGTGTCCTGTCTTATATCATTTTATAACATCGTAGGACATAAAATACAGAATTTATTAAATTCTGAGGTCATGCTATAATCTCTGCAAAGTTTAGGGTTTGCAATTTAGTCCCTAGACTAAATCAAATTCTCAAAAACAATCCCTAGGACACAAACCCAACACACAGCCAACTCAAACATACGCAGAATACAAAACATATATACATATGCATAGCGACAGAGAATAGAAAAGAGAATGAAAGGCTACCGAGTCAAAAACCGAGATCGTACTTGAGATGAGCTCAGTGAGTACTACATATGGGTGGGTCCGATTACTTTATCGAACAAACGTCGACGGGGTTGTCGTCTCTTCCTACAATCGTACGCGGTGGAGGAAGCGACCGATTTAAATTTCGAGACCGTAGTTATGATGGGCTCAACGAATACTATAACATAATCAGTTTTTCTTGCCAGAAAAGCTTTGCCGATGGTGGTTGGAAGGGGACGGTGATGGCAGTGGATGGTAGCTGGGTTGTTTGCTGAAGAGACGAGAGAGGTGAGAGGAATTGTTTTTCAATCAAATTCTTTTTTTTTTTAAATATCCTTAACTAACACCTGTCTTCTTTTCCCTTACTTAGTAAATGCTCAATCATCTTTCTCCAATAATTTACCAAGTGTTTAATCAATTTAAGCAGGAGCTGTCCATCTATCATCAATTCATTTAGTTTGAATAAACTAAAGTAAATAATAAGGGTTTAAATTAAATTGTGGGTATCACAATATCAATCATTTATTTCCAATATGCCCAAGCCTCTTGTGCCAAAGTTTAGCATCTACAGAGCTCATACTTGTATGCATTTCTCCCAGCAAAGTAGAACCATAGAGGATATATAAGCCATTCTTCTTGCTTCCTTTTAGCACCAATTTTCCAACTTTAGTAACTTGTATTTCTCTCTGCATTGTGTTGAACTCATATCTTGCATTGTTCAAAGATCCAAGTGAGATGAGGTTTCTTTTCAAGTCTGGAATGTATCTAACTTGAGTTAGCTTCTTGATGGCTCCATCATGCAATTTGAGTGTGATTGTTCACACCCCTTTAACCTTGCATGATTGATCATTTCCCAATAGCACTAATCCATTAGATTCCTCCTTGAAATCTGAAAACCAATCCCTCATAGGGCACATGTGAAAACTACAACCCGAATCAAGCACCCACTCTTCGGATATAGCTGCAGTGGATATACACAACATTTCTGCAAACTCATAGTTGTTTTCAGCTACTACAGCCTCTGGAGCCTTGACTTGTTGCTTGTTCTCAGTCTTCTCCGGATAATTTTTCTTCAGGTGTCCAACTTTATGACAAGAGTAGCACTTTCTCGTTTCTCTATTTCCTTCTCCAGACCTTCCTTCTTGTGGATGAGGAATAGGGTTTTTCCTCTTATCTTGGTTCTTCCTTGGACATTTGTGCTTGATGCTGAGACCTTCTCCTAAGGGCTGGTTCTTGGTATCAATCGAGCTCTGCAGCACCTTAGTTTTAAGTGCCATCATCACTTCTTCTAATGAGAGAGCTACAAATCTACCATATATAACTGCATCATTGAATGGATCCATCGACTTTGAGAGAGAATTGAGCAGTATCAAGGCTTTGTCTTCATCTTTTATCTCATCTCCTACATTTTCAAGATCATCAATGATTTTCACAAACTTATCAAACTTCTCCAGAATTGTTTTCTCATCTGGTATCCTGAAACTGAGGAGCTTCTGTTTTAGGTACAATTGATTTGCGAGTGATCTTGTGAGATATAGGGAATCCAATTTCTTCCATATTGCCGTTGCAGTCTTTTCTTTGTAGACTTCCCTAAGCGCCTTGTCAGCCAAACAAAGAATCAGGGCACTTCTTACCTTCTTGCACATATCTGCCCTCTTCTCAGCACTTTCAGATGATGAGCTAGTGGGGTTATCTTGCAGTGCTCCCTTGAGGTTATTCTGCACCAAAAGTGCTTCCATTTGCACTTTCCACAGATTAAAATCACATTTTCTCGTGAATTTTGGAACGTCCAATCTCATCACTGCCATAATGCCGTGTTTCATTTCCCACAAACGACGCCAAACTGTTGAGGAACGTACAAAAATCATTGTAACAAGAATGCATGCAATTGCATGCAAGCTTCAACCTCTATCAATGGCAGATGAAACAAGAAAAAAGAAACACCACAACACGCGAGATTACGTGGTTCGGAGTTGTTCACCACCTACATCCACGGCCTAAGAGGTGATTTTATTCAACAATTCAATCCAAGAAACGAATTACAGCAGAATTACAAAGAAATGAAAACCTAATTTTCTGAACACTTCGAATTTCTTGATCAATCGAATCAATTCTTCTACTGAGTAGGCTCCCATATATAGGAAGTGAAAGCCCCTTATCAATTTCAAGAATCGATAACTGAAAACCCGCAATTTCTGGCTTGAGCATTTAGGGTTCGTGAGAAATCTCCAAATTAATTCCCAACTGCTCTGAACCGCTAACTAACTTCTAACCTCCGGTTTTAGATGAATTCCTTCGATTCTTGGATAAGTAAAACCGATTCCCATCTTCTTTCCATGCATATATGATTTACATATTACAGGAACAAAAAGGAATGGAGCTCAAATATTAATTAAGTCTTTTTGGTTAAAAAGAGAAAAATCCTTCATTTTTCTTCGACTTTGAACTAGACATGAAGAACTAACTCATAAAATGTTTTTGGACCGATGTTATAGCAAGAAGATCTTACAATTATTTTGGTGATGTTATATATTCGATAATTTTTTTCTATCTTTTTTCTTTTCTGAAAGTTTTTACATTAAAAAAATTATATTACTAATTTTTTTTAATTTTTTTTCACATGTGTAGATTCATTATATTTGATGATAAAAAAAAGGATTTGGGGATTTTGAAAATTGATTGAAGACTCCTTGGTAATTGATGATTTGGGATTTTGATGATTGAGTTGGAGGATATGATTTATTGATTTTGAAGATTTGTTGAGTTTGAGGATATGATTTGTTGATTTTGAAGATTTGTTGAGAATTTATTCTCTTTGTTGCTTCATTCGTATTTTAATTTTTATGGTTAATTTTGAGGATTTATCGAATATTAATTAGGATTTTCGTATTTTAATTTTTTTGGTTAATTTTGAGGATTTCTCGAATATTGATTAGGATTTAGGATTTGTTGAGAATTGATTAATTGAATATTTTTCATTGCTTCATTTTTTTCACATGTGTAGATTCATTATATTTGACGATACAAAAAAAGATTAAAAAAAAGACAGTATTTTGAGGATTGATTGAAAATTGAAGATTTTTTGGTAATTGATAACTTAGGATTTTGAGGATTGATTAAAGACTTAGTTGGTAATTAATGATTGGGTTGGAGGATATGATTTGTTGATTTTGAAGATTTGTTAGAGAATTTATTCTCTTTGTTGTTCAATTCGTATTTTTAATTTTTATGTCGAATATTGATTAAGATTTAGGATTTTTTGAGAATTGATTAATTGAACATTTTTCATTACTTCATTTAATTGATTTTCAATATTTTTCATGATAGCTTATGTGTGTATGAGAATTGAAAGAATATTGATTAATTCAATATTTTTCATGATAGTATCTATGTGGATGAGAATGGAGAAGAATGTGTATAATTCATGTGTGAGATGCGAATGGTTGAAAATGTCTATGTTGATCAATTAATTGAATTTGAAAAATCTTATTCGAGATATAAGTATCTAAGTGAGGATATAGAATAAGTCCAAGGAATGTACAACTAAATAAATTGACTTATTCATCTATCTACATAAAAGATACACATGAGGGGTTATGAGTGAAGTGGTAGCATGAAGAAAAGATTCTGTTTATAATATAAAATTAAAAAAAAAATCTTAAAGAAGTGCACACGATGCATTCTTATCAAAATTGTACTTATACATTCGACCAAACTTAAACCTCAATCCAAGTATATTTAAGTTTGATAATTAAAAAATACAAATGGAACAATATCAACCCATTGAGCTATGGCTCCTATTCGATTCAATTAAAACTTAATTAATTATCAAACTAACCCAATTTTTTATTTTTGGACATTTCAACAAAATCAATCAAGCTTGACTCCATATGAGCTGCCAAATCCATTTGCAAGTTGAGCATGTCTTAATCAAATATTGTGTCCACAGTAAAGTAATTTTATATTCAAATATTCTTTCTTCCCCCTCTTGGACTCATCTTCACTATATATTTATGGTGTAAAAATTGGGTTTTTCAAGGTATCGCCATGGATGTCCAAACCTGTCCTAGATCCTCCATGTTAGCAAAGCGCTGCAAAGACATATCCCTATTAGTCTTAACCAGAATCAACGCAGGCTACTTTAGAATAACCCTCTCTCTGGGATGGCAATCCTTGTTATGGAAAATCCTACTTCAACCCCACAAAAATTCAAGAATTACATTTCCAGTCCCCGAATTTCTCAACTCAACCCTTCTAACCATTGTCTGGTCCTTCTCTCTCTTCCTTCTCATCCTCCTCTCTCTCCTCTACTTCCTAAAATGCATCTTCCGTTTCCACATGATCAAAGCAGAGTTCAACCACCACATCGGAGTAAATTACCTTTTTGCCCCCTGGATATCGTGGCTCCTAATCCTCGAAGCCGCCCCTTACCTCACGCCCAAGCATGCCTCTTTCATCGTTTTCTGGTGGGTCTTCGCAATCCCAGTAGTAATCCTGGACCTTAAGATCTATGGCCAGTGGTTTACCAAGGGTAAGAGATTTTTGACCGCCGTGGCTAACCCTACGAGCCAGCTTTCCGTCATCGGAAACCTCGTCGGAGCTCGCGCCGCCGCCAAGATGGGGTGGCGGGAGGTTTCGTTGTTCCTGTTTGCTCTGGGAATGGTGCATTATCTTGTCCTCTTTGTCACGCTCTACCAGCGGTTCTCTCACGGGAACCGGCTTCCGGCGGTTCTGCGCCCGGTTTTTTTCCTGTTCTTTGCCGCGCCGAGCGTCGCTAGCTTGGCTTGGTATTCTATTTCTGGAAGCTTCGATGCCGGTTCCAAGATGCTCTTCTTCCTCTCGCTTTTTCTGTTTGCATCACTGGTAACTCATTTTTATTTTTCGATTAAGTTTTTGTTTAGATATTAAGATTAGGGTTGTTTTCAAATTTTGGTCAAATATTTAAGATATTTTTCATTTTAAAATAATTATATATCTATTTGTTAACATTTGATATTTTATGTTTTTTTTTTATTTCAATTCATTTTGAGTAATTTTTAAAATCATTGATGGTCATCGAAAATTCTGATAAATTTCGACGAATACATCAATAATTTTGAAATTTTTGATCAAAAATTGAATTGACATTGAAAAAAATTAAAATTTAAATGTTTAAAATTGAAAAATAGTTATTTAATTGTTAAAAATGGAAAATACATTAAATACAAAACAAAAACAAAAACAAAAAAAGTGGAAATCCCAAAGTAGAAGACAGGAAAAGATTCACTCGAACCCTTACAATTTGGAAAATTTGAAATTATTTGGTTTAGTAATCTTTAAGAATAGGTCGTGTCAATTTTTCATCATCAATATGTGTTCTAATTTAAGAATATCATTATTTTTCAATTCAATTTAATTTTATTCGAAATTTCATGTTTATGTTGAAATTGGAAAATCAACAATATCTCATAAAAATTTTGAACAAAATTAGATTAAAAAATGAAAATTAAATTAATAAGTAAAGAATTAAAATTAAAATACATAATATTTGTATGTAAAAAAAAAATGGATAAGACGAAGATATATCATGAAAATTGATTTTTCCCATAAATTAATTTTAATTAGAAAATTGACGGTCATACTGTTGAAGAAGCCGTAACAAATCTGCTTACTAGTTTTTAATGTTTAAAAAAATGTCGGATTACAACTTATATTATTATTTGCTTAAAGTTGTTTTCAACTTATGCATGTGCGCGCACTTTTAGTATTTACTATTCATGATTTTTAGGGGACCATCGGTGTTACCTAAATATATTAAAATGGCTCTAATAAATTTAAACTAATTATGTCAATCGTGAAAATGATTCAAAATAGTAATATAACAAAAACTATATTCTAATCAAATCATAATAAAACATTTTTATAGCTAAAATAATGGTTGCTTGACAGGAATGGTTCTACTAAAATATATATGGATGGATCTTATCAAACATTAATGTGTAGAATGTCACATATCATCATGCATTACACAATTCATGATTCATATGATCAAACAATTATTGCCACGTGGTTGATGTCAAATGACTTGTAAATTACCGTTTATGTTTGTCCATAATTGTGCATATAAGATTTTGATACGAGACAAATATTAGATTCTTTATAGTCTGATTTTTTTATTTTTTTTTACAACATCAAACATTAGTCATATTTGTTGAAGTTGGTTTTACTAAAATTCTCACATTGGATATATTGTTCACATCATAAATCTATTTTTAATATATATGATCTATTTATATATGTCACTAGTTCTATTTTGATGTTGTATGTAAGATATTTTTTATTTTTTGACAATCAAGTATCTCTATTTGTCAATTTCAGTCTTATATTATCAGAATTTTCAAAATCGTCGACATGGATGTTACATCAAATTTTCTTGCGGCCACATTAGAATTTTAAAAAATTCTGATTAAAATGAATTGAAATTGAAAAATTAAAATATAGAAGATTAAAATTGAAATTTTGATATTTGATTGTTGAAAATCAAAAATTGTTTAATATATCATAACTGAAATATCCCTTATATGTTCAATGTTGATTTAGTTTTTCTTTAAATCTTGGATCAAAATCAAACTCAACACGAATTGAGTTTTGACTTTATAAAAAGCCCAAAATCCAGTTTGATATGAATTCCAAAAAAAAGAAATAGAGTGTGCATGTTGTGGCAAATGCTATTATGACAAAAAAAATCTCACTTAATTTGTTTGTTTTGTGTATAAAATGAAAAGATATGCAGGCCAAGGCTATTCAAGAAAGCAATGAAAAGATACAGCATAGCATGGTGGGCATTTTCTTACCCCATAACAATGCTGGCATTGGCTTCAACTAGGTACGAGGAGGAAGTCAAAGGTGGCGTCTCTCATGCTATTACACTACTCCTGTCTGCATTCTCTCTCTTAGTCATTTTCGCTCTCTTGCTTTTCACAGCCTTCAACCCTAAGTTGATCTTACCAGAACATGATCCCATTCTTCTTTTTTCTCACTCTACACATCCTTCCTCTAACTCCCCACTTCCCATCTACTAATTAATTCTATATATTTTCTACTTTTTTTTCTATTTATTTTGCCTCGCACGTGTATTTTTATTTTTGTTCATTTTCGCCTCCTATATTTTATTCAATACCCTTTTCTTTTTTCTTTCACTTTTTTTGGCTTTTAACCCTTAAAATTTTAAGATATAGGGAGTAAAATGTAAATCTTTACTGAATTTAATATGTTTATCAAGAATATAATATATATATATATATATATTTATATTTATATACACACGTGTGTATGCCTAGCTATTTTCTATATGCGCAAGCCTCATGGTTTATGACAAAATGAAACCACGGTCTAATGAGAAATTTATATATATATATATATATATATATATATTAATTTATAGGCATGAATTATGCTTAATTACATCAATCAATTATTTTGTTTTATCCTCTCTTCATCTCATATATAAAAGTTTGTTAAACTATTACACGGATCGAGAAAATTGTTGGAAAAAAAAATTATATTAATCAATTTCATATTATAGTGATATATAATCCGTACTATATATGCTCTCCAATATACTATTTATATGTTTAATTAATGTTTTTATTTTGTATTTTCAAGACTAAAAAAATAAATAGAATAGAAATATTTTAATAAATAATGAACATTATACATATTAAATATTTGAGATATTAAAAAAAAGTCTATATACAGATCAGAATGGTGGAAATTTTAAGTGAGCACATTTAGGGCACGTTTTCTTAATTGCACGGTCACAGACAACCGTACTAGTGGGACCAATTTAGATGAAGCCAAAAGAATAAAAAATAATAATTCTTGAACTCAAAGTAAAAGAAAAAAAAAAGAAGGTACAAAAAAACTAATTTATTAACAAGTCAACAATTACGGCTACAACTCCACACAATCGAATTAAACTATTCTCCATAACCCCACATATTATATGTTTACTACTACAGCCATTTTAAACTAATTAGCCAATAGAATGTTAGATATTATTATAGGGTGAATAACTCCAAATACCCTAATTAATATAACACCTACTTTTTTATACCTCAAAACATATAATATTATACTTTTCTATCTTTTTAAGTTAAAGGCCAAAATATCCTTTGACATTACATGTGCAATGCTATTTCCACTCTAAATTTCTTAATTCCAAACCAATTGTGCTATGCTTGAGGTTTAAAAGATCGGATATAATTTTTTGGTATTTTGGATGGAAACCTTTCTCGTGCCCCAAAAAATACTTGTATTTATACTTGTGATATGGTCTGAAAGGTATAACAACGCCAAATACTGAGTAATTTTATCAAAAAACAAAAAATAATTAAAAGTTTTCCATGACTTATATTTATTGAGATCCGATGCTTAAAGTGGTATCAGAGCCAAGTTTTATTGAAGAAATAAATTAAATTATGTTGTACAATATTATTTTCTTGTGCCTAACGGAGGAGAAAATCAAGAAAAATGTATCCGAAAATATTTCGAGATAACACAAGTGCAGGATATCAGTAATGACATCCAGCTCAGATTGGAACATAATTGTTCCAGACACATCTAAGGTCACGCAAGACCTTAGGGAGATCCAGAAGACCATCATTTATTATGGTGGACAGATGGAGAACATAGTCCGATCTCTATCCGAGATCCAAAAAGAAGTTTCAGATCTAAAACAAGAAATTGTAGATCTGAAAAGAAGATCATCCAAAGGAACTGGTAGATCCATGAATGAATGTATGAAAGATTCGTTCGGTGGAATACCAATCATTTCCAAAGGAAAGGCTACGGAAGTTCCGAAGCCTAAAAGCAACGACGAACTCCTACTTGATCTCATAAGACAAGTCGGATGGAAGTCTCAAGAGTAGATCTTGCGGAGTTAACTGAATCCCTTTCTAATCTTGGAATTGTGGATCTGGTAAACCTCAGGATGAATGAGCCTATTCCAAAAAGGGAAGAGGAAAGCACAAGTACGGTCGTACCTGAAGTGCCGGTTTCTCAAGTACCTGTTCCTCCTGAACCCATTTGGAAGCAGGATGGGGTTGACTATGAAGAATACATAGATCGACAAGCCAATAGCCGATCGGGAAGGTTTAAAGGAGTATCCAAAAGCCCTTGGACAAAAACGATGCTTGAACCAACCCATCCGTTTGGAGTAATGCTCACAACAGACATCATCGATTTCAGAAATATGGAAGTATTGATCGATGAGTGGATGTCATCCATGAAAGTTGCTTCATCAACACTGGATGTTGATAACGATCATTTTTGCCAGATACTGGTAAATAGTTTGCAAGGTTCAGCCAAGAAGGCATGAGACATGACCGAAGCCTCTCTCAGACAAGAGATCTTATCCAACGATAATGTGATAACAATTGTCGAAAGGATGGGTCATCTGCTCAAAATATGTTTCCTCGAGGACGGATATTTTGAGGAAAGAAAAGACGAAAAGAAAAGAGAGTATACGCAAGCTCTGTTTGCTCTCGAACTAAGAAATATATGTTATGCGGATGAATATATATATTGGTTCCGCAAATATTATTTCCAAGCAGATGTACCATGGAATGTGGCAACAGATTTATTCTTTGCAAAAATCTACAGTCCATGGAGAGAGATGCTTATGCAAACCTACAAAGTACCTATAGGCCGAGTCGATTCGGTGGCCAGAAGGATGTCCTTTTTCAAGGACAATATAAGAGAATGGTGTTAACAAACGACACTACAAAGAAACAAGAAGAAACTAAGAGGAATGATGAAAAAAACCCCTCTTTGTTGCGACACCAATGATTTTCCGAGTATTATCGGAGAACCACAACGAGAAAAACACAGAAAGAGAAAGAAACACTTCAAAAGAGGGTTTCAATCTAAGTCCGGAGGATCATACAGAAGACCTTCCAGACAAGGAAGATCTTGGTGGTCCAAATCAAAGGCTAGATCTTACAAATCTGGTCAAAAGACTGGTCCTTCCAGGTTTTCTTCATAGGGATCTAAATCCACAGGGAAAACAACAGGAGGAACCACCAGAAAAAGAACTTTCAAACGAGCACACACTCGTACCAATGAAAGTTTCAAAGATTGTAACTGCTGGACGTGCGGAGCGAGAGGCCATATTTCGCCCGATTGCCCACAGAAGGAGAAGGATGTGCGCCAGTTTGAAACTACAAAAGACATCCGAGATGCTGTCTTCTATGGTGATTTGGTGCCAGTCTACAAGTTCGAGGACATCTCTTCAGATGAAAGCATCTATGAAGAAGAGTTTGAATCTGATTCAGAAGGATCCGATGGATCATCTACAGAATCAGACGAGTAGCTCCGGCAAACCGGAAGATAGACTCCAGACGACGGACAGTCTATCAGGATTCTTCTAAAAAATGACCATCTCTAAAAAGACGATGGAAAAAATCATGAGACAAGATTCAACATTAGGTCCATATGATGGATTTAAGAAAGGGAGTCTTAATCGATTTTGTGACAAGATCGGGATAAGACAGCGCAAGCACCATATCATTTACCGGGTAAACTCAGGTGAGTTTTCTCTTCCAATAGATCTAACCGGTAATAGAGTTGAGATGCACTTATTCCAAAAGAAGAAATTCTTGAGGAACTGAGTCATCTCAAAGAAGAAGTAGCGGTCACAATGAAATGGATCCATATTGGAACCATTGAAGTAGTGATTAAAGCTACCTTCAAAGAAGGAATTGATTCTGAATTACATTTATCTGTAATGGATAAAAGAATCAATGATTTAAGAGAAAGTTGTCTTGGGACAATGGTAGGTAATTTGTATGCTGGCAAACTTATGTTTGACATTCATCTTAGGATTGCATACAACCTAGCTGACCAAGATTTTAGTAGAGTCTTAACCCTTCATCAGGATTTTAAAAGACCTGATCTTATGAAAGAAGGAAATAGTCCATATTCTATCACGTATAGAATTGCATATGCGCTTTCCAACACACATCATTCAGATATGTTTCTTAGGAAAGAGTATATAGAAATTCCTATAATTTTTAAGGAATTTGCAAAGGTTAGAACACCAGACCTAATCCAAATACCAAGGTTAGGAGGTGTTAATTTGCTAATTAAGGATCAACCTATTTTAAACAATAGATCATTAAGGTTTGATTCAGAAATTAGTAACAGATTATCATTTTCCGAAGGTAGGATTCTAAGCCTAAAAGGAAAAGAACCATGTGAGGATTTGTATCCACAAAAAATTAGGGTAAGAAATGTAAAAATCAAATGCCCTAATAATGAATGGAAAGAAATCCATATTGTTTTTGATATATCTAAAACTGATAATTTGTTCCCTTGTGAGGAGATATATCATTTACAACAACCAAGTATTAATAGATATGAAGGCATGTTAGAAATAGCAGGCTATCATGTATCTGTTACAGGAAGTGCAGGCATAACTAAAGGAGTTATGACCCTAGGGTTAAGTTTCCTTGAGGAACATAAGCCTTGGAGAAGAGATGAAAAATGGATGGAGTTCGACCTTGATGGACATACAATCAGGGTAGAATAAAACCATTATGCCAGGAATCAAGCTAGACCAAGAGATCATTGATCTCATGATACAAAGAACCCAGGCAAGAACTTTGTTAAGATCTTTGCGAGAGCAAAATCTACCAGAACAAAGAAGTATCCAAGAAGTTATAAGGATACAAGAGGTTGCGTTAAAAATAAATCAAATAAACGCACGAATAGACATGCTGGAACGCTGGAGGAGAGGAATTTATCCAAACAATCCAGACAGGTTCTAAATTATGCCAGGAAGGTGTATAGATGATGAGATCCAGGATCTCAGAAAAGAGAAAGATGAGTTGACGGAACGCATAAGAGAAATGCGGGATAATGGACTGACTCATCAAATAAGGTTTCAAGAGTTGATCCGTGAGCATAATGTTAGAAGCTCAAGGATAAACTTGTTAGAGTCTTGGAAAAGAAGAATCTATCCAGACGATTCTGAATGACAAGTATTTTCTCTATATATATATATCTGTAGGGGTATTATATGATCAATATAAGACGGAATATTTTGCAGCTTATATTGACTCAGGTTCAGGCATTTGCACAGCAAAGCCAGGAGTTTTTCCCAGCGAAGCAGTGGAAAAATTACCTCTTATTGCAGGAAGAGACTTCTCACAGAAGATCCTTATACTCAATAAAGGTATTCGAGAATCACGAATAATGATCGGAGGAGCATTCGATGCCCCTTGGTATAAAGTAAGAATGCCACCAATCTATATTCATGATACAGGTGCTGATATTTTGCTTGGTAACAATTTTATCCAAACTTTTACAAAATATGAGCAGGATAATCACAAGAACCTGTTAACATTTACTACTAATTGTGGTAGTATGATACAGGTTTTGCGGCGAGAAAAGGCTTTTAATAGGATCATGCCTATTAATTTTCGCAGCAAACGTGGTGATAATGAAGCCAAGTTAACTCATCCTAAAATGCAGGATAAGAGAAAATTTGGAGAAGCTCTTTTGTCTTATAGACAAGAGGGAATGGAGGAGGCACATGAAGAAGCAATTCAGTTTCTAAAAAATGTCTTACAAGAAGGACCACCCCAGATTGACATCGATGAGAAAAGTCTACTTTCCCTTGAAAATGTTAAAAGGCTAATTCAGAGGAACTACAATGAAAATCCTTTAGCCTGGTGGGACAAAAACCAGATCGAAGCAACGTTGAAGGTAAAAGAACAATACCGATACGAGTTGGTTCGATACAAGCCGATCCAGATGAATCTTGAAGATCGAAAGGATATGCAAAAGATTATCAAAGAGCATATCGATCTCAAGTTGATCGAAACAGGTATTTCTCCTTATAGTAGCCCAGGGTTTTTGGTAAGAAACCATGGCGAAATAAAGAGAGGAAAAGCAAGGTTAGTAATTAACTATCAAGGTATTAATAAGATTACCGAATTTGATGGTTATTACATTCTAAGTAGAGAACACTTAATTGATTGTATTAAAGGGTCAAAAGTGTTTTCAAAGTTTGATTGCAAGTCTGGTTTTTACCAGATTAAGTTAGAAAAAGAGTCTAAGAAATTAACTGCTTTTTCTACACCACAAGGTCAGTATATTTGGAACGTAATGCCCATGGGTCTTGCAAATGCACCTCAAATATACCAACGAAAGATGGATAATCTATTTAAAGATTATTTTGAGTTTATGTTTGTTTACATAGACGATATCTTAATCGCCTCTAAAAATATGAAAGATCATTTAAAGCATCTTGAAATATTTTCAGAAGCATGTCATAAAGAAGGATTAGTGCTCTCTGAAAAGAAGGCAATAATCGCGGTTAATAGAATCGAGTTTCTCGGTGTTATTATTGACCATGCAGGAATGGAACTACAGGAACATATTGTGGAGAAAATCTGCAATTTTCCAGATGTTCTTAGAGATAAGAAGCACCTTCAAAGCTTCTTAGGAGTGATTAATTTTGCAGGTTCATTCATTAAGGACTTGGCAAAATATCGAAAGGATTTTCGTCCTTTATTACAAAAGGATGAGAAGACCAAATGGAAATGGGAAGATATTCATTCCCAAAGAGTTCGTGAGTTAAAACAGGTTTGTAGTAACTTACCAAAACTCGCGATTCCGCAAGATGAGGATCAGTTAGTCGTCTACACAGACGCTAATGATTTCAGATGGGCAGCAATGCTCATGCGAAAGACATCTACGGGTGAAGAACCATGTAGATATACAGGAGGGTTGTTTACAGAACAACAAGCCAGAGTTTGGCATATTAACGAGAAAGAATTCTTTGCGGTTTGGAAGACTTTTAAAAAATGGCCTTTATTTTTATTAGCCAAAGAATTTATATTAAAAGTTGATAATACTAACGTTAAAGCTTTTTTGAAAAACAAACTTGAATCAAAGATCGAAAAAGCACGTATTATCAGGTGGCAAGCACAATGCCAATATTATCTTTTTGATATTGTCATAGTGAAATCTAATGAGAATGTTCTTGCAGATTTCTTAATAAGAGATGGATATCCTTGAAGCAGATTCCATCACAATACGAGCAAAGCACCTTAGGGAAAACCTTGAGGAGCACTACAAGGCATTTGAGGTGCTAAGGGTAAGAGCCGAAACAACATCTTATGTCCAGAAAGCTGATTTGGACAAAGTCCAAATGACTCTACGTGCAGCCATAACTTCAAATAATGATTTGTGGAATGCATTAGTAGAACCTGTAAACAAGGCCTGTTCACCATCGGTAATGCAAAAAGAATTATACGAGGGGAGTTCATTATCGATGAACAAGCAGGGTACTTTTATATCCGAAGCAGGACATCCTGCTGATAAAAGTTTTTCATCGGATATCGGTGAAAAGGCTGATAAGGCCAAACCAAGTGTTTTATCGGATTTCGATAAAATTATTAATTCGGAAGGTCAGGAAGCAATTCCAGACAACCCGAGTCAACCCAGCACCTCTGGGGTAAAAGAGGGAGAGGTTAACCTAAGGCCTCAGACTGGCCCTAGACAGGTTAACACTAATCAAGCTATTTCTCCTCTGCAGGTTTACCAAAAGAAATGGGAGAAATTGATGACAAGAAATGTGATCAATCCAAACAGAATTACTGCTGATTGGTCTGGCAAGTATCCAAGACTTTGGATGCTTTCGGGTGTAAGCCCTCATGATGTGCGGGAATGGTTCGATTTTGGAGCAATTGCTTCAGTTTTCACTACCGCACCCAGCTTTCCAGAAATTTCCAAATTACCGGACTGGATAGCCACTGCTGTGCACGATTCATGGCAGAACAACCCATACTTGGGTCGAGGAGATATACTGGAGCTAAAAATTATCTCTGCTGCTCCAGAAATCACAGGAAAAGGGTCTCATCCAGTTTTTCAATTCATAAAACTACAGAGACCTGAGATGGGGGCGATAAACCGCGCCAAAACACCCCCAGAAAACAGCCATTTGGTCGTAGCCCTGACTGAAAACGATATATCAACCAGGCGAGCATGGGGTCTCTGGGTCTGTCTCACCGAGATGGATAAAGTGAAGTATCCGTTCAAAATATTTCATAATTCTGTGAACGGATCATTCCTGTTAAATTCCATGACAGGAACAACTACCGGATTTGCTGAAAACCTCTTCGAAAATAAGAGAAAGTTAATTTGGGAAAACAAGGTTCCAGCAACGGAACAAACAAGGAAGAAGATATGTAATATGATACATATCGGAAGATGGGGAGAGCGGATATGCTCTTACTGTCAAACACAAGAGAAACCGTTGTTTGGACAGGGTTTCAAAATAAAAAAAGACAAACCCGACTACCCAAAGAAAAAGGGAAAAGGGAAGGGTTTTTAGAAAATAAAAACCAAAAATGTAATAAGAGGAAACGAGTCTAATTAGACTCGATTGTAAACAAGCTGTAATGTATTCCAAACAATGTAATAGGATAGGAATACAGTATAATCAGCATTGGATGCTAAGGGGATAGTGGTAGGTCCCGCCATCTTAAAGAATCAGCATCTGGTCTAAAAGGACAAAAGTGGAGGACCCCTCCACTCACCAAGAGATTCGTTGCCGACACAAGAAGACAACGAAGGTGGTAGATGCACTTACCAAACGGTAGGTGGGAAATAAAGAAGGTTGGTCCATTCCCCACTAACCAAGTGGAATGCAAGCTGGCAAGGCAATAATGGATCCATACAGGAGCACATTGATGCCTATAAAAGGAGGCCTTCAGTCTCAGAAAAAGATCATCGAAAATACACAACACTTCTCTCTTCATAAGCTTTTCGAAATCTTCTTTCTAGTTTTGTAATAGTTTAGCTTTCAAGCTTTCCTGTTCATGGGGGTTTCCTCTTCACGAGTCTTAGCCATGATAGGCTAATTCAAGTTTCTCTTCCAATGGCGGAGAAAATTTATATTGTAAAATAGTTTAGTTTATTTTCTTCAATAAACAAGGCTTTTGCTTTCCGACATTCTGTCCAAAAATTTTATAATTCTGAGTAAAAATTCATCCAGTAGTGCGTCTCCCTGTGATCTCCTTAAAGGGTGGTGGCCGTTGAAAAGAAGTGTGATCAGGGTTCCCAAGAAAATCGGCTTCAGAACCATAGACTGCGGGCGAGTGGTTGGATCCTTGATCCATAAAACCTGAACCGAGGTCCAAGGGAACTTAAGAGACAAAGACGAGGTATGATTTAAACTCAGTTTTATTTTATTTACGGAAGCATGTTGGGCCTGATATTGATCAGAGGGCTAATCCGGATCTAATAAGTATAAGGATTGGAAAAAGAAAATTGCTAATGGCATAAATGGCATTTTGGAGACTTATAAAAGTCAACAAGGGTGAGATAGTATTTTTCTTTGAAAAAGGGGTATAAAACATACATGTTTATATTGATTGTGGTAGGAAAGAGATATTTTATATGGAATATGGTATAAAAGGGGATTGGTTATATATATTGGGGTAGGATGAGATATCAACCCTATTATTATATGGGCATTTAATTGGGTCCCACGGGTCAATGATCGCCCCCCACGAAAGGTCCAATACCAAATGGTTTTTGCATTTTATTTTCCACCGTTCTGAATTATGACATAAAATTTTATATGTATCAATTTTTGGATAATTAATGTGAGATCTGAGTGTAGAGATGCAATAATTGCCACAAAGATAATTATGTTTCATTTAAATAAAATAAATAACGTCGATACATCGATAAAAGTGGAAACAAAATAACAACCTAGAATATAAGATAGCATCAATACATCGATAAAGAAGATATCTAGCTAACAATAAAAGATATACTTATGATTTATCTATATCTCTGACACCCCCGGCAAGCGGAGCGTGAGATTGAAATCAATGCGAAGCCTGGTCCGAAACATCTCAAATTACTAACGAGGTAAGCTTTTTGTAAAGACGTCGGCTAGCTGAAAAGAGGAAGGAACAAAACGTGTGGATAACCGACCATTTTCAACGAGCTCCCGGATGAAGTGGCAGTCAATGTCGATGTGCTTGGCTCTCTTGTGTGAAATCGGATTCTGAGTAAGGAAAAGAGCGCTCCTGTTGTCACAGAGCAGCAGAGGTGACGAGGAGGGAAGGGCATGTAGCTCACGAAGTAAATTGCAGACCCACATAAGTTCTGCAAAAGTATTAGCAAGAGCCCGATACTCAGACTCACAGCTCGAATGGGCGACAGTTGGTTGCTTCTTCGCGCTCCAAGAAACAAGGTTGGGCCCAAGGAAAATGGCATAGCCATAGATGGAGCGACGAGTGTCCAGACAGCGCGCCCAATCAGCGTCGGAGTAACCCAAGATGAAAGAAGATCCTGATGAGAAAGTCAGCCCATGCCCAAGAGTACCCTTGACATATCAAGGATACGCTTCACAGCCTGGAAATGATCGATGGTAGGACGCTGCTGGAATTGACTGACAGTATTCACTGCATAAGCTATGTCCGGGTGAGTGATGGTGAGATACTGTAAGGCCCCAACCACCAGAGAACGATACAAGGTTGCATCGGAGAACTCAGTACCAGCGGCAGTGAATGAAGCCCCAGGTGCTAAGGGGGTGGAAACTGGCTTAGAATCAAGCAGGTCGGCACGAAGTAGGATATCTCAAGCATATTTAGACTGACTGATGAACAGGCCAGAGGCAGGGTAAGAAACTTCCAATCCTAAGAAGTATCCGAGACGGCCAAGGTCCTTAATAGTGAACTCCTGGTGTAGGCGAAGAAGTAAGGCTTGTATGGCGCTAGTGGAGGTGCCAGTTAGGATGATATCATCAACGTAGACCAACAAATAGAGAAGGGTGTCCTTACTCCGGAAAATAAAGAGAGAGGTGTCCGCAGCACTACAGGAAAACCCGAGCGTCACTAAAAAAACACGAAAGTGCTGATACCAGGCAAGGGGCATCTGGCGAAGACCACCTTTTTCAAGCGACAGACGTGATCGGGATGTAGTGGATCGATATAGCCAGGTGGCTGCTGCATATAAACAGGCTTGTCAAGAAAGCCATTGAGGAAGGCATTCTTGACATCAAGCTGATGGAGTGGCCAATGTTTCATGACAGCAAGAGATAGGACAATACGAACGGTAGAGGCCTTCACCACAGGACTGAAAGTATGGGTAAAGTCAAAACCAGGAAGCTGGCTGAAACCCTAGGCAACTAGACGTGCCTTATAGTGATCAACAGAACCATCTGCAAGAAACTTAGTTCGATAGACCCATTTCGATCCAACTATGTTAACATTTGGTGGCCAAGGAACGAGATCCCAAGTGTCATTCGCACGGAGAGCTTCCATTTCTTCATTCATGGCGTGAACCCATTGAGGGCTCTTGAGAGCTGTTTTGACGCCTCAGGAACAGCAGTGAGAGCACAATATAGAGGATGAGACTCAACAAGAGTGATATCAACAGGATAGCGCGGCTTGGATATACCAGACTGAGAACAGGTGCGCATAGGATGAGTGTGCAAGGGAGCTGCTGGCTAGGGTACAATATCGGTGAGTGGAGACAGTGGAGGACTGGTGGGAGGAGACGGCTGCTCTGGAGGATCAAGTGGAGGAGTCGGCAAAGGAGCATCCTCGACAGGACATATAGTGCAAGGTGGCGAAGGCACAGTGACTGTGAGTGGAGTGGCAGTAGGCGCAAGGGATGCCTCACACAGGTCAGAAGACACGACATCACTGAATTCAGATATGTCCAAAACAGAAGCCGGTCGAGAAGTATCAGCAGTTGAATAAGGAAAGCACAACTCGTCAAATTTGGTATGACGTGTGATATATACTCGCGAAGTGGTTGTGTCAAGACAGAAAAACCCCTTATGATGCGAACCGTAGCCAAGGAAAACACACGGCATACTGCGGGGCTCGAACTTGGTCTTAGTATAATCACGAAGGCATGGAAAAACACGACAACCAAACACGTGAAGCAAGTCATAAGCCGGAGGCCGACCATATACTAACTCAAAAGACGACGTCTTGCCAAGAACAATAGTGGGAAGCCGATTAATAATGTAAACGGCTGTGCTAAAGGCCTCAACCCAATATTGAGAAGGAACAGATGAATGAAATAACAATGCAAGACCCATCTCAGTGATATGACGATGCTTCCTCTCAGCTCGGCCATTTTGAGCAGGCGTGTGAGGACAAGACATTAAATGATGAATTCCACTTGCAATAAAATGAGATTGCAATCGATTATTTGTGAATTCTGTTCCTCCGTCAGTCTGAAATTGTTTAATTTTTCTGGAGAATTGGGTTTCCACAAATTTTTGAAATTGTATAAAAATATTTACAAACTCAGACTTAGCCCGTAAAAGATAAAACCAACAAAATCGGGAGTAATCATCCACAAACACAACATAAAAACGAAAACCAGCAGCAGATATAACAGGCGCAGGGCCCCACAAGTCATAATGAACCAAATCCAAAATACCAGAAGCGCGTCTATTATTATTATTATTAAAAGGTAAGTGAGTACTCTTTGCTAACTGACAAGATTTGTAAATGTTCGGCAAAGGCAATACAGAAGTAAGAGAAACTAATCCAAGTTTATTCAGCATAGAAATAACAGAATGAGCAACATGCCCAAGTTTAGAGTGTCATAATTCATATGAACCATGCAACTTTTTATTTAGACGCACGGCCGCAAGCGCTTGAGCAGGAGAATTCAACAGATAGAGACCATGATCACGAGTGCTGGTTGCGAGAACCTGTCCTGTATCCCGATTCTGAATGCAAAATTGTGTATCAGTGAATGTAACTTTAACCGAATAATCACTGGTCAGTTGACTAACAGATAACAAATTTTTTGTAAGCCTTGGAACAACTAACACATCTCGCAAATGAAGATTTTGAGAAATAGATAAACAACCAGTGTGAGAGATAGATAAATTCGCACTATTTCCAACCGTTACATGATCTGTGCCAGAGTAGGTGGATGCACTGTCAAGCTGTGACATGTCAGACGCCATATGAGCCGAAGCTCTAGTGTCTAAAAACCAATTTGAAGGATTCGGTTGTGAGAGAGAACAGCCAGCAGAAAAAGCCTCAGCCAAGTGTGCCGAGTTCGCCTGGCGGGCTGCGCGATCATAACTCCGATCAAAATGCCGTGGACAATCAAAAGCGTTGTGCTCAGTGTTGCGACAGAAAAAACACTTCGGAGTAAAGTTACGGCCACGACCTCTGCCATTGTTCGAGCCTCCGCGACCTCTGCCATTATTAGAGCCCTGCCCTCGATTCGAGCTTGGGCCTCTCCCACAGTTAGAATGAGAGCCGCGAGTAACAGCAGTAAAGGCAGTCTGTGTAACAGAAGAATTAAGAGATTTGTTAAATAATTCATGACTTTACGCCCTAGCGAACAACGTGGAAAAATCAGGGAGGGGATCGAGAGCCAATTACGCCGCCGTGAAACTGAAAAACTCCGGACCGAGACCCCTCAAAAACCAGTGCGATTTATCAAACTCATCGACTGGTCGTCCGATTGCAACAAGTTGATCGCTCAACGCCTTGAAATGGCGCCCATATTCAGCAATGGATTGAGTACCGCGTTTGGCCGACAAGAGGTCATCTTTAATACTGAGCTCGTGCGTTTTCGAGTTGTGGCTGTACGCGCGGTTGAGAGCATCCCAGACAGCGCGAGAGATTTTGCAACCAATAACAAGAGACATGGACTCCTCAGTAAGCGTGGAGATGAGAAAAAGTTTCACCATCTGGTCACGCTCGGTTGAGAGCATCCCAGACAGCGCGAGAGGTTTTGCAACCAATAACAAGAGACATAGACTCCTCAGTAAGCGTGGAGATGAGAAAAAGTTTCACCATCTGGTCACGCTGAGTCCACTTAACATATTCAGGATTGGAAGTAGGGGCGGAGGAGCCGGCTGTGGTGATAGTAGCCGCAGGAACAGTATTAGTTCCATCCACCAATGACATGAATTGTTGACAACAGAGAAGGGGCTCAACCTGCGCATGCCAAAGAAGGTAATTGGAGGAGGTGAGTTTAATATGGACCATGTGGATCATGGTAGAGAGAGGGAGGGTAGGGGTGGGTGTGTCCGACGCAGCCATGGAAAATGGCAGAAAGGATGGCGTCAGGAAAAAAAGACCTTGGATCGCTGGGATTAGGGTTTAATAGCCAGATTCGGCTGATACCATGTAGAGATGCGATAATTGCCACAACGATAATTGTGTTTCATTCCAATAAAATAAATAACGTCGATACATCGACAAAAGCGGAAACTAAATAACAACCTAGAATATAAGACAACATCGATACATCGACAAAGAAGATATCTAGCTAACAATAAAAGATATACTTATGATTTATCTATATCTCTGACACTGAGTATTAATATTCACAAACAAAATTCAATTCTACAAATTTATATATATAAATTGACCTGTTAGATTTGTAAGATAATTCTACAAGAATCAAACTCAAATTATAATTATCAAAAATGTATATAAAATTATCTTACATATATTATAAAGTTATGAGACTATTTTATATAAATATATATTTTTAAGATGAAGTTCAATTCATCTTATAAATATGATTTGTGATGATGTTGGTTTCTCCTTTTTCTCTTCCGATAGAAGTCCCATGTATAAGTGATTGTTTTTCTTTCTATGCCTAAAAATCATACAACAAGTCAACCAAAACACTACAATTTGGAGTAATATTCAACAAAGTTTGAATAAAAAGCATCACCAACCATTCATTAAAAAATTAAAATAAAACAAAAAATCTCTAGAATTCTTCATTGACTTAACTATTTCATAATTGTTGATGTGCAAAAAACTAAAACGTAATTTTTCATCCATCCATATTAATATATCTTACCAAATATGTTATTCTATCGATTGTAGGTATATTAATATATCTCCACGATTAATGTTTCAGATATCTAGCATATCTAGTAATTTCAATTTTCATATAATTAGAGGATGAAATCATTATACGAACATATTAAGTATTGTCCACAACCGATATTTTATCATTTTCGTATGCCCTAATACAATAAATTGACGATCAAGCAAAGCTCCAAAAGAAAGAGAAAGAGAAGGTAGAATGAGATAGCGAGATAGTATCATTAAAGTCATTCTAAATTCTTTTGTTACTTCCTTTGCACAAATGACTATCTTATTTTTGGAAGACAATGAACTTGAGTCTATTTGGGAATTGAGCTCCTTCTCATTGCAAGACTCTTCAGCTAGGGTCGCATCATATGCTCTCCTTCAAAATCATATTGCCCTCAAGGTGGAGGTAAATAAACCCGAATTCTCATTGCTTATAATTCCCAGCAGAATTTTGTTATCTATAACATACTTCATCATCATTATTACATTTGGTGGTGGCTCTGGTGGAGGACACTGAATTAATAGTTTTGAAGTATTTATTGACTCATCTTCTATAACATAACAATTCTGATACATGCATTTATTTTGAACCTAACCTTAATTAATCTCATTCGACTATGTTCAAGCACATGCATCTAAGAATCTCAGCACTACACCATATCACAATAATAGTCAGCTTGCCAAATAATTCATACTTGATACTACCCATTATCACTCCCCCTTCAATTTCATGAGCAAATTCATCCTCATTTAGACAACCATTATTCTTCCTTTGTATCAATAAATCTATTTTATGTTCAACCATATATCTTACATTTTCTATTTCAGTACCATTAATATATATAAGAATTTATTACTTTTTATTGTCCCGTAATTTAAGGGGTCTGGTAGTTTCGAACTTTAATTTTTTGGGTTGGCAATTTAGAACTTTATCTTGTCGGGCTTTGCGAATTTTACCTAATTTGAGCCCGCATTGCTCAATTTAGCTCAAATTGCACATGAATCACACTTGAGATCGCTAATTTGGTTTTTTCGGGCCAATTTTGCTGACATGTCCTATGTACATCATATGTGGCATTTCAAATTTTGAAAAATAACCATCCATTTGACATTTAATTTACACATAAGATTAAAAATAAAAAAAATAAAAAAATCTAAAAATTAGATATAATAAAAAAAAACAATAAAATAGAAAATTAAAAAAATTAAAATTCATCTTCTTCGAAAATTTACACAAAATATAGATATAAAATATAAACAAAACAAAAAATAAAAAACATAAAATTAAAAAATGAAAGTTTATCTTTTTCGTCAACCACACCACACCATCGCACCATCTTTGAAATTAATGAAAATACCAAATCTGAAACGGTTTGTCATCAAATTTGAAGATGCCATTATTACTGCTTGCTAAGATGACGGTGACGTGGATGGAGGTGGCCTTGCTAACGATGGTGTATTTGTTGTGTTCTTCTTCTTCTTTTGAATTAATTTGTTTATTTTACAAAATTCCCAATTCATCCTCTTCTTCAGCCACCACCGCACCACCCACCACCACCTGCAGCCACCATCACCATACCACCACCGCACCACCCACCGTACCACCACCGCACCATGGACAGAACACAGTTCCGTTTCAGCCGTCTCTACCACCGCCATTGCCACAGGCGTTGAGCTTATCCACTTCCTCCCATGGAGTAACATCTATCGTTGTTTCCTTGTCCACTTTACTTTTGTTGCTTGCGGTATGTATGATTTTCAGATTTGAGGTTTTTCTAATTTTAGATCGGTAGATTGATTGATGAGTGGTTGGGCGGCAACGATGACGACCAGATTATTTGACAATCAAATGGTGATTAATCGGATAATGCTCAGATTCCGTCTGATTGCGCCCAAGCATGTTGACGGCGATGTGGCCTCTAGCTCGATGGAGGAGAATAGAGGAATTGCCATCGGTAGGAGAGTGAAGATGAAGTACGTTAGGGTTCGCGGTTGGTAGTGCTCGAAGAGGAAGGTTTTAGACGGGGAAAAAACTACCACCATCGGAGGAATTTGTGCGGTGACGTTCAGCTTCTGGAGGAGAGATCTAAAGAAGATGAAGAGATGAATTGAGAATTTTCAATTTTTTATTTTTTATTTTTATATTTATTGTAATATTTATTTTATATATATATATATATATATCTTTACTTTTCTTTAATATATTTCAATATTGCTTTTAATAATTTTTTATCCACGGGAATTATTTCAAGTCAAAATGGATGTTCAAGTGTATGATTAAATGCCACAAGTAATAAATTAATGTCACATCACCGAAATTGGCCCGAAAAGTCCGAAATAGCAAGCTCATGTACTATTTACGTGTAATTTGAGCCCAATTGAGCAATTCGGGCTCAAATTGGGCAAAATTCATAAGGCCTGTAAAGTTAAAGTCCTAAATTGCTAGCCCGAAAAATTAAAGTTCTAAACTGTCAGACCCTCTAAATTAGGTGGTATAAAAAGTAATAAACTCTATATATAAAAACATTCACCACGAACTAGCTCCTTGTATTCTTTAGGCAACAAATTTTGTTCTTTTGCATTTTCAATCAACAAATCACCTTCAATTGCTCTGTGAGGGTTGAAGTGAGGGATTACTGGTTTTGGAAGGTTTGGGCTGTGAATCTTTGTGATTCTGCTATTTTTGAGTTTTTCCACTACCAAATATATTATTTATGTGATTGAAACAGAATAGACTTTCGATATCTGAGCCACCGGAGAGCCCACGATCGATTTTCAACAATGGTATCAGAGCCACGGTTTAAGTAACCGTGGTCTCTTTATCCCGTGGAAGATCTTGTATGTTTTTTATGAACACTGTGTAGATCTAGGGTTTTTTCTATCTAATTCTATATTAGGTGTTTTTCTTGTATTTTCTATTTTATGCTCAGAACTCGATGTTAAAAATGATGCTCATTTATCTACCCCTTGGCAGCCCTCCAATCGTGTATTTTGCCAGACGTGAGTCGATTTAGGATCCTATTGGTAAGTCGGGTCTTCCATACTTTGAGAACCACTCAGGTACTTCACTGAAAATCCTAACCTCTGTTGATACATTTTAAAACGGGTAGGTTTAGGACGTTTGTGCTGGTAGTTTCTAGGCTTTCTATGCGATTGTCTGTTTTTGCTTCTGCTTTGATACTTCTGGTAATTTTTGTGAATCTATCCCGATTCTATTTTTCCTGTTAAAAGGGCTATCAAGTGAACCCCTGTTCCACTAATAAATTAGTGCCGAGAACTGAGAAATCCTTGGTGTTTACAAGGCCTTTCCAGTGTGTTTTTTGTGTATTTGTATGATACTTTATCTCCCGATCACTTTGTGTGATAGCTACCTTATTTGGATATACCTTGGCTCCTCTTGATGTCCGTTCTGATGGCTACCTTATTTGGATATACCTTGGCTCCTTTTGATGTCCGTTCTAATTTTGGTATATGGCAACAGAAAATGAAAGGTATTTAAGTACAACAACGTGTGTTTAAATGTATAAGCCTTGCCTATTCTGAATCTGATACTCTTGAGAAAATAGCAGAGATGGATGAGCTTACATACTCATCTATCATTCTTAATCTTTTTGACTGTGTGTTAAGAAAAATAGGAGATCAGAAAAGTGAAAATGCTTTGTGGGATAAATTGCAAGAATTGTATGTTGAAACCTCTACACCTAATAAAATGTTCTTGCTTGAAAGTTCTTTAGGTTTAAACTTGATTAGAATAAGGACATTGAAGAAAATTTTGATGTATTTACTAAACTAGTTCAAGATATTAAGAAAACAAGTGATAAGAATATTGATGATTACACTCCTATTATGCTCTTGAATGTTATACCTGATTCTTATAATGATGTTAAATCTGCTATAAAATATGGTAGAGATTAGGTTACACTAGAAACTATTATAAATGGTTTGAAGAGCAAAGAAATGGATCTGAAAACTAATCTATTATAATGGTTAGGTGATGTTTGTTATATGAAGGTTTAAGCCCAAGGGCCAAAAGCTTTCCAACAACCAAACTAACCAAGAATCTGAAAAGAGAAAGGCTGAAAAACCACCTAGTTCTCAATCTAGGTCTCAAAACAGAAGATGATATCATTGTGGCGATCCTAATCATTACATTAAGGCTTGTCCTAAGAAACAAAAAGAATAGGCTAATAAGGCATTTGGAAATGAGAATAATAGTAATGGTGATGTGTTTATGGTAACTGAATCATGTGTTGTTTCTTGTGTGAACTCCATTTTATCTTCTTCTCTTTGTGAGTGAATGACTAGTTGATTTTGGTTGTACCTTTCACACGACACCTTTTAAAACACTGTTTCAATCATATAGGGATGATAACAATGGTTATGTTTCCTTATCAAATGAAAAGAAATGTAAAATTATGGAAATTTGTGACATTTCTATAATTTGTGATTCTGGCTGTGAGTTACTCTTAAAAATGTTAGACATGTGTTTGATCTATGTAATAATTTGATTTCTTGTAATGCATTGGAAAATGATGGGTTGGAATGAATATGGGGTAATGGTGCAATAAAAATAATGAAAGGGTCTTCAGTGATCCTTTAAACTGAAAAGAGAAATAACTTATATGTGTGTGTTGCTAAATCCCTAGCTGCCTCTGTTAATGCCGTTAAAGAAGATAAAACTGAATTATGATATTGTAGGCTAGGTCACATGAGTAGTAAAGGGCTAAAATTATTGCACAAAGCTGGTTTGTTAGGTACTGATAAACTGTTTTGTTTGCCCTTTTGTGAATCATGTGTGAAAGGCAAACAAAACAAAGTCGGTTTCCCTGTTTTCTCTTCTCCCAATCTATCTAAATGCTCTGAAATACTTGAATATGTGCATGCAGATGTGTGGGGACCAGCCTCTCTTCCTACACATGGTGGTAAGTTGTATTTTTTGTTTATGATTGATGATTTTTCCAGAAAAGTGTGGGTTATGTTGTTAAAACATAAATCTGATGTGTATGAAAACCTTAAAATCTAGAAAGTATTGATTGAAAATCAGATAAGTAAGAAAATTAAACATTTAAGGATTGATAATGGCCTTGAGTTCTGCAATAACTTATTGGATAAGTTGTGTGCAGACTTTGGCATTCAAAGACATAAATCAGTTCCCTACACACCTCAACAAAATGATGTGGCTGAGAGGATGAACAGAACATTGTTAGAAAGGGTGAGAAGTATGTTAAACTTCTTTAGACTTTCTAAGAAGTTTTGGGAAGAACTATCTAATCAATAGGTCACTCTCAGTGCCTTTGAATGGTAAGTGTCCTGAATCTGTATGGTTTGACAAACCTATTAACTTATCAAATCTGAGAATATTTGGTTGTGCTGGCTATGTTCATCAAAAGGTTGATAAACTTGATTCAAGATCTAAAAAATGTGTTTTCTTAAGCTACCCTGATGGTGTGAAGGGTTATAGGCTTTGGCTGAGGGATGAACCTGATTTTAATTGTAATAAGCAGAGATGTCATTTTTAATGAATCTGATTTTCCATGTTTATCTACCTATGTGGCTTTACCTGATTCTAGTGTTGTTCCTTTTAAGGTGGAGCCTCCTATTTTGCCCATATCTGATACTCCTAGTCTTGATTCTGAAAATAACATGCATGATGAACATGTTGATATGATTGATGCTGAAAATCTTGAAAACTATCAACTTGCAAAGGATAACCCTAGAAGGGATATTAGGCAGCCTTCTAGATTTGAAGATTTCCACATTGTTTCACATGCTTTTAATACCTTTGAAACTTTGGATAATTGTGAACCTAAGTCTTATAAGGAGGCCTTGAAATTTGAAAATGCAAATGAGTGGTTAAATGCTATGAATGATGAAATAAACTCTTTGTATGTTAATAAAACCTGGACTCTTGTGCCTATGCCTGATCATTGTTCTGTTGTTGACTGTAAGTGGTTGTATAAGGTTAAAGATGAAGGTGAAAAAGTTAGGTTTAAGGCTAGACTTGTAGTCAAAGGGTTTACACAAAAAGAAGGTATTGATTATATTGAAATTTTTGCTCATGTTGTCAATTTTGTCACCGTGAAAATCATGCTTTCCTTAGTTGCTCATTTTGATTGGGAACTGAAGCAATTAGATGTAAAAATTGCTTTTTGCATGGTGACCCAGATAAGGAAATATATATGAAGCAACCAGATGGTTTGGTTGATCCTAATAAACCTAACTATGTTTGCTTATCGAAAAAAAAATCTTTGTATGGATTAAAACAGTCACCAAGGTAGTGGAATAAGAAATTTAATGAGTGCATGCAATCTTTAAATTTTAAAAGAAGTGCATATGATCATTGTTTATATTTCAAAGTGGATGTCTCTGTTTCCATCTTTTTTACTCATTTATGTTGATGATATGCTCTTGGAGAGTCCTTGCTTGGAATCTATTGAACATGTTTAAAAATGTTTGAGTGACAACTTTGACATGAAATATCTTGGTGATGCTAAGAAGATTTTAGGGATGAATATTGTTAGGGACAGAAAGAACAAAATATTGCTCTTAAATCAGTGTTCCTAGTGAAAAAGATCTTGCGTAAATTCTCTATACTAAACTTGCTTCTGTGCCCTTTGCTGCCCACTTTGTGTTAAGTAAGAATATGTCCCCAATGACAGATTCTGAAATTGCTGAAATGGCTAAGGTATCTTACTCTAATGTTGTTGGTTCTATGATGTATCTTATGTGATATATAATAAATCAGAAATAATTAGTAAAGTAAGGAACCGGGAAAATTGGCTCAAGAACCGGCTTGGATCGAGGTGAACCGGGACTCGAAAGATCGATCGGTTCAGGATAGTTAAGTTGGTTGGTAACTGTTTTGGGGCTAGGGTTTATCAGTACATTAACGGTTTTTTTCAGCTTGAAATTACGGTAATTTGTTACTCATTTACCAGAATTAGTTTAGGGCTTTAGTTGCATATATAATGAAGGTTATTCAGTTATAGAATTAGATTGAAATTCATAGCATAGCTTGAGATTACGAAAATTAGGGTTCATAGCCTTAGAAAATTCCCAAATTGGGTGATATCTTGTAAGCTCGATTTCTTCCTTGTTTCTTAGTGAAATCTCTTGATTCTTTCTGGGGTGGACGTAGGCCGATGTGGCGAGCTGAACCACCCTCAAATCTTATGCTTTGATTGCATTGCATGTCATTTAATTCTTCATCTTCTTCGCTGCGTTTTTTAGGGTTTTCTGTGAGTTTAAGTGCTGTGAATTGGAATTTCTTGTTTGATCGATTGGGAAGTGATTTAATCACAACAATATGATTAGTATCAGGCCTGATATTGCATACTCTATGAGCTGTCTAAGCAGGTATATAGCTAACCCTGGTTTGCCTCATTGGGAAGCTTTGAAATGGTTGCTTAGATATCTTAAGTACTCTTTAAATGTGAGTTTGAATTTTTCATATTCTACTCAAGGAGTAAATTTGGCAGGTTATGTGGATTCTAATTATGTTAATGATAAAATCCACCACTTCATATGTGTTCATTTTGTATGGCTTTTGTATTAGTTGGAAGTCACAACTCCAACACATTGTTGCTCTTTCTACTATTGAATCTAAGTATATTACTATAACTGAGGCTTTAAAGGAAGCTATTTGGTTAAAAAACTTGCTTTCTGAGATTGGTTATTTGAATGGTGATGTAACTATTTATTCTGATAGTCAATCTGGAATTCAGTTGTGCAAAAATCCAATTTTTCATGATAGGACTAAACGCATAGATGTTTAGTTCCATTTTATAAGAGATATTGTTGAGAGAGAGGTTGTACATTTTGGAGAAAATTCCTTCTCAATTTAATCCTGTTGATATGGGTATTAAGTGTTTGTCTTTGGAGAAATTTCAATCATGCATGAAAACTCTGAATATTGTGCTGCTTGATTAATCTGTTATACCCATATATGTTGCTATATTTCTTGCTGACTTTGTGTCACTTAAGTGGCTTTGTGTCTGTCTTTGTGTCCTTCTTGCTATGTGCATAAATTTGTCCTGCACTAACTTTGTGTTTGTGTGTGCAGGTGTTTTGACGATGATAAATCCTTTGTTTCGTTTTTCGATCAGACAGTGTAGGTGTGTTGGGCCAAACGTGGAGAATGTTGAAATTAGTTGGCCCAAACTTGCTTGGCCTATCTTTCCTTGATTTATTTCCTATCTCCCCAAAGCCCAAGCCCACATCCAAACCCTAAAACTAGCAGCCTTATTGTTCCCCTCCTCACTAGTAACAGTCAGTCTCCTCTCGTCTATTCTCGAGGTAACCCTTCCTCTCCTGCTCCTCTCCCACCCCCTTCTTCTTATGGGGTTTCCGAGGTTGATCCTTTAATGATCAGAGACATCTTCTCTTCTAAACCTCACTTTGTGTGTTTTTCTCTTTGTGAGTTCCTCATCATAGAAAGGGGTGTTTGAGGGTTGAAGTGAGGGGTTACTGGTTTTGGAAGGTTTGGGCTGTGAATCTTTGTGATTCTGCTCTTTGTAAATTTTTCCACCACCAAATACACTATCTATGTGATTGGAACGAAACAGACTTTGGATATTTGAGCCACCGGTGAGCCCACGATCGATTCCCAACATGCTCATTCTACTGTACCACCAGAATAACAACCCAAAGAGTTAACCATATCATTCTCTATAACAGTAGAAACATGAGAAATGTTGAAAGAAATTAACTTTGTAACATAATAGAATTATTCCTCAACCAATTGGAACTAAGGGAAACTATCATTCTTCATCCTTCATAAGGTTTCGACAGTGGCGGAGGGAGGTAGGTACGAGGGGTACAACTGTACCCCAAAATGATTTAAATATATTAATATTTCCTAAAATAACCTTACTTGATATTATAATCACAAAAATACCATTAAGTTTTAATTCAAATGATTTCCCCAATTCCACTTCCAGACTGCGGCTTATTCCACTTCCTAACTTCGGCGAGGGAGAGAAACAGGGAGTTTAATTCCTATGGCATTTTTTAAATATATTTTTAAAATTTAATTATCTATTTTATCTATTCATATTATATATATTCATATTTATTGTTTGATTTAGATTATTATTTAGTGAATTTGATGTTGTTTATTCATAATTCAGGGTTTGTGTTTTTTCATGTTTATGAATGAAATTTATTAATTTTATGACAAATGTGTTGTTATTCTTTTATGGGTTGTAATTGTAATTGTTAATTTACTACAGAATTGATTTTATTCTTATTATTTACTATTATTATATGAGGATGAAGAATACTCCTAAATCAAAGAAAATAAAGGCAATGGAAAAGCAATCCGATCATCAACATTTTATATTTAAGTAAACGAAATCTCAAGAAATTTCTTGTTCTTTACTAAGAGATATCAAAATTCCTCAAAAAGATATCAAAGTTTCTCAAAAGATTGTGAGTCTCATTCTTCTCAATCACTTAATTCACCCTAAATTCAAGAAAACAAAATGGAATTAAGTGGTTCAAGGGAAAGTAGAATGACATCAGAAGAGGAAGAATTTTATATGATGTCGAACTTCTTCCCACGATCCAGGAAAAAAAAATTGATGTAGTGAATTATCCTCCAAAACAGCAAAATGCAGTGAGAAGAGCATATATTTTTAAAGAACCATATCATCCAAAAACTCATGACTTCCCATAAAAAGTATGATTGGCTTGAATATAGTATTGAGAAAGATACAACATTTTATTTCGTTTGTTACTTGTTCAAAAATGAAGTATTTCTTAATGTGTATGGAAGGGGAGATGCATTTGTTAATGGAGGATTTAGATCATGGAATAAGTCAGGTAGATTTGAGAAGCATATTGGTGGGTTAAAAATGTTCATAATCTTTCGTATGAAAAGTATGTGAATTTAAAAGACTCAAAACGAAATCTATTGTATATGCTTTTGATAGTGCAAGTGATATGATTCGAAGTGAGTATGCAACTCGTTTGAAAGCTTCACTTAGTTGTTTGAGGTATCTTTTGCATCAAGGGATGACATTTTGGAGACATGATGAAGAATCAATTATTAAATGATTATTTGGTCACTTTCATTGAGAATGACGTGTCCTTGCAAATTTCTGATGATACTGTCATAGATCGTTTCCAAAAAATGTGAATCTTTTGTAATATTTTATGTATTTGATTATCTTGATGGTAAGTCTTTATATATGAAACAATGTTTATGCGTAGATTTTTTTCTATTGTCTATTATTTATTTATTCGTATCTCCAATTTTAAATTCCTTGATCCGCCTGGGTGTCGACACCTTCCTTCAAAACCATACGTAAATCTCCAGCTTGTAGTAGCCTCAGTCCCCTATCAAACACCAAATTTAAATTCTAAAATTCTTAAATTACTCAAACTTCATATAACTAAATATATGCTATATTGAAAGTCTAGAATATATTATTTTGACAAATTTATTCAAATTTATGTATTACTTATTAATATTTATTATCAATCTTAAATTTAAAGTCATTAATTAGTCATTTAAATTTTATTATTTATATATTTTATTTGTAAAAATAATTTATTATGAGAAAAATATTATATGTGTGATATGTGACACAAGGGTCATTCTTTTATTTATATGCTAGTGTAGGAATCGTGCAATACACGAGTTAGTTTTTATATGATAAATAATTTTTGATATCCATCAATATTATTTTAAATTTGAACTTTGTATGATATTAATTTTTCCGATATTTTCATTATACATTTATTATTTATTTATTTTAAATGTATATTGTGATATAAGCATAATTTATTTGTCACTCGAGTTGATCATATTTATTCCTCAATTTTGTAATTTTTTTCAGTAAATTTTGATAAAAAATTCTCGAAAATGCATAAAATAAATAAACCTTTCAATAATGGCATGACCTTTATCTTTGTTGATGTAATAAATCTAGAAAATTAACAAAATATCTCTATCGCCTAAAACCATTATCATTATCAAGTTGTGGAAAACTCTTTGTACATTACATTTGTTGTAGGATTACATATATTCCCATTATTGTTCAAACATATAATTTTCAAATCACTTCTTGTGTTAACTCTAGATATTGCAGCATATAATTAACCGTAAACTGATTATGATAAAAATAAACGAACATGAGCTAATGATTCACCTTAACTTTTATTTATGGTAAGTACAAAACACACTGAGTAGTAGACGTTATCTTTTTTAAACTTTATCAGCAATATATTATCTAATGGTCTAATGTTCATTTCCCAATGTTTTTTCTTGATAATATATTAGCCTCGATAATATGCTTTCCAATTTGTGTAATTCACGGTGTTGTTGAGGCACGTAAAATTAAATATTATCTTCTTAACCTCAATTAATTTGTAGAAATGATAATTTGATTCTACAAAGAATAAAAAAATTAATTAAATTCACTGCTGTAAATGACTCAATAAATAAGCAAGATAAACAGAGGATTTGGTTGAAAATTAATTAAACTAAAAATCTATCAAGTTATTACGCAACAATCAAAGACAAAAACAATTAATCAAATAAGAATCAATAGACAAGACACCAACTCTTAGTTCAATATCCACTTCTATTCTTGATCAAGTGGATTAATTATTAACGTTTCTCTCAATCTATCTCTCAAACTCTCGTTTCTAGATTAGCAACAAAATCTGCTAACCCGAATTGTCTCTTAGATTTAGTCTATTAAAACAAGCCCTTTAATAAACTATGTTCAGTCAAACAATCTAATAGGTACGACTTTTAAATTTAATGTGATGAACACTTTAATCTCTAAGACGATATGTTGAATTAAACTCCAAATTCACAAGCTCAATCTAGATATTTTGGAATAAAAAGATAATTCTGGATCAAGCATTATTTACTATAAAAAATATAAATTCGTAACAATTATCACTACAAGAAAAAAGGCCTACGACAACGGTTTTTCCGCGTCGTTAAATCCAATTTTTAAGCGTTGTTGTATCTACCGTTGCAAAAAAATTTCGCTCTACGACAACGCACCAAAAAGCGTTGTCGTATCTAGATACGACAACTCTTTTTGGTGCGTTGCAAGAAAAGTGTTGTCTTTTCTTATTTTCTGGAATTATTTTACATCGCTTTTTGCAACGCTTAAAAAGCATTGTCTTTTCCTATTTTACAACGTTTTTTGGTGCGTTGTAAAAAACGTTGTCGTATCTAAAAAAAATCAAAAAAGTGACACGTCATTGCCACGTCATCTTCCATGTCATCAAATTGCCACGTCATCTTCCACATCATAAGAAATAAATGTGCGTTGTTTGGGATTTGAACTCATGACCTTCGTTGGACCTTGAACCACTAGGCTTTTAATGCTTTATGTGTTTATATTAGATATGTATTTCTTTTATTAACTAATTTTATATATACACATATATAATTAATGACTAATTAATATATAATTGGAAGATTAATGACTAATTAATATGTTTAATAATATTTAATCTAATTTCATATTAAGACAATTATAAAGTATACTAGTGCATATTTTTAATATATGTTATAAACATACTAATTTTTTAAAATTATGAGTTTGTTCATATATATAAGATAATATTAATGCAAATAATATAAAATAACATCATAAAATAATTAAACTTTTCAACTTTAATTTAATTAAAATAATATATAATTTTTGTATTATTATATAAAAAAATTGTATTGACCAATTAATATATGTATGTTTTTTTATTTTGAAAAATAGTTTATGGTTCAATTAACATATTTAAGTTTTTTTTCCATATTATTCTTTTAATTAATCATTTTTATATCTTTTTTTATTTTATAAAATAATTTTTTCAAATAATTTATGTTTTTGGTATTAATTTTAAAACCAAACTAATTTATATTTATTTTCTAAAATAATAATATATAATTTTTATATTATTATGTAATACAAATTTTTATATTTTTCAAATTAATATATGTATTTTTTTTTGTTGTAAAATAATTTTTGGTTCAAATTAAAACCAAACTCATTTTATATTTACTTTCTAAAATAATAATATATAAATTTTATATTATTATGTAATACAAATTTTTATATTTTTCAAATTAATATATGTATTGTTTTTTTTTTTGTTGTAAAATAATTTTTGGTTCAAATTAAAACCAAACTCATTTTATATTTACTTTCTAAAATAATAATATATAAATTTTATATTATTATGTAATACAAATTTTTATATTTTTCAAATTAATATATGTATTGTTTTTTTTTTGTAAAATAATTTTTGGTTCAAATTAAAACCAAACTCATTTTATATTTACTTTCTAAAATAATAATATATAAATTTTATATTATTATGTAATACAAATTTTTATATTTTTCAAATTAATATATGTATTGTTTTTTTTTTGTAAAATAATTTTTGGTTCAAATTAAAACCAAACTCATTTTATATTTACTTTTTAAAATAATAATATATAATTTTTATATTATTATGTAATACAAATTTTTATATGTTTCAAATTAATATATGTATTGTTTTTTTTGTTGTAAAATAATTTTTCGTTCAAATTAAAACCAAACTCATTTTATCTTTACTTTCTAAAATAATAAAATATAATTTTTATATTATTATGTAATACAAATTTTTATATTTTTCAAATTAATATATGTATTGTTTTTTTTGTTGTAAAATAATTTTTGGTTCAAATTAAAACCAAACTCATTTTATCTTTACCTTCTAAAATAATAATATATAATTTTTATATTATTATGTAATACACATTTTTATATTTTTCAAATTAATGTATGTATTGTTTTTTTTTATTGTAAAATAATTTTTGGTTCAAATTAAAACCAAACTCATTTTATCTTTACTTTCTAAAATAATAAAATATAATTTTTATATTATTATGTAATACAAATTTTTATATTTTTCAAATTAATATATGTATTGTTTTTTTTTGTTGTAAAATAATTTGTGGTTCAAATTAAAACCAAACTCATTTTATCTTTACTTTCTAAAATAATAATATATAATTTTTATATTATTATGTAATACAAATTTTTATATTTTTCAAATTAATGTATGTAATGTTTTTTTTTTTTTGTTGTAAAATAATTTTTGGTTCAAATTAAAACCAAACTCATTTTATCTTTATTTTCTAAAATAATAATATATAATTTTTATATTATTATGTAATACAAATTTTTATATTTTTCAAATTAATGTATGTATTGTTTTTTTTTTTTTGTAAAATAATTTTTGGTTCAAATTAAAACCAAACTCATTTTATCTTTATTTTCTAAAATAATAATATATAATTTTTATATTATTATGTAATACAAATTTTTATATTTTTCAAATAAATAAATGTATATTTTTTTTATTGTTGTATAATTAAATTTTTTATATATTCGTAATTAATTGATATGATATATATATATATATATATATATCTTTTTTTTATGTGTTTTGTATTAATTTTAAAACACAATAATTTTATCTTTATCTTTTTTTAAGAAAAACATTCGTAATTTATGAATTATGAATTATAAAACATAATTTTCGAATTATGTTTTAAAATAATATACAAATTTTGTATTATTATTTCAAAGGGTGAGAGTAATATTTAATTAGGTGTAGTTAATTTCTTAATTAATTCAAAATAGTATTTTATAAAAATACTATTTTCTAAAATTATGAGTTTGTTCATATAAGATAATATTAATGCAAATAATGTAATACAAGATAACATTATAAATTAATTAAATTTAAGTTAATTAAAAAACAATTATTTTATAATTAATGAGTTGTAAAATTGTAAAAAAAAAAGTACTAAGAAACGACAACGCCAAAAAGCATTGCATAAAGGGTTGTAAAATTGAAAAAAAAAATATTAAGAAACGACAACGCCAAAAAGCGTTGCATAAAGGGTTGTAAAATTATAAAAAAAGTATTAAGAAACGACAACGCCAAAAAGCGTTGCATAAAGGGTTGTCGTTTTGAAATAAAAATTCGCTCTACGACAACGCATCAAAAGCGTTGCACAAAAGCGTTGTCTTTTAAAAAAAACGCCATTTAACAACGCTACTAAAAAAGCGTTGTCGTATGACGAATTTTTTTAAAAAAGACAACGCTTTTCGGAAAAAAGCGTTGTAAATTCCAAAAAACAACACAAATTCATGAAAAGCGTTGTTAAATGGGCGTTGTTGTATGCAAAATTTCTTGTAGTGTATGGATTACGGTTTATCCTCTAATAGCTAATATCACAACCATTTCTCCTTCAATCATGGGACCAACTTCACCATCTCCAACTTTTAGTATCCATTCAGAGAACTCTTTAATTTCTAATTTTGATAGACAAAAAGTAAGAAGACAAATAACCATTACTCAGCCTTTTATTCTTTGTCAACCTCAGCACCTAACAAATTCTCATAGGTAGGAAGAGTTAATAGTTGACTATACTTGTCTAAAATCACCACCAAGAAACATTACTTTTCCACCAAATGGTTATAATTCTAAACTTTTTTGGGTTGTAGAATCGTAGTATGTCCTTTAAGCTTCGATCTAATTAATGCTCAAAATAAAATCGATTTACTTTGGGGGCTTCATCCTAAATAATAATTTTGCTTTTCTCAAAAGTTGTCACAACTATATTTCTGCCCATATATGACTGGTGGTGTCCTTGGCAACATTCAATGATATGGAGAATCTAGAATGTGTTTTTCCCTTATCTATAATTACAATATCTCCTTTAGAGCAGTATTTATTCCAAATAAATGTCTTACCATTTTTTGAAATTGCATTCAATATCCTACCATATACATGTTGTTGCTCATCATATAATACATCTAGCTTCCTCACGAACTTTGTTGGGAATTCTGAATATGTCAAGCTTTTGGCTTCTTAGTATTCCTCATTGCATTCCATCCATGCATTAAAGATTTGATTCACCAACTTAAGGTTTATTCAGCACATAATAAATTGTATCGTCATCATCAAAAAAACATTTTGTTCACCCAGGAAGATAAGTCAATCTTTGAAAACCATCTATAGTGGATATCACAAATAAATATTCTCCAAACAACTTCACATGGAGAAATATAACAAGAAGTATGGTGTGTCTCAAATTCATCCACGTTTTATGTTTCCCCATCAGAATCATTAATTTGATAAAAATGTGCAGTTACTTGATCATGACCCTTATTTAGGTATTTAAATAAGTACTTGATTGTTTTGTATTGGTTGCACCACTCTACATTGATATGAGTTGGTATGTCAATAATAATTTAAAATTGTAAGGAACAACATATCTGTTGTCTACTACAATCCATTTATTTTTCAATGTATTTTATATATCTCTTCTTATGTATAAATGAAATCCATCTTCATCCACAAATTTTTGTTTTTTTCATTTTTTTTCTTTTTGGAAGTCTTCTAGAACATTTTTCATCTTTCATACTAGAAGATTTTCGATTTTTTTATTTGGGATAGTGTTTGTGTGCACCAAGTACATAGATCATGATTCATGCAATTTGGTTCGCGCGAGTTGAGCTGGGTTGGGTCCGACTCGAATCAGCGCTCAAGTTTTTATTATTTTTTATTTTTTATGTCATAACCTTTATATTATATGAATCTAACCTTTATGTTATATTTGTATAACGTTTATGTACAAATACCATAACATTTAAGTGAATAACTTAAACTATTCAACATAAAAATTCATGTAATATAGTTGAAACTATGTTGTTGTTATACAGTATAACTTTTATGTTATATTAGTATAACCTTTATGTACATATATCATAACCTTTAAGCAAAATTACTTAGATTTTTTTCAATACAAGTAACATAATTAAAAAGTTATGTAGCCTTTATGTTATACAAGAATAATTTTTATATTATATGAGTATAACCTTTACGTATATATTTTATAACTTTTAAGTGATATTACTTGACAAAGTATATTTGATATATCTCTAGGTAGTCCTGCCACCCTACCTATCATGAACATATTAATGTGTCCACATGATGTGTCAAATATCCAACATACATATATATTTCACTTCTCAATTTATGGTCATTATAAGTTTTTGTGATAAATAAGTATGGATGTAAGTTATTGTAATTAATAAGTCTGGACATCTATACCACTTGCAAATTGTGGTATGATCTTGATAATTTTGAATTGATAATTTTGAATCATATATCTATTGTTACCTGTGAATGATGCTGGTCTGAATTTGTAATTTAAATTTTATTTCAAATCCACTCATATTATGGATGATTCAAAATCTACTTATATAACTCAAAAAAAAAAAAATATGATGAAATGATAAACATTAATTTCAAATCCACATCAAGTCAAACAATATTAATATTAATATTAATATTTATTATTATAAATTTTAAACTTTGCAGAAAATCCTACCATCCAAACACAACAACCTGCGAGAAAATAATGCACTTGTCCCTCAAGAAGAAGCATTTATCACCAAATTAGGATAGTTTTCTTAAAAAGCTTTTTTTTTAAATTTCATTTTAATTTCGAAAAAGATAAATGCTCATAATAAAATAAAAGAAATTCATGTGTGTCCCCTGTGAACCCCACGCCCAAGAGTCCAAGTCTTTTTCCAAAAAAAACAAATCGTTGCTGAGGTTTCTTTCATTCTTTTGTACTGCCCCCTTTGTCTCACTGTCCCACACTGGTAGAGAGAAGAGAGTTCAAAATTTCAAAAGAAGAAACAGAAAGCGGCGCAAAGAGAACGAGAGTTGCAGAAGACACACAACCATGGGAGCTATGGCTCCTCCTCCTCCTCATTGGATTCCTGAAGACGATGTTTTGCTTAGAAACGCTGTCGAGGTAAACACCCTTTTTTTCCACCCTGATTTTTCACCCTTTTTTGAGTTGTGCAAGTTTATTTATTCAATTCAACCCCAATTTGTTGCTATTTTCGTATATTGTGGTCTCAGTTATTGAAACCCTTTTTGGGTTTTTATTGATTTTGAGTTGTTGAAAATGGGAGGAGAACGCAGTCTTTTCGTGGATTGACATTTGTTTCTGTTCTTATGAATTTTCTCTTAAGTGGTCTAATCTTTCTGCTATTCAGATTTATGTGTTTATAAATATATAACTTGTTTTTACTTGTTAACAATTGGATGCTTGCATAATTTTCTGTTCGTAATGGGGTTTTCGATTTTATGTTGTTGCATGGATATGACAAGTTCAAAAACTGTGTTCTTCGTTTGTGGTTTTGTTGTTCTCGGGATTTCCAGAAACTTTCTGAGCAAAGGTCTGAATAGGGAAGGATGAAAATGATATTCGGTGGATATTTTTGCATTTTTGGAGTTTACAATTTTGTAGGGGTAAAGTAATTTTAGTAAATATCTGTGAAATATCATGAATATGCAGCAAGATATCTGAATAATTTTAAAATTATATAACCGCTACGCTTTTCAAAAGTTTATCAATATCATATTTCTATAAACTCAAGATTGCTTTTCCACCACTACCAATATTTTCAACCTTATGTGGAATAGAAATGGACTTAACATTATGATGAAGAGAATCCTGGAGAGTTTGGTTGAATGTAAGTTGAAAATGCATGGTGGTAAAATATCTAATATGATGAAAGAAAATCTTCTATGGTGAAAATTCCTTTCCAATTATGGTATTAGTATCTGTTTATGTTAATGTGCACGTGATCCATCTAGTCCATCGTTGTTTTGTGTGTTTTAATTCATCATTATGAACTTGTGGTAGTGCTTTATTATATACTTGCTGTTAGAGTTATTGGTGGTGATCCCGGGGATGGACATTCATTAGATGTCCAAGAAAAAAAGCTTGAATTACAATTAAAAAAACTTTCGATTGGGCCGTTGCTATAGTTGATTAGGCTTTTAATAGTTTAATCGTTTAGGATTATTACATTTAAGGAAGAGCTGTGATAATTCCATGCCAAAATGTTGAGTCTGAAGTGGTATATAATAAATGTCAAAGAGTGAATGAAAACTTAGTGAAACAAATTTGCACTTGTAAATAGGTGATGTATTGGAGTCTTTGACTAGTTTTGACTGCTTAAATCCAGTAATAGTAAACTTTGCTAAAGAAAGTCCAAGGATAAAATATCATGTGATTAATAAAGCAACAAGTTTTTGTTAAGAACAATTAATGCTAAAAGCTTTTTCAATGACTATTGCATGAAGTATTCTTTGTAATCGACTTACAACTGTCAGTATATTGTTTCCTCAATTCTCATGCTAATTTGTAATTATGAGGAATGTTAATATTTTCGTGGCTCTTTTGTTATAGAATATTTTGAGGCATGTTAAATAAATGGTTAAGGTTGCTATTGCTCTGCACACTATATAGAAATTAATTACGATAAAAGGGTAAAGATGGAATTATAATATTCTACTTTAATTATAGAGTCTGCTATGTAAGCCATGGACTGGAGTTTCTTTTGTGAACTCATGTTTAAATCATGCAAAACCTTTATCTTTACATGTTATACTGAAGGAATTATATAATCAAAGTCACTGAGCCTTTTGACCTTTATCTTTACAATGTTATATATGCAATTTCATTATATAACCTTTATCTTTACATGTTATACTGAATAACAAAGTAATTGAGCCTTTTCTTAGTCCAAGAGTGAAGGAATTACACGAACACATTCTGTTTGATTTTGCTTTAGTAATCCACCTCCCTCCCCCAACACGTGCGTAAACACCCATTCATACATACATACATTTCCCCTTGCACTTAATTGGCTGTCCACTTTAATGACTTTTCCTATTAGCTCTAATGACCAATCTATGATGAATTATGTTGTATATAGCACAGGTATAGGCTTGAATGGAAAAAGCACCCAACTTATTGCTTCTTTCGTTATTAGATTTGAAGAAATTCATTGAGTGCTTCCATGAGTATCTATTTGGTAGGATGAGAGTAAATCATTTTTCACTTTGTTGATTGTGTTTGATTGTCCTTCATGACCCAATTATTGTTATGGTAGCACATCCAGATGATAACCTTAAAGTGTCTTCTATTTCTCCCGTTCTTTTCTGGCTCCAGGCTGGTGCATCTTTGGAATCTCTTGCTAAAGGTGCTGTTAATTTTTCTCGGAGATTTACTGTTCAGGAACTGCAAAATCGCTGGCTTTCTCTTCTCTACGATCCAGTTATTTCTGTAGAGGCGTCAGGTCACATGATTGACGTTGAGCGCTCAGCGTTTCCGAATCAACTGAGACCTAATAGATTCGATGGTGGAAAAGAGATAGCATGCAGTTCAGGAAAGAGAAAAGCTGAAAGTGTACGGAAATGTTACTATGCTATGCGGAAAAGAATTTCTAGTGAACCATTTGACATGATGGCGGTTAATCTTCTTTCTGGGCCAGGATATTCTAATTTTGGAGATGGCAATGAGCTCTCATCTGCAGATTGCAGGTTCAACAATCCCGTTTTAAATGATTTGGCAATTGAAGGCCCAGATTTTGACATTAGAAATCAACCCTTTCCTGAATTTGGGCAGCATATTGCTGATTCCACTGGCAATGGTGTTGCCCCCTCTTTCAGCGGTGTTCAAAATCATGGTCAGGATCTTCATCTTGGTGGGAAAAATGTGCCTCACAACCTCTTGTGTCCATATAAAGAGAATCCCTCTCTCACTGAGGATTGCAGTGAGGTTCCTGGATTTAGCGAATCGAAAGATTTGCTAATGTGCAACTTTTTTGAAGCCGATGATTTAGTGAATGAGGGGGATGCATGTTCAGAATTTGGTGTCTTGCCATTCAGTAATTTTGGGTGTTCATCTACTCTACCAGAAATGCCAACTTGGCATACTTCCGAGGAGATTTCTGCAGCAGGTCGGCCTATTCACATTGGAGAGAAAGGCGAGCAGACTAGAGAAACATTTATGATTCCCCAGACCAGTAATGCTAATGAGTCAGAAGCATTAAGATATAGTGGTGGATGCTCAAACTCAAAATTGAAAGATGCACTCTCTTGTGATAGCATGATAATTAATAGCACAGAAGAATATCTTGCTGAGTTGTCTTGTACTTTATTTGACCTTGCAGATACTGAAGAGCCACTTTTCATGGATAATGATGGAAAGGAATGTATAGAGAAGTCTTATCTTGAAGGTTTGAGTTCGCTTTTATTGGATTCTCCCAATCAGTCTGAGTTGCCTAGCACCACTCTAGATGACGGGAATGTAGCTTCAGATGGACATTTAGTTGATACTAGTGTTGCACAAGATATTATAATGTTAGATAATGAGGGGCTAGATCTCTGTTATCAGCAAAATGTTCCAGATGCTCAAGTAGCAGCTTCTGCATCAACTGTGAAAGGTTTCGGTCCTGAATATCGTAATGGAGTCATTTGCTGCACATTAAATACCGAAGACCCAGAAATTCCTAGCAATGATGATGTCTTTCTTCCTTTTCGATTCCCTTCTCCAACTAATTCCTCGGGGCCACACTGGAAAATACAGGACCCTAGCTATCTAGTGTCCTCATCAGTTAAGGATTTCTCAAGTGCTAGAAAAACAAATGAGGGACCTCTTACGATGAAAAACAACCAAACAGATTCATGTGCACCTTCTCGCAAGATTGGAATATCACTACCATCAGATACGGGTTCAAGATATCCAATTGGAGATCATGGAGTTAAATTTGAGTTGCCTAAAAGTAACATTGAGTATGCAGCACTCAGAAATTCAAGAAACAATGAATCTGCAAATCATGTCGGTGCAGAAAATGTAAATGCAAACAATTTTGGAATTGTTAAGAGAGGCTTCATGGAGATGGAACAGGGAAAGAATACTGATTATAAACCTCTTGGTCCTTGCCCAGATAAGCATGAAAGTGGTTTGGACATTCTTCAAAGCCTTCAAGAGAATGTTAGTTGCAGTACGAGTGGATTAGGTGTCAAAGCTGAAATTCTAAACAATGTATCATCAAATGCTGAGTTGAGTTTCCAACAAACAGTTGTCCCAAAGCCAGTTGATCAATGCGTGCTGTCAGATCAGGAGGAGCTGCGGTCTGAGAATGATTTCGAGGTGCCTTATTTTTCTGATGTTGAAGCAATGGTAAGAAAGCTGAATTCTGTAATTTCTTACTTTCTCTGAGTTTAACTTGCGCTAATATCTCGCCTGTGCTTGAGTACATCTTGCAGATCCTAGATATGGATTTAAGTCCAGATGAATTTGGCTTATACACCGCCCCAGAAGGTATTTCTCCATTTTCTTACTTATTTCGAATGCCTTGATGGCTATTTAGAAATTTTTATGCTAAGGGCTCGCTAATCGAGAAATTATGACCTAGTATTTACATGTGCTTTAAGTTGATTGTATATTAATTTTCTAATTTAAAATGAATTCCTTGTATATTGTGGCTTCATAGATAATTTTCCTCATTTGGCTGTTTAGCTACTTATTTATTTTTTTGATCCAGCCATTGTCTTTGCAAATGCTATTTTGAAGTATGAAAAGTAGTGATAGTCAGTCCCCCTGTCATGTAGATTTTTTTTGCAAATCATGATATTATTTAGTATACGTAATGTAATGATTGCAGTCCAGCGATATCAACATTTAGAAACCAAGAGGACAATCATAAGGTTGGAGCAGGCAGCTGATGCTCTTACTCAGAGAACCATCGCTGGTCGGGGCGCATTTGCTGTTTTAAGTGGGCGAAGCTCAAAATATTTCATAAAGAAGCCTGAGGTATGTCAAAATCCAATCATTTTCAGGTTACTGTTTACTCTCAAGGTTGTGCACCTTTCAAAACTTTTAACGTAAGATTGGAAATTATGCTACCAAGACTTACCCACCTCAGAAACATATGAGTAATTTAAATTTAATAATTAACATTGATAACTTACAGAATCTACTGTTAGAGTTTCCAACCAGTCAACCACTAAACTGATTGTTATTGAGCAAATATCGGGTCAGTTCATTATTCAGTTACAAACCGAGCTTGAATAAGCTGTAGACTGTGTAGTCAACTTGAGCAACAATTCTCCTTAATATTTTCTCAATCTAGAAGAATCCAGGATATGTCAGCTCTCGGAAGAATTGTCACCATTTTATCATCTGATCGTCAAATATCTTCATATTCTTTTGTTAAAATAAAGCAGCTTTTATTAAAAGAAGTTGTGTTCTTCAACCTTTACAGGACTAGTCCTGAATCTTGTAAGTGGTATACATTTACTCGAATAGCTGCTTTCAATAAACACATGATGTAGACTTATTACACAAACATTGGCATGAGCTGAAAGTTAAGCCAAGAAAATGTCCCAGGCCTGCCCCTCCTTTTTTTGATTTGTTTTGTTTTTCTCTTGTTTCTTTTACCTCTCTGGACTATATCTTGAAAGAAAAAAGGGGAGAGATTTATGTACTTATCAACGTTTAAGTCCAAAACTTGGTGACCATTTTTAAGATGGTTTATTCCATCAAATTTCCTTCATCATTTATGATGCTCCTTACCATCTAGGAAATTTTACTTCATATCAAGTGCATAGTCAAAGTCGCCCTCTATTTAAACATAGAATTGTAGCCAATCCAGCTTAACATGAACCCCTCTCTTAATTGATTACTAGCTCCACTATGAGTCCATTTGGTGCAGGAAATGACAACTCTTTACAAATTGGCCAAATTGAAACTCCTGATTGTTAGATGATCGCCTGTCATATAAAATAATAATATGAGAGATCTGCTTGTACTTTTCCATGATACTTTGTACACGTGGAGATACTTTGCATATGATTTCCAGTGTGGATGTTTTTCTTAAAAAGAAATATCATCGGTTTCAGGTTTTACTCGGCAGGGCAACAGGTGATATTAAAGTCGACATTGACTTGGGAAAAGAAAAAAATGGTAGTAAAATTTCTCGAAGACAGGTATATCAACTTCTGAATTTTAGTTGTGTATGTACCTTATATGTCAGCTTTGAATTTTTTTATTGGGTCCCAGCAATCCACATAATGCCTTAGCGACAAGGGCAAGTTATGATTCTTGCGAATGATGAGTATATACCATGTGAAGTTTAGAGCAAGGGCTTGTTAAAATGAATTAAGATGATGTCTATGATAAGTTGCTGTGAGTGTATAATTCATTGCATCTATACAAATAGTCATCCACCTGAGACTAAAATGTATGAGATGTAACTTCTTGGGACCCACAAATAGGAAGTAGGAGCTTATGAAAGTTTGCTACCAGGGACTCACGTATACTTGCTAAGCTTGTGTTTGGATTGAGGGATTCGAAATATAAGATTTCATATCAAATCCACTCAAATTACCCAAAAATTAGTTCATAATGAAAATGGTGGATTTCAAATACATATCAATTCAAACACCACCAATGGATTTAATACTATGAACCCATCCAAACTCAACCTTAAAGTTTGTGTAGATGCTGTGAAGATGATTATCGCCACACCTGAATACATTTAACCATGTTTTCTTTTGCATTGGTTAGGCTATACTGAAGATGGACATGCATGGTGTCTTCCATTTAAAGAACCTAGGAAAATATTTGATTTACGTGAATGGCAAAGAAGTAGCACCTGGACAGAGCCTAAACCTTACTTCTGGCTGTCTTATTGAGGTACTATATTGCAACTTCATAGATTGTTTTCCTTATTAGGACAATTTTTAAGTTCAATTCTTAAAAAATTCAGGTAAGGGGATTAACCTTTCTGTTTGAAACGGATCGTACATGTGTAAAGCAGTACATGGATAGCGTTGGGGGAGAAGGCCATGTTGATCATAAACCATATTCAGGGAAGTGCTGATTTTTACTTGAGCACTTTTTGAATCAGCTCTTGATGTATAAAAAATAGGGAGTGAGCATTTCTTTTTCCAAATTTAGGATGATTACATCTCTTTTCTCCTAACTAGATTTTTGTTTTTTTTGTTTTTTTTTAATTTTTTTAATTTTTTTTTTTTTTTTTTTGTTTTTTGAGTAAGTAAAGTAGAATGTTTCTCTGCCTGGAAGAGTGCATTTGTTGGCCAGACTAGAGATTTTTCTTTGAATTGGAAGAATACAAATTGAGCATAAATCGTAGATGATGATACCCCAAAGGTATGGTAAAATTTAGAAATTTGACAAAATAGTTCTAAAATGGGTTAATTATATTAAAAAAAGCACGAATTTGAGTGCATAAAAAGATACTGCCAACTCTTTTATTTTAATATAAATGCATTATTTTAATATAAACACACATTATTTAACATAAAAATCGTTGCTTATCTCCAGCAGTCAGCAGTGTGTATTATTTTTTGTACTAAACAATATATATATATATATATATATATATATAATATGATTATTATTATTATAGTTTTATTATTGTTTTTATTTGTTATATATTAAAATGATGAAATGCATCCGTCATATATATATATATATATATTTATTACTTTTTATGAGATTAATTATATCCGTAATATATATTATTTTTAGGATAGTAATAGTGATACAAGTGAATCATTTTTTCTATAAAATATTTAAATGTAAAACCACACTATACAATTTATGAATATTGATTACACAACTCATGGATATCATATCGATTAGTACTCGATATCTATCAGTTGAGTTGAGATATTTAAATATTGCATGTAATTTTAATAAAATTTATAATTTGTGTAGTATTTAAAATTTTGTTACATTTAAATAACGGTAGTGTATGTAAGAATCGAGTGTATGGATCATGATCCATGCAATTGGACATGCGGGTCGAATCGGGTTGGGTTCAGTCCTGAACCGCGTTTAATATTTGTTTTTAATTTATGTCATAACCTTTCAGTTGTAATGTTATAATCTTTATGTTGTCATATTATAACCTTTTAGTGAATAACTCAGATTTTTTTCATATAAAAATTCATATAATATAGCTGAAACTTTTATGTTATAATAATTTAACCTTTATATTATATTAGTATAATTTTTATGTATAAATATCATAACTTTTATGTACTTAAAAAATAATATAAAGTTATATTATTACAATATAAATGTTATACTATTACAGTATAAAAATTATGTTATTATAACATAAAAGTTTTGAAAGGTATTCTGATTTTGTCATGTCATGCATTGCAAAAAGTTATGCAAATATAACTAAAAGGTTATGTGGATATAACTAAAAAGTTATGCCAATATAACTATGAAACTAGAGTTTGAGCGTATGTGGGCGTGTGAGATGCGTGAAATACACTCATATCGGTTAATTTTCAATTATCAATTTTAATTTTGTAATAAAAACAATCTATTCAATTTAATCCTTTTGTTCGTTGGAATCTCAATTTTCCGACCAATTTTCAGTAAGTGAGTAACATTCACCCCCAATTTCAACATTTTAGTGATCTTATGCATATGTGACTGACATTTTCATATATGTGGAATTTATTTTTGAACCACCCAAGCCCTCAACGACGCTATATTATTACTCTTTTTGTCAGCGGAGCAACTGCAGGGGCGGCAATCGGAGACAGATAATTTTGCCAATTTTTTGATTTGGGAGTTAGGGTTGGCAATCTTTTGATTTGATAATTAGGGTTTAGCAGAGTGAACTCTGTTATGTGATTATCCTCTTATTTTATGTTCCCTACCGCAAATAGAAAGAACTAATGGCCATGTGCCTCATACGTTGTAGTTCTATTAAAATTTTAAACAAAATTGTGGGGTAGGCCAAAAATGAATAAAAATGGATGAAAATCGACCATGATTATTCCTATAAGACCATATTTAAATTTTACCCCATAAAATCTCACTTATCACATGTGGAAATTCATTTTTTTTTAAATGCCAAAAAATCATTTCTACATTTCCATAACATTGTAACTGAAAAATAAACGATATAAAACAATATATTGCCACATTATTATGAAAAGATAAAAAAAGAATGAAAACAAAAATGAATGAAGTAAAAAAGAAACAAATCCCAAATCGAGAATGAAAACCCTTAATTCCTTGTTGAAGAACACACAAGAAACCATCATAATCATCTTCACATCACCATCTTCATCTCCATGGATCTCTTTGTGGGACGAAACTCTATCACCCCAGACAACTACATCCCGGCCAAGATCCTCTGTCACTTGGAGCACTCAATCTCTCCTTCACCATCCACGACAGAATCGAGCTCCTCAATTTCCTCCAAGCCATTGCATTCAAGCAGCACCTGATTCTCCACCTCCAGTTCACAAATAACATGGTGGTTGAAGGAGTACTAGTTTTCAATAATTTTTTTAGGGGTTTGGCTTTTGGTAAATGGGTTGATGTTGTGGATGGCAGAATGGATGCCTATATGGTGCTTTCTGAAATCGAAGAATATAGATTTGTGGATTGATTTGGGGAATTTGGAGATTAGGGTTTCTGGGGAATTTTGAGTTTCAATCCCATGTATTGTGTTTTTCGATTTTCATTATTTTTAATTTTTGTTTATCATTTTTTTGTTTCTTTAATGCAACTAATAAGATGGTCACATATTTGACATTTTTGGTTGTAAAATAACATATTAATAAATATCACATACAATAAAAATAGTCTAGTCAGTCAGTTGAGGTGAGTGAAATCATGAAATTAAGTGTGACTGTATGACACTCGTCCAAAAGTGGCCGAAAAATATAAATTTGGATGAAAAAAAATTAAAATTGAATATATTTTTCAATTGCAAAACTAAAATTGATAATTGAAAAATAACATCATGATCAAAATTTAACACCACATCTAGAGCAGGATTAAAAATAATTTTTTTCCCTAGAAAATATAAAATTATGTGTATTTTCAATTATAACTGAACTATTTTTTTTCCCTAAAACATATAAATTAATGATGTAGTTTCAATTACAATATGAAATATTGACTGCGACATTTATTTCAATTCAAAACATAACTTTAATTGATGATGTCAAATCCGACAAGTATCAATATTTCAAGCATAGTCATCAACTAATGTGGAATTTAATAATAAATAGAAGAAGTGGAAAAAGAAAAAGAAAAAAGAAAGAAGAAAATGAAAAAAAAAAAAAGGAAAAGAAAGAGAAAAGAAAAAGGAAACACACCGCCTATGCTATAAACTTATCTCCATCCCCCTCTCCTTTTCACCGCGGCTTTACCTCCCTTGTCGCCTCCTCACAATAAAAATGTCCTCGATTATCGATGGAAAATTCTATCAATAAATAATGGAATTTGGTTGGTAAACAATTTATTGATGAAATTTATGTGAATACAAACGAAAGGATAAAAAAAGGTCGATTGATAAAAAAAAAAATTTACAAGATATGATTTATCTGCATCTAAAGTATCACTTAGTTATAGAAAAGACGAGATTCTTGCATTTTTTTCCTCCTGCTGCAAAAGCATTTGTTCTTCAGCCCAGCTCCTTTCCTCAAAAGATTTCAATTGGCCAATTCCGCAGCTTTTTGTTCAATTTCTTGTAGAGTCAAATTCTTATCATTGTAATTATGTTTGTACACGTAGCAATTTGCCGATGGCAAAATGATTCAATCCGTAACATTTTTCCAAGTGAAAAAAATCAGAAGAAAAACAATTTTCATAAATTCTAAAGTTAAATAAGAAGTAAAAAAAAAATACTTACAACAATTGCTTTTAGGAAATCAATATTTAAATTTTGATGAGGTAGAACAACACATATAGGAGAAAGTTAGAGTACCACATCCTTCACAATGTTTAAGTGAAAAATTAGATTAGGATTTGAGTCTTTTAGTATAAGTTTGAAGAATTGAGAACAATAAATAAAGAAGTCATGCTGTAAGAAATGAAATATTAAACACTTTACAAAAAGAGTAGTATTCAAACACAGTTGCAAGAAAGGTGAAATACGGCATAACTGTAAGAAGTGTTATAATACAACAATACTGTAAGAATAAGTTACAATTTGAAGTAACTTAAGTTGCAGGAAGGCCAGAAGATGCGTGCTGCATGTTTAAAGACACATTAATTTTAACAAGCAAATTTGACTCAGGATACAACACGAGGAAGATCAAGCATAATCCGTTGATTAATCATTTCAAAGGGTCAAAATAGAACCAATAGAGACAATCGACATGTTGTAGAGTTAAAAGCCAATATACGGCTGATATGTGGCCAATATAGCAACCTAGTGCAGCCTCATTAATGATCTGCAATGCAAGATAATGGAATATTTAATGCAAATCCAAAGATCATTTAATACAAGCCATGCATACTTGAAGGAGATTCAAATTCAAAAGAGAGTGTTCCTCCTTCAACGGACATATTTCTACATCTATAAATACAGGACGAGTCAACTGAAATTAACACTGAAACTTCTACATTCTAAGTTAAGCAAGAATTGTTCAAAACTTTCAAGCATTCCAAAGACATAAACGGAAGAAAGAAAGAATCAGAAGAATCAAGCTTCAAAGTTTCAACACTTACTGTAAGATTTTCAAAAGATACAACAATTATGAGTTACAGCAAGTAACCTGAGTTATCAACAGAAGATGCAGAAGAAAACATGACCTTATTACTGAAGAAATTCAAAAGGTTCATGAAAATAATAATCGAAGAGATAACTTAAAAAATAAACAGCCAACACCACAAACATCAACCTGTGCTACAATTGCAGAAAATCAAGTCATTTTGCCAGGTAAGTCTGGGTTTCACCAGATTAAGATACAAAAAGATTACAAAAAATATACAGCCTTTTCCACACCACAATATTAGTATATCTGGAATGTATTTCTAATGGGACTTGCAAATACACCCCAAATATACCAACGAAAGATGGATAATTTGTTTAAAGATTATTTTGAATTTATGTTTATTTACATAGACGACATATTGATAGCATAAAAAAATATGAAAGTACATATTAAGCATCTTGAAATATTTTGAAGCTTGTCATAAAGAGGGATTAATGCTATCTGAAAAGAAGACAATAATTTTTGTCAATAGGATCAAGTTTCTAGGTGTTATTATGGATTATGTAGGTATGGAATTTCAGGAACATATTGTGGAGAAAATCCATAATTTTCCTGATGTTCTAAAAGATAAGAAGCATCTTTAAAGCTTCTTAAGTGTTGTTAATTTGATAGGTTCTTTCATGAAAGATGTAGAGAAATATCGAAAGGATTTTCATCTGTTTTTAAAAAAAAATGAAAAACTTATATGGAAATGGAAAAATATCCATTCCCAAAGAGTCCGTGAATTAAAATAGGTTTGCATTAATCTGCCAAAATTCGAGATTCCTCAAAATGAAGAATAGTTAGTCATCTATACAAACGCTAATGACTTCCGATGGACAACCGTGCTCATGAAAAAAATATCTATAAATGAAGAATCGTGTAGATATGCAGGAGGATTGTTCACAGAACATCAAGCCAAAATCTGGCACATAAACGAGAAGGAATTCTTTGTAGTGTTTCACACTTTTAAAAAATAACCTCTATTTTTATTAGTAAAAGAATTCGTTTTAAAAGTTGATAATACCAATGTTAAGGCTTTCCTAAAAAATAAACTCGAATCTAAAATTGAGAAAGCAGTATTATCAAATGGTAAGTCGAGTGTTAATATTATTTATTTGATATTATCATTATAAAATCTCACAAAAATGTTCTTATAAATTTTCTCATAAGAGATGGATATCCTAAAAGTTGACATCACAGTATGATCAAGACATCTCAGGCAAAACCTTGAGGAGTTGAAAAAAGTATTTAGTTTGCTAAGGACTGTGCCGAAGCGGCCTTATATGTTCAAAAGATTAACTTTGACGCTATCCAAAAGGCCATACAAGCTACACTAATAGCACAAACCCATTTATGGGATATGCTAGAGAAGTCTATTCTTAAAGTGGGTTCACCATCGATAACCCAAAAAAAAATTAACGAGAAAGGTTCATCATCTATGAACAAACCAGGTATTTTTAAAACTGAAACAGAAAATCTTGCGGACAAGTGTTTTTCATCAAACACTGGTGAAAAGGCAGATAATGCCAGTATGAGTAATCTATCAGACTCTGATTGAAACATTAATTCAGAAAGTCATGAAGTAATTCCCGATAAGCCAAGTCAATCTAGCACATTTAGGGTAAAAGAGGGAGAGGTTAACCTACGACATACACTGGTCTGAAACGAGTTAACATTAACGAAGTGGTTTCTCCTTTTTAGGTTTATCAGAAATCATTGGAGAAATTGATGACAAATGAGATCAATCCTAGCAAAATTACTGTCGATTGGTCTAGGAAATATCCACGACTGTGGATACTTATGGGTGCAATTTCGTATGACGTTAGAGAATGGTTTGACTTTGGAGCTATTGCTTCAATTCATACCACATCACCAAGTTTTCAGGAGATTGCAAAATTACAGGATTGGATTGCTACTACCGTATACGACTCATGGCAAAACAACTCATACTTAGAACAATGTGACATCTTGGAGCTTAAAATAGTCTCAGCAACTGCAAAAACCATAGGTAAAGAGTCTCATCAATTCATTAAACTACATAAACCAGACATGGTGGTGTTTCACAGAGCCAAGACACCACCATCAAACAGTCCCTTAGTGATCGCCCTTACTGAAGATGAGATATCAACCATGCCAGCATGGGGTCTTTGGGTTTGTCTCACTGAGACGGACAAGGTCAAATATTCATTCAAGATTTTCTAAAATTTAACAAATGGATCTTTCATATTAAATTCCAAGATAGGAAATACTATCAGGTTTGCTAAAAATTTGTTCGAAAACAAGAGGAAGTTGATTTGGGAAAACAGAGTTCCGATAATGGAAAATACAGAAGCTGATTCGGGAAAACAGAGTTCCAACAATGGAAAATACGAGGAAGAAGATATGTAACATGATACATATCAAAAGATGGAAAGAACAATTATGTTCTTACTGTCAATCAAATGAGAAGTGTTGGGATTTCGATATTTAGATTTTGATAAGACAAAACATATATGTATTAGGAAGTTTCGAATACCCCATTTTTCACAATGTTTGAGTGAAGTCATAGACTAGTTTTGAGTCTAGATATAAGTGCTGAAAGATGGAGGTTTTTCATAAGTTACTTAGCTGCATCGAGCTTATCGGAAAGATGCTGCTGTAAGAAAACAGATACAACATCGCTGCAAGAAAGAAGTTACAGCACTGCAGTAAAGTAAGAAAGAACGGCGTACAACATCGCTGTAAGAAAAAGATACAGTAGTACTGCCCGAAGACACTGCAAGCAGGTCCAAGTTACAGCAGCACTGTAAGAAGACATCAGCTGTACCCAGACCTAGGATACAGCGCAGAACTTACTGACTAAACAGCAAACAACGCCTATCACAAATAAAAAGTATCCTGCAAACCGAGGAAGGATAAATACAGTATGAGGAACGAAGATCCAAACAAGAATAAATAGAGCTGTTTGAGACAAGATGAAAGTTACAAACATGGAGCTAATATAAATATGCCACGTGGACTGACACGCTACAGAAAGCTGCTAGCCGCAACTGCCGCATTAAATGCTTCGAAAGAGAAAGTTAAGTCGCATTAAATGCGAACCATGTCTTTGGTCAGAGTACTTCTAATTCAAAAAAGAGATGTCTCCTTCAACGGACATCTTCTCCTACAGTATAAATAGAGGATGAGAAACACTGAAGCTGGTTACTGAAACATTTGCGCAAAAACTCACAAGCTCTCAAGATACAAGTATTCAAGTCTACCATCAGTTTCAGTTACTCAACCTCTCAGAAGTGATGCAAGTTTAAGCTGAAAGATCCCTCGAAGGATTCAAAAGCTCACTTCGTCGCACCAGTTGAAGAAACAAACCCAATATACTTTTAACCTTGTTGCTGTGTGCTTAGGTTGTTTTAGAAATGTCGAACAGTTGATAGGAGAGATCCTTGCTGTTTGTATAGTTGTCTAAGTGTTAGGCAGCTTCCTTGTGTGGGAGTGTAGAACCCTGTGTGGGTTAGCCTTTGGAGTTTGCAGTTGCTGTGTGTACGCTGGACTCTAGTAGGTTGTTACTTTGTAAAGTTGATAGATTGTTAGGAAGGTCCTGTAATTCAATCTTGCTTAACAAAGTTCCTGCTCGAGGAGCAGAAGAGTGGACGTAGAAGGATTACACCACCTTCGAACAACTATAAACCATAAGTGCCTTATTGCTTTCTTATTTATGCTTATCTCTTTATTATTCATATCTATCTCATAAGCATAAAACGTTTTGAAAAGGAGCATACTTGAGAAAATCAGCCTTGTGTTTGAAATCATATTTTTTCGCTGCGTATAAACTCAAGTTACACCGTGCAACACTGTATCCTAGTGCTGTAAGCAGTAACTGTCTGGCGCTGCAAGTTCAAGTAACTTGTAGAGTATAAAGGTTTTTTCGATATATTTGCAAAATCGACCAAAGTTCATTCACCTCCCTCTGAACCTCGGACACCACTTGGGACCAACAAGTGGTATCCGAGTTGGGTTAAAAGCCAACTTATCTGGTCAGCTACCCAAATCCACCTTAGACTCGCTATTTTCTCTGTATCTAAAACTCATTCTTAAAAGCATATCATGGATTCATCTAATCACAAGTTACCTATGTTTTTCATAGAGGAATATGAAGATTGGAAGATAAGAATGCAGGTACATTTATCAGCTATGAATGACGAATGTGGACAGTCATCACTGAAGGACCAATCATCCCCATAAAAGTAAATCCAATGCTTGGTAGAGATTTAGAAGAAGGAGCACCGCCACCACCTGCCTTCCTGGTCAAACCAAGACTAAAATGGAACAATGGAGACAGGAAGAGAGCCAACCTAGACAATGTGGCCAAGAATGCTCTATTCATCACCTTGGATAAAAGCACATTCAGTAAGGTCAAGACCTGTAGAACATCCAAGGAGATATGAGAAAAGCTGGAGCAAATATGTGAGGGGACAGAGCTCACCCAAGACAACAAGATCTCTAACGCTACCCAACTCTTCGAGCTCTTCGAAATGAAGAATGGAGAGACTCTAGAGCAACTAGATTTGAGATTCACATCCATTGTGAATGAACTAGAAGCTCTGGGCAAGCACTACACTCAAAAGGAAAAGAATATGAAAGTGCTTAGAGCCCTACCTACGGAGTGGGACATCAAGACCACTGCCATGAGAGTGTCTATGGATTTGAAGTCCATGAGTACATTCAACCTATTCTCCAATCTCAAAGCATTTGAGTACGACATTAACAGACAGTGAAAGGAGTCCGAAGAATCGAGCTCCAAAATTACAGCGCTAACTGCCAGAGGCTTCAAAGATACAACAACCACTAGTTGCAGTAAGCAGACAAAGGTTACGGTAGAAGTTGCTAAAGAGAATATGGCTCTGCTTCTAAACAACAACAACAACAACACCAACCTCAACAAAAGGAATGACTTCAGAAGAAGTCATCCACCTCCTCAGGTATCCTCCTTTCCACAACCGAATACAAGTAATATTGACTTGTGTTATAATTGTAGGAAATCGGGACACTATGCAAGGAATTGTCCATATCCAGTGGTGCACAAGTATCCAGAAGGAGAGAGAGAGAGCAGAGGAGAGACAAAAGAAGAGAGGAAAAACACAAACTTCAAGCTCTCATAGGAGAGATGGAGAAGGCCAAGGATACAGCAGTCTCGAAGGAGATGCTAAACGCTGTAGAATTCTCTGACAGCGACACTGAAGCATCATCCTCTGATGAAGAAGCGTTGATATGCCTGATGGCTAAAGATTGCGAGGACAGTGAAGAAGATGAGGTAATCTATCAACCGCTATCCGTACCTGAAAGAGAGGAGCTGGACATGATCCACTCTCTAAAGAGGATCATGAGTGACTTTGAGCATATCAACTCAATTCATGAGGATCTAAAGGTTGAAAATGAGAACCTAAGAATCGACAATGAGATCCTTAAGAGTAAGAACATTGATATTGCCAAAATGCTAGCTGCATGTGAGTCTGATAACTCAAGGTGCAGCAAGCTACAAAAAGAGATCTCTAGATTAAATCTGCTGGTCACTAAGCTAGAATTTGAGAAAGAAAACTTGCAGTCCACGATAAGCACGTTCAGCAAATCATCCAAGGAAGCAAGAGATTGCATAAACCAAAACAGAAGTCCTTTTGAAAAATCAGGCATAGGTTACAGCAATCACATCTCTCAGACTATAGCAAGTATATCGAAAGCTGTAAATTTCGTTCAAACTGAAATGCCAATGAAGAAAGAGTTACTCTGTAACTCTGTGAAGATCTTGAACAAAACAGCAATGATGGATAAATGGAAGAAACCCTAATGTTCAGCTGCAGGAAGTAAGCCTGCATCTAAGAACTAGCTGCAGCAGAAGCCATCTGCTGTATGCAGCAAGATGATGCAACAACCCACAAAACTGCAACATAGAAGAAAATTTCCTACCTATACTGAGACATACATGTCTAAACCTTAAAGAGGATATACTCAAGGGAAGTATGGTGGAAGACCACACTACAAAGGTGTTGGTAACATATATGTTGTCTCTGCACACACTTTTAACAAGCAGTTTGTAAGAACAACTGCATATAATTAGAGAACCAACAATTCTTACAGCAAAACAGTGACTGTTAAGAAAGTTTGGGTTCTAAAAGCAACTAACCCCAAAGGATCCTTACAGAAATGGGTACCTAAATTTGTTTGAAATTATTACAGGTTTCAATGCCAGGTTGCAGCGGTGATGTATGGTACATTGACAGTGGCTGCTCAAGACACATGACAGACAATAAAGAAGCTCTCAAAGACTTCCAAGAATGCAAAAGACCCAAGGTCATCTTTGGAGATGATTCCAAAGAAAGCACACAAGGAAGTGGATGCCTAGTCAAAGGAAACATAAAGATCAAGGATGTATCCTATGTGAAAGGACTCTGATACAACCTTTTGAGCATCAGTCAGTTTTGTGACAAAGGATTTACAGTTGAATTCAACCTCAACAAATGCTTAATCAAAGACAACACATCAAATGAAGTCAAGCTTACAGGAACAAGAAGAGGAAATATCTATCTAGCTGATTGGAACTCCTTTATTCAACCGACATGCTTCATTGTGAAAAGTCCACCAGAGCTTAGCTGGTTATGGCACAAGAGGTTAAGACATCTGAACTTCAAGACTATCAACAAGCTTACAAGAAAAGGCCTCGTAAGAGGATTGCCAGATATGGCATACAAGAAAGAGAATATCTGTGGAGCTTGTCAGAAATGAAAGCAAGTAAAGAGTTCATTCAAAGACAAGATACAGAAGTCATCTCACAAGATTTTAGATCTTCTACATATGGACCTGTTTGGACCAGTAGAACCAGTAAGCATAAGTGGAAAGAAGTACTCACTTGTGGTAGTAGATGATTACTCCAGATATACATGGACTATATTTCTTGCAAAGAAATCAGAGACTCAAGACAAACTACCTGATCTCATTAAGAAAATCCAAAATGAAAAGAGCTTGAGTATAGTGAAGATAAGATCAGACAGAGGAACTGAATTCACGAATAAATTCATTGAGAAATTCTGTTCTGACAATGGTATTCGTCATGAATACTCTGCTGCAAGAACACCTCAACAGAATGGTGTTGCTGAAAGAAGGAATAGAACCCTCAAGGAAGCAATAAGGACAATGATAGCAGAGACAGAAATACCCAAAAGGTTTTGGGCTGAAGCAACCAACATTGCATGCTATACACAGAATAGATGTTTGACTAACAAGGATCTAGACAAAACTCCTTATGAAGTCTGGAATGGATATACACCAAATGTATCATATTTGCATATCTTTGGATGCAGTTGTTATATCCTCAACAATGAAAAAGAGCATCTGAAAACCTTTGATACAAAATCAGATGAATGAGTATTCTTAGGATACTCTGCTGTAAATAGAGCCTTCAGAGTATTCAATAAAAGAACCTTAGTGGTTGAAGAATCTATACATGTGGTGTTTGATGAGCCACACCTGACACTAAGAAGCTAGAAGAGTCAACTGAAGATATAGCTCCAAGAAAAGAAAATGTTGTTCCATATATAGAAGGAGTTCTGCCTACAGGAGAAGACAAAGAAAAAGAAGCTGCACCTCTGGATGCAGCAGATATTCTTACAGCAGCAGAACCCCCTGTCATACAGCAACAAGAGGAGCAACCTAGACTAGCACATGTCTTTGAGCCTAATAGGACATGGTTAAGGAATCACCTTAGGGATCTTATAATAGGAGATCCATCCATAGGAGTAAGGACAAGAAGGTCTATCTCTCATGAAGCAATGTTTGCATGCTTCATATCTCAAACAGAGCCCAAGAATGTTAAAGAAGCCCTACAAGATAGCAATTGGGTACAGGCCATGCAAGAAGAGTTGAATGGTTTTGAAAGAAACCAAGTATGGCAGACAGTTGTAAGACCAACTCATCAATGAGTTATAGGAACAAAGTGGGTTTTCAAGAACAAGTTAGATGAATCTGGACTTGTTGTGAGGAACAAAGCAAGATTAGTTGCTAAAGGATACTGCCAGGAAGAAGGAATTGATTTTGATGAGACTTTTGCCCCAGTAGCAAGGCTGGAAGCAATAAGAATTTTTCTGGCATATGCAACTCATATGAATTTCATTGTCTATCAAATGGACGTGAAGAGTGCATTCCTGAATGGTCTTCTTACAGAAGAAGTATATGTTGAACAACCTCCAGGTTTTGAAGATCAAGCAGAAGAGAAGGTGTTTCGATTACACAAGACCCTTTATGGACTTAAGCAAGCACCAAGAGCTTGGTATGCCACCCTGTCTCTCTATCTGCTGGAGAATGGTTTCCAGAAATGAACAATCGATAAGACTTTGTTCAGAATACAGGATGGAGACAGTGTACTGCTGGTACAGATATATGTGGACGATATCATCTTCGGATCCACTAACAAAGAGTTATGTGAGAAGTTCTCCAACCTGATGCAGTCAAAATTTGAGATGAGTATGATGGGAGAATTAAGTTTCTTTCTCGGGCTGCAAGTAAAACAACTGACTGTAGGAACCTTTATCAGTCAAGTCAAGTATATAAAAGAGCTTATCAAAAAATTTGGCATGGAGAATAGTGCAGCAACATCCGTTCCTATGTCTACATCCATAAGAATTGATAAAGATGAAGATGGTAAAGATGTTGATATCACAAAGTACAGACGACTAATCGGATCATTGCTATATCTAACAGCAAGCAGACCAGACATTATGTTTGCAGTAGGAGTCTGTGCAAGATTCCAAGCAGCACCAAAAGAGTCACACCTTTCAGCGGTAAAAGGATTATCAAGTATTTGAAAGGAACTCAGGAAGTAGGCCTATGGTATCCCAAGGAAGGAGGATTCAAGCTTAAAGGCTATTCTGACTCTGATTATGCAGGATGCAAGATTGACCGGAAGAGTACCAGTGGGACTTATCAATTTTTGGGAAATAGACTTGTTTCATGGTTTTGCAGAAAACAAACTTCGATTGCAACCTCTACAGCCGAAATAGAGTATGTTGCAGTAGGGAGTTTCTGTGCGCAGATTCTCTGGATACAACAGTAACTTAGAGATTATGAGATTGAAGAAAAAGAGACTCCAATTCTCTGTGATAATACTAGCACGATAGCAATTACCCATAATCTTATTTTTCACTCAAGAACAAAGCACATTGATATACGACATCATTTTATAAGAGATCACATAGAGAAGAAAGATGTTGTGCTTGAGAAAGTTCATACGGATCTCTAGCTTGCAGATATATCCACTAAACCTTTAAGTGAATCAAGGTTTTCTATGCTTAGAAATGAGATGAGAATTCTTAAGTTATGAGGTGAAAAAGATGGTGCAGAAGCCTAGGGGGAATCTCTGCATGCTTGCGAAAAGCAGTAAGTATAGTACTGTAAGCTACACCTTCATACAGTGCTGGGTTCAGACATCGCTGCATACCTTATTCTTACAGCATAACAGTCAACGGGAGTATTAGCAGCACCTGGTTACAGCATTTATTTCAAAGAGTATTTATTACTCTGTAACCTCGTACTAAGGATGCTGCAACCTTAAAAAGTCATTTATTTAGATGGTAAATCACATGTCTTTCAGCATTTAATGCATGTCTGCGCATGTCAGAAGTGGAAAGGGTGCGGTCAGAAGCCTACGCGCCTAGTAATAATTATTGATGATTTGACCCATTCGTCTTTTTCTTTGGATCGTAAGATCAATTTTCTCTAATTTATTTCAGCCGTTGATCTTACTACACGTCTCTTGAGATCCATCATAACTCCCATAATCGCCTAATTCAAATTCATTTTCATCATCACCCAAGGATAGAAGTTTCTTTTTCACGAAAATTTTTCTAAGTCCAAATCTTCGAAACTTTTCATTTTCTCTCTCAGAAAAACCTATGGCTGCCAGACAATCCATCATTTTGGAAGATCGTTTGATCAATCAGGAGCACATCTATGCTTCTGGGTTGTATGATAATGGGTTGATTCAGAGGATTTTCGATGCCTTTGAGAGGACTCAGGTCATGGGGCTATTGACGACTGTCTATGCTGGATACTTAGTGGAGTCAGTACAACGCTTCTACTCCTATGCTAGGATGTCGGAGGAAATGAACTGCATCATGTTCAAGATGGATGCAGATGGAGAAGAGCAATCTCTCATCATCAGAGATATCGCTGCCACCTTCAGCATTTCTGCCGGAGGGATGACCCCAAGTCAGCTTGTGACTTATGGGGAGAATAATGTTCAAAAGATGTGGGATCTCTTTCGAGCAAGGGACGCTGGGGCTGAGATCAAGAGAAGTGTCCCAAAAAATCTCTTCAAACTGGAGTTTGAACTCCTACATGACATCTGTGCGTACACCATCGAAGGTAGGACGGGGAGCTACGACAAGTGCACAGATCTCCAATTCCGGATCATATCTGCCATCATAGCCAGAGAGAAGGTGAACTGGGCGAGGTTCATCATGAAGAGGCTGTGGGAGGAGGCAGAAAAGATAACAGAGCGGAGAAGCTTCGGTATCACCATCTGCTCTCTGCTTTGCAAGCTTGGTCTTCAGCTTGCAGCACCTACCCCCATCCCCATCGGAAAGTATCTCATGGAGAAGAAGAATGGTAAGACCCAACCGAAGGTAACATGAGTTGGGATTGCGCGGAAAAAAACCAAAGATAAAAAAATGCTATCCTAGCCCTACAAGATGAAGCAGTATGCAGCGGGGGCGACGAAGAAGATGAGGACATTCAAGGTCCTCTTCCCATTATCTAGAGGACTTCAAGGGAGGCTGACCCTGAACCTGAAGCCTCCTCCTCGGATGACGATGTACCCTTGATGAGAAGGGCCCCGCACAGCAAGAAGAAGGCTGCTGCAGCTATTGATTCCCAACTCTCTACAGCAAGCTTGGATGTAGTTGCTGTTGAGGATGAGTCACATCTGTCTAGATGTGACCAAGAGACTGGTGTGGAGGTTCGTCCACAAAGGGCTGCGGACTCAGCTTTTCCACGCGATCATGGAGCCCACACATCAGTGCTTGATCCTACCCTCCCAACAGCTAGAAATATGGAGCTGCAATATAATCTCTGGAGGGAGATGCGACTGTTTAAAGGGGAAATCTTGTTGAACTGGAAGGATTTCCTGACAGTCGAGCAAGCTGTCCTGGAGTGGGCTAAATCTGAAGACATTCTGGCGCTCCTGCAACCTGAGTATGCAGTAATGGTGCAAGATCAATCAGCATGCAATGCTGCTCAGGGAGCGAAGGACAAGGGAAAGGGAAAAACTCTTACAAAAGCCGACTCTGCAGAGCTACCAATGAGAGCAGCATTGGAAGACGTTCAGGTTTTCCTTACCTCAGCTGCGGAGGCTGTAAGAAGGGGCGATGATGTCGCTTTTGCTCAAGAGCAAATCGACACCCTGGGAGTGGAGCAAGCTGAGGAAGCGATGCTGCAACAGGCGCTGCAACAAAGTGTGAAAGAAACCAGGATGTAGCACACTCCTAGAAGGATGTGGAGAGAAGGAAGTTCAAGCCAACACCAAGCAAACTCCCCTGCATACGAGCAAATTGTTGAAGGCCTCTCCAATATTGTCACGCTTGATCCTTTGGAGGAGGAGAAGCCTCAACTGATGGACTATGGCGATTTCCCTGTGCGCATGGATGCTGCAGCTGCAGATTCTCAAAGGGAACTGACCGCCATCATCAGAGATGTGATCTCTGACATTGTCGAGATCGCTGATAATGCAACCGTAGAGGAAGTTGTAGAGGCTGGACTTCCTGTACTGGCCGAGACAACAGTACAGCAGACAGCCACCCTTAAAGAAGTTGCTGAGGAAACAAGGAGGGTGGAAGCTGAGATTCTTGTAGCAGTGGAAGTTACAGTGCTGGATGCTGTGGACGCTGCAAGAAACCAACCAGAGCTGCAAGAACCCATTTTTACAGCAGAAGCTGTCCAAGTTTCAGGATCGATCGAGGAGTCCGGGTCCTTGCAGAAGACCTCTGGGAAGGCTGTTGTTCTGACAACACTCCCCGAGGGAGAGAAGACCTCTGCTGGGGAGGCTGTTGAGACAGTACCCACAGAGGATGCTGGAATGGAGGCAGAGGTAACCCCTGTACAGCTAGAGACACCTCATGAGGAGTTGATGCTGCAGCTACTGCATACTCACAAGAACCTTCTTAGGTTACAGCAGCAGAGGTTACTAAGGACGCCGAGGTAGATGACGCTGAATTCACTAGAATGATGAGAAGGCGCAACATAGCTACTTACGGGCCAAAATCTGGCGGACCAGAACTTGTTGCAGTCTCATCCTGCGAAGATGAGGCTGATGACGATGAGCACCCATCCTCAAGCTCAACCAGTTCTCAACCCAACAACTATGAGGATGAGGTTGCTACAGAAACACCGAGACAGGATGCAACACTGAACTATCAAGCTGTCATTCCTTACGCTGCATCCACTACTGCCTCAACTAGAAGGAATTCTGGGCTGACTTTTGATGAATCAATCGATAGAGTTGAAGCTGCTGTTAGACATCTGGTGCAAGCTCTCCTGGAGCACGAGTCTACCATGCAGAACAGCCTCAGGGTCGCTGCCCAATTCCACGCTGAAACCATGACGGGTTTCAAAAAGGATCTTGAAGCCCTGCCTGGGATGATCAAGAGGACGCTCAATGATCACTCCCACAGGCTATACATGGAATGGGTGAGGATGGAGGGAGAGTTGAAGATTGAAGCTGCACAGACTCGCCAAGAAGTTAGGCTGTACAAGCGCCATGCTGAGAATGCCTCTGATAGACTGCAAACTCACTCCCTTATCCTTGACACACTTCTGGACCGCACATTAGAGCAAACCAAAAGAACCAGAAGTGTGGACGACCATTTGGGAAACTTGGAGATGATCGTCGGAGAACTGAGGGACATCATGTATCATGTTTTCCCTCAGTATACAGAAGCCTCTAAGGACGCCCCAAAACCACCCCGAAGACCACGTTCCAAGGTGGTCCCAGCTGTCCCTGCTCAGCCCCCGGCTTTTGATGATGCCAAAAAGGGGGAAGGACCTAGTGAAAGATACAAGAGCTTAGGGGAAGCTGAAGAAGAAGAAGATGATGACCAGCAACCTCTCAGTAGGAGGAGAAAGAAGTCCGGATCATCTGCTGCTGCTGACATCCCCTCTCCGAAACGTTGGAGAAGAGATGATAATGGTGGAGCTGGAGGAGCTGGTGCAGCTGCTGGAAGTAGATCAGCGGCAGGTGCTGCATACAGCAGAACTGCAAGCAAAGATGCAGCGCCTCCCTCTTATCATCATTCTAAGAGAGGGAATGAGAGCCAGCAACAAGGCTCAAGAAAGAAGATGAATGGGGCCGAGGTTGAAGGGCATCAAAGAATAGAAGAAGATCAGTATACCTAGATACAAAGGCTCGGAGTAATTGGTGAGAGGAGAATTTTTGCCAGAGATCTCTACCAATATCCCCCTCAAGAAATCCCACGCCTTGACACAGATAACATATCAGCTGAAGTATCAGTTCTGATGGATCAAAGGCTTGAAAGAGAGAACATGGTCTGGAGCTTTAACATCTTCAAGGCAATCAAGCTGCCTACAGACAGAAATCCATCATTTGAGGAGATCATCCTGTTCAAATGATCAGAATACCTCAGGTACTTCAGATTTCTGTGCATAAAGGGCAAATTCAGAAGATACCACACCTGTCAATCTACACTGAAGAGATATGAGTAGCTTACTAGGGAAGGAGAGCTAGAAATTCAAAATTTCTATATAGACCTAGTGAAGCAAGGTAGGATTGTGCCTTACTGTGAGGACTTCTGGCTAAGATAGATTTAGATCCCAGTATTTAAGCATAAGCTAGATGAGTCCTATCAGGAGTCTATCAGGGACTGGTGGAAGGGATAAAGAGAAATAGAAGATCTTGAAAGGTTTGCTGAAAGAAGACCCGAGGACTCATCTACAAAAAGGTCCCTGTTTCAGTAATTTATATACTCTCTTGTGATCCTTGTTGTAATCTCTGCCTTGTAAAATTTCTCTTAGTTAATGAAGAAATTTTCTTTCATTTCTGTTCAAAGTTCAATCCTTATGAACTTATGCATGCTTTTTACGTTCTCCTGATGATCTGTGATGAAGGAATAGCATGATGCATCTCTAATGAATCCAGGATTACATTTTATCGTATCAAAGCTGATCAAGTATGTAATACTGATGAACCATATAATATAATGTAAGAATGAAAACTTCTTCATGAACGAAATAATGTAAAGGTTTTGTCATCATCAAAAAGGGGGAAATTGTTGGGATTTCGATGTTTAGATTTTGATGAGACAAAACATATATGTATTAGGAAGTTTCGAATACCCCATTTTTCACAATGTATGAGTGAAGTCATAGACTAGTTTTGAGTCTAGATATAAGTGCTGAAAGATGGAGGTTTTTCATAAGTTACTTAGCTGCATCGAGCTTATCGGAAAGATACTGCTGCAAGAAAGCAGATACAGCATCGCCACAAGAAAGAAGTTACAGCACTGCAGCAAAGTAAGAAAGAACGGTGTACAATAGCACTGTAAGAAAAAGATACAGCAGTACTGCCCGAAAACACTGCAAGCAGGTCCAAGTTATAGCAGCACTATAAGAAGACATCAGTTGCACCCAGACCTAGGATACATCGTAGAACTTACTGACCAAACAACAAACGGTGCCTATCACAAATAAGAAGTATCCTGTAATTCGAGGAAGGATAAATGCAGTACGAGGAACGAAGATCCAAGTAAGAATAAATAGAGCCGTTCGAGATAAGATCAAAGTTGCAGACACAGAGCCAATACAAAGATGCCACGTGGACTGACGCACTACAGAAAGCTGCTAGTCGCAACTACCGCATTAAATGCTCCGAAAGTGAAAGTCAAGTCGCATTAAATGCGAACTATGCCTTTGGTCAGAGTACTTCAAATTCAAAAGAGAGATGTCTCCTTCAACGAACATCTTCTCCTACAAGTATAAATAGAAGATGAGAAACACTGAAGCTGGTTACTGAAACATTTGCACAAAAACTCACAAGCTCTCAGGATACAAGTATTCAAGTCTACCATCAGTTTCAGCCACTCAACCTCTCAGAAGTGAAGCAAGTTTAAGCTGAAAGATCCCTCAAAGGATTCAGAAGCTCACTTCGTCGCACCAGTTGAAGAAATAAACCCAATATACTTTTAACCTTGTTGTTGTGTGCTTAGGTTGTTTTAGAGGTGTTGAACAGTTGATAGGAGAGATCCTTGCTGTTTGTATAGTTGTCTAAGTGTTAGGCAACTTCCCTGTGTGGTAGTGTAGAACCTTGTGTGGGTTAGCCTTTGGAGTTTGCAGTTGTTGTGTGTACGTTGGACTCTAGTAGGTTGTTACTTTGTAAAGTTGATAGATTGTTAGGAAGGTCCTGTAATTCAATCTTGCTTAACAAAGTTCCTGCTCGAGGAGCAGTATAGTGGACGTAGAAGGATTACACCACCTTCGAACCACTATAAACCATAAGTGCCTTATTGCTTTCTTATTCGTGCTTATCTCTTTATTATTCATATCTATCTCATAAGCATAAAACGTTTTGAAAAGGAGCATACTTGAGAAAATCAGCCTTGTGTTTGAAATCATATTTTTTCACTGCGTATAAACTTAAGTTACACCGTGCAGTACTGTATCCTAGTGCTGTAAGCAGTAACTGTCTGGCGCTGCAAGTTCAAGTAACTTGCAGAGCAGAACGGTTTTTTCGATATATTTACAAAATTGACCAAGGTTCATTCACCCCCTCTTTGAACTTCGGACACCACTTGGGACCAACAAAAAGCCATTGTTCGGACAAGGCTTCAAGGTTAAACAACAAAATTTCGATCATTTGAAGAAGAAAGACCCAAAGATATAATAAAAGAAAGCGAGTCTAATTAGACTAGATAATAAGTTCAAGATATAACCTCATATACAAACTTGTAATAGTACATGTTCAAACATGTACTATATAGGTTAAAAAGGTTCAACTACAACCTTATAAGAAAACAACACCCACCGAACATGGTGTAGTGGATGGCCCTATTATTAATTTATGAATCCATCATCGATAAAAGTTGAATGGCCAAATGACAGGGGTGGGTGGATGAGAATGACATCCCACCAATAAAAGATAGAAGATGGTGAAGGATAATGATAGCCCACTAAACTGAGTAGAGTTGAGCTGTATAAGCACCTATCAACAATCGATAGTGGTAGGACACACCCACTAACAAATGAAGACAACAGATTTGCCAAGAGAAGCTGAAGTCCGTGGTTGATATCTGGATGATCGCCTATAAATGAGGGCTGTTGGTCCCAAGTGGTGTCCGAGGTTCAAAGGGGGGGTGAATGAATTTTGGTCGATTTTGCAAATCTTTAAACAAACCGTTCTACTCTGTAAGTTAGTTGAACTTGCAGCGTCAGATAGTTGATGCTTACAGTACTAGGATACAGTGCTGCACGCTGTAACTTGGAGTTTTATACACAGCGGAAAAATAACTTTTATAACACAAGGCTAATTTTCTCAAAAATGCTTCTATCAGAAAACGTTTTATGCTTATGAGATAAATAAGAAATAGAAGATTAAAGCACAGATAAAAAACAATAAACACTTATGGTTTATAGTGGTTCGAAGGTGGTGTAATCCTTCTACGTCCACTCTACTGTTCCTCGAGCAGGAACTTTGTTAAGTAAGATTGGATTACAGGACACTCCTAACAATCTATCAACTTTACAAAGTTACAACCTACTGAAGTCCAGCGTACACACAACAACTGTAAACTTCAAAGGCTAACCCACACAGGGTTCCACACTCCCACACAGGGAAGCTGCCTAACTCTAGACAATTATACAAACAATAAGGATCTCTCCTATCAACTGTTCGACACCACTAAAACAACCTAAGCACACAGCAACAAGGTTAAAAGGATAAAAAGGTTTTTCTTCAACTGGTGCTTCGAAGTGAGCTTCTGAATCCTTGAGAAAACTTTCAGCTTGAACTTGCTTCACTTCGGGAGGTTGAGTGACTGAAACTGATCGTAGACTTGGATACTTGGATCTTATAAGCTTTGTGAATTTTACGTAAATAGTTCAGTTAATCAGTAGTTTAAGTAACCAACTTCAGTGTATCTCTTCCTCTATTTATACTTGTAGGAGAAAATATCCGTTAAAGGAGACATTTCTCTTTTGAATTTGAAGTAGTCTGACCAAAGGTATGGTTCGCATTTAATGCGACTTGACGTTTTCTTTCAGAGCATTTAATGCGGCAGTTGCGGCTCGCAGCTTTCTGCAACGCGTCAGTCCACATGGTATCTTCGTATTGGCTCCGTGTCTGCAACTTTGATCTTTTTTGGAATGGCTCTATTTATTCTTGCATGAGTCTTCGTTCCTCGTACTGCATTTATCCTTCCTAGGATTGCAGGATACTTCATTTTATAATTGGCGCTTGAATGGTTTATAAGTACTGTAAGCTTTGCGCTGTATCCTAGGTCTTCGTACTGCTGATACTTTCTTGCAGTGCTGCGGTAACTTAGACCTGGTTGCAGTATCTTCTGGTAGTCCTGCTGTATTCTTTTTTTCTTACAGTACTCCTGTATCCTTTTCTTACAGCGATGCTGCATGCCATTCTTTCCTTCTTTGCTGTAGTGATGTTCTGTCCTGTTACGGCGTTACTGTATCTACCTTCTTACAGCTATGCTGTATCCTGCCTTCATGCAGCAATACTATATCCTGCCTTCTTGCAGCGATATCTTCTCTTAAGGGCATAGATGCAGCTTTATCCTTGTTCAACCTCCATTTTTAGCACTTAACACTAGACTCAATTCTAGTCTATGTATTCACTTAAACATCGTTAAAAATGGGGTACTCAAAACTTCCTATTACATATGTGATTTGTCTCATCAAAATCTAAACATTGAAATCCTAACAATTTCTTCCTTTTTGATGATGACAAAACCTTTACATTATTTCGTTCATGAAGAAGTTTTATTTTACATTATCTCATATGGTTTATCAGGATTACATGCTTGAACAGTTTTGATAAGATTAAATCTAATCCTGGATTCATCAGAGATGCATCATGCTATTCCTTTCAACGCAAATCAATATAAAAAATGTAAACAGCATGTATGAGTTCATAAGGTTTGAACTTGGACAGAACAGTAAGAAAAATTTCTTCATTAGCAAAGAGAAATTTTACAAGACATATAATTTATAACGGGGATCACAAGAGGGTATAGAATTTACTGAAACAGGGTCCTTTTAGTTGACGGTTCTTCAGGTCTTCTTCCAGCAAACTTTTCAATGACTTCTCTTCCTCTTGATCCTTTCCACCAGTCCCTAACGGACTCTTGATAGGACTCTTCCAGCTTGTGCATAATTACAAGAATTTGGATCCACCTGAGCCAGAAGTCCTCACAGTAGGGTACGATCCCGCCATGCTTCACTAGGTCGATATAATATCTCTGAATCTCCAGATCTCCTTTCCTAGCGAGCTGCTCATATCTCTTTAATGCAGTCTTGCAAGTATGATATCTGCTGAATTTGCCTTTCCTGCATAATTCTCTAAAGTGTCTGAGGTATTCTGATCGTTTATATATAGTGATCGCCTCAAATGATGAATTTCTATCAATAGGCAGTCTGATTTCCTGAAAGATGTCAAACCTCCAAGCTATATTTTCACCTTCAGGCCTCTGATCCATCAGAACAGATACTTCAGTAGAGATTTTTTCTGTGTCAAGGTGAGGGATTTCTTGAGGAGGATATTGGTAGAAGTCATCTGGGAGTATTCTCTTCTCACCAATTACTCCGAGTCTTTGAATCCAGGCATATCGATCTTGTTCTTCTCTTTGAATCCACACTTCTGGTTCGCTGAGATTGATCAGATGCGCGATCCAGAAGTGTCTGCAGGACGTGGGAGTGAGTATTCAACCTGTCAGAGGCACTCTTAGCATGGCGCTTGCACAACCTTATCTCCTGAGGAGTCTGTGCAGCTTCAACTTTCAACTCTCCCTCCATCCTGACCCGTTCCATGTAAAGCCTGTGGGAGTGATCATTCAACGTTCTCTTGATCATCCAAGGCAGGGCTTCAAGGTCCTTCTAGAAACCCATCATGGTTTCAGCGTGAAATTGGGCAGCGACCCTGAGACTGTTGCGCATGGTAGATTCGTGCTCCTGAAGGGCGTGCACCAGATGTCTTACCGCGGCTTCAACTCAGTTGATCGATTCGTCAGGAGTCAGCCCAGAATTCCGTCTTGTTGAGGTGGTAGAGGATGCAGTGAATGGTATAACAGCTTGAATTTTAGGCGCCGCATCCTGCCTTGGAACCTCAGTAGCGACCTCATCCTCATGGTTGCTGGTCTGAGAGCTTGTAGAGCTTGAGGATTGGTGCTCTTCTTCATCTTCTTCTTCCTCTGCCTCTTCTTCACCGGATGAGACTTCAATAGGATCTGCTCTGCCAGATAATGGCCCATGAACAGCTATGTTGCGCTCCTTTATCATCATTGCGAAGTCGGCATAAGTAATCTCAGCTTCCTCAGTAACCTCTGCTGCTGTAACCTTGGAAGGTTCTTGAGAGCATGCAGCAGTTGCAGCATCAACCTCCTCTTGAGGTATCTCTAGCTGCACCGGGATTACCTCAGCTCTTTTTTCTGTATCATTTATAGGTACTGTCTGAACAGCCTCCCCAGCAGAGGTCTTCTCAAAAGATCCTGTCTCCTCGGCCGGTCCTGTAACTTGGACAGCTTCTGCTACAAGAATGGGTTCTTGCAGCTCTGGTTGGTTTCCTACAGCGTCTACAGTATCCAGCACTATACACTCTATTGCTGCAAGAATCTCAGCTTCCATCCTTCTTGATTCTTCAGCTGCTGCTTCAAGGATGGTCGGTTGCTGTACTGCTGTCTCCGCCAGTACAGGGAGTACCGCCTCTGCAACTTCCTCCGTAGATGCTTCATCGGCAATTTCAGCGATGTTTGAGATGACATCTCTGATTATGGCAATGGTTCCCCCTGAGAATCTGCACGAGCAGTATCTTCAACTTCACGAACTGGGGAATCGCCATAGTCCAATAGTTGGGTCTCCTCCTCTAGAGGATCAAGAGAGACAATCGTGGAGAGACCTTCAACCATTTGCTCATATGCAGGGGAGTTCATAAGGTGAGAACTTGAACTTCCTTCTCCCTACATTCTCCTAGGAGTGTGCTGCATCCTTGTTTCTTTCACACTTTGTTGCAGCGCCTGTTGCAACATAGCTTCTTCAGCTTGCTCCACTCCCAAGGTGTCGATTTGCTCATGAGCAAAAGCGACGTCATTGCCCCCTTCTTACAGCCTCCACAGTCGGGACAAGAAAGACCTGCACATCCTCCATTCCTGCTCTCATTGGCAGCTCTGCAGAGTCGGATTCTGCGAGAGCTTTTTCTTTCCCTTTGTCTTTTGCTCCCTAAGCAGCACTGCTATCACCAAGCTGCTGTACTCTTACTGTGTACTCAGGTTGTAGGAGTGCCAGAATATCTTCTGATTTGGCCCAGCTTGCTCGACAGCTTGCTCGACTGTTAGGAAATCCTTCCACTTCAACAGGATTTCCCCCTTAGCCAGCCTCATCTCTCTCTAGAGAGAGTACTGTATCTTCATATTTCTAGCAGCCGAAAAGGTGGGATCCAGCACTGAAGTCTCTGTTTGTAGACGAGCTTCTTCAGTTGGCTCGACCCGGTACTGATGTGGCTCCCGAAGCTGATGTGACTCATCCCCAAGATTTGCTACCACCTCAGAAGGTGTAGAGAGTTGGGAATAAAGAGCTTCTTCTTTATCCCGGGGCTGATGAGACTCTTCCACAACAGCAACTATAGCCAGGCTTGCTGTAGAGCGTTGGAAGGCAGCAGCTGCACGGGGCCCTTCTGACTAAGGGTGCATCGTCATCAGAAGATGAGGATTTAGTTTCAGGTACAGTCTTCCCTGAACTCCTCTTGATAACAGGAAGATGACTCTGAACGTCCTCTCCTTCGGCTTCATCCCCACTGCCTGCAACTTCATCTTGCAGAGCAAGAGTTGCATTCTTTTTATCTTTGGTTTTCTTCCTCGCAACTCCTGCTCCTGCAGCCTTCGGTTGGGTCTTGCCCTTCTTCTTCTTCTCCCCGAGATACTTTCCGATGTGAATGGGGGTAGATGCTGCAAGTTGAAGGCCAAGCTTGTAGAGCAGAGAACAGATGGTGATACCGTAGCTCCGATGCTCCATTATCTTTTCTGCTTCCTCCCACAGCCTCTTCATGATGAACCTCGCCCAGTTCACCTTTTCTCCGACCATGATAGCGGACATGATCCGAAACCAGAGATCTGTACATTTGTCATAACTCCCGGTCCTTCCTTCAATGGAGTATACACAGATATCATGAAGCAGTACGAACTCTGGCTTGAAGAGCTTCTTGGGGGCGCTCCTTTTAATTTCAGCCCCTGCATCCCTTGCTCGAAAGAGATCCCACATCTCTTGAGCGGTGCCCTCCCCATATGATGTCAACTGACTGGGGGTTAGACCTGCAGCAGAGATGCTGAAGGTGACGACGATGTCTCTAACGGTTAGAGACCGTTCTTCTTCGTCTGCATTCATCCTGAACAGGATGCAGTTCCTTTCCTCCGCCTGCCTGGCGTAGGAGTAGAATCTCTATACTGACTCCACAGAGAAGCCAACATACACAGTCGTCAACAGCCCTAGGACTTGGGTCCGCTCAAGGGCGTCGAAGATTCTTCTGATGAGGGCGTTATCATACAACCCCGAAGCAAGAACGTGCTCCTAGTTGATTAGCCTTCCTTCCAGAACGATGGTTTGTCTGGCAGCCATTGATGTTTTTGAGAAAAAGAAAAATCAAAGATTTTGGACTTAGAGGTTTTTCGCGAAAAAGGTTTTTCTCTCCTTGGAAGATGGTGAATACAAATGATTTCATAAGGGGGTTATGGGGGTTATGGCGGAAATCAAAGGATGTGGAGAAGATCGACGGTTGAGAAAAATCAAAGAGAATTGATCTTGCGGTCCATGAAAAAACGAAGATGTCAAATCGTCGCTTTAATTATTACAAGGTACGTGGGCTACTGAGCGCAACCCTTCCACTTCTGACACGCGCAAACTTTGCATTTAATGCTGAAAGACATGCCCTTTGCCGCCTAAATAAATACCTTTTTAAGGTTGCAACATCCTTAGTACGAGGTTGCAGAGTAATCAATACTCTTTTGAAATAAATGCTGTAACCTGGTGCTGTTTGAAACCTGATTTCTGCTGTACTGTAAGAATATAAGATGCAGTGCTGTTTGAGCCCAGCACTGTAAGAAGGCGTAGCTTACAGCACTATACTTACTGCTTCACGCAAGTATGCAGAGGTTCTCCCTTGGTTCTTGCATCTTCTTTTTCTCTTCATAACTTAAGAATTCCCAGCTCGTTTCGAAGCATAGAAAACCTTGATTCACTCAAAGGTTCAGTGATAATATCTACAAGCTGGAGATCCGTATGAACTTTCTCAAGTACAATATCTTTCTTTTCCACATGATCTCTTATAAAGTGATGACGTATATCAATGTGCTTTGTTCTTCAGTGAAAGACAGGATTATGGGTAATTGCGATGACACTTGTATTATCACAGAGAATTGGAGTCTCTTTTTCTTCTATCTCATAATCTCTTAGTTGCTGTTGTATCCAGAGGATTTGCGCACAACAACTTTCTGCTGCAACATACTCTGCTTCTGCTGTAGAGGTTGCAATTGAAGTTTGCTTCCTGCAGAACCATGAAACGAGTCTATTTCCAAGAAATTGACAAGTCTCACTGGTACATTTCCGATCAATCTTGCAGCCTGCATAATCTGAATCACAGTAGCCTTTAAGCTTGAATCCTCCTTCCTTGGGATATCATAGGCCTACTTCTTGAGTTCCTTTCAGATATTTGATAATTCTTTTGATCGCTGAAAGATGTGATTCTTTTGATGCCGCTTGAAATCTTGCACAGACTCCTACTGCAAATATGATGTCTGGCCTGCTTGCTGTAAGGTACAGTAAGGATCCGATTAGGCGTCTGTACTTTGTGATATCAACGTCTTTACCATCCTCATCTTTGTCAAGGCTTATAGATGTGGACATAGGAACGGCTGTTGCTGCTCCATTCTCCATGCCAAACTTTTTGATAAGCTCCTTCGTATACTTGACTTGACTGATGAAGGTTTCTGTAGGTAGCTGTTTTACTTGCAGCCCGAGAAAGAAACTTAATTCTCCCATCATACTCATCTCGAATTTTGACTGTATCAGGTTGGAGAACTTTTCACATAGCTCTTTGTTGGTGGAACCGAAGATGATGTCGTTCATATATATCTGTACTAGCAGTACACTTTCTCCATCCTGTATTCTAAACAGCGTTTTGTCGATTGTCCCTTTTTGGAAACCATTCTCTAGCAGATAGAAAGATAAAGGTGTCATACCAAGCTCTCGGAGCTTGCTTAAGTCCATACAGGGCTTTGTGTAACCGAAACACCTTCTCTTCTGCTTGATCTTCGAAGCCTGGAGGTTGTTCAACGTATACTTCCTCTGTAAGAAGACCATTTAGAGATGCACTCTTAACGTCTATCTGATGGACATTGAAATTCATGTGAACTGCATATGCCAGAAAAATTCGTAGTGCTTCCAGTCTTGCTACTGGAGCGAATGTCTCATCAAAATCAATTTCTTCTTCCTGGTAGTATCCTTTAGCAACTAATTTTGCTTTGTTTCTTACAACGAGTCCAGATTTGTCTAACTTGTTCTTGAAAACCCACTTTGTTCCAATTACTCCTTGATGAGTTGGTCTTGCAACTATCTTCCACACTTGATTTCTTTCAAATTTGTTTAACTCTTCTTGCATGGCCTGCACCCAGTTGCTATCTTGCAGTGCCTCTTCAACATTCTTAGGCTCTGACTGGGATATGAAGCACGCAAACATTGCTTCATGAGGGATGGATCTTCTGGTTCTTATACCAATGGATGGATCTCCTATGATAAGATCCCTTGGATGATTCCTTAGCCATGTCCTGTCAGGCTCAAAGACATGTTCTTGTCTGGGTTGTTCTTCTTGTTGCTGTAGTGCAGGAGGTTCTGCTGCTGTAAAAATATCTACTGCATCCAAAGATGCAGCTTCCTCTTCTTTGTCTTCTTCTATAGGCAGAACTCCTTCTATATACGGCACAACATTCTTTTTTCTTGGAGCTATCTCTTTAGGTGGCTCTTTCAACTTTCTGGTGTCACAGTGTGGTTCATCAAACACCACATGAATAGATTCTTCAACCACCAAGGTTCTTTTGTTGAATACCCTGAAGGCTCTGCTTACAGCGGAGTAACCTAGAAATACTCCTTCGTCTGATTTAGCATCAAACGTTTTTAGATGCTCCTTTCCATTGTTGAGAACATAACACTTGCATCCAAAGATATGTAGATAAGAGATATTTGAAGTATATCCATTCCAGATTTTATAAGGCGTTTTGTCTAAATCCGTGATGATTAGACATCTGTTCTGTGTGTAGCAAGCAGTATTCGTTGCTTCAGCCTAAAATCTCTTGGGTACTTCTGCTTCTGTTATCATTATCCTTGTTGCTTCCTTGAGGGTTCTATTCCTCCTTTCAGCTACACCGTTCTGCTGAGGTGTTCTTGCAGCAGAGTATTCATGTCGAATACCATTATTAGAACAAAATTTCTCAATGAATTTGTTTGTGAACTCAGTTCCTCTGTCTGATCTAATCTACACAATACTCAAGCTCTTTTCATTCTGGATCTTCTTCATGAGATCAGGTAGCTTGTCTTGAGTTTATGATTTTCTTGCAAGGAAGATCGTCCAGGTGTATCTGGAGTAGTCATCTACAACTACGAGAGAGTACTTCTTCCCGCTCAAGCTTACAGGTTCTACTCGTCCAAAAAAGTCCATGTGTAGAAGATCTAAGATCCTGTGAGATGACTTTTGAGACTTGTCTTTGAATGAGCTCTTAACTTGTTTTCCTTTCTGACAAGCTCCACAAATATTTTCCTTCTTGTATGCTACGTCTGGTAATCCTCTTACAAGGCCTTTCCTTGCTAGCTTGTTGATAGTTTTGAAGTTCAGATGGCTTAATCTCTTGTGCCACAGCCAGCTCAGTTCTGGTGGACTCTTCACAATGAAGCATGTAGGTTGAGTAGAGAAGTTCCAATCAGCTAGATAGATGTTTCCTCTCCTTGTTCCTGTAAGCTTGACTTCATTTGAGGTGTTGTTTTTGATTAAGCATTTGTTGAGGTTGAATTCCACTGTGTATCATTTGTCACAGAATTGACTGATGCTCAGACGGTTGTATCTGAGTCCTTTTACATAGGATACATCCTTGATTTTTATGTTTCCTTTGACTAGGCATCCACTTCCTTTTGTGCTTCCTTTGGAATCATCTCCAAAGATGACCTTTGGTCCTTTGCATTCTTGGAAGTCTTTCAGAGAATCTTTACTGTCTGTCATGTGCCTTGAGCAGCCGCTGTCAATATACCATACATCACTGCTGCAACCTGGCACTGAAACCTATAACAAATTCAGACAGATTTAGGTACCCATATCTGTACGGGTCATTTGGGGTTAGTTGCTTTGGGAACCCAAACTTTCTTAACAGTCATCGTTTTACTGTAAGATTTGTTGGTTCTCTGAGTCCATGCAGTTGTCCTAGCAATCTGCTTGTTATAAGTGTGTGTATTAATAACATGTGTGATACCAACACCTTTGTAGTGTGGCCTTCCACCATGCTTCTCTTGAGTATATTCTCTTTGAGGTTTAGACATGTAAGTCTTAGTATAAGTGGGAAGGTTTCTTCTGTGCTGCAACTTAGTTGGTTGCTGCATCCTCTTGCTGCATATAGTAGATGACTTCTGCTGCAGCCAATTCTTAGATGCAGGCTTACTTCCTGTAGTTGAGCACTGGGGTTTCTTCCCCTTATCCATCATTGTTGTTTTGTTCAAGGTCTTCACAGAGTCACTTAGTAACTCCTTCTCCATTGGGGTTTCAGTTTGAACAAACTTTACAGCTTTAGATATGCTTGCTGTATCATGAGAGGTGTGATTGCTGTAACCTATACCCGATTTTTCAAAAGGGTTTCTGTTTTGATTTATGCAATCTCTTGCGTCCTTTGATGATTTGCTGAAAGTACTTATCGTGGACTACAAGCTTTCCTTCTCAAATTTTAGCTTAGTGATCAGCAGATTTAATCTAGAGACCTCTTGTTGCAGCTTACTACATTTTGAGTTATCAGACTCTCGTGCAGCGAGCATTTTGACAATGTCAATATTCTTGCTTTTGAGATCTCATTGTCGATTCTTAGGTTCTCATTTTCAACCTTCAGTTCCTCATGAATTGAGTTGATCTGCTCGAACTCACTCATGATCCTTTTTAAGGAATGGATCATGCTCAGCTCCCCACTTTCTGATATGGACAACGGTTGATAGATTACCTCATCTTCTTCGTTGTCCTCGTAATCTTTAGCCATCAGGCATATCAGTGCTTCTTCATCAGAGGATGAGGTTTCAGTGTCGCTGTCAGAGGATTCCGTAGCTTTCAGTACTTCCTTCGGAACTACTGTATCCTTAGCTTTTTTCATCTCTCCTATGAGAGCTCGAAGCTTGTGCTTTTCTTCTCTTTTTTTTATCTCACATCTGCTCTCTTTCTCCTTCAGGATACTTTTTCCATCTCTCCTATGAGAGCTCGAAGCTAGTGTCCTGGTTTCCTGCAGTTATAACATAAGTCAATATTTCCTGTATTTGATTGTGGAGAAGAGGATACCTGAGGAGGTGGATGACTTCTTCTGAAGTCATTCTTTTTATTGAGGTTGGTGTTGCTGCTATTATTGTTGCTCTTCATGAATCTCCTAAATTTCTTTAGGAGAAGCGTCATATCCTCTTTAGCAACTTCTGCTGTAACCTCATTCTGTTTACTGCAACTAGCAGTTGCTGTATCCTTGGTGCCTCTGGCAGTCAGCGCTGTAACTTTGGAACTCGACTCTTCGGACTCCTTTCTTCGTCTATTGATGTCATACTCGAACGCTTTGAGATTGGAGAATAGGTCGAATGTGCTCATGGATTTCAGGTCCATGGACACTCTCATGGCAGTGGTTTTGCTGTCCCACTCCACGGGTAGGGCTCTCAACACTTTCATGTTTTTCTCTTTTTGAGTGTAGTGTTTGCCCAGTGCTTCTAGTTCGTTCACTATGGATGTGAACCTCAAGTCTAGTTGCTCAAGAGTCTCTTCATTCTTCATTTTGAAGAGCTTGAATAGTTGGGTAGCATTGGAGATTTTGTTGTCTTTGGTAAGCTCAGTCCCTTCACATATTTGCTCCATCTTTTCCCATATTTCTTTGGATGTTCTGCAAGTTTTGACCTTGCTAAAGGTGCCTTTTCCAAAGTGATGAACAGAGCATTTTTGGCCACATTATTCAAGTTAGCTCTCTTCCTATCTTCATTGTTCCATTCAAGTCTTGGTTTGACTAGGAAGTTTGGTGGTGGAGGTGCTCCTTCCTCTAACTCTCTACCTAGCATAAGATATACTTTTGTGGGGATTATTAGTCATTCGGTGATGACCGTCCACATTTTGTCATTCATGGCTGATAGATGTGTCTGCATTCTTATCTTCCAATCGTCATATTCTTCTATAGAAAACATAGGTAACTTGTGATTTGAGGAATCCATGATCTGGGTAGGTGACCAGATAAGTTGGCTTTTAACCCAACTCCTCTGATACCACTTGTTGGTCCCAAGTGGTGTCCGAGGTTCAGAGGGGGGGTGAATGAACCTTGGTCGATTTTGCAAATCTTTAAACAAACCGTTCTGCTCTGCAAGTTACTTGAACTTGCAGCGTCAGATAGTTACTGCTTATAGCACTAGGACACATTGCTGCACGCTGTAACTTGGAGTTTTATACGCAGTGGAAAAATAACTTTTATAACATAAGGCTGATTTTCTCAAAAATGCTTCTATCAGAAAACGTTTTATGCTTATGAGATAAATAAAAAATAGAAGATTAAAGCACATATAAAAAATAATAAACACTTATGGTTTATAGTGGTTCGAAGGTGGTGTAATCCTTCTACGTCCACTCTACTGCTCCTCGAGCAGGAACTTTGTTAAGCAAGATTGGATTATAATACACTCCTAACAATCTATCAACTTTACAAAGTTACAACCTACTGAAGTCCAACGTACATACAGCAACTGCAAACTTCAAAGGCTAACCCACACAGGGTTCCACACTCCCACACAGGGAAGCTGCCTAACTCTAGACAATTATACAAACAGCAAGAATCTCTCCTATCAACTGTTCGACACCACTAAAACAACCTAAGCACACAGCAACAAGGTTAAAAGGATAAAAAAGTTTTTCTTCAACTGGTGCTTCGAAGTGAGCTTCTGAATCCTTGAGGAAACTTTCAGCTTGAACTTGCTTCACTTCGGGAGGTTGAGTGACTGAAACTGATCGTAGACTTGGATACTTGGATCTTGTAAGCTCTGTGAATTTTACGTAAATGGTTCAGTTAATCAGTAGTTTCAGTAACCAGTTTCAGTATATCTCTTCCTCTATTTATACTTGTAGGAGAAGATGTCCGTTGAAAGAGACATCTCTCTTTTGAATTTGAAGTAGTCTGACCAAAGGCATGGTTCGCATTTAATGCGACTTGACTTTTTCTTTCGGAGCATTTAATGCGGCAGTTGCGGCTCACAGCTTTCTGCAGCGCGTCAGTCCACGTGGCATCTTCGTATTGGCTCTGTGTCTGCAACTTTCATCTTTTTTGGAACCGCTCTATTTATTCTTGCATGAGTCTTCGTTTCTTGTACTGTATTTATCCTTCCTAAGATTGCAGGATACTTCATTTTGTAATTGGCGCTTGAATGGTTTATAAGTACTATAAGCTTTGTGTTGTATCCTAGGTCTTTGTGCAGCTGATACTTTCTTGCAGTGCTGCGGTAACTTAGACCTGGTTGCAGTATCTTCTAGCAGTCCTGCTGTATCCTTTTCTTCTTGCAGTACTCATGTATCATTTTCTTGTAGCGATGCTGCATGCCGTTCTTTCCTACTTTGTTGTAGTGATGTTCTGTCCTGTTACGGCGTTACTGTATCTACCTTCTTACAGCTATGTTGTATCCTGCCTTCATGCTGCAATACTGTATCCTGCCTTCTTGCAGCGATATCTTTTCTTAAGGGCATAGATGCAGCTTTATCCTTGTTCAACCTCCATTTTTAGCACTTAACACTAGACTCAATTCTAGTCTATGTATTCACTTAAACATCGTGAAAAATGTGGTACTCAAAACTTCCTATTACATATGTGATTTATCTCATCAAAATCTAAACATTAAAATCCTAACAAGGGCATTCAATAGTTGGAGAAGATCATCGAATCTCACACATGTTGGGTTATGGAGTCTGAGTTAGATAGACTTTAAAAGTCCTGGTCAGATAAGACTTAGGACTCCTAGTTAGATTAGACTTGGGATTCCTAGTTACAAAGACATTAGGACTATTTCCCTATAAATAACCCTTTAACTTATTGTATTTGGTAACACAAGAAAATTAGTAAATTCTCCTAGCTTGGTAGTGCCCCCAGACGTAGTCAATTGACGAACTGGGTGAACAAATCATTCTCTCTTATTTTTCGTTCATATCAAATTCTTTATAATTGTTCTCAAAATCCTTACAACTGGTATCAAGAGCATCGGGTTCAGTAGATCTGGTGGGAGCAATTACGATGGCTGAAGGAAAATTGCCTGTTGAGAAATTTGATGGATTAGATTTCGGATTCTGGAAACTGCAGATCGAAGACTACCTGTACAGTAAAGATCTGTATCAACCTTTGGGTACAAAGCCCAAATCTATGAAAGATATGAGTAGGCGCTGTTGGATAGAAAGACGATGAGTGTAATTCATTTATCATTATCCAGGAACGTTGCGCTCCACATGGTAAAGATAAAAACCACAAAGGAGATGTTAGAGATTATGACCGAGATGTACGAGAAGCCATCAGCCGCGAACAAGGTTCATCTTATATAGCAGTTGTTTAACCTAAAGATGACAGAGGGTGCTATGGTGGCCAATCATCTAACGAGTTCAATATGATCATTGCACAATTGAGCTCAGTTGAGATCAATTTCGATGATGAGGTACAAGCCCTAATTTTGTTATCCTCTCTACCAGAAAGTTGGAGTGGGACAGTGACAACCGTTAGTGCCTCAGTCGGGAAGGTGAAACTCGGATTTGATGAAGTTAGAGACCTAATCATAAGCGAAGAAATTCACAGAAAAGAATTAGGTGTGACTGCAGGATCAGCCTTGAATATAAGAAACACAGGCAGATCAGAATCAAAATCGAATTCGAATCAAGATAGATCGAAGTGAGGGGGAGAAATAAGCCAAAGAAAGACAAGAGTCAGATTGAGTGCTACAATTATCATGAATTCGGGCATTATAAAAATCAGTGTACAACACCAAAGAAGGATAACAATTCAGCAAACGCAACCACTGAGGAAAATACGGATGTGTTAATCTTGAGCGTAAGCAGTCCATTAGAATTTTGGGTATTAGATTCCGAAGCATCATTTCATTCATGCAGCAATGCTGACGTAATGGAACATTACATCTCTGGAGATTTTGGGAAGGTTTATCTTGCTGATGATGAGCCTTTGAAAATTATGGGAAAATGGGATGTTCGGATCAAGGCACCGAATGGAATTGTTTTGCAGGTGCGTGATATGAGACATATTCCAAGATTGAAGAGGAATTTACTTTCCGTTAGGCAGCTTGATGATGAAGGTTACGTTGTGATTTTTGGTTGTAAAACATGAAAGATATCCAAATGACTTATGGTGGTGGCTCGACCCAATAAGGAGGGAATGTTGTATAATACATGCAACACCCGAGACTGTATTGGTCTTGCAAGTGCAAAGAACGATGCAGATTTGTGGCATTGTCGTTTGGGCCACATGAGTGAGAAAGGGATGAAAGTGTTGTGTTCGAAAGGTAAGCTGTCAGGCCTCAAGACTGTTGAAATTAGGTTGTATGAGGATTGTGTATTCGGAAAGCAGAAAAAAGTGAGTTTTTCGAAAGGAGATAAAACCTTGAAGAAACAAAAATTGGAGTTAGTTCATAGCGATTTGTGGGGACCAGCACCGATGACATCTCTTGGTAAAGCATCTTATTACATGACTTTCATAGATGACTCAACGAGAAAGGTATGAGTTTATTTTCTGAAAAATAAATCTGACATTTTTTATGTTTTCAAGAAGTGGAAGGCTCTTGTAGAAACTGAGATGGGTCTCAAGGTAAAGTGTTTGAGATTTGATAATGGTGGAGAGTACGAGCTCCAAGAGTTTAAAGAATTTTTTGCTGTAAATGGAATTCGCATGGAGAAAACTATTAAAGGAACCCCTCAATAAAACGACGTTGCAGAATGTATGAACAGAACACTATGCAAACGTGCTAAAAGCATGAGATTGAAGTGTGGGCTGTCGAAGATGTTTTGGGCAGATGCAGTTAACACTGCAACATACTTAATAAATAGAGGACCCTCAACTCCCTTGGAAAATTGCCTACCAGAGGAGGTCTGGAGCGGTAAAGAGGTAAATCTGTCATTGCTTCGAGTATTTGGTTGTGTTTCATACGTGTATATTGATGCTGCTGATAGAAGTAAGTTGGATGCTAAATTTGTTAAATGTATGTTTATTGGATATGGTGGTGATGAATTTGGCTATCGATTTTGGGATGAGAAGAATCGAAAGGTAATTCATAGTCGAGATGTTATATTTAATGAACATATATTGTACAAAGACAGGTGGGTACATCTAAATCAGTTGGTTCCGAGAAACAAGTTGTCGAGTTAGATATCTCGAACTCAGGTGGGAGCAAAGTGGCTGATGATAATGAGGTGGTAGGTGACGAGGAACCACACACACCACAGTCGATAATTCTGCTGCGAAGGTCCACCAGAATACATAAATCACCTGATAGGTATTCACTTTCTATTCATTACTTGTTGTTGACAGATGGTGGTAAACCAGAATGTTATGCAGAAGCAATACGTGGTGAACACGTGAGCAAGTGGAAACTAGCGATGAATGATGAAATGAATTCGTTGAAGGCTAACGAAACGTGGGAACTAGTTGAGCTTCCAAAAGGGAAAAAAGTGTTACATAACAAGTGGGTTTATAGAATTAAAGAGGAGGCTGATGGAAGCAAGCGTTACAAGGCAAGACTGGTTGTGAAAGGGTTTGAGCAAAAATATGATATTGATTATACTGATGTTTTCACCCCTATTGTGAATTAACCACTATTCGGTTAGTTTTGAGTATGGTGGCTGCAGAAAACTTGATGTTAGAGCAGATGGATGTGAAAACAGCTTTTCTTCATGGAGATTTGATGGAAGACATCTACATGGAGCAACCAGAAAGATACTTGTCAGAGGGGAACAGTAAGCTTGTTTGTAGATTGAAGAAGAGCTTGTATGGCCTGAAACAAGCTCCATTACAGTGGTACAAGAAGTTCGATAGATTCACGCATAAGATTGAATTCTATAGATGCGAGGCTAACCACTGTTGCTATCTCAAGAGGTATGACAAAGGTTATATCATTTTGTTGTTATATATTAATGACATGTTGATAGCAGGTTCTAGTGCTCGAGAGGGGAGTAAGTTGAAGAAGCAGTTGTCTGACCGGTTTGCAATGAAGGACCTTGGAGAGGCTAAGCAAATTTTGGGCATGCGCATTGAGCGTAAAAGAGTGGCAGGAAAGTTGTATCTTTCGCAGGCTGAGTATATCAAGAAGATTTTGAAGAGGTTCAGCATGGAAGATGCAAAGCCAGTTCGTGTCCCTTTGGGTAGCCAGTTCAAGCTATCCAACAAGAGCTCACCCAGTAGTGAAGAAAAGCATGCCTATATGCAGAAAACTCCATATGCCTCTGCAATTGGCAGCTTGATGTATGTTATGGTGTGCACAAAACCTGATATTGCACATGCAGTAGGAGTAATTAGTCGGTTCATGGGTAATCCGGAAAAGCAACATTGGGAGGTAGTGAAATGGATTCTCAAGTATTTGAGAGGTACTATGGAGAAAGTCTTGTGTTTTGAAGGTAAAAGTGTCGAATTGACGGGGTATGTTGATGCAGACCTAGCATCAAGCGATCTTAACAAAAGAAGAAGTACAACCGGATATGTGTTTACATTTGGTGGTACAGCAATCTCTTGGGCTTCTAAGTTGCAGAAGATTGTAGCACAGTCCACTGCAGAAGCAGAGTATGTAACAGTGACTGAGGCTAGTAAAGAGATGGTATGGTTGTAGAATATCTTGCATGAATTGGGGAAAGAGCAGAAGGATAGTATTTTGTACAGTGATAGTCAGAGTGCTATTCATTTAGTAAAAATTCTAGTTTTTCACTCAAGAACGAAGCACATTGAATTGAGGTATTATTACATTCGTTACCTCATGGAGAATAAAATCTTGCAGCTGATGAAGATTCGAGGAAGTGAGAATCCTATTGATATGTTGACTAAGGTTGTGACCTTAGAGAAGTTGAAGTCATGCATGGCCAGTTTGCATGGCTTCAACTGGCCTTGGAAACTGAGATGAAGGCCTGACACTATTACCAATGAGAGACATTGATAAAATGGAGAAGAAGTTACAATTGCAAGTCAGTCTCCAGGTGGGAGATTGTTGGGTTATGGAGTTTGAGTTAGATAGACTTTAGAACTCCTGGTCAGATAAGACTTAGGACTCCTAGTCAAATTAGACTTGGGATTCCTAATTAGAAAGACATTAGGATTATTTCCCAATAAATAACCCTTTGACTCATGTATTTGGTAACACAAGAAAATTAGTAAATTCTCTTGGCTTGATAGTGCCCCCAAACGTAGTCAATTGACGAACTAGGTGAACAAATCGTTGTCTCTTATTTTTCGTTCATGTCAAATTCTTTATAATTGTTCTCAAAATCCTTAAAACACATATCGAACACACAACACATTCGATAATCTTCTCTCTAAAGTGTTAGTTTTTTAAGTTTCAAGTGTATGGGGGTTTCCCCTTTTGAGTAAAGTAATGATTGGCTAAACAAGTATTCTTCTCCATTGATAAAGAAAATAGTATTGTAATATAGTTTGTTTATTTCTTTGATAAAAAGCTTGGAGCTTTTGCTTTCCTACATGTTATTTGAAAGTTTATATTATTCTGAAAAATCATAATAGTAGTGCGTCTCTCCATGATCCCCTTAAAAGTCAGGTGGATGTTGAAGAAGGGTTGTGATTTGGGTTCTTATAGTGCAATTAGAAGTGGAACCACCGACTACGAGTGTGTGGTTGAATTGTTGATCTGTAAAAACCAGCTGGAATCAAGAGATAATTAAGAGACAAATACGAGATATGAATTTAATCAGAATTATTATTTAAATACGGAAGCATATTGGACTTAATATTAAATCAGATTAATGGTTAATTCGGATCTAATAAATATAGTGGAATAGAAAATTTAAAATGACTAATGACGAAATTGGTATTTTGAAAATTAATTAAAGACAGCAAGGATAAAATGGTATTTTCCTTAAAAGGTGGTAGAAAAAGATAAATTTTGTCTTTGTTGAAGTGTGTTTAGAAATTCTTGGGGTGTGGATAGTCCTTTGATTTACCTATCCCACCTAATGTTATATCTTTTGTTGTATGCTATATATATATTATCAACGAAGTAGTAATGTGTATTTTTCCACCACCTTCAAAAATATTACTCTCATAAAATTGAGTAGGTCTTGTGTGAGACCGTCTCACGGATCCCATTCCGTGAGACGGGTCGGGTCGGGTCGAACATAATAATTAAGTAATACTTTTGTGTGTATTAGGTAATACTTTTCTATATTTTAAGTAATACTTTGTATTATATTATTTATTATATATGTAAAATACAAAAATATTACATGATACATAGAAAAGTAGTACATAATATACACAAAAGTATTACATATTGCATGGAAAGAAGAGAGCACCAAGAAGTCCTAGGATCCGCGTGTTTTTAAGATCCAGCCCGACCCAATTCGGGTCATATATCCTATAATAAAAAAATATTACTTGATACACATAAAAATATTACATATTTTCTTATAGTCTAACTCAACTCAAAACAAAAGTATTACCTGATATACATAAAAGTATTACCTGATACACATAAAAGTATTACATATTTTTCATATGGTCCAACTCAACTCAAAACAAATCTTATAATATAAAGTATTACCTAATATAGAGAAAAATATTACGTAATACACTTAAAAGTATTACATAATTTTTTATATTCGATCCGACCCGTCTTACAACATGAGATTCATGAGACGGTCTCACCCAAGACTTTGTCCATAAAATTTGAAGTGTTCTTAGCTAATTCTAACACAAGAAGACAACTTTTGCCGAGTCACCTTGCTTAAACAAGATGATAGCTCTTACGCTTGTTGTAGCATAAGACTTACTGAAGCTACTAACCTTTATGAAGGAGGAGACGACTACTTTTGTGGAAATGACTGATCAGTTAAAGTGTTGGGTCTTCATATCTTCATGTTTTGAAACGTCTTGAGGTCTTCACCTAAACCATCCTATAGACTAACCAACCTACCTATCTAGCTTACCTTGAACATCATCAAGGAAGCTTTCCCTTTTTTAAAGCTGTTACAAATGCTCTATATATTCTAATTTATCATTATAAAAAATCTACAAGAGTTTTGCCTTATGAGTTTCCTAACATTTACATTATTTTGACTCATATATTAACGATATTACTCATGCTAAAGTTGCGAGGTTTCAAGGTGAGCACAGTTAACAATCATATGAAATTTGGTTGTGTAATAAGTTTGATTTTCATAAAAAAATTTGATCATTGACTTTGAGGATTTGTGTTTGTGTCAATTTGTGTGAAAATTTTGATGGGTGGGTGGGTGTACACTTGAGATATTTGGTGGTGAAATACTTAATTTGAATATTATGTAGATGATGTTGAAAGGTGAAATAATATTTAATTTGAACATTATTTATGTTGATGATGTACTCAGTGACCGATGATGTTGAAAGTATATTTTCTTATATTAAATGTGTTGGTGAGTCCTTTAGTATGATTGATTGATAATCTTATTGTATTATGTTATATTAATGGTGACACTATGCACGTCCCATAAATTTTTTAAACACATCCCAATTTTTTTAAAATTTACATGCAAGTACAAAATTACATTTTCTTTAAGTGTGTTTAGTTGTTTTGTGGAGCCCCACCCTCTATTAATTTTATAATGGTGTAACCTATTAAATTTTATATATGTAATTTAGCTGTAATGATTGATTTGAAAATAAATATATGAAAAAGGGATAGAAGCAAAACACATTTTCTTATCCGAAGCACAACTCATTTTCTTATCCTCCAAAGTAAAAATTTGGAAATTAAATTGCATTTGAAAACGAAACCAAACGTTATCTAAAAGTTTAGAAAGTGTTATTTGAGTGTAGTTGGAATTTGTAAGTTTATATTTGAGATTTTATAAGTTTGAATTTTTTTGAACATCTTATGTTTGTGGTAGAGTATTATTATATACAATGGAAATGGTTAAGAAAAAAATGAATATATATATATATATATATTATTTATTGTGAAAATTTATTTGAATAATAAATTCTTTATTGAGGTCTGTAAAAAAGTGGGCATAGATGGATAAATTAATATTCCCCAACTCACCGTTGACATGTTTTGAAAAGTCACAGTTGATATATAAGTATCTCATTTTTTTAAATAGTGTGATTTAAATTTAATTATTGTATTTTTTTTTATATTAATATATACTTATAGTGGGTAAAGTAAAATGGAGTGAGTTTGAAATTAAATATTAACACAAACAAGAAATTGAACATAGCAAATTCAATATCCGTATTTGCCAACTGCAATCATAAATTCAAATATTAAGAAAACTTGGTATAGGAGATGGAAGAGTTAAATAAGAGTTGGTCTAATGTTTAACTGGTTTATGGATCTAAAATCCATATAAATGGGTTGGGTTGGACTGAATCTAACCTGAATTTGCATGTTTTTGTTTGTCCTAATTTTTACATTGTTTTAGTCATACATTTATGTTCTATTAGTCACACATCTATATAATACATTAACTTCAAAAAAAACTCTAATTTCTGCACAATTTGTATATATATACATTTATGTGATATTATTCGTACCTTTAAGTAATATTAATCATATATTAATGTAATATGTAAATGTATAACTAACATAATTAAAATGTATGAGTAACATAACTAAAATATATGATCAATATAACTAAAAGGTATGAAAGATATTAATAGATATCCAAAATATATTAAGGTAAAGTTACGTAACATAAATGTATGATTAATATAATATAAATGTATAATACCTGAAAACGAATTGGATGAGTTTGAATGCACACACTTTGACGCGTGCAAGTGCATGGGTTGGATCAAATTTATTGCATGTATTCTAGATTCATTCGGAAGTTACTCAAAAAATATTTGTCCTTAAATAAAGAACATGATCCACTAAATCGTGGAGTTAATTTTCTTCAAAAGACATTACGTACGAAAGTTCTTCTTGTACAGATTGGAATGATGATCTTAGGAAAATTATGAATTGCTGTTACTGAATTCTTATCTATCCAGTCAAAAAAAAAAAGAGAACATGATCCGAGAAAATCGAAGATCCGGGTCAAAGTGGATCTCATCTGCTTCAATAATTAGTAATTTATAAGAATAAAATCAATCTCTTCACTAAACTCACAAAGTGAAACTAGTCTCCTACTCAACTCCCACCTACATCTACCCAAGAAAAGAAAGATGGCTTCACCGGTGATCAAATTCGGAATTTTGGGCTGCGCAAAAATAGCCCGAAAGAATTCTCGGGCCATAACCCTCTCCCCTAACGCCGTCCTCTACGCCGTTGGCAGCCGGTCACTGGAAAAGGCCGCCCAATTCGCGAAAGAAAATGGCTTCCCAGAATCGGCCAAGGTGTACGGATCGTACGACGCCGTTTTGGAGGACCCGGACGTTGACGCCGTTTACATCCCGCTGCCGACGAGCCTGCATGTGAAGTGGGCCGTGCTGGCGGCCCGAAAGAAGAAGCACGTGCTGCTGGAGAAGCCCGTGGCGCTGAACGTGAGAGAGCTGGATGAGATTCTGGAGGCGTGCGAATCCAGTGGGGTGCAGTTCATGGACGCTACGATGTGGATGCATCATCCTAGGACGGAGAAGATGAAGGACTTTCTCTCCGATTCTTCGCTCTTTGGTCAATTGAAATCTGTATGTTTACTTGTTATTTCTTCCTTATTCGTTCTTATTGTTTTCTGATCTCTCTCTCAGTTTGTGTTGAGTGAAGTTTAAAGTATAAAATTATGTTTGGAAAAGTTTACTATAAATAGCAAATTACTAGGATCAATAATGATAATTTGCGTATAAGTTTATTTGTTTTGTTGAGTTGTGAGGATTTTCTACCTTATATTATATTATGTATAGTAAAGATTTTTATAACCATAAATAAAAGCATTATCAAAGATGTTTTGTAGCCACATCTTGTTTAGCTAATTTTAGGAATAATTTGTTCAGTACCTACTTTTGAACAAAATAAGTCAAACTTTAGAGATATTTGATCCTTTTTTCAATTTTTTTCTGAAGATTCCAAAAAAAAAAAAAAACAATATATATTTTTTTTTGTTTTAATGATAACGGGTGAAACATTTTATTATGTATTAATAAATATTTTTCCTTGTTTCGATTTTATTACAAAAGTGTAGAGATACAGATATATTATATGTATTTATATCAGTTGAGTTGTACATTTACACTATTTTCATAATTGATCTATACACCAATAATTTAAAAATCATAATTGTGTTCCATTTTGAATTATATAATCTCAAAAATTCATCCCTTTGAATTTAAAACTACGATCATAACATTAACATTAAATAAAAAATATATATGAATATTCTGTTACATAATTCACATTTCACAGCTCTCACTAATTTCACGAGAAATTGAGCTAAAATTTTCTTCCAAATTTTTTTCACACCTTGTCCATTAATTTTTTTTATAATATTTTATATATTTGCATATTTGGCAGTACAATTATAAATATAAAACAATATTTATACACCATCTTTTTTTTTTTTTTTCTATTATCTATTACTTATTTGTTTGTACTTCCTTTTCCAAAATCCCGAATCCGTTACTGGATTTCACTATATTTACCTTAAACATAACTTTCTTGTTTGGTTACAGATTAGCAGCCACTTTTCATTCCCCGCCGGGGAAGACTTCCTAAAAAACGACATTCGAATGAAGCCCGATCTCGATGCTCTCGGTTGTCTTGGAGATGCGGGATGGTATGGCATCCGATCAATATTGTGGGCCGCGGATTATGAGATCCCAAAATCCGTAATTGCTTCACCTGACGTTGTTTTCAATAGTGCTGGTGTCATCTTATCCTGCAGTGCTACTCTGCAATGGGAAGACGGGAGGGCGGGGACGTTCCATTGTTCATTTTTGGCCGAGTTAAAGATGGACTTGACAATAGTTGGAACTAATGGCACACTGCTTTTGCACGACTTTGTAATCCCGTTTGATGAAAACAAAGCTTCATTTTCTACGGTCGTGAAAGGAGACGAGACGGAGGAGAGTGTCGCGACAGAGGTCCCTCAAGAGGCGTTAATGGTGAGGGAGTTTTCGAGGCTGGTTGGGAGGATCAAATATGATGGAGCAATACCTGAGAGGAAGTGGCCAAGTCTTAGTAGGAAGACACAGCTTGTTGTGGATGCAGTGAAGGTGTCTATTGAGAGAGGCTATGAAGCTGTTGAACTCACTTGTTAGGCTTCTGTATAAACCTTTGCTTCAATGGATTACGAGTCTTGTAGTTCGAGTGATATCACACTTTTTAATAAATTTTATTTCATATTTATATGTGGGTAGTGTTTGTGTGCATCAAGTGCATGGGTCATGATTTATGCAACTGGGCACGTGAGTCGGGTCGGGTCCGGTTTAACCCGGATCCACGCCCAATTTTTTTTTTTAATTTATGTCATAACCTTTATATTGTAATAATATATGTAACAATAATATATGTAATAGTATAACCTTGATGTACAAATTTCATAACTTTTTCAGTGCATAATTTATACTTTTTTCACTATAAAAATTCATGTAATATAGCCAAAACCTTTATGTTGTAATAATATAACCTTTATATATAGATTTCATAACCCTTTCCATAAATAACTTATAGTTTTTTCACTATTAAAATTCAATATAGCCGAAACATTTATGTTGTAATGATATAACCTTTATGTTGTAATAATATAACCTTTATGTACAAATTTCATAACTTTTTCAATGAATAACTTATATTTTTTTCACTACTCAGCACTGCAAAAGGATATGTGTATATAACTAAAAGATTATAAGGATAGAACTAAAAAGTTAAGTTCGTTAAACTAAATGGTTATGCCAATATAATAGCAGAACTAGGGTTAGGGCTAGGGTTTAGGCGTGTGGGGGCGCGTGTAGGCGCTTGAGGTGCGCGTGGGACACGTGAAATGCACTTTCGGGTCGGGTCAACTCAATTGTATGAATTTAGAAGTGTATAGAAATAGTTGTGTTTATATGTTACTTAAGTGTTGAAATATTTGGATAGTGGAACAAATAAATCAACATTTTGTCATTTATTCGTCTTATAAGGAAATCGATCTTTTAATTTGTTATGTTAAAATAAGAATGCAAGTTTTAGTGACTAATCAATCATTCAAATAAATTGAGACCTAAAATCCAATCTTCCGTCTTGTAAATCATTATGCACTTCTTCATCTTTGTTATTAGAGAAATCGATTTTTGTGTTTGATTCCTATTTTAGTTGGGTTTTGAATATTGGATAGTTCACAATTTTATCATCAATCGTCTAGATAAAATTAAAACTATTATATACATGGTCTTTAGTGTTTCCTTCTATTTCTCGTGGAATAGATCTTACTAACAAGTTATAAAGATTGCGTTATACACTTATGGATTATAACTTATATAATTTGGTTGAAAAAAAAGAAAAAAAAACTTATATAATTTGGTTAACAATTAACCTATAAAGTTAACAAAGTAAATATGGTAACTAAAATAAGTTTACTTTGACAAATTTTAGTTACTATATAATTTTTTCAATAGGTGTCTAAACTCAAAAAAAATTCCGATTAGTCAATCTCTTCATAAATTTTCGGATTGCTACCCTAAACACATATTTTCTAACCGAAATTTACAAAAAAACTAAAAAAATACAATTCACCTTAAAAAATAGTCAAACATTCATGATTCATGAGCCAAAATGATCATCTTTCGAAATCACATTATAACTCTTAGTTAATTTAATGATTCTTGTTTGATTTCAACTTGAATTAAACGAAAAATATTCAAAATTTTAGAATGATTTTTGTTTGGTTCATGATCGGATCTAATGAGAATCGTGAAATTGAGTTGAAGTTATAATTTGGTTTCGAGTAAGAGTCATTTGGCATTTTGAATGATGTAGTTTTGATTGATATTTGGAGGTGAATTGTAATTTCAAGTTTTCCGCCGAATTTTTGATCAGAAAATATGTCAAAAATTGAGTTTGTGGTAGCAATTGGAAAATTTCAAAGAGAATAGCTAGTGATTGGAAAACTTTTTAAGTTTAGACACTTGTTTAAAAAAAGTGTAACAGTTCAGGTAGCAAATTGAAATTAACCCTTAAAAATAACTAAATCTTTTAGCATTTTGAGAAGCAAAATCATCAATATAGTCTTCAAGATCAAGTTTTTCCAACATCTCATATTTTATGTATAAAATTGTTAATTCATTTAATTTTTTTGAGTCATAGTTGAGTGCAAATAATTTTTTATGAAGCTTAGTTTTTTTATAACTTCTTTCTATCGATGTTACAATTACTGGAAAACAAAACTATATAAGAAATGAAAAATATTAATAAAACAATCTAAAGTCTTTATAAACTCAAAAACAATCCAAAGTCTTTGCTAGTAAACATGTTTGTAAAACCATCAACATCAATATCAAATAGCAACTAGAAGATTAATACTACATTTATAATCTTTTATCGTCTAATAAAACCATTTTTTAGTATTAAACAAAAAATAAAAAAATATTTTTCAAAAACTTCCAACTGTTAAAATATACTCTTGATAATATAACTATGTCAACTATATAAAAAAAATAATAATTGATTTTAAAAGATTTCTTAATAAACTGTAAATTTTCTTCCTGACAATTTTCATCAAATCATATTTTTCTATGAATTTTACGTATTTTCAGGAAATATAGGATTAATTATATGATATATTGAGCAAAAAAAACAAATATGTTATACCTATATATATCTTGTGTTGGATGAAAATTTAAAACCCATTAAAAAATGATATCTTAAATCGTCAACTTTCTCACCCTAATTCATGAACGGCTCCATTCATACATTATAGTTATTGCTATTCTAATATTTATTTCTGGCCAAACTTATAAGAACAAAACTTTCGAGAATTTTTATATAAAAAATTGATCATATATTAAGTAACAAGTGGTATCAAGTTTTAACTATATGGTAGTGAATCTCCCACAAACACTAATGGGAAAATTCACAAATTTATATGTCGTATATTGTTAATTCTTTTAACTTGTCTCCTGACTCGGAGCTTCTATAATTTTGCTCCGCACATTTTGTTTTTTTTTAACATTTTCTTTTTCATGATATCATATATAAAAATAAAAAATTAATTAGTTCTGTTAAGTTTCCTATCAAATTGGAGGCAACCAATGGCAATGAAGGTGTAGTGGCAAAAAGTTAGTGAAAATAAAAATACGAGATTGTAGAAGTAAAAAAAGTAAGTGCAACAACATAGAAAATAAAGTGCATGCCACAAATTATGTTTTTCCAAAACCAAATGAATGGTAATATAGAAGAAATTTAGCACATTGAAGGCAGAAGAGCTCATAACTAAGATATAAACAAAAACCCAACAACAGATACAAAATTATGTCTTAGACATGAGCAACACTTACACATATAAGCTTCAAAACAAATATGCTAATCTACTTCCAGAAACTTCCATACAGCAGAACCAAGTATGAATTATCCAAAGTTCTTTATTCTTCAAATAACGAGTAGAGTTTTCACTCTGTTAACTTTGCAGTTTCCTCATTTGATGGGATATTATCCAGTTCTAATCCGTATTAAAGCCCGCAATTATACCACATGGAATCGGATGAGCATCAACAGATCAGGCTCAGAGCATGAGTGCATGACAGAAAAGACATGTCTAACTTGTATGTGTTTTCTTTTCAATGCTTGACTTGCTTAGAACTATAACGCCAATTACGATAAGCAGAGCACCTGCAAACCACTGTAATAGTGTACTTGAATTACAAAAGTGACATATAATGTTGGCTTCTTTATACTAGCAATTGAAACCACTTTCTCTAAGTAATGCTTATTATGTTTTTATTAATATACAGATTAAAAAGAACGGGTTTGGGAAAATGTTGACATGTTGCTTGCTGTCATTCTCTTATGTTGAAGTAAGAAAATAACGATCTTGGTTCAAACAAGATGCAATGTGGTAGATGTAGATAGTCATAGAACTAATTTTCAACCATGTACATAGAAAAAAGGTTATTTTTGACTGAAACAATACTCAAATGACAACCGTCCCTCCCCCCATTACACACATGTGCACACACACAAATAAAAAAAAAAAATAAAAATAAAAATAAAAAAGAGTAATGAAAATGAGCATACAAAAGGCAGCAAAAGGACCACAACTACATGAAAACACTCGATTTGAGTCCATATACATCTTCATATACAATGGATAACAAGATACAATGGCATTAAATAGTCCCTATGCTCTTTTAAATTTGACCCATGTATTATTCGTAAAAGAGCTTGTCAATTTTTATATATTTTTCAACACCATACCATCTCCGAGACTTTAGTCTACCTTTCACTTTTCAGAAAAACAACAGCATGGCAGCCATTCCAATTCAACTCAAATATATAACATCAACATTTCCAAGCACTTTAAGCATGAAACATATAGAGAGTCATGAATCAGATAATATCATCTAGAAACATCAATAGCTCTTCCTTATCTGATTTGTTCTTTATTATTACATGTTCGTTATTGCTTCAAGATAATGAAGTTAGACTCAATCATTACTTGGTTATAGAGGACTATCATATCAGTTCCATGGCTACTAGGGAATTAATGATGTAGCTTCTTTAGAAATATGCCTATTGGTTACATGATAACATAATCTTTTCAACTGTTTGCATTCACGAATGATGAGAAACTGATTAGAGAAAGAATGCAAATGTATGAATAAACATTACCTTAAAAGGTAGAGCCTCCTCAAAGAGAAAATATCCAGACAATCCAGAAGTGAGAAAGTTTGTTGCAAAGTTTGTCACTGTAGCTTGTAAAGATGAGAGAGATTTCATGCTATTAACGTAGCATCCCCACATTACAACATTGAAAAATATAACCAGAGCATATTTCAACTGTCAATAAGGAGATTTAATTAAGGATTCTATCACCGCATTCAGGATATATATGTTCAATGAACTGCAAATAAATTGTTAGTAAGTAGATGAACCAAATGACATTTCAATAATGTTCCATATTCATGAGAATGTCAAAAAAAAAAAAATTGGTGCCCCTCTTTTATCGTCTTGATGAGATAAGAGGATTTCATATCCACCAAAATCACATGAAATTAGTTTAAATGAGAGTGATGAATTTCAAACCCATTACTCCAATTCTTAAATCCAAACAACTACCGATGAATTTGTTATTATGTATTTCAAATCCATTCTCAGATCTTTAATTCAAATGCAAGTAACTGGACCTTTCCTTGGCAGTGGTAATGCACAACAACTACAATATAATACATACGATTCTCATCCCATGGCTGCTGCTCATGAACTATACTCACTGTGTTCATGGTAGAAACTCAAACTTCAACTCAAACCCATATTATGCTCCTTAACCATTTCCAAATACACATAATATATGCAGTATAAGCTTTCTAGTTACACAGATTTTACAGAACTGATTTACTTATTTACTGTTGACTTATGGTTTACTTCCACTACTTACGCAAATCTTAAAAACCATTTTCACTTTATTTGGAAGGCGACAGCTCATAACAATTAAATCCAAACACATCAATACACAATTTCTAATAAAACAAGCAAATTTTGGAGAACGAACCATGCAATGATTAAATTCCAATTGGATTAAATTCTAACCCTAGTGTTCGGTAGAACTTCAATTCAGAATTAAACAATGGGTATTAGGCTGAATTTACCTGAGATGAAAAATATTTAGCAGAAATGGCGGAAAGAGCAGCGTTAAATCCGGCTGAAATTGCCCACGCATAGCCTTTCTTCTTCCCTTCACTTTCCATTCCAAACTTTACCCTCTAATATGATAGTTAACTGTAATGGAAACCTAGTTTAAAATAATTGATAGATCGAAAAAGTTAAATTTCAATTAGAACACTTGAGGAAGCAATCATTCCAAGGTTTTTTCTTTTACATGGTACATGAATAGAAATCATGAAATTGAAGTATTTATTGGAAGATGACATCATTTTTAATATATTTTTGAATATCTTAATAATTTCAATTTATTATATAAATTATTTTTAATTTTGTTTTGTGGGTGTCTAAATATAAAAAAAAAATTGATCACTAATTATTTTCTTTAAAATTTTACGATTGTTATTCCAAACTCAAATTTTCACATATTTTCCAATAAAATTCTAAAAAATTTAAAAATTCATTTACCTCCAAATATTAATAATGATTCATATGCCAAAATGGTTCGTTTTTAAAGCCAGATTTTTAATGTTGATTTTCAACATTTTATTTTATTTTTTATTTTATTTATATTAATTAGGAGAAAAAATAGGATATTTATTTTCTTTTCTCACATGTTTTTGTAGATTTAAATAAAAATATTCAAAACAACTAATCCTATTTTATTGAAAAGTTTGTTTTCATATTTATTTTTTAGAAAAAGAATGTGATAAGTGGTGATTGAAGAGAGAAAAGATCAAGACCATAAAGTGTAGAGACAGAACATGAGACTTAAGAGAGAGAAGATCATGATGAGGGTAGATCTTGGAGAGTAGAGAACATGAAACATTAAAGAACATGGAATTATGGAGTAGTGCCATGAGATCATGAAATCTTCTAAGCTCTATGTATAAGAGTATTTACTTTGGAGATCTATAGAGAGAGCAAACGAGCAAAAAGTCTTCTAAGATCTGTATATAAGAGTGTTCACTTTGGAGATTTCTAGAGAGAGCAAACGAGTAAGAAGTGTTCTAAGCTCTACATATATGACAATTCACTTTGGAGATGGTTAGACATTTTTATCTATAGTTATAGAGTTTGCATATTCTTGATTATGAGAGGATTTGTTTAGTGATCAACTGAGTTTTCATATACGTGTATATGTCCCTAATTTATATAGATATTTATAGAGGACATATTGAGTGTTTTCACATAAAGTCTTCTTCCAAAAATCTTTTTATATTTTTGTACTGATAAGTTCATATAATAAGAGTTTCAACATGTTGACATCCCACAAGTGTCTTATACTCGTGGATCAATTTCTCTTCTTGTTATTTCGTTTTTTCATTGTTATCTGTAGTGTTGTTCACATCACTAACAACATTACGACTTTTTTCTTTTATTCTATTTTTGTTTTGCATAAGAACACCCTGCAACACTTTCAAAAATTATAATCCTAAGTCAATCTAAAGATTCATTTTTGATTTAAACTTGAATAGAATAAAAAAATGTTCAAAATTCTAAAATGATTTTTTATAAATCATAATATACAAACATGGAAGATGTTTTTCATATAATTAGTTTAATTAAAAATATTAACACCAGCCACCACGTATCCACCCACTCCACATCAAAAAATTTTATTCTGAAAAGTTAAATTGTATATATATGAGGTGAGCAAAAACACAAGTTCAATAAGGACATGCTTGTTTCAATTAAAGATAACATGTAAACGCAAGATAAATGTCAATATATGCATAGTCACATTTTTCTTATCTTTCGATTGACGAATAGATTTGCATGATTGGTAAACTCAAAGACTACTCCTTGATGGTTATTGGCTAGTTTTGAGCACGATGGGTAAACATGAAGACCTATTTATGACTCGTGGACCTTTGATGGCCCCTGACTAGTCTTGTACATAAATCATAAATTATAACACATTTTCATAAAATCATTTCCTCAAACACATCACATCAATTCATCAATCACATTCACACAAAACATTTAATAAAAACAAACAATAGTTACAAATCCACACTTTAAAAGTTGAAAACCTTGAATGCTTTGTTACATGGATGCAAGTTTGCTGATCAAATTCCTCAGTTCTTCATCTCCTATTTCTATAAATCTATTTCATATATCTTATAGTCCTTGTTATCTAAATATATTTATTTAGGAACTAGCTCAATGTTGTTATCTTTCGTAACTTAACTATAAAAAAATAAATGACTGAAATGGAAGAGAAATTAAGTTTGAGAACAAAGGTAAAACTTTAGGAGAGAAAATAATTTTGACATGATTAGAAACTAAAAAGATGTTTTAGGATTTATTGGAGGGTAAATTAGAATTTCTTAAACTTCTGGAGAAAATAAAACATGAAATTTAAATGGAATTTTTTTTAGAGAACCTCTAGCTAAGTATATTTTATTGAAATACTTTTTATCAAAAAATATAAGATAAAAATGATCCATAATTGTAAATGTAAAATCCAGACTATTAAATAAGTAACAAATACAAATTTCACGAAAATCCTAGTAGTATAGTTATACTTATATGTTTCTAGTTATTGAAACTTAAATTGCATAAACGGTAATTTCTATAGAGCTATAAAATGAATTCAATATCTTAATAAATATAAACATTTTTATTTTGAAACTTTTTCAGAAGATAAGTACATAATATCCAAAAATCAAGACATTTGAGGACCTTTAGCTATAAGTATTAATTTCATAATGTAGTAACAATGTAAATCGTTAATCTTTCAAAAAGAAAAGAAAATTAATTTTAAATGAAGTATCCATTAGATTATATTATTATTTTATAATCAAAATCCCGACATTACACAATTTGGTAAAAGATTATAAAATTAGGAGGTATGCATATAATATTTTTAATTTATAAACTAGTAACGGTAAAGATCTTAAATTATGCAAAGAAGATGAAAATTCATCTTAAAGTTCATATAAAATAAAGTGTGTCTATGATCGACATGAAAATTTTACAAAAGATGAAAATCACAGTGACACATAATATATTAAAATTTCATAAAATTATAAGGTATTTAGACATTTATTTTTATATTTTAAAATTAAAAACATGAACATGTTGATTCTTGCGTTGAAGAAATAGAAAATTTATATTAAATATATTAAAATCTCGATCGACTTAAAATATTAAAAACATGCCAAGAATCAATATATTAAGCTTTCATAAAATTTGAATGTGTTTTAACTATGAATTTGAAGTTTGGAGTAGAAAGAATATGAATATCTATATTTTTTTAAGATCAAGATATGATGATGACATCAACCTCCTCTTTGTGGCTAAAATAGGGTATGGAAAAAAAGGATGATTTTATTGTAAAATGGAATATCACAAATGAATAAAAATATGAAGTAAATGTTAGAGGCAATCCGAAAAGAGGAATTTTATTAATAATATGTCAAATATATATATATATATATATATACAAGTTCTTGAACATGAAGAGACACTACATATGAAAAGCCAAAAGACTAAGAACATAAAAGCTCTAGAGTAATATCCATTAAAACTAATAAATTTATAACACTTCTGTTTGGACATTACGACATGATGTACATGCTTCGTTAAAAACTCGCTAGAAAAAACCCAGTGGGAAAAATTAGACGACAAAAAGAGTACATGACATACTGTCTTTATTGTGATATACTGGCTGCTTCATTAAAAAACTTTGACTAAGAAAAATCCAGTTGGAAAAAAAAAACTTAGTCAAGAAAAAAAGAGTACAACTATTGATTTTCAGGATCCAACCTTCAAGGTTGTTTTGAATTTGTCGCCCCCCTGAAGAGAATAGTCTTCCAAGCTTACGGATCCCAATACCATGGACATATTTTTCAAAAGTAGATGTAGGTAGGAATTTCGTGAACAAATCTGCAAGATTGTCACTAGAGCGTACTTTTTGTATAATAATTTCACCACTCTTTTGGATTTTATGTGGGTAAAAGAATTTAGGGGCTATGTATTTTGTTAAATTCCCTTTAATGTATCAATTACTCATTTGTGCAACATAAGCTGCATTGTCCTCATAAAGGACAGTAAGGGATACATCAGTTTTAGTAATGCCACATGATTCAAAAATGTGTTTTATCAAAGATTTTAGCCATATACATTCTCGTGAGACTTCATATAAAACAATAATCTCTGCGTGGTTTGAGGAAGTGGTAACCATAAATTGTTTGACAGACTTCCAAGAGATTGCAGTACCACCACAGAGAAAAACATAACCAGACTGGTATCTGGCATTATGAGGATCAGACATATAGCCAGCATCTGAGTAACTTACCAATGACTTATTTTGATTTCTTACATATAGTAAACCAAGATCCTGTAAACCTTGAAGATACCGAAAAATATGTTTAATGCCATTCCAATGTCTCTTTGTAGGAGAAACACTAAATCTTGCTAGTAAATTTACCGCAAATGTAATATCGGGTCTAGTGCAATTTGCAAGGTAAAGTAATGCACCGATTGTACCTAAGTAAGGAACTTCTGGTCCTAATATATCCTCATTTTCTTCTTTAGGTCTGAACGGGTCTTTATCCACTTCTAGGGATCGAACAACCATTGGTGTACTAAGTGGATGAGACTTATCCATGTAAAATTTCTCTAAAATCTTTTTCAAGTAGGTTGACTGGTGTATAAAAATTCCTTCAGGGAGGTGCTCGATCTGCAGGCCGAGATAAAATTTAGTTTTCCCTAAAATTTTCATTTCAAATTCAGTTTTTAAGTTCCAACTAGCTTCTCCAATTTCCTTATGTGTTCTAATAATATTTATATTATCAACATATACATAGATGATACAAAATTCATCTGATGACTTCTTTATAAACACACAAGGAAAATGCATCATTGTTTATATATTCCTTCTTCAGGAGGAATTCACTCAATTGATTATACCACATTCTTCCTGACTGTTTTAGGCCATATAAAGGCCTTTGCAATTTAATACTATACATATTACGATTCTCATTTTTCCTCATTTGGGGAATCTGAAATCCATTAAGGATTTTCATATAAATATTTACATCTAATGATCCATATAAATATACAGTAACAACATTTCCAAATTCATATTTGCGGTCAAAGATATTAAGTAGCAGAACGTTATACCATCAATGACAGGAGAATATGTTTGATCGAAATCAATGCCGGGTCTCTATGAGAACCCTTGAGCTACCAATCTCACTTTGTATCTCACCACCTCATTATTCTCATTTCTTTTTCATACAAATACCCATTTATATCCTACAGGGATAATATTTTCAGGGGTACGTACAATAGATCCGAAGACCTTTCTTTTATTCAACAAGTCTAGCTCAGCCTCAATTGCTTATTTCCATCTTACCCAGTCTGAGCGCTTCCGGTACTTAGCAATTGACTTGGGTTCTAGATTCAGATTATTATTTGAGACGGTAAGAGCAATCATGGAGGCAAATATGTCGTCGACGACAATGATATTTCTATTGTAAGTTTCTCATGTATTTATAAAATTCATAGCAACTTCGATATTTACATCAAACCACATCCTCTTCATTTCCCAAAATATTATAACTTGGTCGTTCTGCAACCCTAGTATTTTGATTATTTTGTGCACGTGCAATGTTACCAGGGTTTTCATCTTCAGGATGAATCTCTTTAGGAGATATTTGGAGTGATTGAATATTTTTGTTAGATTTAGTTTTCCGCGAATTTTTATCTTTTGTATTTGTAGGATCTTTACGCTTCGGGTGTAGAGTAGCAACATATGATATATTTAATTTATTAGGAACTTCCACTCTTTGTGGTGCATTCACAGCAGGTATATGTGATTTTATCACTCCTTTATGATCGGTAAATGCATCTGGTAGATTATTTGCTAAATACTGTAAGTTAATTATTTTCTGAACTTCCAGTTCAGTTTGACTGGTGCGTGAATCTAAATATTGAAGATTTTTCACATTTCATGTAATTTCTCGATATTCTTTTAAATTTTTACTCTTATCTCCCCTTAATGTCGGGAAATGATCTTCATCAAATGTGCAGTCAGCAATTCTAGCTGTAAATTGATCACCTGACACGGGCTTTAGGTATTTCAAAATGGATGGAGATTCAAAACTAACATAAATACCTAATTTTCTTTGAGGGCCTATGGAGGTACGTTGTGGTGGTGATATTGGAACATATACTGCACATCCAAAAATTCGTAGATGGGAAACGTTTGGTTCTTTCCCACGCACTAGTTGTAAAGGGGAGTAGTCATGATATGCAGTTGGACGTATTTGAATAAGGGCTGCCGTATGTAGAATTGCATGGCCCCAACATGAAATGGATAAGTTGGAATTGTGTAGTAAAGGTCTAGCAATTAATTTGATACGTTTAATCAATGATTCAGCAAAACCATTTTGAGTGTGGACATACGGAACCGAATGCTCCACTTTAATTCCTAATGACATACAATAGTCATTAAATGCTTTCGATGTGAATTCACCAGCATTATCCATTCTGATGGATTTAATTGGATAATTAGGAAATTGAGCCCGAAGTTCAATAATTTTAGAAATGAACTTTGCAAAGGCATTATTTCTAGTAGATAATACACACATGGGTCCATCTAGTGGAAGCATCAATCAAGATCATGAAATATCGAAATGATCCTGATGCTGGGTGAATTGGGCCACATATATCTCCATGAATTCGTTAAAGAAAAATAGGAGATTCAAATCCAACCTTAGTACGAGAATGCCGTACTATAAGTTTTCCTTTTGCACAAGCTTCGCAAACAAATTCGTTTATGGAAGGTAATCTATTGTTTGACATGTTGTGTTCAATAGAATGAGATAAAATTTGACGAATCATATTTTGTCCTGGATGACCTAAACGCTCATGCCATAATTTAAAAGAATTTGGATCATGAAATTTCAAACTCATTGAAATATAGAGATTAGAAGGACGAATGTATGTATGAGAAAGAAGGAAGTTTTTTGACAACTTGTTTCCGGCACCCTATGGAATGAGTCATCAAGAGATACTCTACATTATTTTCAGTGTCGGTTTCAATGTGAAAATCATTCGATCGAATGTCCTTAAAACTAAGGAGGGTACATTTAGATTGTGGATATAATAATGCATCATTGATAATTAATTCAGTACCTATAGGGAGAATTAGTGAAGCTCTACCGGAGCCTACTATTAAAAGATTATCATTTGCAATTGTACTAACACTCCTTTTTTTCAGTTAAAGTTTGAAAAAAATTTCTCTCTAAGGATAGTGTGTGTTGTAGCACTATCCACTAAGCATAGAATGTTCTCTTTCTCCATATGGTAAAGTAGTAAAAGATGTTGCAAACTGAAAAATTAAACATTAAAATAAGTATCATAATAAAGTCAAACTCAAAAGTAACCATAATGTAGCCAACATCGGTAAAAAAAACATAATGTCTTGAATAAAACATAAAATAAACTTAGGCAAGCATTTTAGTTGATAAAAGCATCATATAAGATCACTCATTATCTCCAAAGTCTTCAAGTTCAACCTTCAAAAGGTCATCATTGTCAATATCCAAGTTCATGTTTGCATCAAGCATATTGGTATAATGAGATTCTCCTTGAGGGACCTTTCCCTTTTTGTCTTTCTGCATTTTTGGTATGCTTCCACCAAATACTTAGGTGTGCGGCACGTGCGAAACCAATGGTCATCACATCCACACCTAAAAAAAATTTATTTTTGTCCTCCATGAGAACCAGAATTTGGTGGAGTCTTAGAATTGTCTCCACGGCCTTGAACTTGATCAATACTTATATTACCTCGACCTTGACCACCTCTATAAGGTCTATTAGGAAAATCATAGCCTCGACCTCGACCTCAGCCTCGGCCACGTCCTCGACCTCTACCTCTTCCACGCCCACCATCATCTCTATTTGTTATGGCATGTGCTTCAGGCACAACTTATGAGCCAACTGGTCTTGCATTATGATTTTTCATTAGCAGTTGGTTATGTTTTTCTGCAACTAGTAATGCAGAGATCAACTCAGAATGTGTAGTGTAATTTTTTGCCCTATACTGTTGCTGGAGTACAAGTTTGCTCGCATGGAAAGTTGATAACGTTTTTTGTATCAATTAAGCCTTTGTAACATTTTGATTGCATAACTTTAGATATGAAACAATACGATGCAGGGCAGAATTATAGTCAGTCACAGATTTGAAATCTTGAAAACGAAGATTTAGCCAGTCATATTGTGCTTGAGGTAGAATTATGTCTGTTTGTTGATAGAAACGATCCTTCAGGGACTTCCACAAAACAACAAGAACTTTTTCAGTAAGATACTCATTTTTCGGATCCTGATTGAGGTGGTGTCGGAGAAAAATCAGTGCCTTTACCTTCTGGGCAGGAGTGGATCGGGAACCTTGAACAATTGTTTCACTTAAATTAGAGGAAGTTGGGTGAATTTCAACGTCAAAGGCCCAAGTCAAATCTAACACTGTGAATAAAATTTCAATGATTCACCAAAACAACTAAACAATAATCAAATCTAACACTGTGAATAAAATTTCACAGAAGCTCAATACAATGTTTAAACATAAACGAAGTAATTTTCTAACATATATTCCACAAGCAATATCACATCAAGAACATGTGATTAGTATTAGTGAAATAATCAATCAATTCTATTTAGTGTTACCGAAAAGTCAACAAGCTCAATTGAAATATTAGTATTAAGGGAAAATAAATCTACACTCAGCAGAAATAGGCAATTATCATAGATAATGGTGCCGATTATGTTTTATGCAAGAATCATATTTTAAATCAAGAGATGAATTGACGAAACATTGTATAATACGTATCAAATGAAGCCATAAAAATAAAGTGAATATATCAATTGAATCAAAGGAAAATACCTTGCAGGAAAGACACGATTCTTTCCTAGGGCACAACTCAGATTCAGGTAGGAGAACGTGCTGATAACGTGTTGTAAAATGGAATATCACAAATGAATAAAAATATGAAGTAAATATTAGAGACAATCCAAAAAGAGAAATTTTATTAATAATGTATCCAATATATATATATAAGTCATTAAACATGAATTGACATTACATATGAAAAGCCAAAAAACTAAGAATATAAAGGCTATAGAGTAATGCCCATTAAAACTAATAAATTTATAACAGATTTCATGAAGCTTTGTTGCTGGAAAAATTATATTTTGTATTTAATCTAGGGTTTTAGAAGAAAGAAATCCTATTTGTCAAAGACGTAGATTAGATTTAAAAAGCTTATATTTATTTGTATAATGGGTTTGATATAGTCTAATGGGCTTACATCTACATATAAATAATTTTAATTTTAAAGTCTTAATTGATTCATAAACTCTTAATTTAATAATCCATTTTAATTTTTATATCTAAATTTTTTTTGGGATGTTACATGAGTATATACACATTTGCACATTATATAGCGTTTTGGTTATTGTAAAATTTGCAGAGTTGCGTTTATTAAGCATCGACCCAAATAGATGTAAATTTCTTTAGTTTTAATTTTTTAGATTAGTTGTTGGGTATCTTTCATCAAATAGTTCAGAATAATGACATTTACTCTTCATTAATGGAATATTATAATATACGTCAATATAAGATATTAAGGCTGTATTTGAATTCAACTATTCAGAAATTTACAATAACAAAGCCATCGAATTGGATCATTTATTTCAAGTTAGTATTTCATTTTGTATTCTATTTCTTTTAATTCATATCATGTGTAAATTGGTGATGTCATCTTTTACACTTGGCATGTAGAGATTATTTTGGAACACCAATAAAACACTAATGTAGAATAGAGTATCTTGTTTGCAAAGTCATCAACAGATATGTTACCTGAATTGATTTATTTATTTCCTAAAATGTAATTATTTGATTTGTGTGAATATGAAAGTGATTCTAATTTAGTGAAGTTATGAAATCTATTCATTTTAAATTATTGAATTAATTCAAATCTCTCTATCCATTTGCGGCCAAAAAGCTCATCATAGCATGTGTATTTAGTTGTATTTATAATATTAGTTTTATAAGTATAGATAGTGAAATCTATTATCCCAAAACTTCCACTCCAATAAATACGTGACATATTAGTTTTTCTTTCTTTGAGCAAACACATCGAAAACATCCATAAACATTGTAACGTAGAGGTCGTAACCCTGACATGTGCAATTAAAGGTTGTGAAATTGACACATTGGTGATCAAACCTATTATGAAAAGGGACCATTCATTCATGACAATGAGTTCTCGATTTAATAGTAATTAAGGACATAGCATCTAAGAAATGTGATTTTTAAATAATAAAAACTAGAAAGAAATTTTATAGGTTTAATAGAAAAAAAATCAGAGTTTTACATTGTTTTTTTTTTTATTTTAGCCAGTTCTTTTAAGATTATCAATTTTAATCAACTCATGATTTTGGTTAAAATTAAATTATGTGTGTGATGATGAGAATGTCATATATAATAATATATAAATGATACATCACTTAAAATATAGAGAAATTACGCTTAATTTTTATTGTTTATGTACGGATTGTTTATTATTGAAAATGAAGCACACTTCAAAGTTTCATAAAATAATTAATTAACCACCAATTTATAAGTAATCATTACGTACATTCACTTGCTTATGATTAATTCTTGGTATTTCCTTAAAGCCCACCCTAAATCATAAATAAATTAATAGAAGCCCAGTGGTAGTTTTCAAATTTGGGAAAGAACTAAAAAAACGTCAAAACTATATAAATCTTAGTCAAAATAACAGTGACATGTGTAATCAAAACATTTTGAATTACAAACATAAATTTGGAAAAGCGTGGATTTTCAAAAACGAGAATGTTGTGATATGTTGGGAATTTCTTATAATAATCATCCATGCTTGTAATATTTTTAGTTTATGTAATATCTAACATTTATTTTATTGGTCTCAAGTGGTATAAGGTTAAGAGGGGTGAATTAACTTTATCAAATTTTCAAACTTTTCCCCAAAAAATGTAAGTCTTTTGAGGAGCAGGTAGCTTAGAATGCTTACTGTACTGGATAGATTACTGCTTGAGCAACTGCCTTAGGACTTGAAAGAGTTTTAAATGCACAGTGGAAATTATGTGTTTTTCGAGTAAAGCCTCTTATGCAGGATGCTTAGAGTTTTAAATGCACATCGGAATTTTCGAATAAAGCCTCTTATGCACGATGCTTGATGGATAAGACAGATAGATATAACAATAAAACAATAAGCACACAGACAAGCAAATTTATAAAAGTTCGAGGGTGGAGTAATCCTTCTACGTCCTCTCTACTCCTTGTCAAGGAGGAATTTTATTAAAGAGAGCTTGATTTATAGAGACTCAGCTAACACAAACTCTACTCTAAGCAAAATTGTTAGCTCTATCCACACAAGTAGCTGCATAGTGACCAACTGTTCGACCCACACATGATCTCCACACAGGTTCCTTGACCCACACAGGATCTTTTCTCCTTTTACAGAGAGTACAGAATACTTAGTAGGGATCACCTCTGCCTAAGCAACACCCAAACAATCTACTTTAAGAAATAAGGTTTTTTTCAACGATCGAATGCAGCAAGCTCTTGGAACTTCAGAATATCGAAAGGTAGCTGATTTGCTGCTTGGTAGATTGAGTGACTGAAACAAGAGAGCTTGAGATATGTTGATTCTTAGAAAGATAGCTTCGCGAGAAGATGATTTCAGCTTTTTTTCCAAGTGCACTCAATCTCCTATTTATAGAATTCTGAGAAATCTGCCCGTTGAAGAGACAATTTCTTCATGGTGAGGTGTCATACAGCTATTAGGTCGTACAAGATCTTCTGACACTGTTTCTGGTGTACCCTTTACCTCTGCATTGTGCTCTTTATTCTCTGAAATGATCAGTGCACAGTCTTTGTTCTTTCCAGATGACATCCTTTGATTGGTTTGGACTGGAGTGTTTCTACCGGCTCTTTAGAGAGCGCTAACTTTGATGAGTCTGAGGATTTGACTTGTTGCTTTGTCGCCTGATGAGATAGTTTTCTCTGACTTGAGATGCTTTAAGCTAGCTCCCAGCATCTTTCCATACTTAGATAAAATTCCTCACTTGAAGATGTAGTATCCTGACTTCATGCAGGTAGCAGTGACTTGGCATAGACTCCTTCCAGTATCTTCTTCCTCTTCCAGCATCCTTGCCTTAACTAAACTTTTACATTTAAGTGTCTAACCAGGTTGTTAAGTCCTAGCTATTACATGTTTTATCTCATCAAAATCTATTACAATATCATTTATCAATTTCCCCCCTTTTGATGATGATAAAACCCCTTTAAGAGGATCAAAAGGTCACTTTTATATATAGCAGAACATAATGCAGAAAATCAGAATCAATCATAAGCATGCATTAAGTTCACGAGAAGTGAGCTTTCAAGATACAAAAACTGAATGTATTTTACTGATGAAGTATCAATAGGAATATAGATCACAGAAAGATATAACAAAAATAAACAGAAAGATGTAACAAAATTAAATAGAGCACAGGAGAAAAAAAAAAGATACAAGGAGCAAGCTCTATGTTTTCAACCAACTGACTCTCTTCTTCTTTTCATACTTTGAGCCTTTCCACCAATTGATTATAGACTCTTGATAGTTTGGCTCTAGCAACTTTATCAGCCCTCATCTTCTTCCAACCTTAGCCAAAAATCCTCGCAGAAAGGTATGAATTCCTTTCCAAGTTTCTGCTTCAGCTTGACTTGGATTGGAAGACCTCATTTCTTGGCAAGATTAAGAAATCTCTTCACGGCTTCCTTGTTAGTGCGGTATTCTCTAAGCAGAGCAGAGTCCTTGCAAAGGGTTGTGAAGTACTTCATTAATTCCATCCTCTTGAAGGCTCTATCTGATGGAATGAAGAATTGGTGTCTGTAGGGAGAGTGACCTCCGGAATCCTTGGTATGATGAACCTTTTGCTCATAGGATCCCGGCTTGCTTTCAGAAAGGTCTTAAGGCTTGAGCTGGTAGGATTCTGCATATTTTGCTTTAAGAAGACAATGTCAGACAGCTTATGGGCTAGGTATATTTTAGCAAGGACTTCTTGAGGCATTTTTCCAAAGACTGTGCCCAGGCTGCTTGCCAATTCAGCCTTTGCCTTCCTTCTCTTCTCTTCTCTACCTTCAGTTCCCTTTCTGAACCCTTAATGAATAGACCCTGAGACAACTTCTGATTTTCTTTTGAGGCTGCTGTTTGGAAGACCTTTTGATCCAGCTCCCTTACTGCCACCCTCACCAGTATTATCCCTCATTTTGCTCACTACCATCTGTCTGCATGTAGAAGGATTCTGTTTGCTCCTCTACTGCCCCTCAAGCCTCCCTTCCCCCTTTTGTCATCATCTGTTCTCCCAATTGCGAAGCTCACTATCGAGTGTATGTCTGACAGAGTGTCAGAATGCTCTCTCAAAATCTACAATTGGTTGAACTGCTCTTCATCCATGAGGCCTACTGTGGTGACAAGTGTCTTTTGATCATTTTCCAGAAGAATCATCTTCTGCTCCTGCTTGTTCAGCTTCTCCATCACTGTCTTCATAATCTCCACAGTAGTATCCTCCTTGGGGGGTTGTTGGGCTTCAATCACCTAACGAAGTCTTGTTAAGGACATGTTGAGGGAGTCTAGAAAAGATTGAGTCCTGATGGTGCTGGAGTGAGTTTTCTTGCGGAGCTTTCTGCTCGCTCTCACTAGTGACTTCCCCATCTATTCAATGGCAGTTAAGACTTCATCATTGGATTTGGCAGCTTCCTTCGTATCAGTAGCATCAACAGCAGGTACATGTTGAGAAGAAGATGTGGGGGTTAGAACTTTGGTTTTTTTGGCTCCAATATCACCCTGTTCACTGAATGATCCATCATCGCTGTTGGAGGTGCTACTGGATCCTCCATCACCTAATCCAGCTTCCCCCTTCTCTGAAGCTTTCACTCCAACCGCCTTCGTCTCTTCCTCATTTTCAGCCTCCTTCTCCTCCCCAACCTCCTTCTTATCCTCTTTATCCTCATCTTTTTCTTCTGTCACCTCCTACTCCACGGCATCTGCTTCTGTAATGCCCCGATTCTTTTGTACATAAACCTTAACCGAGACGTTACTTACATATAAAAACATCACTCTTTTAAGAATAAAAAAGATAAATAAAAATTCAAGATTTATATAAAATATATTCATTTTCATAATTCATAAAATATTACACTTTAAATAAAAAAAAATCATTTGCAACCTTTTATTTGGCTACCAACATCCACCGCTCGCACTCCACGCCTTAAACTCCTTAAACTGAAAACATTTTAAAAAAAGGGGTGAGTGACAAAAGTACACTCAGTGGGGAAACTCGGGATAATATAAAATAATTTTAAAAGATTTTACACGCACATGCTAAACCACCATTATATCACATAAAAACAGATTTTCGTAAAACGTTTGTCTTTTAATAAAAATCGTAGAAAATTAGATTACTTCAATACGGAAAGCTTTCATCTCTTTCACATGCAAACATATCATTTTCATATTCACATTTACGGGTTTTAGCCGCCATGAAATGGCAGAATTTATCTGCCATGAAATTGTGGATCTTGACCACCATGAAAATCACATTTCATTTATAACAATAAACACTTGAAAACATAAGCCATAACATTCAATCATTTAACATAATTGTATCACATAAATTTGGGATTTTACCCGAATTATCCTTTACCTCGGCTCAAACCCGATTTAACCTTTACCACTAACCTTTACCGCTAACCTTTACCGTTACAAAATATCTCAATCAAACAATCCAATCAATTCAATCAATTCAATCCATCACTTAACCTTAATCATTCAGCAATCATATTCACATTCCATAATAATCATAAAAGATTTCATATATTAATAGCATAAACTTTATAATAATATAATGGGGCAAGGGCCCAAAATACCCTAATTTATATAGTGTTGACTATTTTCTACTCTAATTGATATAAATTGGAACTTTTGTATCACAAAATTATAAGTTTGGTTGTTTTCTACCATTTTTTTTGACTTTTTGTTAGATGAATAGTGGATGTGGACCACAAATGATTGATGACTTGAATTTACTAATCATTGATCGATTGACTTGTGAATAGTGTATGTTTTTGTTCTTTATAATGCATTTTTACCTGAATGGCTTTCATTTTTCATCTCAACATACAAGTGAAAATTTCTTGCGTTTGTAAAAAGAAATTGCCGTGAACAAACTCAAATCTCAGGTAATTTTTTTCCCTCACAATTATTTAGTAAATTCTATGATTATAGTTGTGTGTATAGTATGTACTTAGAAATTATCGTGGACTTAATGAATTTAAAAGACAATTATGCCGAAATTGCCTTTTACCCGTAGAATGTGGATAAATATGTTTGAAAACCCTATTTTGGGGCTTAAAGGCAATTTTGAAAAACATTTAAGGGGTAAACGGCAATTTCACAAAAATTGTCGTTTACCCCTAAAATTTCACAAAAATTACCGTTTACCCCTATATATGTGCAAAATATGTTATAAATGGAAATGCAAGGATTAAAGGTAATTTTTAAAAAATATCAAAGGGTAAACAACTATTTACAATAATTGTCGTTTACCTCTTTATTTTTGAAAAAAATGCTGTTTAACCCTAATCTTGGGCTAAACTGCAATGGATGAAAATTTTGGGGGTTAAACGGCAATTTACAATAATTGCCGTTTACCCCTTTATTTTTGCTAAAAATGCCGTGTAACCCTAATCTTGGGCTAAACGGCAATTTTGAAAAATTTTGGGGGTTAAACGGTAATTTTGAAAAATTTCCGTTTAACCCTAATTTTTTGGTTTAAATAGTCGTGTATCTCCCAAAAGAATGTGGAAGGCTAAAAACGATAATTTTTTATGAAAATATAGATTTAAACAATAGAATAATTGGTGTTTAGAATAATTAAGCAATAGACAACAGTGAAACAACCACACTTTCACTGAATATGTTGCTCTAAAATATAATTAAGCAATTTATATCTTCGATTGCATTTCCTCGTTTGAAATTAATTATGCACTGCGTACTGACGATTTTATTTGCTTACACTCGAATTGTGAAGAAGAAGATGAGTTTGAGAGTTGTTAATGTTTGGTTTGGAGGTTATTGGCAAGACTTAGAGTACGTAAATGGTTTTCGAGAGGTGATTTATCTTGAAAGAATCACATATTCTGATTTACTAAACGGTGTTCATGGAGTTGTACATGCAGACATGAATTGTTGGGGATATGTGATCCACTCATTAGTGGAGATGAAGGAAAGAGTTAGAAAGATCAAAATAAAGAATGACTATGATTTGGAACGAATGTTGTGCATATCTGGAGACGATCTTGTTGTTTTTGTCTCCCTTCAAAGGATGGATGTTGGAGTATTCGATCCTATGGTGTCAAGTACAACTGATAATAACAGCCCTGATGTTTTTTCGACCGAGCGTCGTAATATAGGATTCTCTTTTTCAAAGCAAAATAACACTGTTGATGAAGGATTTGATCCGGCCCATCAAAGTATTTGTTGGGACACATTCGATGCGTTAAATATGCCGAAATCGGACCCTCACACGACATTCAATTTGGAGAATTCAAATGTTCCTATTGGGTTGCAAAATGACGAGACATTTTATGCAAAATGAGGTATACCTAATCAGAACGAGGAGACCTATGGTAAATCAACCGGTGATGAGAATTGGATGGGAGGCCCGTCAAAAGGTACAACTGCAGCTGAAATGTGGTCACCTTGGCCATCGGAAAGCGGTCGGGTAAACTATGGAGGATTCAATTTTCTAAACTTAAACGTGCCTCCGACATCCTACACTGAAAACGTTGAATGTCCCCCCGATCTAGATCCATACACGTATGATCATGAACGATGACAAGAATGGCCTGAGGATTGGCACCAATGGGCAGGTAATTTTAAATATGAATATTGTTGACACATATGAATTTATTATACGTACGAAATAATTGAAGAATTGTGTACTTATACCTTCTTGTAGGTTCGAATACCGGAGATGACCATGAGATGGCAGAACCGGACGAGATAATCAGTGACTTGGAGATGGATGATGAGGATGAGGCCATTTTGGATCAGGAGCAACAAGAGGCGTATCAGGATTTTCTAACATACATATTGAGATCTGAATGGAGCATCCCCAATATTCCACTATTCGAGCCGCCTTGTTCTTCAGATTTGGACAATAACAACCCAGAGCCGAGCGGTCTGCAAAAAGGTGCCACTTTTTCCACGAAAGCTGAACTGCAGAACAAAGTCGGGTTTTACCACTTGGAGAATCGAGTTCAATATACAGTGGAAAAGTCGGACACTAAGAGATGGTATGTTAAATGCAAACAAACAGATTGTCCATTCAAGCTCCATGCGCAACAGAAATATGGAATTTGGAAGATCTCCACAATACAATTATCTCACAGTTGTAACTACGATCTGGATGCATCTACATCTCGACGACTTCCATCAGTTTTGATCGCAGAGTATTATGCTGATAGGCTACGAAATGATAATTCGGTGCTCAATCCTCGGGGCATCATCGAGGAAATGAACCATCGGCATAGTTTCTAGCTCACTTACAGGTTTGCATTAACGGTAAAATGTCGTGCCATGCAGCTCATGTATGGTGATCCGAAGAACTCATTTTCTATGCTTCCATCCTATTTAGAGGTCTTGAAAGAAACCAATCTAGGCTCTTACACTGCTTTGGAAACTTACAGTAATGGAAAATTCAAATATGTGTGTTTTGCTCTGGCCGCCTCCATCAACGGATTTCGTCGATATTCACGACCTGTTATAGTGGTTGATGGGTGTCACTTGAAAGGTCAGTATAAAGGAATAGGTTTTGTGGCTGTGACGAAGGATGTAAATGATTAGATTTTCCCGTTGGCAGTGGTATAGGAGATATAGAGAATGATGAATCGTGGACATGGTTTTTGGGTCAGGTTCAAAATGCCTTCGGATGCCCAAGTCAGCTGCTTATCGTATCCGATCAACATAAAAGCATCGCAAGTGCCATTAGTAGAGTCTATCTAGATGCTACTCACGGTTTATGTTGTTTCCACCTTCAACAAAATCTCATGAAGTATGGTTCACATTTTGTGGGCCTTTTCAAAAAGACGGCATACTGTTACGACGGTCAGCTTTTCGAGAGGTATGTTACCTGAAAAAATGTACTTATTTATTTTCTAATATTTTATGTTATCTAACATATTGTACTTCTCAGGTACATGACGTTGCTTGTAGAAACAAATATTCAAGGAGCACTAGATACATTGAGCAACGCAAAAGTCGAGAGATGGTCTCGGGTTAAATGTCCCATCCAAAGATTTAACTTCATGACCTCTAACGCTGCCGAGACATGGAATGCTCGTCTTCTTTGGACATGAAAGCTACCAGTGTGTTCCTTCTTGGAGTGTGCAAGACGAATTCAAGAAAAGTGGTTTGTTGAGAGGAGGACGGTCGCTGAGGAAAGGGAAAACGAGCTGACAAAGGCCGTACATGATAGATTAGTTGATGACGTGCGACGGGGACGGCAGATGCATGTAGATAAGCTAGGACAATACAAGTTCAAAGTGGTGGATGGAAGAAAAATTTACGTTGTCGAGCTCAATCATCACACATGTACATGTTCAGTATTCCAAAATGACTTGATCCCGTGGGCCCACGCATGTGCAGCAATCAGGTAATGAGAATTTTTGTCAGAATAAAAATGTCTGTATTAATATAAGGTTGTTAATTTATTTTTCCATATCATACAGTTCTGCGAAGGAAGTAGTGACATCTTACGTTGGCTCATACTACACCACAGAGTCACTAAGAGGAATGTGGGCTGGTGAGGTTTGTCCTGTACCCGATCCACAAGATTGGGTCGTATCTGACGAGGTTCGAGGTGTTAGGATGTATTCTATAAGCCTAGCTTTTGTGTAAACATCTATTTATGATATGAGAATCTTTTATGGTCAAATGTTTGCATTTTATATATTTGTTATATATGTTATTGCAATTGTCCAATTAATTTATATTGTAGATAACATGGTGTGTTGTGCCACACAGAAGATCATGTTATCAGTTCCTTATAGATTATAAATGGTAGCTCACAGCCGAGATAATTTTGGACAAATTATCGGAATGGTTGTAGTGTAATTTGGTATTAATCTGTCTTGATTATAAAATTACACTAGTACATTTTGTATGTATTGAGCAGGACCAATTGAGGTTGTTTTATTTGTACTGACTACATAAATAAAACAAGACCTCTGTTATTATGGATGTGCGTCCTCTTAATCATTGTATGATAACGGGCATGTATACTCGATATATGTTTCTTTAATTTACCAATGGGTGAGATTTATTTATTAAATCAATAAGCTCGGTAAATTGGGATACAGTGTTGTTTATATGGTGTGCTGTTGATTGTATAATGAAACCGTGTCCTAATTATTTAGGATGATGATGTCCCCTTGAGGAAGTCATAAGGATTATCATGTAAACCCTGCAGGTGGATTTATTCCGGCATGATAATAAAGTTGAGTGGTACTACTCTTGGATTAAATATTAATTAATTGAATTGTCAGTAATTCATTTAATTAATGGACATTCGATATCTTAAACACGGGGAGATAAACATGCACATAATAAATATGAGCCATATCTAATATGGATAAGGGACGGTAGTTCAATAATATCTTTTTAGTGGATTAAGATATTATTTGATAGGCTTAAGAAGTATATTCAGATCGAATTAAGGACTCCTAAGCCTATCAGGAGACCGATTCCTAATCCTCCTCAAGGTCCCTGTTGTAGCCTATAAATAAGCCTCAAGTCAGCCGTTTTCGATACACAGAAATACAGATACACAGACATAAAAATCTGAGATACGTATTAGTAGAAGACGGCTGAGAGTCTCGATAGCTCGTTGCCCACACAACGTTCGAGATAAGGCGAGGAATACAGCAGAAGATCGTGAGGTCTCGGCTTCATCGATTCCTCCATCTACGGTTCTGATCTTAGAACTAATTTCGGTGTAAAAAGTATGATTCGTTTACCGCTGCGCGTTAATCAATTTTGTATAGACCCCGATTCGGATAATCGAATAGGGTCGGCGATCCGGCGGTTCCTACACGAGGGATATTTTATCTTGCACCTGAGAGACCAAGACAAGCCGGGCGGCCGAGAAGTGTAGGAACCGTCGGATCGCCGACCCTATTCGATTATCCGAATCGGGGTCCATTCAAATATGATTAACGCGCAGCGGAAAACGAATCATACCTTTTGCACCGAAATTAGTTCTAAGATCAGAACCGTAGATGGAGGAATCGATGAAGCCTGAACCTCACGATCTTCTGCTGTATTCCTCGCCTTATCTCGAACGTTGTGTGGGCAACGAGCTATCGAGACTCTCAGCCGTCTTCTCTAATACGTATCTCAGATTTTTATGTCTGTGTATCTGTATTTCTGTGTATCGAAAATGGCTGACTTGAGGCTTATTTATAGGCTACAACAGGGACCTTGAGGAGGATTAGGAATCGGTCTCCTGATAGGCTTAGGAGTCCTTAATTCGATCTGAATATACTTCTTAAGCCTATCAAATAATATCTTAATCCACTAAAAAGATATTATTGAACTACCGTCCCTTATCCATATTAGATATGGCTCCTATTTATTATGTGCGCGTTTATCTCCCCGTGTTTAAGATATCGAATGTCCATTAATTAAATGAATTACTGATAATTCAATTAATTAATATTTAATCCAAGAGTAGTACCACTCAACTTTATTATCATGCCGGAATAAATCCACCTGCAGGGTTTACATGATAATTCTTATGACTTCCTCAAGGGGACATCATCATCCTAAATAATTAGGACACAGTTTCATTATATAATCAACAGCACACCATATAAACAACACTGTATCCCAATTTACCGAGCTTATTGATTTAATAAATAAATCTCACCAATTGGTAAATTAAAGAAACATATATCGAGTATACATGCCCGTTATCATACAATGATTAAGAGGACGCACATCCATAATAACAGAGGTCTTGTTTTATTTATGTAGTCAGTACAAATAAAACAACCTCAATTGGTCCTACTCAATACATACAAAATGTACTAGTGTAATTTTATAATCAAGACAGATTAATACCAAATTACACTACAACCATTCCGATAATTTGTCCAAAATTATCTCGGTTGTGAGCTACCATTTATAATCTATAAGGAACTGATAACATGATCTTCTGTGTGGCACCACACACCATGTTATCTACAATATAAATTAATTGGACAATTGCAATAACATATATAACAAATATATAAAATGCAAACATTTGACCACAAAAGATTCTCATATCATAAATAGATGTTCATACAAAAGTTAGGCTTATAGTATACATCCTAACAAGAAGAAGTCGGATACCTAGGTTTGGAGCTCAACAAACACCTGGAACGTGTGCTCGGTGTGGCGGCACTGGACACAACAGAGCTACATGCACTGAATACGTGCCTTCTGTTGAGTGAAACGAGATTGATGATCCATGTGGTGATGGAGATGAGATTCCAATAGACGGACGTACCAAGCAGAGAAAAAAGAAACAATGTTCATTGTGTGGATCAGATAGTCATACGAGAAGAAAGTGCCACCTGTACGACAATTGATATCATGTTCAGTAGATTTTGGAATATTAATTCAAACTACTTTATTGTGTACAATCGACCGAGATTGATTCCATATGATTGGCAACATTGTAAACAATTCTCATGATAAGCAACACAGTAAAAGTCTAATATCAATGTCATCAAATGGCCTAACTGGGCAAAGTACTTCCGAGGAATCCCAAAATACATAAAATCGTAAGGTCCAAACGTCGAAACACTCTAATCGGCTATATCTTCAGCCGTGATGGTGCTCGGATCGCTGGAGAATCTGAAAACGGTCAGCACCATTTGCTGCATTGCTCTCTTGAGCCCCATAGCAAACAAATGGCTAGGCCACTCCAGTGTCAGTGCACTCTCGACGGCCATGAGGGTAAAGACGCCGCATGTGTGGTCCTCGTGTTGCTCGTAACATAAGGCCTCAGATGTGCATAGTAAATCCAATTCTGCATCCAAAGGCTGCATCGGAGTACCTTCAGCGGCCATCATATCGTAGAAGCCTGTGTGTTGTAGCAGGGCAGGTACGACACGTCTAATGGGGATCGTCTGCCGATAACGACGCTGTTCCTTGGTCTTATTCCATGTCCAACGCAAGCTGTCAAAGAGAATGCATTTCCTAGCACGTAGAAAAAGCACGCAAGCCACCCAGTGTCCATCCAGGTTTATGATGGTGACAAGCTGTAAATAATGAAAGCCCTACGTGTTAGCATTTCAAAATGGCAATTTCAACAAAGCAAATGTCTTGCAAAATTATTATTTGACCACTGATAAGGACTTAACATTTTTTGGCTTCTTCCACCAGGGCCTCACATGTCGCCATTTGGGCTTGTGTCCCAACAAGTAGGAGACAAGTCTATACAGGAGCTCCGGTGTAAAAGTCTCGTTTGTCGGAGCTTTGTACTTCTTGTAGTCCGACTCACCTTGATGAGTGACGTTCCATATCTCCTCACAAACAGTCTGCATTATAAAGTTCAAGACGTGCATAAGCATTCAGGTGTATGGATACGTATATCGACCGAGAACCTCATGGTGATGTTTATACTTACAAAGAAGTGGGCATCCAAGACCTGGTACTAGTGAACATTTTCCTCGTGGACCCGAATCCCTGCAAACACTGGATTGCTCTGAATAATCCCTAAGTAGGAGTCAATGTGCTGCCATAATACAAGTGGTCAAATGTGGGCCTCATATAATAATAAGGATAAAATACATTAAACTGATGTAAAAATACCCACTGGTCATGTCCGCCAACGAATCTAATAACGAGCTGAAGAATTCATGCCCAACAGCGTAACCAACTCCGACATTGTACCTGCAAAAACAAGTTATTTGAGATCAGAATATAATCAAACTAAGCCAGCTAATTATAATAGCATGATGAATTACTTATTACTTACATCTCGGGGGTCTTATTTTGTTCTATCGCAACGAGTCCTGCCTCAATGAACTTCTCCAGGTCAGCGAGCTTCAGAGTCGGCCTCCTTGCAGATCCATGGACGAACGGACTTCGTACATATTGAGACGGTGCTCTCGGTCGGATAATACGAATGCCGGCACTCGTCTTGGGCATCGCACCACTAGAGGATTCAGCTCCTCACTCGTCGATGCTGGTGACTCGTAACCAACACCGGTGCTGGGTCCTACCTGCACCGGTGCTGGCCAACCTCCCAAATCGAACGGCACTGGAGAAGGATCCCAATCTCGATGCGTGCCGGTCGGCTGAGCGTACGTAGTGGTACCGACATCAACGATCTTATCTGAATAATGATAACCAGCATCACCGGGATAGTAGGAGGCATGGTATGATGGCCGGTGGCTGTAGAATGCTCTGAGCTCATCACCAACGATCTTCGGTATGCGCAACTCCAACCTCTGCGTCTCCTCCCTTACTGCGGTCTGCACCAAGTCCTGAACCTGGCCCTGTAAATCTGTGTACTGCCGATCATAATGGCCTCGCAGGTCCGTATACTACTGATCAACGTGGCCTCGCAAGTCGCTATACTGCTGATCTACCTGGCCGCCCAAATCAGTAAAACGTCGATCAATGTAAGTTCGCAACTGGTGGAACTGAGTACCAAAAAATCCAGTGATGCGCTGAAACAGGTCATCCTGATCGGAGCTTTGATGTGGGTACGTAGGCTCTGGCGGTACGTGATGGGAAGGAGGTACGTAGCTAATCGGCGAGGAATCCCGGTACGGCTCATATCCATGCAGGTCGATATACGGCTCCTCGTAATTTTGGTCGGGCTGACCAATGGGGTCCACCTCAGGCTGCTCATGCCCAGGCTGCTCGGCCTCGTGCTCCTCATAACTATGACCGGACTTTCGAATAGGGTGCTCCTCAAGAGGCTCGCTCGGAGGCGTGGGTGATCGTCTTGAGCGTGAGGTCCTCGGTCCTCGAGCAGCTCGACTCCGAGATGTGGTTGGACCCGGTGCATCAAGCTCAGGTGTAGGAGCTACAACCGTCGTCCGTAGACAACCACATCTCCTTGGAGCAGCTTGCACACCCTCGTTCAACTCCAGGTCAATATTCTGCCAAAATGGCTAACAAGTCTCCTCGGCAGTCGGAACGAGGGACTCCACGCCGTCAACCTACATAATAAGTCTCAAACATCGGTTCGCCTGAAATTTTTTACAATATGCAGTTTGGGGAGCACGACTGAAAATAGAAATACCTCGCCGGATAAAACATCAGTGACGTCCACTACGGATTTCGCCGTGGACCACTTCAAACACCTCGGCATGTGCAGTCCAGTATCCAATCGCCGGCCAGCCACAGTGGAAGCTATCGGGATGGCCTCGTACGCCCATATCTTGACAGTGAAGAAAATAAGTAAATGTGTGAGCAAAGCACTATAATAACATAATTTAAAAAGATAGAATCCACGAAATGTTCTTAAATTAATTACACTTACCAGTAGAGCAACTGAGAATCCATAGAAGTGATACGTGGGGGTTCTATTCATGTTGGTAGGGACCGGAATAGCCTTTGGCACTTGGTTCATATACTTAAGCAATGTCAGGAAAGAAATCTTGCCCCATGGAAATGACTCCCATCGCTCTTTCTACTCGACCAAAGCCCACACCCACATATCCACCGAACTCCTTCTATAGTCGACCCCGAGTAAGATGTAGTAAAGGAGTAGGATCTTTGAGATCTTTACCGTATCATCCATGCTCCCGTGAAACTCCCCTTGCTGAAATCTATATAGGAGTTCTTGTAGCGTCACGTGTGTGGTATCGGTATGCACTCTGTAGTACACTTCATTTCTTGGTGGACGGTGATCCCCAGCCGGGCTGAAATCGGAGTCGTCAAACCTCAAACCGGTGACGAGAGCAAACTCTCTCCTAAAAAATCGACAAAGGTGATACTCCTCTCCAATTGCAAACGATCTCTCGTGGACGGGGGTGTTCGCACCACGTACTTCTCTCGACATGAGAACATGCAGAAATGACTTGCATGTCTCAGCCGAGGTCTCCCACTGTACAAAATGGCCAAAACATGTCCGTCTGAAATCACCAACACACTCTCTCCCGTGCTCGCAAAGCTAGTCTAATATCGGCTAGTATACTCAAACGAGTATACCCGTTAATGTACGCTAGCTTGCCCTGACAATCCTCACGAACCCAACGAAAAGCCATCTACAACAAATATACACAAACATATCATTACTTATTCATCACAAATGGTCTTACATAACCAAAAAAATGGATGTTTTAGGGTTACACGGCAATTTTAGCAAAACAATAGGGGCTACACGGCAATTGCAGCCTAATTGAATGAATAAATTGCAAAACTTTGATCGAAAAAATAAGATACAAATAATTGTCGTTTACTAACCCGTACAATGTGTGCTAATCTTCACGAAATTTGGGCGATTTTTGCAAGGGGAAACCTCTCCAAGCTTCAAGAAAATGGTCGTTTGTGTTGAATGGGGAAGAAATGGCTGTTTATCTCATTGAGGAAGAAATGGAAAATTTTGAATAAAAGCCTACACGGCAATAGTGTGCTAATGGGTGGTTGAATGTAGTGAATCACAAAATGCCAAAAAACTTTATCACAAAATGCTAAAGTGTGTCATGCATGTGAATATGACATTGTATGACATTGTACTTGTAATGTCAATTCAATGTGGGTCAAATTGAGTCAATTGTACTTTAGGGTAGAAAACATACAAGTTATATGCATTAGGGTACAAAAGTGTATTAACTATATGAATTGGGGTATTTTGAACACTTTTCACATAATATAATTTAAAGAAATTACCCCCACCTTATGAGAAGAGCGTATGAAATTATAAGCTATCGAACAAGCATAGATAATTCTTCATTCCTCTTTTCCTACATCGATCATTAAAAATGTCTTAATACCTTGTCTAGCTATAAATTCTTTAGTTAAGGTCATTATTAATTAAAATATGTCCTTTAAGGTTTTCTTTGATAAGATGGAATTGGTTCTGATGATGTTGTGATTTAAAGAATAAAATATATGATTTTAAGTTAAATATAAGGTTTAAGCAAATTTGAAATAAAATATGTTTATTAAAATATTAGAAAGCTTAATTAGACTTTAATTAAATCTTAGAAGACTTATCTTAGTTTCAGGAAAATTTATTTATAAAGTTATGATTTAGCTTAGATCTCGAAGACTTGAAAATAATAAAGCTTTTGGCTTAATATAATTCTTGAAGACCTTTAAAATTATCTTAAAAAATCTAATTATGAAATTTACGGTTTAACTTAGATATTAGGAAATTCGAATATATTTATGATTATGGAGTAATTAGATTAACTATATAATTTAAGTTATAAACATGAATTCAATTAGCTGAAATTATAGGTTAATTTAGGAAATATATTTAATTGCATAACATGTTTAGTTAATTTTTATTTAAGAGGATTGAATTTGATATTTACTCTGATATTTAATTTGATTTTTAACTTTCAGGTTTAAATTGTAGAGTTCATAATTTATTTAAGATCATTAGATCATTTTTAACAATATGGTGGATTTATTTAAATGTTTAATATTTATAATCAGGCCTTTGGTTTATTTATTAAATTATGAAGATCAAAACATAAGGTCCATAATTATAATTTCCCAATAGTTATGGGGCTAACGAGACATGAATCTAGAATTTTAAAACCTAAATTTAAGATAACTACTAAATTGTACATACTTTAATAATTATAATATCTCTAAGGTTAATTTGTAACCTAATTCATTAGTTTGGGTTTAATTCATTATTTCACACACACACACACACACACACATATATATATATATATATATATATATATATATATATATATATATATATATTAATTCTCGAAAGCAATATCTGTAATATCTAGGGTCCGTTTTATAATCTCAATCAATTATGGGTAATAAATACAATTTCAATAACTCTAGGGGTATTCTTGTAATTTCAGTAAAATTCTAAGGATCGTTTTAGTAATAACAAACAATTCTAATAGGCAATATTTAATATCTTCAATTTTTAGGGTGCATAATGTAATTTTAGCATAATTTGGGGTTCGTTATTATTATTCATTAGTTTAGGGGCTTAAAACATATTTTCATAATCTTAAGGGTATAAAATGTAATATTTATAACTATTGGGGTTTTTTAAATGTCATTATCCAAAATTTAAGGGTCTTATAGTATGCTTTAAATACTTAAGGGAGTAACCTGCAATTTTATAAATGCTAAGGGTTAAATTCCAATTTCATCAAAGATTAGGATTTGCACCTTAGCTCCCCAATTATTTCTAATTCCCAAAATCAGCCCTCACCCCAAATCAAAGCCTTTATTACCGCCTGCTGCCCCATTGCCGTCGTCTGCCACCTGCTGCCGCCGGTGACTCATGTCACCGATGTCACCTCACCACCGTACACACCCACACATATACAGACATATATACGCACACACAGCAATATATATATATATATACCTTCTCACGCCGACCGCCGCTTACAGCGGCGGTTCCCAGCCCCTCTCGCCGGCGCGACTAAGCACCGGCAGCTCCACACACTCCACTCGCCATAGTCCTCGATTTCCCTTGCACCTCCGCAGTACATATATTTATACCCCACGCACCGCCGCTCAACCCGGCGTCTCCAACTCAACACGCTGGTGCAACTCTAGCGCCGGCCCCCCTCCATCCATCAAACTCGTTGAAAATAGCTTCGATCGATGGCAACGGAGGTGGTCAATGGTGATTTATTAGGAGGAAAAGAGAGGAAGAGAAAGAAAAGAAAAAAAAACGTGCAACAGTGAAGAAGAAGAGAGGAAGAGAAAATCCTTATTTTATTTTTCAAGCTTTGACCAATTATGATGAAAATAAAAAGAAGGATAATGACTTATCAATACTTATCACATTATATTCTAATACTAAATTATTAATACTATAAATCTTATATTATAATTTAAGTAAAAAAATTTTCTTAGGGTGTTACATCATTTTCTCCTTCAAAGAAATTTTATCCTCAAAATTTGAAAATGTACCAGAACTCATTAAATTTGTATGCCATTTCCATCTGTCCTTGTTGCATCAGCATGTATTCCAAACCTTGATTGGATGTATCATTTTAAATAACAAATTCTTTTATCCCATCTAGGGCTACTAATATTGGTGTAACCGTTATTCTTCTCTTCAATTCTTGGAAACTTTTCTCGCACTGCTACGTTCATTGAAATTTCACTTCTTTACTGGTTAGTCACTTCCTAGAGATAGAACTCTTTGAAAATCCTTCGATGAACTTTTTATAATATCCAACTAACCTTAGATATTCACCCTTTCAATCTTATTATTATTTTCATATATTTACCTTGTTATAGAAACTGTCGAGTTATGGTTTAAATTTTAATGCTTATATGATTTTGACATTATAGGGAAAACTTCAAGTTGGAGCATGGCTCAAGAAAAATTTAAGAAAAAAGATAACTTAGCGTGTAACGTTTGATTTAGGTCAAAAAGAAAAGTTAAGTAGCATATTTTTGATTCGATTTAGTTTATCATGATTGTAGCCATCGCCTTTCCTCCAAGGTCACCTTGTTCCATGTTTGATCAATGGTAAATCCAAAATATGTTATTGTCAAGAACGTAAACCTATAGGTTTTATCATGAAATATTTTTTTTTTCATCGTAGATCTATTCCTGAAGTTCAAAGCACGTGATGTCCATTCTAAGCATCTATGTTATTCTAGCTATCGTCACGTTTTATGAAAATTATATTTTGCATTATTGTCTATGTGATATTAAAACCCTTTGAGAGTCATTTCACTCAACCCATAACATGATTCCATAAATTCTATAAATATCTCAATATATTTCTCTGTCATCATTTTCCTGATAGCATTATCTCGCCATATAGAATAACACATAGCCAAATTGCACCAATCAACATGAAATCAAACATAAAACGTAACACAAAATATCCACACATGGTCCCCATAGACCTCACACTTTAGTCGCGGCTTTACGTATCACGCCTGTGTAATAAGGGAAATACACCCACTGGCTCATCTTGTTGTAGACAAGGGCCCATGGTAGTCTCGACCCTATGTAACCCAACGACTATGGCAAAACATACACACTAACTCACACGACATTCCGTGGCTAGTGGCAGTGTTTACCAATATATCAAATTTCACAGATAGCATAACATAAAATAACATAACCCACCACATAACACCGCATCAATCCCTGTTGTGGCCATTTACGCACACGAGCTCATATTGTTGCAATCAGCGGCTTAGTGGCGGTGTCCAGCAAGCAGTATGTCGATAACAGTGACATCATACAACAACAAGATTATAAATCATTATAGCGATTTAACGAAAAATATTCATCCGCACAATTTCTAGCCTTAAAGCTCATACTTAAAAAAAATGTGATTACAATTTAATAAAATCTTGTAACCATGAATGATATAATTTTTTTTATATGATCACATAAACATATTATTGTAACATAACATCAAAATTTATATAAATTCATAATTTCCATTTCCACATAGATTTAGAATTATAAAATAATTAAACATCATTATATAGCATACTTTAGCGAAGGCAGAACAATAGATTAGAAGCGGATGCCAGTAGCTAATAAATTTTTTTATTTTTTTTTCAACGAAATTGATACTTTTACTTACCTTTAAATTCACATTGAATCAAATAATTTTTTAAAATAAAACATTTTAACGAGTCTACAGAATCACAGACCCGCTCTGATACCACCTGTAATACCCCGATTCTTTTGTACATAAACTTTAACCGAGACGTTACTTACATATAAAAACATCACTCTTTTAAGAATAAAAAAGATAAATAAAAATTCAAGATTTATATAAAATATATTCATTTTCATAATTCATAAAATATTACACTTTAAATAAAAAAAATCATTTGCAACCTTTTATTTGGCTACCAGCATCCACCGCTCGCACTCCACGCCTTAAACTCCTTAAACTGAAAACATTTTAAAAAAAGGGGTGAGTGACAAAAGTACACTCAGTGGGGAAACTCGGGATAACATAAAATAATTTTAAAAGATTTTACACGCACATGCCAAACCACCATTATATCACATAAAAACAGATTTTCGTAAAACGTTTGTCTTTTAATAAAAATCGTAGAAAATTAGATTACTTCAATACGGAAAGCCTTCATATCTTTCACATGCAAACATATCATTTTCATATTCACATTTACGGGTTTTAGCCGCCATGAAAATGCAGATTTTATCTGCCATGAATTGTGGATCTCGACCACCATGAAAATCACATTTCATTTATAACAATAAACACCTGAAAACATAAGCCATAACATTCAATCATTTAACATAATTGTATCACATAAATTTGGGATTTTACCCGAATTATCCTTTACCTCGGCTCAAACCCGATTTAACCTTTACCGCTAACCTTTACCGCTAACATTTACCGTTACAAAATATCTCAATCAAAGAATCCAATCAATTCAATCCATCACTTAACCTTAATCATTCAGCAATCATATTCACATTCCATAATAATCATAAAAGATTTCATATATTAATAGCATAAACTTTATAATAATATAATTTAAAGAAATTACCCCCACCTCATGAGAAGAGCGTGTGAAATTATAAGCTATTGAACAAGTATATATAATTCTTCATTCCTCTTTTCCTACATCGATCATTAAAAATGTCTTAGTACTTTGTCTAGCTATAAATTCTTTAGTTAAGGTCATTATTAATTAAAATATGTCCTTTAAGGTTTTCTTTGATAAGATGGAATTGGTTCTAATGATGTTGTGATTTAAAGAATAAAATAAATGATTTTAAGTTAAATATAAGGTTTAAGCGAATTTGAAATATAATATATTTATTAAAATATTAGAAAGCTTAATTAGACTTTAATTAAATCTTAGAAGACTTATCTTAATTTCAGGAAAATTTATTTATAAAGTTATGATTTAGCTTAGATCTCGAAGACTTGAAAATAATAAAGCTTTTGGCTTAACATAATTCTTGAAGACCTTTAAAATTATCTTAAAAAATCTAATTATGAAATTTACGGTTTAACTTAGATATTAGGAAATTCGAATATATTTATGATTATGGAGTAATTAGATTAACTATATAATTTATGTTATAAACATGAATTCAATTAACTGAAATTATAGGTTAATTTAGGAAATATATTTAATTGCATAACATGTTTAGTTAATTTTTATTTAAGAGGATTGAATTTGATATTTACTCTGATATTTAATTCGATTCTTAACTTTGAGGTTTAAATTGTAGAGTTCATAATTTATTTAAGATCATTAGATCATTTTTAACAATATGGTGGATTTATTTAAATGTTTAATATTTATAATCAGGCCTTTGGTTTATTTATTAAATTATGAAGATCAAAATATAAGGTCCATAATTATAATTTCCCAATAGTTATGGGGTTAACGAGACATGAATCTAGAATTTTAAAACCTAGATTTAAGATAACTACTACTAAATTGTACATACTTTAATTATTATAATATCTCTAAGGTTAATTTGTAACCTAATTCATTAGTTTTGGTTTAATTCATTATTTCATATATATATATTTATATATATATATATTAATTCTCGAAAGCAATATCTGTAATATCTAGGGTCCGTTTTATAATCTCAATCAATTATGGGTAATAAAATATAATTTCAATAACTTTAGGGTTATTCTTGTAATTTCAGTAAAATTCTAAGGATCGTTTTAGCAATAATAAACAATTCTAATAGACAATATTTAATATCTTCAATTTTTAGGGTGCATAATGTAATTTTAGCATAATTTGGGGTTCGTTATTATTATTCATTAATTTAGGGGCTTAAAACATATTTTCATAATCTTAAGGGTATAAAATGTAATATTTATAACTATTGGGGTTTTTAAATGTCATTATCCAAAATTTAAGGGTCTTATAGCATGCTTTAAATATTTAAGGGAGTAACCTGCAATTTTATAAATGCTAAGGGTTAAATTCCAATTTCATCAAAGATTGGTATTTGCACCTTAGCCCCCCAAGTTATTTCTAATTCCCAAAATCAGCCCTCACCCCAAATCAAAGCCTTTCCTACCGCCTGCTGCCCCATCGCCGTCGCCTGCCATCTGCTGTCGCCGGTGACTCATGTCGCCGGCGTCATCTCACCACCGTACACACCCACGCATATACAGACATATATACGCACACACACATCAATATATATATACCTTCTCACACCAACCGCCGTTTACAGCGGCGGTTCCCAGCCCCTCTCACCGGCGTGACTAAGCGCCGGCAGCTCCGCACACTCCACTCGCCGTAGTCCTCGATTTTCCCTACACCTCCGTAGCACACAGATATTTATACCCCACGCACCGCCGCTCAACCCGGCGCCTCCAACCCAGCACGCTGGTGCAACTCCGGCGCCGACCCCCCCTTCATCCATCAAACTCGCCGGAAATAGCTTCGATCGGTGGCAACGGAGGTGGTCGGTGGTGATTTATGAGGAGGAGAAGAGAGGAAGAGAAAGAAAAGAAAAAAAAAACTTGCAGCAGTGAAGAAGAAGAGAGAGAGAAAATCCTTATCTTATTGTTCAAGCTTTGACCAATTATGATGAAAATAAAAAGAAGGATAATGACTTATCAATACTTATCACATTATATTCTAATACTAAATTATTAATACTATAAATCTTATATTATAATTTAAGTAATTTTTTTTTCTAGGGTGTTACAGCTGTAGGAACCGCCGGATCGCCGACCCTATTCGATTATCCGAATCGGGGTCCATGCAAATATGATTAACGCACAGCGGAAAACGAATCATACCTTTTGCACCAAAATTAGTTCTAAGATCAAAACCGTAGATGGAGGAATCGATGAAGCTTGGACCTCACGATCTTCTGCTGTATTCCTCGCCTTATCTCGAACGTTGTGTGGGCAACGAGCTATCGAGACTCTCAGCCATCTTCTACTAATACGTATCTCAGATTTTTATGTCTGTGTATCTGTATTTCTGTGTATCGAAAACGGCTGACTTGAGGCTTATTTATAGGCTACAACAGGGACCTTGAGGAAGATTAGGAATCGGTTTCCTGATAGGCTTAGGAGTCCTTAATTCGATCTGAATATACTTCTTAAGCCTATCAAATAATATCTTAATCCACTAAAAAGATATTATTGAACTACAGTCCCTTATCCATATTAGATATGGCTCCTATTTATTATGTGCGCGTTTATCTCCCCGTGTTTAAGATATCGAATGTCCATTAATTAAATGAATTACTGACAATTCAATTAATTAATATTTAATCCAAGAGTAGTACCACTCAACTTTATTATCATGCCGGAATAAATCCACCTGCAGGGTTTACATGATAATCCTTATGACTTCCTCAAGGGGACATCATCATCCTAAATAATTAGGACACGGTTTCATTATATAATCAACAGCACACCATATAAACAACACTGTATCCCAATTTACCGAGCTTATTGATTTAATAAATAAATCTCACCCATTGGTAAATTAAAGAAACATATATCGAGTATACATGCCCGTTATCATACAATGATTAAGAGGACGCATATCCATAATAACAGAGGTCTTGTTTTATTTATGTAGTCAGTACAAATAAAACAACCTCAATTGGTCCTGCTCAATACATACAAAATGTACTAGTGTAATTTTATAATCAAGACAGATTAATACCAAATTACACTACAACCATTCCGATAATTTGTCCAAAATTATCTCGGCTGTGAGCTACCATTTATAATCTATAAGGAACTGATAACATGATCTTCTGTGTGGCACCACACACCATGTTATCTACAATATAAATTAATTGGACAATTGCAATAACATATATAACAAATATATAAAATGCAAACATTTGACCACAAAAGATTCTCATATCATAAATAGATGTTCATACAAAAGCTAGGCTTATAGTATACATCCTAACAATCTCCCACTTATACTAAAAGACTATGCTGTCATATACGCTGCCATGCATCTGATTCCCATCCCATCAACATGCTCATCGAAGGCTTTCGCCGGAAGGGCCTTTGTGAAAGGATCTGCTAGGTTATCGGCTGATGCAATCTTGGCGACAACAACTTCCCCTCGCTTTACGATATCTCGTATCAGGTGGTACTTGTGCTCAATGTGTTTACTTGCCTTATGGGCTCGTGGTTCCTTCGAGTTTGCTACTGCACCACTGTTATCACAATAGATTGTGATAGCTTTGGGCAAACCAGGAATCACTTCTAAGTCCATCAAGAAGTTTCTGAGCCATACAGCTTCTTTGGCTGCCTCAGAGGCCGCCACATATTCAGCTTCCATGGTGGAGTCCGAAACGCATTTCTGCTTCACACTTCTCCACACTATGGCTCCACCTCCCAAGGTAAACACATACCCCAAGGTTGATTTACTATTGTCCCTGTCTGACTGGAAATCCGAATCCGTGTAACCCACAGGTAATAAATCATTTGCCTGGTAAACTAGCATATAATCTCTAGTCCTTTTCAGGTACTTTAGAATATGCTTTACGGCAGTCCAATGACCTTGTCCTGGGTTACTTTGATATCTACTAACCATGCTCACGGCAAAGCAGATATCCGGTCTCGTACATAGCATCGCATACATCAAGCTTCATACAGCCGAAGTATAAGGAACTGCTTTCATTTCCTCTATCTCCTTTGGTGTCTTAGGACACATTTCCTTAGATAAAGGCACTCCATGTCTAAAAGGTAGAAAACCTTTCTTGGAGTTTTGCATGCTAAAACGAGCTAGGATAGTGTCAATGTATGAAGCTTGAGATAAGCATAACATCCTTTTCTTGCGATCCCTTATAACTTTGATCCCAAGAATATGTCCAGCTTCTCCTAAGTCCTTCATAGCAAACTGCTTGGACAGCCATACCCTTACGTCTGACAACACCTTGACATTGTTTCCAATTAATAAGATGTCATCTACGTATAGTACAAGAAATACCACCACGTTTCCGTCACTCTTCTTATATACACAAGATTCATCCAGACATTGAATAAATCCATAAGACTGGATTACTTCATCAAAACGGATGTTCCAAGATCTCGAAGCTTGTTTCAGTCCATAAATGGACCGATTAAGCTTACACACAAGATGCTCTTTGCCTTTCTCAATGAATCCCTCTGGTTGCTTCATATAGATGTTTTCTTCAAGACTTCCATTAAGGAAAGCTGTCTTGACATCCATCTGCCAAACCTCATAATCCATATGAGCAGCAATAGACAAAAGAATCCGGATAGACTTCAGCATGGCTACCGGCGAAAAGGTTTCCTCATAATCGATCCCTTCTTTTTGAGTATACCCTTTCGCAACAAGCCTTGCTTTAAAGGTTTCTACCTTTCCGTCTGATCCTCTTTTCCTTTTGTAGACCCATTTACATCCAATGACTCTTATACATTTGGTGGTTCTACAAGCTCCCAGACTTGATTAGAATCCATAGATTCTATCTTAGAGAGCATTGCCTTTTGCTAAGATATCGCATCTTTATCTTGGAGTGCTTCATCATAAGTTTAGGGATCTATTTCATGTTGTCCAGGGACCAAGTCTGAAGACTCTCCCAAAAACATGAATCTATCAGGTTGTCTAACAACCCTCCCACTACGACGAGGCACTATCGGTATTTGTGTATCATTAGTGACATGCGGTGCAGTCACTTGTGGTATCTCATCTTGTACCGTCGGTACATCCGAATTATCCCTTCTCATTTCCTCAAGAACAATTTTACTCATGGGCTTGTGGTTCATTACATAGTCCTCTTCTAAAAATCGGGCATTCGTGCTAACAATGACCTTCTGATCTTTAGGACTATAAAATAAACCACCTTTCGTTCCTCTAGGATAGCCCACAAACAAGTGTACTTCCATACGAGATTCCAACTTATCAGCATCTCCCTTCAGCACATGTGCTGGACTACCCCAAATCCGAATGTGTTTCAAACTAGGCTTGCGCCCAGTCCATAATTCTGTGGGAGTAGAAGGTACTGACTTAGAAGGTACCAAGTTTAGAATGTACGTCGCTGTTTCCAGAGCATACCCCCAAAACGAATTTGGTAATTTTGAATAACTCATCATCGATCTAACCATTTCCATAAGAGTCCTATTCCTTCGTTCCGCCACACCATTCTGTTGGGGTGTACCCGGTGCAGACAATTGGGATTGAATCCCAGCCTCTGATAAGTAACTTCTAAACTCTCCTAAGAGGTACTCACCACCACGATCAGATCGTAGTGTTTTGATACATTTACCATGACGTTTCTCCACATCAGCCTTGTACTCTTTGAACTTGTCAAAGCACTTAGACTTGCGGCGCATCAAGTAAATGTACCCATATCTCGAATAATCGTTTATAAAAGAGACAAAATATTCGAAACCACCTCTTGCCTGAATAGTCATAGGGCCACATAAATCAGAATGAATCAATTCCAACACTTCTTTGGCTCTATACCCCTTTGCCTTGAAAGGCCTTTTGGTCATTTTTCCTTCCAAGCAGGATTCGCAGATTAGATAGTTTTCCACTTCCAAGGAACCCAAAGGTCCATCGGCTATCAACCTTTGAATCCTCCTCAAGTTAATATGACCCAACCTTAGATGCCAAAGATATGTTTGATTCATTTTCGAAGGTTCTTTTCTCTTATTAGATTTAGAAGATGTGCTATTAATTTCCATTTGTTGCATCGTAGGAGTTATAGGATTAAGAATATATAAATTGTCAACCAACGTACCAGAACAGATAATAACTCTATTCTTCTTAACGACAACATTGTTATCAAAAGAAACAGAATATCCATCCTTAAAAAGTTTAGAAACTGAAATCAAATTCTTTCTAAAACAAGGTACGTAAAGACAATTTCTCAAAATCAAAGTCTTATTCCTATGAAAAGATAAATAAACATCTCCCACTGCAACGGCCGCCACTTTCGCAGCGGTGCCCATATATATGGTAATCTCCCCATCACTTAGTCGTTTGGTTTCCTGGAACCCCTGCAATGAATTGCAGACATGATCAGTGGCTCCCGTATCTACACACCAGGTACTGGTAGATAACACCGCTAAACATGTTTCAACAACTAATGAAAAAGATGTACCTGAATCGTTCTCCTTTTTATGGGGACAATCGACTTTCCAATGTCCAGCCTGCTTGCAATGAAAGCACTTGCCTTTTGGCTTTTTTACACCACCTTGTGGTTTAGCCACTTGAGGTCCGGCCGTCTTCTTTGCTAAAGAATTCTATTTCTTCTTCTTCTTCTTTCCGCCTTGCGGTTTAGAAGTAGAAACATTTTCAGCAACGTAAGCCTGAGAATTTTGACGAAACAGTCCCTCTGCTGATTGGAGTTCTGTCAGAAGTTCCGCCAATGAATACAACCTCTTGTTCATGTTGTAGTTCAAACGGAACTGCTCAAAACTCTTATGCAGCGTTTGGAGAACGATATCGACCTGGGTTTCCCCATCGATTTCAGCTCCAAGGACCTCCATCTCATTCAGATGAGCCATCATCTTGAGGACATGATCACTCACAGGTGTCCCCTCAGCCATGGTGGCAGTCATCAAGTTTCTCATTACCTCCTGTCTGGCAGCCCGACTCTGGTGTCCGAAGAGTTCTTTGAGATTATGCATCATATCATAGGCAGTAGGCATGGCCTGATGCTGATGTTGCAGAACATTTGACATGGAAGCCAAAATGTAACACCGCGCCATCTCATCTGCCTTAACCCACTTCCTATAAAGCATTTTCTCCTCTTGAGTAGAGTTTTCATCAGGCATGTCAGGACAGTGCTCAGTGAGTACAAACTTGTACTCTTCAGCAGTCAGGACAATATCCAGGTTTCGTTTCCAATCAATATAATTAGGACCAATAAGTTTGTTTTCTTTAAATATAACAGCAAGAGGATTGAAAGCCATAATGAAAAATCCTGAGAATCACATAAATAAACACATAGGTCAAATAATTTGAATTGACAAATCATATTGTTCCCTCAAACAACATAATCTAAATTCACCAACACCTCAATACACCGTGAACTTCGTATGCCACGATAGTGTGGACGTATACTAATTCAAACATTTGTTAGAGGAGGTTTTACCCATTAATTTTATTATCTTGTCAACTTAACTTTATGACAAATAAAATTGATAGTTGGTTATCGTTTTGGCCATACAAATAACAGTAGTGACTCCGATGGGGAGGATACTTATCAAATGCATCTAAGTGTACACCATTACTTGATACTAAGTCCATTATCTAGGATTATGCCTTTTCAGATAGAGAAGATGACACGCTCCTAAACAACTTTCTATAATCATCCATAAAGGAAGTTTGATCTAGTGATCCGCAAATGAACTCATCCGATATGGAGGAAGGCACTTAAAGCCAACGCGCAAGTTCAGGTGCATCACTTACAAACCAGTAATGGAGGCCATGGGATTTATTAAAAATAATTAATCCCTCTCCCACTTAGTTATTTAACATGAGGAATTTTAACATTCAAATCATAAAACACATACATGCATGCTTGATAAAACACATATAAAGCAATAAATATGAAAAACATAATTTCCAACTATTATAGCCTCGTTTTATCGCTGTGTTCTTGAATGTTTGCCGTCAAACGGGGATCGACCTTCAAACACGCCGCACGGTTGACCGTGCTCCATAGCACGGTCGTGCCCTGCCCTTCAGTCGCGATCCTCAGCTGGCACGGTCTGACCGTGCTGCATAGCACGGTCGTGCCCGGTTGTGCGACCCTAACCTTGTATTTATTACATCCATCGATCCTATACCCCACGAAGGAGTTTACATATAATCTAGATCGAACAGAAAATTAAAACCTAACACGACAAACCGCTGTGATTTTACTATTACAATCATACATTCAAAAAACAACCTCGACATGTCCGAGGGTTTAATTCATACATAAACATACATTCAGACCATAATAGTTGGATTTAAGGTTCCTGCAGAAAATCATAATTTTTCGCATATCCTACTATTATCCGATCTAAAATACACATGTTTCAAGATACGATTCATAATAGAATTAACCGATTCAATCGAATATAGTCAGAAACCACGGCTCTGATACCAATTGTAGGAACCGCCGGATCGCCGACCCTATTCGATTATCCGAATCGGGGTCCATGCAAATATGATTAACGCGCAGCGGAAAACGAATCATACCTTTTGCACCGAAATTAGTTCTAAGATCAGAACCGTAGATGGAGGAATCGATGAAGCCTGGACCTCACGATCTTCTGCTGTATTCCTCGCCTTATCTCGAACGTTGTATGGGCAACGAGCTATCGAGACTCTCAGCCGTCTTCTACTAATACGTATCTCAGATTTTTATGTCTGTGTATCTGTATTTTTGTGTATCGAAAACGGCTGACTTGAGGCTTATTTATAGGCTACAACAGGGACCTTGAGGAGGATTAGGAATCGGTCTCCTGATAGGCTTAGGAGTCCTTAATTAGATCTGAATATACTTCTTAAGTCTATCAAATAATATCTTAATCCACTAAAAATATATTATTGAACTACCGTCCCTTATCCATATTAGATATGGCTCCTATTTATTATGTGCGCGTTTATCTCCCCGTGTTTAAGATATCGAATGTCCATTAATTAAATGAATTACTGACAATTCAATTAATTAATATTTAATCCAAGAGTAGTACCACTCAACTTTATTATCATGCCGGAATAAATCCACTTGCAGGGTTTACATGATAATCCTTATGACTTCCTCAAGGGGACATCATCATCCTAAATAATTAGGACACAGTTTCATTATATAATCAACAACACACCATATAAATAACACTGTATCCCAATTTACCGAGCTTATTGATTTAATAAATAAATCTCACCCATTGGTAAATTAAAGAAACATATATCGAGTATACATACCCGTTATCATACAATGATTAAGATGACGCACATCCATAATAACAGAGGTCTTGTTTTATTTATGTAGTCAGTACAAATAAAACAACCTCAATTGATCCTGCTCAATACATACAAAATGTACTAGTGTAATTTTATAATCAAGACAGATTAATACCAAATTACACTACAACCATTCCGATAATTTGTCCAAAATTATCTTGGTTGTGAGCTACCATTTATAATCTATAAGGAACTGATAACATGATCTTCTGTGTGGCACCACACACCATGTTATCTACAATATAAATTAATTGGACAATTGCAATAACATATATAACAAATATATAAAATGCAAACATTTGACCACAAAAGATTCTCATATCATAAATAGATGTTCATACAAAAGCTAGGCTTATAATATACATCCTAACAACAGCTTCCTTCTCACCTGTCTTGTCCTTCTCAGTGACTATCTCACCATGGTCCACTGCTTCGATAAGAGCTGTTTTCTCCACTTCCATCGGAGCAAGCTCCTCCACCTCTTGTACTGCTTCCCCTGAACGTCTATCTTCATAGGTGTATGAATTGCTGGCTCAGCAATTTCATCGATTGCTGCTATTGGAGATGCCTCTGTTAGTTCCAAAAAGGAGTCGAACGTGGTAGCAGTAGCTAGGGTATCCAACTCTTGTGCCTTGGGATGGTTAGTTGGAGTAAGGTTACTCTTCTTCATCGGCATGTGAGCAGGAACTTCTGGCAGCACAATTAGGTTAGTCAGGTAAGAGAACTCTTCTCCATTCTTCTCTGATGGTGAAGGTGACCTTCTGCTGATAGGCTCGATCATCAGGTGTGTACAGAAAAAATCTTCACCTACCTGAAGTTCTCTTACTGATCGCCTCATCCTTGTATCACCCAGGCTAATGTCAGTAGCCTGCTTGATCATCCTTTCTAGAGCCTCTTCAGCTCTAAAATTTTCAACCTAGGCTGCAGCAAAGCCCACGGCATTGCCTGCTCTGACCTGGTCAGCAGCAGCATCCAGAATCACCTCCTCCCGGTAGAAGTCTGGTTGCTCGATGGGTGCCTTCCCCTTCTGGCTCCTTGGGGAAGACTGAGGTAGCTGTTTAGCTGCCTTAGTTTGCTTCCTGGCTTCTATCTCAGCTGCAGCCTCAACATCCTCTACAAACTCCGGCCACCTCCTCCTCCTGAGTTGTTTCAGGAACTTTTTCTCTAGAATTTCCTCAAGATCATCTATCATAGCCCAGCTCGGGGCCCTACGGATAGGGGGTTACGGGCGGGGGGCTAGCAGCCTCTTCCGGGGAAGAATATTCCACTGGATAGGAAAAAGCCATTTCTAGTTCTATTTCTAAATAGGGGACATTTAAGTTTAAAGAATAGGGTCTTCTAACGTTTTAAAAGAAATCTGTGTGTAATTGCTATGGCACTAGTGTGGTCACATAGTATGGGAGTTTCCTTTTCAACAATTTCATAGTCCTTCAGTTGCTGTTGGATCCAAAGAATCTGGGCACAACAACTTCCTGCAGCAACATATTCTGCTTCGGCAATTGAGGTTGCTATAGAGGTTTGCTTCCTGCAGAACCATGATACCAGCTTGTTTCCCAGGAGTTGGCAGGTACCACTTGTGCTTTTCCTGTCGATCTTGCAACCTGTAAAATCAGAGTCAATATATCCAATAAGTTTAATTTCACCTTTCTTAGGATACCATAATCCAACTTCCTGTGTTCTTTTAAGGTATCTGATGATTCTCTTGGCCACTGTAAGATGAGATTCCTTGGGTGCTGCTTGATATCTAGCACACATTCCTACTGCGAACATTATATCTGGTCTGCTTGCTGTTAGGTAAAATAGTGACCCAATGAATCTTCTATACTTGGCGATATCTATTGCTTTACCATCACTATCTTTGTCTAAGCTTCCTGAGGTTACCATTGGAATGCTTACTGTGCTTGCAATTTCTAATCCAAACCTCTTTATCAGCTCCTTTGTGTACTTCATTTGATTGATGAATGTTCCATTACTCATTTGTTTCACTTGAAGCCCAAGAAAGAAGCTTAATTCTCCCATCATACTCATTCAAACTTAGACTGCATAAGATTTGAGAATTTCCTGCATAGCTCCATGTTGGTTGATCCAAAGATGAAGTCATCAACATAGATTTGAACTAGCAGGATGTTATCTCCATCTTGGATTCTGAAGAGTGTTTTGTCCACTTTTCCCTTTTTGAAGCCATTGTCAAGTAGATACTTTGATAAGGTGTCTACCAGGCTCTAGGTGTCTGTTTAAGTCCATATAGGGCATTTTTCAATCTAAAGACCTTCCCTACTGGGTTATCCTCAAATCTAGGAGGTTGCTCTACGTAGACTTCTTCAGCTAGAAAACTTTTTAGAAATGTACTTTTAACGTCTATCTGACATACAATGAGGTTGTTGTGAGCTGCATAGGCTAGAAAGATTCTGATGGCTTCTAATCTAGCTACTGGTGTAAAGGTTTCTTAAAAATCTATTATTTCTTCCTAGCAGTATCTTTTAGCCACCAGTCTTGCTTTGTTTTTGACCACTTGACTTTCTTCATCCAGTTTATTCTTGAATACCCACTTAGTGCTGATTACTCCTTGATGTGTTGGTTTAGAGACCAGGTACTATACTTGGTTTCTTTCGAATCCATTCAACTCTTCATGCATGGCTTGAATCCAGTTGGTATCTATAAGAGCTTCCTCTATGCTGTTTGGCTCTGTTTGGGATATAAATCATGCAAACATGGCTTCATGGGGGTTGGTTCTTCTTGTTCTCACCTCAGATGTGGAATCTCCTATGATCTGATCTCTTGGGTGATTCCTCAGCCATTTTTACCTTGTTTCTTTAGCTTGCTGCTCATTCTGTTCTTCAACAGGTTGCTCTGGATCATGCTATTAATGTGAGTAGACTTGTTGGCTTGGTTCAGGTTGAATATCTAGCATAATCTCCAGCTGTATTCCATTAGGATAATGTACTTTCTCTTGAATGATTGGTTCTTGTTATTTTGCTGGAGGTTACTGGTTGTTCATAGATTCCTGCTCTGTTCCAGGCTGCTGTGTAGGAATAAGTTGCTGATTGTGATTTGAAAGGTTTTTTTTTCCATATTTTGGAGATTTAGTAACTGCACATCAATATATTCAACACAAGTGTTGGTGATGTGAGTTTTACTAAAGTCTTCACTTAGTTCATCTATATCAGTCTTGGTACAGTGTGGTTTATCAAAACCACATGCATTGATTCTTCCATAACAAGGGTTCTTTTGTTGAAGATTCTGAAGACTTTGGTTACCGTGGAGTATTCTAAGAATACTCATTCGTCTGATTTAGAGTCAAACGCCTTCAGGTAATCCTTTTCATTGTTTAGCACGTAGCACCTATAATAAAAAATATGAAATTAATCAATATTTGGTGTATAGCACGTAGCACCATACTATAATTCATAAGGAATTTTATTTAAATCCTTGTTGATAAGACATCTGTTCTGGGTATAGCATGCTGTGTTGATTGCTTCTGCCCAAAATCTTTTTGGTAGCATTGCTTTGACTAGCATGGTCCTTGTAGCTTCCTTGAGGATCCTGTTCTTCTTTTCTGCAACTCCATTTTGTTGAGGTGTCCTTGCTGCTGAGTATTCATGCTTGATTCCATTTTCTGTGCAGTATCCTTCGATGAACTTGTTTGTAAACTCAGTTCCTCTGTCTGTTTTGATTTTTACTACACTCAAGCTTTTCTCTATCTGCAGCTTCTTCAGAAATTCAGGTAACCTCCATTTGGTATGATTTTTTGGTCAGAAACAAGGTCTATGCGAATCTTAAGAAGTCATCGACCACTACTAGAGTGTACTTCTTTCCCCTCATACTTACTGGTTGCACTGGTCCGAACAAGTCCATATAGAGTAGGTCCAGTATTCTTTCGGTTGATCTTTAAGCCTTGTTCTTGAAGGAGCTTTTGGTTTGTTTTCCCTTTTGGCATTGCCTCGCATAGGCTTTCTTTCTTATATACTATGTCGGGTAGCCCTCTAACTAACCATTTTCTTACGAGCTTGTTAATTGACTTGAAGTTTAAATGACTCATTCTTTTGTGCCATAATCAGCTAGCTTTTAATAATCCTTTTGCTATGAAGTAGATAACTGTAGTAATTGAGCTCCAGTCAGTGATGTAGATGTTCCCTTTTCCAGTTCCAATTAGCTTGATTTCCTTGGTTTTGCTGTCTTTGATTAGATATTTGTTAAGATTGAATTCCACGGAGTGCCCTTTATCACAAAATTGGCTAATGCTAAGCAGATTGTACTTCAGCCCTTTCACATATGAAACTTCTTTTATGTGTGTGTTTCCTTTGATGAGATCTCCAATTTCCCTTGTGCTCCCATTGGAGCCATCTCCGAAGATGACTTTAGGTCTTTTTGCATGGTTGAAGATCCTTTAAAGCTTCCTTGTTTCCAGTCATGTGCCTTGAGCAACTACTGTCAATATACCATACTTCTTTGCTACTTCCTGGCACAGGTACCTGCAAGATAAAGGTCATTTGTTCTTAGGTACCCATACAAGTACGGGTCCTTCCTTGTTAGTCCTTTTGGGAATCCAAACTTGTCTCACAACAATTGATTTAATGAGAGCTCTGTTGTTTCCATTATAAGCGGTATCCTTAGGATACTGTTTTGTGTGTGCAGAGTGTGTAAAACCTTCACTTTATAAGCGGTATCCTTAGGATACTTTTCTCGAGCATGAACTCTTTTAGGGTTCGATATTAAGGTCTTAGTATGTGTGGGATAGAAGGTTTTGTGCAGCATCCTCGTAGGTTGCTGTTTCTTCTTACTGCTTACAGCAGATTAATTTCGCTGCAACCAGCTTTTGAAGACATGCTTAATTTCTGTGGATGTGTACATGGGTTTCTTGCTCTTGTCTACACCAGTTGGTTTGTCCAAGCTTTCTTATGAGTTATTAGATAACTCTTTTGCCATAGAGGTTTCTGCTTGTACGAACGCAACAGTTTTAGATGTGCTTGCTGTTTCTTAAGAAGATCCAGCACAATATCCTAGGCCAGTTCTATCAAAGGGACTCTTGGCCATCATTAGACACTTTTTGACATCTTTTGCAGATTTGCTAAAGATCCTGATGGTTGCTTGGAGATTGCACTTCTCATCCTCAAGCTTAGCGATCGTCAGATTGAGCTTTGACACTTGGAGGTTACTGTACTTTGAGTTACTGGACTCATATACGGATAACTTTTCAGTTATTTGTTTGTTTTTCTTCCTGAGCATCTCATTTTCAAGTTTTAGCTCCTCATGGATTGAGTTTATCTGCTCGAAATCACTCATGATTTGTCTTAGAAAGAGGTTTTTGTTCAGCTTTTCCTCTTCCGATGAGAGACTGAGTTGGTACATTATTTTATTGTCTTCACTATCCTTTGTTCCATGCGTCATATGACAGATAAGCGCTTCATCATCTGATAAAAAGGAGTCACTATCACTATCCGAGGATTCTGCTTCCTACTGAGCTTCCTTGGATGTTGAAAAATCCTTCCTATTTTCCATTTCACTGAGGAATGCTTTGATTTTTCTTCTTTCCTCTCTTCCTTTTTTTTTCTTTGAGATGATTCCCCTTTGGGATATCGATTGACCTTTGGATGCGGACATTCTCTGGCAAAGTGTCTTGGCTTTCGGCAGTTGTAGCAAAGATTGGAGATATCGAGATTAGGTTGCTGGTAGTTGGATGTTTGAGGAGTTGGTTGATTTTTCTTGAATTCACTCCTTCTGTTGTATCTGATGAATTTTTTGAAGTTTCTCAAGAGGAGGGCCATATCTTCATCAGTGTTTTCTGCAGGTAGCTCCATTTGCTTACTGCAGGTATTGTTAGTCTCTCTCGTGTTTCTTGCTATTAGGGTAGTTACCTTTGAGCTTGACTCTTCTGCTTCATTTTTTCTTCTATTGATGTCGTATTCAAAGGCTTTCAAGTCTGAGAAAAGATCAAACGTACTCATTGATTTTAGGTCCATGGAAACTCTCATGGCCGTTGTCTTGTTATCCCATTCTGCAGGTAGAGCCGTTAGCACCTTCATATTCTTTTCTTTCTGAGTATAGAATTTATCCAGGGACTCAAGCTCATTGACAATGTTTGTGAATCTTAGGTCTATCTGCTCCGGGGTCTCTTCAGGCAACATTTCGAATAACTTAAATTTTTGAGTTGCGGTTGATACTTTGTTCTCCTTGGTAAGCTTCGTTTCTTTACAGATTTGTTCGAGCTTGTTATATGTCCATGGCCGTTTTGCAGGTCTTGACCTTGCTGAAAGATCCCTTGTCTAATGTGATAAATAGGGCTTTTTTTACCACATTATCCAGGTTTGCTCGTCTCTTGTCATCAATTATCCATTTGTCCCTAGGTTTGTCAATAACTGTTTGATGAGGGATGACAGCAGCATCACCGGCATCTGCTGTTCTTACAAAGATAGGATTGGATTTAGTGATTCTCGGGGGTTCGTCTGTAATAACCATCCACATTTCATCATGCATAGCTGATAAATGTGTCTGCATCCTAATCTTTCAGTCATCATATTCTTCAATAGAAAATATTGGCAATTTATGCGTATCCATGATGCAGTAAGGTTGATGAATGAGATTTTTCCAAAAACGGGGATCAGGGATTGACCAGATAGATTGGGTTTTTAATTCAACCTGCTTTGATAACACTTATTGGTCTCAAGTGGTATATGGTTAAGAAGGGAGGGGGGTTGAATTAACCTTATCAAATTTTCAAACTTTTTCTCCAAAAATGTAAGTCCTTTGAGGAGCAGATAGCTTAGAGAGCTTACTGCATTGGATAGGTTACTGCTTGAGCAGTTACCTCAGGACTTGAGAGAGTTTTAAATGCACAGCGAAAATTATGTATTTTTTGAATAAAGTCTCTTATGCAGGATGCTTGATGGATAAGATAAATAGATATAACAATAAAACAATAAGCACACAGACAAATAAATTTATAGAAGTTTGAGGGTGGAGTAATCTCTCTACATCCTCTCTACTCTTTCTGAAGGAGGAACTTTGTTAAAAAAAGCTTGATTTACAGAGACTCAGCTAACATAAACTCTACTCTAAGCAAAATCGTCTGCTCTATCCATATAGGTAGCTACACAGTGACCAGTTGCTCGACCCATACAGGATCTCCACACAGGTTCCTTGCCCCACATAGAATCATTTCTCCTTTTACAGAGAGTACATCATATTTAGCAGGGATAACCTCTGCTTAAGAAACTCCTAAACAATCTACTTTAAGAAATAAGGTTTTCTTCAGTGATCGAATACAGCAAGCTCTTGGAACTTCAGAATATCGAAAGGTAGCTGGCTTGCTGCTTGGTAGATTGAGTGATTAAAACGAGAGAGCTTGAGATATGTTGATTCTTAGAAAGATAGCTTCGCGAGAAGATGGTTTCAGTTTTTTTTCCAGGTGCACTCAATCTCCTATTTATAGAATTCTGAGAAATCTGCCCGTTGAAGAAGTAGTTTCTTCATGGTGAGGTGTCATACAACTATTAGGTCGTATAAGATCTTCTGACACTGTTTCTGCTGTACCTTTTACGCTCGCCATTCTCTGAAACGATCAGTGCACAGTCCGTGTTCTTTTTAGATGGCATCCTTTGATTGGTTTGGACTGGAGTGTTTCTACCGGCTCTTTAGAGAGTGCTAACTTTGATAAGTCTGAGGAATTGACTTACTGTTTTGTCGCCTGATGAGATATCTTCTTCTGACTTGAGATTCTTTAAGCTAGCTCCCAGCGTCCTTCCATACTTAGATGAAATTCCTCACTTGAAGATGCAGTATCCTAACTTCATGCAGGTAGCGGTGACTTGGTGCAAGCTCCTTCCAGTATGTTCTTCCTCTTCCAGCATCTTTGCCTTAACTAAACTTTTACATTTAAGAATCTAATCGGATTGCTAAGTCCTAGCTATTACATATTTTGTCTCATCAAAATCTATTACAATATCTTCTATCATATGTGTAATACTCTATTACTATGTAAAACATATAATGTAACACTTTATTAATATATAATAATTATATGTAACATTCTATTAATATGTAACACACATGTAACATTCTATTAATATGTAATACATTCATGTAACGCATACATAAAATACTTTATTAATATATAATACTTGTATGTGACACTTTATAGTAGAAACTCGATAAATCAATACTCGATTATTTAATAACTCTCTAAGATAATATTTTTGGCCGGTCCCGACTCGGGGATAGAATGCTAAATTAATAATTCACTAAAATTATAAGATAATATATTTTTGATAATTTCTATAGACCCATATAAAATATAAATTAATAATTCCTTATATACTACATATTACACGAATGATTTATGAAGATTTCTTGAAAAATGATTCAATTGTCTTTTGTTTCTCGTTGAAATCAATTTCATCTTGAATCTCGTCTCTAATTTTCCTTATCATTGTAAGAACTTTTGATATTGTTTTCTCATAGCTCAATAAAAAATTATTTAATGTGATTCTCACTTTAATGACCTCGTTTCGCGAATACTTTATAATCTTTTGCATGTATATGACTTTTGATTTGATTGTTGGTGGAGGATATAATATATATATATATATATATATATATATATATTAAAATAAAAAAGGAATGCAGAGTCAGTGTATTCAAAATATAAATTCATATGCCTTCGAATTGCTAATTAGTTAATTAATTCATTCTATAAATTTGAGAATGTGTTCGACTCATTTATATAGTAATTAAATGTCAGACAAAGATGTTTTGTTTAAATTCATATTGCTTAAGTATATATATATATATATATATATATATATATATATATATATATATTGTTTTATTAGCTGATTTTTGCAATTTTTCAAAAGTCTCTAAAAAAATATGTTTGTAAAATTAGATGATATACTTGCTTAACTTTTGCTTATAATATTTACCTCATACTGCAAATAAAGGTAAAGGTAAGATGTGATGCAAGGGGATAGTAGTGCTGAAGCATGATTGGTGGTGACAGGCTCGGAAGTGGTTTTAAGAAATGTTTTTTTAGTATTCATGCTAAGAAGACTTTTGTTTTTGATTTCTTTTGACGAAAATTTCACTCAAACTATTTAATTCTTTTGGGATGCTTTAGACCATTTTAAAACTGTAGCATATTTTTTATTAAGTTTGTTTCCACAATTTTCTTAAAAAGGGAAAAGAGAGAATCCTTACGAAGATTTCTATAAGTAAGAAAGTTATACTGATTTAGCAAAAGTAACTACCCTTAGAAGAGGGGGTTTTACATTATGCTCTTCGAATCTCGTCAGTTATTGTTGTTTTTTTTTTCACATCTTTAAGATAGGAAGCCATGTCGTGTGTATGATTTGTTTGTGTTAGCATATTTTGATCTTGTATTTATATAGAAAATATTTTTTAATGTCCATAAAATGATACATTAAACACAAGAAGCATAATAAGGTGGGAGATTGAAGAGTTCTTTCAAATTAGACCCTTTATTTGATATACATACATGCATTGTACAATAATTAAGTGGAAGTTTGAAAAGTGTTTGTAAATTGAGTATTTCATTATAAATTAATAAAATAGTAATTAATAATTATTAATTTATCGATTAATTAATAACTCTTTTAATTAATAAATTTTGGTGGTCCCATAATTAATTTTTAGAGTTTCTACTATATTAATATGTAACACTTACATGTAACACTTTATTAATATGTAACACGTATATGTAATACTATTAAATATATAACACATACACGTAACACTCAATTAATTTGTAACACTTACATGTAATATTTTATATAAATGATTTCTTTTTGTAACATCTTTTAATTATTCTTTGTAATAAGAATATTTTATACTCTATTTAAAATTTGGACATTAGAAGTGAATAATATAAAGAATTGGTTAAGATATTAATTTCGTTTAATAATAGATATGTACGTATATGCGTGTGCGTGTTACATACTAGATAAATATTCTATTTTCGTGTATATATATGTGTGATATATTCTTTCTATAGTACTCAAAGTCATATATATATATATATATATGAGACGGTCTTATGTAATATATTTACATAATAAAAAAGTATTACATGATATATAAAAAGGTATTACCTAATATACACAAAAACATTACATATTGCACGAAAGAAAAGAACACCTAAATAGCTAGGATCCGCATGTTTTTTTAGCAACTCAATCCAATTCAGGTCATGTGTCCTATAATACAAAAGTATTCTCTGATATACAAAAAAAAATATTACCTAATTTATATAAAAGTATTACATATTTTTTTATAATCCAACTCAACTCAAAACAAAAGTATTACCTAATATATATAAAAGTATTACATAATTTCTTATAATCCAACTCAACTCAAAATCATCTTATAATATAAAGCATTACCTAATATAAAGAAAAATATGATCTAATACCAACAAAAGTATTACATAATTTCTTATGTTCAACTCAACCCTACCCATCTCACGATGTCATGCCCTAATTTCTTATAGAGAATTTATTAGAGTTTTCCACACGGGCGTGCAGGAAGAAGAAAAAAGGTAGGAGACGAACAAAAGATATTATATATCAACCATCTGTTTCAACCGATTTAACATAATATTCGCAGCGGAAAAATACATTCTTATATACATACAAAAATAACAGGCATTTCAGTTCATTCCTCCTCGCCTCCGAAATTTTTCTGTAAAAATAAAACATAAAAGGGGTACACATAATATTTTTTAAATACTATACATAAAATACACGTTGTAGACTCCCGAAGAATCCCAATGCAATCCGTTGAATAGGTTTCTGAAGAAGACCTATCGAGGCCCCAAGCCGACCCCATTTTGGGTTGTTACACCCTTCATATTGGGATTCCGTAGAATACCCCTTGTTGGGTTCCGATGAGGAATACCCTACTTGGCGTAGCATACGCATACGCAGTTAAATTATCATACAACAGATTCCACATAACACATAGTGCACATTGGTCACGTTCACGTTGGCCACATAATTCACATAACACATAGGTAAAGAAAATCCCTTGACATATGTTGGTTTCTAAAGAAACCCCTTTTTAGCGGGTATTATCCCGACTTATCATCATTTGAAACCATTTGCATTTGTGTCACTTGAAATCAATAGCTTGTAAAACCATATAATTTACTCGAATACAATTCACATAGTGAAAACATTTCACTTTAAAATGACACCATATCATGACGGGATTTAAATCACATAGTCACATTATTTTCCATAAAACTGTATGATTTTAAAACATAAATAAGATTTTACCCCCACCTTGTTCGGTGGTTGCCACGTGAGCAGCACCTCATAAAGATCACGTATCCCAAGGCTTCACTCCAACAGGTAGCCTACATAATTTACGATGTTTTCTTAGATCATTATAATCTATAATTAAAGATTAAACCAATATTGGATCGGATACTATAGATCGAGATGAGACGAATCAGAACGATAAGCCTAATGATTGAGGTTGAAGAAACAAGAGGGAAATATCAGTTTATAAGGTTGAGATTAAAGAGAATGGATTTTGGATCACAACAAAATAAGAATGAGCTCAATCGAAGTTGTAACGAGCTCGAACGGAGCGTTTTAAGATTGAGGGGTAATTTGGTCAAAGGGTTGACTTTGATCGGGACCCACGATCCCCGGTCAGCGATATCTCATTGGCGATGACTCGATGTTAAAGAACGACGAAAAGAAAATGAGATTCAGATCGAAAATACGACATCACGCGCATTCCCGACGACGGGAGAAAAACTCCCCGGTGTCTCCCAACGACGAAAGAAAAACAGGGCAGCGTCTCCTGGTAGCTGCCTAGTTTTCTCGACAGTGGGGCAGCATCCCTCGGCAGCTGCTGAGTTTTCTCAGCAGCCTCGGCCCTGTCCCGAAGCCACCAGCTGCGGCGGCGCCGCCCTATGCCAACACCACCATGTCCTCCGGCGAGCCTGCACCGCCGGCCATCCCTCGCCGGATTTCGGCATGAATAGTTCCAGAAAAATAGCCTCAAAAATCCTTCATCACACACAAATACATAACCAAACCCTGCTTTTCCAGCTCCGGCCGGTGACTTCCAATCGCCGACGACCCTTTCCCCGACCATCTGGGATACTGGCCGGCGACTTCCAGTCGCCGGAAACCACCAATACAACCCCTAACAGCATGCATACACAACACACACACTACACAAAACCATGCAACAGCCTCCCTTTCCAGCCCGTTTTCCGGCACCGGTGCCACCACCCAAGGCAGCGCCACCCCTCTAATGGCTAGCCCATAACTCCGGAAGGACCTCCGGTGCCTGCAACCGTGAGAAGAAGAGAGAGAGAGAAGAAACGGGAGAGAGAAAAGATGGCAAGAAATAACGGTTAAGGGTTTTGGAGATCGTTTTTTGCCGTTTTCTGGCGAACGGGAAATCAGAATTGAATTTCGAAAGTTGCCCTAGATTCGTCTCGTCGAGGGCTACGTTGTGTACGAAAATCAGCCAAAACTGATAAGTTTGAATTTTCCGACGAACTCCGGCGATGGTGCGGCGGCGCAGGCAGCGGCGCGCCAGAGACAGAATGAAGACGGGAAAGAAAAAGAGAGAGGAGAGAGAGACTTACGTGTGTTCGGTGCTTTTCAGCTTGTTCAAAGAAACGGTGAAAAATGAAACGAATGAGCGCCTATTTATAGAAATTTGGAAAAGTATTATTCACTAGGTTACTGTTCAACTAGGCTAGGTTACTATTCACGATAAGATTTCGGTTACTGTTCATCCCGATTCCATTCCTCATTTTTCCGAAACTCTATATTTTGCCCTTTTCTTCGTCGTTTGAGCTACAGGTGTCCGATTGACCTCTAGTTCGTTTCTATCTTCTCGTTTTTTTCGTTACACATCTAATGGTATAAAAATATTCTATTTTTCATGTCTATGAATTTTATCTATCTAAAATCGGTTTCTAAACACGTATCTGAAACGTACATAATTAAATTAAACACTTAAGAATTAATACACATAAAATATATTAATTAAGGGTTTACTTAATTAATTAACCAATTATGCTTCGTTTTTATCCTGGGCGCTACATCCCTTACCCCTTAAAAGAATTTCATCCTCGAAATTAAACGTGCTAACTTATCGTGTACGAAAGTCATCTCGATTGGCAAGAAGTTGACAGACTTCGTTAATCTATCAATTATCACCCAAACAGAGTGGTTTCCTCATCTAGTGCTCGGCAGACCAACCATGAAATCCATGGTTATGTGTTCCCACTTCTACTCTAGTATCTCCAAAGAAGTTAGCATCTCAGTCGGTTGTTGATGTTCTGCTTTCACTTGTTAACAAATGAGACACTTCTTGATGAACAACCTCATGCTTCTCTTTATGTTTCTCCACCAAATATATTTTTTCCTTAAACCTTGGTACCTCTTTGTACCTCCAGGGTGCGCAGACATTGGTTTGCAATATGGCTTTCCGAGAATTTCTTAGCATCTACCGCATTATTTTCTAACTTTAGCATCCCATAAAACTTGACATAGATAAAATAGTGGGTTGCCAGTATCAAATAAGAGAGTGCAAGCAAATCGCAAACCGATAACATACCTATCATTGTCTTTGGTTCTTCTGCGGCCTCACGACGGTTAAGAGCATACGCCCGAGCTCTTCCTACTCCTGGTCCTTGTTTGAAACCTGACCCCGTGGCTGGGAACTTCGGACAATTCCATGCATTATGTCCTGGTTCCTTGCATCGAAAGCAATTAGGTGTTCCCAAGAGGCATTGTCCAAAGTGAGGCCTTCCACACCTGGAACAAGGTGGTCTTGGTTTGTTACCCGGAATGTTAAAATTACCACTACCCGTTGGTCGCTTTGCTTGGTCGGGGTTTTGAACTTGGTTCGGATCCGGGTTAACCCATTTTCTTTTTCCCAACTCCTCGTTGACTCTCTTTGGGGCCACCAAATCTGTTTGCAATCGAGACGCCACCTCCATGGCCCTTCTCACCGCCTCAACATACGTTATCTCCTCTTGTCCTGCTAGAATAGCCCCAATATCTGGACGTAATCCTTTACAGAAACGTCTGGCTTTCTTGGAATCTGTATCCACCAGATGAACCTCATACCTGCTCAATTGATTAAATTTTCTCTCATACTCACCTACTGTCATGAACCCCTGACGGTGGTATAGAAATTCTATTTCTTTGATATCCCGATATGACTGTGGCAGATAGTTCTGCGTGACAATCTCCTTAAAATCTGCTCATGTCAACTCATTCCTTGCTTCTAAAGTCAAAGTTCGACTGTATGATTCCCACCAAAAGCTTACCTCCTCGGTGAGTTGGAAAATCGCACAAGAGACTCGCTGTGCCTCAGTGCAAGCCAAATGAGTAAATAGTCGGTCTAAAACCCTCAACCATTCTTCTGCATCAGCCGGTTCTCCATTTCCATTGAAGGTTGGTGGGTTGAATCGTCGGAAAAGCTCAATTATCTTGTTCGCATCATCCTTAGGCTCCGACGGTGTTGTATTTGTATTTTTGTTACCCAACCATTGGGCTAGACCCTGCAACACCTCTACTAGACTCTCCATGGGTTCCAGGTTAGGTACCCCTGATGTTGACTGTCTAGGCGCAGTCTGTTGTGGTTCGATTCCTTCCGGTGCGTGTGGTTCCGATGCTGATTGTTCAGACACCGATTTCGTTGATTGTGGATTCTTTCGTGGTCTACCCCTCCTCATGGTTCTAAATAAAAAACAAAAACAACCAAATTTCTATAACTCTCACCCACAACCTCACCCATAATTTTCATAGGGAAACCACATTAATAAAAATTCTTAACCCATATCTTACCCAATAACATCACCAACTTATGTAAATAGAATAAAAATCAATGACAGATAATGGCATTCATATCATCATGTTATAAAAATTTTAAAATTTTCAGTCAAACCTGTGGAAGGAGGTTGAACAGAATGTTCACTAGGTTACTATTCAACTAGGCTAGGTTACTATTCACAATAAGATTTCGATTACTGTTTATCCCGATTCCATTCCTCGTTTTTCCGAAACTTTATATTTTGCCCTTTTCTTCACCGTTTGAGCTACAGGTGTCCGATTGACCTCTAGTTCGTTTCTATCTTCTCGTTTTTCTGTTACGCATCTAATGGTATAAAAATATTCTATTTCAATGTCTATGAATTTTATCTATCTAAAATCGGTCACTAAACACGTATCTGAAACGCACGTAATTAAATTAAACACTCAAGAATTAATACACATAAAATATATTAATTAAGGGTTTACTTAATTAATTAACCAATTATGCTTCGTTTTTGTCCTGGACGCTACACACGAAATGAGATCCGTGAGACGGTCTGACCCAAAATTTTGCCCCATATATATATATATAAAACAACTAATCCAACCAAATAGAATTTTTGTTTTTTTGAAAAAAGTAAAAAACTACATCAATTTTTATCATGTAAAATAGATTATTATATTATAAATATTTTAATATATAATATATATGTATATAAAATATAATACTACATTATATATATTATCATTTTCATGTAACTAAATTTATAATTCATTTTAAATAATTTGTTATCTATTTAAATACATATTTTTAATTTATACTTACAAAATATATGATTGCTCAACATATGCAAATGCATACCACATTACATTAAAAAATATTTACAATAAATAAAAAAATAGAAAATAAATAGAAAATCAATATTTAAATAATAAAAAATCAAATATTGAAGATTTATAAACATTATTGAGGTTGTCTGATTCAAGGTCATGGGTTCAACTTAAAAATTAAAAAGTTGCTATCTATTTTTATTTTTTTTACAAATAACATATGTTGCATTTAAAGTGTTACATAAACATATATATGTTGCATTTAAAGTGTTACATAAATATATATTTATATGTAACATTTTTAAAGTATTGCTATAACGTTTTACAATCTATGTCCTAATGTACACTTTTTAAAATGTACAAAAAGTGTTGCATAAAAGTTTATATATAATATTTTTAAAGTGTTACTATAAAGTATTACAATCTATATCCTAATATAAATTTTTTTTAAAATGTTACTAAAGTTTATCAAAAGTGTTACATAAAAATTTATGTAAAAACATAAATAGTAACACACATAAAAATGTTATATGATGACTATTGTAATACCTTTTCACTATTAAATATTATTTTTTAAGTGTTGCATAAAATCATTTATGTTGTACCTCTCACTCATTGTACAATACATTGGAACTTGGAAGTAAGAGTTTGATGTTGTATTCAACCTAGCTTATATGTTAAATTTATGTAATTAATGATGTTCTAGAGTATCGTAAACACTACAACATAAGTGGCCTTATGTAACATACATTTGTAACACATTCCACATGACATACTTTACGTAACATATTTTTGTAACACTTTTATTTTTATAATATTTATGTAACACTTTTGTAACACTTTATTAATATGTAACACTCGTATATAGCACTTTATTAAATTGTAATGCTTACATGTAACACTTTATTAATATGTAACATCAACATATAACACTTTATTAATATGTAACAATTATATGTTACATTTTATTAATATGCAACACTTTTAAATTATTAACACTTTTTGGATAAGAAAATATTTTGGATTAATTTTTGTGACGTAATATTAATATATTGATTAAATAACACAATTTTATCTAATAATCGGTAATGTTATTTAAAGGACTGATAGAACTTTAGGATAGATAGCCATGTGCGTATAACACTTGCTGGGATTTTAATGTTTAGATTTTGATGAGACAAAACCAACCATGTTATAGGAAGTTAGAGTATCCCATTTCATAGTGTTTAAGCGAAAATATATAAACAAGGATTGAGTCTGTAAGATAAGTTTCTAAAAGATGGAAGATCTCAAAAAAGTCGTGCTATATCAAGAAAGAAGGAATGAAGAAACTGCAAGAGGAATTCACAGCAATGCAGCAGTAAACAGGAAAAGAAGCTACGCTGCAAGTAGAAGTTACAACAACACTGCAAGAATAAGTTACAACAGTACTGTAAGTTTAAGTTGCTGCAAGAAGTTCCAGGATGCAAAGCAGAAGTCAAGACTTGTTGCATACTCCAACAAAGCTCAGACACGACAACAAAAACAACGCCATCTGCAATCTAAGAAAGTATAAATACAATATGAGAAACAAAGATCAAAGCAACTCAGATTAGAACCGATTGAGATAAGATCAAAGTTGCAGTTGCAGAGCCAATGCAAAGATGACATGTGGCCTGACAGGCTGTAAAAAATTGCGAGCCGCAACCACCGCATTAAAAGCACTGAGAAGATAAGTCAAGAAGCATTAAATGTGAGACATGCCTTTGATCATAACCCTAAATTCAAATGAGAGATATCTCCTTCAATGGATATCTTTCTACAAGTATAAATAAAAGTCGAGCTGCACTGAAACTAGTTACTGAAACATTTGTGCTCTAAAGACCAAGCATCATCAAGCTAAAACTCTCAAGCATTCTTACAAGTTTCAATCACTAGACCTAGTGAAGTGAACAAGTTCAACTTCAAAGATTCGAAGAGTATTCCGAAGATCACTTCACCGCACCAATTGAAGAAATAACAAACATATACTTTAACCTATTTGTTGTGTACTAGGTTGTTTTATGTGTCGTCAGTTGGTAGGATTTAACCTTGCTAATTGTTTTTAGTTGTCTAAGAGAAAGACAACTTCCCTTTATGGGTGATAGAAATCCTAAGTGGGTTTGCCTTTAGAACTTACACCGAGCTTTGTGTAAGTTGAGTTCTAGTAGGTGTTAACTTGTTAGGTTGATAGATTGTTAGGTGATATCTTGTAAACCAATCTTACTTAACGAAGTTCATGCTCGGGGAAGCTGTAGAGTGAACGTAGAAGGATTACACTACCTTTGAACCACTATAAATCCCTAAGTGTTTTAATCGCTTTATATTTTCTGTGCTGCATCTTATGTTTACCTTATCTTAATCATAAAAGAATCTTCATAAGAAAACATATTTGAGAAAACAAGCCTTCTATCAAAGTATAAATTTCCACTGCAAGAACTCTAAGATACAACATACTGCACTACATCCTAGTGTTGTAAGTTGTGTCATCCTGTTCTTACTGTAAGTTCAAGTAACTTATAGTGTAACAAGTTCGAAACATTTTTCAAAATTGACGAAGGTTCATTCACCCCCTCCTCTAAACCTCCGAGACCACTTAGGACCAACAATAATAAAATTAATCTAGAACTTAATTACAAATTATGACATAATTAGATGAATTTGAAATATATAAGACATTTAATAAATCTTTAATTTTAACCATCAATTTTTTAAGAAATAAAATATAAGAAATATATTTTTAAAAGAAATACTCTTTAAAAATAATTTAAACCATCGGTTTTTCCATATACTATTATATTAATGGAAACTCATGTACTATTATATTTTTCCATGTATTATTATTTTAAAGAATTATTCTTATATTTTCTAAAATTTTCATGTACTTCTAGATCATTATAGAATAATTTCAACCATCTATTTTTTTAATTGTACATAAGTTTAGAACTTATCTAAAAATTACCTCCATTTTTTTTCTTTGTTTACCATTAATACTAATAGTAAATTGTCAATTTCTTTTCTTCTCTCTTAGTTTCCATTAATGTAATAGTAGTTGGAAAAATCTTTTTGCGAACATATTTTTTTGTTGCACTTATGTTTAGAAATTATTTAAAAGTTTCATATACATGAAGATCATAATGGAATAATTCAACCATCTATTTATTTTATTTGTACAAAAGTCTAGAAATTCTATAAAAATTATCTCATTATATCTCAATTTGTTTTGTGCATAAGTTTAGAACTTGTCTAGTAATTATCACATTATATCTCCATTTTTTTACATAAGCATAGAAATTGTCTATAACTTTCATGTACTAGTAGATCATTATAAAATAAGTTCAACCATCTAGTTTTATATATATATGCATACACATTATTATTACTCGGATTTCAAGAAAATTACTAGGAAAATAAACGTCAACCTAATTTTAAATATATTTGAGATACAAGTTAAACATAAATATCTATTTATTTTTATTTGTGCATATTATATATTTACGTAATTATTTTGGGTGATGGATGAAATACTAAAAATGAAGTATATTTTGGATGGAAGTTCTTAGTATAATTAAAAAAATTCATGGAGAAAATTAAAAAATACATTGTAAATAGGAAGATAGAAAAATAAAAAATAACACGTTCTCGTAGGAAAAAAAACAAAGGAAAAATAGTTTCACAAAATCACTTTCTTTGTTATGGGTTGACAGTTTCATATCTGAAGAACAATAGATTTATAAACCTCGCAACAAATCGGTTAAGATAATCAGATGGATTTACTCTGTTGGTTCCAGTGGTATAAGGTTAAGAGGGGGGGTAATTAACCTTATCAAATTTTTCAACTTTTGCTCCAAAAATGTTAAGTCCCTGCTCGATAGGTTCCTGCTCAGGCAGTGACCTCAGGACTTAGACAGAGAATATAATGCACAGCAGAAATACTTATGATTTTCGAAACACGCTTTTAATGCAGTATGCTCAGAATGCAGATAGATGAATAAAAAGCTGTAAATATCACAAACAAGCTTATAGAGGTTCAAGGGTGGAGTAATCCCTCTACGTCCTCTCTACTCCTTCACAAGGAGGAACTTTGTTAAAACAAGTTTGATTTACAATAGACTCTGCTAACACAAACTATACTCTAAGCAAAACTGTCAGCTCTATCCACACAGGTAGCTGCACAGTGACCAACTATCGACCCACACAGGATCTCCACACAGGTTAACTGACCCACACAGGATCCTTTCTCTTCTTCAGAGAGATTACAGCTTAGCAGGATAAACTCCTGCCTAAGTGACTCCTATCAGACTTAGAATAAAATGAGAGTTTTCAAACTATCGAATGCAGCAAGCTCCTTGAACTTCTGAAGATCACAAAGGTAGCTGGCTTGCTGCTGCTAAGACTGGATATCTTGGATATGATTGCTTGAGCTTGAAACGACTTGCTTGTAGTTCTTTAGTTAGGTTCTCTTGGTTATCTCTTTTTGCATTCAGTCTTGGTCTTCTATTTATAGGTAAAGATAGTTTTCTGCCCGTTGGAAAGGCAGTCCTTTGCTTGATGAGGTGTCTCTTCCTGATTGGTTCTGCCGATCTTCTGACACCTGCTCTGAATTGTCTTCATTCTATTCTGCCACTGTCTTGTCCTTTGTCTGCACGACTTCATTCTGCAGTCTGCTTGTACTGTGTCCTTGCTGCTTTTCACACATAGCAGATTCTGATTTGTTGGAACTGCAGTGACTCTACTGGCTAGTCAGGTTGTACTGACTCTTATGTATCTGGTAGTATCCCCTTTTTGATGATGACAAAACTCCTTAATAGGATCAAGGAACCACATTTTATTAACTTGGAACAAAAATGCAGAAAAATATAATCATTTATAAGCATGCATCAAGTTCACAAGATGTGAGCTTCCAACAGTCAGAAATGTCGATTTTTCATTAATCAGAGTTAAGTACAAATCATAGACATACTCGACAGATAGCTGAGCTACTAGAATCTCATCAAAACAATAAAAAAAATGAAAACAGAAACAGAAAGCAAGACATCAAGATTTCAACCAACTGGCTTTCTTCTTTCTTTTGAACCTTGTACCTTTCCACCAGTTGGCTATAGAGTCTTGGTAGCTGGGTTCCATCCTCTTCACCATCTCCTCAGATTCCTCAAACCTGAGCCAGAAGTCTTCACTGTATGGTATGAACTCTTTCCTAGTTTCTGTCTCAGCTTAACTTGGATTGGAAGTCCACCTTTCTTTGTTAGCTCCAGGAACCTCTGCAAGGCCTCCTTGTTCGTTCGGAATCCTCTGAAGAGAGCAGATTCCTTGCAGAGTGTGGTGAAGTACTTCATCAGCTCCTTTCTTTTGAATGCTTCAATCTGGAAGAAGAATGGATTGACCTCAGTGGGAAGAGTGACCTCCGGAACTTCTGGGGCTACGAACTTGTCACTCCTGGGATCAGGACTGGCTTCCAGGAAGTTTCTGAGAGAGGCACTTGTTGCGACATCAGGGCTCTGCAAATTCTTCTCCATTTCGGCCATGTCAGGCAGCTTGTGCGGTGGGAAGATCTTGTCAAGGGCAATCCTGGGATCTGATGAAAAGACAGAATCCAGGTTGCTCTTTAATTCAGCCTCAGTCCTCCTCCTCTTTTCTTCTCTAATCTCAGCACCCTTCTTGAAACCTGGATGGACTGACCCAGAAACAGCATCTGATTTCCTTTTAGCACTGCTGTCTGAAGGGCCTCTAGGTCCAGCTTCCTTGTGTCCTCCGTTTCCAGAGTCGTCTCTCCTCCTACTGCTTACTACCATCTGTCTGCAGGTCGTAGGATCCTGTCCAGACTTCTGTCTGCCTTCTATCCTCCCTTCCCTCTTTTTGTCATCATCAGCCCGTCCAACCGCAAAACTGACCATGGAGTGAATTTCAGACAAGGTGCCTGAGTGATCCCGCAAGGTCTGTGATTGGTTGAACTGCTCCCTATCCATCCAGTCTACTGCAGTGACTAGAGCCTTCTGATTGGTTTCAAGTGAGATCATCTTCTCCTCTTGTCTGTTAAGTTTTTCCATCACGCTCTTGACTACTTCCAATGCAGCATCCTTCTTGGGGGGTCGGTAGGCAGAGATCACTTGAGTCAATGTTGCCAGAGTAGCATTGAGGGAGTCCATGAAAGTATAAGTCTTGATAGTATTGGAGCGGGTTTCCTTGCGGAGTTTCCTGCTCGCTTTCACCAGGGACTTCCCCATCTGCTCAATTGCTGTCAACACGTCCTCATTAGATTTGGCAGGTTCCTGGCGTTCTTCTGCTGGTGCCTGTTCATTAGAAACAGATGTTAGTGTCTTGGATTTTTCGGCTCCGGTATCACCCTATTCACTGGGTGACCCATCATTGCTGCTGGAAGGGCTACTGGATCCTCCATCTCCTGATCCAGAGTTCTTGGCAGGTGTTTCTTCTCCAGCGTCCTCCTCATCTTCCTCCTACTTCTTGTCCTGTTCGGCCACCTTTCCCTTGCTGAACACCATTTCAGCCTCCTTATCCTGTTTTATCTCCTCTACAACCTCCTGTACTGCATCCTCCTATACTTCGGCTTCCTTCTCCTTTTCTATCTTCTGCACCTCAGACTCCTTTTCTCCACTTTTGTCTCCTCCTACCTCCTGCACTTCCACCACCGGTTCTACTGCAGCAACTTCTTCCTCAGTGACCATCACTCCCTGGTCCACTGACTTGGCAGGTACTGTCTCCTCCACCTCCATCGGAACAGCTGCTACAGGTAGATCCTTCTCCATCGGGGCAGGTTCCTCCAGTACTTCAGCTTGAACAGGTGCCTCCTGCTGCACTTGTTCCCCCTCAGCCTCTACCTCAATTGGTGTGGGAATGGATGTTTCTGTGGTGTCATCGGCGGCTGCTACTGTGGATGGAATTATCAACTCAAGAGATGCCACAGCAGCGAGGGTTTCCAACTCCTTGGTCTTGGGAAAGTCAGTTGGTGTCGAGCTCCTCTCCTTCATCGGCGTCTGCACAGGTACTTCAGGCAGAATAATCAGGTCAGTAAGATATGAGAATTCCTCACCATTTTTCTCCGTTGGTGAAGATGACCGCCTGCTGATAGGTTCAACCATCAAGGCTGAGTAGGAGGATCCTTCACCCATCTAGGGTTCTCTTACTGGCCTTCTCATCCTAGTCTCTGTCAGGCTGATGTTAGCAGCCTGCTTCAGCATCCTCTCCAGGGCTTCCTCTTCTCCAAATCTTTCAACCTGGGCTGCAGCAAAGGCCACGTCATCACCTGCTCTGACTTGGTCAGCAGCAGCATCCAGAATCACCTCTTCCCTGTAGAAGTCTGGCTGGACAACAGCTTCTTTTCCCTTCAGGCTCCTGGGGCCAGGTAGCTGTGATGCAGCTTCCTTCTGCTTCTTGGCCTCACATTCATCGGCGATCTCCGTATTTTTAAGAAATTCAGGCCACTTCAACTTCCTGAGATCCTTCAAAAATTTCTTTTGAAGGATCTCCTCCAGATCATCCATGACAGCCCAATTCAACGCCCATTCCTCCTCTGTCTTCCAGTCAGCCCACTGGATGAGCTCCTCCCTGGGTAGGTGCCTGTACTGCCACCAGGTAGTGAATCTCTCCATCATTTTACCGAACTCTTCCTCCAGCTTCGGTATGCTGATAAGGTACTCCATCACATCCTCCTCATCCACTTCTTCCTCAACATCATTATGAACAGCAGCATTCCCAACCTGTTCATCCCTTAGTGGAGAGTCAATCTCCACTTCCAGTGCAGGCTTCTTAATAGCCCGAGTGGTGATGCTTTCTGGTTCATCATTAGAAATGACCAGTCTCCTCTGCACCTCCTTCTTGTGCTTGATCTTCTTTGGCACTTCAGGAGCTGGTGAGGGTTCCTCCATCCTCGAGCTGTTTTTCGATGAAGATGAGGCGTTGCTGGTCCGTCGGAATGCCTTCCTTATCCTTGGAGCACCCTTGGAACCCTCAGAGACTTCTCTGGTTACTGGGGATGACCGAGCAGTGGTCTTTTTGGCAAACACCCTGCTCGCACCTATGAACTTCCCCTTCTGAATAGGCTTCCTCTGGGACAGGTCCACCTTTAGATGACCCAGGAGGGTATTCACAATCAGCCCGTAGGTGGGCTTTCCAATCTTCTTCTCCACCTCCTCCACCAGCCTAGAAAGCAGGTAGTTGGCCCAGTCCACCTTCTCCTTCTTCACTATGGCCATCATCATTCTATACCGGAAGTTGGTACACTTATCAAAGGAACCAGAGCGGTTCTCAATGATATAGCAGCAGATGTCATGCAGCATCTCGAACTCCAGAAGGAAGACCTTCTTGCTGCAACTTCGGGACATCCCCGTCGTGTCCTTCTTGCCGGTGAAGGTTGTCCAGAACTCCTCCAGTTCATCTTCTCTGTAGGTGGAGAGGTCACTGGCATCCATGCCCTCGGTGGGGAGAGAGAACACCTCTTCCAACAGACTGGTGTCCACGATCACGGTCACTCCCCCAACCTTCGAGACGATCTCTGACCGATCCTCAGAAACCTTCGCCTTTCGGTAGAATTTCTCCACTTGCTCCTCTGCGTAGGGGGTTTTGTGATAGGAGCAGAGCCTTAGGAGTCCAGAGAGGCGAAGACATTGAAGAATGTCCTTCATCAGTTCCTTCTTGTTTCCCTCATCTTCCACCATTCTAAGAAGGACTTCACGATCCACAAGCCTGCCATCAACAACTTGTGACTGTTTTGGGGCCATTTCAAAGAGAAATAGAGTAAACTGAGAATGAAGAGCTTTGAGAGAGAATGAGAGATAGGGTTTGCAGAATATGGATTTGTGTAAGTGTGAGAGAAGAATGAGAAGAGACTCCCTTATATTTGAATTTTGGTGAGAGTTAATCTAATAGTCCAGATTGGTCTTGAATTTGAAAAGACCCTTGATCCACTGGTTGAGATTTTTGGCGCGGCATACGTGTGCTCAAGTACTTGATGTGATATTTTGTGGATATCGAGGGGTTTCCTGCAAAAACGGCTGCTAGACACGGGGTAACTGTTCCTCTTTTCACGCGCTTCGGTTACTGGTTCCTGCAGGTAGCTTGGAGAGCAGTATCATTGTATCCAGTAACTACACATGGACTTTGAGCAGTAACCTTTAGGTTGCTGTTTTACTCTTGCCCTGCCTATAGTTCCCCCTGAGCATTATAACCATTTAAGCAGAAAGAATGGAATTATATAGAAAATTATCACAGATTAATTATTCTTAGCTCGTTTCTTAGAAAAGAAAATCTTGATTCACATAGGGGCTTTGTGAATATGTCAGCTAGCTGTAGATCAGTATGCACTTTTTCCAAAGATATATCTTTCTTTTCAACATGATCTCTGATGAAGTGGTGTCTGATATCAATGTGTTTAGTTCTTGAATGAAGAACTGGATTGTGCGTGATAGCTATTGCACTTGTGTTGTCGCATAGGATAGGTGTTTCTTTTTCCTTAATTCCGTAATCCTTCAGTTGTTGTTCACTCCATAGAATTTGTGCACGGCAGCTTCCTGCAGCTACATATTCGGCCTCGGCTGTTGAGGTTACTATGGAGGTTTGCTTTCTGCAAAACCATGATACCAGTTTGTTTCCTAGTAGCTGGCAGGTACCACTGGTGCTTTTCCTGTCAATTTTGCAACCTGCAGAGTCAGTATAACCAATAAGTTTGATTCCGCCTTCTTTTGGGTACCATAGGCCAGCTTCCTGGGTTCCTTTGAGGTATTTGATGATTCGTTTTGCTGCGGCATGTGTGACTCTTTTGGAGCTGCTTGGTATCTGGCACACATTCCTACTGAGAACATGATATCTGGTCTGCTAGCTGTTAGGTAGAGCAGTGACCCAATGAGTCTTCTGTATTTTGTGATGTCTACTGCTTTACCCTCACTATCCTTGTCTAGGCTTCCTGAGGTTATCATCGGTATGCTCACTGTGCTAGCATTTTCCAGTCCAAATCTCTTTATCAATTCCTTGGTGTAGTTTACTTGATTGATGAAGGTTCCATCGCCTAGTTGTTTAACTTGAAGACCGAGGAAGAAACTTAGTTCTCCCATCATGCTCATTTAAAATTTGGATTGCATGAGACTTGAAAATTTTTAACACAGTTCTTTGTTTGTTGAGCCGAAGATAATATCATCAACATAGATCTGAACGAGCAGTATGCTATCTTCGTCTTGAATTCTGAAGAGTGTTTTGTCCACTTTGCCTTTCTTGAATCCATTGTCAAGTAGATACTTTGAAAGAGTATCATACCAGGCTCTAGGTGTTTGCTTAAGTCCATAGAGAGATTTCTTTAATCTGAAGACCATGGTTTCTGGATTTTCTTCGAATCCTGGAGGTTGCTCCACATAGACTTCTTCAGCGAGCAGTCCATTGAGAAATGCACTCTTAACATCTATTTGGTAAACGGTGAGATTGTTGTGAGCAGCGTAGGCTAGGAAGATTCTGATTGCTTCTAGTCTTGCTATAGGTGCAAATGTTTCTTCAAAATCTATTCCTTCCTCCTGACAGTAACCTTTTGCCACTAGTCTAGCCTTGTTTCTGACTACTTGTCCTTCTTCATCGAGCTTGTTTTTAAACACCCATTTCGTACCGATTACTCCTTGATGAGTAGGTCTAGGAACTAGATGCCATACTTGGTTTCTTTCAAATCCATTAAGCTCTTCCTGCATAGCTTGAATCCAGTTAGTGTCTGCTAGAGCATCCTCTATGCAGCTTGGTTCTGTTTGTGATATAAAGCAAGCAAACATTGCTTCATGGGGGTTGCTTCTTCTTGTTCTTACTCCAGAGGTAGAATCTCCTATAATCTGATTCCTTGGATGATTCCTTAGCCATTTCCTTCTAGCTTCTTCAGCCTGTTGTTCATTTTGAATTTCAGCAGGTTGCTCTTGATCATCCTGTGCAGCTTGTTGATTTGGATCGGGCTGTATTTCTAAGCGTACTTCCAGTTGGATTCCTTCAGGATGCTGTATTTCTTCTTGAATGACTGGTCCCTGCTGGTTTGGAGTAGGTTCCTGTTCTCCAGGTTGCTGTGTAGGTGCAGGTTGCTGATTCTGAGTTGATTCAATATTTTGGAGACTTGGTAACTCAGCATCAATATATTCAACATGAGTGTTGGTAATGTGAGTTTTTCCAAGGTCTACATTAAGTTTATCTATATCAGTCTTAGAGCAATGTGGTTCATCAAAATCCAAATGTACTGTTTCTTCTATAACAAGTGTTCTCTTGTTGAAGATTCTGAAGGTTTTGCTTACCGAGGAGTATCCTAAGAATACTCCTTCATCTGACTTTGAGTCAAAAGCCTTCAGGTAGTCCTTTCCATTATTGAGCACATAGCACCTGCATCCAAAAATATGGAAATGTTCAATATTTGGAGTATAACCGAACCATAGTTCATAAGGAGTTTTATTCAAATCTTTGTTGATAATGCATCTGTTCTGTGTATAGCATGCTGTATTGATTGCTTCCGCCCAAAATCTCTTGGGTAACTGTGCTTCAGCTAGCATGGTCCTTGCAGCTTCCTTCAGGGTCCTGTTTTTCCTTTCTGCGACACCATTCTGTTGTGGTGTCCTAGCTGCTGAGTATTCATGCTTAATTCCATTATCAGAGCAGTATGCTTCGATAAACTTGTTAATAAACTCAGTGCCTCTGTCTGTTTGGATTTTGATAATGTTTAGGCTCTTTTCGATCTGCAGCTTCTTCAGTAGCTCCGGTAACCTTCGCTGAGTGTCTGACTTCTTTGTTAGGAATAGTGTCCATGCGAATCTTGAATAGTCGTCCACCACTACAAGTGTGTACTTTCTTCCACTCATGCTTACTGGTTCCACTGGTCCGAAGAGATCCATGTGTAGTAGATCTAGCACCCTTTCAGTTGACCTTTGAACTTTGTTTTTGAAGGAGCTTTTAGTTTGTTTTCCCTTTTGGCATGCTTCACATAGACTCTCTTTCTTATATACCATATCAGGTAGCCCTCTGACCAGTCCTTTTCTGGCTAGCTTGTTGATCGTTTTGAAGTTCAGGTGGCTCATCCGTTTATGCCATAGCCAGCTAGCTTCGATGATCCTTTTGCAATGAAGCAGGTAGCTGTGGTCACTGAGCTCCAGTCAGCTACACAGATGTTTCCTTTTCTGGTTCCAGATAGCTTTACTTCCTTGGATTGGCTATCCCTTATCAGGCATTTGTTGTGATTGAACTCCACTGAGTAACCTTTGTCACAAAATTGGCTTATGCTTAGCAAGTTGTACTTCAGGCCTTTTACATACGATACTTCCTTTATGTGAGTGTTTCCTTTGATGAGAGTTCCAACTCCTCTAGTGCTACTCTTGGAATTATCTTCGAAGATTACTTTGGGTCCATTGCACTGCTGGAAGTCTTTAAGAATTTCTTTATCTCCAGTCATGTGTCTCGAGCACCCGCTATCAATGTACCACACTTCCTTGCTGGTTCCTGCTGTAGGTACCTGTAAAATGGAGATTACTGGTTCTTAGGTACTCATACATGTACGGGTCCTTTCTTGTTAGTACCTTTCGGAATCCAGATTTGTCTTACAACAATTGTTTTGTTGTAGACTTAGAGGTTTCGTCTATAAGAGGTATCCTTAGGATACTGTTTTGTGTGTGCAAACTGTGTATACCCATCACTTTCGAAGTGAGGTCCTCCTCCATACTTCCCTTGAGCATGTGCTCTTTTAGGTTTAGACATTCTGGTCTTAGTATTGGTGGAGTAGAGGTTTCTGTTCAGCATCCTTGTAGGTTGCTGTTTTCTTTTGTATCTATCAGCAGATTGATTCCGCTGTAGCCAGCTTTTGAAAACAGGCTTATTCCCTGTGGATGTGTTCATGGGTCTCTTGCCCTTGTCTATTGTTTTCTCCAAGCTTACTTTTGAGTTATTAGATAACTCCTCTTCTTCTGGGATTTCTGCTTGAACGAAAACAATAGCTTTAGATGAACTTGTTATTCCTTGAGAGGTTTCTGCACAGTATCCTAGGCCTGTCCTATCAAATGGACTTTTGCCCGACTTAATGCATTCCTTGGCTTCTTTAGCGGATTTGCTAAAGGCTCCCACAATTGCTTGAAGATCACTTTTCTCACTCTCAAGTTTGGCGATTCTCAAATTGAGCATAGATGCTTGTTTTTGGAGGTCACTGCACTTTGAGCTACTTAGCTCATACGTAGATAGATTTTCAGCTAACTGTTTGTTTTCCCTCCTGAGCATCTCATTTTCGAGTTTCAGCTCCTCATGAATTGAGTTTATCTGTTCGAAGTCGCTCATGATTTGCTTCAGGGAAAGGCTTTTGTTTGCCTTTTCCTCTTCCAATGAAGGTTGGATAGAATACATTACCTCGTCATCCTCGCTGTCCTCTGCTTCCTATGCCATTAGGCAGATAAGTGTTTCGTCTTCTGAAGAAGATGAATCACTGTCATCATCAGAGGAATCCACATCTTGCTGAGCTTCCTTGGAAGGTTCCTTGCCTTTCTCCATTTCACTAAGGAAGGCTTTAATTCTTCTTCGTTCTTCTCTTCGTTTCTCCCTCTTCTGGGATGATTCTCCATCCGGATATCGATTGACCTTTGGATGAGGACATTCTATGGCATAGTGTCCTGGCTTTCGACAGTTATAGCATAGGTCGGAAGTATCCTGGTTTGATTGCTGAATAATGGGTTGTTGGGGAGATGCCTGGTTCTTCTTAAAGTCACATCTTCTGTTGTATCTGATAAATTTCTTGAAATTTCTTAGAAGAAGGGTCATTTCTTCATCAGTACCCTCAACAGGTAGCTCTCCTTGCTTACTGCAGGTAGCTCCAGTGTCCTTTACGTTTCTGGCTGTTAGGGCAGTTACCTCTGTGCAGGATTCTTCTGTCTCTTTCTTCCTTCTGTGGATATCATATTCGAAGGCTTTCAAATCAGAAAAGAGATCAAAAGTACTCATCGACTTTAAATCCATGGAGACCCTCATTGCAGTAGTCTTGCTATCCCATTCTGCAGGTAGTGCTCTTAGCATTTTCATATTTTTTTTCTTCTGAGTGTAGAATTTATCCAGGGATTCAAGCTCATTCACAATGTTTGTAAACCTCAGATCCATCTGCTCCAAGGTCTCTTCAGGGAGCATCTCGAACAGCTCGAACTTCTGAGTTGCTGTGGACACTTTGTTCTCCTTTGTCAGCTTTGTTCCCTCACAGATTTGTTCAAGCTTATTCCATATATCTATTGTTGTCTTGCACGTCTTGACCTTACTGAAGGTTCCTTTGTCCAGAGTGACGAATAAGACGTTCTTGGATACATTATCCAGATTAGCTCGTCTTCTATCATCAGCAGACCATTCTTCCCTAGGTTTGTCAATAACAGCTTGTTGTGGAATGGCTCCTGCATCACCAGCATCAGCAGTTCTTGCGAATATTGGATTGGGCTTGGTGATCCTTGGGGGTCCATCAGTGATAACCATCCACATTTCGTCGTGCATGGCTGAGAGATGTGCCTGCATTCTAATCTTCCAGTCGTCATACTCTTCAATAGAAAACATAAGAAGCTTATGTGTATCCATGATAGAAAGCAATGTATGCAGATTTTCGAAAATCAGGGATTTGACCAGACAAGTTGGGTTTTTAATCCAACCTGCTTTGATACCACTTGTTGGTCCCAGTGGTATAAGGTTAAGAGGGGGGGTGAATTAACCTTATCAAATTTTTCAACTTTTGCTCCAAAAATGTTAAGTCCCTGCTCGATAGGTTCCTACTCAGACAGTGACCTCAGGACTTAGACAGAGAATGTAATGCACAGCGGAAATACTTATGATTTTCGAAACACGATTTTAATGCAGTATGCTCAGAATGCAGATAGATGAATAAAAAGCTGTAAATATCACAAGCAAACTTATAGAGGTTCAAGGGTGGAGTAATCCCTCTACGTCCTCTCTACTCCTTCACAAGGAGGAACTTTGTTAAAGCAAGTTTGATTTACAATAGACTCTGCTAACACAAACTATACTCTAAGCAAAACTGTCAGCTCTATCCATACAGGTAGCTGCACAGTGACCAACTATCGACCCACACAGGATCTCCACACAGGTTAACTGACCCACACAGGATCCTTTCTCTTCTTCAGAGAGATTACAGCTTAGCAAATTTTTCAACTTTTGCTCCAAAAATGTTAAGTCCCTGCTTGATAGGTTCCTACTCAGATAGTGACCTCAGGACTTAGACAGAGAATGTAATGCACAGCGGAAATACTTATGATTTTCGAAACACAATTTTAATGCAGTATGCTCAGAATGCAGATAGATGAATAAAAAGCTGTAAATATCACAAGCAAGCTTATAGAGGTTCAAGGGTGGAGTAATCCCTCTACGTCCTCTCTACTCCTTCACAAGGAGGAACTTTGTTAAAGCAAGTTTGATTTACAATAGACTCTGCTAACACAAACTATACTTTAAGCAAAACTATCAGCTCTATCCACACAGGTAGCTGCACAGTGACCAACTATCGACCCACACAGGATCTCCACACAGGTTAACTGACCCACACAGGATCCTTTCTCTTCTTCAGAGAGATTACAGCTTAGCAGGATAAACTCCTGCCTAAGTGACTCCTATCAGACTTAGAATAAAATGAGAGTTTTCAAACTATCGAATGCAGCAAGCTCCTTTAACTTCTGAAGATCACAAAGGTAGTTGGCTTGCTGCTGCTAAGACTGAATATCTTGGATATGATTGCTTGAGCTTGAAATGACTTGCTTGTAGTTCTTTAGTTAGGTTCTCTTGGTTATCTCTTTTTGCATTCAGTCTTGGTCTTCTATTTATAGGTAACAGATAGTTTTCTGCCCGTTGGAAAGACAGTCCTTTTCTTGATGAGGTGTCTCTTCCTGATTGGTTCTGCTGATCTTCTGACACCTGCTCTGAATTGCCTTCATTCTTTTCTGCCACTACCTTGTCCTTTGTCTGCGCGACTTCATTCTGCAGTCTGCTTGTACTGTGTCCTTGCTGCTTTTCACACATGGCAGATTCTGATTTGTTGGAACTGGAGTGACTCTACTGGCTAGTCAGGTTGCACTAACTCTTATGTATCTGGTAGTATCCTCTTCGAGTAAGTCAGCTTCCTTGACCATCTCCAGGTTCCTTGTAGCATCCTATGAAGCTTGGTTACAGGTTGCTTGATACAGTATGCAGGTAGCCGAGACTTGGCTTTCTGGTTCCTTAGCAGAATCTTCTTGTCTTTCCAGCATCCTTACCTTAGCTATTTTACATATAAAGACTTATTCAGATAGCTAATGTTCTAGACTATTACACGTTTTGTCTCATCAAAATCTATTACATTTCATCCTATCAATCTCAATTGATAAATCTAGCACCAAATTAATTGAGATCACCAGATGGATTTACCCAATTGAGATCACCACAAGGATTTACGGTAACAAATCTATTGAGCCCAATCAAGATGACCTAAAGGATTTACCCGCAACAAATCAATTAAGTGAAATGGCACTACAAGAAAATTCACCGACAGTAACGGAAATATTTCGTCAGAAATTTGTTACGAAATAGTACAGAAAAGATTGTGACGGACTTGTGACGGAAATTGTTGACGAAAACATTTCCGTCAAGAATTCTGTCAAAATTATATTTACGACGGATTATTCCGTCACAAAGTCATGACGAATTTTATATCCGTCACTTTTTTTGTGACGGAACAATCCATCACTACATGAATTCAAATTTGAAATAAATTATAAATTCGTTAATTTTTTTTTGATGGAATTTTTTTATCGCTATATTAAGACAATTCAAAATAATATAATAAATTTATAAGGGATCTTACAAAAGGGCCATTACGTGTTATTTTGACGTATCCTATGTGGACATGGTTTAGCTAGAGCAACAATGAATAGTGGTGTATGTATAATAGATACAAATTGTAATATAGTCGATAGTGATTACTTTGGTCGCTTGATAGAAGTTGTGCAATTAGAATATCCTGGTCTGCCAATCAAGAGAACAATATTGATCAAATGTGAGTGGTTTGATACATCGAGCATAAACATAAGGGTCCATTCTGAATATAAGCTTGTTGATGTTCATAAAAAACGTAGATTGAATCAGTATGATCCATTAGTGCTAGCAATTCAAGCCATTCAAGTATTCTATTGCACATATCCAACTTTGAATCGGGTTGGGAATGAGTGGCTTGCTGTTTGCAAAATCAAGGCTAGGTTTAATGTGGAACTCCTAGAAATGGCTCATGATAACCATCAATTAATTGTTCAAGAACATTTTCAAGAAGAAACTATAAATATCCAAGATCTTTTACAAGATGATGATGATCCAACATCTTTGAATGACCTTCATTGTGGTGTTGAAGAACTAACAGTTGAGCATGTTTACAATACTAGTGAGCAAGAAGAAGTAGGAGAAGAATCAAATAAGTTTAGAGACAATTCAGCCTAAGAAAATAGTGATGATGACAATATGTAGTTATACATAAATCATTGACAATTTTGGATAAGTTACCTATAAATGTTATTATAATCTTGAATTATATATTATAATATTCACATGTACCAATATAAATTTATTATCAAAATTATCCCATTATGTTATATTCAAGTCACATTACTGATATGTTTAGCTTTCTATTTTAGATGGGAAGAGATGGACATATGGGTGATAATGTATGTGGTAGTGCTACTTCATCAACTGTGCAGTCCAGATAGGTTGTTGAGCATTATACATTAATTGACTTCAGTTAGATTTCCTATTTTATTACATGTCTTATGTCAAATTCTCAATATTTTTTTATTTTGATAAATGATATATTACCTTGATTGCATAACTTTTTTAGATCGCTTGAGATAGAGGTTTAAGAAGGCAAGGGTGAGGTCAAGTGGTTTCATCAGTACCTGCATATTTAGCACAGATTACACGAGGTGGAAGTATAGTAGGTAGGGGTGAGATCGGGTCGGGTTTTGTCGGGTTTTGGGTTTTTCGAGTCGGGTACCCACTTTGGTCGGGTACCCGAATAATGCTACCCGAAAATTCCCGTTGTTTTCGGGTACCCGCTAGATCGGGTACCCGTTGGGTCGGGTCGGGTCGGGTTTTTTCCCCTTTCACTATATACATATATTTTTTGATGATTTTATGTCTAAAACTACTATTCCATATTTTCTTTTTCGTTAAAACATCTTTTTATATTAGAAAATCAAAGTGAAAATATAGTATACGATCTCATCCATGTAACTCGATGAATAAGTAGGAAAATTAAAATGTTGGCACATGACATGCCTTTAATTAGAACATAGTCTAAATAGAATACTATTATACGGAAACGAAACTCGGTGAATAACAAAGAAACTAAAAGTTTGAATCCATCAACAATTATCAGCTTCCTTCCTCTCAATCACTATCAATGGCAATGCAATCAAGACCTAAAATGTTGCAATCACAAAAGCAAACATAAAAAATAAAAATAAATGTTAAATATAATGTTATCATTTCATAAAAACAATTATTAGAATTTCGGAGGCAAGTCACCTATAGTAAATCATAATGTAGTTTCATCAAACATCCACAATTGTTGTTTCCATTCCCATTTTCACCAATTCTACAAAACAAGATTAAAAAAACATAAAACATTAATTATATAATACAAAATATATATATATATATATAATTAAACTAATAAAATTAAATTAATATGTACCTTGATCAAGTTGCTCGATTTCACGCAAGTCTTCCTCCACACTTATTGGCTTGGAATATGATCGAATCCAATCTTGAGCACAAATGAGTGCTTGAACTATTTTAGGAGACAATGAACTCCTAAATGCATCAAGAACACATCCACCGGTACTAAATGCGGACTCTGACGCAACCGTAGAGACAGGAATCGCCAACACATCTCGAGCTAACTTGAAAAGAATAGGAAATCGAATAGAATTCACTTTCCACCATAACAATACATTAAAACCATTCCCATCATCCTCAATGTCTTCACTCAAGTACTTCTCCAACTCTGATTTCACATTCTCACGTTTTCCCCCACTTCTAAACTTGTTGAACTGATCAATAAAGTTCTAGTTGACACAGAAGTACTCATGCTTTGCTTCGAACTAGGTGTAGAAGAAGTCGAAGAACTTGAAGACTGACAAGCATCAATGTCATCAAGAATGTCATACACAACCTTATACTCATCGAACAGTTCTTGCATATCAAACTCAACTACAGCTTTCATTGTCACATTTGTGATCTCATCATATAATGTGTTCAATGCAAAGTCAAGAAACAACATTTTTCAACGAGGATCAAGTATCACTGCATAATACAGATTCATATTCATCTTCTACAATGATCCCCAATATTTGTCAAATTTCATCTTCATCCTTCTTGACATCTCACTCAATTGAAAATCATCACTTTCCAACCATTATTTAAGTAGCATCTCAACAACACTTATTTCATGGAAAACATTGTTGGATGTGACATATGAAGAACCAGAAATTGACATAGTGAGTTTGTAAAATGGTTCCAAAAACTTCAACAGTAATGCAGCCCTCTCCCAATCACACTCTCTTGGAATTCCATCGAATGGTGACTTTGACAAATCATTTTCATAGCTAAGATCTACATCTTTGAAAGCATCAAAAGCTCTTTTAAGACATATGGCCGACTCCAACATGAAATAAGTGGAATTCCAACGAGTAGATACATCATGACTTAGCAACTTTTTAGTTTCTATTTTTTCAATCTCAACACATTCTAGAAATCTTTTGTACCTAGCTGGTGAATTTTTCACATACCTTACAGCTCCTCTGATACGAGAGATAGCCACAAGCTCATCTTTACTCTTCAAACCATCTTGTACAATCAAATTAGTGATGTGTGCAACACATCTCATGTGAACATACTTCCCACCTAAAATATTTGTACCCCAATTCTCAAATCTTTTCACCAAATTAATATGCAACTGCACCGTCGTTTGAAGAAGCATTATCAACAGTGATTGTATAAATTCTATCGATCCCCCAGTCGAGCAAACACTTTTCCACCCCTTTTCCCACTTCTTCACTCTTATGTCCGATAATTGGACAAAAATTCAAAGCACGCTTATGCAAATTCCAACCATCATCAATGAAATGCGCAGTCAGACACATATAATTCATTCTTTGAATTGATGTCCACGTGTCTGTAGTAATGCAAACTCTTTGAGAATGGTTTTTTATGAACTCCTTCAACAACTTTTTTTCAGATAAGTATACATTGTATACATCCTTAGTGATAGTCTTTCGTGATGGGATAGCTAACATGGGGCATATGGTAGATACAAAATGCCTAAAACCACGTTTTTCAACAGTTTTAAATGGAAGCTCATCAACAATTATCATATAACCCAATGCTTCTCTTCCTTTAGACTGATCAAACTTCCATGTTGATGGAGATACTTTATCACCTAATCGATGTTGTCTTGGAGTTCGAATTTGATCACCTTCAGGTTTCTTCTTACACGAACTGTAATGATTAATAAGACCTTTGGTCCCATGTTTTCTTGGATCTGCCTTAATCACTGCATTACAATATTTGAATCTAGCTTTCTGTAAAATTTCAACGTCGTACAAAAACTTGTCATAATGGTTCCAATACTTTGACACATTTGATATTCTCATACTCGATTTTCTTTTTTTTTATTTGAGTCTCATTAGGAACATCCATCTCCACTTCGTTATCAACATCAATTTCTTCATGAGAGCCAAATGGTGCAGAATCATGTTGACTAACATCTAGAAATTCCTCTCTAGCTTTTATATTGTCTTTCTCTAACAAATCGTTGTCGTTGTGTATGCCTCGTGAACTCGACATCTACAATATAAAATTTTTGGAAATTAAAGTTCTATAAATCATATAAATCATATTCCCAAACATATTTCATCTGATTTGATTCACAAACCTAATTAAGTCTGTTCTTTATCATTCAATGTATTTAGTGGAGGCAGCACTTGGCCACTTTAAATCATGCATTAAATAAGATCAACTAAAATAATAATTTACTAATTATACATACATTCTAAAAGCAAGCGAGTTCTAATTGATTAATTTATTAATTAAATCCCCCACATCCACATATGTCATTTCACATACATAATATAATACAAGATAACATTATAAATTAATTAAATTTAAGTTAATTAAAAAACAATTATTTTATAATTAATGGGTTGTAAAATTGTAAAAAAAAGTATTAAGAAACGATAATTCCAAAAAGCGTTGCATAAAGGATTGTAAAGTTGTAAAAAAAGTACTAAGAAACGACAACGCCAAAAAGCGTTGCATAAAGGGTTGTCGTTTTGAGAAAAAAATTCGCTATACGACAACGCATCAAAAAGCGTTGCACAAAAGCATTGTCTTTTTAAAAAAAAAGGTCATTTAACAACCCTACTAAAAAAGCGTTGTCGTTTCCATTTTTGCGTTGTCGTATGGCAAATTTTTTTAAAAAAGACAACGCTTTTCGAAAAAAGCGTTGTAAATTCCAAAAGACAACACAAATTCATGAAAAATGTTGTTAAATGGGCGTTGTTGTATGCAAAATTTCTTGTAGTGACGAGTGTTTGAAGGAACTCGTAAAAGGACACCAGGGAGAAAGTACAAGACATCATCTGAGCCTATTCAAAACATCAGTTTGTAATTTCTGATTTATTTAATAATCATGTTATGCTTAAAGATAAGTTATGATATTTTACTCAAAATATTTTTAAATGTTATATGATTAATTAGAAAAGTAAATTGGAGAAGATGATGTTATTTATAATGTTAAGAAGCATAGTCATCTTTGGTTAATTGGCAGGTGTGCCTAGAGAATGAAGAAAGCTATTGATTCAAAAGTACTTGTTCCAGATGAATATTTACAGCCATATAAAGCCTAAATTGTGACAAAAACAGTAGGAGAAGTTATGAAAAGTTTCAAACAACAACTTTCTCCTGAAATGTTTGCCTCTATATCCCCCACCACTTGGGGATACCATTAAGTATTTCAAAATTTACAAATCATCTTCCAAATGGGAAATCTTGTGGGAGCACTAAAGATTTAGAGCAACATCAGATATTAATTAGCATTATGTTTTTATCATGATGGTATTGGTATTTTGGGTGAATTGTCTTTAATGTTTGAAAAATAATAGAAATAACATTGATACTACTATTATATTCAATGAATTATGTGCATTAAAAAACTTTGTTTATATGAAGATGTCTCTTTGTAATTACTAGCATGATGATGTTGGTGTTATTATTATAAGTTCACTTATAGTAGTGTTAATTTAAATTTTCAGGATGATGAAGATAGAGATGATAAAGTAAATCATGATGATGATCTTGAAGGAAACAAAAAAAAAGACTTAGAGAATGAAGAACATGATAATGAAGATTTACTATTAGTCATATTTTATTTCTATAGATTATGTTTAAAGATCTTTAGATCTTTAGGTGATTAGATCTTTGTGTAGAAGACTTTAAGTGTCTTAGTTTGTTACAGACTTCTTTCTTTTCTGGCTTATGAAAGTTCACATTTTAAAAATGATTTATATTAATATATTTCTATATTTGACAAGTTTGTTTGACCTAATAATATTTTGTGAAATATGTACTTACATAATATTTATGTATATATAAATATATATGTATTATATATATTATTCGATATACATATACAACAATTCAAGTGTTACATAATTAATTAAAAAATGATACATGAGATAATTTAAAGTGTTACATTCACAATTTAAAGTGATACAACTATTAAAATAAGATGATACATTACATTCAAAAGTGTTAGAAAAAGGACGATACATTTATTATAAAAGTGTTACTCAAAAAGTCATTTGTAACATTTTTAAAGTGTTACAATAAAATTTGAAAGTGTTACAAAATAAGTGTTACATTTCATAATAAAAATGTTACATAAAAAGTTATTTGTAACATTTTTAAAGTGTTACAATAAAGCGTTACATTAAAATTCTTTAATGTAACACTTATAAAAAGTGTTAATAAAAGCTATCAAAAGTGTTATCTTAGACGTTATGTAATACGAGCAACAGTAACACACATAAAAGTGTTACATATTGTCTTATATAACACTTTATAGTTTTTATGTAACATTTTTTAGGTGTTACATAAACTTACTTATGTTGTAGTGTAAGTGTGTTGAGAATCTCTCTATATTTATATATTTTGTTGTGAATAAGTAAATCGAATGAGTCAAAAGGATTAACTTTCTCAAAAGAAATAATTCGTATTTTGAGATTAATTAGTGAAATTAGAAAAGAAGAATTCGTAGTGTAAGTTACTCTATTTTGAGAAAAATTAGTGAAATTAGAGAATTGATATTATTAGTACTTTAGTTACTCTATTAAGAAAACTGACTGCGAGATCAATATGATTTAATTTGATATATATTAATGAGTTAGGGAAGTAGGAGAAAGAAAGATAACAAATATTAGAAAAAATTTGTATTTTATGTTTAAAATTTGATCAATCCAATTTACTCTTTTATAAAAATGAGATACCGTGTTTAATTAAAAGACTCGTGGTTAGTTTGACGGATTAAATGAGATTAATTGTTGTTGGTTTGAATTTAGAATTAGGAACATCTCCAACACTACTATAAAAACATTCGGATTTGGTGTTTTATTTTCTCCAATAATGTTGTAAAAACTTTCACTAACTCATTTTAACTACCTACTTTGCACTAGGTTAATGCAAGTCAAAACCTGTGGTGTTTTCTTTCTTTTTTCTTTTTCAAAATTTTTAATAAAGAAAAAGAAAAAATTATAATATTTAATGAATATTCCATATTATTTTATTTTAATACAACAAATAGTGTAAACTATTGGAAATGATTTTTACATTTGAATACATGTAAGTAAAGTAACGTCCAGTACTGAAGATGAAGATGCCCTAAAGCACTTTCCATGAGGATAAACCGTAGCGGTTAAAATTCCCTAAGATTTTGTTCTCTTCTGTAGTTATGTTCCTTTACCTAAATTTAAAAAATTAATTTTTTAATAATATAATTTATATTTTCTGAACTAAATAATACTATTATTATTTTTAATTATGGCTTTTCATGAAATGACATGCATTAATAATTCAATTACCCAGATTGGTCCGAGAGCTTTGTTATTGTTAGCAAGAAGTGATTGAGGTGATAGATCCTTCTAACAACTAAACAAAAGGAGAATTTTGTGATATTTGATGATAACAAATATTTCGTGTGCAAACAACCAACTTAGTGACTTCTACGTTACAACTGGCTAAGGAAAATGACTTATCAAGTCTCTTCAATTTGTTACTTATATTACTTGAAAACATAAGATTGTTAATAATTGCTTTCATTTCAAAGGAGTATGTACAGGAGACGAGTTAAATTGAGTCGGGTCTAATCGCATCAAAATCGATTATAAATTCTGAGGATCGAACTCAACTCAAATTCGATCAAATCTATACTTTTATTGATCGATCTCGACTTGATGAATAACTTAATAGGTTCGGGTTCGACTTGACTTAACTTGATCTAGCTTGATAAGCTTTGTGAACCTAATCGTGGATATACTAAAGCATGTTTTAATTAAAAGTTTAAGTTATTTTAAAAATATTATTCAGGTAAGTATTAGTGTGCTCGAGTTGTGATTGAGAACTATTTGTGTAGCTCCTGCTGGACTCGGTTATCTTTAAATTGAATTTCATATGTTTTGGAATCAATTTCACATGAGTCGAAAGTCGTATTATCTCATACATACCTCTAATTTTATTAATACAGGAGATGTTAGTTGTAGCTTAGATTTATATAATTATATATTGCCCTTTCTTTAAAGAAAAGGGGAAAATCCATTACCATCGGTCACCACATATTATTTCTGAGGTAAGGAAAGTATCGATGCATGAATGGAAAGAAGATTCTCGTTCATAGATCCAAGTGCAAATTTGTTTTTAAATAGGAATAAGTGTTATGTAAGCCGATCTCACGTGAAACTTTATGTAAGACGAAGTTCATTTAGATTAATAAGGTCATTTAAAGTATTTTATACGATCCATATTGATCTCATATAAGACCATAAAATGCACCGTCTCATATAAGACTTTATATGAAACCGTCTCAATTGAATTTTTACAGTTAAATAATTATTTAATTTACATACAATTAATACATATATTATACTGATTCTCATCTCATCTAAAAGTCATTTTAAAAGTTTAATCTTATTTTCAAATACTTGTCTTTGCAGTCAATATCCAAAGTGTACCCTTAGTCATTATCCAAAAAAAAATCTTAATTTTCAACGTTTCGTATTTAATTTATTTCATATTTATTCCACAATAAAAAAATTTATAACCTTCATTAATTTATAACTTTCATTAATTTATTAATTTATTTCATATTTTAAAGCAATATGTTGCACAATATTTGTTTTTTTTTATTATATAATAGAAGATACTATGTGTATTATATAACATAAAGTCGCATTTCAACGAATATAATTAAAAAACATTGAAGGTTATTAACCATGCTTGGAAGCAAATTAATTAAAGTAAATAGAAATTTTGATATAAATATATTGTGATGGATTCAAAAATTTAACTTAGGGGTCCAATTTATAGTAAAACTAATGTACGGTAGTTTTGAAAGTAAGATTTTAAATTATTAGAGTAGGTCCTCAGGCGGGTTTGGATTTGATTCGGATCATTGCTTCCTTTTTTTTTTTAATTTCTTTTTTTATTTAATTGTTGACATTTATATTATGTTAGTATGGTATTTATATTATATTAATTTGTCATTTATGTACAAATAACCTGATCTTTATATAATACTTTAACTTTAAAGAAAAATAAAAAACACTTCCGCCACAATTTGTATATATATATTTTTATGTGATATTAATCATACATGTGGTATTACTCACACTTTTATATCAACATAGTTATATTTTTATGTAATATATAAAAGTACAACTAACACCCTGTAGGACCTTTGCAGGAGGTATAACTAAAAGATAAGACTAATATAACTAAAATATATTAATGTTTGTTAAAAAATTATTAAGATACAACTAACATTACTAAAAATATAACTAACATAACCAAAATGATATGATTAATATTACTAAAATATATGACTAACATAACTAAAATGAATAAAACATTGGAGCGAGTTGAGCATGGATACCTAGAGATGCATGAGAGTGTGTTAGAAGTAGTCTCGGGTCGGGTTTGATCCAAGTACATGGATCAGATGCACAAAAGATTTGGCGAAATTATTAACAAATTTGATTAAGTCAAAATATTGGATTATATTATGAAAACATAAAAAATAAAGATGTAAACAAACTATTTAAATTATCGTTTCATCATCTATCAGAAATGAAACAAAATTATAAAATCAATTATTGTACAACTATAAATCGAAATATAGATAAAATTATCATGAAATACTCTATTGCAAGTACAATCTCCACATACGTCACCAAGCCAATAAAATGAATATTTACACCCTAATAATTGAAAAATGTTACTCCCTCTTCCATAATAAGTGTCAATAAGTGTCATTTTGCAGTTTAAATTTATTTTATATTGAATATTGTTTTAGATTTTTGTACCATTTTATTTCCAAATCATCCTTATAATTAGTATTCCTTAGCTAAAATTTAGGTATTTAATATTATATTTTTTATAAAATATATAATTTGATTCTCTTTTCAATCTTAAATCATAAATTTCTTGATTAGTTAAGAGTATATTTCTTCAATTTTTATGTTCTTTAATTTATGACAAAACTTTAAAACGACACATATTAAGAAACATATACTTTCTAATGAAATTAAAAACTTAAAAAAAGGATTCAATAATCAAATAGAAAAAGGTATATTATGAGGTTAAATATGGAGAATATTTTAAAATTCATAGATTTATCTTTAATGAGAATTTGATGATATGGAATACATATACAAAAATAATAGTCTGCTATAATATTTAGTTATTCCTTTTAAAAAATATTAGTTATTACTTTTCATTTTGTATTTATTGTATAGAAATTCAAAATAAATAATTAAACATTTAATTTAGGAAATCCTATTTATGACATTGAATTTATATATATATATATATATATATATATATAGAATAGTCTGTCAAAAATATCAAAAGTATTTTCCCGTCCATTTTAACTTTCCATTCTAGAAAATATCATTTATTACATTTCACATTGCATTTATTGTATATTAATATTTTTCACCAAATATTTAAAGTATAATAACTATATCTCAAATTCATTTATAACATATAATATATCAAATTAATCACTTTTAATGATTTTTAATTTGATATTCATATTGTATACATAATGAAATGCTTTTTTTATTTACTTTAAAATATTTGTGTAACTTTAAGTTATTGTAAATTTATATTAAAGTCTAGAAATTAAGGAAAAAAAAAAGAAATGTATTATAAAAAAATTACTTAATAAAAATATATATAATTAAATCAAATAAAGAATCTCAAATTAAACAAATTCATTTGAAATTTATTTTAATGCATATGTATCATATTTCTCCATCTTATTTGAAATTTTGTTCATTGTCATTTTTATTCTATATAGTTGTAAGGAAGGGGTGGGGTGGGGTGGTGGTGCGGTGTGCATTTTTCAATCATAATTTCAAAATAAATAGCTTCTAATAAAATTCGTCTTAATGCATGATAAATCAAATTTATCATTCTTATTTATAGTTTTGTTTATTAATATACTTTTTATTTTAAATTTGTAATTTTAATTGCGTTAAGTAAGGAGATGTGAGTGTGTTTTTTTTAAACAATAACTTCAAATTTAATAACTTTTTCATTTTAAAAGTATTATATGTCAAATTTACTACTTAATATAATATTTAATTTGATATTTATATAGCAATTTATCAAATCTAATATGTTAGAGAATTTGAATTTTTTTTAATTGATTTGTAGTAGTTACGGCTATAGACTAAATGTGGAAGTTAAAAATATGTTTAAAATTAAAATTACACCTAATAAAATTACAAATATGAAAGAAAATGCCTTTAATTAAAATTACAAATTAGAAAATGTTGATTATTTAAAAAAATTAAAAATAAAAATAAATAATCTCTTGGTATTATGATTTGATTTATTTATCTTAGTTTGAGGTGTTGAATATATTCTAGATTAAGTTCAGTTTTCAATAATATTATTTATACAAATAACAATGGATTTTGGGTATTTGTTGAGTTGATATATATTTTATTGGATTTAGAATAATCGAGTTATTTGTATTGATGGAACCAATAATTTCATTAAAATATCTCTATAGTTATGAACATTGATAAAATATAATATTTATTAATCTTAGTTTTTTATTTAAATTTATATCATTTTCAATATACATAGCATATTTGTAGGATTCAAATTTTTATTTTTTTAGCTACTAAATTTAATTTATGTGATTTTTAAGTACTTAATGGTTGCACAAATTTGGTCAAATTGAACATTTTTATTTATCTCATTTTTATTTCGAATATAGAGTTTTCAATTTGTTTGTTTAATTCATCTACATATTTGTATATTATATATTTATATTAAGTTATTATAAATATAAAGTTATTAATCATATTTTATATCGTAAACCGTGCAACGCACATGTACATTATTACCAAAAATAACTTGAGTGATTTTCCCACTCATGAAATATTTCAATTTTAAGAAATCTTGGTTACTTATTACTTTTCATTAAATATTTCAATTTTAAGAAATCTTGGTTACTTATTACTTTTCATTTTACCATTATTGTATAGAAACTCAAAATAAATAAATAAGCATTTAATTTAGGAAATCCTATCTACGACATTTAATTTTGTATTTATTTTTAAACAAAAATAATGAAAACAAGGGATTGAGGCAAGAGGTTGGGGGTTGGGGGTTGGGGGTGGGTATGGATGGTATATTTAATATTTTTCATCATTTTTTTTTAGAGTTGAATAACTAATTTATTTGAAATCAATTTTTAATAAATAATACATTGAATTATTCATTTTTAATGATCTTTAATTAGATATCCATAATACATATAAAAAAAACTTGAAATGTATGTTTGTATGTTTGAATGATGTTATTTGTTTTCAACGTTTTTATGATAAATGATAAGTGTTAGAAGTAATTTATTATAAATTAAAATTAAAATGTAGAAATAAAAAATTATACAAATTGAAATGTATTATAGAAAACGTAATCAATAGATTACATGTATAAAAGTAAATTAAGTAATATTTTAAAAAATTTAGATAACAATATATAATTGTAAATTAAACAACTTCTTCATTTGAAATGCATTTTTAATTACATATGTTTCATATATATATATATATATATATATATATATATATATATATATATATCCTTCATATTTGCAATTTTGATTGTTGTCCTTTTTTTTGTGTGTATTTATATTATTTTATGAAAATGGACTTGTAAGTAGGGCTTGGTTGTAAAAGAATCAAACTTTTTTGATTCAATTCAATATTCGAATTTGAACATAGTAATTTGAATTTGAAAAATAAGAATAAGAATCTGAATAAGAATATTTTTTTACATTCGAATATTATCCGAATACAAATATAAATATAATCATATTCGATTCGAATATTTATGAATATATTCAAATAATTATAAATGTATATAATTTTAATAAACTATTAAAAATATTTATTTAAGAAAATAATATATATATATATATATATATATATATACTTACATATAATTATTTTTACTTCCCATTTATTCTCCCAATCACAATTCTCAATCACATACGTATTTTGGATTTGATAAATATTCATGTTTTGATAAATATTTTGAATGTTAATTTGACATCTTTTAGTTTATGAATTGTTGTATGTAAAGAGTTGATGAACGATTTATTGTTTTTTGTCATATATACATATGATATATATTTGCAATTTCATATTATTAATTAAAAACAAACATATATTTGAAAAAAAAAAATTCAAAATTTATATTTTTAAATTCGAATATTTTATTCAAATACAAATTTCATATTTAATTCGAATAATAAACAAATACAAATATAAATATTCACTAAATTAAATAAATACAAATAAAATATCATAATATTCGAACTGATTCGATTTGTAATTGTAAGGAGTGGGATGGGACTCATGGGAGTGATTTTCTTTGTTTTTGTACTGACCACAATTTCAAATTGAATAACTTCTTTTAAAAATAGTTTTTAGTGCACGAATCATTGATATATTTTATCATTACTATTTCTAGTTTTATTTATTGCATATTTAATTAAAATAAGTCCAACTTTGAATAATTTTATTTCAACAAATAGCAAGAGATTTTGATGTATTTGATAAATTAATTTTTTTATTTGATTTAGAATAATTTAGTTGTTTGTATTGATTGGACCAAAAATTTCATTAAATAATGTATCTATTTATAGTTATGAACAATAATAAAATATAATATTTATTTATATAAATACTTAAATGTATATTGTTTCCAATACACATAACATATTTTTATGTATTAATTTTTTTTGAATTTCAATTACTTAATGTTATCACATAAAAGGGTGATACTAAATTTAAATTATTGTGATTTTAAATTACTTAATGGGTGTACAAATTTGGTCAAATTTGTCATTTTTATCTATCTCATATTTCGTATAAATATTTTCTAATTCGGTTGTTTAATCTATACATGTATATACTATTTTTTGTATTTCAAATTTCTAATATTAAAAATGTGATTATTTAGATAACTTAAATTTTAATTAAGTTAAAATGTGTAGCTTTATTAATTCATATAGATATTAAAATTATTAATATATATATATATATATATATTACAATAAAATATCATTACATTATGTTATTATAAGTTTTGAATTATTAGATCATATATAGCAAATCATATATAGCAAATCATACAACGCATGTAGATGTATTCAAATGGTTCGAACCGTCGATTCGAAAATTGTGAAACTTCAAACTAAAATCGAATCGTGAGGTTTTCAGTTCGAACCGCCGGTTTGGCGGTTGTAACATCTTTTTAAAAAAAATTAGTTTTTCTTCTAAATTAAATTTGCATATAAATATTACAATTATTCATATATTACAACATAATAATTTTGTTTGAGTAGATAATTTGATATAAATTAAAAATTACATTTATAAGTTACAACAATACAACATTACAACTTACAAATAACAACTTCAAATATAAGACATTACAATTTAAATACAAAGAAATACAAATCATATACCTAAAATAAAAAGTACAACTTATAATACAAATTTAGAATAATAATCAATACAACTTAAAATGAAAAGTAAAATAACATAAACACATAATATTATTTATACATAATATAAAAAAATAATAGAAAAACAGTTTTCCTAATCGTTGACCCAGGTTCGGTTTCGATTTTCTAAACGGGATGAGCACCTCTAAACGCATGAGTACACTACTAGTTAACTTAAAACCTTAAACTCGAAAAGAGGGGGATAAAAAACGAGAACTTTATCAAACTTAAGTTATAGTAAAGCAAACAAAAAAAAAGGAAAAAAAACTGGGAAGAAATTATAAGCAGCCCACTATAAAAAGAAAAATTAATCCCCTAACAGCCCGTACTACCATATTTCACCTCTTACTAATCCATACCACTATAGAACACCCTCGTACCATAACGATGGTGGTCCGTACCATCATATTCATTATCGTACCATAATTAATCTAGCTTATACCATCATACTTATACTTCAAATTATAAGAGTATAATAGGCGAAAATCAATTCTTTTCATTAAAAAATGACAAAATTAATAATCTAATAAAAAAAATTATAGGTACATATGGTTAAGAATGAATTCCACATATAATTAAAATTACAATAGACCTTGATTGATGTGAGCTTGTGGCCAAGAAATACTTATCACAAAAAAGGAAGAAATCTTAAATTTGAAATCTCAAACAAAAGAGAGAAAGATAGTTGTCTGATACTATGCATTTATAATTTATTTTTAATTTAAATATACAAAATTATCAAAATATATATGCTTGGCATTTTCAAAATTAAATTTATTGCACTTTTGACCCTACTATCAATCTGTCGATCCCTACGTCCAAATCAAACAAACCTATGGGCATGCACGAGACTAAATTTAGTAATTGCCAAAAGGTTAGTAATTACCCATATTCCTTTACAAATCAATATCACTTTTAATCGCAAGATGTTAGTAATTGCCATTCAAATCATAAAACAAATTTTTATACCTTGCCAGGAATAACAAAAGAACCATTACAACTTGCTTCGTCTCATTAGAGACAAAGCCTTTATTCTCTGCATTTGCAGCTGTATAAACTTTGCCATATAAAATAAATATTAATTGTTCCTATAAAGTCATTTTTTTCTATACGAACATATGATATCTACAAAATATACATAACCATAATGTGTACATGACTCTCAATGAATGTGGATCCAAATGGCTTTACTTGGAATGTCCTTGTGAACCACAAAGAGAAGATAGTACCCAGAGGGGGCCAGTTTGTTCGAACCCGGAAATATAACCCGAACCTGGTATGTTGACTTACCAACAATTGTCACGTCCCCATGATCAAGAACAAGTAGTCTTTGGTTCATTGAAAATGAGTGAGTTGTAAATGATGGGAAAATCATTGTTATCTTGAGTGCAGTGCCGTCTAGCCGTCCGGGTGGGATGCTGAACCGAATCGGAACTTGTTGACCATACCCGAATTGGGATTGCGAAGCAGGTGCCATGATCCGGGGTCGCAGATATGCGTATTTTGGATCTAAATATGAAGGTGAGAATGCTTCTATACTTAGTTCGGTTGGATATAAAACCCCAGTAAAATTGTAGTAATGATGAGGATTACTGCCACCAACCAGGACCCGAGCATCAGCAAGCAGAACTGCACTCGAGTGGTACATTCTGGGCGTGGTGCTTGGGTTCTGGACCTCGAATCTCGACCCTGCTTGATTATTTGGATAGTAGACGACGGGCGATAGATTCGGGGCCCGCCCCAGTTCCCACCCGGCCGTACCCATCCCCGCCCCGTTAATAATCAATACGTTACCATTCGGTAACAACACCATGTCACCCATGACCCGACCCGAGGGCATGGTTTCCATAGCCCATTGAGGATTCGCATCATTTATTTTTATCCTCCCACACGTGTCAAGGGCCCTTACAAAATCACCATTGTTGGCCCGAACATAAGATCCTTTCGGTGCACCACCACACACCATAACCTCAGCTCCAACGTTGCTCTTGATTGGGAGCAAAACTGCAGAACCCGAGCTCGGATAATTCCTCGGTTCCCCACCTGGAATCATCGGGTACGTCCTCACCACCTTCCCGTCCACGTAATCGAACAACATGGCCTGGTTGTTGGCGAAAATGAACATATTCCCATCATCATTCAGAAACGCAAAGGGGTACAAGTTGTTCTCAATCCTGTTGTCATTAGTCTGGACAAGAAATGGCAGATTATACGAGGTATCAGCCTTGGCTGTCTTCGGATAAAACTCGTAATTAAACTGCCTCCTCCCACCAATGATAATCTGCCTCCCATCAGGCAAGACATGGCTGGTCGCATACCACCTCCTCTGAGTAAGCCCAAGATTGATCTCATCCCAATCACACGACCCGTCCCTGCAGGGCCTGTAAACCCTAACGGCGTGATCACCGTCATTGTAGCCGCCCGCCTGCACGAGGGTGCCGTCCGGCATGACAGCGCCGGAGGAGCACCAGACGTCGGTGAGCACCGTCAGCGGGCGGACGGAGTTGGCGACGACGTCGTACTCGACGGAGTGGGCGGTACAGTCGACCTTCAAAACGGTATCGTGTGGGTCGCGGCGGCATTTGCCGTCGGGTAAGGAGATGTTGGAGTGGCCGAAGTCGGTGCGATCGAAGATGACGACGTGGTCGGTGTGGAGAAGCTGCATGTGCATGGCGGAGATGCCGATGCTGGGCATGAGACGGTCCCATCTGCCATTGGCGGCTGTGGTGGGATGAGGAAGAAGAAGAAACGGGGAAAGAATGAGGAGAAAGATTGGAGAAGCCATGTTTGTTTGTTTGTTTGTAATGATGCTCTAAGGTTTTGGTATTTGGAGGGGACTTTAAATTGTTGAGGTGGAATACCTCTCCACACGCAACTATAACGCGTGGGTATTAAATTTTGCCGTTTGTTGTCTTTTTTTGTGTTGGCTTTTATGATTTTGACAAATATTATTTTTCTCCCTTAGTTTTATCCACTTTGAAATTTGAGAAATTCATTTGCAGTCGTGTATTATGATATTCTTCGAACTAGTTCAGCTAGTTTTAAAAAATCAATTTTATTTCGATATTTGAAAAAAAAAAAAAAATCAATATCAATCTTTTCTTTCATGAAATTTTCAAACTTTAGTGGATTTTTTACGAGTAAAGTTGCACGCACCCCAGAATTGAGGGGACCCACCGTCCATTAAAGTTTGAAATTTTATATGGAAGAATGATTGAAGTTGGACATTTTTTTACATAAATTGAAGTTGGACATTTTTTTCCATAAATAGAATTAATATTGATTTTTTAAAATTAATTTCATAATGATGTTACTAATTAATATTTGATGTGAACTCAAAATAATGAAATAAAAAATAAAACACTAAATTAAAATAAAAAATCTGGTTCCCTTATATTAAGGTATTGACAAAAAATAAATTTTACCAAATTATTTTAATCCCTAGTTTTTTCCCTTTCTCTGGAAATTGTGTGCATGTTTGTCACGTGAGATGGGAACGTGGATCTGTGTGCTTTGTTGAAGCATTGAGGATGTGTGGAAAGTGGTTTTCTCTTTGTGAATATATATTGAAAATGTAGAGAGGAAACACTTAGTATCTTATACCTAGTAGACGCAAATGAATTAAGAAACTTTAATTTCATATTGAAATACATAACATACACGGATGTGTTACCTTGACATGTATGAATTGTTATTAATATGTGATAGAAAATGGCTTAAATAAACGAAAAGAACAATAAGAAAATTGAGGTCTGTTTGTACAATTTCCTTAAAACAGATCATACGGTGTTAGAGGAATACAAGAACGTCCTTTTCCCAGGATTCTACAGAAGACCAAAGAAACGAAGGAAGAATGAAGCAAAAGGATAAACGATTGGAGAGTTGAATTTTGTATGCTTTAGAAGTGAGAGACTGACTCATTATATAGTCACTCCAAAATCGTTACAAGCAGTTGGAAGGTTGAAAGTCGACCATTACAGAGGAGATGAAAAGTCACTTGGAGCTCAAAGATCATGTACACGAAGAGTCGCTAGCTTGTACACGAAATTAAGTGGTATGTACATGAAAAGTCTCTTGTACACAAAAGTAAATGGTAAAATCGTGTACATGAAGTTAATCGCTTGTACACGAAATTAAATGGCAAAATCATGTACACGAAGTTAAGTGGCAAAAATGAACGAGGCTAGGCCCGCCATTCGTGCACACACTCAAAGGTCCAAAGTTGAAATAAAATTTGATTTGCACCCGCTCCCACACGCGTATGAGAAAGAGCCTTCATGTCAACCATTCTTATCTCCAACAAAAGGGAAAAATAATATAAATCAATAAAATTAGTTTCATTTTCCCAAAATGGGACAAGCACATTTTCAAGCTCCCAAGCATTTTGAAATTGATCCAAAGTCATCATTTCCACTCACAATTTCTCATTCACTCATTAAATAATTTTAGGCAAGCTAGCTATATACCGTCTCGAACCTCTCTGGAAGGAAAACACGTTCCAACGACTTGTTTCTTAAATTAAGTATGAGACCCACATGCAAATTTGCCCCAAAATGAGCAGAAAATGCAGATTTTTCCAACATGAATAAAGAAAAATTAAAAATTAGTAATTATTAAATTAGGGTTTGTCCAAACTAATCCTATTAATTCAAGAGTTTCAAGTGTGATCATTTATATTTCTAAAATTATCAATTGGAGTCCATTTTAATCGAAAATCACACAAGTCATAATCCGGATTTACCACATTATTATTGAATTCGGGATCTCTATAGATATTTATTGAAAAAGATTAAGTTATTACCCTATGTCTAAGGTCAAATTATGTTGATTACATTATCACACCACAAAATTTCTGGTCTAACCCGTTGCTATTACATTCAAATGAAACATTTTTTCTTAAAGAAAAATGGATTACCGTACTCAAAACATTCAAATGTAACATCTTACTATGTGTAGCCGTAAATGTCTTTGACTTTCCTAATTAAAACCAGTTTAATTTGAATCCTTAATTAAATATTAACCCCTTAATTAAAACACAAATTAGAAATTATAGTTCCGAACATAAGGTATATACCCCTATTTATTAAAAAGAAAAAAGGAAAAAATCCCAGAAAATGAAATTACAAAGGTTGGAGGATTAACAGTTCATATTCCAATAAGAGTAAATTCACTAAACCCTTTAAACTATTTTAAAAAAAAAACATTTTATAACTAATTTTTTTTTAGTAGATAATAGTAACTACGTGAACTACTACACTTTGTCTTTTCAACAATCAAATTTCCCAAAATACTATTTATTCAATAAATTAAATTTTAAAAATAAAAATAATTTTTTTTGAACTTTGATAGTTTAGAGAATAATTTAATTAGTGTAATTATCCCGTTACAATTAATTTATATTCTTTTCTTTTTGTTTCATCATTTGGTTCTTCCCCGGCAAGTCAAAACCCTGGCAATCAGAAATGTCAGTTGTAATAAAATAATAGAAAGTCACGTGGAGATAGGTTGTTACAGGAAGAATGCAGATTCTCTCAAGGCAATATATCTGTTCAAATTCATTCCAAGTAATATGTATGCTCACAGATCTAAAGTTAATCAGGAAAAATAATTTCTATTCAGTCTATATTTAGAAATTTTATTGGAAAAATAATATGTATAGCAGTTAAAAAGAATATATATGGTATTGCTTTTGTCACAACATCATCATCAATTAATCATTGCATATAGATATATAAGACTAAATAGTACTCTGATCATAAAGGCGTGTGAGATGATATAATGAATCGGTCAAAATTGTAAATTTAGGATAATAATTTTGGTTATCATTCTTTTAAGGATATTAATTTTTTTGAACTCTAAATTTACTATATTAATTTCTTAATTTGGTAAATTTAGAATAATAGTCCGCAATTTTGAAATTTGGGTGAGTTTTAGAGTGGTTATGCATGATAGATTGTGACACTAGAGGTGGTTGTAAAAGATCTTCCTCAAAACTTAATCAAAATGTATATTTCATACACCTAAACACTCTTCTCTTCAAGCCCCTAATGTAACCCTAATTTGAGTTACTGAATTCATTTCAATTGAAGTTCGATTTGAATAAGAATTTAAAGAATTGAATGCACCACATGTGCGATTGAGACTGAATTTTTTAAATTTGAATTAATTTGTTGATTATAAATTATTTTTCTAATTTCAAAAGGATAATATTCCTAACTGATCAATTACCGAAGTTATTATACCAAACTTACAATTTTCTCTAATTAATAAGAACTAACTTAAAAGAAGTCTCCATAGGGCAGTTGGTAGTCGGCGGGAGGCGGAGATTAGTTAGTTGCTTCAGGAGAACATATAGGTGGGGCGCCTAGGTTCTTCGGATGGATAGGATCTCCTTCAGATCCAATAAAATTTCATTATACTTTTATTCTATATCCTCTAATACACTCACACAAATCTTCGTGGGATCAATTTTTTTTTATTTTTTTCCTTTTAAGTTGATGATAAATTTAATTATGAATTTAAAGGTTTAAAACTCATATACATAAATACGGTATGTGCATATATGTTCATATATGTGACACATAAATGCGGTGAGGTGTGACGCAATTTTAAATCTCTATATGGATATTAATTAATACCATATATTAAACTTTAATTAAGATTTTTTTAATATTAATTTTGTTTGTGGTGATGGACTTACTATCAAATCATTTTCCTTGTGATACAATTTGTCCCCTCTCTATTTTTCTCTCGGTCTGATGAGATTCCTTTTATATATAAACTAAGACGTCAGTATTTGTGTGTTTGGCCAAAGATTGAATTATATTACTGTCATTTGAACCCAATTTTAGTTAAGTAGTCTCTCATCACTTAGGCCGCTAGCTGTATTCGGTTTCGTTCCCGCGTGAAGCTAGTTACTATCATAAATCATGTCTTTATTTTTAGAGAAGACATATTATGTTTTTCTTACAATTTAAAATATTTCTTTTCTGATGAGAAATTATTTTCTGGCCACTTATGGTTTATAGGTTTTGATTATTCTTGTCAGGTAGAACATTAACATTATCAATTTTGCTCACCTACCCACCGTTAACACATTAATACGTGTTCATGATTGATATGTCAAGAATTCAAAATATCTATTAATTTAACTTTTCATATAATGAGAAGATGCGATCATTACACATCATGGGTGGGTATATTAAGAGTTGTCCATGATGGACATTTGAGTATTTTCTTTAAGATTTTATATATTGATGTTGCTCCGGTTTGACGTGCGTCTTCTCGGAACCAAAAACTCGAAATCTTGAACGATCGGATCCAACGAACCTGCAAAACAAACACCAGGAGAGGTTCCCGGCGAAGGGATTCCGACGCTCAAGTCAGTCGAAAAGCTCTGAAATCTCTCAAGTAATGTAATCTCTGAATTTTGTGTATTGCGTGTGTGTGTAAAGTAAAAAGAACAAGGATATAAATATTCCCTGATACTTGTTGTAGTAGGAATAGGAGTCCTAACCGTGGTTGGCGTGGGAGTCCTCCGAAAATCAAGGGTTAGCTCGATATCAGCCTAGAAATCAGGGATATGGATAACAAACCCGTGGAAATAGCGGGCAGTTAAGATCATTTCGCTCTCATCTCATCATTCAGTTCGTAGAATCGTACCGAGCTAATGTAGTTCGCCGGGACAGACATAGTTCACCTATCAAAGTAGTTTGCTCAAATCGACCTAAACTAAGCAAGAAATCCGGTCTGAATAAATTCGGTCATAGTTAGTTCGGTTCGGTCGAGGAATTTAGTCCGACCATAACAGTACTACCCCCTTTTTCGAAGTGTATGTAATACACTTCTGGAATTCGCTAGGGCAGTAGTTCCCTAAGGCGGTGATCGGACTGAACCGACGCCCCTTTTCGAGGCGAGACGTCTTTTTCATGTCTTTTCAGCTGCAATCGTTCGGTTCGCGCGACACATGGTGAAAAACGGTTCCCGCCCAGTGCCTTTTCGTTTTCCGCCGTTGGATTTCACTCCATCCAACGGCGGATAGATCGCGCCTCTTCGGTTTTTTCCCCCCAAAACCGAGATGATCCCCTATATATATGTCATTATCATCATCTTTCAAACACTTTCGTGCTCCTCCACTGTAGACGTTCGTCCTCTCCGATTCTCTCCTTGATTTAGGTTTCTTCTCTCAATCCCAGGTACCCCTTCCTCTCTTTTCTAATCTTTATTATTTAAATGGCATCTTCCACTTCGGAAAAACCTAGAAAGAAAAGGTCTGTAGAGGATGCCTTTTCCTCTACTAAAGTTACCCCAACTCATACTCTCTTTCTAAGTTCATTAATGGTGGGGGGTTATGTGGTAGTGATTCCGGGTCCGGAGGATCGACCACATCGAGCACCACCGGGTCATCGGACCTGGTTTTCGAAACATGTTACCTTAGGGTTAGTTCCCCCAATTCATCCATTCTTTCTTGAGATCGGTTCGCTTTTTGGCGTATGCCCAAATCAGTTACACCCGAACTCCATCAGCTATATAGTTTCCTTCTATATGGTCTGTAAATGGATGGGAGTTGAACCCACTCCGGATCGCTTCCGATCTTGTTTTGTCCTAAAAACTCCAACCCTTTTCGTTTCTATCTTAGTCCTCGTAGTGGCGTGAGGCGAGCTGATTTCTTATCTCCGGGGGACGATAAAATCAGTTCCTGGGAGAAATATTACTTCTTTGTGAAAGCGCCAGTAGATCGGCCTTTTCGCTCACTCCCCTGGGCTCAGCGTTCGGGTCAGACCGAACCCGCTCCTGCTCCGGACCATCTAATTACCGCCCTGAATGAAATTTTTGCCAAGGGTTGGTTCGACATCGCCCAGCTGAGTTCTTGTGTGGAGCTGTTGTCTTTCTGGGGGTTTTATCCGAACAGTCAGATCCCTCCTCGTTTTGACCTAGGTCGTCTTGTTATTACATTCTCCTTTATGTCGAGCTGATTGTTTTGTCATCTGATCTTATTTATTCTTTTGTAGATCTCGCGATGAATCGATTTTTTTCCATTGTGGAGGACGTGTCCGATGAGGAGCGGACTCCAATCTCGCCTGCCCAGCACGGAGTGGATCCTGCTTTAGCTGCCACTTTCAAGCAGGCCGAGGAAACTCGTCTTGCCGAGCTGGCTGGTAGGGCTCCTGGCCCCTCCGTCGCCGTCGTTCAAGAGGAAAACGTCCTCCCTCCTATTTCGGATCTTATTCCGGAATCCCCTGCTCCAGCTTACGTTACTGCGACACTGACTCATCGCGGTCCGCTTCCCGTCGCAGCTCCTCCCTCTCAGCCAATTGACCTGACTGAAGAGACTGGCGAAGTACCTCCCGCTCGAACTCCTTCATCCAAAAGGAAGGGGTCTTCCAGCTCGCAAGCCTCCCGGCCAAAGAAGGTGCGAACAGAGGAGGTGACTGAGGGAGGTTCGTCAAAGGCCGAGGGAAAAACGACGGGGAGTGAAGAGGAGGAGGATGCGGAAGAGAAAGAACTGCGAAAGAACCTGACCCGCCTATTAAACGCCTAGAGATATTTTGTAAGCTATGCAAGGCAGGCTCTTCGCCGGAGGGACGAGCTACAGGAGAGTCGTGTGCGACTGGAAGAGGTGGTCGAGGAGAAGAAAACCCTGGAGAGTGATCTCTCAGTTCGCTCTGAGAAGACCAGCGAATTATCGGCCTTACTGGAGCAGGTCCAGATCGATCTGGCAATGGCTCGCTCGGATTCTGTCCGGAAGGAGGAGCTATTGCTGGCGAAGGAGAAGTTCGCGATGGAGAAGCAGGATGCCCTTCTCTATGTGGAGGCCGAGAATCACAGGCTGAAGGAGGAACTGGAATGGGAAAAGAGTGAGCGAGCTCGCTTCGGGGAGGAGATGTGAGCTGAGGGCTTCCCGGTCGGGACTATTGCGGGCTACTATCAGTTCGTCAAAAGCCCAGAAATGGAGTTGATAATCTCTAAGTATCGGGATCGGCTTTTTCACCAGCTTTGGAATTCCACTCTCTTTCTCTCCAAAGCAGCTCCGATGGCAGAGGCCTACTTTAAAGAGGGAATCCGCTTGCGCCAGGAGGAAGTGACTGAAATTGTTCAACGCTTCCAGGAGGAGATCGGGCAGACATTGCCGGAATCCGTCCTTCGATACCGCGTTTCCTCCCTGTTCAAAAAATTAACTCAGACTTTTCCGATTCCTCCTGGCTGGCAAGGGAATCCGGACGAGGATCCAAAAGCGGAATGGTGGGCCGGGTATCTGGAGTAGTCGATCAAGGAAGTTCTTCCCGATCCTCCCAGTGTTGGTTCGGCAATTCCTCAGTCCGGAGAAGTAGCTCTGAGCCAGGTTGTCGATCTGCCCGAAGAAATGTTTGCCTTTTTGCCTGCTCTGCCTTCGGCTAGCAAACCTCCTTCTCCTGCAGTTCCCTCCAAAGATCCTGCTGATCCTTAGATTTTTTAGCTTTTTCTCAGAAATTTGTAATGCTTTAGTTTTTCAGTTTCTGCAAGACTTCTGTAATGTAATCATTTTTTGAATATTATCGGATATCGTTTAGTGTTTCTTCTCAAGTTTCTTTCCGCAAAGTAGTTTGAAATAATCAATCTCGTTCCAAGGATTTCTGATCAGTTCGATCAATCAGAACTTCCAAAGGAGAAATCATTCAGTTCGTTCCTAGGAAGGTTCAATTGATCAGTTCGGTCGATCAACCCTTCCAAGGAGAAATCATTCAGTTCGTTCCTAGGAAGGTTCAATTGATCAGTTCGGTCGATCAACCCTTCCAAGGAGAAATAATTCAGTTCGTTCCTAGGAAGGTTCAATTGATCAGTTCGGTCGATCAACCCTTCCAAGGAGAAATCATTCAGTTCATTTTCAAGATTGAATATAATACGACTTTTAAAACAGAATTGTAAAGACACAACCATTTTAACGTGGTTCGGCCAAATCAGCCTACATCCACGAGTCGGATAGCGACTTATTTTATTAATGTTGACAGAAATTTAAAAAGTAATTGTACAGGAGTAGCGTACTACGCATAGAATTTCTTCAAATGGCTCACATGCCACGGTCTCGGTAATAATTTCCCCTCTCCATCAGTCAGTTCGTAGGATCCTCCTGAAAGAATCTTGGATATTGTGTACGGTCCTTCCCAAGTAGCGTCCAATTTTCCGATACTGACCAAGGCATCCGACTGCCTTAGAACCATATCGCCTATCTGAAATTCCCTTTTCTGAACTCTTTTGTTAAATGCCGCCTGAACCCGCCTCTTGTAAAACTCGTTTCGAACTCTAGCCTTATCTCGAAGTTCGTCCAAGAATATTGAATCGATCTTGATTAGTTCCTCGTTCTTCAGAGGTTCGAAACTAGTGATTCTCAGTGCTTCTCCTTGGATTTCTGCTGGCACGACGGCTTCCATTTTAAATGCCAAACTAAAAGGGCTTTCTCCCGTCGTCCACCGTGGTGTAGTTCGATATGCCCATAAAACCGATGGTAGTTCGTCTACCCAGTTGGACTTCTCTGACTCTAGCCGCTTTTTCAGTCCGTCCAATATGATTCTGTTCACCACTTCGACTTGTCCATTTGCTTGAGGATGAGCCACTGCTGTGAATACTTGCAGGATCTTCATCTCTGTGCACCACTCAACAATCTTCTTTCCATGGAACTGAGTTCCATTATCCGAAACCAAAATCCTCGGTAAACCAAATCTGCAACAGATATTTTTCCAAATGAAGTGGATCATTTCGGCTTCAGTAATCTTGGCTAATGGTTCGGCTTCGACCCATTTGGTGAAATAGTCCACCGCCACTACTACGAACTGCTTGCTTCCTCGAGTTTTCACAAAGGGGCCGACGATGTCAATTCCCCATCTAGCAAAAGGGCACGACGAACAGATAGTTAGCATGTCAGCGGCAGGTAGAACCTAGCTCGTACTACTTTTCGAGCTAAGGATCTGGCTCCGGCATGTTCAGCACATCCCCCCTCATGGGCCTCTTCCAAGACTTTGATTCCTTCTTCTCTGGATAAGCATTGAGCATTTGTTGTCAGAAAGGTTTTTCTGTACAAGGCCTCTTGTAGTAGATAATAAAATCGAGCCTGCCTTTCCAGCTTTTCCAATTCCTTTTCTGTTCCTTCTCTCTTGCCTCCTAAAAAGCGTAAAATCGGAGTTCTCCAATCCGGACTCACCCAATTATCAATGCTCATTACTTCTTTCTCTCTTTCCACTCCCATTACTGTTATAGTTCGTTGCGAGCAGTCTTGAAACGAACTGCCTATCTTAGCGAGGAAATCGGCCTTTTGATTCTCACTTCTAGGAATTTGCTCGATCTCAAGTTTCTCATATCTGCTCTCCATTTTCCTGATTTTTTCCACATAAGAACTCATCCAATCTTCTCTCACTTCGCATCGTTTTTACAACTGTTGAGTTACTAGTTGTGAATCGGACTTAATGGTCACCTGACGAGCTCCAACTTGTTCGGTATCTTCAAACCCTACAGGAAAGCTTCGTATTCTACTTCATTGTTAGAAGCTTTGAACAGAAATTTGACAGCGAACTGTAGCTCATCTTTTTCTGGACTAATTAGTAAGATACCAGCTCCGGCTCCATGATGGGATGAGGATCCGTCAACAAAGAGTTCCCATTCTTTGTTCTCCTGAATTCTGGTTGTCTCTTGTATGAAGTCTGCCAAGGCCTGACCTTTAATTGCCGTTTGCGGTTTATACCTGATATCGAATTGGCCTAGCTCGACAACCCACTTAACCAATCGACCTGACGCATCTGGCTTCCCCAATACGATGTTCAAAGGATGGTCAGTTCGCACTATAACCGTATGGCTCAAAAAATATGGTCTTAATCTCCTGGCCGCAGTTACTAATGCATATGCTACATTCTCAATCTCCGTATAGCGTATTTCCGCATCTTGAAGGACTTTGCTGACGAAGTATATTGGGAACTGATCCTTGCCCATTTCCTTCACCAGGACCGAGCTGACTGATTCTTCCCCTATTGCTAAATATACTATTAGCGGTTCTCCTTGAACTGGTTATTTTAACAAGGGAAGTGTAGCAAGAAAAACTTTCAGATCGTCGAACGTCTTCTGACATTGCTCATTCCAGCCGAACTGACTACTTTTTCTGAGAACTTTGAAGAAAGGCAACCCTTTGTCTGTCAATCTGGAAATGAACCTGCTTAAGGCGACCACGCGACCAGTTAGGATTTGTACTTCTTTCATAATTCGAGGAGCAGTCATATTTTGTATCGCTTGAATCTTGCTGGGATTAACTTCGATTCCTCTTTCAGTAACCATGTAACCCAAGAATCTCCCCGCTTTTACTCCAAAAGAACACTTCGCAGGGTTCAAACGCATTCCACTTCTCCGAATGGTTGTCATGGTTTCTCTTAAGTCCGAAGGATGTGTGTTCGCTTTAACACTTTTTACCAGCATGTCATCTACATAAGCTTCTATGTTCTGACCTAACTAATTATCAAACATCTTGTCCACCATCCTTTGATAAGTAGCTCCAGCATTCTTCAATCCAAAAGGCATCACCGTGTAGCAATACGTTCCTGACGAGGTGATGAAAGCGACATTGGGTTTGTCTTCCGGGTGCAACTAAATTTGATGATACCCCTGTGCTGCATCCATCATACTGAGAAGCTCGCATCCTGCCGTGGAATCAACCAGCTTATCAATTCGAGGAAGTGGATAATAGTCCTTGGGGCAAGCTTTGTTGAGATCGCGGAAGTCAATACACATTCGCCACTTGTTCCCCGGTTTAGGTACCAAAACAACGTTAGCTAACCACCGAGGATACAGAATTTTTTCAATATGTCGGATTTCCAATAACTTCTTGACTTCTCTCTTAATAATCTCATTCTGTTGCTCTCCAAAATGTCTTAACTTTTGCTTGATGGGTCGAACTTCAGGTTTGACATTCAATTTGTGAACGACCACCTCTGGATCTATTCCTCTCATATCCTCCGGTTTCCATGCGAACAGGTCCACGTTCTCCTTTAATACTTCTATTATTTCTTCCTCGATTTGTTCAGTTAGGTAACGACCAATGTGAATGGTATGACCAAGTAGCTCCAGAATCAGTTCGACGCTCATCAACTCTCCTTCTTCGAACTTAGCCGTGTTCGCTTCTCGTCCTTTTTTGTGACTGATGTCTCTTTCTCGATCAGCATCATCCCTTTGTTCCGAACTACGCTTTCGGGACTCCAGCTGACGAACTACAGTAACATAACATCGTCGAGCTGTCTGTTGGTCCCCCTGAACCCTTCCTATACCCAGGATCCGGCCCTGATCATTCTCGATAGGAAACTTCATCATCAAGTGTGCTGGCGAGATGATTACCACGTAAGTACCCAACGATGGGCGACCTAATATCACATTATACTGAGAGGGTGCATCTACCAATAGGAAGGTTATGGTCCTATTCTGCTTCCATTCTCCTTCTCCTAACACCATAGGTAACTGTACCTTGCCCAAAACAGCCACTGCTTCTCTGGAGAAACCATAAAGGGAGGTTTCTACTAACTTCACTTCCACCGTCGACCTCATCTTCCTGAAACAATCCATAAACATGATGTCCACGGAACTCCCTGTATCCACAAATATCCTCTTAACCTCAAAACCTCCAATTTCCGTAGAGATCACCAAAGCATCGAACTGGGGACTTTGGATGGCCACCTTATCACGAGCTCCGAACTCTATCACAACGTCATCAAAAATGGTTTGAACCTTAATATTCTTTTGCCGGACTGAATTCAACCTTGCTTTGCGAGCTCTATTTGAGTCCCCATCAATAGGGCCTCCGATGATCATGTGTATTGTAGGCCTCTCCTCTCTCGCAGACTCATTATGTTGTGGATTTGGTGGAGGTGGAGGTAGTTCGGGCTATTCTCGTCTTCTATCTCTTCTTGGCCCTCGCCGGCCGTTTCGGTTGTCTCCGTGTTTGTGCGGAGGCTGTCGAACATATCGGGTCAGTTTGTTTTCTCTAATCAGTCTCTCCAATTCATCTTGCAGATGCCAACATTCATCCGTACTGTGGCTGTACTCATTATGGAACCGACACAATTTTTCGTTACCGTAGGTGGGTGGTTTCTTATGATTCGGACTCCAGGTCGTTGGCCATTTTAACTGGGGCAGATTCCAGATTTCCATTAGCACTTGCTCGAGAGGAATCGTCAATGGCGTGTATCGTTCATATTGTCTTCGACCTCCCCTATTGTCTCTTAACTGCGGAGGTACAAATTTTGTTCGGGGTTCTTCAAAGTGTCGCTTCCTCATGCTTTCTTGTTCTCGTGCCTTGTTCGGTCGGACAGAACTCTCTCCTTTCTTCATCCGAACTGCTTCTTCTAGATTGATATACTTGGTAGCCTTTTGTAACAGATAGTCAAAATCCAGGGGGGTCTTCTTCACTAAGGAAGTATGAAGATCACCTTCTCTCAATCCTTGAATAAATGCACTAACCACCAGATCGCCCGAAGCCTCAGGGCCCTCAAGGGCGGCAGCTGCAAACTTTTTGACATAGTCCCTTAATGTCTTCTCCGTCTTTTGTCGAACTCCAAATAGCGTTTGAGCAAATCGCTTCTGCTTCCGAACACTGGCGAACTGATGTAAGAACATATCTGACAGCTGTTCGAAACTGTGAATCATTCCGTCGCTTATTTGACTGAACCAAGTCTGAGCAGCTTTGGTAAGGATGGTAGCGAACACCCTACACTTAATACGTTCAGAATACTGGTGTAAGAGAGCGGTATTTTCAAATCAACACAAATGCTCCCAAGGGTCAGCAGTGCCATCGTATTCGAAATTAACTGGGCGAAAAGAGACAGACAGCTTGTCCTTCATGATCAGGTCAGAAAAAGGGTTTCCCCTTGAGTTTCGTGGAGCTCGACGAACGTTCTGATGGGCTTCTCTCAGCTCTCTTCGCAGTTCAACAACCTCCTCAGATGGCTCAGCACATTCCCGTTTTTGACCCCTGGCTGATCGGAACGACTCTCCCTCTCATTAGCTTGTGACTTGTCTTCTGGCTGATTTTTCTCTACTTCAATTTCCACATTCTCATATTGTCCTTTGACCTGAGCAGTCAAGGCCCTTTGAACTGCCGCCGATATCAAATCAAAAAGCTCTTCAGGAGTCAAAGTAATGGTGTGAGGAGGACTATCCAGGACGGTGTTCTGGCTGTCCCCTTCTTCCTCGCGATTCCTCGATGGTTCACCTATCTCCGTTCTCTACGTTCCTCTAGTGTTTACTATATTTGCTCTCAACGTCTCAACTCAGAATTTTTCCCACAGACGGCGCCAATTGATGTTGCTCCGGTTTGACGTGCGTCTTCTGCGAACCAAAAACTCGAAATCTTGAACGATCGGATCCAACGAACCTGCAAAACAGACACCGGGAGAGGTTCCCGGCGAAGGGACTCCGACGCTCAAGTCAGTCGAAAAGCTCTGAAATCTCTCAAGTAATGTAATCTCTGAATTTTGTGTATTGCATGTGTGTTAAGTGAAAAGAACAAGGATATAAATACTCCCTGATACTTGTAGTAGGAATAGGAGTCGTAACCGTGGTTGGCGTGGGAGTCCTCCGGAAATCAAGGGTTAGCTCGATATTAGCCTAGAAATCAGGGATATGGATAACAAACCCGTGGAAATAGCGGGCAGTTAAGATCATTTCGCTCTCATCTCATCATTCAGTTCGTAGAATCGTACCGAGCTAATGTAGTTCGCCGGGACAGGCATAGTTCACCTATCAAAGTAGTTCGCTCAAATCGACCTAAACTAAGCAAGAAACCCGGTTTGAATAAATTCGGTCATAGTTAGTTCGGTTCGGTCGAGGAATTTAGTCCGACCATAACATATATATATATATATATATATATATATATAAATGAATGAAACTTAATTGTATGTCAAAACTATTTTTTTCATAATATCAGAAAGTGATATGTCATGAACTATCCAAAATCAATAACTTTCACAATTTTATCTCTATCCATATGTAAATAAATTAACAAAATTAAACCTTATATGAAAACCATTTCACATACGAAGTCTAACTATGTTAAGTCAAATTATTATCAAAAGACAATATCTATTTTGTAGGTTATGAGTTTTATGTAATCGATCTAATGGAATTTTATATATATACAAGTAAGATTTTCTATTCCTTTTGATACGTGTTTCATTTGATATTCCAAAATAACCAAAATTTGATAAGTGTAAAGATTACATCATTATTTAACACTTAATGTAAATAAATTAATAAAGTATAAGATAAAATATCAAAATAAAATAGATCAAATCCAATTCCCTGTATTGGGGCTCATTTAAAGCATTTAGATCAAATTATATCTTAATTAATTTGTTTCATAGCATTATAATTTTTTTCCAAGCACTCCAATTTATTTTAATTCCTTCAAATAATATAAAAATACAATGTTCTTACAATTGGTATATAGATGTTCATATCCATACAATAATATAACATATTTTTATTTCTTCGCATTGATCAAAAAATAATAAACCGAAAATCTCAAACATATATATCATGGTCATTTCAAATATTCAAAATTATACATATATGAAAAAGAAAGGGTCTATATTAATCATCAAAGTCACGTGGACCTAAATATTTCTATAAACCAAGTTTCTTGTTAATTAGTAATTTATCCCAAATTCTGCTTTCAGTTTCCGTGAATAACTGAGATATTACCTTTGACATGTATCAATCAAATTGTATAATTTAGGAAGATTGGAGCACTTTAAAAGTAGAATTCTTCCATTTTCGGTATATAGAAATTGATATATTCATGTTTCAGGCAGATAATCAAAGCAAATTGACGTATCGCCTAACTAAACTAGCATACACATATTTTGGGAAAAATTTGCCTAACGTGCGTATTAGTATATTGTAGTTAGTTACGGCTAGATGAAAATAAACACAAATTCTTCTCTGCACCACCAGGTGTATGGATCTAAAATCCATGCAATTCGGTCGATCTGATTTGAATCCGTGAATTTTCCTTTTTTTATTTTTTTTATTTTTATTTTATGTGTTAACCTTTATATACAAATTCGGTGACAGTTATGTATAAATTCTGTGACTTTTATGTTATGTATTGTAACTTAGAAAAAAAAAAGAATTTTAACAAAATTTGTACATAAATATCTTTATGTTATATTTATATGACACTTATATATATTTATGTAACCTTTATATACAAATATCCATACCTTTACATGAATATAACGGTATGGATAAATGTATGAATATTTGTTTATAAGAGTCACATGAATATACATAAGGATCACATGAATATCATATAAAGGTATCTACTTACAAATTTTACTGAAATTCTTCCTTTTTTCTGAGTTATTTTACATAAAGGTTACACAACTTATACATAAAGGTCACATAATTTGTACATAAAGATTTTGGCCTAAAGTAAAATAAATAATAATAATAACATGCGGATTCAGGTCGACTCGAATTGTATGTACACAATTGCATTGTAGGCACACTCAAAAATAAAATTAAACTACTCAATACTTGACTTGAGATCGTTTATTAGACATTCGTGTGAGATGAGAGAGATCAGTATGAAACAAGCTTATGCAGTTTGGCTCGAACTTGTGTTCGACAGATGTAAGTTCAAGGATAAACAAGTATGAAAATATCAAATTACTTAAGCTCGACTCGTATTTGACAGGATTAAATCAATTCTTTTGAGCTTGCATTGACTCATATTTGGTTGGATTACATAATTGATTTGAGCTCAATTCAATTAATTATCAAACAAGTTGATAGGATGATATTGTAATAGATTTTGATGAGACAAAACATGTAATAGATAAGACTTAGCTATCTAGATAGGTTTCCTTATGTAAAAGTTTAGCTAAGCCAAGGATGCTGGAAAAGGAAGAAGATACTGGAAGGAACCTGCCAAGTCACTGCTATCTGCACAAAGTCAGGATACTGCATTCTCGATTAAAGGATCTGACTAAGTATGAAAGGACACTGGGAGCTAGCTCAGTCTCTTCCAGAGGAAGTTGTTTTATCAGAAAGAAGAACAGCAAGTCAACTCCCAAATATATCTTTTTCAGTGCACTCTGAGGAGCCGGTAGAGACACTCGAGTTCAAGTCAATCAAGAAGTGCCATCTGGAAAAGATAAGGACCAAGTACTGGACAGTGCAGAGCAAGGCGAGCGTCGCAGTATCAAAGGATCTTTTATACGAACCAATGACTGCATTATACCTCACCGCAGTGAAACTGTCTCTTCAACGGGCAGATTTTCACTGAAGGCTATAAATAGAAGATTGAGTGCACCTAGAACAAGAATTGAAACATTCAACTCGCGAAGCAAATTCTCTAAGCTCAACGTCTTTCAAATCTCTCTCGTTTTAGTCACTCAGTCTACAAAAGCAGCAAGCCAGCTACCTTGTGAAATTCTGAAGTTCAAAAGAACTTGCTGCACTTGAACGTTAAAGGATATTATATCTTTACTTAAATAGACTGTTTAGGAGTTGCTTAGGCAGAGGATAAACCTGCTAAGTAATCGTTCTCTCTAAAGAAGAGAAAGGATCCTATGTGGGTCGAGGAACCTGTATGGAGATCCTGTGTAGGTCGATTAGATTGGTTACTATGCAGCTACCTGTGTGGATATAGTTGACAATTTTGTGTAGAGTGAAGTTTGTATTAGCAGAGTTTTTGTAAATCAAACTTACTTTAACAAAGTTCCTCCTGGAGAAGGAGTAGAGAGGATGTAGAGAGATTACTCCACCCTCGAACCTCTATAAGTTTGCTTGTTTGTGTTTTACAGCTTTATTCTTATAACTGCTTATTTTGTCTATCACAGCATCTTGCATTTAAGGCATCTTTCGAAAATCACATAATTTTCGCTGTGCATTTTTAACCCTGATTAAGTTCAGAAGTAACTACTCAAGCAGTGACCTATCGGTGCAGTAAGCTTTCTAGCTACCTGCTCCCTGGAGGACTTAAATATTTTTGGAGAAAAGTTGAAAATTTGATAAGGTTAATTCACCCCCCCTTCTTAATCTTATACCACTTAGGACCAACACAAGCTCAAACATAATTTATGAGCTTTGATAACTTTCAAACAAGTTTGAATAAACACCCCATTCGACTAGACTCGATATTTTTTTAATGAGTTGGAGTGTGGGGGGAAAGGAAGATAATAAAGACTAGAACTTTTGATGATCTAGATCTCGTAAACCTAATCAGCCCATTTATAAAGGTATGAATGCCACTCGGTTCGATTCATTATATATATATATATATACATATACATATACATATATATACAGTCATGTTACCCTACCTACGTGAGCACCTTAATATATGTGCACTACATCTTTCCCAAAGAAAGAAGGTTGTTGTATCCAGCATTTTAAAAAAGGCACGTGTAAGACAACTCACAAAAGAGTGATGTCTTTGTCAGATATGATAAAACATTAAAATTATTGCACAAAGTGTTGTCTTTATAAGCGTCTGCAACAATACATGCAACATTTATCAAACATTGTCTTTCTCATTAATGACAACACAAATATTTACAATCCCTATAATTGTTGTCTTTTATCACTTTCGCCATTTTTATGCAACACTTTTCTAGCATTGTCCTTTTGGAATAACAACACACATGCAATACTTTTTCAGTATTGTCTTTTAGAATTAAACAAGCTTTTTGCAATCTTTTTTAGACGTTTTTCTTGTTGACATTTTATAAACTATGCAACCTTTTTTTAAGTGTTGACTTTCTTGTTGACATTTTTTTTTACAATATTTCATATTTTGTGTATCCTATAATAACTATTATGTTTCTGAGCATGAAACTTGATGCATTCGGTCGGGTCCATCTTCAGTGGGAGGCCATGAGCAGATAGAAAAGCTGAGAATGACACGATAATTATATCACTAAATTACTAACTAGAATGTGTAAAAAGAAGAGGCGAGAACTTCACTAACCTCGGTAAGGATTGAGAGTTGGAATAAAGGGGTGACAAGGCTGGCCTGAGCAAGCCTCTCATTAGTAATAAGAGCCTTGAAAGACCTCCGACTCTTCTCATTACTATCTCTCAAAAAATGAATTTTCTAAGAGAAGTCATAGCTGATTAGGTTTTTCGGGAAGGGACTTCTACAAAATAAAAAAACATTAAATAATCAACAAAACCAAATTAAAATAAAAACTCAATTCAATACCATGAGGCTCTCCGAAATAGGTAGGGTAGGAAACACGTTGAGTATAGTCATCTAACCTTGGATTGGGGCTCATCCAATCATCCCGATCCAATATTACTTGGTCTCCCAATCTTTGATCGAGGTAGGTAGACCCTTAATCAACTAGGGATGGTGTTGTCGAGCAGAAAAATGGTAAAAGTGATTTTTGACGCAGTTGTATACCTAACTTAACTTATGTGGGTCGGCACCCGAAGATTGAAGGTATGGAGGAGGATGAGCAAACCCAAGATCGACGACCAACTATTTAGGTAAAGATGAGCTAGGGCTACCTCCCACTGCCAGAGATATTAGGTAAGAATAGGGGCTAGAGGAAATCATAAGTCGTTTTCAAGTGCCCTAATGCTAATGGCGACACATTTTGTGGGAGGCTTATCCATTTGCTCTTCGGGATGTGGCACATGTAAGGTGACATCATCCAAATTGTTGAAAAATGTATGCCATATATCCAGCTCACCTCGGGTAATAATGGATTGCTATAAAAAGTCTCAGAATCGAGTGAAGGTTCCTCGATTCGGTGAAATCTCCCAAAATTTTGGGTTAGAATTCCAGTGGAAATATCCGATCTAGTAGAGCCCAATGTTCCAACCTCCTCGATAACAAACATTTGAGCTGAGCCTCTCTCAAAAATATTTTTCGAATCTTCATCTGTAGATGAAGTCAAACCCAGGTTGAGATCCTCAAAGGCATACTCGATCTGCTCGGGACCTTGGTCATAATCTCAAGCCGATCATTTCCTAGATGATCTGTCCTCAGACCCAAACATAAATTAAAAATTACTAAAGAAAGAATGAGTTACCTAGATGAAAATTGAATAAGAAAAATGCTGCACGATGAAGGATGCTCGATTGATTCTGGTCTGCTTTCAAAAAAACATTTACAAGAATTTCGAGTTTGTAAAAAAAGTAGGAAATGAAGTGATTTAGTTCCTATTTATAGGAAAAGTAGACGACTCTTCAACTCCCTAGCAATAAGATGTTGCCATGCATACATCTTATGGGCCGAAGTATGCCACATGGCCCTAGAGAGGATCCGATCATCAGACGACACATGACGGAAGGCGTGAGCCATATCGGTATTACAACATTCGATTGTGCACGGCTCGAGCGAGATTGTTGTGTTAGAACCGATAATTATTTTATCCTTACCAAAACTTAAAGGGCTATTGTTGGATGTCCTCGATCCAAACACGATCACTACCTTATCGGGTTTGAGCAAGAGCCTACCTAAGATAAAAATTCATAAGAACTGTTGGTCCTCGACCGACCTAAGATGAGGAGATGATCAGAGTTGAGTCAAGATGAACAGAGTCAGAAGAGCTAAGATGAATCGACCTTGATACCAAAGCTGACCAGAGGTTAATATGCCAAGATAAGACAATGAGCCTATTAGAGATTTAACTAAAGGAGACCTGAGAATAAACTTAGATTATCACCCAAAGATAGCTCGATAGAGTTAGAAGTTTATCTTGAGAAGGGATCTTCAAGCTTAAGACATCTAAAGAAAGAATCAAAATCGAAGATCAAATTTGTATTCTTCTTATCTAAACCCTAAAATTAAGGGATTTAGTTCTTAGTTCCCAAATTTTGTATCTTGGACTTAGTAATTTATAAATAGGCATTCAGCCTCATCCAAAGAGGTCTGAAATCATTGTATTCAATTACATAGAGATTTTTTTCCTCTCAAACTAATATAATATACTTTTTGGCCGGTCAAAATTGACCGATCAAAATAGCTTAATCTAAATTGCCCGAGTAGGCACTAGGCACCGTTTTCTATTCATTTTACTCATTTATCTGTTATTATGAGGCTCAACTCATTGGAGCTGGAACGGTTTATTTATGTGTTTGGTTAGGATTTCGTGTTGTACAAAATTTAACATTAACAAATGCTAAGTAAGAAATTGTAATAGTTACGTAATTTTTAAAAAAATAATTCAACAAAAATGAGACTAAATTTGAATAAATTTAACAAATAAAGGGTATTGGCAAACGCAAAATTACTAATAAAAAGTTGGATACGACCTAATTACCAAACAGAAATGATATTTTCTCATTAGATTAATAGATGAAATTGTTTAAATTATTATATATATGTATATTAAATCCATGCTAGTAAATATATATAAGACGACTAACCTCATTGAACACATCAAATATAATTGAAAAAAAAAAAACTTACCATGTGTAAGAGAATTAAAAAAACCAAAAGACATAAAATAACATGAATGAAACGCATGTATTTGCAATACATTCCCTTTCCTATGGAAGTGAAAGAGGATATATGAAGTGGATATATCAAATAGAATGTATGTATGGATCCTTCATTAAAAAACCATACGGGGTAAATGGAGGTGCTACCATTGTGGGGAAATTGATAAAAATACCTCATATTTACCCCTAATATGGACACTATCCTTAAATATTTTGGTGCATGCATACACTATGGTCGAGTTTGGGTTGATCCGAATTTACCTTTATACTATATTAGTCATATCTTTATTTTATATTAGTTATATCTTTATGTGCAAATATCATAAATTTTATTTTGCGCTTACTTTTATAGTATGTTAGTCATACATTTATGTTATATTAGTCATACCATTATGTACAAATATCATAACCTTTATATAATACTTTAACTTAAAAAAATACAATTTCGACACTATTTGTACATATATACCTTTATATGATATTATCACACTTTTATGTGATATTACTTATAACTTTATATCAACATAGTTATATCATTATATAATATATAAATGTACAACTAACATAACTAAAAGGTATAAAATGTTAATATGTCTATCTAAAACAAAATGTTAAGGTACAACTAACATCACTAAAAGTATGACTAACATAACTAAAATGTATGAATAACACTACTAAAATGCATGACTAATATAATATAAATGTATGACACTTGGGAACAATTTGGACAAGTTTGTATGCAGACCTAGTGAGAAAGGGGTATTTTTTGGCAAAACATACAAACATATGGATATTTTTGAAAATATAAAGAAAAAAGAATTTATTATTTTGAAAAATCTGAAAACTTATTACAAAATATCTAAAATAGAAAAACCTAAAAAAAGATTAAATATATAATAATAACATAATAATAATAACAATAATAATGATAATAATAATAAAAGTTTTGAAAACCTATATTTTAAAATTTTAAAATGGATATAAATTTTGAAATATTGTTTAAGGAAATATAATAATATAATAAAATTAGAAAATTTTCTTCACAAAAACAAATATTATATTAAATATCTAAAACTCAACAAATGAAGACAAAAATAATAATATTCTTTTTTTTTAAACAAAATTTCTAATTTCATTGTATATTTATATTTCCATTAATCATACATTATTTTCAGTTTTAAGCATTTTATTGATTTGATTACTTATTTTATTTTTAAGCATTTCATTGATTTTATATGTTTATTTTTTAGATATTTTAAAGTAGTATTTTAAAATAATGCTAAACAAATTAATAACTATGTTTAATCTTTTATTAGTTATTACTAAATTTTATGTTATTAATTCAGAATTTCAAAACGTTATTTCCTATCATCATCATCATCAGTATTATTATTAAAAATATTTTTAGTCATTTAAAATGATTTATGATTGTTTTTTAATAATATTTCTACTATTATATTTATTAAATAAGTATTATAAAATTTATTTGATTGATTTTAAATTTTCAAAAATAATCTCATTATATATAATGATAATTATTACTTTAGCATTAACATTATTTCTAGATTTTATTTGTTTATTTAGATTATTTAAAATATTTGTATGATCTCTTAAAATACATTTTCTGTCACGCCCCGAAACTTAAACATAAAATATTAAAAAAGTTTAAAAATTTTACAATTTGAGATTCTTCTTTAATTATCAGAGTATCCCCGACAGGCGTACAGGAAAGAAGGAAGAAGAACAGACGAAAAAAAACGAAATATAAATAGGAATAGATATTCTTAAGAAGTATAGCAACGATATATATATATATACAAGTTTAAGCAAAAGGGAAGCGTAGGTATGAGTCGATCCAATATAGCTAAACATAATATTGTATTAACAAAACTTATAATAGACAGGGCACGTCTCTCCCTTCAACACCTTCCAACAAAATCATCACCTGTAATTAATACACAGACGGGGTGAGCGTAAACAAATACACTTAGTGGAAATAATTTCATGAGCTAACATATTATTATAAGACAATTAAACATTTAAGCACAGCAAGTACAATGCACAACACGTTTATGACGTGGGCGCAGGTATATCCTGCTTTACCCCACCACCTTATCCACCGGTGATTGTTTGGTCAGGGGGACTTCACCAATCCTCCATAAATCATTAGGACTTAATCCCGCCTTATTTTCTCCAAATCATGCACATGAACACATTTCCTCAACCCTTCTCAACAGCACATTATTTCACAGCACATAATCAAGGCATATAAACAAAATACGTATAGCATTTCAAAAAGCATACTGATATCAACAATTCATATTTCATAATTTATCGGAAATCCTAACATGCGACTATACAATACAACATGTGAATTAAATGCTAGTTCAGAATTTATCCCCACCTAAGTTAAGGCGGTGCGATTCCACGTCCTTATCCGTTTAGTTCTGAGATGTATTCGAAACGTTTGGGCCTACAAACACATAACGTAAACTATTAGGTTATTATATTAATTAATCGTTTATAATTAAATGCTCGAAAGAAACAACGGAAGGAAAAACAGGTCGTAACTCGACTTGGTTTGAAAATAAAAATAGAGGATTCAAAAAGAGAGCTTTAGCGACGAGAATGGAGCAAAACAGATGAGAAATGAAGCTAAACGAAGCATTTTAAGGTTTGGGGGTTTTTGAGGGCAAAACTGTAATTTCCAAATTAGGCTTGGGTCAAAATGAGAAATTCTGAAATTCTGGGGTGGAATTACACTATCCAGAAGATATTAGGACTAGACTTCATATCCTAAAGAATATAGGGGACAGAATAAAATAAGCACAACTTATGAATTTGCAAAGAAGTCCTTAAAGATAATCAAATTCTCAAAAAAAACACCCCATATCCTAGACCACCACTGCCACCACTACTTCGCCGGCGTTCTTCACGCCGGCCACCACAACTCACGGCGGCGTTGAAAGCGCCGCCCCTAACACCTCCCAACTCAGCCCATTTCGCACACACACACTCTTCCTTCTCCGGTGGCCATTGCCGCCGGCTTATGCATGCACACTTCGCCGGCGCTCCCTGCGCCGGCTTCACCCACTCATGGTGGCACTGCATGCACCGCCCGGACCTCTGATCAACAAAAGAAGCTGGAGAAACGGCAGAGGGAGAGAGTTTCAAAGAAAGAGGTTTAAACATAAAAAACGCAGAAACTTCAACTGCTGCATGCCGGAGATCCAACCGTTGGATCAACGATCCGAGCCCAGAATTGAGACGAGCTCGGCGAGAGCTTCAAATTAGGCTCAAGAATCGCCCCGATCGGCGGCCGGATGGCCGAGAACGAAGAGAGTGAAAGAAGTGGGTTTTAGAGAGAGAAAGCCGAACTTTCTTCGGCGATTTGCCGGCGAAGTCGACAGCTGATGAGAATTCCGAGCCCATGGTTGGAACGGGCTCGGCGAGAGCTTTGAAATGGTATATATATCGATATGTTTCGGTCGGAAAGAAAATCCGGCGACGGTGGTCGCCGGCGGCGGAGACGGCGGCGCTTCGGCCGGCCGCTGGAAAACAGTAGAGAGAAAGAAGAGCTTCTCACAAATAATTTACCTTGGGTTAAAAATATTAACATATGCTTTTACTAATTGAATTAACATTTGTTATATACTTTAGGTTAATTATTTCATTAACCATATTTTATTCTTAAACTTTATATTAAACATTCTTATGATATTAATTAATTTGAGATATCATTCGAACTCCGATTTGATTCATTCTTTCGGCGTTTTGTTTGATTTTTCATTCTCGTTCATCTTGTCCCACCTACAAATTATTTTATTGACATCTCATTTTATGGTAAATTTCCAAGAATAAGAACTTTAGATTAGAGCATGCTTATAATTAAATTTTCTGAAACGCACATATTATAAATCAAATAATTAGTGATTTAAATACTTAGTTATCAAATTATGCTTCGCTAAATCCTAGTCGTCACACCCCTTACCCCTTAAAAGAATTTCGTCCTCGAAATTCCAGAAACGTACCTATGAAAGAGAGATCTGGAAACTTCGTCAAGATTTCGTCTTCATACTCCCACGTTGCTTCTTCTATTCCATGACGACTCCATTGGACCTTTACTAAAGCCATCTCCCGGTTTCTTAATGTACGTATCTTCCGATCTAGGATAGCCACTGGAACCTCCTCGTATGATAAATCCTCCTTAACCTCAAGATTGTTTGATTCAACCACATGACTTGGATCGAAAACATATCTTCTCAACATCGATATATGAAATACGTCATGTACTCCTGCAAGATTAGGCGGTAGTGCTAAGCGATAGGCAACGTTTCCGACTCGCTCCAGAATCTCGAATGGTCCCACATATCTTGGCCTTAGCTTTCCCCTTTTTCCGAATCGATATATTCCTTTTGTGGGGGATATCTTCAGAAAAACTTTTGTTCCCACTTCGAATTATAACTCCCTGCGTCTTTTATCCGCGTAAGCCTTTTGTCTGTCTTGAGCTGCTTTGATTCGTTCATGGATTCTCCTGATTACTTCCACTGTCTGCTCCACCAAGTCAGTTCCCAGCACCTTCTTTTCACCAACTTCATCCCAACATAATGGAGATCGACATTTTCTTCCGTATAAAGCTTCGTATGGTGCCATGCTGATTGTTGATTGATAACTGTTGTTATATGCAAACTCTACTAAGCAAATGTGTTCTTCCCAACTCCCATGCAAATCTATGGTGCAAGCCCTTAACATGTCTTCTAGAATTTGAATAGTCCTTTCAGTCTGTCCGTCTGTTTGAGGATGAAATGCAGTGCTAAATGTTAGTCGAGTTCCTAATTCCTCCTGAAGTTTTTTCCAAAATCTCGATGTAAATCTTGGATCTCTATCGGAAAGGATGGATACGGGCACACCATGTAATCTGACAATTTTCTCGAGATAAATTCGAGCCAACTTGTCTATTCCGTATGTCATTTTGATTGGTAGGAAATGAGCGGACTTAGTCAATCTGTCCACAATCACCCAGATGGCGTGATTTCCTCGTTTAGTTCTTGGCAATCCAACAATGAAATCCATGGTTACATGTTCCCATTTCCATTCAGGTATCTCCAATGGGGTCAGAAGTCCCGCTGGTCGTTGGTGTTCAGCCTTCACTTGTTGACACGTCAAACATTGTTTTACGAACAATCCGATGCTAGCCTTCATGTTATTCCACCAGAAGTTTTTCTTCAAGTCTTTGTACATCTTTGTGCCTCCAGGATGTGTTGAGAGTGGTGAGTAATGAGCTTCTTCTAGGATCTCCTTTCGTATCTCTTCATTTTCTGGTACGCATAGTCTACCTTTAAAAGTTAAGGCTCCGTCTGGTGTCAGGGTAAATCCTTCTTCCTTTCCAGCATTCATATGAATCTTTTTCTTTTTTAGGAACTCATCCCTTCCTTGAGCTTTGATTATACGTTCGCGAAGTTTGGGTTTCAAAAACAGTGTTGAGAGTGTGGCCTGGATACTTCCTGGTGGTGTGATTATTTCCAAACTTAGCTTCACCATATCTTTGATTAGTGAGTCTTGAATTGTAATCATTCTTGCTACAGATCCCTTTTCTTTTCTGCTGAGTGCATCGGCCACCACGTTCGCTTTTCCTGGATGATATTGAATTGTACAATCATAATCCTTGACCAACTCTAGCCATCTCCGTTGCCTCATATTAAGCTCTTTTTGTTCGAAGAAGTACTTCAAGCTTTTATGATCGGTGTAGATATCGCAACGACCACCATAAAGGTAATGTCTCCATATCTTGAGTGCATGAACAACTGCAGCTAACTCCAGATCATGAGTCGGATAATTCTGTTCATGTGGTTTCAATTGTCTTGACGCGTAGGCCACTACTTTTCCTTCCTGCATTAGAACACACCCTAAACCTTGTTTAGAAGCATCGCTGTAAATTACAAAGTCCTTTGTTGCGTCTGGAATGGTCAACACTGGTGCTTTCGTCAATCTTTGCTTCAACTCCTGGAAACTGCGTTCACATTGTTCTGTCCATTGAAACTTTACCCCCTTTCGAGTTAGGTGAGTCATTGGAGTAGCAATTTTTGAAAAACCCTCAATGAATCTGCGGTAGTATCCAGCTAACCCTAGAAAACTTCGTACTTCATTCACATTTGTCGGTGTTTTCCACTTGCTGACTGCTGTTACTTTTTCTGGATCTACTTCGATTCCTTTAGATGTTATTATATGTCCAAGAAAGGCTACCTTCTCCAACCAGAATTCACATTTCTTAAATTTGGCGTAGAGTTTCTCCTGACGCAAGGTTTCCAATACGATCCTGAGATGCTGTTCATGTTGAAGTTTATCTCGAGAATAAACCAGAATGTCATCTATAAAGACTATGACAAAATGATCGAGATAGGGATGAAAAACTCGATTCATCAAATCCATGAAGACGGCGGGTGCATTGCTGAGTCCGAAAGGCATGACCACAAATTCATAGTGTCCATATCTTGTTCTGAAAGCCATTTTTGGTATATCCGTTTCTTTCACTCTGACTTGATGATATCCTGATCTGAGGTCAATCTTTGAAAATACACTGGTGTCCTTTAGCTGATCAAAAAGATCTTCAATTCTGGGCAGATGATACTTGTTCTTGATGGTACGTTTGTTAAGCTCCCTATAGTCAATACACATCCGGAAACTTCCATCCTTCTTTTTCACGAACAACACAGGAGCTCCCCAAGGTGATATGCTTGGTCGGATGAAACCCTTATCTAAAAGTTCTTGGAGTTGGATTTTTAGTTCCTGTAGTTCTTTTGGTGCCATTCTATATGGTGCCTTTGATATTGGAGTAGAGCCTGGAATGAGGTCGATCTCGAATGCAATTTGACGATTTGGTGGAGGGCCTGGTAAGTCATTTGGAAAAACATCAGCGTACTCTCTCACGACAGGTACTTTCTCAATAGGGTTCGTCTCTTGTGTAGAACTCATAACATTTACTATCCATGCCTTACAATCGTCATTCTTGAGAATTTTGACCGCTTTCATTGCTGATATAACTTTCGAGGTGCTTTCGACTGGAGTTCCGGAAAACATGAATTCCTCGCCATCTGAGGTTTGTATGACAATCTCCTTTATATGACATCTAATCACCGCATGATTTGTTGTTAACTAATCCATTCCTAGGATGACATCAAAATCTCTCATATCCAGCGCATGTAGATTGGCAAGCAGGACTCTGTTTTCGAAAACGATCTCTAGATCTCGGTATGAATGTTTCGTTTTTATCACTTCTCCAGAGGGAATGCTAACCTCTAAGATTTTAGCGATTATTCTACCATTCTCATGCTTTAACAGATTACAAAACTTGGTAGATATAAAAGAATGAGATGCTCCAGTATCGAACAAAATTAAAGCAGGCACGCCACATACTGACAACATACCTGTCATTGTTTCTAGTCCTTCAGCCGCCTCTGTTCTGGTGAGAGCAAATGCTCTTGCTGGTCCAGTTCCGGGTCTGGATCTTGGTGTAGCATTCATCTTTTTAGGCTTCGAGTAAAATTTTGCCTTATGGCCCGGTTCTCCACAGTTAAAGCAATTTGGGCAAGAACTTGCGATATGGCCTGGTTTTCCACATCTATAACAGGTTGGCGACGTCCTCATACAAGGCCCCATGTGAAACTTCCCACAAATATTACAATTATTCCTCGGGCCAGGATTTTGAAGAAGAGGAGTACTGTTAGGTAGTTGTGGTCGGTTCTGAACAAAGTTCCTGTTAGGACCCATCCACTTCCGCTTTTCGAGTCTTGTTTCTTCCTTCTTGGGAAGCGCGGTATCTAACCGAAGTCTTGAGGAGATCTCCTGAGCTCGTTCAACCACTACTAGATATGATGTTATGCCTTGTCCGGCAAGAATGGAGCTGATCTCGGGGCGGAGACCTCTCTCAAACCGTCGAGCTTTCTTAGTATCAGTATCAACTAAGTGAGGTGCATATCTGCTCAACTGATTAAAATTCCTTTCATATTCTCCCACAGACAAACTCCCTTGTCGAAGATGTAAAAACTCGGTTTCCTTTTGATCTTTGTATGACTGCGGCACAAAACCTTGAGTAACTCTTTCCTTAAAGTTTTCCCATGTCAACTCTTCCACTTGCTCCTGTGTCAAAGTTCTGGCTTGTGATTCCCACCAGTGGCTGGCTTCCTCTATCAGTTGGAAAACAACACAAGAAACTTTCTGTGTTTCGGTGCACAACATATGTCCAAATAGACGATCCAATGCTCTCAGCCATTCTTCTACTTCAGCCAGACCTCCCTTTCCTGAGAAGGTTGGAGGGTTAAAGCGTCGAAACTGTTCCACCACTTGATTGGTATCGTTCTTGTTAGATGTCGTTGGAGCCGCTTGGGTTGCTTAAAAGTATTGAGCTAAACCTCGCAGTACTGATACGAGATCCTCCATGGTGTTGTTCGCATTCTTTGGTTGTGGATTTGCCATGGATGCTGGATTCTTCCTGGGTCTTCCACGGGGCATACGTATCTAATAAAAAACATGGTACCACCGTCACACATGAGACACTAAATAGAAGTCTTCGGAGAATACAATAAATTCCGGATATTCCTCGTAGAAAAAGAAAAGATCTGGAGTTGTCATAGAGAGACAAAAAAAACAGAAAATATAGAAGTCATAGAATAAGACAAAGATGAACAACTATACAAAAGATAGATATAAAAGTAGTCTTAAATCATACAACAAGGCTCAGAATTAAAAGTGTCACAGCACAACCATACATCACAGCACAAAACATAGTCTCGGGCAGAAAAGATGGAAAATGAAAGGAATCTAAAAGCAGTTATGCCACAATCCCCATAGCTCCAGCTGTTGGGGGTGGTGGAGGTGATCTCCTAAAACGACGGTGTGGAGGGCTTGACACCTCTTCTGGGTCTTCTTCAGGATCTTCCTCTTCCTCGCTGCTTGGAGGGTCATAGGGTCCTGGTGGAGGCATCGTTGGTTGTCCCTCACGTACCCATATGTTCAGTAATTCACCAATAAAGTGAGGAAAATAGATAATTGGCCGTCCTGTACGGTGATCGTAAACTGTTTTGTTCCGATGCACTCTACGAGCAACTTCGGTCCACCGTCCTGGTAGCATGTCAATCACGTGCTCGCTAGCACTTGCCTCAGAAATTCCTCCACGAGTTCTCCTCCAGAGTGTGAGCAAACGTGCTAAGAACATACCCACCGACTCTCCAGGCTCAATTCCAGCTCCGAAAAATGTCATCAAGGCTTGGGTTGGAATTATCTGTCCACCTGTGCTCTTAATAGCCGTCAATTTTGTCCTTGCCATCTGTGTCGTCGCAACATAACTACTCGACTATACGCAACTAGCTTAAAAAGGAAAGCATAGAACAAAAACTACAGAAATTCTCAACTATCACATATGCATAAACATCAGTACAATACAAACAAACAATATCCGTAATATCAACCTCAAGATGAAGGAGTCGTATGGAGAGAGAGGTGCTTGTCCCTATTTTCAAAATATACGAAAATTAAAATAAAAGAAACGAACAGGGTCCTGAAAGGCAGGACCTTGCTCTGATACCATAACTGTCACGTCCCGAAACGTAAACATAAAATATTATAAAAGTTTAAAAATTTTACAATTTGAGATTCTTCTTTAATTATCAGAGTATCCCCGACAGACGTGCAGGAAAGAAGGAAGAAGAACAGACAAAAAAAAAACGAAATATAAATAGGAATAGATATTCTTAAGAAGTATAGCAACGATATATATATATACATACAAGTTTAAGCAAAAAGGAAGCGTAGGTATGAGTCGATCCAATATAGCTAAACATAATATTGTATTAACAAAACTTATAATAGACAGGGCACGTCTCTCCCTTCAACACCTTCCAACAAAATCATCACCTGTAATTAATACACAGACGGGGTGAGCGTAAAAAAATACACTCAGTGGAAATAATTTCATGAGCTAACATATTATTATAAGACAATTAAACATTTAAGCACAGCAAGTACAATACACAACACGTTTATGACGTGGGCGCAGGTATATCCCGCTTTACCCCACCACCTTATCCACCGGTGATTGTTTGGTCAGGGGGACTTCACCAATCCTCCATAAATCATTAGGACTTAATCCCACCTTATTTTCTCCAAATCATGCACATGAACACATTTCCTCAACCCTTCTCAACAGCACATTATTTCACAGCACATAATCAAGGCATATAAACAAAATACGTATAGCATTTCAAAAAGCATACTGATATCAACAATTCATATTTCATAATTTATCGGAAATCCTAACATGCGACTATACAATACAACACGTGAATTAAATGCTAGTTCAGAATTTACCCCCACCTAAGTTAAGGCGGTGTGATTCCACGTCCTTATCCGTTTAGTTCTGAGATGTATTCGAAACGTTTGGGCCTACAAACACATAACGTAAACTATTAGGTTATTATATTAATTAATCGTTTATAATTAAATGCTCGAAAGAAACAACGGAAGGAAAAACAGGTCGTAACTCGACTTGGTTTGAAAATAAAAATAGAGGATTGAAAAAGAGAGCTTTAGCGACGAGAATGGAGCAAAACGGATGAGAAATGAAGCCAAACGAAGCATTTTAAGGTTTGGAGATTTTTGAGGGCAAAACTGTAATTTCCAAATTAGGCTTGGGTCAAAATGAGAAATTCTGAAATTCTGGGGTGGAATTACACTATCCAGAAGATATTAGGACTAGACTTCATATCCTAAAGAATATAGGGGTCAGAATGAAATAAGCACAACTTATGAATTTGCAAAGAAGTCCTTAAAGATAATCAAATTCTAAAAAAAAAACACCCCATATCCTAGACCACCACTGCCACCACTACTTTGCCGGCGTTCTTCACGCCGACCACCACAGCTCACTGCGGCGTTGGAAGCGCCGCCCCTAACACCTCCCAACTCAGCCCATTTCGCACACACACACTCTTCCTTCTCCGGTGGCCATTGCCACCGGCTTATGCATGCACACTTCGCCGGCGCTCCCTGTGCCGGCTTCACCCACTCACGGTGGCACTGCATGCACCGCCCGGACCTCCGATCAACAAAAGAAGCTGGAGAAACGGCAGAGGGAGAGAGTTTCGAAGAAAGAGGTTTAAACATCAAAAACGTAGAAACTTCAACTGCTGCATGCTGGAGATCGAACCGTTGGATCAACGATCCGAGCCCAGAATTGAGACGAGCTCGGTGAGAGCTTCAAATTAGGCTCAAGAATCGCCCCGATCGGTGGCCGGATGGCCGAGAACGAAGAGAGAAAGAAGTGGGTTTTAGAGAGAGAAAGCCGAACTTTCTTCGGCGATTTGTCGGCGAAGTCGACGGCTGATGAGAATTCCGAGCCCATGGTTGGAACGGGCTCGGTGAGAGCTTCGAAATGGTATATATATCGATATGTTTCGGTCGGAAAGAAAATCCGACGACGGTGGTTGCCGGCGGCAGAGACGGCGGCGCTCCGACCGGCCGCCGAAAAACAGTAGAGAGAAGGAAGAGCTTCTCACAGATAATTTACCTTGGGTTAAAAATATTAACATATGCTTTTACTAATTGAATTAACATTTGTTATATACTTTAGGTTAATTATTTCATTAACCATATTTTATTCTTAAACTTTATATTAAACATTCTTATGATATTAATTAATTTGAGATATCATTCGAACTCCGATTTGATTCATTCTTTCGGCGTTTTGTTTGATTTTTCATTCTCGTTCATCTTGTCCCACCTACAAATTATTTTATTAACATCTCATTTTATGGTAAATTTCCAAGAATAAGAACTTTAGATTAGAGCATGCTTATAATTAAATTTTCTGAAACGCACATATTATAAATCAAATAATTAGTGATTTAAATACTTAGTTATCAAATTATGCTTCGCTAAATCCTAGTCGTCACATTTTCATTTTTAGTATTTTTATATTAAATAATATTTTCAATGTTATGTGTTACTTTAAAATGTCCAAACATAGTTTTTGTAATAATATTATTAGTATAGTTTATTATTTTAAGTGAAATGTGATGATTGTTGTCTTTCTTTTGGAGTGAAGTGTATTTAGAAGGAGAAAATAAAGAAAAATTGGATTTCATATATGTAATAATCTATTATGGCAACATGTCACCTGTAGTAATCTAATACGAATATATGTAATTTGTTGGTCCCAATGGGGTAAGGTTAAGAGGGGGTGAATTAACCTTATCAAATTTTTGACTTTTACTCCAAAATGTTAAGTCCTTGATGAACAGGTAGCTAGTGAGCTTGCTGCTCGATAGGTTGCTGCTTGGGCAGTGACCTCAGGACTTAGTCAGAGACTATAATGCACAGCGAAAATACTTGTGATTTTTGAAACCGGCTTTTAATGCAGTATGCTCAAGGATGCAGATAGATATATGAAGCTGTAAAACACGAGCAAGCTTATAGAGGTTCAAGGGTGGAGTAATCCCTCTACGTCCTCTCTACTCCTTCTCAAGGAGGAACTTTGTTAAAGCAAGTTTGATTTACAATAGACTCTGCTAACACAAACTATACTCTAGACAAAACTGTCAGCTCTATCCACACAGGTAGCTGCACAGTGACCAACTAAGCGACCCACACAGGATCTCCACACAGGTTCCTCGACCCACACAGGATTCCTTTCTCTTCTTCAGAGAGAATACAACTTAGCAGAGTAAACTCCTGCCTAAGCGACTCCTAAACAGTTCGTTTGAATAAGATATGAAATAGCAAACGATCGAGTACAGCAAGCTTAAACTTCTGAAGATCACAAAGGTAGCTGGCTTGCTGCTGCTAAGACTGAATAACTTGGATATGAATACTTGAGCTTGAAAAGATTTGCTTCGCGTATGTTCTCTTGGTTTGTTTGTTGTGTCCCCCGTTGTGTCTCTCATTCTTTTGTGTATTCAGTCGTCTATTTATAGACATCAGTGAGTATTCTGCCCGTTGGAAGGGCAGTCCTTTGCTTGATGAGGTGTCTTTCTCTAATTGGTTCTGCTGATCTTCTGACACCTGCTCTGAAATGCCTTCATTTTGTTCTGCTACTGTCTTGTCCTTTTTGCTGCGCAACTTCAGACTGCAGTTTTGCTGTACTGTGTCCTTACTGCTTTTTCACACATGGCAGTCTCTGATTTGCTGGAACTGGAGTGACTCTACTGGCTAGTCAGGTTGCACTGATTTAATGTATCTGGTAGTATCCTCTTTGAGCAAGTGAGTCGGCTTCCTTGACCTCTTCCAGGTTCCTTGTAGCATCCTTCGAAATTTGGTTATTGGTTCCTTGTTGCAGCATGCAGGTAGCAGGGACTTGGCTCTAAGGTTCCTTAGTAGAATCTTCATATCTTTCCAGCATCCTTGCCTTAGCTATTTTACATATAGAAACCTATCCAGATAGCTAATGCTCTAGTCTATTACATGTTTTGTCTCATGAAAATCTATTACAATTTGTCCTATCAATTTCCCCCTTTTTGATGATGACAAAACTCCTTAACAGGATCAAAGAACCATATTTCATTAACTCGAAACAATAATGCAGAAGAATATAAACATTCATAAGCATGCATTAAGTTCACAAGATGTGAGCTTTCATTAATCAACGACTTCAAGTTTTTCATTGATCAGAAACATGTACAGAGCATAGACACATTAAACAGAGAGCTAAACAGATAAGGTTTCAAAAAGGTAAAAGTAAAAACAACAGAAACAGAAACAGAGAGCATAACACTATGTCTTCAACCAGCTGGTTTTCTTCTTTCTTTCGAATCTTGTACCTTTCCACCAGTTGGCTATGGAGTCTTGATAGCTGGGTTCCATTCTCTTCACCATCTCCTCAGATTCCTCAAACCTGAGCCAGAAGTCTTCACTGTATGGTATGAACTCCTTTCCCATTTTCTGCCTTAGCTTAACTTGGATTGGAAGTCCACCTTTCTTTGTCAGCTCCAGATACCTCTGCAAGGCCTCCTTGTTTGTCCGGAATCCTCTAAAGAGAGCAGATTCCTTGCAGAGAATGGTGAAGTACTTCATCAGCTCCATTCTCTTGAATGCTTCAATCTGGAAGAAGGATGGATTGACCTCAGTGGGGAGAGTGACCTCCGGAATCTCTGGGGCTACAAACTTGTCGTTCCTGGGATCCGGGCTGGCTTTCAGAAAGTTTCTAAGAGATGCACTTGCTGCAACGTCAGGACTCTACATGTTCTTCTCCATTTCAGCCATATCAGGTAGCTTGTGCGGTGGGAAGATTTTGTCAAGAACAATCCTTGGGTCTGTTGAAAAGACAGCATCCAGGTTGCTCTTCAGTTCAGCTTCAATCCTCCTCCTCTTCTCATCTCTTATTTCAGCACCCTTCCTGAAGCCTGGATGTACTGACCCCGAGACAGCTTCTGATTTTCTCTTTGAGCTGCTGTCTGAAGGGCCTCTTGGTCCAGCTCCCCTTTGTCCCCCATCTCCAGTGTCGTCTCTTCTCCTGCTTACTACCATCTGCTTGCAGGCAGTAGGATCCTGTCCAATCTTCTGCCGGCCTTCTATCCTCCCTCCCCCCTTTTTGTCATCATCAGTTCGTCCAACCGCAAAACTTACCATAGAGTGAATCTCAGATAAAGTGCCTGAGTGATCTCTCAAGGTTTATGATTGGTTGAACTGCTCCTTATCCATCCGGTCTACTGCAGTGACAAGAGCTCTCTGGTTGGTTTCAAGGGAGATAATCTTCTCCTCTTGTCTGTTCAGCTTCTCCATAACGCTCTTGACTACTTCCACTGCAGCATCCTCCTTGAGGGGTCGGTAGGCAGTGATCATCTAAGTAAGCTTTGACAGAGTGATGTTGAGGGAGTCCATGAAGAAATAAGTCTTAACAGAATGGGAGCGGGTTTCCTTGCGGAGTTTCCTGCTCGCTTTCACTAAGGACTTCCCTATCTGCTCAATGGCTGTCAGCACTTCTTCATTTGATCTGGCAGGTTCCTGGCTTTCTCCTGCTGGTACCTGTTCAGAGGAAGCAGAGTTAGTGTTTTGGATTTTTCGGCTCCGGTGTTACCCTATTTACTGGGTGACCCATCATCGCTGTTGGAAGGGCTACTGGATCCTCCATCTCCTGATCCAGTGTCCTTAGCTGGGGCCTCCTCTCCGGCCTCTTCATCTCCAGCCTCCTTCTTCTTATCCTCCTCAGCTTCTTTTCCTTTGCCAGCTTCCTCATCAGCCTCCTTATCCGCCTCTTTTTCTTTCTCAACTTCCTGCACTTCAGCCTCATTTTCTCCTTTCTTATTTCCTCCTGCCTCCTGCACTTCCTCCACATGTTCCTCCGCAGCTATTTCCCCTTCAGTGACCATCTCTCCATAGTCCACTGGCTTAGCAGGTACTGTTTCCTCCACCTCCATTGGAACAGCTGCTGCAGATAGTTCTTTCTCCACCGGGGCAGGTTCCTCCAACACTTCAATTAGAACAGGTGTCTCCTTCTCCTACACTTGTTCCCCCTCAGCCTCTACCTGCATTGGTGTGGGAATGGATGTTTCTGTGTTGTCATCGGCGGCTGCTACTGTGATTGAATCAGTGAGTTCTAGGATGACGTCCAGTGATGCCACAGCAGCGAGGGTTTCCAACTCCTTTGCCTTGGGAAAGTCAGTTGGTGTCGAGCTCCTCTCCTTCATCGGCGTCTGCACAGGGACTTCAGGCAGAATGATTAGATCAGTAAGGTAAGAAAATTCCTCACCATTTTTCTCTGTTGGTGAAGGTGACCGCCTGCTGATGGGTTCGATCATGAGAGCTGAGCAGGAGGATCCTTCACCCATCTGGGGTTCCCTTACTGGCCTTCTCATCCTAGTCTCTGTCAGGCTGATGTTAGCAGCCTGCTTCAACATCCTCTCCAGGGCTTCATCTTCTCCGAATCTTTCTATCTGGGCTGCAGCAAAGGCCACGTCATCGTCTGCTCTGACCTGGTCAGCAGCAGCATCCAGAATCACCTCCTCCCTGTAGAAGTCTGGCTGGACGATGGCTGCTTTTCCCTTCAGGCTCCTGGGGCCAGGCAGCTGTGTGGCAGCTTCCTTCTGCTTCCTGGCCTCACATTCAGCGGTGATCTCCACATTTTCAAGATATTCTGGCCACTTCGTCTTCCTGAGAACCTTCAGAAATTTCTTTTAAAGGATCTCCTCCAAATCATCCATGCCAGCCCAGCTCAAAGCCCATTCCTCCTCTGTCTTCCAATCAGCCCACTGGATAAGCTCCTTTCTAGGTAGGTGTCTGTACTGCCACCAGGTGGTAAATCTCTCCATCATCTTACCGAACTCTTCCTCCAACTTCGGTATGCTGATAACGTACTCCATCACATCCTCTTCCTCCTCAGCATCATCATGAACAGCAGCATTCCCTGTCTGTTCATCCCTTAGTGGAGAATCAATCTCCACTTCCACTGCAGGCTTCTTAACAGCCTGAGTAGTGGTGCCTTCTGATTCATCATCAGAGATGACCAGTCTCCTCTGCACATCCTTCTTGTGCTTAATCTTCTTTGGCACTTCAGGAGCTGGTGAGGGTTCCTCCATCCTCGAGCTGCTTTCCGATGAAGATGAGGCGTTGCTGGTCCGGTGGAATGTCTTTCTTGTCCTTGGAACACCCTTGGAACCCTCAGAGACCTCCCTGGTTACTGGGGATGACCGAGCAGTGGTCTTCTTGGCAAACACCCTGCCCGCACCTATGAACTTCCCCTTCTGAATAGGCTTCCCCTGGGACAGGTCCACCTTCAGATGACCCAGGAGGGTGTTCACAATCAGCCCGTAGGTAGGCTTACCAACCTTCTTCTCCACCTCCTCCACAGCCTAGAAAGCAGGTAGCTGGCCCAGTCCACATTCTCCTTCTTCACTATGGCCATCATCATCCTGTACCTGAAGTTGGTACATTTATCAAAGGAACCAGAGTGGTTCTCTATGATATGGCAGCAGATGTCATGCCGCATCTCAAACTCCAGAAGGAAGACCTTCTTGCTGCAACTCCGGGACATCCCCACCGTGTCCTCCCTGCCGGTGAAGGTTGTCCAGAACTCCTCCAGTTCGTCTTCTCCGTATATGGAGAGGTCACTGGCATCCATGCCGTCGGTGGGGAGAGAGAACACCTCTTCCAGCAGCCCGGTGTCCACAGTCACTATCACTCCACCAACCTTTGATCGGATCTCTGACCGATCTTCAGAGACCTTCGCCCGCAGGTAGAACTTCTCAACTTGCTCCTCCGCGTAAGGGGTCTTGTGGAAAGAGCAGAGTCTTAGGAGACCTGTGATGCGAAGACTTTGAAGAATGTCCTTCATCAGTTCCTTCTTGTTACCTTCGTCTTCCACCATCCTGAGAAGAATTTCTCGGTCCACCAGCCGGCCATCAACAACCTGAGACTGTTTTGGTGCCATTTCTAAGAGAGAGAGAGTAAGCTGGTAATGGAAAGCTTTGAGAGAAGAAAACAAGAAGTTAAGGTTTGCAGAAAATGGAAATGTGTAAGTGTGAGAGAAGAATGAAGAGAGACTCCCTTATATTTGAATTTGGTGGGTTTTGATCGAACGGTCTGTAGGAATCGCCGGATCGCCGACCCTATTCGATTATCCGAATCGGGGTTCATGCAAATATGATTAACGCGCAGCGGAAAATGAATCATACCTTTTGCACCAAAATTAGTTCTAAGGTCAGAACTGTAGATCGAGGAATCGATGAAGCCTGAACCTCACGATCTTCTGCTGTATTCCTCGCCTTATCTCGAACGTTGTGTGGGCAACGAGCTATCGAGACTCTCAACCGTTCTTCTCTAGATCGTATATCAGATTTTCTATGTCTGTCACACACTAGAAACGGTTGACTTGAGGCTTATTTATAGGCTACAACAGGGACCTTGAGGAGGATTAGGAATCGGTCTCCTGATAGGCTTAGGAGTCCTTAATTCGATCTGAATATACTTCTCAAGCCTATCAAATAATATCTTAATCCACTAAAAAGATATTATTGAACTACCGTCCCTTATCCATATTAGATATGGCTCCTATTTATTATATGCGCGTTTATCTCCCCATGTTTAAGATATCGAATGTCCATTAATTAAATGAATTACTGACAATTCAATTAATTAATATTTAATCCAAGAGTAGTACCACTCAACTTTATTATCATGCCGGAATAAATCCACCTGCAGGGTTTACATGATAATCCTTATGAGTTCCTCAAGGGGACATCATCATCCTAAATAATTAGGACACGGTTTCATTATATAATCAACAGCACACCATATAAACAACACTGTATCCCAATTTACCGAGCTTATTGATTTAATAAATAAATCTCACCCATTGGTAAATTAAAGAAAACATATATCGAGTATACATGCCCGTTATCATACAATGATTAAGAGGACGCACATCCATAATAACAGAGGTCTTGTTTTATTTATGTAGTCAGTACAAATAAAACAACCTCAATTGGTCCTGCTCAATACATACAAAATGTACTAGTGTAATTTTATAATCAAGACAGATTAATACCAAATTACACTACAACCATTCCGATAATTTGTCCAAAATTATCTCGGTTGTGAGCTATGATTTATAATCTATAAGGAACTGATAACATGATCTTCTGTGTGGCACCACACACCATATTATCTACAATATAAATTAATTGGACAACTGCAATAACATATATAACAAATATATAAAATGCAAACATTTGACCATAAAAGATTATCATATCATAAATAGATGTTCATACAAAAGCTAGGCTTATAGTATACATCCTAACAATCTCCCACTTATACTAAAAGACTATGCTGTCATATACGCTGCCATGCATCTGATTCCCATCCCATCAACATGCTCATCGAAGGCTTTCGCCGGAAGGGCCTTTGTGAAAGGATCTGCTAGGTTATCGGCTGATGCAATCTTGGCGACAACAACTTCCCCTCGCTTTACGATATCTCGTATCAGGTGGTACTTGCGCTCAATGTGTTTACTTGCCTTATGGGCTCGTGGTTCCTTCGAGTTTGCTACTGCACCACTGTTATCACAATAGATTGTGATAGCTTTGGGCAAACCAGGAATCACTTCTAAGTCCATCAAGAAGTTTCTGAGCCATACAGCTTCTTTGGCTGCCTCAGAGGCGGCCACATATTCAGCTTCCATGGTGGAGTCCGAAACGCATTTCTGCTTCACACTTCTCCACACTACGGCTCCACCTCCCAAGGTAAACACATACCCCGAGGTTGATTTACTATTGTCCCTATCTGACTGGAAATCCGAATCCGTGTAACCCACAGGTAATAAATCATTTGCCTGGTAAACTAGCATATAATCTCTAGTCCTTTTCAGGTACTTTAGAATATGCTTTACGGCAGTCCAATGACCTTGTCCTGGGTTACTTTGATATCTACTAACCATGCCTACGGCAAAGCAGATATCCGGTCTCGTACACAGCATCGCATACATCAAGCTTCCTACAGCCGAAGCATAAGGAACTGCTTTCATTTCCTCTATCTCCTTTGGTGTCTTAGGACACATTTCCTTAGATAAAGGCACTCCATGTCTAAAAGGTAGAAAACCTTTCTTGGAGTTTTGCATGCTAAAACGAGCTAGGATAGTGTCAATGTATGAAGCTTGAGATAAGCATAACATCCTTTTCTTACGATCCCTTATAACTTTGATCCCAAGAATATGTCCAGCTTCTCCTAAGTCCTTCATAGCAAACTGCTTGGACAGCCATACCCTTACGTCTGACAACACCTTGACATTGTTTCCAATTAACAAGATATCATCTACGTATAGTACAAGAAATACCACCACGTTTCCGTTACTCTTTTTATATACACAAGATTCATCCGGACATTGAATAAATCCATAAGACTGGATTACTTCATCAAAACGGATGTTCCACGATCTTGAAGCTTGTTTCAGTCCATAAATGGACCGATTAAGCTTACACACAAGATGCTCTTTGCCTTTCTCAATGAATCCCTCTGGTTGCTTCATATAGATGTTTTCTTCAAGACTTCCATTAAGGAAAGTTGTCTTGACATCCATCTGCCAAACCTCATAATCCATATGAGCAGCAATAGACAAAAGAATCCGGATAGACTTTAGCATGGCTACCGGCGAAAAGGTTTCCTCATAATCGATCCCTTCTTTTTGAGTATACCCTTTCGCAACAAGCCTTGCTTTAAAGGTCTCTACCTTTCCGTCTGATCCTCTTTTCCTTTTGTAGACCCATTTACATCCAATGGCTCTTACACCATTTGGTGGTTCTACAAGCTCCCAGACCTGATTAGAATCCATAGATTCTATCTCAGAGAGCATTGCCTTTTGCCAAGATATCGCATCTTTATCTTGGAGTGTTTCGTCATAAGTCCAGGGATCTATTTCATGTTGTCCAGGGACCAAGTCTGAAGACTCTCCCAAAAACATGAATCTATCAGGTTGTCTAACAACCCTCCCACTACGACGAGGCACTATCGGTATTTGTGTATCATTAGTGACACGCGGTGCAGTCACTTGTGGTATCTCATCTTGTACCGTCGGTACATCCGAATTATCCCCTCTTATTTCCTCAAGAACAATTTTACTCATGGGCTTGTGGTTCATTACATAGTCCTCTTCTAAAAATCGGGCATTCGTGCTAACAATGACCTTCTGATCTTTAGGACTATAAAATAAGCCACCTTTCGTTCCTCTAGGATAGCCCACAAACAAGTGTACTTCCGTACGAGATTCCAACTTATCAGCATCTCCCTTCAGCACATGTGCTGGACTACCCCAAATCCGAATGTGTTTCAGACTAGGCTTACGCCCAGTCCACAATTCTGTGGGAGTAGAGGGTACTGACTTAGAAGGTACCAAGTTTAGAATATACGTCGCTGTTTCCAGAGCATACCCCAAAACGAATTTGGTAATTCTGAATAACTCATCATCGATCTAACCATTTCCATAAGAGTCCTATTCCTTCGTTCCGCCACACCATTCTGTTGGGGTGTACCCGGTGCAGACAATTGGGATTGTATCCCAGCCTCTGATAAGTAACTCCTAAACTCTCCTAAGAGGTACTCACCACCACGATCAGATCGTAGTGTCTTGATACATTTACCATGACGTTTCTCCACATCAGCCTTATATTCTTTGAACTTGTCAAAGCACTCAGACTTGCGGCGCATCAAGTAAATGTATCCATATCTCGAATAATCGTCTATAAAAGAGACAAAATATTCGAAACCACCTCTTGCCTGAATAGTCATAGGGCCACATAAATCAGAATGAATCAATTCCAACACTTCTTTGGCTCTATACCCCTTTGCCTTAAAGGGCCTTTTGGTCATTTTTCCTTCCAAGCAGGATTCGCAGGTTGGATAGTTTTCCACTTCCAAGGAACCCAAAGGTCCATCGGCTATCAATCTTTGAATCCTCCTCAAGTTAATATGACCCAACCTTAGATGCCAAAGATATGTTTGATTCATTTTCGAAGGTTCTTTTCTCTTATTAGATTTAGAAGATGTGCTATTAATTTCCTTTTGTTGCATCGTAGGAGTTATAGGATTAAGAATATATAAATTGTCAACCAACGTACCAGAACAGATAATAACTCTATTCTTCTTAACGACAACATTGTTATCAAAAGAAACAGAATATCCATCCTTAAAAAGTTTAGAAACTGAAATCAAATTCTTTCTAAAACAAGGTACGTAAAGAAAATTTCTCAAAATCAAAGTCTTATTCCTATGAAAAGATAAATAAACATCTCCCACTGCAACGGCCGCCACTTTCACAGCGGTTCCCATGTATACGGTAATCTCCCCATCACTTAGTCGTTTGGTCTCCTGGAACCCCTGCAATGAATTACAGACATGATCAGTGGCTCCCGTATCTACACACCAGGTACCGATAGATAACACCGCTAAACATGTTTCAACAACTAGTGAAAAAGATGTACCTGAATTGTTCTCCTTTTTGCGGGGACAATCGGCTTTCCAATGTCCAGCCTGCTTGCAATGGAAGCACTTGCCTTTTGGCTTTTTCACACCACCTTGTGGTTTAGCCACTTGAGGTCCGGCCGTCTTCTTTGCTGAAGAATTCTGTTTCTTCTTCTTCTTCTTTCCGCCTTGCGGTTTAGAAGCAGAAACATTTTCAGCAACGTAAGCCTGAGAATTTTGACGAAACAGTCCCTCTGCTGATTGGAGTTCTGTCAGAAGTTCCGCCAACGAATACAACCTCTTGTTCATGTTGTGGTTCAAACGGAACTGCTCAAAACTCCTAGGCAGCGTTTGGAGAACGATATCGACCTGGGTTTCCCCATCAATTTCAGCTCCAAGGACCTCCATCTCATTCAGATGAGCCATCATCTTGAGGACATGATCACTCACAGGTGTTCCCTCAGCCATGGTGGCACTCATCAAGTTTCTCATTGCCTCCTGTCTGGCAGCCCGACTCTGATGTCCGAAGAGTTCCTTGAGATTATGCATCATATCATAGGCAGTAGGCATGGCCTGATGCTGATGTTGCAGCACATTTGACATGGAAGCCAGAATGTAACACCGCGCCATCTCATCTGCCTTAACCCACTTCCTATAAAGCATTTTCTCCTCTTCAGTAGAGTTTTCATCAGGCATGTCAGGACAGTGCTCAGTGAGTACAAACTTGTACTCTTCAACAGTCAGGACAATATCCAGGTTTCGTTTCCAATCAATATAATTAGGACCAATAAGTTTGTTTTCTTTAAGTATAACAGCAAGAGGATTGAAAGCCATAATGAAAATCCTGAGAATCATATGAATAAACACATAGGTCAAATAATTTTGAATTGACAAATCATATTGTTCCCTCAAACAATATAATCTAAATTCACCAACACCTCAATACACCGTGAACTTCGTATGCCATGATAGTGTGGACGTATACTAATTCAAACATTTGTTAGAGGAGGTTTTACCCATTAATTTTATTATCTTGTCAACTTAACTTTATGACAAATAAAATTAATAGTTGGTTATCGCTTTGGCCATACAAATAACAGCAGTGACTCCGATGGGGAGGATACTTATCAAATGTATCTAAGTGTATACCATTACTTGATACTAAGTCCATTATCTAGGATTATGTCCCTTCAGATGGAGAAGATGACACGCTCCTAAACAACTTTCTATAATCATCCATAAAGGAAGTTTGATCTAGTGATCTGCAAATGAACTCATCCGATATGGAGGAAGGCACTTAAAGTCAACGCGCAAGTTCAGATGCATCACTTACAAACCAGTAATGGAGGCCATGGGATTCATTAATTAATCCCTCTCCCACTTAGTTATTTAACATGAGGGATTTTAACCCGCACGGTCGACCGTGCCCCATAGCACGGTCGTGCCCTGTCGTTCAGTCGCAATCTTCGGCTGGCACGGTCTGACCGTGCTGCACAGCACGGTCGTGCCCAGTCATCCGATCCTAACCTTGTATCTATTACATTCATCGATCCTATACCCCACGAAGGAGTTTACATATAATCTAGATCGAACAGAAAATAAAACCTAACACGACATACCGCCGTGATTTTACTATTACAATCATACATTCAAAAACAACCTCGACATGTCCGAGGGTTTAATTCATACATGAACATACATTCAGACCATAATAGTTGGATTTAAGGTTCCTGCAGAAAAAACATAATTTCTCGCACATCCTACTATTATCCGATCTAAAACACGCATGCTTCAAGATATGATTCATAATAAAATTAACCGATTCAATCGAATAGAGTCAGAAAACCACGGCTCTGATACCAATTGTAGGAACCGCCGGATCGCCGACCCTATTCGATTATCCGAATCGGGGTTCATGCAAATATGATTAACGCGCAGCGGAAAATGAATCATACCTTTTGCACCAAAATTAGTTCTAAGGTCAGAACTGTAGATCGAGGAATCGATGAAGCCTGAACCTCACGATCTTCTGCTGTATTCCTCGCCTTATCTCGAACGTTGTGTGGGCAACGAGCTATCGAGACTCTCAACCGTTCTTCTCTAGATCGTATATCAGATTTTCTATGTCTGTCACACACTAGAAACGGTTGACTTGAGGCTTATTTATAGGCTACAACAGGGACCTTGAGGAGGATTAGGAATCGGTCTCCTGATAGGCTTAGGAGTCCTTAATTCGATCTGAATATACTTCTCAAGCCTATCAAATAATATCTTAATCCACTAAAAAGATATTATTGAACTACCGTCCCTTATCCATATTAGATATGGCTCCTATTTATTATATGCGCGTTTATCTCCCCATGTTTAAGATATCGAATGTCCATTAATTAAATGAATTACTGACAATTCAATTAATTAATATTTAATCCAAGAGTAGTACCACTCAACTTTATTATCATGCCGGAATAAATCCACCTGCAGGGTTTACATGATAATCCTTATGAGTTCCTCAAGGGGACATCATCATCCTAAATAATTAGGACACGGTTTCATTATATAATCAACAGCACACCATATAAACAACACTGTATCCCAATTTACCGAGCTTATTGATTTAATAAATAAATCTCACCCATTGGTAAATTAAAGAAAACATATATCGAGTATACATGCCCGTTATCATACAATGATTAAGAGGACGCACATCCATAATAACAGAGGTCTTGTTTTATTTATGTAGTCAGTACAAATAAAACAACCTCAATTGGTCCTGCTCAATACATACAAAATGTACTAGTGTAATTTTATAATCAAGACAGATTAATACCAAATTACACTACAACCATTCCGATAATTTGTCCAAAATTATCTCGGCTCTGAGCTATGATTTATAATCTATATGGAACTGATAACATGATCTTCTGTGTGGCACCACACACCATATTATCTACAATATAAATTAATTGGACAACTGCAATAACATATATAACAAATATATAAAATGCAAACATTTGACCATAAAAGATTCTCATATCATAAATAGATGTTCATACAAAAGCTAGGCTTATAGTATACATCCTAACACGGTCCAGGTTGATCTTGAATTTGAAAAGACTCTTGATCCATTGGCTGAGATTTTTGGCGCGGCGTACGTGCGCTCAAGTACTTGATGTGATATTTTGTAGATATCGAGGGGTTTCCTGCAAAAACGGCTGCTTGACGCGGGATAACTGTTTATCTTTTCACGCGCTTCAGTTACTGGGTCCTGTAGGTAGCTTGGTGACCAGTATCATAGTAACCAGTAACTGTCCAGGGACCTTGGGTAGTAACCTTTAGGTTGCTGTTTTACTCTTGCCCTTCCTGTAGTTTCCCCTGAGCTTCATAGCCATTTAAACAGAAAGACGGTTATATATAGATGATTAGTTCAGCTTTATTATGCCTAGCTCGTTTCTTAGAAAAGAAAATCTTGATTCACAAAGGGGCTTCGTGAATATGTCAGCTAGCTGTAGATGAGTATGCACTTTTTCAAGAGATATATTTTTCTTCTCAACATGATCTCTTATGAAATGATGTCTGATATCAATGTGTTTGGTTCTTGAATGAAGAACTGGATTGTGTGTGATGGCTATTGCACTTGTATTGTCACATAGGATAGGTGTTCCTTTTTCTTCAATTCCATAATCCTTCAGTTGCTGTTGAATACATAGAATTTGTGCACAGCAGCTTCCTGCAGCAACATATTCAGCTGTTGAGGTTGCTATAGAGGTTTGCTTTCTGCAGAACCATGACACTAGTTTGTTCCCTAGTAGCTGATAGGTGCCACTTGTGCTCTTCCTGTCTATTTTGCAACCTGCAAAATCAGAGTTAGTATAGTCTATAAGCTTAATTCCTCCTTCTTTTGGGTACCATAGGCCAGCTTCCTGGGTTCCTTTGAGGTATCTGATGATTCGTTTGGCTGCTGTCATGTGTGATTCTGTTGGAGCTGCTTAGTATCTTGCACACATTTCTACTGAGAACATGATATCTGGTCTGCTAGCTATTAGGTAGAGCAGTGACCCAATGAGTCTCCTGTATTTTGTGATATCTACTGTTTTACCATTATTATCTTTGTCTAGGCTTCCTGAGGTTATCATCGGTATGCTCACTGTACTCGCATTTTCCAAGCCGAATCTCCTTATCAATTCTTTGGTGTATTTCACTTGATTGATGAAGGTTCCATTGCTTAGCTGTTTGACTTGGAAACCGAGGAAGAAGCTTAGTTCTCCAATCATGCTCATTTCAAACTTGGATTGCATGAGACTTGAGAATTTCCGGCACAGTTTCTTGTTTGTTGATCCGAAGATAATATCATCGACATATATTTGAACGAGCAGTATGCTTTCTCCATCTTGAATTCTGAAGAGTGTCTTATCTACCTTTTCTTTCTTGAATCCATTATTCAGTAGATACTTCGAGAGAGTGTCATACCAGGCTCTAGGTGCCTGCTTGAGTCCATAGAGTGCTTTCTTCAATCTGAAGACCATATTCTCTGGATTTTCTTCAAAACCGGAAGGATGCTCCACATAGACTTCTTCAGCTAGCAGTCCATTTAGAAATGCACTCTTAACATCCATTTGATAAACGGTGAGTTTGTTGTGAGCTGCGTAGGCTAGAAAGATTCTGATAGCTTCTAGTCTTGCTACTGGTGCAAAGGTTTCCTCAAAATCTATTCCTTCTTCCTGACAGTAACCTTTCGCCACTAGCCTTGCCTTGTTTCTAACTACTTAACCTTCTTCATCGAGCTTGTTTTTAAATACCCATTTTGTGTCTATTACTCCTTGGTGAGTGGGTCTTGGAACTAGATGTCATACTTAATTTCTTTCCAATCCATTAAGCTCTTCCTGCATTGCTTGAATCCAGTTGGTGTCTGCTAGAGCATCCTCTATGCAGTTTGGTTCTGTTTGTGAAATAAAGCAAGCAAACATTGCTTCATGTGGATTGCTTCTTCTTGTTCTTACTCCAGAGGTAGAATCTCCTATGATCTGATTCCTTGGGTGATTTCTCAGCCACTTCTTTCTAGTTTCTTTAGTTTGTTGTTCATTTTGTTCTTCGACAGGTTGCTCTTGATCAATCTGTGCAGCTTGCTGATTTGGGTCAGGCTGTATTTCTAAGTTGACTTCCAGTTGAATTTCCTCAGGATGATGTATCTCTTCTTGAATCACAGGTGCTTGCTGGTTTGGAGTAGATTCCTGTTCTCCAGGTTGTTGAGTTGGTACAGGTGGCTGATCCTGAGTTGATTCTATATTTTGGAGACTTGGCAACTCCGCATCAATATATTCAACACGAGTATTGGTAATACGAGTTTTTCCAAAGTTTTCATTAAGTTCATCTATATCAGCCTTAGTGCAATGTGGTTCATCAAAGTCCACATGCACTGTTTCTTCTATAACAAGTGTTCTCTTGTTGAAGATTCTGAAGGTTTTACTTACCGAAAAGTATCCTAAGAATACTCCTTCATCTGACTTTGAGTCGAATGCCTTCAGGTAGTCCTTCCCATTATTGAGCACATAGCACCTGCAACCAAAAATATGGAAATGTTCAATGTTTGGAGTGTAACCGCACCATAGTTCATAAGGAGTTTTATTCAGATCCTTGGTGATAATGCATCTGTTCTGAGTGTAGCATGCTGTGTTGATTGCTTCTGCCCAAAATCTGTTGGGTAATTGTGCTTCAGCTAGCATGGTCCTCGCAGCTTCCTTCAGGGTCCTGTTTTTCCTCTCTGCAACACCATTTTATTGCGGCGTTCTAGTTGCTGAGTATTCATACTTGATTCCATTGTTAGAGCAATACTCCTCAATAAACTTGTTTGTGAACTCTGTGCCTCTGTCTGTTCGGATTTTTATAATATTCAGGCTATTTTCGATCTGCAGCTTCTTAAGTAACTCTGGTAACCTCCGCTGAGTATCAGATTTCTTTGTTAAGAACAAGGTCCATGCGAATCTTGAGTAGTCATCCACTACTACCAGTGTATACTTTCTTCCACTCATGCTTACTGGATCTATTGGTCCGAATAAATCCATGTGAAGTAGATCTAGCATCCTTTCAGTTGATCTTCGAACTTTGTTTTTGAAGGAGCTTTTGGTTTGTTTTCCCTTTTGGCATGCTTCACACAGACTTTCCTTCTTGTATACTAGGTCAGGTAGTCCTTTGACCAGTCCTTTTCTGGCTAACTTGTTGATTGTTTTGAAGTTCAGGTGGCTCATCATTTTATGCCATACCAGCTCGCTTCTGATGATCCTTTTGCAATGAAGCAGGTGGCTGTAGTTACTGAGCTCTAGTCAGCTACATAGATGTTTCCTTTTCTGGTTCCTGATAGTTTTACTTCTTTGGATTGGCTATCCCTTATCAGGCACTTGTTGTGATTGAATTCCACTGAGTAATCTTTGTTACAGAATTGACTTATGCTGAGCAAGTTGTACTTTAGGCCTTTCACATATGACACTTCCTTTATGTGAGTGTTTCCTTTGATAAGAGTTCCAACTCCTCTAGTTCTACCCTTAGAGTTATCTCCATAGATTACTCTGGGTCCTTTGCATGGTTGTAGATCACTGAGAATTTCTTTGTTTCCAGTCATATGTCTTGAGCACCCACTATCAATGTACCATACTTCCTTGCTGGTTTCTGTTGTAGGTACCTGCAAAAATAGAGATTACTGGTTCTTAGGTATCTATACACGTACGGGTCCTTCTTTGTTGGTACCTTTTGGAATCTAGACTTGTCTCACAACAATTGCTTTGTTGTAGACTCGGTGGTTTTTTCTATAAGCGGTAACCTTAGAATACTGTTGTGTGTGTGTGAACCGTGTGTATTCATCACTATTGAAGTGAGAACCTCCACCATACTTCCCTTGAGCATGAGCTCTTTTAGGTTTAGACATTCTGGTCTTAATATAAGTGGAGTAGAGGTTTCTGTACAGCATCCTTGTAGGTTGTTGTTTTCTTTTGTTTCTACCATCAGATTGATTCTATTGTAGCCAGCTTTTGAAAACAGACTTACTTCCTGTGGATGTATACATGAGTCTCTTGCCCTTGTCTATTGCGTTCTCCAAGCTTTCTGTTGAGTTATTAAGCGACTCTTTTGCCATTGAAGTCTCTGCTTGAACGAAGGCAACAGGTTGAGATGAGCTTGCTGTATCTTGAGAGGTTTCAGCGCAGTATCCTAGGCCTGTCCTATCAAAGGGATTTCTGGCCGACATAAGGCATTCTTTGGCTTCTTTAGCTGATTTGCTAAAGGTTCCCACAATTGTCTGAAGATTATTTTTCTCGCTCTCAAGTTTGGCGATTCTCAAATTAAGCTTAGATGCCTGCTCCTGGAGGTTACTGCACTTTGAGCTACTGAGCTCATATGCGGATAGCTTTTCAGCTAACTGTTTGTTTTCCCTCCTGAGCATCTCATTTTCAAGTTTCAGCTCCTCATGAATTGAGTTTATCTGCTCGAAATCGCTCATGATTTGTCTTAGGGAGAGGCTTTTACTTAGCTTCTCTGCTTCCTGCAAGGGTTGGATTGGGTATATTACCTCATCATCCTCGCTGTCTTCTGCTTCCTGTGCCATCAGACAGATGAGTGCTTCGTCTTCTGATGAGGATAAGTTACTTTCATCATCAAAGGAATCTGCAACCTGCTGGGTTTCCTTAGAATGCTCCTTCCCCTTCTCCATCTCACTGAGAAAGACTTTGATTCTTCTCCTTTCCTCTCTTTGTTTCTCCCTCTTCTGGGAAGATTCTCCATCAGGATATCGGTTGACCTTTGGATGAGGACATTCTCTGACATAGTGTCCTGGCTTTTGACAGTTGTAGCATAGGTCGGAAGTATCCTGGTTAGGTTGCTGGGGACTGGGCTGTTGGGGAGGTGCCTAGTTTTTCTTGAAATCACCTCTTCTGTTATACCTGATGAATTTTTTAAAATTCCTCAGAAGGAGGGTCATTTCTTCATCAGTGTTCTCAGCAGGTAGCTCTTTTTGCTTACTGCAGGTAGCTTCAATCTCCCTTATACTTCTGGCTGTCAGGGCAGTTACCTCTGTGCTGGATTCTTCTGCCTCTTTCTTCCTTCTGTTAATGTCATACTCGAAGGCTTTTAGGTCAGAAAAGAGATCGAAAGTGCTCATAGATTTTAAATCCATGGAGACCCTCATTGCAGTCGTCTTGCTATCACATTCTGCAGGTAGCGCTTTTAACACCTTCATATTTTTCTCCTTTTGGGTATAGAATTTGTCTAGAGACTCCAACTCATTTACAATGTTTGTGAACCTCAAATCCATCTGTTCCAGGGTTTCTTCAGGGAGCATCTCAAACAGCTCGAATTTTTGGGTTGCTGTAGATATCTTGTTCTCCTTTATAAGCTTTGTTCCCTCACAGATTTGCTCGAGTATGTTCCATATGTCCATTGCCGTTTTGCATGTCTTGACCTTACTGAAGGTTCCTTTATCCAAGGTGACGAATAAAGCATTCTTGGCTACATTATCCAGGTTGGCTCGCCTTCTGTCATCAGCTGTCCACTCTTCTCTGGGTTTATCAATAACAGCTTGAATGGCTCCTGCATCACCAGCATCTGCGGCTCTTGCGAATATAGGATTGGGCTTGGTGATCCTTGGGGGTCCATCAGTGATGACCATCCACATTTCATCGTGCATGGCTGAGAGATGTGCCTGCATTCTAATTTTCCAGTCATCATACTCTTCAATAGAAAACATAGGAAGCTTATGCGTATCCATGTTATGCTAAAAGTGATGTATGCAGATTTTCAAAAATCAGGGATCGGGGATTGACCAGATAAGTTGGGTTTTTAATCCAACCCGCTCTGATACCACTTGTTGGTCCCAGTGGTATAAAGTTAAGAGGGGGAGGGGTGAATTAACCTTATCAAATTTTTGACTTTTACTCCAAAATGTTAAGTCCTTGATAAACAGGTAGCTAGTGAGCTTGCTGCTCGATAGGTTACTGCTTGGGCAGTGACCTCAGGACTTAGTCAGAGACTATAATGCACAGTGAAAATACTTGTGATTTTCGAAACCGGTTTTTAATGCAGTATGCTCAAGGATGCAGATAGATATATGAAGCTGTAAAACACGAGCAAGCTTATAGAGGTTCAAGGGTGGAGTAATCCCTCTACGTCCTCTCTACTCCTTCTCAAGGAGGAACTTTGTTAAAGCAAGTTTGATTTACAATAGACTCTGCTAACACAAACTATACTCTAGACAAAACTGTCAGCTCTATCCACACAGGTAGCTGCACAGTGACCAACTAAGCGACCCACACAGGATCTCCACACAGGTTCCTCGACCCACACAGGATCCTTTCTCTTCTTCAGAGAGAATACAACTTAGCAGAGTAAACTCCTGCCTAAGCGACTTCTAAACAGTTCGTTTGAATAAGATATGAAATAGCAAACGATCGAGTGCAGCAAGCTCCTTAAACTTCTGAAGATCACAAAGGTAGCTGGCTTGCTGCTACTAAGACTGAATAACTTGGATATGAATGCTTGAGATTGAAAAGATTTGCTTCGCGTATGTTCTCTTGGTTTGCTTGTTGTGTCTCCCGTTGTGTCTCTCATTCTTTTGTGTATTCAGTCCTCTATTTATAGGCATCAGTGAGTATTCTGCCCGTTGGAAGGGCAGTCCTTTGCTTGATGAGGTGTCTTTCTCTAATTGGTTCTGCTGATCTTCTGACACCTGCTCTGAAATGCCTTCATTCTGTTCTGCTACTGCCTTGTCCTTTTTGCTGCGCAACTTCAGACTGCAGTTTTGCTGTACTGTGTCCTTAATGCTTTTTCACACATGGCAGTCTCTGATTTGTTGGAACTGGAGTGACTCTACTGGCTAGTCAGGTTGCACTGATTTAATGTATCTGGTAGTATCCTCTTTGAGCAAGTGAGTCAGCTTCCTTGACCTCCTCCAGGTTTCTTGTAGCATCCTTCGAAATTTGGTTACTGGTTCCTTGTGGCAGCATGCAGGTAGCAGGGACTTGGCTCTAAGGTTCCTTAGCAGAATCTTCATATCTTTCCAGCATCCTTGTCTTAACTATTTTACATATAGAAACCTATCCAAATAGCTAATGCTCTAGTCTATTACATGTTTTGTCTCATCAAAATCTATTACAATTTGTCCTATCATAACTTAATTGAAATATTTTTCTGCAAATGTTCATGCTTCTTAAATTCTCTTCTACTTCCTTTAATTATACTTGTAATATCCAACAAATAATTTTTATTTCATGAATTTATTTTTTGTGATAAAAAAATTATAATGAGAAAATGTATTACGATTTCTTAACAGTCATAGTGAAAATGATGAGGTCGTTTAAATTTGTCGGCCAGATGTAGTACATACTCTTTGAGTAAGGTTATTCGAGACATAAATGTCGAGCTCAGACACTATGATAGGTTAGATGTCTTCAAGAATTCATGTTTTGGCCACTTCTTGAGGTTTGATGTTGATACCATTATTAGCGGTCGAGGACTTCTATATTTGTTGGAGATCATCATACCTTGAGCTACTACAGACGAGCATTGGTTTCGTATTGGAGATCATCAGTTGAGGTTCTCCAAATTAGAGTTTTGTATGATCACTGAATTGAAATTTGGAGCTTTAGAATTTAATCCTTCTTCACCATGTACGGCACCGACCGATGGAGTTTATAAGAGAACATTTGATGGACAAGCTGTGATACACGAAGATTTATTACCCGACGATTTATTGCTCCGTTTCAAGAATGGAGAGTTCCAAAACCGGCCAGATGATGCATTGAAGGTTTTATATATACTATTGCTAACGTTGTATTTATTTAGATCTAATGTACGTACTCCTATACCGCAGTGGCTTATGGAGTTTGGTGGAAGACGCAGACTTATTTAATAGATTGGGGTTCGTATGCATTTCAAAGATTGCTTCATTATTTGGATAATTCACTACAGCCCCTGTCATTTGGAAGTCCTAGACCATTATATCATTTATATGGATATCAGATCGCATTACAGGTATCTCTATAAATGTATAATATTCGAACTTCAAGATTTCATTTTATCAATCACAATTGATCTAACAATATTATTATCATCTTGTACTAGATCTGGACAATTGAGTGCATCCCTGATTTTGGAAAATAATTAGGAGAGAAGAAATCTGATGACTTTTCAAGATGTCTCCGTTGGCCAAGTCCAGGAAAATGTCCTCATGTTTCTAACATATTCAATGCATGTAATGTGAGTAATTGAGAATTTCAGATTATTTATCTTATTTATACTTTGAATTCTACACACTAATATCACTTGTTGTTATTGATCAGATTCAGTGTATTCAGTTGGAGCCCACGCAGGCAGAAAAAAATCTACCATATATCGTCGATATTGAGATGAACATTTTAGATGGAGCCAGATTTGTTCCTCAAGATCGATTTATTAGTCGTAAGTCAGAGTATGGAGCACATACTTCACAGGTTTGACACTGTATGTTCCTCAAAATTATCCAATCGGCCTTCAAAGAGGCCAAAAATTTATGATCGTGATGATAAAGAGGGAGGTGACTTGAGTACGATAGCACCATCATCAGCACCAGCTCCTGCACCTGCACCAGTACTTCCCCAACCTCTAGCCGTAGGACCGCGTCACAACCAGAGGTTTGTGTTATCACCCTTTTGTTTAATTATTTAAATTTTATATACATTATTAATTAAAATGTAGTTTTAATTTTTTCAACTTTATTTGTCTCAGAAGTCGAAGAATGATTCAAAGAAGCAGCATAAATCCAAAAAGTTATCTGTATGAGCAACATCAAAATTTTTGAATTGGGAACTTACTTCTACGATTGAGAATGGTACTAGACGAGTGTTGGATATTATTGAACAATCACTCCCGAACCTCATTCGGTAGTCATTACCAGACATCTTAGAAGATGTACTATCTGGTCTTGTTCAATAGTTGATGTCGGATATCTTGCGAGATGTCATGCCGAACGTCATTCGATAAGTACTTCCGGAGGTGGTTAGACAAATGAGAGAAAGATTGTTCTAGTCCTTCGAAGACAGAGAGTGCACGACATGATTGACCACAAAGTCCTTAAAAGACTTCTGATTTTCAATATGGGGTATATCTTGTTTTTTTGATTATAAATAATATGTTCGTGTGTATATCGTTGATTGTAGACTTAAAATTTCATAATGTTGATATTGTAGGACGCTTGATTTCCTATTGTGATGGACCAGCAGTCACAGGTGATGCCACAGGAAGAAGGAGATGTGTTTGTTCCATCACCTCTTGTGGCACCACCTACTGCTATCATGGAGCGATAAGGCGTGACAATAGCTCCAGCATCTACTATCCTTAAGGATCCAGCTCCACAATCTGTGGTGGACGTGCCAGCATCTCTCTTCAAGGATCCAGCTCCACCATAATGGTGGAGCTGCTAGCATCTTCGATCCAGGATCCACCAACACCAGTCGAGGCGATGGATGTGATTATATCAACTGAGGAGACCATTGAGGATGCCACAGAATGCATCCGAGCAAAATCAATGTTGATTAGGACGTCATTCATGGATCTAGACCTGAAGAAGAAGCAGAAGAAGTTAAAGGATGATTACTCATGTTTCATGAAGAGTGATAATTCTCGACGGATTCGTGGTACCAACAGATTTGTGGATGTTTCTTGGTTTAGACAAATCGAAGACCCATCAGTTGATTTAGCCAATGATGTAAGTCTATTTTTAATCTTTCAATTTACTTTCAGTTAGGTGGTGAATTCTTAATTTTAAATGATTAAAGGATATTTTATTTTTTGATATAGCAATTGGATAACTATATATGTATGTTCTAGCAGCCAGGTTGAAGAAGGGTGATTCTGTTCTCCCTGGAGTGAACAACAACTCTTTCAACATCATTGATTCGACCGTCATGGTAAGTCACTTGTGCATTATAAAGATTTCATAATCACTTAACAATTGTTGTTTGAACTAACTTTCATATTGGATTTAGTTCAAATATTTCAGAGTTTGTTGAGATTTGCATGGATGAGGTTGTATAAACATGATCAACAGTGGCTATATGGTGATCCGTTAGGGCTTTGCAAATATCAAAATTGGACGTCGGATATAGATTTACAAAGATATGTCAGAGGCTCCTTCCCCACGTGGGCATCCTCATGGCATCGAGTCCCTGATGTAAGTTTTTTAACATCAAATTGAAATCAATTTTTGAATTTAGTTTAAATGGTGTACTATGACTATAACCGTTATTGTAAATTTAATTAGTATACTCTGATTTGTTTAACAACTTTTATTGATATGTCACTGCGGCATTAGTGATCATTGGATTACATGTCGAGCGCGTTTATGTGAGTGGCAAATCCAGGTGTATGACTCATTGAGTCATTGTATTGATGACCCTGTTGTATGGGAGACTATGGTGACTTAGCTGACGCTACTAAGGCGTTTGTTGCCTAGATTGCTTGAGATAACATGATGGTTCGAGTAGATGAAGATCACGCCGAGATTTGAAGCATTTGATATTATACAGGTCTCTCTCGATCAGCAGTTTGGTCAGAATAATGCTCATAATTGTAGTGCTTTTGCGTGTATGTATATAGAGCGATTTATCTCTAGTAGATATGTTGATCCCAGTACTGATGAGATAGTTGGGCAGTATAGGACACAAAAGATACTTAAATTTTTTGAATCGAGCTCTTAAATACACTTTTAAGTAGTTTTTTGAGACAAAATGATATGTACATTCCATAATTTTTTTAGTTGATTGCATGTTCAAATATTGGATTTTTCTAGAAAAATATAAAACCAACTTAATATGAATGATTATATATAATTTTAAGTTTTAGTAAGAAATTTATTTCACTAAATAATTTTATACGTAGAGTTATAAAATATATGATTATATCTCATTTTTTGGAAAAAAATTATAAGAAAATTTAGAATTTTTCAACAAGACGATGTAGAGTTAGGCGTGATCACTACTAATTTGATCTTGTTTTCTGAAAGAAAAAACTTCGAAAATTTGGACTTTAAAAATTTCTAAAAAATCCCTATGAAAATATTCAAAATTATTGTACCTGACAATGTAAAGTGTTATCACATATGCAAGGAGCTTTGACAAGATAATCATAATATGATAATACTGCCGCATATTTCTAGTTTAATTACATAAATGTTACTAAATGTTCATAACATACATTGGGTTCATAACATACATTGGATAATGAGAATATTCATGAATAAAAACTGTTATGACTCTTATTCATCATTCTTTCTCGCCAGTTACAATTGTTCGTTCCTCACATGTTCTTTTCGTATGTCCGTCTTCTCTATAGATGTTACACTTCTTTAGTTGTCTTTTTTTAGGTTGGATAGGTGTTTTTGCCGAGATGTTTGAATCTGGCAGTTCCATATCCATTTTACACCTTATACAATTGTGAGAGTTGTCCTTACACCTTGAACATTTTTGAATCCGGGACTTACTACTCAATTCTCTACCCGATGGATGTCTTTTCTGCCTAGGACAACCAGATTGTCTACTTGGATTGTTCGATGGATTAACAATTATCATAGCATTATCAATTGGAGGTGGGATACACCAATCTACTGGAGTTGGAACAGACATTATCAATCCTAAATACAACTTCTGCATGGTTACCGTCTTATAATAGTTTGAAACATATGAACCAAGTGACAAATTTGCCTTATTGTGAAAATCGTAGTTTCATTAGACTGGTAATCTGTATATAAAAAAATGAAAATTTAAAAATAGTAAATTACCTGAGAGTTTTAATTGCATGACTGTAGGGTATTAAATCCAACTAGAACTCACAACATGTGCATGATTTGTGCCACAAATCAACAACATGACTATGAAGACCATCCTTCATATTGAACACAGAGCCACGAATCTCATAAATCTTCATAGTTGATTATCTTGTTGAACTTCCTGTATTCTTTAAAAAATATTTGGACTTAAACTTAATTCTATACTTGACCATTTTGTGCGTCATTTCAAAAACCAGGTTTGAAGTAAGTTTTGAACAAAATCAAAAATAGAACATATTAGCAACTTTCTAGCCTATAAGATTTTTGAATTCAGAGACTTTACTGAGTTTGATGTCATAATCTCATACCTACACACTGGATAACATGCACGAGCCCATCTTTTAACCTTTGTTTTTCTTAACTTCTTCCAACCTTTCTTATTTACTACCTTCAACTGCTCCATATACTTATTGTGTATCACTCTTGTATAATAATAGACAGCTTTCTTATACAAGCTCACAAATCGAGCTCCATAACTCCGAAAGTTCAATTCCATATGCCACGAACAAAGCCCATGAGATACCCCTGGAAATACACTCTCTAAAGCACTTTTATACTAACATGATTATCTGTTAAAAAATCATAAGAAGAATTATTATCACAAACGTAAGTACTCCCAAACTTGATTTGTTTCAGAAAAAAATCATATATACCCGATACAATTATAAGATCGTCTGGATGACCATATGCTTTCTTTATTTGAGTTAGGAACCAGTGTCAAGATTCATCATTCTCTTTGTCACCAACACCAAATGTAAGAGGATAAATTTGTTTATTTTCATCCTAAGTAGATGCCACAAGCATAACACCCTTGGATCTGCCTTTCAAATGTGTTCCATCAACTACGATTATAGATCTGCAACATTCATAAAATCCTCTTATAGACACACCAAGAGCCATGAAAACATACTTGAACTTATCATCTTCATATGTTTCAAAACATGTTATAGTACCAGGATTTGATCTCCTGAGCATGAACAAGTACGCAGGTAACATCTTCCAAGTATGATCAAAATCACCATATATTAAGTTGTGTGCATGATAATGAGCTCTCAGTGCCTTATCATATTGAATATGTATACCATGGTGTGTAGAAACATCATCAATAATGTCTATTGGCTTAAGTATATGACCTTCTCGAAGCAATGAAGGAGTAAAATGAGCCTCAATAATCTTCGATGACTATTGACGAGGACGAGTAGTTATATCCAAATAGCAGTTGTGTGGTACTTTAAATTTTTTCACTGTCCACGATCCTTTTTCAGTTCCATTTGCATGCAATAAAAATTGACATCCTTGTTGTTTACAAACAATCATATATCGTTGCTTGTCAGAGCGCTTCACTGCATACTTAACTCGATTCTTCAGTTGGTAAAAACTCACACCATATACCAACTGCTTTTTGCTATCGAATATTGCACCCACCTCTAACTTTCTTTCACCATCAAAATGATGTACCTGGAATAATCCAATTCTCAGTGTGACAACTACTTAATTTTGGTCCTAACTTTCCACTTGAACCATTTTCTGGAATTTAAATTATTTTATTTCTAAGAACTCACTCATGACTAGAACCAATAATGACATCTTCACTCCCAGCAAAATCCTCTGATATAAAAAACTCATTAGTTTCCCATTGTTCACTAAATAATCGAGACTAAACTACATCGGCATAATCATCATCATCATCATCACCACCACCATTGTCATCATCATCATCATAATCAACATCATAATCATGCTCATCATCATCTATATCATCATAGACATCATCTTCTTCTTCACCATCATCATCGTTGTCATCAGTACGAACACGAGCAACCCTGGGCATAAATTATTCTTTTTCTTGTTCTTCGTCATCATCGTTATCATCATCATCATCAAAATCATCAGTACAAAAATTTACAACCTCTGCCACAATTGCAACTGTATCACCAACATCATCATTTTCAATCTCTTTATCACCATGATCATCATAAAAATTGTTGAAATCATTGAGATGGTATTATGGGGAGTAATTTCTCTTAGCATCAACAACAGATACATAATAATTTTCAACCTCTTCATCACCATCATCATCATTAAAATTGTTGAAATCATTGAGATGGTGCTGTGGTGGAAAGTAATTTTCAACGGATGCTGAAACATATTTGGAAAAAGAGCTAGGTTTCTCTATACATGTTGGATTGCTAGAGCTAGCTTTGAAACTTTCAATTGGATTCACAGAAAGAATTTGGTCTTCAATCTGACTTTGCACATAACTCACCTGTCCTCCATATATATTTGAATTTTGATGAATATATTGTTGTTGAAAATTCATAAGCTGAAGAAAATTACTCCCTTGACTGGTATATGAGAATGAAATATTCAAATCATGTTCTTTCGATTCGATAGAAATAAATAATTTGGGGTAATCGTATACATCAGCAACCCTCCTCAAATCATCATCTGTTTTGATTTTAAATTTCACTTCTCCGAAAATCTTTGTAGGCATGAAATAATGTAAGACATAATCACAAGTCCTACAATCTGCTCAAATAATATAATGAATTTCATCCAAAAGTTTTGTATAAGAAATTGTATATAACGATGCATATATCAAACCCTCTTCTTCATTTTATACTCCGATTCATGCCAATATCCACGATGAACTAGAATGACTTCATTGTTTGCCATCTACAGTAAAAAATGTTGACGTTGGAATTTATTTTATAAGATAATTCATAGTCGAACACTCAAATTGATCAAATCCGGATGAAATTAGTGAAATCAGATTAAGAAATGAAGTTAAAATATGTATACAATTGCAGAAAACACTGGCTAGGTGTCTACTCAGGTAATTTAGCTCTGCTGATCCTGGTCAGTTTATAGTGGCCGGTCAGAATCGTATATAATATATGATAGAGAAATGAGCTCTCAAGTGCTTGAGTACAAAAGTGTTCGAACCCTTTACAAGTTGAAAATTATCTTATTTATAGCTTAGTAAGAACATGAGTAGTGGGGATCATACCCACTACTTCCTTGATTTTCGCTTACTTTTAAGGGAGTGGGCGGATTGATTTTTCCACGATCTCCTAACCATCAGGAATATCCTGCTCGGTATATCCTACCCGGGTTGGCTATGTCCCTGCAGACCCATCATGAAAATAAACCTAGTCGGGTCACCAAGAGGCTGTCCAGGTGAAGCATCCTGGTCGGGTCATGTGGGTAAGCTCAATGAATTACTTGGATCGGACTCTTAAAAGCCACATTTGTAAACCGGCCAGGCTAAGCGTTTGAATCTTGCTTGGGTCGGGGGGCCAACAATAGCCAATTAGGTCGTGAGAAAAACTTGTTCTGTCGGGACCTAATCAAACTCCACCAGTCAAGCTGAGCTGAATATAGATCAAACATGACGAGGCATAATGTACTCCTCAGATTGAACACGTGTCATCATCTAATGCAAAGAAAGTTGAAGAGTCGTTGAATCCTAGCTGTTTGATCAGCCACATGTTGTCACCTGGCAGGAGAAAGTCGAAGAGTTGCGCTCTCCTTATAATAGGGGCGACTCTTGTTCAATTCATTTTTCACAAACTCATAGCCCTTGTAGAATTACTTGAGAAGTCCGAGCTGTTTTAATCGAGCAAAATCACCCGTCTTCAATCAACCGTTCAGATTTTCTTCTAAGGTAACTTCCATACTTAGCATAAAGTATGTCTTCTTCCTCTTAATCTTTTGGGTGCAGGTCGGCTCAAGACTACCAAGCGTACAGTTCGGAGGAGTTGGATTTGGAGGTCGAGGTGGTGAGGAGTCCAACTTCCGTGATGACCGAAGAGGTGGGGACTACGGGTCGAACACCCACCTACACTTCTATGGGGGTGTCAAGGCCTCCTCGACGCTACCGAAGGACCGAACAACCTTTGGAGGACTCTGAGGCCAATTCTTGGCCGTCAATAGTTGCTTGTGCCGAGCTGATCAGGTGGTATGTGTTCTTCAACATTTCTCGAGGCATCACGTTCGATATCCTAAGACCCGAGGAGTGCATGGACAAGCCGCCTTATGGATGCATGACCACCAGCATCCAGGCCCTCGAGGCCGACCTCTGATTCCCCTTAACCCCTTGTTTCACTGGCTACTTATGGCATTGGGATATCACGCCGGCTCAGATCCATCCAAACGGGTGGTCGTCGATCTTGGGGTTACTAGTCCTTTTTTGGACTTTCAATCTTCGGGTCCCGACCCCCCAGGAGTTGGCCTGGGTGCTGAGCATCAAGCTCCTTCCAAGGGTGAGGAACCACCTATAATATATCTCCCCTTAACCCTTCCGACCACAACTCGTTCGTGGTCTTCTTTCCTCCATTAAGGATTGGAAGACCAAGTGGTTTTGGGTCGGGGGCGACTGGATAAGCCCTGGACTGCCCGGTCAGATGGAGCCCTAACGAGTGGCCTGCCCCACCCATTTCAACCCGATAAATGGTACTTTTATATATTTTTGTTTCTATTCGACTCTTCTAATTTTAATTATCTTTCATTTTATAGAGGTTCCTACTCAACGACTCCTGATCGGTGAGACATTCTCTCAAAAGATTGTCTTCCTAAGGGATAACACCAAGGAGAATCGACGGACCCTCAAGGCTCTTATCACTAAAGACCGACTATCTCGAGTCGGCCTCATTTTCCCGTTCACTCCAGCTCCTAACAACTTCCTCAGTATACTTTAATCCCTAGTCATTTAATATGCTCGGCTTCCTGTCTTGTTACTTAAAGCCTTTGTTGGTTTTCAGCTATTCTCCCCCTAGAAGGACTGCAGCTCAAAATGAACCCACGTGAGCGCATCCGATAAAGGGCCAAACAGGTGAGGTGGTCTCCGATTCGAGGCCAGGATAAGGGACGAGGCCTTGAACCCCCAGTGTTTGCCATGACCATTCCCATCCAGAAGAATTACGTCGGATAGATGTTTAGGGTCGATATGGACGTCTGTATCTCGGTCCTATTGGCCCAGGCCTCGGTTTTTACATGGCCAAGACACTCTCATACTTGGACCAGCTCAAAAAGTACGACGTAAAGAAGACCGAGCTGTGGGAGAAAAGGTCAGAGCTAGTCACTACCACAGAAGAGAAAGAGACTCTACTAGCTCAATTGGCCTCTTCTCAAGAGCTCCTGACGGAGACGACCAAAGCCATCGAGATCGACCGTCGGAAGGTCGTAGATCTGGCCTTAGAGAACGCTCAGCTTTGGTTGGCTAGTGATAATACTTTTTCAAGTGCTCGATGTTTCATGGCTTAGACATCACTTCGTCATTAAGGTCAGCTATTTCATAAGCACCCCCGGTCAGAATTTGACTAATCTTGTATGGTCCTTCTCAATTATGTCCCAAGTATCCGGTGTTGGGCTTATTAGTGTGTTGAAGAACGTTTTTGAGGACCAGGTCTCCAATTTCGAATTTCTATGTTTGGACCTTGGAGTTGTAGTACCTTGCACTTCTCTGTTTGTAGATAAAAAAAATTACATCAATGTCGATCCTTCTTTCTTCGACCAGGTCACGATTTGCCGTCATTGCTTCAGTGTTCTGCTCTTCCTGGTAGTTGTTCACTCTCCAAGTCGGGACACCGAGCTTGATCTGGATGACAAGGCCAAAGAAAATGGTATTTCTCTTGTTGTCCTGGCCGTCGTTCTGTATGCCCAAAAGTACTTCGGGAAGCTCATCCACCGAGGCCCCTTTTGATTCTTCAAGTCTGGTCTTCAGGGTATGTTTGATGATCTTGTTGATGACCTCAACCTACCCATTCTCTTGAGGGTGATATGGAGTTGAGAACAAATTTTTTATTCCCAAGTTCTCACAAAATGTCTTGAGGTCCTCAATTGCCTCTCATTATCCATAATGATAGAGTGCGAAATCTCAAACCGATATATGATGGACTTCCAGATGAAGTTGGTGATTTTGAGCTCGGTTATTCTTGCTAGGGGCTCAACCTCTAACCATTTGGTGAAGTAGTCGACAGTAACAATTACAAACCCTATCCTCCTCGGCCCATCAACATTAGGCCAATCAGATCGATTCCCCACTTGGCGAACGGTCAGGGGGCCATGATTGAATTCAGGTCTTTGGAGGGTGCTAGGATGAGGGGTACGTACCTCTGGCACCGATCACATTTCCTAGCGATGTTAATAGCATTCTTCTTCAAACTTGGCTAGGAGTAACCTTGGCTAATAATTTTGAAGGCCAAGGACTACCCTCGGGAATGATTGCCGCACACGCCTTCGTGAACTTCTCTCAATAGGTATTCGGCCTCCTCCTCATTCAAACATCTTAAAAGGGGCTGGAAAAATCCTCCAAGTCTTCTCTATCCACTCTTCTCGGATGATAAGAGTTAGTTTAAACTCCGCAATAAAGTCGGCTAGGGTCTGCCCCTTGATGGCCGTCATGGGGGCATAGTGAACATCGTATTGCCTGGGCACTACCGCCCACTTCAGTAATCACCCAGAGGCGTCTGGGCGGCCAAATACCTACTTCAAAGGGAAGTTTGTAAGTACTTCCACCTGATGCACCAGAATGTATGGACGCAACTTCCGGACTGAGATGATCAGGGAGTAGGTCGGGTAGCGGAGCTCAGCATCGTACAGTGATTAGCTCACATAATAGACAGGTTGATGAGCCTTCTGTTCTACTCGAACGAGCATTACACTTACTACATACTCAGATACTGCCAGGTAGAGCTGTAACTTCTCACCGAGCTGAGGCTTGGCCAGGATCGAGGCTGGCGTCAGTGCCCTTTTCAGCTCGTCCAGCACCGACTAACACTCACCATCCACTCGAACTGGGAATTTTTCTTGATGAGATTAAAAAATGACCAGAACTTGTCAGTGGACCTGGATATAAAATGGTTAAGTGCCGCAACTTTTCCAGTCAGGCTCTGGACGTCCTTGATCCGTCTTGGGGGAGTTAGGTTGACGATTGCTTTGATTTTCTCAGGGTTGGCCTCAATTCCTCTTTGACTGACCATATACCCCAAGAACTTAGCCAAGCCGACCCCAAAAGAGCACATCTTGGGATTCAGCTTCATCTCGTACTTCCTAAGGATGTCGAACATCTTTGCTAGGTTGCCCACGTGGTCGACTATTTTCCTGGACTTGACAAACATGTCATCCACGTAGACCTCCATTGTTTTGCTAATCTAAGAGGCAAACATCTTGTTTACCAGCCTCTGGTAGGTCACCCCCACATTCTTTAGTCCGAACGGCATCATAGCATAACAATATTATGCTCGGTCGATGATGAACGTTGTGCGGACCTGATCCTGCTCAGCCATCGATATTTGGTGATACCCAAAATATACATTCATGAAGCTCATGAGCTCATGCTCGGCAGTAGTATCGACGAGCTGGTCGATGTTGGGCAAAGAAAAATAGTTCTTTGGGCAGGCCTTATTTAGATCGGTGAAGTCCATGCACAGCCTCCATGACCCGTTTGCTTTTCTAACAAGGATGGGGTTGGACACCCAGGTTGCGTATTTGGTCTTCCTGATGAAACGATGCACCAACAATCTCTGCACTTCCAGTTCCAGCCCCTTATACCTATTCAGGCTCAGTCTTCAACTTTTTTGGTGCACTGGTTGGGCTGCGAGATCTATGTCCAAGTAATGGCAGAAATCTTTTGGTCGGATATCTTCCATGTCTTTATGAGCTCAGATGAAGACATCGATGTTTGCCTGTAAGAAATAAATAAGCTCGGTCCAGAATGGCTCCTTCAATTCCCTGCCAATTCGCAGCTCCAGGTTTGGCCTGCTCGGATCCAATTTTATAAGATCCAGTTTTTCAAAAGGTGTTGCCTTTTTCTTGGGGCCATCCTTCCTAGGATCCAGGGATCCCCACTCCTCGTTGGGCAGCTGGCCTTCTGTCTCTGCTCGTCTGTCACCACTCTGGTCGGTTGTGCCCAAAGATGACCCGATCTTGAAGATTAGGATGATTGACATCTCGGGCAGAATTTCTGATTGTGGCTCCTTATCTACCTCTATGCTTTTCTGACCGAGTTCGGCTACTTCAAGGATGATATCCTCGAAAGCATCTTTCATTTGCTCATCGTCCGAGTCGGCCTGAACGAGCTCTATCATGTTGAGCTCTCTCGAATACAACCCCATGTCAGTCTCCCGAGTTACCTATTCATTCCCCTTCCCCTTCATAATATAAACTTCATCACTGACCGAAAACTTGACAGTGAGGTGATAGATAGAGACCATTGCTTTTAGTTTGGCCAGGAGTGGTCGACCCCTGATGGCGTTGTACTGGGAGTTAAGGTCTACCACATTGAACTTCGTTGTCGTGAAGACTTCACGATCACTGTCCCGAATCGAGCACCTTAGTCCTCATTCCTCCGAAGCCCTAAATCGTGTCGGAGGAGGGCTCGAGCTGGGATTCGTGGAACTCCATCAGCTTGAACGTGCTCAAGTAGACTACGTTAGCATAACTTTTTGTGTTGACCATAACCCCGTGCACCATAGTCCTGTAGATGTTAAGTGATACGACCAAAGTATCACTATGAGGATAGACTATCCTTTCGTTGTCCAGCTCGGTGAAGAAGATAGACGCGTAGTGGGGTTCCACCCTAGGTGGGACGTATCTTTGATATACATTCCTAGCCTCCTTAACCTGTTCTTTCCAGGCTTGCTTGGAGCCCCTCTACTCACCAAAACTGTTGTTGATTAGGGTCAATATCTCCCGAATAGCCCCAGTCGGTGGAGGTAGGGGCAGTGTTTGCTGCTGTCCCTAGCTTTAACCCTTCACAAACTTCTTCAGGTGGTCTTGGTCGATTGGCTTCATCAGTTCGGCTAGAAGTACCCAGCATTTGTCCATATCATGGTCCTTCGTCTTGTGGTACTTACAGTACTTGTTCTGGTTGAGGCAGGCCGGGTCAGCTCTTAGTGGCCTCGGCTTCGACAGTAGATTCTTATCTTTAATCTCCATAAGGACCTGTGTGTGGATAATTGTAAGTATTTCAGTTACCTGGCCGGGTTTTCTAGGCTAGAAGGCCCTGAAGTTGCTTACCGACCTGAACAGTCTCATCAACTTTCTGCTCTCTTCTCTTCTCTCATTTTCGGTCTCCTTTCTTGTCTGTCAGATGACTTGTCATCCGGAATTGTCTTTTTTACCCTGATGTACCTTTCTACTCGGGTCAGAAACTCATGGTAGGTCTTCAGCCCCTCCTCGTGCACTAACCACCAAAATCTTATTCTGAGCCTCAGCCCGACCATAATAACCATCAGTATGGCATCATCTGACACCTACTCCATCTCTAGGATGAGCTTGTTAAACCTGTCTAGATAGGATTTTAAAGGCTCTGTCTTCTCCTGCCTCACGTTGACTAGTTTCTCTTTTGGGGTTGACCTCATCTTCAATCTCATGAACTGCGTTAGGAACAGTTCTGCCAACTTGTCTCATCCTCTGATAGAAGAGTCCGGAAGTAACCGGAACCATCTTTGTGCTCAGTCTCCCAGAGTAAGCGAGAAGACCTTGCACATCAGTTTCTCTCCAATCCCCTGGAGCTCCATCTAGGATGAGTATTTGTCCAGGTGGGTACTCGGTCAGTTTCGTCGTTGTACTAGCTGATCTGCGGTATTTTGAACTTGGTTGATATGAGCATTGTGGGATGTATTCTGCAAAAGGGGTGATCCTTTTCCAGCCCCCTCTATCAGCCCTGTTCTTTCTAGCCTGAATGTCTGCCAGCCTCTTTCTCAGTTCCTGCTCTTCTACCAGCTTTAAGTACTTGAGATTTTGGCCGGTACTCTCCTTATGAGGCTACTGGGCGTCGCCTCTTTCCTCTTGGGTCTTAGTAGGACTCCTAGCCTCTAATGCTGAAGCCAGCCCCACCCGATCCTGGATATATCTTGTCTCTACCTGATTCTATACTCGATTTGGGTGCACCATGTTGTCTATCCGAGCTCTTATCGGGGATGGGCTTCTTCTAGGTCCCTGGTCATCTGTAATCCTTTTGCCTAGGTTCTGTCTTCACCTAGGTTCATCTGAGGATTCTGTATCCTCCATTAACCCATTCACTACGTGGGCTTTTTTCCTTTACTTTGCCTCTTTCAGCCGCTCGTTTAGTTAGGCCATGATGGCCCAGATCTCACTTATGGACATGGATGTTCGAGGAGTCTCCAAAGTAATAGGGACAATCTGGGCTACCACTTGGGTATAGCCAAATGTGGCTGGCCTGACCCACAGGGTTAGGACATGCGGGCCTGAGAATCAGGTTTTGTGTGTTCTTCGTTGCTCATTGTACAGTGTTGGAGTGTTGTTCGTTTGATGAATAAGAACCCCCTTCTTCTAGTGCCAAAATGTTAACGTCAGAATTTATTTTATGTGATAATTCCTAATTGAACACTCAAACTGATCGAATTCGGATGAAATTAGTGAAATCGGATCAAGAAATGAAGTTAAAATGTGTATAAAAATGCAGAAAATATTGGCCCAATGCCTACTCGGGTAATTTAGCTCGGCTGATCCTGATTGGTTTATAGTGGTCAGCCAGAATCGTATGTAATATATGATAGAGAAATGAGTTCTCTAGTGCTTGAGTACAAAAGTGTTCGAACCCTTTACAAGTTGAAAATTATCCTATTTATAGTCTAGAAAGAGCACGAGTAGTGAGGATCATGCTCACTACTTCCTTAATTTTTACCTACTTTTAAGGGAATGGACGGTTTGATTTCCCCACGATCTCCTAACCATCAGGAATATCCTACTCGATATATCCTACCCGGGTCAGCCATATCCCTACGGACCCACCTGGCCGGATCGTCAAGAGGCCGTCCAGATGAAGCATTTTGGTCGGGTCATGTGGGTAAGCTTAATGAATTACTTGGATCGGCTAAGCTAAGCATTTGAATCTTGCTCAGATCGAGGGTCCAACAAAAAAACATAATTAATACACTTTAATTACTCACATTTAATATTTTAAAATTATGGTTTAAAGAATTCAGAACTATTATTTGATTTAAAATAAATTTGAATTATAACACAATTTTTCAGATTTTTAAATATTCTATATACATTTTTGAAGATTTATTATAATGTCTTGAATTATTATAATTTATAATGGTTATTATTATTATTAAATTTGTTATTATTATTATTAGATTTGTTATTATTATATTAAGTAATAATATCTTGAAACTATTTAAAAATATAAAATTTAATTTACACTTATAGGATTTATTATAATTTTTTTCATTTCAAACTATTATTTTCAAATTTTAGAAAAATTGGATTTTAATTTTTTTTCAGTTTTGATATAATATTCAATTTATAAAAATAACTTACAAATGCAGAACAATATTTCAGATTTTTAAAAATGAAAAAATTATCAATTTTTGTTATAGATCATGATGGTGTTGAGCCTATAGATCACGGTGGTGTTTAAGCCCATACATCACGGTGAAAAAATAGATTACGGTGGAGTTTGAGCCCATACATCAAGGTGGTATTTACCGTCGTGATTTATAGATAATGACGATATTTACCATCGTGATCTACGGTTTAGAATATTAACTCATGATCTAATTTTCTTCATTTTCATCTAAAGATCATGATTACATTTCCATCGTTATCTATAGATCACGACGGTATATACCATCGTTATCTATATATCACGATGGTGAACGTTAGCATCATGATCTATTTCAAACACAAATTCAAAATGATCTATTTTTCCCCTCGTGATCTATGTCGATGATGTTTAACGATTATGATTATCGTCGTGATCTATAAATAAGGACAATGATTACTGTTGTGATCTATAGATAACGATGGTAAACGTAAATCCTCATAAATCTGTTCTTGCTCCAGGTTTTTAAGTTTTTACAATTTTTTTTTATTTTTTTTAGCCCCATTTTACTTATCAAACACATATTTAGAAGAAACTTAAAGGTGGGTGAAATTTACAAAATTTAAAAAAAAAAAACATCTTACCTCATTTAAGTAATCAAGAGATGAAATTTATAAAAAATTTATGTTTGTATACAAGAGATGAATAGATATAATGTAAAAACAATTCAACTTTTATGGTAAATGTGGTGGGTGAAATGTATTAGGTGAAATCATTAAAAGTGGTGGGTAAGGACATTTATGGTATTTTAGCCCCAATTTAGGTTAAAAAAACATGTTTTCTTATGAAGTGGATATTTTTCATTTTTTGTTATGCTTATTGGATGAAAAACATACATGATAATATGAAGAGTATTTAGACCTCAAAAAACATATATGTATGTATTATACATTCCATTTCCGGCTTTCCCAATATATAGAAGTGAAAGAAGATATATATATTGGAATAGATCATAATGTATTATATGGATTCTGAATCACTAAATAGCTACTTGATTAGGACCCAGATGCCCTGGCTTGGAACTTGTCGATAATTAACAAAGAGAAGATAGTATCCTGATGGAGCTATAATATTTGAAGGCGGTGACATAACCCGAACTTGATAATTTGATCTTCCCAGGGATGTCACGTTAGCACTGCTCCGATTCCCTCTCATAAGTACCAATAGTCTTTGATTCATTGAAAAGCCATGTGTGGCAAATGGAGGGGCCACCATTGTCACACTGATTAAACCCCTATTTATTCTACCTTCAGCTGTGAAGTTAATGCTGAGTTGTTGTCCGTAAGAAATTTGGAAATGTGAAGCAGACGAAATGATCCTAGGACGAACACGTGCCAGTCGAGGATCCAAGTAGTCTGGTGAGTAAGTCTCCATTGTTAAATCGGTGGGAAAGAGGACCCTAGTGAAATTGTAGTAAGCATGAGAATTGCTTCCACTAACAAGAATCCTACCATCACGAAGCAGAATAGCAGTGGAGTGGTACATTCGAGGTATGGAAGTCGAGTTCTACAACTCAAATCTTGACCCAACTGGATTATTAGGTCGGTAGATAAGAGGTGTTAAAACCGGGTTACGACCCAGATCCCATCCAGCTGTACCCGTGAATGCTCCATTTATAATCAAGACATTCTCATTTGGTTAACAGATCATGTCACCCATGACCCGAGCTAAAGGCATGGTCTCCATGACCCACTGTGTCGGTTATTCGGATCCTCCCACATGTGTTGAGTGCACCAACAAAGTTGCCATTGTTTGCACTCGTAAACGATCCTTTTGGTGCACCGCCACACACCATAACATCGGCTGTGATATTACCAACACCACATCCTCCTGATTGCAATGGAAGCAAGACTGCAGAACCCGAACTTGGATAACTCCTTAGATCCCCGCCTGGAATGGCGGGGTAGTTTCTGACCACCACCGCATTGACATAATCGAACAAGATAGCTCGATTGTTGGCAAAGATGAACAAATTCCCATCCACATTCAAGAAAACAAAAGGGTAGAGATTGTTCTCAATCCCAGGATCATTAGTCTGCGAAAGGAAAGGCAAACTGTATGATCAATCAGCTCCGGCCATTTTAGGGTAAAATTCGTAACTGAATTGCCCGCGTCCACCAACCACAATCTGTCTGCCATCTGGCAAGATCTGATTGGTGGCATACCACCTTCTCTGCACTAGAGCAGCATTAGATTCCTGCCAGTTACAGGAATCATCGTTGCACGGCTTGTAAGCTCTGACATTACGATCACCATCATTGAAGCCTCCAGTCTTCACTAAAGAACCATCAGGCATGGCGGTCCCGGAAGAGCACCAGACGTTGGTGAGGACATTGAGGGCTCGAACGGAGTTTGAAGTGATATCTTATTCAACAAAATGTGCAGTGCAGTCTATTTTGAGTGTAAGATCATTGGCGTCGCTGCGACATTTATTATTGGGGAGGGTAATGTTGGAGGGTCCGAAATCAGTGCGATTGTTAGTGTTGAATTTTTCAACACTTATAATTTTTCCTTATTTTCTAAACACTAAATCATTTGGATTTTATTGTTGAGATATTCTAGGGATTTTAGTTGCATGGATATTTTCTTTTCTCTTCTTGTTTTTGTTCCACGTGTTTTGCAGATAAGATATGAAGGCATTCCTATTTTATAGGAATGTTTGTTTCAAGTTGTATGTTTAGTGGACAAGGGAAGTGGAAGATCATGGAGTAGTTCATGGGTTGGTTTTGGAAGTGGGGAACGTGCATGGATGCTGAAGATCTCTATAAGAAGAGTTCAACACTTCAAGAGAAATAGTGCATCGAGTGAAAAAGAATCGAAGAATATACGTAGTTTCAGTTTTCCAGACTTGTCAGTTTTCATAGTGTTGTCATTGATGTTAACAACATTCGTTGTAACATTTCGAGTCTGGATTTTGTGAGCGTTTGCTTTGTATCTCAAATATTCATTTAATAATATCTTTCGCTCTATTGGCATCCCACAAGTATTTTATATACTTGTGGATATTTCCTTGTGTTCATTTATAATCTTATATTCCGTTGTGTTATCTCTAGTGTTGTCGACATCCGAGACAACATTGTGATTCTGTTTGTTTTATCTTAGCATTAGAGCATCCGGACACTTTCAATTGGTATCAAAGCCTCCCACTTGATACAAAGTGGTTGGTTCTGTTGCTCATGCTAGGCATGGATTGGTGCAATCCTCAAGGGAAGTTACCTGTCCTTGATGGATCGAATTACGCTTATTGGAAGATCCGTACACGCACACAAATCAAGTCCATTGATTCACGAGCATGGGAAGTCGTGGTCAGAGGATTTGATCCCCCGAAGAAGATCTCAGATGGAGACGTTGTTCTTAAACCACCGAGCGAATGGACGGCTGACAAAATTTCCAATTCCAACTTCAATGAGAGGGCAATTAACGTCATTTTTGGTGCTGTAGATATCAAGATTTTCAAACTGATCCAGACATGCACAACAGCCAAACAAGCTTGAGAAATTCTTGAGAGGCAATTCGAAGGAGATAGTTGCGTAAGGGAAGCAAGGCTTCGTCTCATTATGTCTCAATTCGAGACTATGAGAATGGAAGAAAATGAAGACATTGGAACCTACTTTGAAAGGCTACGTGATATTTCCAACCAAAGTGAAGTTCTTGGTGATCCAATTAGTAGAAAACAAATGGTGTCTAAGGCGATTCGCACACTAACTCCGAAGTATAACATGAAAGTTTCGGCGGTCAAGAAAGCTCACAACTTGGCTACAATGGATTTTGATACGCTCCAAAGTATCTTACAAACCTTCGAGTTGAATTTGTTGAACCAAAAAGTTGTGCAAAAGGAGAAGAACATCGCATTTCAAGCTCAACCCAACGGTGATAGCTCCGACAACGATGAATCATTAGAGGAGATCCAAGAAGGATTGGACGTTGCCTTAATCACAAAGAAATTCAATTCGATGGTGAGAAAAATAAACAAGAAAAAGTTTGTTACAAAAGTCAAGGAGCAGTTTAAGATAGCTGATCGTCCTCAGTGGAAACCCCCTAGAAATACATCAAAACCACTGGGAAGATCAAGTTCTGATCGTGGAAGGAACGACCCCAAACATCTTGACTCTATTCAATGTCGTGCTTGCTCGGGATGGGACCATTATGCGAATGAGTGTGCCAATACCCTGAAGAAGTATGGGAAGAAGAACTTCTGGGTATCCATGAGCGACGACGAGGACGAAACTGAAGAAGCAGCAGAAGAAATTGAAGATCAGACCTTGCTGTTCGCGAATGTGGATTCTGATGTCGACGATGTGGTCGACGATGTGGCAACATTGACTGACACATCAGAACGGTATGATCTGTTCAATTTCATTTCATTAACTTGTTTAAATGCTGTGGTTGATGATGATGCAGAGTCAAGAGATGAGGATGATTTGGACAAGGATGCAGTAATTGAAGAACTTCAAAACTTATATACGGCGCTTCTTAAAGAATGGAAGAAGCAATGCAAGCAAGTGGAAATCCTGTCCAAAGAAAATGATCTTCTGAAATTCTCAATGGCAAAGCTGGAAACAGCACTCACACAAAAGGACGTGGAACTTGAGAAGACTCAACATCAATTGGACGTGAACAAAGCAATCATTGACAAATGGAATACAAGTTCAGCCAAAATGAATGAGTTAGTGAATCCAGGTAATATGGGGAAAACAGGTATTAGATTTGTCAAATCTACTGAAACTGTTTTTCCAAATATTTTTGATGAAAAATCAAAAACCGTTTTTGTTAAAGAGTTTTCTGAATCTTCCAAGAAAAGTCCAAGAAAACGGAAGTATGTGTGCCATTACTGCTTTAAACCTGGACATATCCGACCATTTTGCTATAGATCGAAAAATGAAAATTCCAGTAGCAAAATGTTGCCGCCAATGTTGTCCAACATTGGAGATAACATTCTGCCCAAAAAAATTCAGAAGCAAATTTGGGTTTCGAAAACACCTATTCTCTGTAATGTTGTTTACACTGCTTTAAAGACTAACACTGCAGGCTCATGGTACTTTGATAGTGGGTGTTCACGTCACATGACGGGAACCAAAAGCCTACTTAAGGACTTTGTACCACTTAGTGAAGGATGTGTGACTTACGGAGGAGGAGCAAAAGGTAAAATCGTTGGTAAGGGTATCTTGAATGTTCATGGTTTTCCAAAACTGAAGAATGTACTTCTTGTGGATGGACTTATGGCTAATTTAATTAGCATAAGCCAATTGTGTGATGATGACTTGGAGGTAAAATTTAATAAAGATTCTTGTGAAGTCTTTGATAAATCTAACGTGTGCGTTATGACAGGTACTCGATCACATGATAATTGCTACCTTGTAGGAGAAAAAGTCACATGCAACAAAACTCAATTTGATGACACAATTTTGTGGCATCAAAAATTAGGACATGTGAACTTTCGATCTCTTGAGAAGCTGAACAAGTATGAAGCAGTTAAAGGCTTACCGTTGTTAAATCATAAGGGTAAGGTGGTCTGTGAGGAGTGTTTGAAAGGTAAACAGACCCGTGTTCCCCATAATGGTGTCTCACATCAGGGACAACATTCAGGCACAACCCATTGTTTTCAGCTTTTACACATGGATCTTATGGGTCCAGTAGAGGTTGAAAGCATGGGAGGTAAGAGGTATTCTTTTGTGATTGTTGATGATTTTTCAAGATTTACATGGATTTATTTCTTAAGTGAAAAATCTGAAGCATTTTCTTATTTCAAAATTCTATACACAAGAATTAAAACCTCTTTTGATTCAAAAATTTTGGGGATTAGAACTGACCATGGCAGGGAATTTGAAAATAATTTGTTCGATTCTTTTTGTGAGAAGAAAGGTATTTTTCATGAGTATTCGGCTCCCAAAACTCCTCAACAAAATGGGATTGCCGAAAGGAAAAATCGCACTTTGCAAGAAATGGCTAGGGTCATGCTAAGCTCAAAACATTTGTCTAAACGTTTTTGGGCTGAGGCATTGAATACGGCATGTTACATTGGCAACCGAGTCTATCTTAGACCCGGAAGCAAAATGACTCCGTACGAAATTGTGAAAGGAAGAAAACCAAATTTGAAGCATTTTCATGTATTTGGTTGCATTTGCTATGTTTTGAATGATAGAGATCAACTTGCAAAATTTGATTCTAAAAGTGACAAGGCTGTTTTTCTTGGATATTCCTCAAATAGTCGAGCATATCGATTGTATAATTTGAGAAAGAGAAATATTCAAGAATCTGTAAATGTAGTGTTTGATGATTTTTCTGATCTTACAGGTAAAACCTACAAGGATGCCACATCTGATTTGGTGGACTAGCCTGTCACCGATTCCAGAATAGACGATGTTGTCCCAAATGTTGGCACATCCGAGGAAACATCTGCAGTTGAGACAGATTCTGAAGACAGCTGTGATGAAGCTCGTAATCCAGTTAGGAGAGATCCACCTTCTCGTATAAGGAAGAATCACCCTACCACTCAGGTGATAGGGGGAGTAAATGAAGGTATTCGAACACGTAAGAAAGAGCCAATAAACTACAAAGAAATGGTAAGGCACGTATGTATGTCAACTACATACGCTCAGGTAAATTCTTATTGTTTTGTGTCTCTCGTTGAACCTAAGAACGTGAATGAAGCTTTAAAAGATAATTTTTGGATACAAGCAATGCATGAGGAACTTGAACAATTCACTAGAAACGATGTTTGGTTCCTTGTCCCTAGACCATCCGATACAAATGTCATTGGTACAAAATGGATTTTCAAAAATAAATCGGATGAGTCCGGGAATGTGATAAGGAACAAAGCACGTCTAGTAGCCCAAGGGTATACACAAGTCGAAGGAATCGACTATGATGAAACGTTTGCACCCGTGGCTAGAATTGAATCAATTAGGTTGCTCTTAGCTATTGCTTGCCATCTGAAAATTACCTTACATCAAATGGATGTGAAAGAGGCTTTCTTAAATGGTATTTTGAATGAAGAGGCTTACGTTGAACAACCTAAAGGGTTTGAGGATCCATTCTTTCCAAATCATGTTTACAAACTTAAAAAGGCTTTGTATGGATTAAAACAAGCTCCTCGAGCTTGGTATGGTCGGTTAACAACTTTTTTGCTTGAATTTGGTTTTATAAGAGGAGAAGCCGATCGTACTCTCTTTATAAAATCAAATGAACATGATTTTGTGATTGCTCAAATTTATGTAGACGATATTGTCTTTGGTGCTACTTCAAAAGTGGACCTTGATGAGTTTGTGAATGCTATGTCTTCTACTTTTGAAATGAGCATGATTGGTGAATTAACCTATTTCTTAGGTTTGCAGGTGAAGCAACTCAATGATGGAATCTTTGTCTCTCAAAGCAAGTATGCTAGGAATCTGGTGTCACGCTTTGGTTTAAAGGACGCAAAACCTATGAGGACTCCTATGGGGACAACACAAAAAATGTGTAGAGACGATGTTGCTGATAATGTCGACGACACTCTATACAGGTCAATGATAGGTAGTCTTCTCTACTTAATTGCAAGCCATCCTGACATTTTGTTTAGTGTAGGTGTATGTGTACGGTACCAATCCCAACCGAAGACGTCACATCTTCAAGCTGTGAAGCGCATAATTAGGTATGTAGCGGGTACGGTTGATCTAGGAATTTGGTACACAAAGGACACAAACTTGACTCTAGTTGGATATTCCGATTCGGATTGGGCTGGAGACGTCGATGATCGTAAAAGCACGAGTGGTGGCTGTTTTTATTTGGGTAATAATCTTGTCTCTTGGCATAGTCGAAAACAAAATTGTGTCTCTCTTTCTACAGCCGAGTCCGAATACGTTGCGGCAGGTAGTGGATGTACTCAATTACTTTGGTTAAGACAAATGTTGAGTGATTATGGGTTTGAATCTAAATCTTTATGCCTATATTGTGATAATTCAAGTGCTATAAATATCTCCAAAAATCCTGTTCAGCACTCACAAACAAAACACATAGACATTAGGCATCATTTTATTCGCGATTTA